>CM070677.1:38632861-40043695 GCA_036346265.1 Melocanna baccifera
GTGTCCTTCAAATACTTATTTTCTTTAGCCAATGAGAGACAAGTTGTACATTTTGCATGATCATTGACTAGATTCTTAGAAGCACTAGACTGAGCCAACCTATCTTTTTTCGTAAAATCATTAAATTGTCTAGCCAATGCTTCTATTTCAATGTTAAGCTTAGGACAATTAAAGCAAGTAAGCGTCTCATGATAAAACATATATTGAATTAAGTCTAAGCTTCTAGCAACTCATAATTAGAGCAAGGTTTAGATTGAGTATTTGAAATACTTGATTCTAAAGATGTAAAAAAACTAAACATGAACACCTAAATTTCGTCATTAGAAAATTTTAATTTATCATCACAAGAGTCATGTGCCATTCTTAATTCATCAAATGTAGCAGTTACATCTCTAAATTGAACCAAGTATGATGCATTAATTGATTTAGCAGTCTCCAACTCAGAATATAAAACTTAACAAAACTCTATGATTCATTATTAGGATTAAAATATCTAAGTCTATTATATCAAATTTTAAGCTTTCAACAACAAAATTATTTTCTTTCAATTTCTTTTTGTTCTTTTTTAATTCAATAGCAAGTTTAATCAAACCATCTTCAAGCTCATCATATGACAGTCTTACCTCATCAGGATCACAATCGTCGTCATTATTGCTTGCCATGAAGCATATGCCTGTGAAGTCATTATTTTTCTTTTTACCTTTACAATCATCATCGTCGTCGATGTCGTCGCAACTCTCATATTCCACATCACTCAAATCAAGATGTTTGATAACCGATATGATCTTTTTAGCAAACTTGCGATAGAAATTGTCACCCTTGGTATTCTTATTCTTGAATGACCGACGACAATAATTATTGTCTTTCTTGATCATCTTCCCCTTGAGTTTGAGACAATCTATCTTAATGTGGCCTGACTCGCCACACTCATAGCACTTGATCAAACTTGACACGCCACATCGCTTCCTTCTTCTCACATTGTTGAGTGCTTTGTATACTCATGAGGAGATCAACACCAAGTTCTTTTCAGGAAGCTGCTCGAACTGTTTATCGAAAAAAAGACAAAGAAGATAAAGAACACACAAGATAAAGAACTCTACAAAGCAACCTGTATGTGGTTAGTCATAAGTGCTAAAGATGAAAATTTATTAATCTTAGATGGCAAAGCTTTTATCTCATACATTTTCAATCTAGAATAAAGATCATCTATGGTTAAAGCATCTAGATCGACAGTTTGATTAATAGTTGTAGCAACTATCAACCACATAGAAACTAAAAATCTTAAAATTTTAGTTGTGTTATCTTTCTTAGTAGGAATAACATTAACACTATGCAAATTACTCAATATTTTCTCAAAACAAGCAAAAAGATCATCAATATATTCACTAGGCTTCATAGCAAAACCAAAATATTATTTTTGATAAAGATTTTTACATACTTTCTTAATTTTAGTGGTTCCTTCATGATAATCACCCAGTGTTTTTCATATTAAGTGGGCAAAATTAATATGAATTACACTATCAAATTCTTTGCAAGAAATTTCTTCAAACAATAAGTTATGAGCTTGAACATTTAAATCAACAGATGTTTTATTTATATTAGTAACAGAAACCTCGTAAGATGTAGGAACTTTTTCCAAACATCACTACCTTGAGACTTAATATAAGCTTGCATACGACACTTCCAAAAAGCAAAATCAGTACCATCTAGCATAGAAAGATGGTTCGCATATCTCTTTGACGCCATAGCAACCTGCTCTGATACTACTTGTAGGATGATTGATAGCAATTAGAAGGGATAAATTATTGTAATCCGCAACGAAAACTTTTTCCAAAATCTACTGACTTCTGATTTTTTTTCAACCTGCCAATGCACTAGGAAACAAAAAAATAGCCAAAAAGACAAGGAATAAAATAAAAATTAATTGTCTCCTCCGAGTATTATAGCTACTGTAATTCTATTATAGCTACAGTGCTTGTTTATTGTAGCTACAGTTCCTTTGCTGTAGCACCCGAAGAGAACCAGCCATGTCGCTTTCCACTATTTCTTTATTGAATTTTCTTCTCGCTCGTTAGCTCTGTCACAGCTCGATTTTCTTCTCACTATCGAATGGACTACTCGGGTTGACAAGGGATGACGCGTTGATGCTTCACCACACTGAAGCTCTGTGTTTACGCTATGCTGACCAAGCCAAAAAGCGATGTTGCGTGGATCGAGGAGAGAGCACAAGCACTCAATGTCACTCTTTCGTCTGAGTGCATGAAGATCAATTCATGGGATGCGCTGCTTCGATCTGCTCTGCCCTTATAATGCTGTAGACGATGCTAAGACAGAGAAGATTTTTTATTGTCATGGAGAACAAGGATCAAAACGTCACCCATAATCAACGTGAAGTGAATAACTGCCCTCAAATTTTTCTTGGATTATATCTAAACTTTATTTCTCAATCATGTTGGAGGCTACAAAGTGTCCTCTTGGCACCCCTCAAAACCTAGCATGAAATAGCATTTGAAAAGCCACCAAGTTAGCCCCTAACCCCATCTTTATTTATATCCTAGAGCCCAAAATCTGGGCTTATTTTAAGCCTACAAGTTCTAATCCAATTCCAACAATTTTAACATTTTCATACTATCCAATTTTGGACACCAAAATTGTCACATGTCGTAGCCTCTGGTCTGCACCTCCGTAGCTCCAACACGTATCATCCGTCTTTGATCTCCACGCACTCTACTCGAGCACGACCGTCTCCTCCAGCATCCTTAACCCTCTGGACCATGACGTCGCGCTAAGCCATCTTCTGGTCCTCGCTATAGACCACGATCGCCTCCGAGCTATCCTGTATATGTAAAGACCAAACTAATATTTTTTGATAAAGTTCTTCCCAACTTGATCGACATTAGTCTACACACATCAAATAATATCGATAAGCAATATTGTCAATTATTCATCATCGTAAAAATCCTAAACCTAGCCATATGGTCTAACATCTGTGATGTGCTTTATGGCTTTTGAATTCTATCTATTTGTGAAAGAGAGGTATACGATTCTAGCTGGTATAGTTGAAGTCAGTATAATATCTACTATAATGGATTTGTAAACCTCACATTAAAAAATATATCGTTCAAAAGCTAGTTACTGTAGCAAAACTAAAAATCACACGCAGCCAATCCGAAAGAACCCAGCCACCTTGTGGGCCTGATGGAGCCAGGAGCGAGTTAGTGTCGTGACCTGGGTGAGAGACCAGGACAGAGCGCTGCCCGCTGCTTCGGCAGTAGCCCCCCTGTCACGTCTCACAGACGTGCCACATGGTGTGCAGAATGGGGGCAGCGGTGTTGCCGTGCAGAACAAGCGCATTTTGAATTTCTTTTCAATAGAAAATGGGCAACATCCATGTGTGTTGAGTTGATTGCTTCAAATTGGACCATCCCAACTTGACTAGTCAAATATACATTTATTCTCTTAAGATGATAAATCATCATATTCATTAAAAATAATTGAATGATCTTGTTCAACCTCATCCCATCTGTTGAAAATTGGCCCATAAATTAAGACCTATTTCTTTCAGAAATTTCAATGTATGCATGTTTTAGTATCATATTGGCTAGTCAAGTGGAGGAAAACAATTTTGCATAGAAATGACATGAGATGGACATTAGCTAAACACAGACGCGTCCGTGTATTCATGTATTTTTGCGTGAAAAATTGTGTGCCGCGTCGTAGTGCGTCGTTGGCATATTAGATCCACCTTTTTTTTTGTTGAATCGTGTATTATCTCTCTTTTATTTTGTTTAAATGTGATTTAATCATCTACTTAATTCAGTTTAATTGAGTTAATGATGCCAGTTACTAGTGAGTAATTGTCGCGCGTCTTTATATATACTTGGAGACGTCCAAGCCTAATCAATCGAATTTCTTCTCTATTCTTCTTCTTTCTTGCTAGATAGCTATATTGTAGTATTGAACAGCTGAATTGCGCCGCTTTCCTTCTTGGCGTGTACTAGGAAGGAAGGTAAGCGGTATCTCCGAGCCGTTGCTATAGAGATCACCTGCATGGGGCGACAATAAAGTTTCTACATAACGCATCCACGTGATTGCTCGGCTTCTTCCTCAATGTTGGGTGGGTTTTTTTCGGTTGTAGTTTATGGCTACGGCTTATGATTTTGGCCCTAGAGTCAGTGCTTGTGTGGACGAACCGAATGCCAATAAGCCACTTCAAAAGGCTGTCTAGATAAACTGCTTTGAAACGGTGGCAGAGAAGCCATCCCATTTGTTTGATTGAGAGAAGTCATAAACTGAAAAGAACTCGGTGGTTGAGTACTTCCATAACTATGTTTACGCTGCTTCCTGTTCTTTATCAGACCCTACTATAAGTCATCCGTGTGATCAATCAACTCTGTTTGAATTCTATTTTTTGTATATATTTTGAAATACAATGTGTTGTATGCTATTAGTACTGATTTATGTATCACTAGTTAGTTATGATATTTACCTTCTAATAAAATCTAGAAGGAAAAAGTCCATATAACACTCTAAACTTTGCTTGAAAGTCCGTTTAGCACCCCGAACTATGAAACCAGATATTTGACATCCTGGAACTTTGCAATTCAGTTCAAATAACACCCTGACTCGGTTTCAAATAGTGGTATTGTCTGTATGATGTGATGAGTGGACGGTTTTATCAAGTAAGATGACACGTTGATCAAATTTATGTGAATGACAAATGAAGCCCACATGGCCTTCTTCCCTAATCGAAACAAAGAGGGAGGGAACTACAAGGGACGGTTGCCATGTAAGCACAGTTTGGAGCTTAGTGGGGAGAAGTCTTTGTGAGCCCTACATGCTATTGACTTCACTTGATCAGCGTGTCATTCTATATGACAAAACCGCTTACTTATCATGCTATGTGGACAATATCACTATATGAAACCGGATTTATGTGTTATTTGAACCAAATTATAAAGTTTGAGAGGTCAAATGTCTAATTTAATAGTTCAATATATTGGACGGACTGTCAAACAAAGTTTATAGTTTGATATAGACTTATTCCAATATATAATTAAAAATATTATAAATATTTCCAACGCATCAACCAAGCACACCCTAGCAATGACAGGGCACACTATGTGATGTTGTCGCTAGTAAAACGTCGCACTGTTAACAATGACAGGCCTAGGGGGCGCTCGTTTTAGCGATGGCTTCTGGCTTTTGGCTGAAATTTCACTGTAGTTGGCTTTTTTTACTGTAGCTGATTTGGCTTTTTGGGCATAATTAATTTAAAAATATATAAAAATAGAAAAAACATATTAACCCATTAAGGACAATAAAAAGGAACATGGGAAAAAAAGAAAATATAAAAAGCTTAAAATATCTAAATTTTTTTTAAAAAAATGAAATACTGAATAGTAAAAAAATGTAAACTAAATCAAAAAAGAAAATGAAATGAGGGACCTAAGTAGCTGCAAGTGATCCATTCCATGGAATCGCTGTACTCGGTTGAATGGATGTGGTGGCGCCACCTCCACGAACAAAGTGCAACAATGGGACGAGGAAAAAGGTACGATCTACATGTATTTTTTGAACAACGCAAGTGCAAAAGTTTAACATACGTGACGTGCTCAGCAAAGCAACTCTTGCTCGAAACATGATGACTTAAATCAATGCTAATAAAGTAAAAAAAATTGAACAACAAAGTTCAAGTGTATATACACCAGCGTAAACCAATACATCATATCGTACGCGATATGCCAGGCATATGAACCTTTCTTCCTTTATTTGATACCAGTGCGTTGCGTACGGGCTCAAAGATACATACGTAAATGCCATACGAAGGCGTAAGCGCTGCTTACTGCGTAAACCCGACTTAAAGCCGTAAAATCATCAGAGTACTCTAGTTCGCACGCTCCACTCGACCAAGCCCAAACAGCAGCCCGTCGTTTGCATCGGAGGGATCGCCAAACTTCACGGCGCCTCCGACGGCGGCGGCGGCGGCGGCAGCGCAGATTTCCAACCGCCCCCGCTCATACGCGAAGCTCCACGGTCGCAATCACCATTCACCAGTCACCACCGGACGGGCCAGCCAACTACACGAGGGTTTCGTACTGCCACCATGTGATCTTCGCAAATTAGGCACACTCTACAATCCTACATTCCGGTGAAGTTGGGTTATTTTCTTCTAATCCCTTCGCTTTCCATCCTCTGCAGCGGATGAAACTTCACACGATAAGATGGCAAGAGAACGAGCTGCCTTCTCTTCTCCAGTGAAAGCGGTGCGGGTAATCAGTATGCTACTCTGTTGATCTTTTCCCCTAAACTTCTGGATGGTAGCTAAAGAATGATTGCTCAATCTATAACCTTGTTTTTGTACAATATTTGAACCTTGTGACAATAAATTCGTGCAAAAAGAACGATGATTATTCACAACATGACCATAGCAATTCTTCTTACTCATCCGCAACTTGCCACAACTGAAAGGGATTTTTCGATTCCGGGGCACGGGTCACCCCCGAACTTGGCGGCCCGTACTGGAATAGCGCACTTCCTTCTGCCTAGGCAAGTCTGAAAGAGATAAACAAGCACTTTTATTAGGATTATAGTGGTAACAGGATAGTGCATAATGAAATTAGCATTTGTCTTCAGGAAAAGGTAGAATTTTACATTCTTTACGACAAACTCAGACGTCTCTGCGTGACAACTCCCATGGCAGCTCCTGACGGAGCCGCTGCAGTCTTCGACGGGATTTCCGTAGCTTGCAAACTCAATAGCTGTGATGTGTTTGCCTTTCTGGCATCGGAGGTGAACTGCTGGGTGCTTTCTGCGTGACAAAGGAGATGGGGTAGAGAACTCATTCACGCTACTATATAATCTGGTGACTGACATTGTGTTCACCGTTATCTGTAGTGGGTCGCCACCCATTTCCTCGATCAGGACGAGGATGTTCTCTCTAGGCTTCAGAAAGTATTGGGGTATGTGGTACCTTTAGAAAAGGCAGGCAAATGAGACTTCTCGTCGGTTTATTATGAATTCAAGAAAAGAATTTGCTTTATGAGTGGGAACTAGGAATTGAGCCTAGCTCAGTTGGTGGGAGGTGTGGGTGTACACCCCCACCACCCAAGTTTGAGTCCTCGTCAACTTGAATCTGGGTGCCTTTCTTCTTCTTAATAAAAAAACCTAGTTCTTCCTAGGTATTCCCATTTTTTATGAGTGGAAACTAGCTCTGCTACTTACAGGGATTGGGATGGTTTTCCGCTAGGGGTTTCAAAGGAGACCCAATACCGTCCGATACTCTCCCCATTGATCCACACCTCACCCTTCCCCATACTGCTGAGGTTCAGTGTCACTGGGTCATTGCCCCATGGCGTGTCAAATGTTGTCTGCATCAAAACAACAATTTGCCCAAGCTATCTGTTACCGTCACTACAGAGTGAATCAGTGAACATGTGGTTGAAGTCTATCAGCGCTAGTGTTCACTTTCTGTACCTTATACCAGATAAGTGGAAGGTGCATGGACCCATCAATTGCAGCCCATTGAGCACGAGATGATCCATCAAGTGTGTATATTTTATTCATTTCCCCATATAAGCCAACCTGCGCACAGTGTAATTGCTTGAAATTGAGCATCTGATATTGATCTCTCAATTCAGAATCAGTGTTGACCTGGATTTACTTGGTGTTTCCACTGCTCATTGTTCAGAGAATGTGATTTCTGCTGTCCCTGGTGTATGCTCACTTTATGAACTCCAAAGGTTCTTCTCTCCATGTAAGCCCCAGAGTCCTTTCATTTGTTAGATAAAAACTCAACTTAATGCAAATAGTAGGTAACATGCTTATCAAAATCCATCTTTTAATGCTTATTAATACTTTTTTCTCGAACACGCAGGAGAGCTGAATGCTTATTAATACTTATCTAGAGTCCTTGATCTTTTTTCTTTTGGGTCCACTTAGTAATCATAGCTGATGAAATGCTCTATTTAGCATTGCACACATTCATACACAACACAAAGAGTGGGGTTGATGTGTGTTTTTGACCAAAAAAAATCATTTGCTGCAATTAGCTTTCAGTTCAGAAACAAGCAAAAATGATTTGCTAGCAAGCTGCTTTCTTGGTCAAGCTAGGATTTCCATATGTTTGTAATCGCTACCAAAGGTGTGTTTTTTTGTTTGTTTAAATTGTGTTCCATTATGCTATTCATATAAACTGTTAAACCTGAATAACACTATTAGTGGTGTACATGTCAACATAAACCATGGCTCTACCTATTTATTTATTGTACTGTAATGCAGCCATAGGACTAATAGTTGCATGGCACCTTGTGGTCTCCTTGATTTTACAATTTATTCCCTTTTTCTATTTTAGAGTCCATAGAATGAGCTGAAAGTCATACCGGTGATCCAACCATGACACTAAGCAGTGATATGAAGTTTTGTCCTTCCCTTAGCAAAATAGGTGTCTTGAGAATGATATTTCTAGGTCCATCATGACTCCCATGCGCACTGCCTAATCGCATTTGGAAGAAGATATCAAACATAGCAAATAGATAACTAGAAAATATTTAAATAATTTCAATCAATAAAAGTATGTTTGACATGCTATTTTTTTGTTGGTGCTTTCTATAAATTGCACCCAGAGAGTAATTCTGTCCTTACCTACATACTCATTGTTGATGAAAGCATGTAAAACATGTGCTTGTGACTCAACGTTAAGCACTAGCTGGCCATTTTCATTTGATCTGTAGTCATATCTGCATGATTTCCATTATTTTGTGATTGGTGTATGGGCCTGAGGAAGTATCAAAAACTGATGGAAAATACTAAACAATATAGGCATGCTGAAGAAGCTCATCTTACCCAACAAGGTACCAGAGATAATCTGTTTCATCTTTTGTAGTTGAGAGATGTTCAAAAAGCTGATTTCCAATGTGTGTTGCCTTGCTTTCTGCCAGAGGAATCGGTTCTTTAAATATTTTCCAGCTATCAACATCATTCAGAGACTGCACTACTTGTGCTGTTCTTAAACCATTCTGAGCATTTATCTGCCAAAAGCAAAGTTGATAACTCAGAGTCTCCCTTCAGGTCTTTAATGACTGAAGATTTTGGGTTACATAAATGTAGCTGGCTCACCTTGGCTGTTTCAAATACTACCCTCCTGCAATGTGAGAGGATACTGATCGATTTAGGAGCTAGATGGAATGATTCTTTGCCAAATAGGATGTTTGATGACTTATGCTTGTCAAAGTTTACCAGGAAAGCCACACACTTGGACTCTGTTTCAAAAACATGCCCCTGTAGTACTTCAAATGTTAGCCATTTAGATCAATGGAAATTTATTGAAATTAAAGTATGCTTAGTTTCACTCTCCATGTGATTTCACCTCTTGTTGTTCACCATATGAATAATTAGAATACGATCCCAAAAGTAATGGCTCTTCAGATTGCTTTACTGCGGCATGCAGTTCTCTGAGATGAGCCCATGTCGGTTGCCATATTAAGCCTGGATGTATGCTTGTTAGTTCAGCATATTTATCAGTTACTGGTTTGCTAAATTAGAGAAACATGTGATGACGTTTTCATTATCGCTTTGTTACAACAAGAAGTTTGAAAAGTTGCTTTTAGAAGTTGTAAAACATATTGTGGAAAGAAAAAAATAGTTACCATATTCGTCAAGTGGAGCTCCGTCATAGTAGCTTGTTGTAACATAGGAAGATGCAAACCTCCCGAAGTTTGTTCCACCATGGTACTGCATTATAAATCATAATCATATGAGATCATGAAAGAAATATTAAGAGGATCTGTCGAGAGATGTTCAAACAGTTTCTTCAAATTTGTAGCCTTGTAGGTTGTACCATGTAGTAGTTTATGAAACTTCCTTTCTTTCGTGCTATAAAAAGTGCAACTGCAAAGGCAAGATCTGTTGCTGATCTGAATCTTGGATCATGACCATATAAAGGATAGCTGTATGCAGGGAAACTTGTGTGTCAGGGCTTTTACCCATTTAAAAGTGAAATATATCTCAGAAGAAAAGCAAAGAGTGTTCGTGACACACCGAGATGTCCAATTTTCTGTCCATAAAGCAGGCTTGTTAGGCGAATTTGGCCCTAGAAATGTTTCCCCACAGATGAGCCCATTGCAGGTATTAATCTAGCCATGTAATCAATGTTACACTGATTTCATAATATTAGCAAATTTGTAATCCTGCATGATGTTATAAGAAAGGACACTGACAATTGGATCTGGGGCATCATCCTGCTTGCACATCATCCATGGAACACCTGTCTGGAGGTTTACAGCCATCGCTGCTGCCCAGTGAACATACGGTGGTCCCCTTGAATGGAATGCAGCCTCAACCAGCTTATATTCATTCTCAATCTGCAAATTGAGTTCCAGGGTTGAATACAAATAATTTAATAGAGAGCTCGAAGGACAATTATTGTTTTTAAATTTAGTTTAACCGACCTGTGAAATGATTATGGGACCTCCTTGTGGATAGTATAATCTTTCATCCTTCATCATGTCAACTATTTTTGCAACAAATTTTTGCATATGTCGCTGCATGAACAAAATAATTAAATATGAGTAATCTACTATGATAGTTTAGCATGAAATTACTTCACTATATGGTGCTTGTGAAGTTGACTATATGCTTGTAGATTCATCTTCTTTTTTGTTTTCTTTTTATATGCTTGTATATTCATCTTCTTTTTTGTTTTCTTCTAGTTTTTTGTTTCTGATATTGAGGTTGGTAAGTCTGTAGAGAACATATTGTTCCCATCCCATATGTACTGTTTTCACCTGTTTGTTTATTACACCTGTACCTGACAAATCATTGGGCATCTCTTTTGTGCCTCCTTAAAATGCATTGTGTGACAAATTTCGGCTATGTTAATGGGCGGTACAGCAGTTTCACAACTTTGAAGGAGAAATTATGTTAAGGTAAGATAAATCCTTGCAATGTAAGAAGGATGGGTGCAAACAAGAAATGATATTTCTACTCTGAAGTATCCAATTGCAGTTACAAATTATGTTATATAGTTAGAGGTCACACCCTTGTTCAAGGCCTCAAGGGTGCTGCCGTGGATAATAGAATACCTTGAAGGGTTCATTGTCGCTTCTGAAGGTAATGTTTGGGATGCCACGCAACCAAAATGGTAAGCCTCTGCATGAATAAAAGATATTCAGTATGGGATTGGGCCTTCCTTTTATTTTCTGGTGGCGTTTCACATTTTTATATTTCAGTTAAGCTTTATTTTTTCAGGACGCCATAGAAATGAAACCTTTCCCTGCATGTATGAAATGTACTTCATGATTTCATACCCGTATTTCCATTCCGATTCGATGAAGGGACCAATCCTGAGGCTTACATAGAGGCCTTGAGCTTGGATTTCTCTGATGAATTTCACCAGATCATATCTTCCTTCGAAGTTATACTGATCCAGCAAGAAAGAATCTGAGGATCTCTTAGTTGCAAAATACTCTTTTACTGAAGTTTTTGCTTTTGTTCTGACAGACGCATAAATTGTACATGTGAGACTGCAAAGTGCACCCACCTGGCCCTGGACAGGCTCATGAACATTCCAGAAGACGTATGTTTGTATGACATCCAGGCCACCTTCCCTGGCGTTCCCGATGAGTCTCGGCCACATCTGTTAACAGTGTCTACCTTAAGGAAAGAATGAAGTTCGCGGTGCATGCTTGATTGCTTGCAATATGAATTTACTGTTATTAACTGAGCTAATTTGATTGCTGTAGGAAACTTGTACTAACCATCTCTGTTTATATGGTGAAGTAGATGCATGTTGTAGCCTAGCCATAAGAAATTTGCTTCAACAAATGCTCAAAATGCTATGTTCTTTGGGGAAAAGCTTTTTACCTCCTAGAAGGGGACATCCTCCTATCTCTCTTATCTCATCACCTATCTCATCCGCCGTCCATTTTACTCTGAGATTCACACCATTGTCTTTTATTGTATTCTATATTCCCTAAAATATATATACACGGATCTCAAGGTAAAAAGGACAAATTGGACGGCAGATTAGATAGAGAATGTCTCGAGGTAAAAATCCACTTCCATATTCTTTGGTAACTACTGTCTCAGACAATATTTACCTAGCGTGATGCGAAGTAATAGAAAGACTAAATAGTTCAGAGTAGCACATTACACAGCCTCTGCATCTGAATCTTTCTTTGGAATGTCTTGAAACAAAGCTAAATTTTAAACTGACAACTGCACACGGTTTCCCCATGAGCTGGGCCTTTTCTTTTTGGTTTTAACTTATGATTACGGCTATAGTTTTAGATTATTTGTGAGAGAGTACGGAGTAATATAAACTTACGTGTGATTTTGGTCAATATAAATGAAGTTGCTATAGTATGTATTACAATTAATTTAGAGATCCTGTTTTGAAAAGATATTTTTTTTGAAAACTAGTTAATATAAAAAAATAAAAAATAACTTTTACAAACTAAAAAGAAGAGGTCATCAGCTCATTTGCCATGAATAATGAACTCCCAAAAACAGCTTTTCTTGCGCAACAGAAATCGCTCTCTCTCTAACCCAGGCAGGAAGGTAAGTAGTACATAAATTATTAAATTCAAGAGAGCGGTTCACTTGCATGTAACATCAGAAAGGTTTCATTGAGCAGTAAAGAATACAACGTCTGTGAATTGAGCAGCGAAGAGCACGGGCGTTTGCATTTCATCAGAACTGTGCAGCAGGCGAGTTATCTCATCCGAAGCTCAGAGCTTCAGTTCGGAAAAAAAAGAAGATAAAGGGCGGCAAGGCAAGCAACATCATAGCATGCAGTACCAGAACCCAAGATATCAAATTAAAATTATGAATTTACAAGTTACTACCTGTGCTTTGAGAAAACTACTTTAAAGTTCAAGCATAAAGAGTTGATGCAAGACGACATTCATGAGATCAACATGCATCTACGCAACTAATGTTTTACCTCCGGTGTGCTTCTAGGGTAATGTATGTCTCCGGAGAAGAGCATCCTCCTAGTGCCATCCAGTATTAGAGCTCTGCCGTCGTACGTGACCTCTCTTCTCCCTGTCCTGTTGTATCCTTCCTCCTCACCCCAAACTCTTCCTGCCGCCGACGCGCACACCGTTGACGCGGCGGCGAGCACCGCCATAATCGCCGTCACGGCGGCGGCGGTCATCTCTCCTTGTCTCGGCTCGCTCCCCTCCTTACTGCTTCTATTTGCAGGCGCCTGCTTGGCTGCTTCCGCTTGCATATATGTGCAGCTATGTATAGCCACAGCACCTCGGACAAGTAGTGCATGCTTTAACCACAAGTCGCAGAAAGAAATATACATATAGAGAGAAGGTGTAGGTTAGGTCGAAAGGTTGATGCATGCATGTGTTGCTGTTGCTCAACCTAAATTTCGGTCCGTTTGGAATATGGTAATTTTGTACGATACCTAAGAGAATTGAATTATTTTCTATAAATTTTTATAAAATTTATGTGTCTCAAATGGGGCCTATGGAGAAAGAGGCATATGTGCCATCGCAAAATCAAACCCTAATTAATTGTCAAACGAAAATATGATGGGGTGCCCTTTCTACCTGTTTGATCGAGCCTTTGGCCCTGTTTGGAATGGAGAATTTCTAAAGGAATTTTATAAGATTTGTACTGCTTCCTATAAAATTTCTGTAAATTTTCTATAAAATTCCTACGTTTCAAATATGGCCTAAATGGTTGATATCGTGAAGGTGGAAATTCCAATGGTTGTGTAAAATTCAGAGGATTGATGGATCTCGAGTGTTTATTTGTGATCAAAACCATTTCTAAATGCATGTGCCACTGGCCACATGTGAAGGGAACAATGAGTCTAAAGTTAAAAAAAGAACAAATAAAAAAAACTAGCAAACAGTCCAGTATTGACAATGTAGTGGTTCCTGCGGAGGGCAGCATTCAAACGAGTCGGTCTTTTCTGCAGAGTTTAGTGCTCAAGCCAAAAACAAAATTCCAATTTCCGCCTTCCAAGTGCCGGTTACGCTTCCAAGCTACATATATTATTCCTTTCCCTCTTCCTCTCTCCTTAAACCTCCACTTGTTCAGACTCCACTGCGCACAACAAGCCCATGGCGGAGGAGCCCTCGTTCTCGGCGGTGGACGCGGCGGCGATCGCCGCCGTGGCGGAGGCGGCGCCGCTGGAGGAGATGATTCTGGGATTGAGGTGGAGCGGGAATTGCTACACGGTGCGGGTGGTGGGGTACGACACGCTGGGGGAGCTGAAGCGGTGCATCTGCGAGGTCACGGAGGTGCTCCCCAAGCGCCAGCAGCTGCTCTACCCCAAGCTCATGCTCAAGGACGACTCCGTCGTCCTCTCCTCCCTCCCCTTCAAGCCCAACGTCCCGGTCACCATGATCGGGTAAGCGCGATCCCCCCTCCTCCACGAAACCCTCTCTCTCCCCTGTCTTCTCACTTGCGCGGTTCGGGTGCGTATCTGCAAAAAATATTGTAGTCGCGTAGAATTGCATGGTTGGTTTGCAACCATCCGCGGAAGCGTTAGGATTCGGTTTGTGAATCGACGGGAGATGCGCACTTGGTGGGGATCGAGGGCTATTGCTACGGTTTTGAGATGGAGTTGACGAGATTTGGAGAACTCGAAGGCCCAATCGCTAAACCCTAGCTTGTATGGCCTCTTTTGGTTTGTCTGTTCGCGTTGTGTTGTTGGTGATTTGAACTTGGTGCTTGGTTTCTTATGTTCTGGGATAGTGGGAGAGGCATACTCCCTCCCTTCTTTTTTACTTTCTAGAATTTATACGGTCAAACTTTCTAAAATTTAACCACTGATAGATTTAAAACTATCTAGATTGATTATACAAAAATTATATCATTAGATTTATTGTTAAAAATCTTTACTATTTAAAAAGAAGGAGTTGGTGGTTGCCGTCACGCCCACCTTCCCTCACTTCTTAACCATTCGATCTTTCTCCTCTCTTCTCAGCCACACGATCTGATTAAACCCTAAAATCCCAACATCACCCCTCCGCCCCACGCCTACCTCGCTCTTCCCGCCGCCCCATGCCTCCTCCTCGCTCTTCCTCCCGCCGCCCCACGCCTCCCTCGCTCTCCCCGCGCCCGCGGCCTCCTCCTCCTCCCACGCCCGCGCTGCACCGCCCCCCCTCCTCGCTCTCCCCGCCACTCGCCTCCTCTCCGCCGCCTCCGCCTCCTTCCTCCCACCCGCGCCGCCGCCTCCTCCCTCGCCGCCTCGCCTCTCCCCACGTAGCGCAGCTCCTCTCCCCGGTCCTCCTCGGTCCCCATCGCGCACACCCGCCTCCTCACCCCCCGCCGCCGCCGCCGCCCCATCCCCTCCGGCCTTTCCCGCCGCCTCCTCCTCCTCCTCAGATCCGCCCCGCCGCCCCTCCTCCTCTCCTCGCTGCCCCTCCTCCTCCCTCCGCCGCCCTACTCTCTCCCCGCCGCCCCGCCACCCCCTCCTCCCTCCCCGCCGCCCCTTCCCCGCAGCAGCCGGCGGCGCAGCTTTGCTCAGCGCCACGAGCTCTTCTACAAGGAAGATTGTCATATACATGATTCTATGACAAGCTATCTGATGTTGACGGCTATAAGGTTCAAATTTTAATCACTCATATATACCACTAATCACATAACCTATCAACATTTGCTGTTTAGCTTCTCATCCTGTCATATTACCATTTACCCGTAGGCTAGGTAGATTTTCCCCGCTCAACATGTTCACGCTTGTGTTGCTCCTTTAGTCTATAAGTGTAGATTCGCTTTTTGGTTGCGATCGCATTTATAGGGCCTTATTGTCAATTGTTTCTTTGCAGCCTAAAATGCACGATGAGTCAACTTCTGACAAAAGGTCAATGATGATGTTCAAGAGGTGCTCTTCCTCCGTATCTACTTGATCGTGATCGACGCAACGTGCCAAGGTAAATGCTTGTTCTGCCAACTAATTGTGAATTTGTGATACACGACACTTCGTGTTGCATTGATCATTAATAGACTCGTGAAATCTAGGTTCTCAACAACACAATAAAGCAAAAGAGGAAGGAAAAAGGCGGCAAATGGGATGTTCTTTTGCCAAAGGTAATTCTCAATGCACACTATTATTGCCTACTTGTTTGATCGGTTGTTTCCTACATTGACTAAATATTATCACGATTTATATCCTATCAGTCCTGTTCGTGGTCAAGAAGAGATGTTCAAGGTTATGCAAACTTGCAAGAGGAAAAGTAAGTGATAATAAGATTTGTTAATAAATTTGGAACCTTGGTTAATATTTGGAATTTGCATGTGGCATGCATTGCTATATAGGCATTGCATACATTCGTAGTTCATTAGTAGTTGTTAACCCATTTGTATTCGGATGTTCTTTTTAGGAACTACGATGCGCTACAAGGCAACCGATCTGCCATCTCCGTGTTTTGTCTAAAAATGCTTTTATAAACATTAAGTGAACAATTACATGGACTACAAATATTTTTAATTTTCCAATGAGCCAAATAATTGATATTTGTGTTGATATGCAAACAATAACATGAGCCCTGTATATGCATACATGATGACGTAAGAAAAAGTTGATATTTATTATTCAGTTTGAGATATTTGATAGTATGCATCACTTTTATTTGGTTTTCCGTTGTAACGCACGGGCACCTTACTAGTACTTTCATAATATTAAAATTTTATTAATATATCTAAGTGTAAAGTTATAAAAAGTAGCAGTGAAAATCATATTTTGAAGACGGTGAAAAGTAAAAAACATCGAGTAAAAAAGACGGAGGGAGTATTTGGTAGGAAATTTCTACATTTAATACGGCTGTATGTGGAAAACTGGAAATGTTTGTCTGTTTGACAAGTTCGACGAATGGATGGGAAACAATGTGGGTGATGACGGCAGAAGTGCGTGATCAACTGACAATGCTTCAGTCTGGGGCTGATAGAGATTAGAATAGGAGTAGGAGGTTTCAGCTGAAGCCTGAGGGCGATGAGATTACCTGCTCAAATCATTATTCCTTGCAGTCTGATCACATTGATGTGCTGCGATAGGCTTCTCATTCGGAGTTGGACTAGGTTTCGTATAACAAACCACCTGTGGAGTGTTTGAAATGATTTCTAAATTGATGGATAATTGTTACTGGTGGCTGCAATATGAGTTTGTTTACTCAGTTTTTTTTTTTGCTTTTGGATGAGAACAGCAAGTTATTTTATAAATCCTGGAGGTCCGTGGTCATTTTTCTGTGATGTGTTACTGAGTTGTGGTACCGTTTGGATGGTTGTTGTCTGTTAGTGATGCAGACAGTAATTTCCTATGTTCAGTTGACATGTTCTAGAGACGATAACTAAATCTGAATTGATGATTGGAGAGCAAACTATGTTTGGATGATGCCATGTGGGCCTGTGGTGTTAGTCTCAAAGCCTATTTTCTTTGACCCTTTTCCGTGGATAACTTCTCAAATGGGCAAAATTCAGTTTGTTCAGGTCTTATATATTCTGTTTTCTGGTGTTAGCTGCCTATTATGCTTTGCCACATTTGTCAAATTTTAGAATTTGGACCATTGCTTGGTGAATTATATTAAGCTGCATAAGTCTGCAGCTTATGCTTAAAGTCCATACAGTAATGCTAGTGAAATGCTTATTTACAGTGCGCGCTTAGGTAATTTGGTTCTTCATATGTGACTTGATGACTGTCTTAATTTATAGTGATGTGATACATTTTGCACGTTGAGTGTAGATTACGATTGTGTGCTAATCTTATACCATAGTAGAAAGATCCAACATTACTTATTTGGGGATGGCTACGGTACATACAACTTCGAATTCAAATTCTTGTAAAACTTTTTCCTCCCCTAATATTTTTTCACTCCCCACCACTCTCACTTGTAGGATGATTAGTGTATGGTGGAAAAAGCGTATGTAAAGTGCATAAATTACATACACATATGCCGTAGTGATCCCATATTTATTGTGTTCATGTTGAACTATGCATGTAACATAGTTGTTATGGTAGATGATAGCAGGCCAGGTCGGCACAAGATCGCCCTCACGAGGAGGCTCTGATCCTTTACCAGCCGGTTGGGAAACTTTGTGATCTTTTTATTGATTGATTTCACAAAGAACCCTTGATAGCCTTTATATATTAGGGCCTAGGTTTATGAATGGAAAGACATATCATATTTAAAAAAGGAAATAGCAGTACTATCCTAACAATAATATCCTAAGGAAGGAAACTAATTATGGAAGTTATCTCCTTCCCATCCGAGAGCATCGCTTGCTGTTTCCACGCCTGGGCTTTTCTTTTCAGTTGGTATTGTTCTTGATCCAACATTGTCTGTTGCCAATCCGATAATGTAATACCCTGGCTTAACAAAAGCCCATAATGTCACCCACAACTGCAAACGCTACCAATTTAAACCATTAAATACACCTTTCTCTATTTGACAACTATCTCTATTTGTGTCGCCTTCCTCATCCTCT
This sequence comes from Melocanna baccifera, assembly GCA_036346265.1. NCBI lineage: Eukaryota > Viridiplantae > Streptophyta > Magnoliopsida > Poales > Poaceae > Melocanna > Melocanna baccifera. The sequence continues at coordinate 38,651,306 of CM070677.1, forward strand.
TTATCGTGTTGCCACGGTCGACTTTACTTCCGCTTACCTCTACTTTCCCAGCCCTTACACTTTTAAGCTTTTTGGGCTCTTGCAAGATTCCGGATAGTTGGTACTCGACACAATTTTTCAAGAGTCGTATGCTATGACGATAACTTCAAAACTCGGACTTCGGATTTTTTCTATTTTAGTGTCAACCATTCCAAATGCAATGTTATTGTATATGCCTTGCATTGTATTACAAATTTTGTATGTGTATTTATGAGGTCCAAAGGGCAATATATATAGATAGTACAAGTGGATATATAGAGGAGTATGCCATATATAGATAAGAAAATCGAGCCATATAAGGAAACAAATAACAATTATATTCTATCCTTAACACCCCCTCAAACTCATAGTGGATCACACATACTAAATTTGAAGAGAAAATACAAATATTGTGCCATTGTCTGTGGATTCGTGAAGAAGTCAGCAAGCTGTAACTCTGAAATACAAACTGTAGAGCAAGTACTTCCTTATGCACCTGTGAGCGAGTGTATGAAGCATCCACACCAATGTGCTTGGTGAGCTTATGCTTTACTAGATCTTGAGCAATACTGATAGCACCTGTACTGTCAGACATAAGGGTCGTAGGTCCTCTCAGGTACTCCAAAGTCTGCAAGTAGCCACCTCAACTAAGTAATCTCTGCTGTCACTGCTGCCAAAGCTCTCAACTCAGCCTTTGCACTCGAATGGGAAACTACAGTCTACTTCTTTATCTTTCAGGCAATCAAAGAGGAGCCAAGAAAAACACAGTAAGTAAAAAGAGAACGACGATCAAAAGGATCATTAGCCCAGGTTGCATCAGAATACGCCTGAAACTGTAGTGACGTGGAGCTAAGGAAAAACAAACGATGTGAGATGGTTCTATGCAAGTAGTGAAGAACATGAAGAAGGTAATTGTAGTGAAGATGAGTAGGATGAGTCATGAACTGACTCACGATATGAACAACATGAGCAATATAAAGATGAGTGCTCACAAGATATACCAGACTTCTAACAAGATGGTGATAACGAGTAGGATCCTCAAGAAGATCAATATCAGTAACACGAAGCTGAAGGGAGAGCTCTATAAGAGTCTCAACAGTGCGGGTATCAGTCAGACCAGACCGATCAAGAAGATCCTAGACATACTTCTGCTGGGAGAGGTAGTAATCTTCATGCGTGAAAGAGATCTCAATCCCAAGGAAGTACATAAGCAAACCAAGATCAGTAATCAGAAATTGCTCACTGAGATTCTTCACCAGTGATGAACATATCATCCACATAGAGAAGAAGCAGTATCCTACCTCGAGGTGAGATATGGACAAATAGAGCAGGATCATGGGCACTGACAGTGATACCGACAGCGGTAATCACTAATGTAAAACGTGCAAACCAAGCACGAGGGACCTATGAGACCATAAAGAGCACGACGAAGACGACAGACATGGCCATCTGGAACAGAATACCCAGGTGGTGGCTGCATATAAACCTCATGCAAGACCATTAGGAAATGCATTCTTAATATCCAGCTAAGAGATAGACTACCGACAAACAGAAGCAACTGCAACAAGAGTGCGAACATTGCTCAACAGGAGCAAACGTCTCATCGTAATCACGACCGTACTCCTGCTGAAAGCCGTGAGCCGCAAAGCTCGCCTTGTAGCGCTTAATAGTACCATCAGAGTTAATCTTAATCTTGTACACCCACTTGCACGTGATAGGACGAGCATGCACAGGTGTTGGTACAATGGCCCAAGTCTTCGTATGTTGAAGAGCATCAAGTTTCTCTGCCATAGCGAGCTACCACTCAGAATGAGAAGCAGCCTCATGATAAGAACTAGGCTCAATGACAGAGAGAGCATGAGTTGTCGAAGTAAATCCAAGACGATAAAGAGGCCGAAGGGATGTCTGGTCACGAATGGCGTAATAAGGAGCATGATAAGAGAAATCAGGCATCGGTGTTGGCAAGATACCAGGAGTAGATCTGGTGAAGGACAAGGATGTTTGTAGTAGTGCACCTCAGAGAAACAAGACAGTAGTACTGTAGGAGCAAGAGGTGGTGCTACAGGAGGTAACACAGGAGGTGGAGGTACGGAAGGAACCACTGGAGACAAACTAGAGGACTTCTGTGAAAGGGGAGAAGTGGGTGAAGAGTCAGGGAGAGACAACTAGGAGATTATCTCGATGGTGGAAGCAGGACGAGGGGCTGAATATCGATGGAAGAAAGGTCGAGATTCATCAAAGACGTGTCGTGAGATCCTGATCCGTCGAGTAGAAGGATCATAGCAACGATAACCCTTATACTCAGAATTGTACCCAAGAAACATACATTCAACTGATTAGGCTGACAGTTTGGTGCGCTCACAAGGCTGCAGCAGGATAAAACATGTGCAACTAAAAACACAAAGATGACTGTACCGGGGGGCTCTAGAGTAGAGACGTTTTATAGGACTGACATTCTTAAGAACAGTGGAAGGTTGCATATTGATGAGATATGCAGCTGTAGAAACAGTCTCAGCCCAGAACTGTGGTGGAACTTGAGGCAAGGAGAAGAGTGCGAGCAGTCTCAATCAAATGACGATGCTTGTGCTCAGCAATCCCATTCTAGGCATGGGCATCAAGATAAGAAGGCTGGTAAAGAATGCCCTACTCAGAAAGAAATTGTCTGACAACACCAGAACAATACTCGCCAGCAAAATCACAGCGAAAAGTACGGATAGAGGACTCAAACTGAGCACGAACCATCGTGGCAAAGCTACGATAGATCGCAATAAACTGACCACGATTAGACATAGAGAAAAGCCAAATAAAATGGGAACAATCATCAATAAAAATTACATAGAATTTATGCTCGCTTTTGGAGATAATAGGCGCAAGTCTCCATACATTTGAATAAACTAAATCAAAAGGACAGCAAGACAAGGACTCACTAGAATGATAATAAAATTGTAGCTGCTTGCGAAGCTTACAACCTTAACAAAACATGGACGTGTCAACAATAACACGTCTAAGAACATCCTGATGAACTAATGAAGAAAGACGAGACCCACACAGATGACCTAAATGGTGATGCCACTTCGCAAGAGCTGCAGAGGTGGTGTAGCAGTGGCGGTGGAGGTAGACGTGATAGGAGCAACTGAAGGGGATGGAAGGTGAAGGCGATTGAGAATATAGAGACCTTAGCGATCCCTACAGTGCTGGCCAGTCCCAAATACCTTCCTTGTGTGTTGATCCTGAATGAAATAGGTGTGAGTCAAAATCAACTCTACAACCGAGATCAGTGAGTTGTCCCACCGAAAGAAGCTGCATGATAAGCTGGGGAACATGAGAAACAATTGGAACAGAAAAGTCAGTGGACAATGGAGTGCCCTGACAGCTGACAGACAAGGAAGTACAGTCAGCTGTCTGACTAGTGATAGGAAACGTAGGAGGTCCTACTAAAGTGAGAGATGTGGAGTCCGGTGTCATGTGAAAAGAGGCATCAGAATCTAGAACCCAAGAGGTACCTGGAGGAGATGTTTGAGCTAGACTTGCAGAACCCACTGAGTTGTGAGAGTTGAAGTAGAGCCTGGTAAAGCCGCTGAACAGAGCCACCTCGCTGAGAACCTGACGAGCTGGTCTGTCCTCTTGTGAAGGAAGGGCCTCCTTGTCCCCCTTGGATCGTCCACCCCTACCACCTTGTTTCGCTTTTTCCGCACCACACAACTCTGGTAGTCGTTCCCGAAGTTCTTGCAGTAGTTGCACTGAACTCCAGTTTGTGTGAAAATATGAGCGGAAACAGGCAGTTGGGGAAGAACCGTAGTTGTAGCAGAGACCGTCAGTGTAGTCGAAGGAGCAACAAGCACAGTCAGAACGGCCTGTGCTTCTAACCTAAGGCGAAGCTCCTCAGCTGGCGTCGAAAGGCCCTCGGTGACGGTCTATCGCGGTGAGCGGCTCAGTAGTTGAACCCTGATAGGCTCATTCTGGGTGAAGACAGCAGATAAAATCATAAAAGCGAAGGCGATTATGATCCGCCTTCTGCACTTTATGACACTCCTCACAAAGTAGAGGCGCTAGCTTATTCAACTGGCACCACAGACTGGCCAGAGCACGGAAGAAATAGTCAACGGAAGAGTCCCTCTGGCGAAGCGTTTCCAACTCACGCTGAAGCGAAAAGAACTGAGCATCACTGCTCTGTTGGTATTGCTCACGCAAGTACCCCCAGATCTGTTGAGTAGACCACAGACCAATAATGTTTACCTGGATAGAGTCGTCAACGCTAACCACGAGGATGGCGTGAACACGGGCCTCATCAGCACACCAGCGCTCGAAAGCGTCAATGGCATACTAGAAAACCTCGTCGGCAGCAACCTTTGCCTCCTTGCAGCCTCATCTGTAGTAGATGCAAAAGTAGCCTGAACCGGTGGTGGCGGAGATGGTATTTCACTAGTGACATGTCCCTAAGACGAAGACCATCGAGTGTGATCTTCATGAGTGAAAACCATAACCTGTAGTTTGTCCCATAGAGCTTTGTTTCCAAGAAGGGTATCACAGCTGATGGAACGGAAGCCATCAGTAGGCGGCGCTGGACGGCGCGGCGACCAAGGCAACGAAGTCTAACAGGTGACGCTGGACGGCGCTGCGGTTAGATCGATGTTTTGTTCTTTTTCTTTTTCTTTTTAATAGCTAATACAAAAGATCGCCTGAAACTTCTCAACCGAAAAGAGGCAGATGGCTTCGGTTTGGGCATCGCTGAGGCGACGGGCGGTTAGCAAATCAAGGCGGCGTTGGTCGGACAAGGCGACGTCAGTGGCCGGTTGGTCAGCGAACCGAGACGACGCCGATCGGGCGACGTCGACGTCAGATCAGGCAGGCAACGACGGTTGGAGACAGCGGCAACGCCGGATCGAGCGAGCGATGATGGATCAGGTGGCCGACAGCGCCAGATCTGGTAGAGACGACGGCGGCTTGGGCGGCGGCAACGGCTTGGACGGCGGTGGCAACCTGAGTGGCGGCGAAGGCAGCGAAGAAGGTCAAATCCCTAACTCTAATACCGTGTTATGAATATTATGTGTGTATTCATGAGACCCAAAAGGCAATATATATAAGAAGTACAAGAGGATATATAGAGAAATATGCCATATACTGATAAGGAAATCAAGACATATAAGGAAATAATTAACATTCCTATTCTATCCTTAACACATTTGAGGAGGGTGTTACAGGTACTTAGGTCTTTTTCCATTGTACTAAGGTTTGTCTTGTACTATATATATGTTCTATGGGCTATTGTAATAGATAAGCTTCCTTTCATTTACAACTTGTACCTATTTGTTGTTTGTTAGTTCTGAAGTCCTTAGTGCTTGCTCTCCCTTCAACCTATGCGAAATTGGTCCAATTTCCTGCATGCTTCCGGCTGTGAGTAGTTTCAACATGTTGATATAGAAAATACTGCGTGATTTTGATTTCCCTTGCTCATGCATCAACAGCAGTTACAGTGACAACGGTTGTTTTCCCTCTTGGGTGGCTCTAATTGAACCCATAGTCACGAAGTTCTCTGAGCAATGATCTGTTAATCACTACTCTATACTGTTCAGACAACAGAAGCAACCAGGGGGGAGTGTTTTGTTGGTTGTGAAAGGAAGTTGTTGAGCTCTTACTGTATATTGTTAAACCTAAGTGGTGGACCTGGTGGTTAACACATCTTTCTGTGCCTATTCCTGTAGATTCCTGTAGATCAATCTCTTGAATCCGTGCCACAAAGGGAAAAGACTGCTTGTCTTAACATTGACTATACTCTGTTTGACCATAGGTCCGCAGCTGAGAATCCTGAGGAACTCATGCGTCCATGTAAGGGCACTTTTTATCACTACTATTATGTTTTCCAATGAGCTGTAGTAAAGTTTCATGCCGTAATCCCCTTTGCAGATCTTCACCATTTCCTCTCTGCTGCATATTCGGAGTATGATATCATGATATGGTCAGCAAATGGGTAAGCCTTTTGCCACCCTTAACTATCAGTTAACTGGTTATGATTGTGACGTGAAATAGGTAAAACCATTTACCCTTGAATGCAGTATGAAATGGGTTGAGTTGAAGATGGGGCAACTTGGAGTTCTTACCAACCCCAAGTACAAAATTACTGCTCTTCTGGATCACTTGGCGATGATAACTGTGCACTCTGAAAAGCATTCTGAAAAGAAAACTTTCGACTGCTAGCCTCTTGGTGTCATTTGGGCTCAGTTCCCTGAGGTTAGTATTCTACGATTAGTGTATTATTAATGAATCTGTGACGGATTGTAATAGTCTCATTTGCTCATTACTCCCGCCTCTTCCATATGCAGTACTACAATGAAAAGAACACAATCATGTTTGATGACCTCAGAAGGAATTTTGTCATGAATCCACATAACGGTCTTTTGTGGTCAGACCATTCAAGAAAAGCCGATATGAGCAGAAACGGTGATCAAGAGCTGGTGAAGCTTACACAGTACCTGCTTACCATTGCAGAGCTAGAAGATTTTAGCAAGCTGGACCACAGTGTGTGGGAATCCTTCACAGACGAAAATGCCAAGAGACGCAGATGCAGGTAGTTCTTTCCAGTATAGCGATCGTCCAGTATAGTGATCGGCAGATAGAGGCCCTCCTGTTTTTTGTTCAGTGCTATTAACTGCACACACTAGCATACCAAAATGACCAGGACAACCCCAATATCTACTTAGAACACTGTAAAAAAACCACGCTTGATTTGAATTCAACCTTTTACAAGTTACATTAGTTGTTTCTGAACTTTCACCTGTGTGCATTTCAATGTGAAACCTGAAGCTTTGCGCTGTTACTTGGGTGTAGTCCATCAAATTTTGCCCCACTATCTGGCCTCCAGCTTGCATGGGCAGTGTTTCTCAACAGTTAATGGGACAGTAGAATCATGAGCATGCCCTGGGGTCCCATGGGGAACTTGGCTGTTACTACTGCCAGTATCGTGGTGTGGTGATGACTGACGACTGATGAGGCTAGCTAGCCTCTGGCTGACTGGCTCTCCCAACGTATCATTTCGAGTATCATAATGGTGCTGCAGGCTATATGTCATCTCTTTGTAGGAAGCAAGACAAGTTATGGTCCCTGTATAGTGAGTGCAGCTGTAGCCGTGTTCAAACTTCAGTGTGTCCGTCCCCGCGCGGACGATCTTGATAAATACAATGTTATGCTGAAAGGGGGCAGTGTACTGGAAACGGTCTTGGGGAGAAACAATGCCATATTGCTATGGCAACCTGAATCAGGGTCTCAGGGATGGTGATACTGATATATGGAGTGGGCCTTTTTTTTTTTGGGAAATTGACCATTTGCCCCAAAGTTGAAATTGATCATTTGCTCCAAAGTTGAGGCCATCGATAAAATGTCTTCCAATGATATGGTAACAGATACTCCAAGTTTGAGGGCCAATTGATCATGTGCTCTTTTTGTATTTTAAATCAATTTTTGAATCGTTTTCTCCCTATATAACTGAAATGCCCCTCCTCTCCTCCCTTCTTAGATCCACCTTGGCCACCCGCCGTCGGCAACCACCACGCCCTCCCCTTCGATCCCCTCTCCTTGATCACAACATCCTCCTCCCTCGGTGGCGCCACCTCAGCTGAGAGGGAACCACTTCCTAGAAGTTGGACTTGTGGGAGACTATGATGAGGAGTAGCACGAGTCCAACGCCCACGGCAAGTTGCCAACACGGTGGATGGAGTCCCTCTCGGGCATCGGCAATGACATTAGCTGGTCCATGCGCCGGTGGGCGCTCCCCTCACCCTCGCCCGCCCCTGACAGCAGCCACACTACAAGGAACAACGTGAGCGGCAATGTCGTGAGCAGAAGCCATGCTTGGGTGGCTTGATAGTGGAATAGGCTGGGCGGTGAGTCAAAGAGCAAGAGGGAGATAATCTAGGCTTGGTGACGCGGTTGGTGAGGGAGGAGAATGGCCGAGGAGGCCTAGCATTGTTGGCGGTGCCACGGCCCACAAGGCCATCAAGCCCAAGGGTGATGGCACTCCGGCAAGAACGACAGCCAAGGGAGATATCAGAGAGCATCAGTGGGAGGTGAGAAAGCTATGGATGTGCTCTAATTAGGAGAAAATGGACTGCAATGCCTTGGCGCTATGCACGGCAAGCTTAGCGGTAGCATCCATGGCGGTAGAGAAGCTCTAGAGAAATTGAGGCAGAGAGATGGATCGGCTTGGGTCGCAATGAGGTGAGGATGGTGATGGAACGACCAATTTGAGGAAAGGAACATGGTGGAGAGGAATTTTAGAGGATGACTGGCGTCAGCGTGGAGTGCCATGAAGACCTTACCAGTGCCAGGGAAGGAGCCGAAGGCGACTAGGGTGCTTTGCACCTTCTGAGGATGAAGGAGTGGAATGAGAGGAGGGGTAGGGGAGCTAAGCAGCAGCGGGGCATCCTTGCCTCCATGATGGCTTGATTTAGAGAAGAAAGAAAAGGTTGAGGGTAAGACGGTCATTTCGTGTGGGATTTAGGTGCCCAGGGAATAAAAAGACATTAAAAATTGAAAAAAAGGTAATGAGCAGTTGACTTCTCAACTTTGGAGCATTTTATTTGTTACCATGTAATGAAAAATATTTTATCAATAATCTCTCAACTTTAGGGCAAATGATCAATTTTTCTTTTCTTTTTTTTTTTGCGGCAGTGATTGCAACGCACCTTTGTTACTGGAACTTCTGTTCCCATGTCGATCATAATTACTCTCGATTATAGTAGCAATTTAGCATTGTTGGATTGAGATGGAGAGCTTGCAAGTTGCAACGGATGTGTATCCTCTGGCCTTTGCACTATGACGGCAAAGGTTACCTTACCTACTCTCATCTGCCGTCCATGAGAATCTAGTGGTCTAAAATTGCAACATCAAGCGTCCTTATGATCTAGTGGTCTGTTACGGTGTTACCTGTTCTTAAATTGATCGGACGACTCACATTGTGACCTTATCAGTCCTCAGTGAGAGTGAGGTTTTACCTGATGCATTGCAAATACTCATCTAGCAAATCTTAAAATTCTTGCCCCGCTTGCCCCCCAACCCCACGACCATCAAAGGAGATGCCCCACGAGTGTGCTGGGGTTCAGAGAATAGCGGAATTTTAGGTATTTTTGGCCTCATGTATCACCGGAATACCGGATATAGCCTTTGTTTACGTGAAAATTTTCTTTTCTCGCCCTCTCTCCAAGCGCGAGATCATCGGTGGCTGGTGCATGACATGTGCTGCGGTCTGGGAGCGCTTGCGCTCCCACAGTGCATGTTATTTTTGCTTAATTTTTTTGCTCTGTTAGACTAGAATTCCAATTTAATTAATTGTAGTTGTTTTTGCAATACTCCATTAGAACTAGCAAGTATTTCCTTTACTCATCCTATTATCAAGTATTCTCAATTCTTTCTCAATCGACTCTCAATCTTACAAGCAAGTATAAACAAATGAGAGAGGAATTATATTCTTTGTGAACAAGAATTTCTGAATTTCTTGATTAAGCCCACTTAAGAATCTATTCTCTGTAGTTTCACATGTTCTTCAAAACCACAGCGTAATAAACAAGTTTTCAATTCATGATAGTATTCTCTTACGGTTCTACTACCTTGTCTTAAATGTTGCAATCTAGCTAGCAAATAATCGGCATGATTTTTAGAACAAATTCATCTCTCAAAAGTTTCTTTAATGCATTCCAAGTTTGGGGTGCTCTACCATGTTTACCAAGATACTTCCACCAAATTATTGCATTATCACTGAAAACACTAGTGGCGGCTCTAATCTTTTGCCTATCCGACCAATCATAATATTCAAATTCTTTGTCTAATGCTATCTCCCACCAATATAGGCATCGAGGATCAAATTTACCAACAAAGAATGGAAAATTTTCATGTAGATATTTCTGTGCAGAAGAAGTCCAAATTCTCACATGAACTATTATGCTTCAGCGGCTTAACCCCTTAAATTATATAACCAGTTATACAACTAGAGGTGCATTCGAGTCCGTATACAGACACACGTTACATCTGATTATATGTCATGACGGTTCTACTAATTGCCTTTATCATCCTTGCTATTAGTATGGTACACTGCGACAGAAGTATCTGAGCCATGTATATACATGCCTTTAGGAGAAAGAAAAAATATGGCAAATACAATTGAGGGCTACTATGGAAACTATGTGGACCGTAGCCATTTGCCCAAATGTGTGAGCTCAGTGTTGTACTCCTCGTCGGTCGCCTTGACCTTGGCTGCCATTTCACGCTTTCTCTTGTGCTTTCCATGCCTGCACGCATCGAGATGAGCTTGCATTTCCTGCTGGTTACGCTCACTGTGCTCTTCGTTGTGGCGACAGTCCTCCCTCCTCTCGCGGTTTCTGTTGGCATCCCACTTCTCGTAGTCTAGACGCTACTGGTCATGTGGGTGGATCTGTTGGTTGATCTGTGATAGTACACACAAAGTGGCTCCGGAGACTACGAGTAGACGGGAGAGATTGTTAGTGTGTACTTTCATAAAGAAATATAAGGGGAATATGTACTACAAACGGTTCACGCAGTAGATCGGGCCATTCCCTAGTAGCCCTTCATTGTACGCGCCACGTTATTCCTTTCTCTTAAAGGCATGTATATATATGGCCCGGATGCTTCTGTCATAGTGTACCGTACTAGTAGGAAGGATGGTAAAAGCAATTAGCAGAACCATCATGCTATGTAATCACACGTAACATGTGTCTGTCTGCGGACTTGAATGTACCTCTAATTGTATAACCGGTTATATAATTGAAGGGGTTAAGCGTCTGAAGCATAATAGTTCAGGTGATAATTTGGACTTCTTCTGCACAGAAATATCTACATGAAAATTGAGTAAAGGAAATACTTGCTAGTCTAATGGAGTATTGCAAAAACAACTACAATTAATTAAATTGGAATGCTAGTCTAACGGAGCAAAAAAAAAGTACAAATAGCATGCACCGTAGGAGTGCATGATTTAATCATGCACTCCCCAACCGCATGAAATCACAATCATGCACTCCCACATCGCATGATTTGAATCCTATGGCCCCCGATTGCGGGAACTGTCTCTTGCACTCCCAAACCACAGCACATGCCACATGTCAGCCCTCGGTGATCCTGTGTTCGAAGAGGGGACTAGAAAAGGAATTTCGCATAGACGGGGCTAGATCCGGTATTCCGGTGATACTTAGGACCAAAAATGCCCAAAATTTCAAAGGTCTGTTCTTTTTAGCTGCGGCTGATGGTTTTTGACTGCGGCTGATGGCTTTTTGGCTGTTTGCGACAGAGATTGCGGAAAGAAAGATATTCGCTTGCGATTTTTGATGGTACAGATATTAGGTTTTTAACATATACTATAATTAACTTGTAGATCTCATCTTAAAAAAATATTTCGTTTAAAAGTTAGTTACTATAGTAAAATCTAAAAACGATTTTTAGAAACCGTAAAGCACAGAGCCCAAGCCGACGTGCGGACCACGGCAAGGCTAACACCACTGCGCCTCTTGCTCCCAAACTTCAAGTGAGCGTTACACGAGGTCCCCTCCCCCCTCCTCATAGCCACACTTCAGTTTTGGTCTTTCGATGCCATTGTAATGCCAAGGTCATTCCTGTTGTATTCTCATTTTTCCAGCTATTGCATCGGAAATGTGGCCTTTAGGGCCCGTTTGAAAGAGGGGGATTGCCCTAGAAATGTTTTGGATTTAGTTTAAATTCGAGCTAAATCCTCCCAAAACAAGCCCTTAGGGCATGTACAACCTATAGATAATTACTGTTTTTATCAGGCTAACACAGCAAAATCATCTGACGTAGACTGTAATTAAGGAAGAGAGAGACACAAGCCGTCCTCTCGTGAAGAGACGGCCCGGACTCGTGCTCCTAGGCGAAGAGACGGCGTTACGAGTCGTTGTACAAGCTGTCTTTTTTACAGACTATCTTTTTTGTTATCTTTTTTAATAAGATTGCAGACAACTAAATAAACAACCCATTGTACAAACTGTTTTTTTTTGTTGTCTATATGTGATGTGCATATATATACAGACAACAGCCGTCTAAACTGTTGCACATATCCTTAATCGTGAAAAAATAGCCTCATGTTGCACTGATTTTCTTGTGGGGGTTAAGCAATCAAAGCTGTTGGGTAGTAGTAGTAGGTTAAATGAAAAAGATCCTCAAATATATTTGAGCAAACAAGGAACACATCACAACAGAATTGATCATTTATGCAATATTACACGATGGTACAATGCACAGATTACAGACACTGAAGGTAGGTTGTAGGAGTGTCAGATCTAGGGCTCTTAATTTTGGCTTTACAACAGGAAGAAGAAGCACGATCCACAGTGGCACACAACATGGCAGCAGGGAGGTTTTTATGATGTACTCAATTATGCAGAGTGACAGATATATGGGAGTAAAATATGATCACATAGAAAGTAGAAAGCTTCGGCAGCAAACAAAAAAAAAAGCCTTGAGAAGGCTTGTCAAGCCAGGAGCCAGAAGTTCTTCTGCCACCGGGTGCTGATGAGGTAGCCACCGACGCCTCTGCTTTGCTTTCTCACTGCCAACGTCAGGCACTCAGCCTGGTTGATACATTGCTCCACGAACTCCACGCTGCTGCTTCGCAGGAAGCTGCAAAGTTGCAGGCAGACACATTTGTATTTGCTCAACAAGGACTAGCTAGTTATGGCAGGATGAAGAGCAACTTCCCCTGACTCAATTTTTTCATTCCTTCACCACATGAACATTTCAACAATGATAGGTAATTAGGTGTGTGTGGGATTCTTGCTTTATTTTGTTGAGTTGTAACTAGAAGGACAAGAAAAGCATCTGTTATTTATGGATAGCACATGGAGGTACAGTAGTGTCATTTTCCCAAAAGGCATGGACCCTGCTATATATTGAACAGTGGTGAATGAGGATTCAATCCCAAGCAGTTTGCTCACTGCTTATGAGTGGGCCTGCTCATCACAAAAAGCGGCCACAAAGCCCTTACAGAAGATCGCTCCTCCATGCAAATCTAGTTGTAATCAGTTCACTCCAAAAGCTAAATCTGATATTTTTCTGGAGTTGTTGCCCTGAAAGGATAAGCTTAAACTGATACCAGTACAATACAATAATGATGCAGAACTGAAGGTTTCTATTGGGATCCAGAAATGAATGACTCTGAACTCCCATTTTTTAGTGAAACACTATAGACTGACACAATGATATTTCTCCCAGCCGATTTTCTATTCATAGTTGACCTGAGCTTCACATTTTTAACACACAGAGAGAGAGAGAGAGACCCAACGCGGATAAGATAGATAGCACTGCAGTAGTGTGTGGTGAGTTGTTTACCAACTTAGCCAGCAGAACGGAGAGGGCTTGCTTTGGCTGAGCACCAGCACAGAGGCCTCCAGCTTCTTCACTTGGCTCAGGACAGTGACCAGCTTGGACCCTTGAATCACAAGCGCTTCAACCTCCACCTAATACCACACACAATTACACACCCATCTCGTATGAGCCCTCCTTTTTACAGAAGGCGAGGACAAAGGAAGTACAGCTACACTTACGCAGGGAAGTACAGTGCACTACATTGAGATGCTGAGTTTTGATTCAATCAAGCAAATCACAGTAGGATTCGATTCCACAACGACATTGTTTATGGCCGGTTTAGGTAGTATCTTGCTAATGGCTATGGGAACCTAGGAGGGAACCCACAACTTGTTCTTTTCTAATCTTTTCTATTCATGAAGGCTGAGGGACCTTTTAGGCCTGCCAAGATCCATCCACCAATGAAAAGTGGGCTACGGTTCCCTTTTCATGTATGTTACTGATCTGATCCATGAATCTATTCACCAAGTACTAAAAAGCTCATCCGTCAGGTGAACTCCAGGATTACCCAAGAACCAAAACTCAACAATATAACTCTTGACTAGGGAAAAAATTTCGCCCACACCGATAAAACACGTAAAACATTTTCTTTTGGTCTAGTTTTTATAAGCTAATAATAAACTTCAAGTACGCTAAGCCATGTTTGGAACGTAAAGAACTTACAAAAATATGCAGGAATTTCACAAGAAATAGTACAAAACCTATGAAATTCAAACGGAATTCCTCGGCTCCAAACAGGGCCTAATGCATTTTTTGGTCTAAATTTTCGTGAACGACTACTAGCACTTCTAATTGTGGATGCATGCATCCAAGCACATGCTTCCGAGGGGAAGCCAATAACCAAGCTACTACCAAGGTAGAGAGACCAGAGAGTACAGACTAGAGAGGGAGACATGGCTGATAGCTACTCACCACTAAACGCCTAAAATTTTGTAATTTGAAGTCACGGAGCACAAGTAAACTAGCTAGCTCACGTTGTGCGCACAAATGGCATGTCCTGTTTACTGTACCTCAGGCCTGCAGGCCTTGCAGAGCGTGCCGAGAGAGTTGGCGAGGGAGGGGGCCTCCTCCCCTCTGCCGGCTTCGCAGTGTGGCAGGACGTGGAGCAGCGTGAGGAAGTCCCCCTTGTTGGCGACGTGCGTGAGCGCCCACATCATGGCGTGCTTGGCCCCCGAGCTGTCGTCCACCACAACCATCACCCGTTTCCTCCCCGCCGCCGGCGCGGCCTCCCCCTTCCTGCCGCCGCCGCCGTACCCCCTCGTCGCCCTCTTCTTGGACCACCGCCTTGAGCCCCTCCTCCTGCCGCCGTACTCCTCCTGCGCGGCCGCCTGCAGCCCGCCGCCGACCCCGTTGCTCGCGCTCAGCTGCCTGAGGAAGTGCTCCCCGGCGCCGCTCGCCATCTACTTACGCTGTTACGCACCTCTCTTTCTCCCCCCTAGCTTCTGGCTAACGCGATGGGATGCAATGCGCCACTGTGCGAGGTGGTGTGTTGGTGTAAGGAGTACCTGGTGCGGTGCGATACTGTAGCTAGCGCAATGGAATGCAATGCACTCACTGTGCGAGGTGGCGTTGGTGTAAGGAGGTGTACTTGGTGCGGTGCCATACTGTGATGGCTATGTGCATAGAGACACGGAGAGCGGTGTTCTTTCTGTATTTGAGGAGCCGGTTTTTGTTTTAGGCTTGTATCAGTCGGTTGATACTATTTATTATACCTAATAATTATAATTAAAAGCTATCTATCATAACTTAAAATACCGGGACATAAGAATGGCGAGGCGGAGGTAAGAACAAGGCTGCTTAAAGACAGGGAGCCAAGGAGAGGATCAGAGTATTGGGGTAAGGTTCCAAATACTGAAACCGGAAGAAATCCCGGTCGGTGGCTGGTAACGGTAACCGGGCGGTTACCGGAAAAATCGGTCAAAATTTAGAAACCAAAATTTGTATTTTGAGATGTTTTGAAACCGATAACCGGAAAAACCGATCGGTTACCGGAAAAAACCGAAAAAAAATTTGCACCCGTACTGCATGCAATTAAACTTAGAGCTTACGTAAATCCTGTAGTAGAGCATTACCAGCAGCAGTGCAGTAAAACAGAAGAAACAATGCATCTCTAAGAGAATAGCTAGCTGCACATTTGCTGACGGCATGAAAGTTAAAAACTTGCCTCATGCTATTTAATTAGTCCTGATCTAGCTGTCACATGAAGCTGATATGGTAAATCAGGACGATGATGTAACTATGTGTCTAAATTTCGGGGGCAAAAAAAGATAATTATTATGACTACAAATCAAACAGTAAATAATGAGACTAACAGAGTATGTAAAAAAAAGTTATATCTCTTCCCTTGTTAACCCAAGGAAGTATATATATATATGACCACAAGGCACTATTACAATAATACCCATATCTTGATGTACTATCCCAAGAGTATACATATTTTTTACATGTCTTATTGGGTTTCTTGGTCTAGCAGGCCAAATGGATGCAGGTGGAGGCCATCCTCACAACAGAAACCTCTCATGGTAAATAGCTTCATCTTGAACAGGTCAAAACCATACTGCCTAGGCCTTTTGGCCCCTACATCCTTTCGGCCTGGTAAGGAGCTGGCCCATGCATTTGGTCGTGTTGATCATGGTCGTGAGCGGTTCCGTAGCGGGGGACACGTGTACACTTCTGGTTAGGGCATCATGTGCCATCTTGTTGCATGGCGCGGGTTCCCAAGGGATGCCCAAAAAAGGCATGCAGCTTTAAAAATCGGCACCCTCGGTGAAACGACGCCACCACTATTCTAGCTCCTCCTTGTGTGTGCGCTGGTTGGTGCACTCGCCCGCAGTAATTGATTTAGCCGTCATCCCTGCTCCTTCCACCGTGCTATCCGCGACCGCCTGCAAATGCGCCCACCACCGTCGCACACACATGCGCCCACCGTCGTCCGCGATCGCCTGCAAATGCGCCCACCGCCTGTCACCGTCGCCCACCACTGTCCGCGACCGCCTGCAAATGGCTCATGGCGGTGATCAGTATTCTCGTCACACCACCGCAGGCGCTTTGTTGAGCCGCGGCAGCATGTCCGGCAGTGGGAGCTCATCGGCAATCAAGGTGGAGTACGAGTTGGTGAAGCGCGACTCGTCGACGACTAACAAGCGATGGAATGCGGTGAAGGAGGTGAATGACATGTGCACGAACGTGCTGGGGCCGAGTCCGACAATCGAAGAGTTGATTCGGTCTCTGGTACATGATGGAAAGATCTCGGACCGTGAGGCGGTCCGTCTACCCTCCGCCGGTGAGATATAACCCCATTTGGCGGAGTCAAAGACCATCGTGTTTGATGCCTACTTCGACGCTGGGCTCATCTTTCCTACAGCGATGTTCATTAGTGAGGTCCTTAGGTTGTATGGGCTGGAGCTGGCGCAACTGACCCTCAACGTGATCGTCCAGTTGGCGGTGTATTGCTGGGCTTCCCTAGTAGAGATGGTATGGCCAAGCTCGGCGTTGTTCGCCTTCCTCCACGATACTCGGTGCCAGCCAAAGAAGCTCACGGAAGGCAAATACTCCAACTTGGGAAGCATAAACTTCATGCTTCGGTTTGCTTGTTGGGGTCGCACTTCAATTCAATATGCGGGATCTCATTGAGTTGGGGCAGGACTTAAACATGTCTCATCGTGCGGCGTGTGACAAGGACATACTTGGGCGTTGACCCCGATCAATATGCTCATTGAACCAAAGCCCTCCTTGGGCGAGTTGGGCGTCCTCGCTTTGGCTCGCTTTGACATCAACATCAACTCGGTGCCATTGCACGTCCTCTTTGGTTCTTGCATACTACTCCATCTTGTCCAAGAGCTTGGCGACCATTTTGATGGGCTTGCATGTGTTGTACTTGGCCAGTGGTCCTGGGTGAAGGCCTCGTATTGCTGCATTGATGATGGTCATCTCGTTCATATCGTTAACTTGCCAATGAACCTTAGTGAAGTGCTTGAAGTAGTCTCGGAGCCTCTCTGAAGGCTTTCGCTTGATGGCGAAGAGTTGGTCTACATCAACCTATTCGACATAATTGCCCCAAAAATTGTTATACATGTGGTCCCAGATCTTCTCCCACACATATATGGAGTTGGGCGTAATGGTGAAGAACCGGAGAGCGCTATTCTCTGGAGGGCAAGAGGTAATCCCTTTGCTTTGGTTCAACGGTAGGGAATTTGAAATCTTTTGGCCACACAGATTGCTGCAAGCCAGGGGAGAGCGGAGACTCCGGGTCTACGTCCAAGTATAGCACGGGTAGGAGTAGGGGCTTTGCAGCTGTCCGCTTGCTCAGCCGCCACCTCCACTACCGTAGCCATGGGCGTTTGTTGACTCTAAGCCTCTTGTATCCCCGTAGGGCACCCCGAAGGTCCACTAGCTCACGTTGCAGCATCCTAAGGACTGGAGACTCTGGGTCCATGCGCCGAAGTGTAGCACATGTGAGAGCAGGGGCGTAGCTATCCGCTCACTCGGCCGCCACCTCCGGTACCATTGCCATGGGCATCTGCTGACTCTGAGTCGCTTGTATCTCTCGCATGGCATCTCAAAGATCTGCCAACTCACGCTGTAGCGTGCTAAGGACAGGAGACTCTAGGTCCACGGGCCGGAGTGCAGCACGGGCAGGGGCAGGAGCTCTGCGGATGTCCGCTCGCTTGGTCTTCACCTCCACTATCGTTGCCATGGGTGTTTGCTGACTCCGAGCCTCTTGCATCTCTTGCATGTACCCCGAAGATCTGCTAGCTCATGTTGTAGCGTGCCAAGGACTGCCACCAGAGTACCATCTATTGTACGTGTAATGGGATCTGCTAGCGTAGAGGTGTGTGTGGCGAGGTTGTTGGTGATGATGGCTTGGGCTCCGGAGGCAGAAGTTATACTCGTGCGGTGAAGAGGGTCATTGGAAATAGGGTCGGAACAACTAGCGGGGTCGACATACGCGTTAGCGCGGACATCGTGGCCAATAGATGCACCGGACCGGGCGTCGAGGCCAACAATCGCGCTAGTGCGGGCGTTCGGGTCAACGGTCGTGTCAGTGCTGGTGCCGGTATCAAGTGTCGTGTCGACACGAGCGCTGATGCTGACCGTCGAGTTTGCGCGGGCATTAGGATCGTGGCCGATGGTCCCGTCAACATTGCTGTCTAGGTTAGCTCTCCCCGCCGACGATCGCTCGCCACCTATGACGGCCAATGCCGCTGCCACAAGGGGAGCGGGTCCTCGATCACCATCCCATACATGCTGGCACTAGCAATCATTGCCCGTGCGCTTTTCTTTCGCTTGGTTGCTATGATCACCTTCTTGGGTGCCATTGCTTTCCTATGCTTACTGCTTATCCGTTGTCGCCACGAGACGGTGCCAACTGTTGTGACTATGGGTCAAACAGTAAATAATGGGATTAACAGAGTATGTAAGAAGATAGGCTATTTCCCTATCCCTTATTACTCTAAGGAAGTATATATACATAACCACAAGATCCTCTTACAATAATGCCCTTATACCGATGTATTATCCTAAAGGTATGTATATCTTTTACATAATTTATTAGACCTTTTAACTTAGCAAACCAAATAGATGTAGATGGAGATCATCTCCGTAACAACATGATCTTGTAGTGGTAGAAATATTACATACACAGGGTTTAGTAGATTCGGTTTGGCCAACCATTTTCACATGCGTACGGATGTTTTCGTAGCAGAATATGCAAGTTTTCGTTTGCATGGTTAGCTCCAAAACAAGATGTATTGGTCAATACGGCATCGATCGTGATGTGCGGAATTCTTGGCAGTACTTTCATACATATCATTCATGTATGCATTCCAAATGTTTTTTTATATGATATAGGGCACTCTTGTTTTCATACATGTGCTAGACTAGCCCTACGGATTTTTGGAATTTTTTTCATGCTAGGTTAGCGAAGGAAAGAATAAAGGGACTGATCTTTTTTTCCTTTTGCTTATGATTCCCGGCAGCCAACGCTGACACGACAGTGATTTTGTAAAAAAAAGTCCTCCAATTTTTCAAATTGCTTACGGGTCCTTAATTTTCCTGAAAAGACCCCATCACGTCAGCACTTTATTTCCAGAAAAGCTATCCTTTTACGTGATTAAGTCTTGTGCTTTTTCCAAAATTATGGGTCCTCTATTTTTTTTCTAGAAAAGTCCTTCCCTTTTTGAGAATATATACAGATCTTTGATTTTTCAAAAAAAAACTCTTCTATGATTTTTTTAACTTTTTTAATTTAATTTATGTGATAGTTAATACGATGTGGCGCCTTGTTTTCGCAACTAGCTGGAAATGAAAGCCGGCGAGAAGCGGGCTATCACGTGTGTGTAATATCGATCCGCTTGATGTGACCGGACGACGTGGGCATGTGTCACCGGTGGAGGGATGGGTGTTACGGTTTACGGATCCTTTGAATGGGTGTTACAGGTCCTCATTTTTACTCCTCTGAACGGTCGCTAAGTGCTACAATCCTCTCAGACTCAAAGAAATTGGCCTAAGAATAGGCATCAAACATCAAATCAAGACAGCTAGCTAGCGGGCAGAACAGTGGCTCGCTTGCGTTCGCGCATCTTTTTCCTGCAGTAGAAGGAATCAAACCCGAAATTAAAATCACCAGGTACGGCTCCATACTTTGCTAACTACCGCCGTGCTGTCTGGCCGGACTCTTATTAGATTACTCACATCAGGCTAATTGGTTCCGCATAGTACAGATGGGACACAAAACAGCATCCCATCGTGATTTGTGCCTGGAAATGTCGTTTTTCTTTTCTTTTTCCTGGTGGTGACTGAAGAAGTGCTGGGGCGTTCGTAAAACGATTTGAGCTCAGCTTTTCTGCACGAACGTTTGATGCAGTGCATGTTGCGGCCATGCCAGTGGTAAAAGATTTTGTTTTACCTGTCATGTTGTGATTTACTCGATGGAGCAGAGGAGCTTTACACTTACACACCCGCCGGTCCTTTTTTTTACTAGGACGCGACAAGAACCCGATGGAGCGCATCGGCATGACACGTCCAAAAAAACGGACAAAAAGTTGCGTCTCTCCGTCCGTGCACGCATGCACCCGCGCTCGCGGCGTACCAACCCATCCTTTCACCGTGCCGATGCTCGGCAGGGGGAGGCCGGAGCGAACGGCGAGGGGACCATGACGCACCCCATTACATGCTATGCGTCGTACGCTCATCAGATCTGCAAGTAGTACGCGACACGAGCATTGGAGGACCGTGGTCTCGGCAGATGCAGGGCAGCCAGGATGAACAGCGGAATTGAACGCTCCCGGGTACTTCGCTTCCTGGCTACCGCTCGCAGGTAGACATGGGCATTGAGCTGTGAAGGCCTGGGTCGATAGGCTGTGGGCTAGGACGACTCAACATGGTCAAGGGCTGACCTACCGCTGTTGTCATGCCAACCTACAACTTGTCATTGGAGGCCTCGCTGTGGTCACCAAGGGCCACAGACGCCGCCGAGGGTTGGTCGGTGCAGACTTCGTCACTGTGGAGGACACTGTTGCCATGGGGGTTTACTTGATCTCCACCTCTAGATCTGACGTAGGAAAACAGCAGTTGACACAAAGAGGAAGAGTGGGTGAGTGAAGGAGGGGACTGAGGTGATGGGCGATGGTGGAGGCAGGGAACATGGTGGGGGGCGTCGGTGCTTGAGGAGATAAAGTTGAGGGGAGGGAGAGAGGTATTTAGAGTTGGGAGGAGAGGGGAGAAGAAGAGAGGTGAGGTGAGGACGGGAGGTGATGTTGGGCTGAGGGGATTGAATTGGGTTAGGCTAGGAGTGAGAGGAATTAAGAAGATTGTTGGGCTAGGAATTGCAATGCAACGAGTCATGTTTAGGCCATGCCAGCCTAGGCACAACCCAACTGAATGTGTCATGTCGTGCCACTCGATGGGTCGACTCTCTAGGCGCAACAAAGCCCGCCCGATTGTGTTGTGCCGGTCCAGCTCGAAAAGCATTCGTGCCATGCTGGTCAGGTCATGGGCCAACCCAGAAAAACCTGGTCCTAGCACCAGCTCGACCGCAGGGGATCAATCCCGAGGCCTCTTGGCGGTTCATTTGCGCACATCAACTCTGTGATGTGCCCAACCATCACCTGACCAACCCTTCAGGCCCACTTGTTTTTAACTTAGAGAATTTGTGGATGCACCACTGGACATAGACCTCGTAGTTGGGCCATGTCGGCTCGAAACGGCCACCACACCGTGTCGTGCCGTGCCTGCATGACTCACCTCTGACAAGGCCCAGGCATGATCTAGGGCACGATAGGCCACCGTCGTGCTGTGCCAGCCCAGGACTGGCCCTATTGACTTGAGGCGACGACGGGTCGATAGTGGTGATGAGGATATCGGCAGAGGTGACGACGACTGCCATCTTCATGACCTTATGCTCTGCTGCTACCTTGCATCTCCAGTGCCACCGTCGTCGAGCCTCGCTCAGCCATGGCCACACTCACTGTGGCTCCTTGGTCGACCACCTTCACCGTGTCCCTACAGCTATGCTCAGGCACCGACGCCGTTCTCGCCCACCATGAAGGCTAGAGCTTCCCGAGCGAGCATTAGGGCCGTAGAGTATACTCTCTCGCCACTCGGTCTCGAGCTCAAAATCTTACGAATGTTGAACGATGAGGATGAAGAGTGGTAGGCACTCCAGTGCGAGTGGGGAGGTGGATATGTTAGAGTCAGATCCAGACGGCCCAGACTCAGACATAGCACGGTAGGAGGAATGGGGGGAGGGGTGGCTTGCATTGGGGGATGGGAGGCAGAGGGAAAGAGGGGCATGGTGGGGAAAGGTCGGTGGGGGGTAGAGGATGACCGGTGGTGGCACGAATGATGAGGAGAAGGAGCGGTGGAGGGAGAGGCCGAGCGGCGGTATTAGGGTACAATTAATCTATGTCTCTCCGATGAGGTAAAGAACTCGATGATCAAGAAGAATTCGCGGAAGAAATTATAAAAGGACTTGAATAATTGTACATGACAAAGTCTCTAACAATCCAATATGTGCTGAAGCAACAACTCTACAGGTTGTGCAAAGAGAGAAATATGGTTCGTTGACCATCTTAATATCTTTAACAAACTTACTACATACCTAGATAGTGTAAATGAGAAAATTAAATGGGACAACAAGGTTGTCACAATGATATCATCTCTACCACAATCATAGGAGCAATTGATGATGAATATTCTCGTCGAAAAAACCACTCTCAACTTCAATAAGCTAGTTGTATATCTATTGGAGGCAGAGTTCTTGAAAAAGCCATCAAAATATTTAGCCTTAGGTGATCAAGGATTGACTGTAGTAGGTGTTGCAGGCAAAAGAAAAGGTCACAGGAAGAACAATGGCAAGACCAAGGGCACACGTATATGCTATCTATGTGACGAGAAAGGTCACATGACAAAAAACTATCCGAGTTTGAAGCAAATGAAGCTTGCATGCTTAGCGGTGGTAGCAAAAGATGATTCGAACGTATTAGACAGCATTCAATCAAGTATTTCTCATGAATGGATATTAGATTTAGGTTATTGCATCCATATATGTTCAATGATGGAGATGTTTGACGAAGGTTCCCTACGCCCGGCGTATGGAACTATTCACTTAGCGAATTGCAAGGAATATGCCATTAATGAGGTGGAAATGGTTACATTAGATATATATGGCTCATATCACACATTAACGAGAGTTCAATATGTTCCTAATTTAAAGGCTCTCTTCTTTTCGGCTTATGACTCATGACTTATCTCAAATAAACAAACTAGATAGATTCTATGTCGTCTTTTCGAAGCGGCTTATCAGGACAATATTTTTTTAAGTGGCTTATCGAAATTCGATTCATTCACATAAACACGCGCGCTAGGATAAAAAACTATAAGACACAACAAAAAAGAACTCATCCTAAGAAGAATCTAATATTTGTGATATCATTTGAACTCGAATGTTGTGAGTCATCATTTTGAGGTGGAGTCATACGAGTTACTTGCAAAGGGCAATAATCATGAAAATTATCTAAAGTAATGGAGAATACCGATAAAAGGGTATTATTAAATGTGAAGCAACCAATGGGAGGTCTGATAAAAATCCTTGTAAGGAGAAGGAAACTGTGTCGTTAACGGCAGGAACTCAGATCTCATCTGCAATTATGTGCGAAACTGCAATAGCTGTTAAAAAATATAGATGACGCAAAGGTGAAAATGTAAGTTGTTGGAAGAAAGAAGACATGGTGGAATCAAATACACGGTACCGATGAGCAGGTGTAGCTCAGAGGTGGTACAAACTTATGGCATGTAAGGCTATAGAAATAGGTGATGTGGTTAACCAAACTATACAACAAAAGAGCTCTCAACTGGAGGATCCGAACAGGTTAGCCTGGACACTAACACGCATATTGCAGGGATGTGCATGAGCCTTTGTAATGGGAGCACTCCCAAAAGTAGTAAGAAAACAAACAAAAAAATAAAAAACAAAAAAAAAACAAAGTCAACTTAGAGTGAATTCTTGGAGGAGCACAATAATTTTAACGAACAAGAATTAAGGTGGAGATTGTTGAGTTAGGGTGACTCATATATAGTCCTTTTAGATTTAGAAATACGTGCAACAATGATTTCTAGATGAATCCTACTAAAATTATGATTCATACTCCTATTTGAATTAGGATTTTTACTCTAAATTAGATAAGGAGAAAAGTGACTATATAAACCATAGGGTTGACTTAGAGAAGAAACCAAGCCAAGAAGAAGTATTCAAGCCTACTCATCTAAATGTGAGGTGCACGAGATAATTAGAGGTTATGATATTCTTTAGCATTAGATTATTGTATAAAATAAGGACCTGAGGGTACTAAAAGATTCGAGAAGGTTGTGAATGAGTGACAATTCCTTACACTTTTTTAAGGTTGAACTTAATGAATTAACGGCTGGCTTCACAAAATCTCTCTCTCTCGCCGTGATTGCTTCAACATCGTTACTTTGATTTTCTATA
Source organism: Melocanna baccifera (assembly GCA_036346265.1). Lineage (NCBI taxonomy): Eukaryota > Viridiplantae > Streptophyta > Magnoliopsida > Poales > Poaceae > Melocanna > Melocanna baccifera. Next base: position 38,675,688 of record CM070677.1, read on the forward strand.
TGAAATTCATCTTCTTCGATCTTAATACTATACACATTCATGCCGTATCTCATAAATTTTGATCCGATACGAAAGCTGCTGTGTATGAGAAGGAGTATCAGAATATAACAGCTCTCGATGTTGTCAACCAGTGAAAGGTTCAAACTTTGAACAACTACAGTGTCAGTGTAGCAGCTTCAACGCGACGTCGCAACCTTGAGAGGGGCGGTGCACGCAATGAAATGCAAGCTACTTGGATCTGCCTGCGCCTCATGGCCGCGGCCGGGTGGTCTGGTCGCAAACCTGCGGGACAGGCCGGGATGAAAGGAGACTCCGCGGGCTGCGACAGCCCGTTGGCGCTGTACCGGGTCTCCACAGGCACGGGGCGGAGCCGTGGCGGATGGATGATTTCGAGCAACGCGGCAGCGCAGCCCGTGCGCCTGGGGCTCTTTGGACGGTCTGCCAAGTAGCCCGACCCAGCAGTGATCCCCACGCGGCAACGACCTTCGCGCCGCACGGCAAGGTCCTCCTTTTCACCGGGCGTGCGGCCCGCGCCGAGTAGGCCGACCCCCACAACGTCGTACTGCCGCCGTCCGCACGCCAAGGTTATGATTCGAGAACTAGACCGCTGAGAGATCGCGCTTGTTTCGGCCCAATTTAGCTCAAAAACGACAGTGGGTGACGTGAGTATAGGCTGTCATGCTTCTGCATGTGTACTACTTGACCGGGCCGTTGGAAGGACCGTGCCGGCCTGTCCAGTTGCACACTCGGCCGTCCAATTCCCGATCAAGCGCCGATAAGAACCGTCGAATTGAAGAGTAAACTGCGAATTTGAGTTTCATTCGCTTCACTTAGGTCCCACCCATTTCGATTTGATTTTCTGATTTCTGATCTATTTTTTACTATTTTTAAATTTTGTTTTTTGACTTTTTTGAGCTTTGTTGCCGATTCTTTTTTTCTTGTACTCATTTGCATTATACGTGATAGGATAACATATTTTTTATTTTTAGATTTTTTAAATTTAATTATGCCAAATAAGCCACCATCAACTACGGTGCAAAATAAACTAGCTACAGTGCAAATTCAGTCATAAATTACTAATTTTTCAGCCCAAAATGAGCGCCCTCTTATTGGGTGGGGCTCCATGACCTTTGCAAGCAAAGTAGGCGGGCATGTTGCGCCGGCACGGCAGCGCGTGGTGTGGGGACATCTATCGTAGTCGACCGACCTATGCCGACGACCACTTCTGACGCCAAACGCATCGGGCCATTTCCCTCATTCCATACACATCACAAAACCCACTCGGGCCGTAAGTCGCACTCAAAACCACCCAAAACAAGGGTTCTGGTCTATTTGTGAAAGCCAATACACAGAGAAAAATAGTCGTATACGATTTTAGTCAGCACAATTGAACTCGGTACAATTTATACTACAATTTATTTGTAGACACCGCCTTAACAAACACACTGTTTAACGGTGATTTACTATATAAATGGAAGCCAAAGCCTAAGCATAAGCCTAAAAATGAACTGAGCCCAAGGCTGGGTTTGAAAGAACTTTGTGCTTATGGCTTCTGTACGGATAAACAGTAACATGTTTAAAATCGATGCGCTTTTTTTAAGGTAGTTTAAAGGTAAATTATAGTACACACATTGTGCTGACTTAATTTGTAGCTATCAAAATCATATGCGAGTATATCTGTTTCCGTAATCTCTTCCGCAAACAGCCAAAATTCATAAGTCATAAATCACGGTCCAAAAGAACCCACCCAAAACTCCGAATTCGCCAAGCAAATTTATGGCCATTTTGGCCCCCAGTAGCATGACAATGCTGTATTTGGCCCTCTCCCTCGCGTTTTGCCATCTTTGGTCCTCTCCTGTGACTGGAGAGCGTGCGAGGGAAGATGATGTGGTTGGGACCATGCGAGAACGTGAGAGGTCGGACTACGCGTGAGGGCGATGTGGTATAGTTCTAGGACACGTGAGGGGAAATGGCGCGGTACAGAGTCACGCAAGGAGGTGACACGGTATAGGGCAATATGCCAGCAAAGTCGCACAATGATAAACATGCAGACGATAGAATAGACACTGTCATCGAAAAAAAGAGACAACTGCTACCATCTCCCTCTAGCGCACATCCCAACTATACCACCTCCCTTACACGCACCTCAACCGTACCATCTTTTCTCGTACGCTCCCTGGCCATGGGAAGGAACCAAAGACGATAAAACACATGAAAGAGGTCCAAATGCGGCATTACTGGCCAAGAATTCCGCAAAAGCCGAGGGAGGGGAACCCTGTCAAATCCGGCAGGATCGGATCGCAATTTGCAAAGCACCAACTACCACCACAGGCAGGCACGCTCTTCAATTAGCAAGCAATAAGACGTACACATACACTGCACCATATCTGTCACCTCAGCACCATATGCCAACACCACATTGCCGATGCGACGGCAGCGGCGACCGAACCGAATCATGGCCGCCTACTCACCTCCATCCATCCTTCCGAGGCCCAGCATCCATGCTGGCGTGTCGGCCCGACAAATGATAGATTTCGCTCGCCCCAATATTGAACCACATGATGTGGCGCCCTGCACTTGCGCTGCACCCCTACCATGCATCTGAAAGAGAGAAGAAAAAAAAAGAAAGGAAATTACTCGTGCTCCGCGATCTTCACAGCCTAGCTAAGCTAGCCATGCCATGCACGCAACAAGAGCAGCAGCTGCTCGTCCTCGTCCTCCTCAGTAGCAGCAGTAGTAGAGCACTATTAAAAACAAGCAGATCATAGCAGTTTAGTGCTTCAAAACGGTTTTTTTTAAGTTTTTGGTTTTTTGCTCTTTCGAAAAGCAAAATAAATAGAATAGCTTGTCTAAATAGTTATATAGGTCTATTGTCATGTACACTATCCATAATTTTTTTAAAAAGTATAGCTAAAAATTATCAGCCGTAACCATTTCAAACAAAACTGAACTAGACAGTAGCATTAGCCCTCACGCACTGTCCAAAAAGAATCAAAGCCTCAGCTGATGGCTGCAGCCTTTTTGGGGTTTTTGTCTAGGCCGAGCGCCCTACAAATGCAGCACTATCAGGCATGGAGCCCCTTGGCCCTGTGGATGTGATTAGCGGTGATCATCAGTGATCAAAGGCTCAATGAGGCAATTATTGCTAACCCCCTCCATTAGGGTTGCCTGGCTTCTGGGCAGGCATAATTGCGGCCATAATTACTGCCATGAGTGACCATGATGGGACTCACTCGAGAGGCTCCGCAGCAGTCTTTGTCCCTTTGATGCATGTGGTTGGGTGCAGTGCAAATCCATTGCTTCCAAGCCCATCGGCTTTCTATCTTTGCACAAAAAAAAAAGATGAAATTGTACACCACCATGTATACATGCTATGTGTTTTGTATGAAAAGAAATGGCCGTTTTGTAGTGAATTGTGCTAAGTCATACATGACATTTTGGCTATTAAGCATGCTTGCATACTGCGTCATTACACACTAGAATATTAGATAGTACTATTTTTTATAAGATATATTTTCTCTTGATACATTAACCGAGAGGTAATAAAAAAGATTAGATCACTCCTAATTTTATCTCTAAGCACTATATTTAATGCGTACATATAGAGAATTTAAAATAAAATTAGATATTTAACAGATGTATAAAAAGAACATCACACTAATTTTGTATTCGAATATTAAATATTTTGTATATTTATAACAAGACTGTTAAAAAATATGATTGCCTTATATTTTTGGACCGAGGGAGTACCTAATTTTGTGACAGGTACAAGCCGAATTATCATGTTGGATCACATTAGCAGGGGCAAATCGATCTTTCTTGATTTTAAAATGCTAGCTTCTAGACACCTATCACATGTTTGCATTACAATAACCCGTTATTAGATTACGCGAGATCACGGTTTAGGGGGTTGTTTGCTTTTCTAGCATCTCCAGCGCCCGGTAAGGGTTTGTTTATAGGAGCAACATGTGGTGTTTTTAAGTGCTTGTCATTCGCGAAGCAAGGGAGAAAGCATCACATTCTCCAAGATCCCACGGGTAGCCCTAAAATCTCTCCCTTTTGCGAAGATTTATGCATGTGATTAGCGATTGCCTCTGTTGATTTGTTGATATGATAACAACACGGTTCAGTGATGAGTATCACAAATGGAAAGGAGAAGCGTCGTTAAATAAAGAGCGGACGAATATATCAAGTGGAAAGAGCGATTTGCTGTTGCTGCCAATCTTAGCCAAAAGTGTCGATCGGCCGGGGGACCTTAAGCATGATAGTGTTGACCATTATAACTCGATCACTAATTGGCTAATGCTATGGGCGCTCAGGGTCGCCATAAGCTAACGTCCGCGGTGGCTAATGCTAACGTAAGCTAACTCGATCACACCATTATTTTTTGTTTTTTGTGTGTGTTTTTTTCTCGTATTCCTTTGTATTGTCCATGATGGATTAACATGTTTTCTCTATTTTTATTTTTTAATTTAATTATATCAGATAAGTTAATTTAATTACAGTAAAAAAATAAGTTAGCTACAGTAAAAAAAATCATAAGCCACTGTTATTCTGAACACCACCTAAAAATTGCTATAGCTATATGAAAATGCTGCATTGAAGAAGTCACAGTACTATAAGATGGTTTTGCATTTTTTTAAAGCAAATAAAAATTTCTAGCAGTTAAGACTTTTTTCCCCGAGAATATGCAAAAGTCCTGTGCGTAGTTCTTGCAGCTAGACGTGCTTGCAAATGTCAATGATTCAATCGTTGGATGTCGATCCCACGGATGAAATTTCTCTTGTCTATTCCTAGTTGCATGCTGCCAATTTGTAGCCTAGATGCACCAATTTGCATACGTTAACTCCAAATGTAAATCGATACCGCTATCCAGTACATACAAAAGCTTCAGTCAGTTGCTGTAAAGAAGAAATAGGACCCGAGTTCAGAGGAGGTACCGACCTGGACAAAAACCTTCCGATTTTGTCGTTTTGCTCGGAAGCTGCCATGACCGGCCGCCTGACATCGCGCGTATCACCTTTTCAGCTTTTAAATATTTATTTTTCTATATTAAATTATATGTATCTATCAATTCATCTAAAAATTTAAACTGATAAGAAAAAACAGACAATTTACTTATATTTCAACACTTTTCCTCACATGTAGTCTCTCTCAGACCTAAGACGTGAAATATAAGTGAGCTGTAATTATTTTTTTAATTGTGTCAATCGAATCTTGAACTCAAGACCTCTTGGCTCTGATACTATATTGAGTTATTTGCACCAATCAGCTTACCCAAAATCTTAAACTGATGAGGAAAGCGGACAATTCACTTATACCTTAATATTCTGTAGTAAAAATATTATTTTTATAGTAATTAGTTTTCAAATGAAGTGTATTTTTTTAAAACAGGATCTATAAGTTATAGTACACATTGCAACGACTTTATTTATACCGGTTAAAATTGCACGTAAGTCTCTATCTCTTCATACTCTCATAAGTAACTAAAAACTATAAGTCGTAACAAAAAAAAAAACATGCCCATGTCTACTGCTCTGCTCTACCTACTGTTTACATGTCTCTAGAGGCTTTGCGCACACAAAGTTGAGTTCGATCTTTCAGTGTGTGCCGAGATGGGAACATAAAGCGCAAAGGCGCATCACAACAACTTCATTGCTCGGACGGTCGGACCAGAACCAAGCTAATGTCATGCATGTCGGGTAATTGTTTCTCCGAAGATGGAGTGATCTGCGTACAAGCAATTACTTCTAAAACTGCCGCGAACAGTCATTGATGAGATCGCCAACAATAAGGTTCAATTGCCTGTCACTGTTTGTAAAGGAAAATACTCACAATTCTGGATGCATTCCAGCGCTTTTGTGGTCTTGTCTAAGGATACGTAGAATTGTAGAGCATTTCTTCATAAAAAGCATGGGAAGATCTTTAGCTCCTTACTAATGGGAGTTGGAACGAAGTGTAGAAGAATTTGAGTGAGTAATGGTAGTGGCGTTGGCAGGATAAGATTTGCATCTCTGAGTTGGAAAGGGTATTAAAGGAGGAAAGGAAGGTACAAGATAGAATCGAATAATGCATGCTTGGGATGTCAAGTAAACCGATGAGATTGATGGTACTAAATATCAAATAGCTTAATTTAACGCAGCAATTTAAGCACAGCTCACGGTCCGCACCACCCACCGGCCACCGTCCGGGAAACACCGCCCTCCACTCCACAAACGCAATGACGCAAACACATGGGCAGTGAAGCAGCTGCAGCGATTAAACACACCCACTGCCACTGGTACACACAAACCTGCTCACCCTCACGCAGACACAAGCCGAGCGCGCGGAGCAGGCGAGAGGAGTCGAGGAGAGCACAGGAACACAGGAGCAAGCGCCCATGGCTCTGCTGCCTCCCCCAACCTCATCATCGCACTTCTCCCCCTCCTCTAGACACCCATCATTGCATTCCACGCTCCACTCCGATCGTGTCGTGCCCCTCTGCTCCTCCTCCTCTTCTTGCTCCTGCACCGCACGCCAGCTATATCTAGCCAGCCGCCCTCCGCTTCCCGCCTCCAACCTTACTGCAGAGCCATGAACGCCTTCTTCACGTCCCTGGCGCGCGGGCTCGACGACCTCAGCCGCGGCGGCGGGCTGTCGTCGCTGCCGGCGCTGCTCAGGGGGCTGCACTCGCAGCTCACGCTTCTCGTGGGACAACTCCACCTGCCGCCCGGTGGCCGGTGGCTCGACGAGTACATGGACGAGACCGCGCGCCTCTGGGACGCCTGCCTGGCCGTCAAGCTCGGCCTCGCCGCCGTCGAGCGCTACTGCACCGCCGCGTCCTGCGCCGCGGCCGCCCTGGACGACTGGCTCCAGGACCCATCCCCTCTCTCCACTCGCCAGGTTGGTTGGTACTACACACTCTCTCTGTCCATGCGTTAACTCTTTTTTTCCTCGGTTCTTGCTTTATTGAAACATCCTCTGCGAGTAGTAATTATGATCATGCTCACTCTGTCGCTTCTTGTCCTGATCTTTGAAACTTCTTTCTGCCCTGTGTAATTGCGTCTTGTGCCATTGATGGCTTGTTGCTCTGTTTCTTGGAACTTCTTTTTAGTTCTGTTTGTGCATCATCGCTGTCTATGTGTTTCTTGCGTGCTGTGTTTAATCTAATCGGGCGCGTTGGTACAGGTGATGAGGGCGATCTCTGCGTCGAGGAGGGAGGCGATGGCCACGGAGGAGGAGAACCGGGCGCTGTCCGAGGCAAGGATCGCGCCGCTCTCGCTGCAGCTCGACGAGCGGCTTCTGCTGCGCGCCACGGACGCCAGGCTCAGCGGCTTCAACGGTTTCCGCGGGATCCTCTACGCGCTGCACAACGCCAGCTCCCTGCTCCTGCTCATCCTCGCCTGCGGCGCCGTCTCCTGCGCAGCCGGGCCGTGCTTGGCGGCCGGCGGGGCCGGCTGCAGCACGGACGCCGGCGGGTTCGTGGCGTCCATCGCAATGCTGCAGCAGAGGATGGAGGAGGAGGCCGACGGTGCCGGCGCCGGCGCGCCTGGAATCAGGATGTACGAGTTCCGGTGCGCGCGCGCGGCCGCGGAGGCCGCGCTGGAGGAGGTGGAGCGGGCAGTCGCGGCAGGCCACAAGTGCGAGGACGGCGTCGTCAAAGACAAGGTGGACGAGCTCAAGGCGTGGCTCGACGTGCTGCGGACCGGCACCGAGAGCCTGGTGTGCCAGCTCGACGACTTCTTGGACGACATTGTTGAGGGCAGGAAGGAGCTCTCCGACCTGTGCAGCCACTGATCAGTGATCGATCACAGCTCATCGTCAGACCACAAAGGCCATCATCACCATGGATGATACTTGTTGTTTGCTTCCTTGCTTGCATGGTAGTACAAGTAATTGCTACTCCATATAGCAGTAGTACCTAGTAGTAGCATCTTTAATTAGCATGTCGTACTGGGGATGGAGAGAGTATCACAGCATTTTGGTCATGATGTTGTTGTTCCTTTCTTGCCGCTGTCTCTGCTAAATGAAAGGAGAGACATGATGGGGATGGTAGAGAGGAGGTCGCAAGAAAAGGCGAGTTTGTTTGCATGGGAAGTGGCAACTGAGCTGAGAGAGTGAGAGGGAAGAAAGAAATCTTGTTGCAGTAGCAGCACAAGCAGTTGCACAACGAAAGGTTGCTTTTTGTTTGTTCGCCTGGAGGACAGTGGTGGCGTAGGCTGGGCTCTGCCTGGTATTGCAGAGGAACAGAAGGATGGTTGAACTCTGGCTCTAATTTTAGGTTCAAGAGTTTTTCATCGATTCTTTGCCCTTGGAAGCATGAGGCATACTACCACACTAATTTCTTTTGTTTCTCCTTCAAATAGTTAACTAACTGTCTGGTGTGTCCCATGTTCATACTGACTCGCAAGAGGATTGATCAAGCCTAAAACCCTAGAGGCCTTCTGCTGATTGATCAACTCCAAAAGTGGGTCCGTTCAAGTGAAAGAAACAGTAATGTTATAGACTGGTAGTGTTTTTTTCTCAGCTCTTTGAAATGAATTTCAGAACTTCTAACTTTGCTTTAAAAAAAGTGCTTTAACAACCTCAGCTGTATGTCAAATCATATCTCATGAACTGCCAGAACCTAATAAGCTCCTCATCGGTGACACCCATTGCCGGCAAAGCCCAGCTATAATGAACTTCTTTTCCCGAGTGAGGTGCTTCATGTGGAACTAGGAAACAAAAACAGAGCGGCGTGTGCATTATTAGCGCCATTTTACCGGTGCTACTCTGGGCCAAGCGCTATTCCTTAGAAAGAAAGACATGGAGGCCACGCTGTTAGGATGAAATTTAGTAGTTTATGATTAAAATTGTGTTGTAATTAGTTAGAATTATACTATAGCTGACTGTTGCTTATTTGACATAATTAATTAAAAAATCTAAAAATGAGAAGAAAAAAGGTTAATCCATCACACATAATATAAACGAATATAGAAACAAAGAACCGATAAAAAAGCTAAAAAAATATCTAAAAATGAATATTATGAATAATAAAAAATAAATTAAAAATTAGAAGATTAAGTTTAAATGAGTGGGACTTAAAAGCATAGTGTGAAATGCCAAGATCGCTCTCTCTCTCTCTCTCTCTGTGGCAGTTGTTTTTTCCTTCTCACCTAGTGATCAGAGTTCTTTACTTGTAGTGGCGACCTCAACTTCCTCATAGGCCATCATTAAGGACTCCACTAGAGCAAGAATAGCGGGCGTAAAGGGGTAGGCTTTTGATTCCTCATATCCTCTCAAGGAGAAAAGATACGAAAAAGAAACACTTACGGCTCCACTTATTTTGATTTTAACTTCTAACTTTTTTTATCTTTTAATTTACTATTTATTAATTTCATTTTTTCTGCTTTTTTTGTTTTTAAACTTTTTGTCTTTTCTTTTTCTCATATTCATTTGCATTGTCCGTGATAGGTTAACATATTTTTTATTTTTAAATTTAATTATGCTAAAAAGCTATCAATAGTTACAGTGTAAAATAAGCCAGTTACGGTGAAAATGGGTGTGTTCTTTTGAGTTGTAGCTATGGCTGTGATTTTTGAATTTTAGTTTGTTCACGAGAGGTAGTATGTAAAGGAAAATACTCGTATGCAATTTTGACCGGTACAGTTGAACTCAGTAAAGGCATGTTCTTTGTGGTTGCACCTTATGACTTTTGGCTGAAATTTTTAAATTTTGACTGTTCACGATAGATATTACGGAGAGAGATATACTCACTTGTAATTTTGGTTGGTATATATATTGGGCTTTTAACGTGTACTATAATTAACTTGTAAAGTCCGTCTTAAAAAAAGATTTCATTTGAAAGTTAAGTACTATATGAAAAGTCAAAAGCTAGTTTCGAAAGCTGAAAAGAATAGATCTATAGTTTGTACTATATTTTTTCCGTAAGCTTCACTTTAAAAAATATGTCAATTTTAAGCTGGTTACTATTTATATGTATATAAGCTAAAACTGAAAGTATAAATGAACCTAACTAAAAATTATAAGCCATAAAAAAAGTCCAGTCGAGCAAGGCAGTAATCTACGTAAAAAATGGCAGAGAGATGAACATCACATAGACTGCAGATGCAACTGTGACGCCTCCGGCATTTGGTGTTTGTCTGATTGGATTGATGTCCCAAGAAAGAAAGGAGCAGATGGTTGCAATGATTAAAGGGCTTCTGGAAACGGCAGCTGGAAGCTGCGCTGCTTTCTGCTGCGCATTGAAGGAAAGGACCTTTGGCTCTCTTTCTTCACCTTGCTCGCCCGATCGGCGGATCGATCGCTCGATGCCGCACCATCATTTCCCTGGAGGAAAAACGGAGCAACCGATGTGATGTCCGTGGTTCCGCAACAACTGAACGAAGCAAATCATGGCAGAAAAGAAACGTATCACCGATCACGGTCGAGTCCGGAAAAACAAACCAAGGGGGCACGAGTCAAAAGAGGACATGATAACCCCCTGAGCAGCATCTAAAATTAGGTAGCATTCAGAATGACAATAATTTATGATTTTTTTACTATAATCGGTTAATTTTTTATTATAACTGAATTAACTTATTTGACATAAATAAATTTAAAAAAATAAAAATAGAAAAAATATGTTAGCTCATCACAAATAATAGAAAGAAATACAGAAAAATAAGAAATAATAAAAAAACAAAAAAAATAAAAAACACAACAGTAAAAAAATCGTCACCAACGCAGAAGTCCATCGCCGCCGCAGTCCTAAGCGGTCCCTTAGGCTGCTACCTACAATTCCAGCTGCTCCTACCAAATTTTCATGGTGATATCCCCCTACAAACAAAGGGTCTGTTCTTTGCGGTTTCTAAAAGCCACTTTGGTTTTTGCTATTGTAACTAACTTTTAAACGGAGTATGTTTTTAAGATAGAGTCTACAAGTTAATTGTAGTACACGTTAAAAAACTAATATATGTAACATCAAAAATCACAAGTGAGTATCTCTCTTTCCGCAATCTCTGTCACAAACACCAAAAACCATCAGCCGCAAGCAAAAAGAACATGCTCAAACAGAAGTCTCATGATGTCACCTGCATTGCAAACTCAGCAGCATCCAGCAGCTAAAAATCTTGACATCCATGTCAATATTTCAGCACCACATTACTACTAGTCCACTACTAGACTACGAGTAATGTACATTGCAATGATCACCACCATTCCGGAAAATTTTGACAAAATGATGTGTACCAGCCAGTAGGACAAGGATTGTTAGAGTTTTTACTCATTTGGGCCATAGCCCAAAAAGGAAATCATGGAAACACCGAAGGCTCGTCTACTTGGTTGATGGTGGAAAGTTTAATACCCCAATGCTACTCTAAGTGGAAGAACACAAATTTATAATAGAGTGAATTTTGCCAAGTAAGCAAAAGAAGAATACGCGTGAAAGCTCGCTCACCACGCCACGCCACGCCATCGCCCGCCTGCGACATGCGCTTGAACGTGGAGGTATTTGCGGCTGTTATAGTACGCATTAGTTTTGTTTCCAAATCATGGGTTGATTGGTTCCATATGAAAGGAGGGAAATGTCGCTCAGAAACAGATTTTTTAAAAAAATCTATTTCCTAATCAATATTACATAAATACACTATCACCTAAAAAATTACAGAAATAACCCTTTGTCCCATTTGAGTTGGCGATGGAGGCTCTATCGCTATTTCAAATGGTGACATAAACTCTGTCATTGAACGAACGGATTATGTCGTTGTTTTAATTGACAACAGATAAACCAATCACCAATTGAAATGGCGACAGAAGCCCGCGCAGCTTTAATTCCCATTTCAAATAGTGACACAAGCCAGGCTATAAAAAGTCAAAAAAACCAGACAAAATTCATTGTAATTCAGTAAAAAACTAAAGGTGAGAAGAGAGAGAGAAGGGAGTGGGAGAAGGAGTTGATCTCTACATCCTAGACGTGAATTCTTTGTTTATTTCTAGATTTCATTTCAAAACCACAATAGGTTAGCAAATAAAATCATTAGATATGTACTTGTATTTGATAGTCAACAGATTGTAAATAGATATATGTAGTTATTGGGTAGTTATAAGTAGTGTAGTTGTAGATATGTAGTTGACGAGGATAGAATAATTCTCAAATTATTACATCATTATATACTTCTTATAAGTAAGGGAGAAAATTCACAAAGTGGTCGTAAGCTCTACTGCGACCATTCCATAGTCGTAAAGCTATCCTACGACTATCTGGTCTCAATTCTTCTACGACCATCCTATAATCATAAGTTCTTCTACGAGTATGAGATAGTCGTAAGTGGTCCTACAGCCACCTTATGGTCGTAGACCTTCCTGTCTACGATGATCTACCACACAGTCCAAAAAAGTAGCAGTTATGAGATACTCGTAAGTGGTCCTACAGCCATGTGTGCTTATGCCCATAACAGCACACACGATCTCTCTGTGATAACAATCGTCACACGGCAAATGGCTAACCACGTCTCTCTGACAATAACCTCTGTCAGATGGTTATCTCCCGTGTCTTATGGCGTAGGATGACTACCGGCATTTTGTCAACTATATAAGGGATGATGTCAGAGAGGGGAAGGGAGATGGACAAGACTGAGAAGAGACTACAAGTCCTTTTTGTATTACTCTGTTGTAATCATTCTTTTTTATCAATAGTGACACAGGACGTAGGGTTATTATTATCTAGAAAATGCCTAAACTTGTATAAAAATTCTCGTATCTTCTATGTACTCGTAGCCTGTCTCTTGAAAGAGTTTTCCCTAAATCCATACAAATCATATATAAGATTGATATTAAAACATCAAAAATAGTCATATGGCGCAATTTATATAGACTTACAGTACTTTCAGTCGCAGTGCACTGATTAGTTTTGTAGCCTTAGATTTGGTAGGTAGATTTATTTGAAAAAATAGAGGATACAATGTATTGGATCCATGATTAACTCTGTGCTCTGCAGAGGTGAAGCATGCTGATGTAGGTAGGGGTTGGCTAATCTTCACAACATAGGATTTGAGATAACTGGATCTGTGCAACTTAATGAATGACACCGCCAACTATTGTCTCTTTTATGTTAAACTACGACACTCGATTCACCCAACCACACACTTCGATCTTTTTGTCTACTCGCCACGTGGAGTAAACGTATTCTTATAATCATAGAGGTAAACACAAGAACACCGAAGACAAGAATCTCAGATATTTCCTATTTCTAAGGAGATGAAATTAACACACACAAACCCCAGAATGAGAATACTCAATTTGTGATTTTTTTCAATGTCTTCATTTATTTCCAATGGAGGGGTACCCCCCATATATATAGGCTACAAAAGGTGGTTGCTATAGTGGTTCGTGGCATTGTACAAATTTTAGCGCTATAGTGATTCCAAGTCGGTGCTACAGTGCTCTCTAAGTGCTATAGTAGGTCGACTGTTGCAGTACCCTCCCTGAACAGTGCCATGTCGGCAGTCATCAAGCTTGACTTGTCGACAGTCCAGCATTTCACTGCTATAGTGTTTTCTAGTGCTACAGTACACCGCGAACAGTACCTCATGCTACAGTACTTTCTACAGTGTTGTGCTGGCTGAACAGTGCTATAGAGGAGAAAAGCATTTTGGAATTGTCTTCTGAGTTTGGCATATGTCGGCACTTTCAATAGGGGAAATCCATTCTGGTCTGCATGTCCATGCTCTTGGCTCCTTCCTTTTGGATGAAGCTCTCCTTGGCCTCCAATGCTTCTTCCTTTTAAAATCTAATAATACATAGAGCATACGCATTAGATAGTCACCAATTATCATGTAAACTAATGCTTAGCTCAGTTAGAAGATGATTCACCTGTTGATTAAATATTTTAGCTCTGGCCCTTGTGATTGATCCAATGGAAGTTTGCACATTTGGAATAATAGCTTGCATGCTTGGGGTTGTACTTGATGAAGGAGAAGATAGGTTAGTGCTAGGGTTGTCTGCATTATCCTCCCATTCTTCAAGAAAAGCCGTCCTCGGTTTTTGATAACCTGAAAGTGTATTAAACAAATAGAAGAAAGTATATGCATGATATATGTATCTGTCATCTATTTTTGTATTCCTTTTGTTTTGCCCAAACCAATTAGCCCAGCAATAGTCATAGAACATATATATCAATTCAACACGTATAATATCCATATCATTCCTCCTCAAATTGAGAAAAGTCATCTTCGACTTTTCCAAGTTTGCATACAAGTTAGGAGTGGCGTAGCCAGCCAATGGCTGGGCCTCAGGCCCAGTCCATTGGAAATCTTTGTAATTGATTTTCCTTTTTATTTATCTATAGTGTTTAGTAAGGAATTTTGATCTAGGTCTTGGGCCATTGCCATGGTGGCTCGAGGCCCAGCTTTGCCCTTGCAAGTTAGTAGTAAACAGTGCCATCTTGTATTTAGAAATAAGAAACAAACACCGGAGGTATTATTCCATGATTAGAGCTTCATCTTCATCTTGTTGAACTAAATGGATGACCTTCTATGATGACACAATAGCAGGTGCTTCTCTCTTATCTTTAGGTAACTCAAGGGTAAACCTAGCTGATGTAGTTGGTGAAGAAGTAAGGTTTTGGTCTAAATTGAACCGATGTGTACGCTTGTCCTTAATTCTCTTCTCCTCCTCTGTGGCATAGTTCATAAAATCCTATATACCACCATTATATTTCAAATGAACAATAGTAGCGATATCAGAATTCAAACCTCTTTTGAAGGATGCCTTTGCTTCAGATACATTCGTGATGTTGGCAGGATGCATAGGATAATCTAGCTCCTCATAATATACTTGGACAGTTCAAGATCCTTGTTTAAGGCTCTTCATTTGATGAAGAAATTCATGCTCATATTTATATGACACAAATTCTTCCATCATAATCCCTTTTAATTATTGCCAAGTTCTCACAAAATCTCTTTCGGGATGTTGCTTCCACCAGTTGTAAGCATAATCCACAAACTCCATGGTATTGGCTCGAATTAATTATTTGGCTTTGGATAGTTTCTGATATTTAAGCTCTATCTTCATGTGTTGTATCTATTCAAGGTACTCCTTCGGATCAGCACTTCTATAAAAAAGGAGTTCCACATACTCGTGACCTACCATGGTTAGTTGCACCAAACAAAAATTCTCATTGTAAATATAGGTATATAATGCGGAATCACTCAATCTCACCTCTTTCTTACCAAAGTTCTTATGATTGCTTCATGGATTGAAGAATTTTGTGTACTCTGATGATGGTAGACAATACGAAGGTGATAGATTAATTGAATCAAGGTCCAAGTGTTGTAAATGACAATGTCTATTTTGTGTAGCTTGAAGAGTTAGTATATCCTATGCAAATGAAATTTTAGATATTATAATGATAAGTAATAATCCAAACTAGAATTATAATGCCTAGTTGCCAACCTCAAGATATAAGTGAAAATTGTAGCAACTCACTTGCAATGATAATGGAACTTAATACAACAAAGGAATGAGCTATAACACTAGGTATAAGTGAAGAAAAAAATAACTCGTGTTACACAAGTTATAGAAAGACACTAGCTTGATTGCAATTAATGTAAACAGGCTACAGATTTGCACACAAGAATAACAAACTATACCGAATTTTGGAATTGGTTTTATGCTTGATAAAAGTATTAACCATAGCACTTCTTTCTTTCTTCTTTTTTTCATTTTCTTTCTTTCTTTTTTAATACTATTTT
Organism: Melocanna baccifera; assembly: GCA_036346265.1. NCBI lineage: Eukaryota > Viridiplantae > Streptophyta > Magnoliopsida > Poales > Poaceae > Melocanna > Melocanna baccifera. The sequence goes on from CM070677.1 coordinate 38,691,398, forward strand.
CTCTTTGTTTTTCTTTTGCACCAAGGTCAACACATATATCAAGAGTTCGCAAGGTATCCAATAATTCAATTTCAAAATTTAAGAATGATATCAAGTGTGCAAAAGCTCTAGCAATAATCAAAAGCTAGTTTTTAATTAGAACCAAAGTTTTTACAAAAAATTGATTAGGTTCTCAAAAGAATATAAGTGAATCTCATATTATTAAGTTGTGCAATTTCATATTTGAGTGTTCTATGCACAACACAACATCTTTCTATTCAACTGACAATGATTATTTTAAATTGAATAGATTGGCTCAAACAAAAACAACACAAATAAAGATTTTGAATCAGCAAGTAAATAAGATTCTAATGGATCAAAATCTAGCAAAACTCACCAAAATTTTCAATTGAAATTATGACAAAGAACAATATTTTTCCATGATTTTTCTAGATAGAAAAAAGCAACAAATATAGTAGCTAAGGGTAAAATCCTACCGTGTCAACCTGGGCACTGATACCAACTGATGTGGGGAGGGGTTGCCTGATCTTCATGATGTAGGATTAGACATAACTAAATCCGTACAACCTGATGAATGACACTGTCAACCACTGTCTCTTTTACGGCAACCTGGGACACTCGATTCGCCCAACTACACGCTTCGATCCTTTTGTCTACTCGCTAACGTGGAGTAAACGTGTTCTTACAATCACAGAGGCAAACGCAAGAATGATGGAGACAAGAATCTCATATATGTCCTAATTCTAAAGAGGTTGAATTAAAACACAAACCCTAGAATGAGAATACTTTATTTCTAATTTTTCCAATGTCTTCATTTATTTCCAATGGAGGGGTACCCCCATATATATAGGCTACAAAAGGCAGTTGCTACAGTGGTTTGTGGCACTGTACAAATTTTGGCTCTATAGTGCTTGTAAGTCAGTGCTACAGTACTCCTTGGCCTCCAATGCTTCTTTCTTTTCAAATCTAATAATACATGGAGCATACGCATTAGATAGTTGCCAATTCTCATGTGAATTAATGCTTAACTCAATTAGGAGATGGTTCACCTGTTGATTAAGTATTTTAGCTCTGACTCTTATGATTGATCCAATGGAACTTTGCACATTTGAAATAATTATTGCTTGCATGCTTGGGATTGTACTTGATGAAGGAGAAGGTAGGTTAGTGCTAGGGTTGTCTGCATCACATGCATTGTAATTTTGATTTTTATAAGATATATACAAATAGTTGTCTTTGCCTAGGGTATTACACGTTGGACAAATCCCCTCGTTTGCAAGTTTATTTTTTAGCATAGGGTTTGTTATTTGCTCTACTTCATGTTTATTTCAACGATGAGCAGCTGTCATTAACATGAGATCTATTGTCAAATGATTGGTAGGTATATCTGAATGAGTAATTTTCAAAATACACTATGAAGAAGGGGTTCCACGAATAGGTGAAGGAGTCGAATTGGATGATTTTCCATTCGTGATGGCTAGTCTATCAAATGCAGAGCAACGTCCATAGGGTAATGCTGTGAGATGGTTGTAGCAGCTATTCTCGTCGGATCATGCGTTGCATGACCAGAAGCTACGTGGCATTGCTACCCAGGCATGACAATATATATACTGAGAGTTAGTGGAATTTAAGGGGCAAAACTCACGAAGGTCCTACGTGAGATTGGTGACGGAGCGTGGATGGCCGCTAGTCTTACCAGCACAAACCTGTGAGAAAGTACACCTAGCTCATGTGATGCAAAAAGATGTTGGTGGTGATACTAAAGAGGTTGGGCAGTCTGGCCAAAATGCTCCGAATTCTTTAAAACCAAGGAGGGGTAGGTGGAATCGACTCGGTCAAAGATGAGACTGAAGACTCTCCTATGGCCAAGGCGCAGAAACCCATGGGGACTGTAGATGAAGGTGAGCTGATCGAAGCAGATCAATGCAAGGCGAACAAGGAAAGAACTGCTGAATACTTAAGTGAGGATTCTTCACTTTTGGTGCATGCATCAATGCAAGGCGAACAAGGAAAACCCAAAAAAACCAAAGTCAGAAGGACTAAAAGAACTGCTCTAAATAGGGTCGACTACAAGAGCTATCGACTCTGTCTTGAAGAGACACGAGATAAAGTCATTTTCATACATCTTCAATCTTGAGTAGAGCTTATCACTCATAATAGTATTGTTATTGATAGATGTAATCTTCATTCCCAAATGTTCACATCTAGGATGCCAAGCACTTGACATGCATTCACAGACTCATACATGTCATACCAACTGAACACGGATTGCTAAGAATCTTGGTGAACTTAGAAAACAATTCATCCAGAGATTCACCGGCTTTTACCCAAACTTTGAATACTTTTTCTTGAATTAATTCTATCTCATTTCCTTGATCGCAGTGGAGCCCTTATGATAGTCACTAAGGATTGTTCAGATCTCGTAAACAGATGTGAGATATTCAATCAAACTTAGATCTACTAAACCCCTAAATCAAGAAGTTATATGCTTAGTTATTTGCCTCTACATCCGTAATATTTGCCGAAGTAATCTGATGATCATCGGTAGACGTAACATAAGGTCTCTTCACTTTCGCCCAGATTGGTGGAAGGATCAAAGCAATTGTGTCAGTGCAAATGACTGAAAAGACTGCATGCTATGTTCTACACAGAAATTGTTGCAAATAAGGAAATACATTTCTGCTAATAAACCCCTTCTACCGGACATGTCAACTGCTTATTATTACAGGTCCAGAAAAACCGCTCAACAATACCACCCTTCAATAATCTATTAAGAGCAGACAAGGCCAATCTACCATACTCGCATTGTAACATCAGCCTATTCCAAATGGCACAAACTAGAATTCACCAAATGCGCCATTTTGCACACACTCATGTTCATATTCACATTGCTCTATCAACAAAATATAGTTGTCTAGCTACATGCAGGCTAATCACCAGCCATTTTCTAAAATTTCACAAAACCATGGAAAGAATTGAGGATTTTTTTTCACGTCTTATTTTGCAAGGGAACTTCCAAGTAAGTAGAGAGCAGTTTATAAGAGAAAATTATTAACTGAAAAAAGTTGCGTTAGGGAAAAAATAGCATATGTCGTACCATCGTAAATGCTCAACCAATGAATGATAATTCTTTGACACGTATTACCACTCACTGATTAAAGTAATACAAATCGAAGCCTCAAAATTTGACGTTATGGGTTTTACTTCCTGCAATCTACTCCCAATAGCACAAATTAGACTTCATTATATGCTCATCTTACCCTACAACCCTACCATCACCCTAACACTTACCAATAAAGAACATTTGTTTGGTTATGTGTATCACCATTGATTTGCTTAAAATTTGCAGTTTCCTAGGGAACCTGATGTCCTAAATGCTATGTACAACAGCTGAGAAGCAACGGACAATGATAGACACACACCAAAAAAATGAACAAAAGTGAACTTAACACACACATAAGTTGCTGTACTGCATGTTAAACAAGGATCCAACCATATTTTCCAGTAGGACAGAGACCTCAGCAGCATGAACCATACTCAAGATAAGTTAAGCCATCGATATCACAAAATGCTCATGCCTCAGGACTCAAGCATCTGGAACTGATAGGAAGTACTGAGACATAAATGCCCTGAATCTTATTTTGTACTCCTTCGGTGAAATTACAGTTGGAGATAGATTCTTGGGAACAACAAGCGATGTCTTCACCCAAGACTCCAGTTGTTTGTCCCAGGTATATAGCCTCAAATAATCTATAATTCCAAATACAAGTTCTTTCCTCTGCTTGTCCACTCCAACAAGCAAGGAGTAATCCATGACATTCATGCACTGAAAACATAAGAAATGCAAATTGTAAGTTTCAAAGCTAACGGGAATGCACATAAACTCCTATAAAAAAAGAATGCATATGTACTCAAGGAAAACCATTTGCTGGCAATAAGCATACATACACTTAGAAAAGATGTGTCATTCCAAATAGCACGTTCCATGAGGTTTTTGGTTTTGCCCTCAATGTAGATAGGCATGGTACGCATATCTTCAATAAAATTTTGATCCAACAGCACCTTTTCAGTGTTTTTTGAATCAGGAACATATCGTGAGAAAAGAGCACCCTTCAGATCATATCTACGTAATATATTGTGTCCAAACAAAAGATTCTCCATAACCATGAAATTAGTCCTTGTCTCCTTACCGTTCCTGATTTCCTTAACCTGAAATAGTTGTCAGAGAGCATTAGAACATTAGATGGTAGGAGCAATTAACACTACACAGCTTTCTTGAAGACTCATTGTGTACCTGATATATTCCCATAATTTTGGCAAGGCATGTAGGGTTATTTGAGACCCGAGATAGACCAAAATGCTTGAAGTATTCGAGACCAAACTTTAAGAATGAGTCAAACTCTGTCTTCTTGATTTGTTTTATGATAAATCTGTCATCCATTGATTTCGCGAAAAAAACCTTGCTCTTTCCACCTTGTGCATTCCATTTTTTACAACAGCTTATGGATGAAATATACGCAAGTTCCGATGGGCAACAAATCTTCCGAAGATCATAGAATTGCTTTGCATATATAGAAACAACAGTGTATTTGCTCTTCAAAGCTAGTTTTTCACTGTTCAGACAAATTTCAGGATGCAGATCTTTTAAGGCAGACAGGAATGAATCATAACATCCAGATGTTGATTCCTCGTATGATAATGAGGATGCATTGTTTGATAGGTTATTATCCTTTTCTAAAGACTCGCTTGGAGACAGAATTGATGACAGCGTAGAGGCATCTCTGACCAAGTTGATAGGTGCTACTTTATCAAGCTTTCTTCTAGCTGCAAGTTCATCCTTTACAAATGCAGCTTCAGAATAAATTCCTTGTTGTTCAGATATAGCTAGTGCATAAGCAATCATGCTAGATATTTCTTCCACAGCAATTGACAAGATATTACCACCGGGGCCAACTATAAAACGCATCAAGTCCATTTGATATTTAAGTTGTGTCAATTGTGAAGATGGGGTGTGTTTGTTGATGAGATGAAATTTATCCAAAGAGCCACCTTGAAGTTCTTTCTTGTATTCCATTTCCAAGTGACCGAACCTATTCCATACCCATTTTTCTGTGTCATCACTCGTGAAATCCAACAAGTTTTGCAATACAGGCAAACATTTACTTGGCTTGGCAACAGAATAAATTTCATTGCCTCTGGCGGGTGCAGGATGTTCATCATTCTTAATTGGTAAAGCATTTGATTTCTCTAAACTAATACCGTTAGTAATCTGCACAGAGGTGTCGACCTGATGTGATCCATTTTCATCAACTTCACCTGGAGAAGACACAGATAACCTTACATCAAGATCTAGATAAACATGTGACTCTTTGATTACTGAATTCTCAAAATGCTGACCATTCGCTGAAATAATACCACCACAGGAATAGTCAAAATTGTTAGTACAATTTATAGTTGCTTCCTGTCTTTCCGTTCCAAGATTCTGGAGAGATAGTGTGTCCCCATGTACAACAATATTTTTAGCATTCTTCAGCTCATTCTCTGTGCTTTCGTGAATAGAATTGTTTGAAGATGCAGCATTAACTTTACTGTACTGAAGAAGATGATGCAACCGGATATCCCAAATATAGAATCCAAGAAGAAGTTGCTGATACAGCCAGTTCAAGCTAAGAATCTCGTGAGCACAAGTCTCACGTTTTACAATGTGGTCAAATGCCTTCAGAGAAACCTTGTGTAGACAAGATATGTTAACATGTCAAAATTAGTTCTCAACCCTTTGGGAAGTAAAATCAGGAAAAAGAATCAATTGGAGAATAAAATAGAAGCATGAGGCTGACCTCAAGTTCGTTTTTTTCTTGTGCAAGCATCCTAGTAACTTCCAAAAGCAACCCCTCGCATACGGAAATGTTGCTGTTTTCCCCCATAGCCTGACCATAGTATCTTGATTTCAAGCCTTGCATTATCTTTTCAATTTCAGAAAAGAGTAGCTTCCATTTAAGAAGGACCTTCAAGAATACAATAATGTTAAGATGCATGTGTAGCTAAAGGAAAAGGTACAGCAGTAGCAAAATATTTGTAGAACGTACATTCTTAACTTCTGCATCAATCCACTCTTTTTTGTTTGGGCTATGGAACTCCAAACTCAATGGTGGCTTACAAGCAGAATATATTTCAATAGACGAGTACCTGAACATAGCAACTTTGGATCCCAATCTGCATGTCATGAAACAAGAATTTTTAGTGAAATCATGTTGAAAATGAACTTCTCTTTTTAGGAGCATCTTGCAGACAAATTTACCCAAAGAAACGTAGGCAGTCCCTATGCAGCAAATGCCCACATGGTGATAGCTTCTTAGCAGCAGAATGTGTTGAGAAACTGAGTTCCAAGAACTTTCCAAATGACAGATTACGTGCAGAGGAAGATATCACAACCCTGTGGGAGGGTTTACCATTGCATCTCAAGCACCTGGTCCACATCCAAATTCTTCCTTGACCCTCACCAGTAAGTGTTGCCTCCAAGGGAAGGCTTTTCACAAGAACAGTGAGAGTACCATTATGGTGGGTGTAAGAGTACATGTGAGCTTCTGGAGGCTCACCACATGAGAAGCACCTGTGTTTCTACAAGTAATGTGCTTGTTGTTAAATTGAAACATAATTACAGCAAATAAAGGACCTGTTAGAATAACATAATAATTAAGATGTATTACCTCATTAAGTAAAGTATCTTGCAAATATCGTCCAAGAGATGTATCAAAATAACCATAATAAGTTATTCGGGAAAGATGGTTCTGCTCACAAATTGCTTGATTCCTGATATGTTGACTGGACATAGAAACTAATATGTTTTGAGTATTTACAGAAATCCTAGTCTCTGAACACATTCCTTCATCAACAGTTTCTTGACAATTTTCGCCAGATGGTTCTTTCTTCAACATATTTACATTTTTCGATGTGGCAGTAAAGTATGACCCATCAAAGTCATCACATGAAGTTGGCTCAGCACAATCTGATGATAATATGTCCCCAATGAGATTTGCCGAGGGATCTAGAATAGGCAATGATGAATATGACTGAATGCCTTTGACAACATTAAGTCTTCCATCAGCAGGATCTCTAAAAGTCTTAATTTTCGAATCATGAAGATACAACCTCGTGGAATTTTCAGTATTAACAAACCCTTCCAGATTAGCATACTGCTCATCAGAAGTAGGAATATTTAGATCATGCTTCATGGGGTCACTGTTTTTTGAACTATCATAACAGAATTTTGAGTGTGAAGTAGCACTAGGCGGGACAAGCAGCTGTGGATCAGTTTTTAACCAGTTCTCTTTCCCTGTGACATTTTTTTCTGTTATAAATAATCTTTGATCAGCAAAGAATGAAGTTTCAAGGATCAAATGATAAGCTGCAAATACAGTGAAATGAAGGACTCGCTTAATCTTCTTCAGTTCTTCACTTGTTGATCCTTTTAGCAATATCTACAAAACAATTTCAAGCTAATCAGAAGTGGCAAAAAAGGCATGCTAGATAGGATAATTCATGAGCAAAATCGAAAATTTTAGCACATTCAAGGTGGAACAATTCATACAATTTTGCTTGTGCTATATGTAAAGCTCCTATAAGGACTTAAGAGAGTATGACTAAAATCATTGTTACTTATGCATTCCAATTCAATACTGAGTTAAAAAAAAAGACAGCATAAAGGTGTCAACCAACAGCATCATGAGCAACTCAATCCTATCAGACGGTGAGAAAATGTTTTTTCTAACTTCTGCACCAATACACCTTCAAGATATAACACGTTGATAAACAGCAAGCTGGCTTTCCCTATCAACATAATTTGACTCAACCACACTGACAAATGCAAACCAAAAATCTGATTTCTGAACCTCAACAGTGAAGATAATCTGATCTGATTCAATGTATTTGAATCAAAAACATGTTCGCTTCAATAATCCTTAATCTCATTCCATTATTTCCAAATGCATGGAAAGATGTAATATACAGGCGATTTGTCAAAAAGAACACAAAAGAACTTTTTTGAAAAAAAAGAGAAGTCTAAAACAATGCAATTTAGCAAAATTCAAACAATACACTAAATGCAACGCTAGGGAACAAAATAAGTCTAAGTGATGCATGAAAGCTGTTAAGAATATAGAGTTGTAGTAGAATATAGAGTTTGTATTCTATTCTATATATGCCTTATCTCTATATGGCATATCTCCTTATACCCTTCTATATATATGACCCATTGGGTCTTATATCAATACACACACACATTATTCATAACAAAAGCAAGTTAAAATCACAGCACTATAGAAAGAGGAAAGATGACATACAAAAAAGAAAAAAGAAAGAGAAAACATACCGTGCATCCGAGAGGTTTTGGAAAACCCTCTAGAAATAAAAATGTTTTGGACGACCTCCTTCCATCTTCTCCAGTTAAATCATGCTCCTTGACAAACTTTTCAAAATGGAGAGACTCACACTGCTTAATAAGGTTGGGTTCTGTAAGAACATCCTGCAATGAGACAATTGGAGAACCAGTGCAACAAGCAATTCTTTCCAGCCGATGGATATTCATGTCACTAACTATCGTAACTCCTTGTTTCTGAACATATTCATTTACATTTCGTGAAACTGCTTTCTCCACCAATATAACATCAGGCTGACATTTTCCTATCACCTCACCAAGAGTTTTCTCCAACTGCTCGTTTTCCTGATCAATGGTGATCAATCGGAATTTTGTAAAACTCCTTTAATCATATGGTTTTTTCGCTATGCAATGTAGATACAAATTATATGACTGACTAAGGGCATGCATGCAAACCTGCTTCATTGAATTCATTGACGATAGCCCTGTGGAAGAATGACCAAGGGCACCCAGAAGAAGTAACAATTTAGGGTGCTTTATGTTGGCACGCATCTGCTTATGTGTAGCACTCTTCTTAAAAACAAGACCCTTGATCACTTCACTATCAAAGAAAGAGCGAAAGGACACTTAGTTAAGCGATAATAAGGCAAAGGAATGAGCAGTAGGAGGAGGAATGTTAGCATGTTACCTCTGCTGGCAAGATCCTGAAGCTATGCATTTCACCTTTACATACAAACCAGGATCCATTGCATTTCCCACATTGGCATCAGGCTTGACGAGTAATGCAGCATCCCATGATAATGAAGCAACAATATCAAGCCAGCTCTTATCAGTTCCTCCATCAGACAAAGAGAACCCTTCAGCAGCCAAAAATCGACTTACAAGGATCTTGAATTGCCCGTTCATAACATCTGACATTGCTTTCTGCAGTTGATCTTCATGGCTATCCTTGCTTCTCTCCCCGTCAATGCTAATATTGAAACTTGAGTGACCCCACCTAGTATCATTATTGTCACTATCATCATCGTTATTAGCAACAATATCAATATCATCTTCTTCATTTGCTGGTTCTGGTGGTAACCAAATGAGAGGGTCTGTATTAAAACAGGGCAATACAAGTGGGTAAAGGTAGTCACTTCCATTCTCAAAGTCAGCACCCGATTTCATGTCTGGCTCAGTGTTCAATATATTGTTGTAAATTATAGTGTTCTCCTTGGTACTGTCAAGTTGATCCATAGCTTGTCCATTAAATGGAATTATTTCACCACCTGGCATGGAAAGGCTAGTAACCTCTTCAACATCTATCAAATTGAACTGTTTAGTTTCAATATCTTCCACTGATTCGCGATATTGCGTTTCTGTAAATTGATCATTGGATAAGATATCTTGATGAGGGTCATAAGATACATTTGCATCCAGAATAATATTATAGGCATCAGAATTTTCCTTGGTGGCATCGTGATCTATCTCCAACTGCAGTTGACCAGATAAAATATTTTGGTCTGCTGGAATAGGAAAACTAGCACCATCATCAACTACAGCAGCATGGCTGAGTTGGCATTCTTCCACTTGTACTAAATTCCCTTTTCCTTGCTCCATAAATTCATCACTGAATAGGATATCGGGATGAAGTTGGCCGGTATCGTAGAGCTCAATTTCCTCTTCAGAGTCAGTATCCCCAAGGGAGTCACCTGAGAGAAATATAAGACATAAAAAAATAGGTTATGTTAGCAAATAATCATAGATGATAAAATGATAGTATTTCAGCTATAATAGAACAGTGCAGCAACACTTACCAAGGCTTGAAAAGCAACTAGCAAAGCTCGAGAAAGAACTTTCTCGGCTAAAAAGAGGGGTGCCATAAGGAGTGCTGCAAGGGCTTGTGTCCATGCTCAGCCAGTCCATCTCACCATTAATAACTGATGATTTTTCACTATGGCCACACTTCTCGCAGCAAGAATCACTACACGCAAGGTCGTTATGGACCTCATCCATGATTGCCTCTTCTGATTCACATGCATGACACATTTTACTCATTATACAAATTTACCAGATTATTGTGCCACACATATGATCACCTGCAAATAAAATAACCCTGGAATCATCCTCTTTGCTAAAATCAAAACTTGATATACCACTCACCAAATACTAAATATCCATCATAGCAGTAAGATTTTACAAAGGTCCGGGCAGGGCAACAAAAAAATCATTAATTATTCTCATTGAGTGTGTCTAGTCATTCATTGATTTACAAATTTCCAGCTGCTGAGTTCTGAACCTATCAATTTACTCCCTTAGGCCAGTGTGAATGCGAACTCAGGAACTTAATGAACGCATATCAAAGAGAGAGCATGCACGAACAACAAACATTGAGGAAAATACCTTATTCTCACATAGCAACGCTCAAAGTTTAGCCAAACTAAGCCCACTGATGTGGAAGAGGTAATATTAATAGTTAGCATTAGCAAGTTGAACCGGCCTGTAACACCAAGATGGATCAAACTAAAAGCTCTAAAGATGGCAAGTCCATAAAAAAGTTATTAAAACAAATTAGGGATTGCAATCGCAATCTCACTGAGGACACATCAGAATTACAGAGATAGTGCACATAAATAAACAGAAACAACCCAAACTGCTACAAAAATCATCACCGAGCTCAAAACATCAAAAAGTTCCACAAAAAATAAACTAGAATGGCAATGCAAGCAAATATGTGTATGATACATCAAATACTCTGGGAACATGAGCAGCTAAACGAAAAAAGGTGAGAACAACAGAGAATATTCCTTAAATAACATAGATTGTGCAAACAACACCAAACGGCTCTCAATTTATACAGCGGCAAGCACCCAATTCCACTTGTAGTTCACCTATCACATCATCTACAAACAACCATAATATTCTCAGACCATAAATTTACCAATCCATCCTACCTCTCCAGACACAGTACACACAGCTCGCATTCCAAACTAAGGTTGCATCGAAACTATATTGTAAAAGTCCCAAACATGTGTAGCCATATAATATTCATTACAACCACGAGTTCCAGGATGCACAGACATTTGATTCGCCACCTCACTAAGATGTCTCGGAGTGAGGACTAGTCCATGCCCCAGGCCGATAATTACCACCGAAATTCTTCCAAACTAACCCCACGGGTCATGAACCAGACAGGCAGACACAGCCCCCGTTCACCTCAAAGTTGCGTCTTCCAAAAAGCGTCAAGTACAGGAGCACGCTTTCATATTGTACAGAGCGTAATACCAAGCTTGGACCAACTCTTCGATCACATTTAGAAACCCAACGGGACAAGGGCTGGCGACGCGAGGCCCCACGACGTCGGCGCAGGCAGCAGCGCTTGACGAGTGCGAAGGCTACGGCGGCGCCAGGCGACAGGATGGCACACAACGACGGAGGTGGCGACTGCAGCGGCGGCGCCCAACGACCGGGGAGCAGGCTGCGGTGCACGCGAGGACGACTGGGACTACAGCGGCGGAGCAGGCAGCGAGCGCGACTACGGCGGAGGCTGCCGCGACAGCCAAAAATACAAAAAAAAAGCCTCGCGATCGCCGACGCAGCTTCTCACAAAAATTCGACATGCTCGCGATCTCTTCGCATCGTCAAGCAGGGGCGCCGAAAAAAAAAACAAGGGATTTGGGAAAGGGCAAAGCATCAGCACTTACGTGCCTGCGTGGAGAAGACATTATTCCAAATCCACAGGGCGAATCCGTCAACCAAAATCCTCAGAACGCGCGCTCAGTTGCTCGCCAATGGCGGAGAGCGCGTCGAGGACGAAAGGGATGAACCGGGCGACGCGAAATCTCAAACTCGATTTGGGGATTAATTTGGAGACGATTTTGGGATGTGGGAAATGGGGAAGGAATAGAAGGAACGGGGGTCGATTGGATGAGCATGAGCTGTATATATACGTTGGAGGTAATGCTCGGGGCACATCCACACATGGCAGGCGAGGACCAATGTTTTGTCGCGTGAGTCAGCATGAGTTCGCGAAATGGTCCCTTTTTTTATTTTGGAGACGAAATGGTCCGCTTAGGAATGTGAACTGTAAGCGTGGAGATTTGCTGCAGGTACACGCCATCTGCACTGAAAGCACGATTTGGCACATATCTTTAAAACTATGGTTTCTGTGAGCCGTATATTGGTTGTCAAATTAGTTTGTAACCAACGAGTTATTTAAAACACCAATTTGAATTAGACTCGGAAGGAATATATGTTTATATACTTAGTTTAGTACAATAAATTTTAAAAAGTTGGTCTGTGTTATGATGATTTTATATCCACTGACTAAGCTACGACAGCATTTTATTGAAGTAAAATCAATTATACCATGCATTTGTCTCTTTAGAAAGATACTAGCATGCATGTCCTTGTGATAGGGGTGTTCTCTTGTAAAATTTAGATCTCCATCGAGATGAGTTGGGCTCCAATTGTACAATGTACATACAGTAGGCTGAGCTTAGGCCGTGCATGTAAAAGCTTGACCTCGTTATACCTTAACGAGAGTTTATTGGCTCAATATACCTTTCATGTATACATAATGCAAGGGCGGAGAAAGGGGGTGTTGGTAAGGGCCAAGGCCCTTTCATGGTTCGATAAATTTACACTATAGTTTTTTATATTTTAAGAAATTTTATTATTGTTAGTGCTATTTGATCTCTCTCATCAAATGTAATTATATTATATATGTTGTTTGCTCCTTTATTTCTAAATCCTAACTCCGCCCTGCATAATGCAATGCATAGATCTGGCTTTTATATTTTTTACTATGGAATGGAATATTCAACTATGTTTTGATAATGTGCATTGCCATGTTCAACATTTCCTAACTATTTATAACATTGTACAGGTTGTTTGGTTGGAGGGAGTTTGTGGGAGAGACTGTGAATTTAGGGGTGAGGGTTATGTCCTTAAAATAAATTTACCCATTGAAGTTCGGATTAATTACCCGCAAAATGCCACTCGTATAAAACAACCCTCCTCCCGAGCGCGTCGCCCACCCCCAAAACCCGAGCGCGCCGCCCACCCCCACACCCGAGCGTCGCCGCCGCTTCCCCGCCCCGCACTCGCGCGCCGCCTTCCTCCTCGCGCGCCGCCGTCCCCCCTCCTCCTCGGCCGCCGCGCCCCCTTCCTCCCTCCCGGCCGCCCGGCCGCCCCGCACCCTCCCTCGGCGGCCGCGCCGCTTTCCCCGGCCCGCCGCGCCCCTCCCTCCCCGCCGCCCGGGCGCCGCCCCGTCCTCTCCCTCCCGGCCGCCGCCGACGCCCCGGTCCCCTCCCGCCTCGGCGCCGCGACGCCGCCCCTTCTTCCTCCCTCCCGCCGCCCGACGCCCCCGTCCCCCTCCCGGCCGCCGCCGCCCCCTGGTCCCCTCCCGCCTCGGCCGCCGCCGCCTCCTTCACCTCCCTCCCGGCCGCCGGGACGCTGCCTCCCGTCCCCTCCCTCCCGGCCGCCCGACGCCGCCCCGTCCCCTCCCTCCCGGCCGCCCCGCCGCCGCTCCCCCTTCCTCCCTCCTCGGCCGCCCCGAAGCCCCCTTCTCCTCCCTCCTCGGCCGAATTGAGGTGAAGTTCAATGGAATTGATCTACTAGTCTTCTGTGTGTTGGCATTTGACCGCAATTGTTGATCATATCTAGGGTCGATGCTCCTATGGGCATGCGAGTTTACGTGGGATGGAGATTAGGAGTTTGAGGATCTAATTTCCATTATTTTAAATCTAGGAAGGGGTGTGGGAATTGTTGCCTAATTAAGTTAGATATCTAGCAAGTTAGAAAGTAATTCCCCATGATTTCCCATCTCTTGTGCCAAACAGGAGATTAGAACTAAAAAGCAAACTCCGATGCTTAATCCCACTACAGACTTACTCCTCTAAACTCTCATTCCCATTCCCCCTTTCTACTTGTATACACAACATTTGTTTCTTCTTCTTCATCTTGTAAGCGCAAGTGGCACACATGCGACGTTATATTATTTTATAGTATTTATTTTTATATTTGTAGCAGCATAACCTTAACAAATGAAATAAAAGGACAGCCAATTTGTGCTGTTCTTTGATTTTAATGTAGCTTATACGTACTAGTAAGAACTTACTAGTTGCAAACAAATTTAAGGATAGCACCGACTTCAGAGACTGTTTTTGGGTGTGGTCTCCTGGGGATAATCCAACCCAATCCCTGACAATTGACACCCTGATTGGGATGGTTAGCAAATTAGCAATGACTGGAACGAGGTTCCTTGGGTCGAAAGGAAACGACCGACAAAAGGACATCCTGTTTACGAGCTGGCATCATCGAACGGCCCATGCAATCAATTTACCTAATTGGAACGAGAACAAACATTACTAATTAGACAATAAAAAAAAGTAGATGAACGGTAGACAAAGATATGAAAGAGCAATTCCACAATATTCTTTATTCCAATAATTGTCTTTGTATAAAATAGATAATCTCTCACCTATATTTTATAGTTAACTAATCTACAGAGTTTTAGTTCGAGCCCATATCTCTCTCTCGAAAAGAAGGAACCCAAGTGAGACTCAATAGGGTAGCAATTTCCCCTGTGGGGAATTTCCTCGTTGGGGCCAGATGACGATCTCTCCTAGGGGGGGGGGAGGGACAAGGATCCGTTATGCTAGCGGGATAGGGGTCATCTTCCTTTACGAGAACCGGTAAAAATAATTTTTTTAATAATAGATTATAATTTTTTAATATGAGAGATCGGATTCTTTTCTTATATATTTAGACTAAATCTATATGTTAGAATATACATTTTTAAATGTATGCCAAATAATTATATATTAATAAACAAAATCACATTATTATTTTTAAAAATAATTTATCCTATTTTTAATCCCAGCTATCTGTGATATCTTACATATCACAGACAGCTAATACTAATAACCATGTGTGATATCTGATATATCATAAACGGTTTAGTGTTATAAATCATCTGTGATAGCTATTTGAAAAGATAAATTATTTTCTATTTTTCATCTAGTCTCAGAAAACACTAGCTATGCTCTCTGAAAATAAGCAAACAAATCATATATATAGCACACGATAATCATTACATAGGTCTCATAAATAGATTAAACATATGAATGAAGTATAATTGAATTAATTATTTGATTAAGCACAACTGAGCAAATTACAATTGAATTAAATGTTTGAACATTTAATCATCGTCGTCGGGGTTAAACTCTCTATTTAGGTCTGTCGGGACCCTACCACCGCCTCCTTCCTTGTCGCTGCCTCCTTCAATGCTGCGCAATGAAAATAGATCTATCAGGACTGTGCCGGCTAGGCATTTAATAATGCAACGTATCCCAAACATGTTCAACCGCGAACCGTTTGTAATAATTACTTATCACAAATGATTCTCATTAATAACCGTCTGTGATAATTACTTATCACAGACGGTTCGTATTAATAACCGTCTGTTAATACACATCACAAATAGTTCTACTTTTTATCGCAGACGGTTCGTATTAATAACCGCCTGTTAATACACATCACAAACAGTTCTAAAGTAGAATTATTTGTGATAAATACCACAGATAGTTCTAAATCCATTCTTATATACATAAATACATATTCAGTAATACCTCAAGAGTAGATATTATTAATTAGTTATCTTTTATCGGTCAATAATGTCGTCATGTCGTTATACTGAGACCGTTTATATATATAGAAGATAGTAAATACAAATTCAACTGTTTGATTTTATATATGGTCAAACAGTGTGGCCAATCACATCTTACAAGAGATAATAAAAAAGTACAAACCTAATTGCTTCAAAGTTTTTTCTAGTGACGGAGGTAACATGCTTTCTCTGTCTTCAAAACTTCGTAGGCAACGTGGTCAACATTGGATGGTCAGAATCATCAGCGAACGAAGTCCGAAATTCATCCATCGGTTGATGTGCTCATTCGAGTGTCTCCCGAACACCATCCGACTGAATAATCCAGTCGAATTGAGTCTATAAGCTCTCTTCCCTTTCTTGAGGGGTCTCGACAAGATTGATTCGGTCGCCCGCTACCTCAACTAAACACTCCAAATGACGGTAAGTCTCCTGGAGGCAACCAACGTTGTTGTGGAGCACCACGTCGATGGCAAGGTTAGTTCGCCGAATGTAGGAGACCAACCGAAAGGCGTGGCGGAGGAGGATGTCAAGACAGCAGAAAGTAGCCTTCAACTACTTTGGCAAATCCTCGGACATAGGAAGGGGGACATTGTTGGCACAGTGTCGTTCTGCAGCATCCGTCAGCGTACGATCGACCAGGTGCTTGTCTAAGATGGCTAGGTTGGCCATCAATACCGGTTATAAGGAAGAGTATGGAGCCATTTATCTGTGCTTGAGAGACAAGAAAGATAGCCACCAATGAAGTGCTCATTCAAGATCAGCGATGTGGGGATTAATTTTCAGTGATGGACTATCATTTTTATACAACAAGGAATACATTCGGCGCGTGAGACGAAGAGACACATTGCGGAGTCGAAACGATCAAAGAGGCATGCGTTGGGGAGACGAAGCGTCATTCATGAGTACAAATACATATCACAGATGGTTTCAACCATAAACCGTCTGTGATACATAACTATAACAGACGGTTCATATTAATAACCATTTATGAACTATCATATATATAGTTTTAATTAAAAATCATCTGTAATGTCTGCAATTATTACAGACGGTTCGTATTAATAACCGTCTGTAATGTATAACAGACGGTTATTAGTAAGAACCGTCTGTGATAGTTGCATATCACAGATAGCACATGATCATGTTTGTAAAATTATCTATGATAAATACAACATAAATGATTTTTGAGACGTTTAGTATAACTTATTTTTGTAGTAGTACTAGTACACTAGACAAGGCGCTCAGCTTCTCGCTGAAACGCGACACAGTCTCGACGGCGACGCCCGGCGCGTACGACGACGGTGACCAAACCCAACATCCGTCAATCAGACGTACGTGGGGGGGCCCCGCGCGGCACCGCCGGGACGGGCGTCTGGTGGCTACGCGGGCTCTACCAGCAAGCCCACGCGCGCGCGTCTAGTGCGGAATCGCGTGTGCGGTGCGCACGCCGCGGCGGCCGCCCGGCACGAGTAGTCCAGGCTGCGAACTTGCCGAGCTACAAAAGAAAACGTTCTCCCCTCCCTGGACCGACGACACTCAACTGCTCAACTGAAGTGCGTCGACATATATTAATGCCGTGGTCTCTTAGGCTAAATTATCCGACTGGCATGTGATGTGATGAGATCTCTCTTACGTACTCATTTGGACTCGCTCGTAGATGGTGTATGTAGGACTGTACACTGTGCACACGAAAGAGCTAGCCAAAGACGTCACCTGGCCTGAGTATTGTACATCGCCGTCGCCGCGTATAAAACGGAGGTGAGGCACGACACGCATGCGCGCCTGGCGTACGTTCCGACGTTGTCCGGTGATTTACCGCGCGGGGCGGCGAGGATGGCAGTTGCAGCACTGCTTTGGACATTCATCGGCGGTTTTGTGCAGCCGGCGCGGCCTCCGGCGCCTGGCCTTACATGTTGCATCCAACCCCCCCTTTTTTGCCGCCTGTTCTATGCATGAAGACGGTAGGTGATGCCGGCGGTCTAAACATAGATGTGAAAAGAGTCCAGATCAATGGTTATGCATGCACGGCAAGTTGTAGCCTCGTAGCATCAGCTGATAGCAAGTTTATTGGTAAAGTTTTAGGAATGGTCCCCTTTTTTTATCCCAAAAAAAGATTCTTTTTTTTAAGATCTCGACATTTAGGAATTAACGAACTTGATCGATACTTCAATTAATCCTACCCATTTTTAATTCTCCAAAGGACGAAAAAAAGAGGTCGATTTGGATGATGAAAACAAACGTTTCAATTATTCGTTCGCCGTCGAATGAAAATATTAGTTGCTTTTCCCAGCTCATTACCCAACTTCCGGTCGTTCTCACCGGATGACAACTGGGAAACGCTTTGTAAATTGTTGTAAACTCTCTCGAATCGTCAGTTTAATTAAAGGCATAAAAAATGGACGCGAATTGGTCCAGGGTTTCACAACGGATCCTTCACTTTCTCAAACAACGGATTAAATATGTTTATCATCTCCGCGTTATTCCAAAACCGTGTCAACAATATGGGATTCGAATTCGCCTCAATTGCACCAGCTCAAAAGGCCAAAAGCAAAGATCCACATGAAGGCTCTAGAAACTTGTTGTTACTTAAATTTGTTAAATATATGGTGCATGACAGATAGGACGCTGAAACATAAAGCCAACAAAAAGAGTAGACGAGCAACGTTAGAGCAACTCCAGCAGGGCCCCTACTTGAGCCCCTAAACTCAGATTTGAGAGTCAGAGCAAAAAACTGAACTCCAGCAGGGCCCCTACTTGAGCCCTCAAAAATAGGGGCCTCTCAAATGAGGCCTCCAAGCCCTCATTCCTAGGGGGCCCCTACTTGAGCCTTCAAACTCAGATTTATTCGTATTTGAATAAATACGTCCCTCATTCGGAACAAATTTGAATATTCGTATTTGAATTCATAAATTTAAATTCAGAACAAATTTGAATTTAAAATTGAATATTCATATTTGAATTCATAAATTTAAATTCGGAATAAATTTGAATTTAAATTTGAGTATTCGTATTTGAATTCATAAATTTAAATTCGGAATAAATTTGAATTTAAATTTGAATATTCGTATTTGAATTCATAAATTTACATATTGTCCCTCATTGTGAAATCATAAATATTTTATTGTGTATTGTGCTTTTGTCCCATACATATGCATATAGTGTGTGAGGAAATAGAGAGAATTGAGAAGTAGGGGTTCTGTTTTGAGGGCTCCTGCTGGAGTGCAACCTAGAAAATAGGGCCCTCAAAAGTAGGGGGAGCCCTCAAATGAAAAGTAGGGGCCCTGTTTTGAGGGCTACTGCTGGAGTTGCTCTTAGTCATAGAGAGATGATATAGGGCTGGAGCTGGAAGACCGCGAGAAGGTTCTGTGATCGAGCCGAACAGATCTGCGCGCATGCTAGATCGGCTACATGCGCAAGGCAAACAAGATCAATCAGATCATCTAGTCCGATCCAAACCATGCGCGCACAATAGCCTGGAATCGTCCATATGACATGTGGGTCAGTTCATGTATGCAGCATGAGAAGCTACTATTGTAAAAAGGTTATCACAGATGATTTAAACTGTTGATAGTTTTCTGAATCATCTGAATTTATGGGTCAGTAATAAATATAATATAGATGATTTGTAACTAGAACCGTCTGTGATACTCACACATCACAGACGGACTTAAACCAAAAACCGTATGTGATGGACAACTATCATAGACGACTCAAACCAAAAACCATCTGTGATACTCACACATCACAGACGGTTTAGTTACCAACCGTCTGTGATGCTGCCCATCAAGGACGGTTGGTAGCTAAAACTGTCTGTGATGTGTGAGTATTACAGACGGTTTTTGGTTCGAGCCGCCTGTGATAGTCCTTCACAGACGGTTTATTGTATTCTATACCTATTTTTTTATTTTTCAGTTAGCATTAGAAAATGTTAGCTATGCACTTTAAAAACAAGTAAATAAAATAGTAAACACATCAACACATTCTATTTTCATTAAGATTAGAATCTACCATCATAACATCACAAGATATGGTAAAAACATACAAGAAGCAGAGATTCTAGCAGACAGTGGAAGTTCAACAGCACCGACAAAGCCTCTATGCCTAGGCCCTCTCACCCCTGATGCAGCGTGCGAGATGGATGTCCTTGACATCCACTGTCGCAGGCGCTGACTTAAGCGCTGTCTTGGTAGTCAGCTGATTTCGTGGTGTCTTGCTGTCTATAGACGTGCATGCTGTCTACTTCGTAAGAGCCATTGGAGTCAGGGTCGAGAAGGAGGACAGTGAGGAGGCTGAAAAGATTTTGGGCGCATGCAATATGTAGGAGTGGGTTCGGGTGAGTATTTATAGGGGAGGAAGAGGCGGGAGTTGAAAATTTTTTGACGCAGGGATGCAGAGATGGAGCTACGATTCATGGGGTGGGGGTTGGTGGGTTTTTATTGGCTCTGATTGGGTTGGGAAGAATCGACGAGCCCAGTAGTCAGGGACCAAATTATCACAGATGATTTGAACCATAAACCGTCTGTGATACGTAAACAACTATATATATATATATATATATATATATATATATATATATATATATATATATATATATATAGCTAGTCTCAAAATATAAAATAGCAAAGTTCTATATGGTTTATATATATTTATTTGAAAGGTTTTAGCAAGATCTACAACTTTGCAGTCGAGACAAACCCCAAATCTTGAAAGGAAAATAAAATTTTTTGGCAAAAATAGAAACCAAAAACTTACGACACACATTCAAGGCCAAATATGGCCGATTTTGGGGGTCTTAGAGGGCGACTGGTGCAAGCTAGTCGTTTTTTTATCGGGGACGTCGTTAGCTTTCCAACGAATACAAAAATATCGAAAACGGACACCATGTAAAAGTTATACCTGTTTTACTAAAAGTGTCTCGGAATGAAATTTTACTCGGACTCAGGCGGGAGATTATGAAATTTTAGAGGATTACAAGGCGGGAAACATATCACATACGGTTTTTAATATAAACCGTCTGTGATAACTTGGGAAGATGCTTCTTTTATTCAAAGGACTTTTTTGGATTTTAAACCTTGAGGACAAGGTTCTATTAAGGAGGGATATTGTCCAGCCATTGTAAAGTATTGAAGATTTGTTGTTTTCTGAAGTTTTTGAAGCCAATGAAACCAACAGAGAAGACAATATTTCAGCGACTTCATTCAACCAACTCCAACAGTGTGGATTTCATTTGTGATTACGCAAGTAGGATCGGACCAGTCCGAACTCACTCTCAGACAAATCCGAACTTGTTTTCGAGAAACATATCACATACGATTTTTAATACAAACCGTCTATAATAACTTTATTATCACAGACGGTTATTAGTATGAACTGTCTATGATATCTGTCATTAACACAGACGGTTTGTATCAATAACCATCTATGATACATCATAGACTGTTATTAGTAATAACCTTCGTGATATCTTGTATTATCACAAACAATTATTCATATGAGCCATCTATGATAATTATATCATAGACGGTTATTCGTATGAGCCATCTGTGATAATTATATCGTAGACGGTTCATAAGAACCATCTGTGATATAAACGTGCAGTATAACTCTTTTTTTTTTGTAGTAGTGAGCTTCTTTTTGCACTACTGCTTATGCCAATGGACCCTGGGAGTACATGAAGGAAGCCGACACCAACAGAGCTGGTTCGGTTGCCTTATCGATTACCAACAAATTAACGTGGCTGCGGTCTCTGCGTGAACCTGCTCGGACTCCTTGAGGTGAGTGGCAGGAAGGCGATCATACGCGACTATGGGTATAAGATAAGATCAAGGCTGCACGTACAAACCGTTCTCGACCATCTAAAATTTATCTTATAATGTATTTTTATTTTTCTTTGTATCTTAGGAGTAGTCTTTAGTTTTAATCAGTAGATCTAATCTATCATTTGTAATTCGATGATAATTAATATTGTTTTATATCAATGTGTTGATCTTTATCGATTTACGTCTATCGGAGAGTTATTTCTGTTCAATACTAGTTTGTTTCGCACCGATGTATCATTCAGGATCGACTTTCGCCTAAATTATCTTGCTATCGACCATCACCGCCGATTCACATCTCCCATCTATTTTGGTCAAATCGGCTGTTGCGTCTTGGTCCTTCGTGTATTTGACCTTTACACCCTTGAGCGGGTGCTGCTATCAGGAATTTTTTGACTTTTTCGACGGAAAAAGATTGAGCAATTTACCAAGAAGTTCGGTTTTAGAGTCTCTAGAAAAAGTAACCAGGTACATCCGAACATTGTTTTCCAGAGAACCGAAAAGGATCGAGGCAATATAGACTATTATGTTTTGCAGATACATAAAATATGTTCTATTGAGGCAATATAGACTAGCCAAACGTATAACATCGCATATTCTCGGGCATCAGCAAAAATATTATTTTTGGGCCATCACTGAAAACTGTTCAGCCCATTTCATCTAAAATAGTAATTTGGGCTGTTAAGCCTATAATTTATATGGGCTTTTGTAAAAGCCCATAAACATCACTACTTCTATCGGCCCCTTGTCCACGAACACAACTACCATCTCCGCATCCACCGAACCGATCCCCATGCCACTTCCACCGCTTGCCGTGGGCGCGGTCACCGCGGCGCTGCTAGCTTTGGTCATCGCCACCGCGGGGGCATCAACGCCCCTTAGACCCCACCCTCTCCACCTCCGCGCAACCCCATCCACATCTGTCCCCTCGTCTGCCTCTTGACCGGAGTGAAACAATCGCCCAATGTGAGATTGATACAACTCCAGTCGGAGAAGTGACATTGAGGAAAAGAACTCTGTAGAGAATAGGAAGGAGATAGAGAAAAAAGAGAGTTGGGGAATTGATATTCATTTCTTTCTTGATCCTCACGATGCTACAGCTACATCTTATACCAACTCTCACACACACCCCTTACATGTGGGCCACTGGCCGCACTCACAAAAAGAAAACTAAACATCAGGAACCAATCACTTACTTCGCCTCCTTGTGGTCGGTCATGTCTTTAATTGGGACACATGAAAACACTGGATGAATTCGGATACCTTC
This sequence comes from Melocanna baccifera, assembly GCA_036346265.1. Classification (NCBI taxonomy): domain Eukaryota; kingdom Viridiplantae; phylum Streptophyta; class Magnoliopsida; order Poales; family Poaceae; genus Melocanna; species Melocanna baccifera. The sequence goes on from CM070677.1 coordinate 38,714,506, forward strand.
AAAAAATTCTAGTCGATAAGCAGCGGCTCCAATGCGCTTAACCACATGATATGGCCCAACAAATTTGAACGCCAACTTAGGAAAGAGCCTGTTTACCACCGAGGATTGTGCATACGGCTGAAGCTTGAGATACACTTACTCCCCCTGCTGAAATTGCCGGTCTGATTGCTTTTTGTTGACCTGTAATTTCATGCAATTCTATTCAGCCAGTAAATTCTGCTTGAGTATCTCCAAATGTGCCGCTCGTTCCATGAGCATGGCATATATACGTAAACTCTGCATTATCGTGTCAACGTGGATAGTTTAGTGTATTACTGAGCTGCAGAACACACCTGTATTTCTTTTATCAAGCAAGAGTGTGTAAATGTAGTACTATACCGGCAGTATGGTTACAGATATGTCCTTACAGTGATGCTGCATTGAGTGTCGTGTAGCCTAGGAACAACTGAACTTGTTACTTTCTCCTGGCACAGGGATGTAAATGTTCAGCTTGATGGCAGACGGTTGTCCGCAAGGGACACTTGCAATGACGCCAGTGTTCTATCTAACTTCTTGATGGCAGATGGTTATCCACAAGGGACACTTGCAATGACGCCAGTGCTCTATCTAACTTCATCTTAAATTCAACAAGGGGAGAAGTTAAATAGCAGGTAAAAATCAAAATATTGCACCGTGTTTCTTCCTCACAAGCTTTTATACCAATCAACAAAAATGAGGGATTTAATAGTTAGAGGCGCACCTAGTTTCTGAAAAAAGTTGAGTGTACTTTGTTAGTTCAGAGAATTTTGTCAGAAATTATTGTTAATAATGTATGGAAATGGAAATGGAGGTCTACCGACGATGGTCATTCAACGGGTAAATGTACTTGTATAGGCACAAGGACCTGGCTCAACTTGGCTGTAAACAGAAGCTTGGGAGGTCGGTTTTTATGTCCAGGAATAAACTGAAAGTAGTATATCGTGGGATTCATCAAGTAGTTCATTGCCAGGAGATTCCAGATTATTTTCTTCTTGTAGCTGCTTGTCTCTGTCTATCATTAACCAAAGGTGGTTCATTTTAACACAGATTTGCAAATATCGATATGCGAGCTATTATCGTCGATTTCCCAAGTTTTTCATGCCCTGAGAATGGCAGGTGTAGTAGCCTGTTCGGTTTGATTTCTGTTGTAGGAGACTTACGAGTACTATATGTGCGTGTTAATGGCCGTTCTAGGCTCAGAGAACTGGAACGAAGGGCAGCATTATCTAACTACCCCCACGCCACGCCTGTTTATCTGGTTGAAAAAGCAGGTGATGTTGACTACAGAATGCAGACTATGGGTCAGCTTCAAAGGGCTTTAAAAAAGTGGCCTTTTGTTTTTTTTTTTTTGGGTAGGATTTTGGCTGTAAATACGCAGTCAGTTAGCCTTTTCTAAATTAAAAAGAAAAAGAAAAAATTGAAAAACACTACTATATTTTTTGAAATAATGCAAAGGAATAAAAACAAAAAAAATCACTTTTTAAAAGTTCAAAAGTTGAAGTCGTTTAGAGCCTATAGTCTAGAAGTTGAAGTCATTTGGAGCTAACCTATAGTATATGAGTAGTGGAAATATGCTGACACCACTGTATGGGATGGCCAGATTGCATGTAACACCCGAAACATTAACTACTTGTGTATTTTTATCAAAGATGGGGTCTATAGGTAAATTGTAGTATAAAAGAAAATGCATCAGCCAAAGGAAATGCATGAGCCACATATGGCTGAATATTTCCATTACGACATGCTTCGACACTACTTATACTAGCATGCTATTTAAGTCTAAATAATGATTAAAGGTGATATGTGGAGTACTATTGCACATGGAAATATATGTGTACTACTCCCGCACATACATGTCGCATTCATCATACACCTAAAGAACAACAATACAAGGGTGAGTTCAAAGACTCAACAAGTACATAAAAAGAATAATGGCAATAACAATAGTAATTCAATGAACTCAGTATCCGAGATATGTAAACATAAACTCTATAATTGTTAGTAAATCACATATCTGTAAAATTGTAACATAAACTTTGCAGCTGTTCCATTGTCTTCTGTTTTCTTTCATGCAGTGCAATACAATGCAATATAAATGAGTGTTCACCCGTCGAGTGAATCACTCTTGCCCCGTTCTCTTTCATACGAGGTCTCAAACTCTACTCCTGTGGAGCATCTACCGTAGTAGGTCTTACTCATGAGCACTCCAAATTAGTCATATAGCTTTCTCACTGACCTGACACATGCATTTTGATCTAGCTATATGACTTACTCACCACCATGCCTCATATGCAATTTACATAATGCAATATCCTTTCAGCATTCACAATTAACTCTACACAAACTCCACTCCCATGGAATGCCTACCGAAATAGATCTTTATCCCAATATTACGAGATGCCTATGCAAAGTAGGTTGTTATAGCGCACTACACCACGTGACACTCTTTCAACATAAACAATCAACAGGCAAATCAGGATATCATTTCATAAAATGATGTAAAGCATGGAATGAAAAAGTAAGTACCAAATATGTATCACAATCCACTATTCTACTATACACTTACCTTATTATTCTTGTGGACGATGCGTGAATGGCATGAATCCCAAGTCTACCCCTGAACAAACATCATCCATCTCAATTCATTACTAAAGCAATACATATATATGCAAGCGAACGATGTCGCTCCCACGCACAAACCCAACACAAACGATCCCTCTCTTATCGGACACATTTCCGCTGCCTCGGTGCTTAAACGACGATACCTTTCAAATCCAAAACCCAACATAGCAAATATTACGGGTTTTGGAACCCACATAATCCTACTTGTGTACTCTTAGTTACCATAATTTTAATATTATACCATCTAAACCTTCCAATTTAAGGTCATGCTATTCCATACCAGGCAACAACCTTCCCAAAGGCATAACTTCCTAATCCTAACCATACCACCAAACTCAGTGTGTCCGCACTCCATAGGAAGCTTACCAAATTATCTACATCTTTCCAGTTGTCACCGTAATTTAAATAAGTCCTTTTCAGTATTGAAAGAGCAAAATAATACCACAACAACATTTGCTAACTCCATTCTGGACAACCGAGTTTGCAGGACCAAAACTTATAAACTAGGAGCTCAAACTCTACGCTAATTTTCTTTAACTATAATTTTCTACTGACATAAATTTTCTACAATTATATTGACTAAATTTTTTAAACTATAATATTGACTAAATTTTCTACAGTTAAAATTTTCTAAGAATATTAATTTTCTATAACTACATTGACTATATTTTCTACGACTATTTACTTCACATCAAATTTTCTATGGATCCTAAATTTACACTAAATAAACTATTTACTTTATATAAAATATTAATTAAAATAAACAAAATATTTTACCTCGCAAGTACCGGAACCTCTTCTTCCTCTACCTCCACCTCTCCTTCACTTCACTTCCCTTCCCTACCCTCTCCTCTCCTCTCTTCTCTTCTTCTTTCTTTTCCCTTCTTTTTTCTCTTTCGAATGTGTTGTGCGGCCAAGGACTCGACCGTAAGACCGACTATATACCGGACGCAGTCGCCAAACAGTTAGGCAATTGGATCTCTAACCGCCTAACGGTTGGGTGATAGATCCTGTCGCCCCACCGTTAGACGATTGCAGTTATGTCGCCCAACGGTCTACCAATTACATATATGTCGCGCGGCCGTTGGGTTACATGATTCAGTCGTCCATCGGTTAGACGACTAGAGGCCATTTCTATAAAAAAATCACGGGTATATTTCTATAATTTAGAATAAAAATCCTTTTAAAAAAACCCTCATGCAAGGCTCCAAAAGTAGCAGCAGGAACAATGCGCATCGGTTTTGCAACCGTTGCCAGCGAAATGGAATCCGAGGTCCAACATTTCCTTAAATTCCTATGCTGTTCTTAGGAGTACTTGGTACAGACATATAGTGTAGTACTAATTTACGTACTAATATAAACGGTGAACGACTCAATTACCTGCTCTTCTCAGACGAGAGGATCTGCTTCAGAGTGTGGCCTGATTGCCTCACTCACCCAATTTCTGACGAGTGCTACGGCCATCGTTTCAACGTGATCTAGCACAAAAATGCGGTAAAGCGTTTCTACCGACTAGGTGATCGGAATAGCGATGGCTTTTGGCTTTTGGCTGAAAAACATCAGAGTCTGTGAAAAAACATCAGAGTGAGTTAGTGGATAGTGTAGTGAATAGTGAAAAAGCCCTAGGTCATGTAGGATTTGCATTTGATCATGTTTGTCGTTTGGCAAACAAAATTACTAGAGCGAGCGAGCAATACAGCTTTTCCGGTTCCCAAAACGTGCTGCGCTTTAGGTTTCGCCTTTCCCTTCCTTCTTTCTTCACTGACGAATATATGGATTATATACATTGGAGTTTAAAGTTGATTCTCTTTCATTTCCTTTTTGTCTTTATCATCGCCTTTACCCTTTGCCAAATTTCCTCGTTATATGGTCACCTAGATGGGAGTTGTACTCGCCACTGAAAATTCTCCTTTTAACACCGGCATGAATGCAAAACCATGCTTTCTGGTGGCAGATATGGCTACTCAATCGTACCGGGCCTACTAATAATTGAAGCAAGGGACGCACTTATCCTCCTCATGTGCTTGTGTTATTTGCTCCGAGTTGCCAGTAGCTCAGCTCCCTCCTCTGCCCTTTGTTACGCCAGTTGTTGCTTGCTGGTTCACCCTGTTTCCAGTTGACACTACGGGTTTGTGGTGCAAGTGTGCAACCGTGCAAGTACGCAGCTTACACCGGTCGGCGAAAGGATGTGTTCTTCCTGTCTTGTCTTGGTTATGGATAAAGAGAGTCGTCGCCAAAGTGGGCAGTAAAAGTAGAGGTGCACCTCTTCTCTGAAAATGGTGCATGCGCGGTACTAGAGGAGTGCGGTGTGTGTATATATATACTATTAGTAGTAGATATGTACGTACTTTTCAAAACTGTAGATGCATCTGTATTCTGTAGCGCATGAACTGGGCAAGAAAGGCGGCCTCCAGACAAGCAACTGAAGTAGTGAAGTGCCATTACTTCTCCAAAGAATCGGGGCGTAACCTGAATGTTGTAAATAATGTATAAAAAAATAGAGATAAGACACCCAAAAAATAAACCAATGCTGGCTGCTCGTGGTGCAAAGAAATGTGTTGCCTCAGGTTCCGTGCGTGTGACTTTCTCTCTCTGGCTTTCTTCTTTGCGTGCTGTTTTTTTGTTTTGTTTGGCTTCTCCTCACGATATTTCGTTGCCCGCAGCGGGCAGCAGGTTTACCCCTCGGTTCGTGCACTGCTGTTGCTTGTGCGTCTCATTTTCTTGCGTTGGATTCCTTTGACTTTTGACTGCGCATCGCATAGACGGAGGAGACTGTAGACGTGCTATGCTGCTGCTGTCGCCCGCCTTTTACGCCTGTTGAACTCTGGCTTCGAGACAAAGACAATGTTGACTCGGACACGACGCGGCTCAAGGCGAACGCTCGATGCAGGACGATGACACCGGTTTGAATCCGACGAAAATTTATTCTCTCGTGAATCTCTCAAATCTTAATATACTGTACTCTGATATCACTTATTACAAATAATACATAAAAATAAAGACAAGAGAGATGAATTTTTACGTGAAAAACTCTTACGTAAAAAAACCACGGATGCTCAAAGGTAAATCATTATAATGAAAAGAAATTACAATGGAACGTTTCTCATGGAGCATTTCTTCTTATAGACTACTGAGATACATATATAGTGTGAGGAAAAGAATCCCACATAGAAAGGAAACCGAATTAGAGTTGGTTACTACAGATTAATATCACGTCTGATACAAACTATGCATATATCTGTCATGCCACATCTGATATGAAACGATGAAGTATTCTACACAAACACATACAAATTCGGATCAGCTTTTCAACACTGAATTTACCTAAACTATGCCTTCCGTCTAGTCGCTGCTTGGGGTGCCGTTTGGCCCTGAAGGAATCCGATGGAGATCACACTGAACTCAGTTGTGGAACGCGCATGCATGTAACCACGGAGACGTAGTACTCCACTCTTAGCTCACTGTTACCTATGCCGCGCCCGCGCGTAATTTACGGTGCCGCAGCAAAGGATCAGAGCGCGATCGCAAGCTTTGGCTGGACCTGCCGCCTGCCACAAAGGCACAGACGTCGTAGTTGTACGAGCAATTTTGAAGGTTGCCGGTTAATTTGCAGCAACTCGATCTAGGTCGAATGGTTCAAATATCGTTCACTTTGCCACAAGATATGCAGTTTTTGTACATGTTCTCGGGGAAAGGGGGAAAGAAATTAGTTTTTGTACATGGTGCTAGAGCTGGACTAAACCCAGGTTAACACAGAGCCCAAAATGCAAAGACCGGGCAAAACATGGTCAGGTCCAACGGCATCACCACCGCATCATTGTTTCTCACTGATTCGTCCAGGGGGCGCCGTCGTTACAAGTTGCAACTGGCGCCGCCAAGTTCGTCTTACACTGCTAATGGGTATAGACTTCTAGACTTTTAGATCAGGGTCAGACTTAGACTGGATTGAATTAGGCTTTAGGCCTCATAATTTTGTACTAGCTACTAAAGGTAGATAAGAGTTGATCTCCACTCATTCCAGCTTCAGCTTCTAGCTTCAGTTTTTTTCACTATTCAGTAATTTGTCTTTTTCTGATTTTTTTTAGATTTTTTGAGCTTTTTTGTATTTTTCTTTTTTTCCCGTGCTCCTTTACATTGTCCGTGATGTGCTAACATATTTTTTTAATTTAATTATGCCCAAAAAGCCAAATCAGCTACTGTAAAAAAACCAACTACAGTGAAATTTCAGCCAAAAGTCAGAAGCTATCGCTAAAACGAACGCTCCCTTAGAGAGAGTACTAAGAAGATAGAGGTGTTTGATCTAAATTAAAGGTTAGGTTTATTTTTGGGTCTGAATAAGCCTTAAACTTACATAATTTAGATCAGACTTGAATAAGATACTTCTAAATTTTATTTAAATTTAAATTGAGTTTGGACTAGATTTCATCCAATAGCAGCTCTACCGGAAGCCCCGACAGCAAGCTAGCGCCGAGCCGAAACGCGACGCCGTCGCCCCCACGCGGTCGGAAGGAGAGTGACCGACCACATGATGTGCCCGCTTTGCCCTGCCTTCCTCGCATGTCGTCTGCTGCTCGCCACTTCGCCTGTCCACAAGCCTCCGTAAGGACCAGGCGAGGAAGCGCGCGTGCCACGCGGCTGAGGACGAAACGAGCAAGCAAATGACAAGACGCACAGGGATTTGGACTCGTCGCACGCTTGCGTTTGCCGGCCTGCCTTGCCGTTTTGCGGGCCATGCGTGCAGCGTGGCGTGCCTGTACTCGTACTGCTACCACTAGGAAGCAACAGTACAGCACGCATTGATCCCGAAACCCCTTGTGTTTTTCCAGCGATACTCTGAGCTGGTTACTATCACCGATTGGATTGACCGTGTCCGTGTGCACTGTGCACGAACAGCTTGCTATGAAATTACAGCCCCTCACCAAACAGGATCGGGTTCGGAGATTGTACGGTACGGGGCGAGCATTTCTCCAAACATCTGTCCCAGCCCTTAAAACAAGGAAAAATTACAAATAGCCCCCCGTAGAAGTTAGTCGGATTTTGATTACCCTCCTACAAATCCTTTTATGACATATGATGTACAAATCCTTCTGTGACATATGACCTTCTCACAAGTGTATGGTTGTTTGACATACCTCGTGTCACCTCCTTTAGGCTTGACTCGAATGCTTTTTGTTGACGTAGACTCCATGGTGTGTCACCTAGCTATAGATTAGATGTAATTTGGTTAATTAGACCTATATCATATCCCTCTAAACGGTTCGGCTCCGTCTATCACCCTCCCTCATTTCGATTTGACATGTCTCAAGACGGGGAACGATTAAGAATGCTTCATCTATCCACCCATCCCGACCTAAACTCCGTAACTTAACCCCACGTGCCATGCTAAAATGCCTCAAACCAATGTTATATAATCCACATCAACAATAGAACAACCAAATCAGCGTGAAAGGGACGGCAGGGATATGTTAAATAAACATGCATTTGTAAGAGTCATGTTCCACAAAAGTACTTATAGGCGATAAACTAAACTCATGCTGACTTTTAGGAGTGTATTTGCAGTTTTCCCTTAAAACGATGCCTCCAAATCCTTCCACTCTCATCGACAGGGAAGCGACATAGAATCCGGTGGAGCTGCACGGCGGTCTCCGTTCCGTGGACCGGCGTGATCGATGGCCCCGATTGGGCCGGCCCGGAAACCCCACCGTACGTACGCCCAGTCCGGACTGGTCCAACCGCCCGAGAACGGTGCGCTTCAAGTGAACATCCGTCTCGTCCCACGACGGGGCGCCCCAGCCAGCTCGGCCTGCGCGGACACGCACGGGGACAAAATTAGGGAGGGGTCCGGGTGCGTGATCCCGGACGCGATCGGCTGGTCGCCCTCCCTGGTTCTCCACTTGAAATTCGAGATCAAGCACGAACGCACGATTCCGGTACCAGGAACTCCTATATACGCCACCAGAAACAAAACAAAAAAAAAAACTCTTCGCGCTCTATCTCTTCGAACCGGAGATGCAATTGATCCGAAAAAATCCGGTCGACCCCGCTGGTTTTTCATTGATCCGGTTAACCCCGTCGGTTTGCATTGACTCGGCCAGATTTTGTCCGTGAGGCCAAAGGATAAAATTATCCTCAAATTAAAGTACTTTTTAAAAGAAAAACGATGAGGATACTTGTCTTTTGAGACCTACTAAGGTTTTTATGGTTTTTTGCCTACAAATTCGTTAGCTAACATAATGTATACGAGATTTTAGGCTGTTATGATTTCACCACATTCTTGCTTGATTTTATCTTATCAACTTATACATTACCTTATTGCTTAATGGTCATGGACCTCATGGTTGTTTCTATGAGCATCACCGGCTATTGTTATTTGTCATTCACTTTCTTTAATTTCTTTTTGCTATTATTTTATTGTTGATTTTTTTTCTATTTTTTTGAGATGTATATATTTATGAAAATTTAATTTAAAATATATGCAATCCGATCAATGATCAAATAGTCCGACCATCGGGTCAATAACCCGAGACCTCAGCCGGGCCGCTGGTCGGCTAGGTCTGATAACACTGCCACAAGCATGAAGTCGAAATAAATTACAGTACCATTGACATATCGGACGTATCGGAATAATGTTCTGATTCAGGTATATGGGGGAGCCCTAGAGTTGGAGACACGTCCATTGGCTCTAAATAAACATGCAGGATGATGGTGGGGGGAGAGGGAGACAGCGGCGTGATGAGGCAGTAAGATAGCCGCTGGTCGCCGATGGTAGAGGAAGGAGACAGAGGAGGGGGACGGAGCTGGCCAAGCTTGAGAAAAAGGGGAGGGGGAGCGGCGGCGGGGAACGACGAGGAGGGTGGGAGGGCATTGAAAACGAGAGAAAGGGGAGAGGGTGTGGCTAGGAGGTTACGCTAATGGATTAGGGTCCAGTGAAATAGCGTCGTAGAGTTGCTCTCTAAATAAATGGGCACGCAAACGTCAAAACAAGACAGTGGTGCAGTCCATGCCATCAATCATGAGGCCTTCCTTCTGGCCATCAAAAACGCAACGAAATGGGGCATCCCCCATGTTCCCTTCCCAAGCCTTTGTGCAAAGACGGAGCAGACACACAGTCGCTGCGCGTCAATGGCCGAAATGCCAGGGCACACAAAGCTTGTCTCGTCCTTCAATGAAAGTTACTACAGGAATTTGATTATTAAAGCGCGGAGCACATGGCCACCAAACTGGATATGAGGAGGGCTTGAATTTTGGACGTTTTTAGCATCATCGCGCGAAGGAATTCCACAACTAGCACCGAGCAGCAAAAAATTCCATCTCTAGCCCCGTTCGGCGCGCGATCGAACATTCGACATCGTCGTGCGATGCCGGACGCCGTGCTCGATGTAGTCGTGCGGTCGTCCACCGCGACCGCATCTAACACCAGGCCGTGTGCGAACGATCGCATCGATCGATCGCGCCGGCACACGCACGCGCGCCGCGCGCGGCGCCGTCGGTCGCGCGCTCTCGATGTTCGATCGTCGCGCGCGCGCGAGCGGTGAGAATTTTTGGCGATCTCGGTGCGAGTTGTGGAATTTTTGGCGCGCTAGTTGATGAATTTGTCCAAGGATGCCACAAAGTCCAAATTTCGGAGGGCTTGGCCTTTTGGTCCTCCATTTCTATACTCACCTTTGCCGTCGTGGTCAAAGGAGAGAGTTTCGCGCTGCACAGGCGCATTGCTCTTTTGCCTTCTTTATTTGCGACAGCTGTTTCGGCCTCGCTTTTCCTTCGGTTTCGGCGGATTGTTTTGAGGGACACGATGGACAGCCTTGGAACGAGCGGCAGCGCCTCTGGACGTTCTTGCACCCACGCCTAGTTTATGCCCATCATTAGCAGCACAAACACTTGGCAGACGCCAACCTTTCTTGTCCTCTTGCCGTTTGTTTTTTGAAGGCGGGCCAGGTTAGTGAGTCTGCCTATGCAAAGGAGATGCAATTTGTTTCCTTTACCTAATATGAAGTGCTGTCAGTAAGAAGGGTAATTTCCAGTGCAACCATGGCTACATGATCACAATAGGTGTTAAGAGTTGTGACACACCAATCACTATGCAATTGATCCTGAAGAGATGCTTGCTGGAAATGGGCAAGCAGTCCTGAGTCTCCTGACGCCCATGGAGAGAACGCTTCTCTCTTATCAGAGAAGGAAACGGGGAGAAGAAATATGGAGTAACATGGATTGATGAAAGATGACAAGTACGTCTAAATTTAACATATCCATAAGATATTCTTCAGTCCTTCCACATTCTTATCCTCTGCCCTCATCAAACCATCACGATGTCATTATATCATATCAACCTCTTCTTCCAACTGTCACAAAACAAGCTCACTTTGGTTTCTAATTAAACAAACACAAAATGTGAACCAAAAACAACAAAACCAATAAATTAAAGAACCAAACCAAAGGGTTTCTCTTCTATCAGGGGAACAAGTTCGAATGGTGCTGTGATGAACCGGTGATCATAAACCGTAGGGACCAGGCAACTGCAACCTCAAACGGATTCACTGGTGCCCTTGCCCTTGGATCTGTAAAGGAGCTTCTTCTTCTTGGATGCCGGGTTGTTGATCGTTAGCACAATCTTGCCTGGCTCGCTAACCTTGAAGCTGCCCTTCATGATTGGCTCCTCGTTCGCAGGAACCTTCCTTGTTTTCTGCACGATGACGGTGTATCCGCCCTCAGCGTCGGGGGTGAACTCCGCCCCGTAGCTCACCTCCCAACCAAGCACCCGGAGCTCCCATACAATTGTCGAGTTCTACAATGGTTGCACATTTCATATACAGATAATGATCAGTATCAACAATCTATGCATTGAAAATTCGCAGGTAATATGGGATGTACACAAGGGCCAACCTCGGTGACAGGAATCTCAATGGTTTCTTTGGATGAAGCTTTGATAGTGAGCTCGGTGACAGAGTCAGAGGTGGTGAACTCGGGATCATCTTCCTTGAAGAGGCCTCCAAATTGGACAGGGACTTGCTCAGGGGCGATGTATCTGCATTTTGTTAGAGAAGAGGAACAATAATTGAGAACATAGAACCTGGAAGATTTGGTAATAAAAACAGCAATTCTGAAATGTTTCGCGTGCAAAACCTGAAGAGGGTCTCCGCGGACTTGGCCGGGCTGGCAAAAACGAACTTGCTCTTGGTACGCTGTGTGAGGAAGGGGCTCATCATTTTGTTTGCAGCGAGATACCACCATGGCACATTGATGAACACCTGCACACCATGACCCAACCAAACTTACGATCCCATTCCATTCATCGAAATTGTTGCAACCAACTTCAAATCAGTATAGTAAACAGCATTACAACTTGCCCGAGCCTGATTGTATTAGAAAGAGAGGAACAAAAGGGAAAGATCCCAACTTGCGCTATGATTGATTACCAAAGCACACGCCAAAAGACAGCAGTCCACTCAAAACCAGGACTCCAACCGATGTAAAAGAACTATGACACCGCAAAGTTTTAACCTTTACCACAGCCCAAAGAACAAGCTTTGTCCCAATCATTCACTTCCCACGTTAAACTGCAAACGCATAAGCATTGAATCTTGGCAACGACTAAATTTCGAAGTACACGATCAGATTTTTAATCGTAATTACCATGGATGCAAAATTCCAAAGAAATAATTCAATGACGGGAGACGCATTACCTTCTTGGCGATGAATTCGGGGTAGTTATCCTGGAGCAGCGCAACGGCCTGGCGGGTGACGGCGCGGTGCTTGCCCAGCATGGGCGGCGAGTTCTTGAGGTCGGTGACCTGCACCATGGAGCAGATGCCACTGGGCGCGAAGTCCAGCTGCGACAGGATGCCGCGCTCCAGCAGCTGGATGCGCCACTTGAGGAAGCGCTCGCGCTTCTCCTCGTCGCCGAACGCCTTCTCGTACAACTCCTTGTCTTGGAACTCGCCGTAGACGTTGTAGCACACAGGGTGGCCCTCGCGGTCGGCGCCGCGGTAGAACACAACCTTGTCCATCTCCGGCAGGCCGAGGTCGGCGTCGAGGACCGACTCGATGCCGAAGCGCTTGCGCCACAGCACCGCGGACTTGAGCATCGCCATCGCCTCCTTCACCTTGAACTCCCGAGCGCGCAGGAACTTGAGCAGCACCGTGTCCGTGCGCTCGTCGTCACCCACCAGCGGCACCCCCCAGATCAGCACGGGCTCGGGCGCGGCCGCCTGCGCCTCCGTTTCCGGCGCCGCTGCCTGCTCCGAGGGGGCGGCGGCGGGCGCGGCGGGCACCACGGTTTCCTCGATCGCTTCCACCGTTTTGGTGCCCTCCTCCTCAGTGACCACGAGGGTCTTCTCCTCCGGTTCCGGCTCGGCCGGCTTGGCCTCCTCGGCCTTGGTCTCCTCCTTGGCCGGCTCCTCGGCCTTGGGCTCCTCAGGTGCCGCCTCGGCAACCGCTTCGGCTTTGAGCTCCTCGGTTGCTGCCTCCGCCGCCGCCTCGGCCTTGGGCTCCTCCTTGGCCGGTTCCTCGGCCTTGGGCTCCTCCTTGGCCGGCTCCTCGGCCTTCGCCTCCTCCTTGGCGGGCGCCTCCGTCTTGGCCTCCTCGGCGGCGGCTTCAGTCTTGGCCTTGGGCGGCGGCGGCGGAGGAGGAAGGTTGAACTCTCCGGCGGCGATGGCGGCGGCGATCAGCTGCTTGAACTCGTCGAGCGCCTTCTTCTCAGGGTCGGGCAGGTCGGCCACCAGGTTGCTCTCCTCCTTGAACGACCCGGTACCCTCTATGGCACCGCCGCCGTCGGCGCCCGCGGCAGTCTCCGCCGCCTCCTCAGCCTTCTCCTCCTCCTCGGCCTCGGCCTCCGCCGCAGCCACCGCCGCAGTCTCCTCTACCTTCTTCTCCTCCTCTGCCGGCGCCTTCTCGGTCACGACAACCTCGGCAGGAGCGGCGGCGGCCTCTGGCTGCGGCTCCTCGGCCATCTTTCCGAACTGCTTCAAGCCTGCGTGCGTGCTAGAGAGAGCGCACGAGAGGGAGCGAGAGCACGAGAAATGGAGAGAGAGAGAGAGAGAGCGTGGGGTGGGGTGTTGGGATTAGGGTTTGGGGGAGAGGGGAGGAGAGATATAGGGGAGGGGAGGGGAGGGAGGAGCAAGGCTGTCAGAGTGCGAGGCCAGCGTTGCTGCGCTCTTGCGTTTGCTGGAAGAGAACCAAACCAGGGGCAGGGAAGGTGGCGCGGCTGGGTGGGGCCCGCATCATGCAACGGATTAGTTCCGATTAATGACGGGTTGATGGGTTTGTTTTTTCTCTCTCTTTTTTTGGAGGTTTGTCCTTTTTTGCTTGGTTAAAAATGAAATGGACGGTGCCAGGCACTGGCGATTAGCATCCAATGCTGTTAAAGTGGGTCTTTTCTCCTTTTTTTTCGACATAGATTTTCAACTTGTTTTCCAAATAGATTTTCCACATAGATTTTTCTTAAAAAAATTGCCATGTTCCGAACGAGTATCTGACCACAACCCACGAGACAGGTGGGTCTTTTCTTTTCGGCGTGTAAAAAAATCAGTAGAGCACTTCGTCTTTAGTGTGCCGTCTGGAAAAATACATTTCTTTTGCGGTTTTTAGCGGTTAGCTTTTGCTACAGTAACTAACTTTTAAACAAAGTATTTTTTAAAGATGGGGTCTACAAGTTAATTGTAGTACACGTTAAAAAACTAATATCTGTACCATCAAAAATCGTAAGCGAGTATCTCTCTTTCCGCAATCTCTGTCGCAAACAGCTAAAAAGCCATCAACTGCAGCCAAAAACTATCAACCGTAACTAAAAAGAACAAGCCCTATTTCCTACAAAATTTCTATAGAATTCATATTTGCCAAGCAGGTTTGAAACTTGTAATTGATGGATAACCCAATTTAGTCGACCGATAGTGGATTTTCGCCAATTCATTTTTTAGCATAACAGTTTGTGATCTAATTTAAGAAATAGGCAGCAATCGACTCATTCTTAATGAAATTAAGTACTCGAAAATCCTAATCAACATGTTTCTTTTTAGACATATTCTACTGTACTTGCAAGGTACTTGAGATACCTTCTCTTAAAAAAATATCATCCGTTGATTGTAAAGGCCAACTTTAGACCTAAAAATTATGTAAACATAGATGATTTAGGGTTTATTTTTTTGCGGTTTCTAAAAACGATTTTTGACTTTTGTTACAATACATAACTTTCAAACAAAATATTTTTTCAAGATAGAGTCTATGAGTTAATTATAGTATATGTTAAAATCTCAACATCTATATCAGCCAAAATCGCAAGTGGATATCTCTCTTCGTAATCCCTGTTACGAGCAATCTAAAATTCACAAATTTTAGTCAGAAACCATAAGCTACGATGATAAATCCAAAAAATAGATCCTCAGTAATTATTCTTAGAGGTAACCGTCTATTCTCGTTTCCTTCTTTCTCTAAGGGGGTGATCGTTTCGACTTTTTCTGGCTTTGCTTTCTAGGTTCAAAAACAATTTCACTATTCACTACACTATCAACTAACTCAAGTTAGTTGTTTTTATAACTAAATAGTTTTCAACCAAAAGCCATCGCTATTCCGATCACCCCTAACTCACCGCTGCTTGTGGTCTGCCGATCGCCACATCTCCCTTTCTCGAACCCCACCAAGGCTCCTCCAAGAAACCCACCTTCTCCCACCATCCCTCATCCAAACTCCTCTTCTTTCCCCTCATCCATCCATACCAGCTCGGAAATCCGTCGATCTTCTCTTTTGGCTATCACCATAACCATCAGTAACAGTCAAGAAGATTATGTGCTTGTTGTTCGATTACTTAGTCTAATATTCCGTTATATAATCTGCAAAAAAATGCAAAATAACAAAGTAGGTGGTAAAATTATGTAATTTATGCTCAGTTACTTAGTTTTATATTCAATTACATGGTCTGCAAGAAGTTTGTCCCTGCGCTTTGCCGCGGCCACCATGATTGCAATGACAAACTACCGGGCATTAGGGCTCCAAACGACTGGATGAATTCAGACTTTTATTAGTTTATCTTTTTTCATCTAATTTGATAAGCTAAAAAAATTATGTAGCTACCCTTTCGATAATTATTTAAGTTAATATCTAGCTCACAACTTAATTATCTTCACAGAGATACTTTTAACCATGGATCATCGGATTTTACGTAATGAACCGCTAAATTAGCTCCTAAGCACCGTAGAAAGCCTCTTCTTTTTTATTGAGAGGAGTAATCAGCAAGATTTTGGAAGCTCCGAGTAAAGTTACCAACCAGCCATTGGTCTTTGCCAGCCTTGCAAAGTTGCAGGGTCACATCACAAACTCCGTGCCCTGTCATCTCTATCCATCACACGAGATGACAATTCTAGAAAGAAAGGCGCGGCTATTTTCTTCTGATTAGCGTTTTCTAAAACAGCTTGGATCCTATCTTTGAAACTGGTGGCTGGGTAAGATCAGGTGTTGCTGTGCAGGTGTGCAGAGTTTCGCAGCACTACCGTGCTGGCTTGGGCAACTAGAAGGAAAGGTTATCTCTCACCCGTCCTCCATGGCATACGTCATTAGAGCCTGAATCTGTAATACCGAAATCGGAAGCACACGGTCTGAGAACTAGGAACCGTTTGGCCAATGAAAGTAGCGCAACTAGGAACCGTTTTTAGCTAGGCTCCGTTTGAGAGTAGGAAATTCAGTGAAATTATGTCGATATCATCAGTGAAATTATGTCGATATCATCTGATGCATGCAAAACTACTGTAAAAAATTTATTAAAAAAATCCGGTATTAAAGTAGTGGCTGCTATCTTTCACCTTGTTAATAATGTCAAGGTTGCATCGGCCAATTCGGAGACCCCAAAACCAAGCAGCACCACGGTCTGCGCCGGAGACAACGCCGCTGTAATTTCAAATCCTCGATGTTACTATCTCCTGCAGGTTTATCAATTTACAATTCTACACTTCTGTAAACGCATCTCCCAATAAAAAAATTTACACCTTTGGAAGAGTACTTCACACTGCAGGTTTAGTTCCAGCTCCCTAGTACGCCCGTAGGCCGTGTAGCAGCATCCAATGGCCCTGAGGCCCTGCCCATGTGGTAACGGTCGCAAATTCGCAATACGTGGTGCACACGGCAGCAGGCTTTGGCGTCCACGTGTTGGACCTATGCTGACATGGCAGGCAGGCCTCGCAAATCGCTGGTGCCGACTGCTCTCCGGCGAGATCAATGTGCCATTCTCCGCATAAGGACGGTTGGGATGTGGTATTAGAGGCACTAAAATAACACCAACTCCTGCTGTTGCTATTGCTAATGATCCGGTAGAGAAATTTCTAACTATTGGAAGCACTAGAATAACGGGATATCATACTATCACATGCATTCTTTCTTCGAGAAAAAAATCACAGACCGGTGGGCAACCGACCAGGCGTCTTACAGGCAGATTGGCAGCTAGTTCTGCTACTGTAAGTGAGCTAAAATTTCAGCTACGGAGACCAACAGTGTATTATGTAAATGCATCTAATGTGTCTTACAGACAGACTGACATGTCAATGCATCATGCATGACTGAAACTTGCATGGATCCTATGTGTCTTTTTTTTTTTTTGAAAAGATAAGGAGGAGGAGGTATGGCTGCTATGAGAATCCAATGTAAAGCTATTGCTAAGCATCTAGACGTTGGACGATGGTCGATATTTCGCAGAATTTCACGTGGTCATTTTCTATGGACCTCACCAAGTGGATCAATGTTACTAGATATTATTGTCGTTTTAACCATCTCTTCTTTTGGCATCACGACCGATGTGGCCTTCTTCTCTGTCCAATATCACAAAACTAGGGCATGTTTGTACCATAACATTCGCATACGGATGTTTAGACATTCAGCAGCTAATCCTTTTTTCCACACAGACCATTACACTGGGAATAGTTGGTTGGACATTTGAGAACACCAAACTAAAAGGAATCTTCCTCACAACCAGGGGCGAATTTAGACCCATAGCAAGGTGGGCTTCAGCCCAGGGCGTGAGAATATCAGTAGTGTATAGCCCAAATACATTCAGTCCAGCCTAAGTAGTATTGCCAAGATTCACCCGGTAACCTATGCAGACATGCGGCTATACTGCCTACTCTTGTCACAGATCTGAGGATCAATTGAAGCAGTATGCTTTGGACGGCTGAGATGTGAAGTTGAAATGGTAAGTGGAATCGAGCGGCTCAGCGTTCAGAGGATGATTGGATCGGCCGAAGTGTTATCATTTGTTGTGCGTCCGATGTAGATCAAGCGGCCAGTAGCGATGATGATGTTCAGACCATTTGAATAGTTATCATCTGTTGTGCATCCGATGTAGATCTAGCTATCGAGAGATTTAACGTTCGGATGGTCCGAACGTCTGGGCTGAAATAGTTCGCACGATGCTAATCACACGATGGTCTGAGTTATGGAAGTCATTGTCGACTTCAATTAACGAAGGGGTATGGGTCGACAATCACTTGATCCAGATCTAACGGCCAAGGGTTACTCAGTCGATCGTTCAGTTCGAAGAGTCATGCTCTACTGATCGTCCGATGTATATCCAACGGTCGAAAGGTTATTGGTGATGTTCGGATCGTCCGAAGAGATACGCTTTACTGATAGTCCAATCCAGATGTAACAGCCGAAAGAGGTGGTGATGTTCAGACAGTCCGAAGAGTCCTCTCGTGCTGTTCGAACGATGCTTATCGAATGGTGGAGATTCTCTGATACCCTTTCGCTCAGTCCGATCAGACCAGCACTGGAGTTATAAAGATCCAATAATGAGGATTACAGCAAAATATTTTAGTTGCATCCCGCTGCTGGAAATCTATTCAGTAGCGATTACTATATACTTTTATCTTGTTGTAATTACTATTCACTGTCAATTGTGTTTTACTTTTGGTTAATGTTCCAGTCGGTATAAAAAGCTTGTAAGACTCTTTTGGGAAATCATCGAAAAATGAAAAACCCTAGTCGTCATACTAGTATATGTAGCTATTGTAATTTATAGCTCTTAGTTATCTACTTTACTCTTCCTCGCCATGATTTTCTGTTTGTCTCATCCTGATCGGTTCTAAAATCGATCGAGAAATTTTCCAATCTTCTCGGGGTCCTGATAGCCGCTCTTAACAAATCTTCGTGATTTAGGTACTCAAATTGTATCTTTATTATATTACATTGTTTATATTTTGACATCATGCCATGTCTTTCTTATTATATTTTATGTTTTAGCATTGAACTCAAGTTTCATATCAATAATGTAATTATGATGTACTTTTGTTATGTCGTGATATGAGTATAAATTGATGTTAATTTTATGTTGTTAAAGTTCAGCCTAAGGTATAGCCAAATCTTGGTTCCGCCACTGCTCACAACCCATCAAACCGAAAATAGAACTGAGAACACCAAACTAAAAGGAATCTTCCTCACAACCCATCAAACCGAAAATAGAACCGCCTGTCTTCTGAATTCTGATGTGTCATTGAAGTAAAGGAGCACCATGTTCTCTCCTTTATGCAACCGTTTGTAGCTGACAACTAGGGCAACATATCCCATGCTAATATGCTAATGGTGATGTGTGCCATCTGATCTAGAGTGTGTGGATGTGATGAGGGCGGGTGGAACATCCCAATCCACTTGTATATTTTTGCACAACCCCCCCGACCGATTCTTTTGGTGAAAAAGCCCTCGCCCCTTCTCTCCGTTATGCACACAGGCATGCTAAGGTTAGTGCTATGAGCAACAGGCTGCTGCCCTCCAACTTGGCCTCCTCCCCAGCCTTGTCCTTGCCCTTCGCCTCCCATGATCACTACGCCCCCCGACACACACACCCCCACTACGCCGCTCCCCTTCCACACCAGATTGGTCACCGCTCCCATCCTCCCCCTCCCCCCATTTTTCCATTATAGCGGTGCCCTCCTCCCTGGCCTCGGCCTCCCTCCATCCTCAGCGCCACCGCCGCTCCCCTTCTAGCCAACTGCCACTGAGCCCATCAAGTACCATGACACATCACTGGGAGCAAATACATGACAAATTTTTCTAGGCAACCATAGGTAGCAGCGGTAGCAGAGTGCAAGCATCAACATTTCATCAACCTGAGACACATAGAACTATTGAATTCACAAACCACATTCGCACTACACATAGAGAACTAACAAACATTAACCACTGATGTTATCAAATTTGATCAAACAAACGCCCTGCTACCAAAATTAAAAAGATGAAACTCACAAATTGTCACACATTCTCAGAAAACACATCCTCGTTTACACAATCTTAGAAAACATGGAAGGATGTGAACGGCGAACGATCTGGCATGGAAGAAGGGGGCGACGTAGTGGTGGAGGGCGGTGGCCTCGTGCACACGGTAATAACCCTAGTGTGCCTACATGTGTAAGGGAGAGAAGGGAAAGTGAAGAGAGAAGGGGACAAAGGCTTTTTCGCGAAAAGAACCGGTGAAATATAGTTTTAGGGTCTATTTTTATAATATTATCAGTCTTGGTGTTTAGAGAAAAGACTAGATTTATAGGCTAGACGTCGTACTACAAGGGGATCATAGCTAATAGCTTGATAATTCAATTTGTGCTATCTTGATCAACAAAGAATCATGCATGCATCTTAAACTAGTTTTGTAAAACTTCTGTCAGAAAAATTGGTAGCACCGCAGAGGGGATGTGGTACTACTGGCTGACGTAATACCACCTTTGAACATTAGTACTACCGCAGTGCGGTAGTACCAATTTCTTTGTGGTATATTTTTTTCTAGAGAGCATATTTTGAGACATTATTTTTTTTCTAGAGAGCATATTTTGAGACATTTTTTTGAAGCTTTGGAAATCAGTAGAACTGATTTTAGTAAACCATGGCGGTAGTATTGCACTTAAAGTTCAATGACTAGTTGAGACGCATTAATTGCATACAAAAGAGCCGTTAAACAGTAGATGCAGTAGTACCAGCCATACATGGCGATAGTACCGCACCTACTGAATTTGAGGTAGTTGAGAGCATTGAAGTGTATTTGCATAATTTGTTGATCCTCTTGGTACTTGAGTTATCCTCAAGAAAGGAATGTGATTTATTACTCTTGGTGTTTGTCGATATCTAGACAGATTAGGAGAAGTTTGTACGGTGATCTCTTTACGAAAATTATGAAGTGGCTTGATGTCGATTGTGAGTGGTGTGGTGTTTGTCATCTCCGAAGCAAAGAAAGAGCAACCTTAATGAAATTGAGGTCATTAGACTTAATTCATAGTGTCATTACAATTAGTTTGGGTTTACCTCATCGTTGACTAGTGAAGATTGGCAAGTCTTCAATACTATGAAAAAAACATCACATATCTCCATTGTGGTTATCTCTTATCTTTACTCTTCCACGTTTACATTTCTGGCTATTGAATTGATTATCTTGTGTAGCTAGAATTATATTTGGTAAAGACATAGTTTGTGATGTCTATAGAAGAACATGGAAATTTAGCTGTTGACTCGTGCTAGAATAATTGAATTGCTCCTTGTTACTAGAATTGTTAAACTTAGAGCAAAAAATTTTAAAACCTCCTATTACCCCTCTCTACTCGGTTATCCTTGATCCTACAATCGGCCACGTAGAGGGTTTTGTGCAAAAACGTACAAATGGATTGGGGTGTTCCACCCACCACCATCATAGCTACACACATCAGATCGGATGGCCAACGTTGCCATTAACATGTTAGCATGAAAAACTCTATTAGCACAGGACATGTTGCCGACAACTAGACATCATCGTATCCAAAATACTATTGTACCTGCATGCATTCCACTAACTCATGCATTCATTCCACAATGCTTATCTGCATGCTTGGCCCAATGCCGTACCACCAAAAGCAACATCTAATTAGCAAGCTAATCCTTAATTTGTGTGTGTGTGGGGGGGGGTGAGTAATACACATGTCACCATTGGTATCCATCAAAGAACCAAAGTCCTCTGGCCCTTCTACATTGTGTCCCTACTCAAAAAATGAGAATATTTGGCATATATAGCGCCATTTGCACCCGTATCTGCAAAAATAGCTGTATGCGCATGAGAATGACAAAAATGGTGTTTGTGCCGCCTGGTTTTGGGCCTTGCAGCTGACACATATGTCCTAGAGCCCGGCCACCAGGCAATCGCGCACCTACCACCCTGCCACCAGGCCGCGGGTGGCCTGCTGTCCCACCACAAAACGGTAGGTAATTAAGTCAGCTAATTAGCTAACTTAATTACCTGCCTAAATTTGTATTTTATGTTGATATTGTTTGAATTTTTAATTATAGCAAATAAACTTAAAAAATTACAAAATTTTATACTAGTCTCCCGACATAACTTACTTCATTGTATAATTTTTTGACAATTTTATCCGCTTTAAATATTGCTAAAAAAATTTATACGATTATGATATTTGTGGGTGTTGTTACATATAACAAATGAGTTCTAAAAAATATAAAATTTTATGTACGGCCTCCCGATACAGTCAACTTAAGTTTTCAATTTTTTAGGAATTTTATATACTCTGAATTTACCATATTCAACCTAATCATGGAGGCTGTGTATAAAATTTAGCTTATTTTCTATATTTAAGAATTTAAACAAATATCAACATAAAACACTAATTTAGGCAGGTAATTAAGCCGACTTAATTACCTGCCGTTTTGTGGTGGGGCGGCAGATGTCTGCCGCCAAGTGGCTGTGCTCGGTCGAATCGCACCGCAGGTGTCGCCACCGTGACCGAACGACAGAAGCGTTATTTTTGTCATTCTTGTGTGTATACAGCTACTTTTGCAAATACGGGTACAAAAGACGTCGTATATGCCAAAAAGTAAAAATGGCGTCATGTACAATCCAACACCCCCCGTGCATAGCCTCCAAAGTCCAAGATGGGATCATTAGGTAGCTCCCATCTCCTAAAGCGAAATGGAGCAATGATTGATCCGGGCATAAAACAATGCCGGGATTAAAGACCTTAGGATGATTGATTGCGACAACAACAATTGGGCCATGAACAACTTGTTCAAGGCTGGACAACTAACCTGATTACGTGACCACATCATTCCATTATATCCTAGTCTCATTTTCCCCTTTGCCCAAGCTCCAACTTATTGGTACTAATCCATAAATTAGTACGTGATGCATAGATAAGTGAATCGTGAAGGACTAATTGAGCACCAACCTACCTTAATCGACCGAAAAGTCGCCAATTGGAGAACCTGGTGGAAACTAAAATGTGGCCTCCACTACTGCTGACTGAATCAGCCGTGATTGTATTGAGGGGAATGTAGGGCCCAACGTATGGAGAGACTCCTAACGTCTATGTGCTGTGTTTGTCCTGAAGACTGAAGGTTATACTGCTGGCGCATGATCGGAATCCCATCTGGTTTTCATACGTTTATTTTTCTTTCTTTTCTCGCCTACCTTACCTGGGCGCCAATTACGCGTCACTATTGTATACTCTGCATTGTACTAGCATAATGCCAGTCTGGGAACAAGTAGTTGTGTCGTTGGACCGATCGCTGATGATTTGTGCGGACCGCTAAGCCTCCTGCCGCATTTCGCTACGTTGAAGCAGCCTAGTGTTGATCTGGCCTGGCTTGTTTTGTTTTTTCTCCTTTTCTCTTGTTTAATAGTCTTGGGTGAGAACAGACTTGGGCTGTCAACTGGCCATTCATATTTTATGGAACAATCATAGACGGAAATGGACTTAGTTGGAGCAACGGTGCTGGCTGATACGAAATCAGCACCTGCAGTCTTTTCTTGACACGCATGGTTGATGTCTCGCTGATGCAGGTGTTTTGTGGGAAACCATGTGCGCCCGTTTGTTCATTTGGGCTTGGAGGTCTCCCACGTGATGTTCAAGTACAAGCCCAAGGTCTAAAGGCCCACGAAACACGCAATGCGCGGCGCCTGACACACATGGCCCAGAGAAGACGACGGCGCCTGGGCCAACCTCGCCTAGCCACCATCCAACTGGAAATTACCTGGACTGTCCCGTGCCGCGCGTCTCCGCACCGTACGTGTCGCGTATCATCCACCTCCGCGGGCCGCGCGGCCGCACCGTTTGGGCCGCCTCGGTTTCGCGTGCGCTGTCGCCCGCATCGGCGCCTCCCATGATCCCACACTCCCACTGGACTGCCCGTTTCATCCGCCGGGTCGTGGCCCGTGCGACATGAGTAGTCGGATAGACGCGGTGCGCCCGGCTGAAGTAGATGGGCCTCCTCTTTAAGGTTTCCGCCCCGGTCTCAGCGTAGAAGAACTCCGGCCGCCGTTTCTCTACCGTTGCAGCCCAGTTAATTGGATTCGGAGCGCGCCTGTAATACTAGCCCACCTTACTTATGCTTCTTCGGCCTGTGCAAGAAGAGGTTGTCGCCCTTCGGCTTAGGGCCCATTCAAAACATCTATGGATGATGGTCTTTAACTGCGGCTATTAGCATTCGGTAGAAATGAGCATGGTAGCGGTTGTTAGCTTTTAGCTTAGATATTCGATTAAAGAAAAATGTAGAAAATAAGAGAAAATGATTAAAAAAATATGTTATGTCTCCATAGACAATACAACGGAAAAAAGAAAAAACATATTAATAAGCCAATGAGTTCAAAATGATTTATGACTTTTGAAAGCCAGAAGCTAAAAATTGTTTTGAACAAGGCCTTACTTGGGACAACATTTCTTCCTTGTAGTTGCCACGATACTAATTAACCCATATATTTTCTCAAAAATATATAACCCATATAAAAAAACTCAAACCTAGCTATAGCACTATATAGTGTTCAAACACCATCCAATGGGATAGGGCTGAGCTGTTGGTCAAAACTAATCCAACAACTCACCAACTACATATCAACTACCATCTACACATCGTGTTTATTGTCGTCGCTTTTCAATCACTATGTGCAAAACTCTCACTGACCTCCGCCACACATGCGCACATAACAAGTGGAGGACCTCACCTTCGTGGCATCATCCATGTACTCAAAGAAGCAAGCCAACAACCTTGTTGTCGTCCATCAAGTGCACCGATCGAGCGTGTCGACCCTCCTTCCAGCAAATTCAAGTGCTTACGAAATCTTATCGTCGCTTCCTTGTGTTGCCGAGCACACTTAGAATCTCGTTGTCCTCCTTCTCTGTGCACGTGGGGGATGCATGAGGAACCTCGACATACATGTATGCATGCATGGAAACAACTGACCTTCACAATTCACATGTTGCTCACCTCGCTCAAGCCCCATCACTGTCACTATTATAGCTTATTTAGTACCTTCATCACTAACACCTTAGGTAAGTCCTTTTGGATGTGAAAAGGTTTCATAATTGTTGTATGAAATATCAAACATGTTTTACCAAATGGCCAAGTTGCATTTTTTCAACCTTGATGTATTAAGTTTCAATTGAGCTTTTCTGTCTAATGATATTGGTACTTGGATCATCTTTTCAACCACCATGAAATACAATCCATTGCGTCAATCTTGCTAGATTCATGAATTGTTGAAAAAACCATACAAAAAAATATAGCAACTAAGTTGAAATGTAACACACCTCTCCTTTGTTGTGTTTTTCAAGCTGGTATTCACAAAAGATTTTTTTTGAAAAGGTGTGTCCGTATAGTTGAAAAGATACACAAAGTTTTAGGGAAATTTCAATGGTTGTAAGTTTCATGGAAGTTGTAGATTTCAAGGTCGATGTTCTAGGCAACTTTTAGTGAGTTTCATGTAAGTTTCAAGTTTTAAGGTCAAAGTTTCATGTAGGTTTTAGCAAGTTTCAGAAAAAATTAAAAAATTCAATAAGTTTTAGATTTGATTCAACAAGTTTTACGGAAGTTTCAAGTAGGTTTCGTAAGTTTCATAAAAGTTTAAGGTTTTAAGGTCGAAGTTTTAGACATATTTAAGCAAGTTTTATTAAAGTTTTAGGTTTCAAGGTCAAAGTTTCATGCAGATTTGAGCATACTTAGAAATATAGAAAAAACTTTAGGAAGTTTCAAAAGATTTCAAGAAGTTTCATACTTGATTTAGCAAGTCTCATGAAACTTTCATGTTTTAACGTCAAACTTTTATTCAGATTTAAGCAAGTTTCATGAAAGTAGTAAGTTTCACTATAATTTTAGGTTTTAAGGTCAAAGTTTCATATAGGTTCTAGCAAGTTTTAGAAAAAAGAAAAATCTTAAGAAGTATCAAAAGCATTTAACATACATGATTCTATAAGTTTCATGGAAGTTTCAAGTTTTAAGGTTGAACTTTTAGGTAGGTTTCAACAAGTTTCAAGTACTAAGGTCGAAGTTTCAGGGATTTTTCAGCAAGTTTTAGGTTTCAAGGTTGAAGTTTCAGCAAGTTTCAATAAGTTTTATGAAAGTTTTTGGTTTCAAAGTCAAAGTTTCATGTAGGTTTCACAATTCAGAAAAAATACTACAAAAAGTTTCAAAAGGTTTCAAAACATTTTATACTTGATTCAGCAAGTTTCATCGGGGCAAGTTAAACTACAATGGCCATTTATCACGAAACAAGCATGCATGCATGTTGCCAATGTATCAAATACCGATCAAACAACTCGACTAGTTCTATCATATAATAATCTAGTAGAACAAGATGTGTAATTAGAATATGAATTACTTGCTGATATGCACCTCTTTACATTCATCCACAATTCACACCAAAACTACTCGTAATATAACAATGCAAGTAGTACTAATCGGAAAATAATCGTAGCATGAGAAAAATTATCGTAATATGACAATGCAACAAGTGAAAAGCAACACAAATCATGGGAATTAACATGCAACAGTGTTGCATATCCTACCTATACATTTTAACAAATACCTTGTGTGCACCTAAAGAAAAACCATCTACAGCCATGATTTCAGCTTGGACTAAGGGAGGCATAGAGTTTTCAATAATTTAAGCTTCTCAAGTTTATACTCCATCTCACCAGCCAAGCCACCAGTGTTGTATTATGCTCTTCGCTGCCTCTCTCATGGCATTGGCGAGATCCATCGCTGACCTTGGAGTAGACCAGGGAGAAGGTTACATGCAAATTTGAGACCCATGACATCAAAGATGACCACTATTTCGGACACACCACATAGATCCATCTCACAACTCACACGTTGTCCATTCTCACCAGCCGCGTCTTCATTAAGTTGACGGCCTGTTGCGACATCGTCAATATGCCACTGACCATATCCATAGGAATTAAGAGCACCTTGGCCAAGTCTTGTACTCACACCATGGAGGCAGCCTTGTATACGGTCGTTGGAGGAATGCAAGGGGGGAAACAATGATGGAATTGGGAGGAGAGTCATGGAAGAGCTGTAGCATAGAATAGATTAGGAGAACTCAAAAAAATATATCAGGCTAAATCGGAAAGCGATGTGAGAGGGGAGGCAAAGAAGTTTTATCCAACGGTGCAGAGGTATTCCATCATGTTCCCATATGACAGGACACCGTTCTATAGTTTTTCTGAAAAAAAAAAACTCAACGAGAAAAACATTGCTACCCCTGCCCGTGTAGCGAAGCATGGGCTGCAGCCTGCAGGCGCAGCAGTACATAAGACGCGGTCATCAGACGACAACTAACACAGGTTTGGCAAGGTAGGCTCCAAATTCTCATGTCAAAGTTTGGGAGCATCTTTCTGGGGTCTCCAAACCAGGCGACAAAAGGCCCCAAGAAGTCAAGAAACGAGCCGGTATACAGATGGAAAGGACAGTAGAAACGCACGATGTTTTTGTTAGTAGTAAACAAGGGTTAAGAGTCAAGAAGGGCATGCTCTCAAACCTAACCTGCACGGCTGCAGACCTACACTCCCAAGCTAAACAGATCAAGATAACGGAAGCAACGACGCGGTTTACGAAACTCTGACCGATTGACCGACTGACAAAGGCAGGCAATCTGAAGATTTTTCTGTTTAGTTAGCAGCTGATATATGTTGTGTTGCGCAAACGACCGCGATGCCGAAAGCGAGAACCATCCTGTGCCGTGAATCCATGGGGAAAGACAGACTGATCGGACGGGCCGGCTTGAGTTGGTGATTAACAACTGAAAGCAAGTTAACACTGTGTCCAGTAGATCGACACATGAATACTACTATAACGTATTCCCCATGAATGAAACAAAACCAGATGATGAGGAACACGGCAGACGAACGATATGGCCGACACATTAACCTCGTTTGCACTTCGCCAAGACAAAATGTGTCATACTGTACCTTGTTTGTTCCGAATTTTGTTGATTCGGGGAAAAAAATTTCGCGTAAACAGACAAAATCAAATGCATTCTGTTAGCCTATCATTCTGTTCCCACTATGACGCATCGGTTAAGATGATACTGCATAATTCACATTACCATTGCTGCATGTATTCATATTAGCCATGTATTCACATTAGCATCACCATTATATATATATATATCAATAAATCAGTAAAGTGCTTCATTTCTATGAGCTTTTATTGTATCCGAGTTTTAGTTTTTCTACCTTCCAAATCCCAATGTTTCGCTCGTCTTCCGCTGCGCTACCCCCTGGAGGAGCGTCTCCACTCCCAAAGGGCGGCCATCTCCTCGTTGCCCTGGCGTTGGACGGCATGGTTCTCTTGCAACGCTGTGCTGCTTTAAGGAGACTGATCGATGTTGGCCGCGGCAGAGCTATACCGGCAGATGCTCAAGGCAGTGCAAAAGCACGTTAGCACATGCGCCTCCAAGCAGCACTTCTGCTAACTCCCGCGCTGTGCCACCCAGCCGTTACACCTCCCTCGCCACCCTGGAGTGGACAAAACCACCGCGCTGCGCCACCCGGCCGTCGTGCCTCCCACGGCGCCCTAGCATGAACGGCGCCACTGACTACCTCTCCTTCCTATCCCTCTTTCCTTCTTTCTCCCTTAAATCACCCCGGTGCCACCTCTAGATCCATTGTCGCTGGCATCTTCCCTCACAGTCAGTAGCCTCTCCAGCTCCCCATCTCCTTCCTTCATCCTGTTGCCACTGCCATTTCCCCTTCTTCTCACTCTCTCACGCTCCTCTCTTGGTTTTGGCCAGCTATCACTCTAGATCCACCACCCTAGTGGTTTCCTTGCCGCGCGTCCCTACCTCAGGCTACCCCTCCTCCTCTTCTTCCACCTCGAAGCCACTACTCTTCTCCTCTATCACGTCCTCCCCCTTTCCATCTCTAGGCACCAACAGCCCTATCTACTGTCTTCGGCTGCCTGCCTCACCGCAAGCCACCACCCTACCTACTCTATTCACTCCTCCCCTACCTCTCTCTCCCTTCCCTGTACTTGCGTCGTGGCGTGGTCTATTGATGTCAGGGACTACCGCTGTCGACCTTTCTTCTTTGCCCTGCCTTCACTAGCATCGGCAGGCACGGACTTACCAACCTCCTTTCCCAATGGCGACCTTTAAGAAATTATGGTCAAGTTTGAACGTTCAACCCGCTCCCGTTCCAACTGCAGGGGGTGTTACCTATCATCCTGTTCCCATTGTGATTGTTAGCCTGCCATCCCGTTCCCATTGTGACGCCTCAGTTCAAGATGGTGCTACATGTATTCACATTACCATTGCTCTATGTATTCATATTAACAATATATTTATATTAGCGTCATCATTGTATATATATCCCTGTATATCAATGAATCAATAAAGTGCTTTATTTCTGTGAGCCTTTATTCCACTTTCTCTCTACTTTTTTGGGAATAGGTTAGCCTAACAAAATAGCCAAAATTATGTCCCATTTGAAACACACAGATTGTACAGGGAACATATCAATTTTCCTGGGGAAGGGAACAACAAGATTCACTTCTTCCAACCTAGTGATAGCAATTGGACGTGGTTGGGCACGGGTAGAGCTCCTCGTACCCATGCCTACCAAGAAATCTCTTACCACGACAAGCAAACATCCTTGCCCATGGCTGTCGCATGGTGATGGGGGTGCCCACGGGCATGTCTGTATAGTCACTAAGATTACATAGATTGGCCCCATTTCAAATGGCTTTAGTTTCTGATTTGTTTTTTTGTTGTCGGTTTATTTAAGTTAGAAGCCACTTGGGACACATTGGCTTTTAATTTTAGCTTTTTCTCCTTATTCATTTGTATTGTCCTTGTGATATAATATTTTTATTTTTTCTTATTTTTCTCAGAAAAAGTTAACAATCGTTATAAGACAATTTCAACCAAAAGTCATACGCTACAACCATAAGTTTAAACAAAAAACTAGTTAGAGCACCACCTAAACAATACTATGCTAGTTTGGCATAAACACACAGACACATTGTAGGCAACTTGCCAACGACTGGTATCGACAGAATCGCAGAAAACAACTAAGTGATCTTGCCGAAGAATCTACGACAGAGGAATGCAAAGGGGGAAATCGGTGGGCAACAAGAAAACAGAACCGGGGTAGCAAATAGCAAGGACGTAAGGGACAACACTTGCATAAATCTCAACAACAAGATAAAGCTTGAGCGCATAATGTAGACAAGGATGAGTTCAATGGCAATTTGGCATGTAAACACCATTACACCAAGAAACAACCAATAAACATCAATTCCTCTACAACACTATCTGCTGGAGCCACGACTACTCCAAGAAACTCTGAAGACAAATAGAGTAGAAGGCAAACTAATTAGAATTAGATCGACCCCATAGAGTAAGGCTATCCGAAGGACCAACCGTGCCTATCCAGCCGAAGCACAGTACTGTTGGCCCAGCCCAAGCACTATATGACCTATAGCTAAATAGGCCATGCGGGCCCGACCCGACCAGCTATGTCATGCTTGGACCGGCATCTTAGCACGACATGAATAGTACTATGCTAGGCACGATATGGCCCAACCATGCGCTGACCTACATAGGCCCTTCTTCCCCTGTTCCCCAACCCCCATCTAAGAGCTATGTCATCGCACCTGCTCCCGTCGTCCTATACTGCGGCCTTTTCCTATCATCCCATGCTGTTGCCCTTTCTCCCACATCGCTATTCCTGCTCCCGTATTGTTGGCATGTCACAGTACTAGTAACAGATCCTCATTGTGGCCCTCATCCTCCTCGAGCTTGTCCACCATCACCAGACGATAGAGATCCTCGACAATGGCGAAAACAGGGAGCGATTGCGCTAGGAGTTACAGTGGGAGTTGCGGCAACGAGAACACCTGAGCCTCGTTGGCCATGGGGTCCTGGTGTGGCGGCGGAGGTAAGAAGGGGTCAAAGGCGGGGCCTTTGAAGCTGAAGGTGTCGCCGTCAGTGTAGCCGACATCCATGATCCAGCGGAAGAAGGAGTTGTCTTGGGGCTAGGTGGCGAGGTGGCCACGTCGTTAGAGAGGACAGAATCCTAGTCCTCGGCATTGATGGGGGTGGCTCCGGCGCGACAGAGGAGTAGGAGGCTACGCCATGGAGGAAGGAGGAGATGGGTAGTCTAGGGCTATGGGTTAGGGTTTCAGCCAGTGGCTGCTTGGAGGCCACGAAGCGAGGGAGGAAGATGTCGATGTAGAGATCCTCGAACTCGTTGTTGTCCTCCATGGCGATGGTGAGATGGGGGGTGTCGAAGGTGGTGGCGAGATGGGGGAGGATGGATCATGGAGATGGGCTAAACGGGTAATCCGCGGTCCTTCGGACTAAACGTGCCCAGGCTAGCACGGTATGACCTATGACCTCCTTGGGTAGTGTCTAGGTCCGTGACCAAGCCCGTGGGCTGGTAAGGCATGACCCGTTTAGTTAAATGGGTTAACCGGTTTATGCTTAAACTGACTCATGTTGGGCTATGCTAGGTTTCATTTGGACAGATATGTAGTAGAGTAAGGGGTGGTAGTGTCGTCGCTTAGGACGGGTAATCAGGTAAAGTAGGCATAGGTAAGGCTCCCCTTGCTCGATTACTCATCGGGCTCCCACAAATATGTCCGTAGGCAGACAATAAGGAATATACCGTCTCTATTAGGATCGTTATCCGTGGATAATCGGATTATCGGGTAATATTGCCGTCCTATTCCAACCAGTGGCCAACGGAGGCACGAGAAACCTGGCAAAATAGTACAGTACTTCAACATGTGGAGCCAGTTATCATTGACTCGCTCCCATTCTGATGCTACGAGCCCACCACTATTCCCAAGGACCGGAGTACTTGAAAAGCGGCACAAGCCCGTCCATCTGACATCTTCAGCGTCTGATGTCCCAGCTTTCCAGGCGGCTGACCATTGACACTCCTCACTTTAAAATGCCCCCTTTCTGCACCATGCTTTCGCTTGTGATGCCCTTTCACTGTTGCGACACAACACTGTTCTCCTCACGAGGTTTCAGGTAGGCCACTGCCACTGCCACCTGCAATGCTGGCGCTGCACTGCGCTGTGCGCGTTGGAATTACAGGCGGCCACCAACGTGCAATCTGACTCCGTCCCATTCTTCTGGTTTATGGAACGGATAAATAGAATAGTTTATTTATAACGGTTTTAAAATAATTTATTAGGATAATTTTTTAAGAGCGTTTTATTAACTTTTAATTCATTCGTATGAACATACATACAAAGTCTAAAAGCTGTAAACCACAGCCATAAACTAAGACAGAGAAAAAAAGAACACCCTCAAACCACTTCTGTTCGACTTTCTTGTAAGATCGTAATACAGTGGTAACCATCGGCCGCTGCAAATGTTTCAACGACTTTTTATACCGTACGGCTTTGTCAAAATTGCAACCGCCTCCTAAACTTTCTGTAGCGTAGTAATACAAAAACAACATTGTGTGTGTGTCAGAAGTTGCACATTTCATATTACACTTACGCCTCTTTGATTCGCAGCATTTTAAAATGTTGGAATAGTCCCATAGGACCTAACTTAAAAGTGAAAGAGCCATTCACCTCATTAGCTAGCTTTTGGGTGAGAAGGCCTTACGATCCAACAAGTGGTATCAGAGCTCGGTTCTAACATCTCTAGCCCAATGGACACTAAGTGTGTGAACGTCTGATAGACTGTGATCCTGAGATACCGTTGGTATACGGTGAAGGGGCACCCTGAGGGACCGTCGGTGTACGGTGAAGGGGTAGTAAACGGCTGAGGGACACCAATATGTGAATGGGAGATTATTAGAATAGTCCCACATTGGTTGTGAAAGGGTAAGCGACCTAACTTAAAAGTGAAAGAGCCCGTCACGTCATTAGCTAGCTTTTGGGGTGAGAAGGTCCTTACGATCCAACAAGTGGTATTAGAGCCCGGTTCTAACATCTCTAGCCCAATGGACACTAGGTGTGTGAACGCCTGATGGACTGTGATCCTAGAGACCGTCGGTATACGGTGAAGAGGCACCCTGAGGGACCGTCGGTGTACGGTGAAGGGTGCTGTGAACGGCTGAGAGATACCAATATGTGAATGGAGAGATTATTGGAATAGTCCCACATTGGTTGTGGAAGGGCAATAGACTTAACTTTAAAGTGAAGGAGTTTCTCACCTTATTAGCTAACTTTTGAGGTGAGAAGATATTTACGATCCAACATAAAAACACAATAATAGAAAGAAATATAGGATTGCAATATCGTAGACTCTTGCGTTCTATATTATTGAAAAACACAGGAATTTGCAATAAAGGGTGTTTGAACAGAGAAAACATTTCTATGTTCTGGAATGCTCAGTCACTTGTTTGCTTTCCAAAAAAGAGAAGTCACCAGTGAAAGTCAGTTTTCTCTATAATGGCAGCCATTGCTGCAAATGGCAGGCAAGTATCAAATCAGAAACGACTTAAAATATGTCAGATATCTGCAGGTTAGCCTGGTTTCAGTCTTTGCCCCTATTAAAGCACATGACCTAACCTCCGTTCCCAAATGCTAGTTGCACCCAGTTCATCCAGTTAGGCAAAATTCTGTTTGTTGCTATGTGCCATTAACTCGCCGGTAGTTGCCATTAAAGAATGTTGCAACTTCTGAGAGGAGGGGTCACGAGTCACATGCCCAGAAACATGCAGAGGAACAGGACACGCTGCTGCCACAGCCCACGCTGTTTCGACACTGATAGGTGACTAGGGCTTGGCCAAGCCAACCCCACTCCTAGAAGTGCTTTCTCTGTTCTCTTTTTTCTGTTCATTGCTCACATCAACTCGATTCTTGAAGCCTTTTTTTTAGAACCCTATTTCTCTCCCTTTCTTTTCTTTCAACGAATTTTCGAAGACTCAAATTTTTCTTTCAATGATTGGTCAAGACAGATATTCCACTTAATCAGAAAAGATTGGAACCTAAGTGTGTACAGACTTATTTTTTTACATCAGTTTGCACGAAAACAAATATCCTTTTGTTTGCAACGAAGCTATTTGCAAGAGCTTCAGTGGTACCCTACAAATATGTTATATGTACCACAAAACAAATATCCTTCTAGATGCTTGTTTGTATTGCTAAAACTGAGAGGGGGGGGGGGGGGGGTTCCATCCATCAGGAATATCGGACAGGTACCTTTCTAAGAGCATGACGCCTGCTTTGCCAATGAGGCACCAGCTCGGGAGCAACTTCTACCGATGCCAGCTCTCTTGGCAAGACCAGAAAATTGTATGCCTAACTTTAACTGAGAATAGACTGCCTCAAGCATTTAAATTCAAAGCCTTTTTGCACAAATGCACATGGTTTGATGTTAGTAGCTCCATACAATTACTGATACAACAAGAAGAATAACGGCACAGTACACTATTACACATCGAAGCCAGACTGGTGTTTGGGACGGTTCTTTGAGCGTTCACGCAAGACCTAGACTGTTTTTCCGCACAAACGGAGTACACCATATGAAACAGATTACTCAAGTCGAAAAAATATATATATTTGGGTGGACTCGGCCTTATGGCATCTTCAAGCTCAAATTTTCTTTTAACAAGCATTTTTTACATGCCATTCAGTTAGACCGAAATTTGGTGGTTTATGGCTGAAATTGTACTATAACTAGCTAAAATTATGCTATAACTAACGGTGATTTATTTGATATAATTAATTTAAAAATCCAAAAATAGAAAAACCCTATCATATATAATACAAATGAATACGGAAAAAAACCGATAAAAACTCAAAAAATACCAAGAAACAGGAAAAAACAAAAATTACAAATAGTAAAAAATAAACTAGAATTTAAAAGTTTAAATCTAAATGAGCAGAATAAACTCAAACTCACGCACTTAGCATAGAAGATGTGAGTTTTCGTTGAGAGATTGTGCCTGGGTTGGATGTGGATAACGTCCAATCCATGCCATGTGGTCGTTTTTCCAGTTAACAGTGCCGCAGCGTCGGAGGAATCTCCGAGGAGAAACACGACCCGGAAATCACGTTGATCGGAGGCAAAAGCGCGCCAAAAAAAAAAAAAAAACGCGCGTCGAACAATCGATCGTTCGGTTAGGTGCAGTCGTCGGTGATGTCATCCTCCCACCAACCAGAAACGACCACATCGATCTCAGGTCGTTCTTCCCATCCAAATGCTCTCCACTTCAGACCAACTTGTCCTCATCTTGAACGGTACCCCCCTCTGATTGAGTTATTTGTGGGGATTCACGGCGCCACGACGCCCAAAAGAAACACTTTGGATCCGTGTGGGGCTGCATCCACTACTTGCTACCCTAGGGATTGATCACCTGATCAGACCGAAAGTAGTCGCACTTTTGCTTGACATGTTACAATATACACGATACATATCAGATACTCATTCCGGGGAAATCAGCGATTGCTCAGTTCCTTTCAGCTTTTTCAGTAGTTCCTTTCATCTTTTTTTAGTCGGTTTTTATCTTTAGTTTTTTTAGCAATTACTATTTATCTTTTATATTATTAAAGCAAAGTCAAAATGAATCATCACGTTCGCTCCTTAAAAGTAGAATCTTTCATATTAACCAAAGAAAAAAATAGAAAGATTCACAACGTTAATTGTGATGGATTCAGATTATAACGGTCTGTATTAAAAGAAAGAGTCCATATCAAATATAATCTAAAACATAACAGAAATTCAGAATAAAAAATAAAAATAGTAATTTGATTTTCAAGTGAGTTCCTAAGTAAAATTAAATAAAATTAATTCAGAATAAAAATTAAATAATAATTAACAATGGGATTTGTACATGAATTCCAACATAAAATACTAAACTTTAGAAAAAAATAAAATAAAATTAGCGATTTGATTATGATACTAATTCCCAACAAAAATCTAGAAATAATTGTAAATCACAATAAAAATTAAACAAAAATTAGCAATTTGATTTGCATATGAATTCCAACAAATAAACTAAAATTAAAAAATAAAATAAAACAAAATTTGTAATTTGATTTCCATAAATTCCAAAGTAAAATCATTAAATAACAAAATTTTGAAATAAATTAAATAAAATTAGCAACTTGGTTTCAATGCAAATTCCTAAGTAAAATCCCTAAATAAATATATTTCAGAATAAAAATTCAACAAATATTAGTAATAGGATTTGTACCCAAATTCCAACAAAAAATGAAATTCAGAATAAAAATATAATAAATTGATAATTTGATTTTGATGCTAATTCCAAAGTGAAATCCCTAAATAAATATAAATATAAGTAAAAATTAAATAATAATAATAGGATTTATATACAAATTAAAAAAATTAAAATTCAGAGTAGAACAACATAGAATTTGTAATTTAATTTCCATACAACGGCAAAGTAAAATACATAAATAACTAAAATTCAATATAAATTAAATAAAATTAGCACTTTAATTTGTAGACAAATTTTAATTTCTAGACAAACTCTAATAAAAATAAATAAAATTTTTAATAAAAATAAATGTTATAATAAGAATAGTACGAATAGTATTGAAGGAGATCCAATAGGAAGATATTGACCCATTAGGAAGTGAAGACCTAAGGCAATGGCAAGGAAGATGAGAACAATATTTTGCTGCATATCTTAGCCATTTGATAAGGACAATGTTGTGTTACCCATCAAAATCGTTGAAGGAAAGACCAAAGTCAAATGAGCCAAGAGCCACAACGACGAGTGGTGAGTGTTAGTATTGTTGAAGAAGTCGGTGTCCAAATAAGCTCGATAATAAAGAAGTTTTGGAAGAGTGGGGATGGAGTTTTCCAATGAAAATGAGCTATAACAATGTATGGCCTTCAGATAGTTGGAGCATGCCATCTCTAATAAGAGGCATGACGTCACTTACGGTGGCAAGAAAATTCTTCATATCATTAGACAACGACTAAAACATACATGTCGACATTAGTGAAGATGCTAGATCACCATGGTTAGTGAGAATCCATAGTGTTGAGGTGGCCAATGTTGAAAAATAGAAGCGATCGACATGGGAGAAGAGGGACATCAAGCACATATAACATGCATGTATATACATGCATACTCCATATAAGTAGAAGCACGGACGTACAAAAGTAGAGGAGCAAAGAGCTCAAAGTTGAGATGACGTAACCATAGGGAATAAACTTAGGCCCACCCAAGAGAGTGTGACGGTGTCTCCGACAGGGATCAACTACGGTTGCATGTATATGCATATTTGATAATGCAATAGTCAACATTATACAATAATTGAAAGAAGTAGAAAATAACTATGTGGCGAGTATTGTATTAGAATGTGTAGCAGCTAAGACATTATATTGGAATGGGTAACAATTAAGAGGTATGTGCTATTGGAGGTTCAAACAGAAAAGTTGTAATAACGAGTAGAGATAGAATATATATAGTTTGGTGGGGCAGCTAGCATGTGAAGAATTATAAGTTTAAGATAGGATGCATATAGTGCATTAGTGTATGTGTGAGTAATATACTATAATACCATGTAAAATAATAAGATTGCTACATAAATAATCAACATATTACTTTGAGATTAAATAGAGATATATGTGCATGTATACATTTTAGAAAAGAGTAATTAATAAAGGAAGAATAGATGTATGCAACTATATGATTCATGCATGACAGAGAGTATTTACGTTTTTAAGAATATCAATCCATCAAGTTCATATTTAATTACATTTCTCAAGTTGTATTTTCTTTCAAGTTTTTATTATCATTTTCAATGTTTATAATGTATTAAAATCCTAAATAGCTTATAAGATATGTAGGTATATTCCTAAACATTTAAGTTATATCATTTGATACTAAATACTTTGAAATAAATCTAATCATACAAATACATGAGTCATCTTGCTAGTTAGACTAATAAACTATAGCAAAAAAGATACAAACTGCAGTAATAAAACAAAGCCATTGGTGCAGCTTTAAAACATACCGTCACTTGCGACATTTATGTACGATTTCTACATCCAACATGTGAGGCATCGAGTCATATTTTTCAGGACGGCAAGCTTTTGCACTCGTGCGTGTCAAAATTCCAATTCACTCGTGTACAATCGAGCAGGTTTGTTCGGAGATGTGGCAACCTCGTTACATGAGACGATTCAGCGGACGTCACGTATATGGTGCAGTAGGAATAGGTATGGACGGATAGCATAAAAACTGTTTTTTATAATAAATAATTTTTGTATAGTATCTAACTTTTAAACGAAATGACTTTCTAAGATATAGTCTACTAGTTAATTGTAGTATACATTAAGTTTATTTATATTAGCTAAAATTATATATAAGTATATCTCTCTAAATTTCTCTACAAGATATTACTATTTATAAATCAAAACAAAAAACTAAAACAAAAGGTCAATACAAACGGGACTAACAAGTGTTAACTTCATGATGGCAATAATAAGGACTTGTGAGAAATGGGAAAAGTGGTTTGGTATACGGACTTGTCTGTGAATTAACATGTAACAGATTCTGTCACTTCCACAAGTATCGTGCTAAGCAGATAACATGGGGAAAAAAGAAGCTACGAAAAGAACGGTTGCCTCCTTAATTAATTGGTGATAAGAAACTTGACATGTGGAGTAAAAGATACGGAAGCCAAGGAGAAAATTCTACCGATCAGGCAGGAAAATTATGCTCTGCTGCCACAAATCAAATTTATGGACTTTTGTTTCTGTGCAATTTTCTTTTCTAGAGTAGCTAACCACTTTACAATTTGTCAGTTCAGTTGCATATTTGATGACCATAGTCCTTAGCTAATTATGGTGCCAAATCCTCACAAGTTTGCTCTCTTCGTAGCCACCAAGAACATCGCATCTGTCTGACAAATTATTGTTGTACTTGCGCATGCAGCAACGAGAGGGATAAGAATACGATACAGCTGGTTGGCCAAGTCAGGGGATATACGGCCTACGTGTCGCCAAGGAATCATAATTTATGTTCTGACCTTTTGTTTTGGAGTAATCGAAGTGGTGTCTTGACTTCAAATATTCTCGTTTCGAATACAATGGCAGATGAAACAAACATTGACCTTATACATATGGAGCACAATGGAATTAAAAATAAAATGGGGACTCCTTAACCAATCTTCCCTGCTTCAGATGCCACACTAGCACGTTCACATGAAACTTCCAACGAGTTTGTAAAGCTGATTGGTCTTCCAAATTCTAAGCAGAGGTTCTAGTGTATGATGATACAACCAAAATGTCAAAAGCACAGAAAAATACTCGCGTGCGCAGAGTAAAGCAAGATTATTGGATGACCTTCAATAGTATTAACAAAAATATCACCCACGTCCATGTCGAACTTACCTGCAAGAAACTCTTTTTGGTGGTCTTTGACAAATGGTAGAGAAAATTACCGGACAAGTGGTAGTGGACAAAAGTAAAAGAAGGTTCCAACGAAGATTCGGCCATTTTCCCAGCATGAATGAGTTTCGTTTGACGGGCCTATTTGTGAGGACGTCAAATTTTTCCGCAACTGCATAGTAAGTTCAGTTGCGGAGTGATGAATAGTTTATACTAAACTTGTTCAAACTTTAATTATAAAACCAAACTTTAATTATAAGAGAGTATGATTTAGCAGCCGAGTTTTATATTATTAAGAGTGTACAAACCCAAAGTTTATAATACAAGACAAAAGATCTTTCAAAATCACATGCAAGCTTAAGCGTAGTCAAAATCTAGAACCAATAGACATCATCTTTTAGGGAGTCATCGAAATCTCTCTCAAAAGATTCCTCGTTTTCCTCCCAAACTCCTTTTGATGATGATTAAGCAAGTATGAATACAGTCATACTCAGCAAGCCACACGAAAATATCTACTTAACAACGTGTTAGGATTTCAATAGAACATGGTACAGAGGTTCTATTATTATGGGTATAAATTCATGTTTGTTTGCAAAGGTTTTTAGACTTAAAATACGAAATATTATTTTATTAAGAGAAAAGAGGATTTAATAACCTTACTATTTTAAAATCATTCAAATGTTACTATACCCTGTTGTTGGAATTACCCATTAAACACAACTTCATTGACCGAAAGCATGACGTATTCGAATACTACATATTTTACTCCGTAGAGTTGCCAATTTTTACCCATGAGATACCTTAAATTCACAATGCCATGTAATAGACACACAATACAATAACGTGTGACTGAGCTAAGGTAACAAGGCTGTTTTACTGCTCTTTCCTTTATAATCTCCACTCGATATGTTTGGACCATTCAATAACGATTAGGTATCCACTGGCCAGTGTAGAATTCGTGGCCCAACATTGAATGAGCCTACCAATATGAAGAATGGCAAGTGACATAAAAAGTCTAACTTCCATCCTACCTTTTTTACACAGGTTATCTTAAAACCCTGGGATAGTGGTTCCTTTTGTAGATATTTGATTGAATCGAGCAGCGTACTAAGTCAGGTTGACAAGTTAAATTTATGGTTGAGCAAAATCTATGCCCTTTACTTGGCATAAGAGTCTAATTCTTACTTACCACATATGAGGCTATCATTCACATACCATATGCATTACAATACAACCACAAAAACAAACCAAAGCCTCAATCCTCGGGTGAGCTCGTAGGCTCCAACAATCTAGTGATTGTCCACCAAGTAGCCTCAACCCTTAACTTTTTTTCAGAGTCTACCAACGCAAAGCCAAATAGTTCTTATTAGTATATGTAAATCATTTGAGTTGTCCAACCTGATTATTAGCTACTTATACGGTAGTTAAATACCGTTATAGGCTATATCAAGATTGTCAAGGTGAATATAATCTTCAAGAATATGGCTAGGCTTTTTAGTGGTGGGGTCTAATTGTCCATCATATAATTCCAAACTAATATTTTATATAAATAAAAGAGCATAATTAATGTAAATGAAAATGAAGATCCTTTAAGTAATATGGAATATGATCAAAAACATATGACCTGCCTTTCTGTTCGTAGTATTGGATCGAACATACTTCTTCAATGTCTTCATCAGTTCCTTTGGTGGTCTGCTCAATGAATCCGGATGCTATCATAAAGAAAAATGAATCAATTAAGTCCAGGATCGAAAAAAGCGAGTTGGGAACAAAATAAAAGAGAAAATCTGGGAAAAAAGTTTAAATGTAGGAGAATGTGGGTGGTTAGGGTTTAAGCAGTGCTTCACTGGGTGGAACAGAGTTGAAAATAGATAAGATGGGCTCAAGACAGTCAAAACGAGTATAAATAAGCTTAACAGTTTTTGAGTGAATAGTAATAGGTTTGGTACTATTTCTAGCAGGATCGGGTTTGGTGAACAATACGTGTTTGGCTTGAGATTATTGGGATGCACAGTTCTGCCCTGTCAGTGAATAGTATTGGACTAGGCCACGTGCTATCTTGGGCCAGCCCATCTTGGCGGCCTATGGAGCACACGACTTAGTGCACTCCAGAGTGAGATGGAGCTCACTCTCATGGCCGCCAAGACATGGGAAGTGGTGGTGGCGTCAAATTCAACGATGGTGACTATGGATGATGGTGAGCGTTAGTGTTGCGAGCATCTAGAAAGATAGGGGAATCCATTTTGGGTATTGGCACGGATGGAGGTGGCGTAGAGATAGCTGGCGGCAACAGAGCTTGGCCGAAAGAGGGGAACAATGTGGTTGTGCTACAGTGGCAATGCAGCCAAATCGGCAATGGCTTGCGCATCACTGGAGCTAGGGGAGTGTGGTGGTGGTATCGACTTGATTCGGGATAGTTTGACAACGGTGGCTGTGGGCGGCGAAGCGATGTCACACAGCGGTGGTGAGGCTAAGCAAGAAGCTTAGGGTTAGGTTTGTGCTGGTGGGGCAGAGCTATGGATGTGGGTAATTGGTCTAGAATGGAGGAGGATAAGACAAATCAAAGTTGGGCTCACTGGTGGCGATTTAGGCATCGGTTGTTACGGCAAGGCATGGTTGGAGTTGAGGGTGAAAGGGTGGCAGAGGGGTGGGGCCGTGCAAAAAGATGGTGAGAGAGTCTCGGAGCTCAGCTAAGTAGGCGATGGACGACCACATGGATGGGTGTGTGGTTTTTACATTGCAGCGGCAAAGCTGGCAAGCGTGTTGGCGGCGAGAGAGGCGTTGGCTCTCACTAGCATGAGCGTGCAAGGTGGCGTGGTGCATGTCGAGTAGCTGACAGCGCCAAGATGGGGCGGCGTGGATCAATGGTGGGTAGCACGACGTGGGATCAAAAAGGCTGGGTATGGATGGTTGGCGAAGTGGTTTTTGGCGCAGATGCAAGTGATGGACGTGCAAGGCGGTGTGTGCAAGCGCGAATGGTGTTACGGCACACAGCAGCGGGGGCAGGGCAATGGCAGAAAGACTTGTGTGCACCT
Organism: Melocanna baccifera; assembly: GCA_036346265.1. Taxonomy (NCBI): domain Eukaryota; kingdom Viridiplantae; phylum Streptophyta; class Magnoliopsida; order Poales; family Poaceae; genus Melocanna; species Melocanna baccifera. The sequence continues at coordinate 38,756,734 of CM070677.1, forward strand.
TTGTGCTTGGAAAGTGCATTTCGAGATGGGGAAAGTGGCTTGGTTTAGAAAACTTTTCAGATTTGGTAAAAACTTTAAATTCAATCAAAATTCAAATGAATTTAAATTTTTGAAATTTTGAGTTGCTTCATTTTGTGTGACTGATTAGGCCGGGCATGCCCAGCCTTTGGAGTAGTTCTTTTTTCGTCGAGCAATTACATGTTGTCGTGTTCTACTAGGTAACTACTGGTGGCAAATGAAAGAACTGCTACACAAGCAAAATAGTGCGGGCGCATGCACCTGAATTTGCTCCTCTCGCTCTTGTGAATGCGCCTTGACCAAAATCTAGGAAACAAAACGTCATTGTATAGACCAAACTACAACCTCTCACGGGTTCGCACCTCTGTACGGTGAACATACAGCCCTAGGTTAACCCGTCTCATATACACCTCGTAGATTTGGTACTCTACAATGTACACATTGAGAATGGATCTTATTTTTGGCTTATTTTAGAAAATTTCAAACTATACTAAGTCTCATTTCTCTTTTTTAAAGAGTACTTCGCTAAGGACCCGCGTCAAAAAGCTAAGTTTTTGGTCGAAATGGTACTGTAGCACTGTTTATTTTTTCTAAGTCATTTAATTGAAAAAAATAAGAAAAAAACTATTATATCATCACGGACAATACAAAGGAACAATGGGGTAAAAGGGAAAAAAGTCAAAAAAAAAATCAAAAAAGCTAGAATTAGAGGCCTACATGTTCCAAGTGGCTTCTGTCTTAAATATACTAAAAGCCAAAAAAAAGTTGAAGCCATTTGGAGCGAGTCCTCAGGCCACACATGTGGTTGGGTTCAAAAGCATTTTATGCTTTTGACTTTTGTACGGGATAAACAATAACTTATTCAAAATTGATGTGTTTTTTAAGTTATGGTCTAAAGGTAAATTGTAGTATATATTATATTGACTTCATCTATAGCAGACAAAATCACATACGAATATCTTTCTCGCTATAATCTCTTTCATAAACAACAAAAAATTATAAGTTAAAAAGCATAAAATATAACTCAAAAACCCACGGCACATCCATTACACACCCGGTAAGTTTTCTCTTGCCATTTAATAACTTTCATCTCCTTATCTTGCCATTTAATAACTTTCATCTCACGTAGGTTGGTAGGCTAACTACCAACGTACCACCACAATTACAATCCCATGTCACTGTCAAGGTGAAACAAAACCTTAACGCAAAAATATAAGTCCCAGTTTACGCCGTACCTAACTCGCCCTACCACAAATTACTAATGTTTTCAAAAACAAAATCTCGGGCACCCAAATGTAATTTTGTGACTACCTACCAAAAACAAACCACATGATCTATTGTCCCACATGGCACAAATGGCAAGGAGACGACCGAATCGGATGCACAAATCAATTAATCTCCCACCCAATTCCCCTTTTTTTTCGTGTTTGTTCTCCGCGATCTCCACTAATTTTGCTGTCCTGCTACATTAAAATATAACAGGGGAAGAAGAAATAAATCAATTTTGGGCAAAGGCAAACATGAGAAATCAAATAATCCACATCAGTCATCTCCATTAGAAACTCATTTCTCTCTCGTTTTTCGGGGTGCTTTTTTACATGCTCTCTTGGGTGCCTAGTGCCTACTGTGCTATATGTACTGGCCCTCCTCCAGTGGCCTGAGAAACCGGAACTCGCGCGGGCCCGCCGGCGAGGTCGTCTTGCAGCTGCAGGCCTCGCCGCTGCGGACGCCGAGGTGGTAGCACAGGCAGATGGTCTGCTGCTGCTGCGACGTGGGCGATGCGGCGGCCGGCGTCTTGGGTGGCGAGCACGGCAGGCCCATGGACAGGTCGAGGTCGAGGTTCAGGTCGGGGCACCGCGGCGTGTTGTCCGTACTCCCGCCGCTGCTGCTGTGGCCGTCCTCCGACGGCGCCGGCCTGGTGAAGATCACATTGCTCGGGACGGTGAGGACCGGGTTGGCGAGCCTGGACGCCGGAGGCGGGGACGAGAAGCCGGCGGTGCTGGCCGTCGTGAGCCCGCTGCCCGCGGCCCCGGCGCTGCTCCCGGCGCTGATCGGGCGGTGTGTCTGCGGGTCGATGCCGCGGCTGAGGAGCTTGCGCTTGATGTGCGTGTTCCAGTAGTTCTTGATCTCGTTGTCCGTCCGGCCGGGCAGCTGCCCCGCTATCAACGACCACCTGCACGACGACGCGATCGAGCACCCAAATCAATCACTCGTACTTCAATCCAAGAAACAAGATAGGTAGTTAGACGGGCGTCGTGCATTGAATCGGCTGCTTACTTGTTGCCGAGCAGGGCGTGGAGCTTGATGATGAACTCGTCGTCCTCGTCGGTGAAGTTGCCGCGCTTGAGGTCCGGGCGGAGGTAGTTCATCCAGCGGAGGCGGCAGCTCTTGCCGCAGCGGAGGAGCCCCGCGGCCTTGGGCAGCGAGCGCCAGCAGCCCTCGCCGTGCGCCTTGATGTAGGCGACCAGGCGCTGGTCCTCCTCCTTGGTCCACGCCCCCTTGTTCGTGTGCGCCTTCTCGCAGCACGGCGACCTGCCCATCCTCCCGCGCTCTGGCTGGCTGCTAACTCCTCAGTTTCTTGCCGCGCGCGGGTGCTCGCGTTCCTTCTTCCAGAGGCTTTTGGGTTCGAGTTTGAGGTCGTGGTTATGGCAGGGGAGAAGCGGTGAGAGGCGAGGCGTGTGCGTATATAAGGGCGGCGGCGGCGGTGCGTGTGTGCGCAGGTGTGAGAAGCAGAGGAGTTTTTTTGTGATCCTTTTGTGTTGGTGGTGTTTTTTCTCTTTCCATTGACTCGATCCTACGGAGGACGCGGGCTTGGACCGCCTGCGCGGGTGCGGGATGCGTGCTCCGCCTGTGCCTTCGGTTGGGTTTGGGTGGGCGTTGCAAATTTGCTTGCGGTCCAGCAGAGATGTGGGCGGAGCCACCGTGTTTGGGGTCTTTGTTGTACTTGCTGGAGTAGTTTAGTAGGTACGAAACTCCCTCGGCCCTCGTAGACTGCTCCACTCCTGCTTTTCTGAGTCGTGGATCAATCTGATCCTGTGCAGCTAAATAATCCTAATTATAACTTTCTACATGTAGCAATTCTCGTGTTGGGCCTCTAGTGCGTCCAGAGGCCGAGCTAGCAACCTCGTGCATCCGGAAAGCACGTAAGGTGATCTGGTGCGCTTAAGGACCATGCTAAGTACAGTTGCTATAGTGTTTACTGTAGCAAATTTCTAAAAAAATCATTACTTTATAGAAAATTTTAAATATAGCAAATGGGTTTGAATAATAATAGTTTTCTTGTGAAGCCTCCCAACACAATTTACTTGTTTGTGTAATTTTTTTATAATTTTATCGCCCTGAATTTTTTTTAAAAAAATTGCATTTACTATAGTAGTAAGTGCAATTTTTGTGAATAAATTAGAGCGATAAAAATTACAAACACATTACACAAGTAAGTACATTGTGTCAGGAGGCTCCACAAAAATTATTATTACTAAGACTCATTTGTCATATTTAAAAATTTATCAAAGTATCCATTCAAATAGCTTTCCCTGAAAATTTGATACAGTGTCTAAACATTATATCAACTGAACCTGGTGTGGTCTCCGGGCGCACAAGGCCACCTCATGCAGTTGGCGTGGTCTTCGAGCGTATCGTGAGGCCAAAACAGGAATTGCTACGCGTAGAAGGGTATAATTGAGATTATTTGGCTGTGTGAGGCCAGATTGGACTATAATTCTTCTTTTCTTTGTTTTAAAATGTCACTACTCCTTTTGAATCCCCACTTAGAACACATAAATTTCATAGGAAGTTCCTAACAAGTGAGCATCCAACTTCATGACTTGTTTAGAATACAGGAATTTTACTGCAAACAGTATGGCTTTCTGTAAGCATCCTACGAATTTGTGATCGATGGTTAGCAATGGCAGAAGGCCATAATTTCAGTGGAGAAACGTCTCATTAAGAAAAGGGCTGATCATAAGCAAAAGGGTATCATCATTTTGATACATGTTCCAAAATTTTGTGGAGCAACCGCCACTGCTTGGCTGGCTAACTAGCTAACCTATATGAGCTGTGCTCCTGTGTTTCTAGCGTTTTGTCATGTGTGACTAACCCCCTTTCTATAATCTTCTCTCTCTCTCGGCGCAAGGCAATAATTTAGTCCTGATTAAGTAGTTCGTTCGTGGCTTCTCAGGCGAGACTTGCTATGGCCAGTGATGGTTTCGATTTTTTTCGACTTCAGCTTTTAGCTTTAGTTTTTTTTCACTATTTACTAATTCAGCTATAATCAATTACAATATTTTTTAAAAAACCAACCGATCATCCCTAAAAGAGGCTAAGACCGTGACATCTTTTTTCTTCTATCGAATCTTCTCTGGACAGACTTGCCATGCCATGGCTAAGAGGAGCCTAAGAGGCTAGGAGGATGGGACTCGGGACTAGCGCTAGTTCTACAGCCTTTCGCTACTTGCCTTTTGACAGGTGTTGTCTAGAATCTTCTACGGCTCTATTCAATAAGTGACATGAAGCTGAAATTATTATCCCATATAATGATTAGAAATGTTAAATATAATTTACAGAATATATATATATAAGCTATTTATTATTATATTAGTCTATAGTAGTCGAGTTTTCAGATCCTATTTTTTTGTTTGTAGAATCGGACATCCGAATCTGAGTCGAATTCCAATTCCTGTGTTCGTGTCCAAGTAACACTGACTAGTCCTAGTGAGCTCAGTCCGTATAAAGGGGTGCTCATTTGGGCTTATAAAGTTCAAACTTTTAACTTTTTTACTACTATTGTAGCTTATTGCACTGTAACTGCTTGGTAGCTTTTTTTAGCATAATTGAATTTAAAAAATTTTAAAAAGAAAAAATATTATATCATTAAGGACATTGCAAAAGAATAAGGGAAAAAAGAAAAGGAAAAAGTTCAAAAATATGCTAAAAAGTCAGAAAAAAACGAAATTAAAAAAATTAGAAGTTAAAACCTAGAAACTTGAAGATTAAACTCAAATGAGCATAGCCAAAGAATTGGGGGAGGTGTCCCTAGGTCAAAACTAACGTGCCAGTTTTCCTTTTTGATTGGGAACTCCTCGGGTGGGATATTGAGCTAGGTCGGCCGCAAGATCCATTGTCCAAAAAGTGATACTTTGGGTGGGTTCTTTTCAACTGCGGATGATGTTTTATTGTTCCGAACATGAGCGTTTATACGAATGAATCGAATATTAATAAATTGTTTTAAAAAGAATATCCTGATATACCGTTTTAAAAAGACATTATTATATTTGTCTATTCGGAGGAAGTCATAAGTTATAAACTGAAAAGAAGTAGCAGGAGAGCCTTTTACTTGAGTTGCAGAGTATACGATTTTACGTTGTGCTTAAACGTTCATCTACTGAAGTAAACGAGCCATTTTCGTTTTGTCGTAATAGGAAGAGAGCAGATGGGACGGTGACGACAATGTATTGAATTGTTGAAACAAAAAAGGCGATACATGGCTTGAAAAGGTTACACGGCGTTATCAAGGCTTTAATGCCCGATAACCTTTTCCATTTGCTTCAAGATTACACTCACTCAACCGCCTGAATGGGTGTAAGGTGTAGGCACTAGGAAGTAGATATACCAACGCAGACGGAGATGTGAGATATACCGGTGCTAGTTGTTAATCTTACTGTTTGGCGGCCAACCTATCTATAGTATTATGGGGTACGCATCATCTCGTTGCTACTGATCGCGACAAAAAAATACTCATCTTTTTGTTACCACGACACTTCTAGAAGCCATGTAAGTATAGAATCATTGCCCCAGCATAGAAATATAGAATCGTGGCAAAAAAGTACACTGAGCTCCTTTGGGTTCAGAGGTCACCGGAGATAACGAGTCAACTAGGCTAGCTACCAAAGCCCATTAGTAGAAAGCAGAGATTTTTTTGGGGGCAGTTTTGCGCGTGCGTCGAAAGCTTTGGAACCTAATCGACAAGTTGTAGTAGCGGTAGCTCGGTCGAATCTGATAGGGGAGAACGATCCAACGGAGTCAACTAACTTGCTAGTGAGATCGATGCGGTGACGAGTTAAAAACGGCGGTCCTATTCCGCGAAAGCAACGATGTCCGGGGCTCGCCGTCGTCACTGGCAGCCCGGAGTCGTAGCAGATCTCCACGCATTCAATGTTGGCGGTAAAAGTCAACGCGTCCTGGGCGCCAGCGCCAAGCGTGCTTACCACAAGCAGCCTGGATTCAGTGAACGCCTCTCATGGAACGTCTTTTATTTTCCCCGTCTTGAGCACGCGTGGTTCTAGCACGAGCTCAAGCATAGTTCTTATCTGGCTCTTCGGAACAGTGACTAGGCATATGTGCTGTCTGGACTGACGGTTTTTTCCCGACGGTGTGTCGGACAGCGAAGCGAAGACTCTGCAGCAGGGACCGTACGACTGATTCTGTGATGCTTTGCTTTTGCCGTTTCCTTGCGGTTTGAGGAACCTTTCTCCTCCTCTTCTCCAGGGATGACACTAATGTCGCTTCCTTTCCCACCAGTGCGAGACCGCTATCGAGCCGGCGAAACCGACACAGTGCCAGAGTTTCTTCGTAGTTAATTAAGGAGGCAGGAAAAGCTACTGGGCATGTACAATAATAAAAACAGATGCTGTCTTTAATATGCTTTATGTCATTTTTAGATAGCTCATATAATAGATTATTTTTATATCTTTATAGACAAATTCTCTATGATATAATATATCTTATTTACTGTATTACAGTTGATTACTGCATAATAAATGATCCAATTCTTTATACTCATACTCTCTTCTCCATATCATTTCATGTCTTACGTAATAAAATTTATAAACAGTTAACATTACACCATTGTACATGTCCTAAAACACTCTAATTATAAGCATCCCTACTATTGTCAAACGCAACAGTAACAAAATAAAAGCGAACTGTTGGTGGTTGGTTAAAAACGATAGGTGGTGGATAATACACTGGATTACCCACCGACCCACTCAAGAGCTCCTTTAACGAACATCAAACCACTATCGCTAGAATTGAATGATCGGCCGATTAACGACCGTACGCGTTTTGTAACTAACCTCCTATCAACCAACCGACGGCCCCGGTAAAATCACAGGTGTAGGCCGGAGTGCCTTGGACCGGATCCAGCTCGTACCGGTCGGCGATAGCTTTCAGGCAAGTGCATGCCAAAAGACTATTAGCTTTTGATCTATAGTTTATACTATAGTAACTAATTTTTAAATATAATATTTTTAAAATAGATTTTATAAATTAATTATAGTAGATATTATACTGACTTTAATAATATCAACTAAAATCGCACATAAATATTTCTCTTCGTACTTTTTTACGAACAAACAGAGTTTGAAAATTTCAACTGTAATACATATGCCAAAGAACGACGCGCGAACCACCGCCGTATCGCGCAAGTGCAGCGTCCTCTCCTGTCCTCGCTCGCTGCGCATGCCATGCAAGTGCAACGCGGCCGTCCCGTCCGTCCCAGCACGATAGGTAGGTAAGGCGTTGTTCGCGGCCGGGCGGGTTGGTACGGGGTCAAACCGCAGCGCAGGCCCGTGAGCGCCGGGACCCCCACGCGCGCGGCCGGTGGGCGATCCGAGCAAGGGAACAAAATTGCGCGCGCGCCCGCCCGTATGCCCGCCTGGATCTCACTGTGCGCGGACGGCGATTGCTCGTACGAAACGAACCACGCGCGACGCCGAGTCGGTCTGCGTCGTCGGACCATTGGGAGTTGCCGTCAGTGCCCCAGTCCGCCAGTCTGTGGCTGTGGCAGCTGCTGGCAGGGCAGTGCAGTGCAGTGGATTGCGAACGTAGAGGTTGGTATCGAGTCTCGAGTGTTCCCGGTCATCTAGCCCTCTCTACTCATTTGTGACGAAAATAGCCTCCTCTCACTCGAATTTAGCCCTCTCTCTCACTGTGATAGTCCCAGCAGAAGACACATGTCACATAGGTATTTATGCATAGGAAACGTGTGGCAAATCACATGCTACACTCTTGTACCGTAGCAGATGGCCTAACGCACTCCCCTACCGTGCTAGGTGACGTGCTGCATAGCCTACCACGCCTACGTTGTGGGTGTATTGCATACACAGGACTGCAGGAGGATGGGAGGGCTACATGGATCGGACCCTATGAAGAAGCCATGAGGATTCGTGTGGTCTCTTTTCGGCTAGCTAGCTGCACGGGCGATTAATGGTGATGTTACAAGCAGAGCCAAGAGCCACTGGTACTAATCGCCTCTGCGTTTTTGCCGCAGGTTGAATGCAAGAGACGGCTGAGCCTTCAGAATCCGAGATCAAACAGAAGATACGCGGTTGGATAGCTTAACAAGTTGGTTGAAATCTTTATCTGTATGTGCGAAAAGTCCACGGAGAGCAAAGGTGATACGCTAGCTAGCTTTAGCAACTAGCCTATTACCACTTCGATCACTTTTTTTTCCTTTGAATTTATTTGATAAGTTATTTTCCCTTTAATTTTGGCGTCGCCGATAAGGGTTGATGGGAACCAGATAGTCCTTCGAAGCATTGGTCTACTCTTCCCTTTGTCCCCCACTAACTTGGTCCATGCATGCTTGGGAGGGGAATGGCAGGGTGGAAAGACTGGCGCCAAGTCAACAGCACAGGCCCCTGCCGACTCGCATGGGCCGATGGGCATGACCGGCTTGCCCCGGCAAAGCTAGCTAAGCCTTAACGCCTAAGCGTCAGGAGATGTCAGATCAGATGTATGTATGTGCTTGTCGGTAGCTGAATGCTTTTGTATTTTTCTGAATTTTTTTGAAAAGGCAGGTTTTTCTGAACTATATATGCATTACATCGATGATCATTTCTCTGATGGGAACTAGTGATCAATACTTCTGCTCAAAGAAAACGGCACATATTGTGGGAGTCTCAGTCACTGGAATGCTAGAATCACGGGGTGCCGTTCAATTTACAGGTGGTGACTGATGCTCATTGATTGGCTTTTCTGTAACCATGATAATAAGCTTTTGTGTCAGTTGGCAATTCGGACCATCTAGTAAATTCGATCATGTCAGTGATAGTTCACGCATTAAACTCTGGTAGGTTGGGAACAGCATTTGCTCACCGCAAAGAAAATGTTGATGAGTGGGAGAGAATACACACAGTGGTACATACCAGTAAGTATTTTATGCACACCAATTCTGAGATGATAGAAGCGCATTACATTTCCTTGACCTTGCAATGGTTTAGTTAACGAAGCCTGAAACAACTCGCGAGCATTTATTCGCAAGCAGATAAAACAAGTCGTTAGGTGAATACAAACAGAATCTTAAGCTTGTAATGCACGCAAGGCTACCCTGTTAGGCGTGACGGTACAGTGACAAGGAACTCATCAGACTGGACTGTACTACTAACTAGCACACGTCACATTTATAAGCAATACATGCGTATATATAGGAAACGGAATAGAACTATGGGGTGCTGTTTTAGCGATGATTTCTGGCTGAAATTTTACTGTAGCTAGCTTTTTTTACTGTAGCTGATTTGATTTTTTGGATATAATTAATTTTAAAAAATATAAAAATAGAAAAAACATGTTAACACATTAGAGATAATACAAAGGAATACGGGAAAAAAAGAAAATACAAAAAGCCTAAAATATCTTTAAAAATTCAGAAAAAGACGAAATATTGAATAGTGAAAAAAGCAGAAGCCGAAAAAAAGCGAAACGAGCGGGAATAGCAAATGGTAGGTCGCAACCACACATATCTTTGGGTCTGTTCTTTTGGCCCGTTGTTTTTGTTTTTTGATTATTCGAGAGAGATAGTATAAAGAGATATGTTTGTGTGTGATTTTAACCGATATAAATAAAGTCGTTACAGTGTATATTATAATCAATTTGTAAACCCTGTCTTGAAAAAATATTTTATTTTAAAGCTAATTACTGTAAAAAAACGGCTTTTAGAAGCTGATGGCCTTTATCCTCTTCCTATACATATGAAAACTCTACAATCGTTGATCATGTGAGGACTGAACGATGGTAAGGTCTATCGAACTGTGGCTATCCATGGCAATCTTGTTTATGCTTGCCAGTACAACCTGACTAACCTATTAGACTAGAACTGAGAGTTGAGTCGGGCTTATCCGTGCCAGCTTGAGGCCCGGCTGGCACAAGCCCGGCTGGCCCGGCATGGCATGGGCACGCCACGTGGTGGGTTGTGCCGGTACGGCACAAATGGTGGACGGGGCCAGTGTCGGTGTCTACCTCGGACTTTGCCTTACCTCCCATCGCGGTGATCCCTAGTTCCCCACAACCATAAACCATCATAGAGCAGAGAGAGAGAGTGTGTGAGTAGAGGGGGAAGGACTGATGGAGTACACCGAAGATGGCCTTGATGTTGACGGCAGCGTCGCGTGAGAAGACGCTTGGCGACGACGATATGAAGAGCGAGTTGTCGATGATGAACTCATCATCGGCGTCACAGTCGTCGCCTGGCCATCCGTCACCGGTGGGTTGGCTCTCGGCGTAGCCGAAGTCACAATCGCCATCACCCCCTGCTCGGGCCAGGAGAGGAGGCGTATAGGGGAGGTCAGGGGGAGGAGGGAGGCGGACAGGGGGGAGGGGTCACCGGGGGAGGAGGGAGGCGGTCGAGGGAGGTCGGGAAGGAGGGGGCACCGGGGAAGGAGGGGGCTACGGGGACGGCGGGGAGGAAGAAGAATAGGAGAAATAGGGGAGAACCGAAGAAGAAGAAATGAAGAGGGAAGGCTATCGGTGACTCGGTGGTAAGGAAATAAGGAAGGGGAGAGAAGAAAAAGGAAAAGAAAGAAAAAAGAGAAAGAAAATAAAAAGAAAAGGTAGATGGGTTATAAAATAATAATAACACTCAACAAATTTGTTTGATTGACTTATTTTTGTAGTCAGTAATCAGCCGTGCTTATAAGAGTTGCTAATGGTTTTCTCTCGTACTTAGCTTTTCTTCTATACTCGTGCAATCATTGATTGTATTAAAGAACAAATACAATAGAGTAAATAGCTGCAAGATCTTGTTGACACAATGCAAATGATAAAGAGGGAACAAGATGAAGGGTTGTCAAATAAAGAGGAAACAATTAGTGTATGATATCTGATATTTTTTCTTTTATGTCTTATCTAGTTCAATGATTTCTCATACTTAGTTAATGCTTCTTGGATTCATTTCCTTCCTCCTGAGTCTCTCTCAAGGTTTTATTATTCACATTTGCATTCCAGAAATTGCTACACAATTCATGCTTCCATGTAAGAAAGAAAACCATAGAGTTGCAGAATAAAGTGCCAACCTTTGCAAGAAGGTTATGGTATACCACATTTTCAAACATTAAGAGCTCTAGTTTTTGGAAGTGGATATATGATTGTCTCTTGGAAGTGGATGCATGATGTATGCCGTCTTGTCACATTCATCTTGTCTCCAACATGAAGGGTGAAAGCTGAGGTGCTACATTGGAGCATCATCTCAGACTCTCAGGGACTAGAGTACGAGATGAATCCTGAGCTATTGCTAATTGTATTGTTCTTCCACTCTGTTAGTTTGAGGTTTAACAGATACAATAGAACTTCCAAACTTCAGGACCTTCCTAACATCAAGGAAAGGCATACTTGCCATTTCCACACTCTTCGATAGACTCTTAGTATCTATACATACAACATACAATACGGTCATATTCCGTATATACCTACATTTGGCAAGCACACATGTATGCCACAAGACTAGCATATTGTACAATGTTGTTACTTTTCTTCTGAAATATTTATGTACCTATGTTTTTATATAACTAATTCAATTTTAACTAGTTTTAATGAGATGGATACGAGATAAAAGAAGATGGCGGCCGCCGCTACCATCGTTGCCATCGTTTTCGTTGTATATAGTTATTTTGGACTAGGCTTGGACTGACACAACAGGCTTTGCCCGTGCTTAAGCCTGACCGAAGGTGAGATAGGTCGGCACGACGGAATAACTGAGCCAAACCAGCACAGCCCAAAACATGGTAGGCCCGTGCCGTGCCCAACTCCCAGCTCCATACCTGACGGGTGTCCTCACAACTTGCTGCATTTTAATAGTCTTTGACTAGCTAATCACTGCCTAATAAAGATTTCCTGCTGTTTGGGCTCAGCAGATAATGGAGTGTGTTCTTAATTGAATAGTACAAGGACAGTATATACGTACGAGAGGTGTATGGCTGCATAGATGGCAAAGATAATCTTGTGTATTCCCGAAACCCCCACTGAAGATATATGAAAATAAATGTTCAGTGTCAAGAATCTTCTCTGCACCAGTAGTGCATTGCCGATATTGTTTCCTCTCCTGAAAGCTTTCTACTGATCTTACTGGCGTGATGCTGATGGTGTTTGTTTGTGTCGTTGGCTCTAATTCATTATTGGGATGTTGCAGGTAGAGCAGCCCTACGTATGCAGGACGTGTGATAGTTCATCTCTACCAAATTAATCAGATACTGGCTACTTTAATTTGTCAGACGAAATGCATTCATGTCCTACAAAGATATTCACAATATTAGGATGACAAAACTGGGATCCAGTTCTTCCTTTACAAGTGGTAGTTTTAGGAGGACTCACGTGGAAGAATATGCATGGCTGGTAAAATTTGTTGAACAACTTTCCACACAAGGAAAAGTTTCTTCTTTCGTTTTATCATCAACATATCCAAACTTCTTAATCCATCCGGCTGCAACACGAGAAATCATGTGAGATATCAATGGTCAGTATGTGATGAACAATTGGTACATTTATTAAGCTGAATTTTGGTTATGCAAAAGATCATCAATTTTCAGTGTTTCTGAAAGTAGACTGTCTAACCGATTTGCAAAGCCGATTAGACCACTATGCATAGGCGGTCTGACCAGCCAAGTTGGTAGCTTGGAGGACATAGCAGTTGACCAGGGGTGGATCCAGGCCTCCCGCCTAGGTGTTAGCCTTGGGTGTGAGATATTTACTAGTGCAGAACCTAGGTAAGCCCGAGACACAAACTTCCTCTAGCCTAGGTACTAATGGTCTTCAACTCTCCATAGCCTAGAATGTGATGAAATCTTAGATTTGCCACTGCAGTTGATGGCAATGGATCGAGACTAGGCAGGGGAGTTAAGGTTTAGAGCGGTCATATAATTCCAAGTGAGGCTATGTGGCTCAAGTAGGAGCACAAAGAAGACAAGGGTCGTAGCGAGGCAAGTTAGTGTATGTGATGCACCAAGTGACGGGTCGATACACATAAAGACAGTTCGTGAAGACATAACGGCTAGTTATTAGGCATTACGGGTTACAAGTCAAAGCATGTAGAGATGCTTTGAGGTGAAGACAACGATGGAGTTATGGGAAGGTGCCCAAAACTTAAACTTCGTCGGGGGTATTTTGATAGTTGGCCAAATATCAAGTTGGTTACTTAATCAAATCTGTGACGCGGGGAGGTATAAAGGGGAAGTGGTTTAGATAAAGGAGAGATATAAATGTAGGTGGATCAATCGTTAAGGTGTGAGCGGATTGAGTCTTGTAAGCACTTTGAAATGCGTGTGTGAGTGTGTAAAACCCATTTTAGTTGGGGTTAATGGGTTTCCTTAGTTTTCTTAATGGGTTGGTTATTTAGGGCCTGTTTGTTTTAACTTTAGGGCACTTTGCAACTTCTACTCCAGCTACTCTGAATCTGCGGCTCCCAAACAATCAGATTTTCATCCGATTCTAAGTAGCCGAAGCTACAAAATCCAAAAATGAACTAGTAGCCGTGAAGTCAAGGGTTATCTAGCTTCTCCAGATTCTGACTAACTAGATACTCACCAGCTGCTTCTCAGAATCTACAGCTGAAACAAACAGGCCCTTAGTGGGGAGGAGAGGTGGCTAAGTTCAAGGATTATAGGGTTAAGATTTTATTTTCTACCTTACTTCCTTCCATGGTTGCAAGAGAGAAAGAGTGGTGTTGTGGCTGCACATATTAATTATTTAGGAGGATGTAAATATCTTTCTCTACTAAGAATCAATCAAAGTTTTATCTCAATCATGTTTTTGTTTGTATTCTTGCTCGATTTTGGTTGTTTTTGAGCTTGATATGTGATTTGTGTTCATGGATGTCTTAGTTCAACCCCCTACTTGATTTACCTTGTTAAGATATGTGAGAATAGATCTAGAAGTTCTCGTGCTCTAGATGCTCACGAGTAAAAAGTAATTTATGAATTAGGTTTTTGGTGTTCTTTTGACCTAGATTCAATTCAGTGGACTTGGGCCCAAGAATCTGGTGATTCTTGATTGGTTTGGGTTCTTGATAACTTAAATAAGTCTAATGCAAAATTTGAAAGTATTTGAACAATATTTGAAAAAGTTCTTGAGGTTTGAGCTTTTGTTCCAAAAGAATTTCAGACAGTGAGCAAGGGAACAGTCAGATTGGCCTTGCTCCAGCGATTAGACTGTCCACGGTCAAACTGGCTTCGTCCCGACGGTCAGACCAAGTCCAAATGGTACAAACTTGGTGACTTGTTGTAGTCATTGAGTAAAAATTTGAATAGTTAGGAGGGAAGTTTCAGAAATCATTCACCCTGTAATTGCCGACATCTGTGCTACACAACATACTTCATCCGTTCTGATTTAATTATGAGAGGGGAATATAAAATCCAGTTGTAGGTATGGGAAATGGGAAAACCCATAACCACCTTTGCTATTGCCAATACTCTTCTCCTTGTCTTTTGCTTCTAATGATCTCACCAATAGATGCTTCAGAAACCAAAAGATTTTGTGTTTTCGTGTAATATATATTATTACCATTTGCCTACCCATTTTCTGATTCTCTTGCTGCAGAATGGGTACTTTCCTCTGATGTAGAAATCAGATGCGCATTTTTTTTAGTTCATCTGTACCTGCCTCAGTACCATCATCGAACAACTGAACAAGTCATGTCTGACTCCTCTAAATAAACGAGCTAGGCGAGAATCTCTGATTTGCATCTGAATTAGTTCCCCACTTGTACAACTTGTTCTACTGGTGTTGCTTTCGTCGCATATTCGCATCGTTGAACTCGTTGCCGTTTGGCCATGGCTTTCGTTGTAGCACTGGAGAGTTCGTTAAGACTTGCCCGAGAACAGACAACGTACGCAGGTACGCTTAAAAATGCTGGTTATTGGCGAGTCGTATGGGTTTTCCTGCAAGCGCAGCTGACTGGCTGATGAGAATTGATAAACAGTCGGAGCTAGCCTAACCGGATCGACCCCTTTAGCGAGGCACTGCAAACAGATGGAGATTCTGCTTAATCCGCAAGTCAAACATGCAGTCTCGTGTAATCTGCAGGCGGAAAGGTTTCTAGCCCGTGCGCTCTGATGGCGAAAGATGCAAAAAGTTCTGCGTAGAGGAGCCTAATTGTACGTGCGTCTCGAGAAGAAGAAGAAGAAGAAGAGAGCAAAGCCCAAACTGCACGAGAGCCCTACCGCAAGTGCTCTGCACCCATGCGCGGCCTACGCAAGAGATTCGGCCCAGACCCTCGACTGTTTTTTAATACAATTCGGCTCCCATCTATAATATGAACGGGCCTTAGCAAGTAAGCAGGTTGCGTACTTTTCAATTACAGTTTATAGTATATGTTAAAGCTAAAGTCATTAGCTATAATTATAAATCATAAACCACTGCTTTGAAATGACGGCACAAAAGATATTCTGTTTGTTTGTTCTAGAAAAGTTATAAGCTATGAACCGAAAACAATAGGGCGTAGTCTAAGCTCCGTCATCCATCCAAGCCGTTCTTCCTCGGTCGAGCTCGACCTTCTTTCGCCTAAAGGGGTTGGCTGCAACGTTATGTGGCAGAGCTGGTATAGCTGAAAATGCATCCAATCCTACCATCTCTCGTGGTAGTCCGCAGCGTGGATCGTGATGGCATCTCATCAGAAGGGACCTCCTTGACCGAGCTCTCTCTTCAACTTACAGTTCATTCGCTCGTCCATCGATCCAGCATACAATTCTTGTTTGGTTTCTGAACAAGTCGTACCAACAAACTTTCAGTTTTTTTTTACAATTATATTGGTCGCAAAGGGCAACAAATAAAAATAGCATGCTAATCTAAAACAGAAAATATAAAAGAATATTGAAAAAACAAAACATAAAAATTCGAAAAAAACACTACGTGATAAATTGCTATAGTGTCGCTACAGTGTTTTGAACACAAAAATCAGAAGCTAACGCTGAGGAAAAGCCACACTGAACGGTCCCTTACACTTTCAGAAAGGGTGCGCACGCACTGTTGTTCGGAGGGAATCTTTAGTGTATTCAATCAGCGACGATTCAAAGTTATACCGCATAAGCATTTCAAGAACCGAGCATTTTTTTTCTCCAATGTATTACAGCTTGGAGGTAACGGGAAAGAGGGAATTTGATATGTTGATACGTGGGAACGTATTGTATTGTATGTAATCAAGCTTTTTTTTGTAACTATGGTGTAATTCAACTAAATATTGTCACTAAAAATTTCAAAAAAATTGTAGATACACTTCTAAACTTATTTTATCTATGTATAAAATTTAAAGTTCAATCTATAATTTTTTTTCCGAAAGTTCAAAACTTGTTTTTTTTTTGTGTGTGGGAGAAGTAGGTGGCTCGGAAATTGCAAATTGGCCACGCACGTTTCTGCATCCATGGGCTATCTAAACGGGTCAGGCCGAACAAAACAGACCTCCCTTTGTACACGTCAATCAGGCCTACAGCTTACATATCCGCAGCTCCCGCGCGTAATCCGCAGACTCAGTCCATGCACCGAGTGCAGGACCAAAACCAGAGTGGCAAGACAGTGACGCGCCGATCGATCTCGTCTGAGCAATTTGATTTCCCGTGGGACGCAGCACAGGCTCCTAGTCCCCGTAGACCACTCGTGCACCACTCCTTCCCTGGTCCTCCCTCTTTTCCGGCAACCCAACCAGCTTATGAACCTGCTTGTATTAACTTTTATTTAAAAAAGCTAAAAGCTATATAAATATCTGAATTTCTGAAATAATTTCTCTATTTCTTTAGTTTACTCTGCGAATAAAACAGGAGTCATGACCACATCACACACCACATCTTTTTCGCTCTCATCTCACGCACATATTTCTTCTTCATTTTTCCCACTACTCGTATTTCCTTTTTAAAGTCACTTTTTTTAGCTATTACTATTTATTTTCAACCAAAAGTCATCAACTGCAGCCAATACGAAAGCCCCTATGGCTTATTACCCTGTTCAAAAGTGTTGCTGCTTTTGGCTTTTTGATTGTGGCTTTTGGATTGATTGAGAGGGAGATTAATAAAGTAATGGACATTTGCGTTGAGAAATCACTCCATTCAACATGGCTTATGCAGTGATTCCTACAAAATAGCTTATAGAAAACACCTTAAAAAGCTACTCCGTTCAAAAATTGGCTTGAAAAATCAGAAGCTAGAAACTGTTTAGAACATGGCCTATGGCTCGAGGTTTCTCTTGAATAAATAAACATGACAGTTTATTGGCATTCAATTCATTTGCACACATGCTAGGATCAAACGCTATAGACCACAACCGAAAAGATTAACGCCACATACGGTCGGTGGCTTGAGTAGTTACTCTTATGATTTGCAAGAGTTGGCATGATGATTATATTTCTATTGACATATGGTGCAAAGTCAGGACATAGCACCAAGAGCCCTCAATCGGCAGCCACAAAAGGATAACTGCTTGTTAATGTTAACTAGATCACATGCTTACAGCCACATCTTGTAAGCGGGCCCATCCTCACAAAGGGAAAAAATGGAATTGTTGTACTGTTGTGCTTGCAGGCAACGGTTTTGTGAGTTTGTGAACCAAGTAATGGTGAATTAGTGATGCATCTTGAATTCTTGATGTCCAACTCCTCATCATAGGAGAGATGACAGGCCATTGGTTAAGTGCACATTGGGTCCAAAAAGTACTGCAGCCATGTATTAGTCCTAAAGTTTATCCATATGCTTATGTCGAAGCTCATGAACTTTCAGATATTGTGCCAAACTGGTATTGTTTGTAGCACCACATTTCATACATGAAATTGATTCTCATGTTCAGTATATAAGACAAAAGTTGAATATCACATCCTTGTGTGGTCTGTCAAAGTGTTGACAATAATCATGGTGAAAGTTCGAAGTTAGTATTGAGTTACATGCACCAATCAGTTCATCCAAAAGCTTAAGTTGATGAGAAAAGATGAGCAATTCACTTATACTTCAATACTCCTTACGTGTAGGCTCTCTTAGGCCTAAAACGTGGAAATAGAAGTGAGCTGCAATTATTATTTTTAATTGCGCTAACCGGGTCTCAAAATCAAGACCTCTTGGCTCTGATACCATATTGAGTTACATGCACCAGCCAATTCACCCAAAAATTTAAGCTGATGAGGAAAGACGGACAATTCACTTATACTTCAACAGTTAGAACCATGTTGTCTCCTTTGTGCGAGGCAATCTAACGTTGGAGCATTATCATGATGATAATTTGAAGTGTGAGGGCAAAGAACAAATTACCACTGTGAATCTTTTGGGCCTACTATGTGCTCGTTAGTTCATTATGTCAACCCTGTTATTATGGCGCTCTTTAAAATGAAAAATTTGTTCATTCAATCAAACTTCAACACACCTTGTGCTAACACTTCATGGATATTTACAGTTCTTTCGCAGGTCTAATGAGAAGATGGTTGAGTTCTTGCAAATTCAGTTGGCATCATACACAAGAACCATGCTGAGAGTGTTCATTAAAGAGAGTGTTATGAAGAGCTGAAAGGCACCGGCTCATCTAAGGTTTCTAAAAATAAGAGGCTGACTTTCTGTGCGGAAGGGAATATCAGTGTCTGTAAAACTACATTCCTTCAAAGAATAGCCAATGAGACTATCGAGCTACTTCAGCATGCTCGATGCTTGCCATGCTGAGCCAGAGAGGTATGCATTTAGTTAATGAAACTATCAGAAATTGTAACTGTCTTACACTGTCATGCCGCCGTGAAGCACTGTGCTGATCGATTGAGCGTTGTAGATTGTCGTCATTTATGATCTACTTGGGGCGATCTGGTGGAGGAATAGTGAGTCGGCTGCACGACCGGGATATATACCACTCCAAGTACTCGTCGTACATCCTGATGTCGTACAGACACGCTGCTCCATGACGACATCTAGGTGCGCCCTGTCAGTCCATGTCATTGTCCACTCCTGCTGCACTTGTTGCTAGTCCATTCCATGCTGACCCGCCCTTGATTTCCTGCATTTCTAGAATCATCGGTGTTACAGAGCAAGATATACAAAGTGTAAACATTACTCAAATGGAGTTTGACTCACCGATGTATGACTCACGGTAGGAACCTACCGTGCAGAGGGGGCACTACCGGGTGCAAACTGAACTGTCGCATTACACACTGTGGCGTGTAAGCCTCCACCGTGTATGAGAACACCACATGGTATGTCCTCGCCCATAGCTCCGCGTCCTACAGGCATTGCAGGGATAGCTTATACGGTGATGCACGATCCACAAAATCTACAGTTCATGGACCCCAGATGATATCACTATTATGCAACGACTTAAACTTGTTGTGCCAAAACAAGTAGCACTTCGACAGTCTGCCCTTGGCTCAGCGCAGATGGGTACCAGTCCACTGAAAGCCCATAGTGGGCTCGTCTATTAGGTCGGCGAACTGGCCGAACGGGTGCACTAGCGTCACGATGGCCGGACGCCCGACAGGGAAGTGCTCCGAACTCCACAGCTGCAAGAGCACATAGCAGACGGTCAGGTTGAGGGTATCAGCAGCGCCGCGCTAGCAAGCATCACACAACCCGCGATATGTCACACATAGGACAGCTGATCCCCAGCTGTATTGAGGCATCGCCCCAACTCCATGTCAACCAAAGACTCGGAGAGGCAGATGAACTCGACATTGCAAATATCGCCGTGTGTGGCTGGAAATATACTCTAACCAAATAGCTAAATAAGGTACGCGATGAGGTGCATCTTGATAACTTTGAGCGGTGCATCCCATGGGCACACACTGAAATTCTTCAGCCAAGCGCGGGGGGCGCCATGAGCACCCTCCGGGATAGCTAGGTTGAACCAGTCCGCTAGCCTCTCCTTCTAGTCCATCGGTACAGGGGCTAGAACAGGTGCGTTACCCTGGAGAGGGAAACTGGTCAAGAACAAGATGTCCTACAGAGTGACTGTCATCTTATCCCACCGAAAGTGGAATGTGTGCATCTCGGTTCTCCACTTGTCCACTAGTGTCGCAAGTAGGCTGCCATCGATGGTAAATTGGCATCCAATGGTGACCAGCCTTGCAAAGGGCAACAAGCCCGTGGCCCTCAGGATTGAAATGTAGCGCTCATCCAGCTCCCAATGTTCCTTCCCTCCCCGCAGCTTGAAGGGCGGAGAGCCAGCCGTGTCACCTGTCATCCATGAGTGACACCGATGGTTCTCATCGTAGTACTATTCTAGAAGCTCGATAAAGTCACAGTTTCCAATAAATAGGATAGATAAAATATTAGTGTGAAGATTAATAATGATAATAAATACTACAAATTAAAATTTACGATAAAATAAATACTACATACATATATGTATTACATATTATATATGTGTATATGTAAGGGCAGTATAATACTACAAATTAAAAATTACAATAAAATAAATAATTAGACATATATTTATTTCATGGCAATACAATACTACAAATAAATAATTACATAGTTATTTATTTCATGGCAGTGCAGTACTACAAATAAATATTTCTTTCACGGCATTACAATGCTACATGAAAATTATGATGAAATAATGACAGGCTATAATGCTAGCTCATAATTTTCATGTAGCATTGAAAATCACAGCATCGTAAATATTTGTGTGTGATTAATTAAGAATTAAAACGAGCTAGGAGTAGCACTACTCAGCTAGCTAGGCTAGGTTCACATGACAGGTTGACATGGCACACACATATAATAGTAGTCATGCATTTATGTTTCTAATATAATCTTTATTCTGGCATCATAGTTTAATTAATTGCTACACTTAGTAGTTACGATTTTAATGTCTAATGCAGTCAACATAAAAGTATATAAACAATATATATTTGCTAATAAAAAATTAATTAATACAAAAATTTAAATAATAATGCCTAAATAATTAGGACTAACATAATTACACCTAAATAACTGCAACTAATTACGTAAGTAGTTAACAAAAATAATTCATATGATAAAAAATTACTTGTTAATATAACTGCTAATAACAATACTAAATAATATTTAATCGGCTATGAAGAAAGCGAACAAAGACCGCAGGCGAAGAGTGCAAGCGAAGAGACTTTGAGAGTTACTACGAGAGTTTGCTAAATATTAGGACTAAATTAATTATACCTAAATAATTACAACTAATTATGTAAATATTTAACAAAGATAATTCATATGATAAAAAATTATTTGTTAATATGACTGCTAACAACTGCACTAAACAATACTTAATTGGTTGTCAAGAAAGTGAACGAAAAGCGCAGGCGACGAGTGCGAGCGAAGAGACTCTAAGAGTTACTATGAGAGTTTGCGAAAGAGCGACTGTGAGAGCAACTGCGGGAGAGCACGTAATTTATAGCATGAGCGAAAGCGCAGTGCGCACCGATAATGACGGGAGTGAACAGTGCGCTGGGAGACAGATGCGATGCAAGTGACACTTTCAGTGGTCTTTTTCCTGTATGAGTGCTCAAGTTTTATATGAGCCAAATATCTACGGCCTACTACATTTATTCACACGCGGATTAAATAAAGCAAATAAAACTAAAATACAGATTAAACAAAGCAAAGAAAATAAAATGACCCACCTCTGTCGTACCTGCTAATCACCTGGTAATTATACGAATTTTTGAGCAATAGTCATAGCAAATAAAATTATAAAAAATTACACTATCAAGTACATTATTGTGAGAGGTTGTACATAAAATTTTATAATTGTTTGAGCTCATTTGTTGTATTTAAAAATTAAAACATTACCTGATAATTATACAAATTTTGAGTAACTTTTACAATGGATAAAATTATCAAAAACTTACTTAGTCAATGACGTTATGTCGAGAGGCTGTACATAAAATTTCATAATTTTCAATGTCATTTTCTATATTTAAAATTCAAAGAAAATGTATATAAAAAATTAAGGTTGGTAATTAAGCTTAATTACATGCCATCTAATGGTGGGGTGGTAGGCAGTCTGCTGTCTGGTGGCGGGATGGCAGGCAACCTGACGACAGTGGCAGGCTCATGCGTTAGCTCTGCGGTGTCATCGCCCGGCCACCGGGCGGCAAAAATGCCATTTTTGGCAATGTGGCATGCATGCTACTATTTCCGTAATTACAAGTGCAAATAATGCCATATATACCAAAAACTCGGTGAATAATGTGGTGTATGTCTTTTCGTATTATGTTTTAGCTCCTAGACAACGAGTCCCTCCTTCTACCTCTAGCTTGAGATGCTGGTCCTTTTCTTTTTGAGTTCGGTTTATGATTTTTGACTGTGACTTATGACTTTTGGAATGTTCATAAGAGATTACAGAATAATAGAAACTCGTGTACAATTTTGGCTGATATAAATAAAGTCGCTACATTGTATTCTATAATCAACTTGTAGACCCCGTCTTGAAAAAACACTCCTTTTAAAAACTAGTTACTATAGAAAAGCCAAAAACAACTTTTAGAAACTGAAAAGAAAATGTCGCTACTCCCTTTGTACTATAAATCCGTTTGGGATATGTACAGTTAATGTTTTAACTGTTAATTCATGTTAAAGTATATAAATTGACTAAATGAAAATAATACTATTAGATTTGTCTTGCAAAAAAAATTGTATGATACATTTTTACTAGTATATAATGATACAAAGTCACGGTCAAAGTGTTCTATCATAGAGCACAAAAAGTAAAAGTAGACTTATATTTGGCATAGAGAAAGTAGTAAACCCTAAACCCTAATTGCAGTAGAAGTTGAGCTCTAGCTTGTAGGCTTTGGAGCCGTGCCATTTGACATGGTACTTTCACCCAAAATGTGGAAGCTGAGTTCGTGGCTAATAGAGTGTTCATATTATTTTTCGTTTCTAACTTTTATTTAAAAAAGACAAAAGCTAATATAAACTTCTTCATTCTTTTCACTTCCGTTTCATACTGAGGATGAGACAGAGGGTCATAAGTGCATCACACATCCCACTCTTCTTACTTCCGTCTCACATATACATCTCTTTATCACTTTTCTTACCACCCATCTTCTTTTTTTAAAAAAAACCACTTCTTTTAATTATATTATTTATTTTTAACTAAAATCCACCGGCCACAACCAATAAAAACACCCTCCAGATCGCCAGCACCCAGCAACCAGACCAGATAAAAAAACTTGGAGCGCTGTCCGGTCAACACTTAGAACAAGCCTAGAAAAATAAGAAGAAAAAAATGGCCTCCTATTTCTTCAACGGTTGATTGGGACCGCCCGTGTGCTATTAGACGGCTAGGATGGCCTGCAGTTAGCTGCGCAACCGATCTGTGTGTTCTATGACAAGTCCGACCAATCCAACTGGGAGAAGCGTCTAGTAGTCTCCACTGACTCCGAGGGCGTTCGCGAACCCCATCAAACCGCTAAACTGCTGCGGCGATCGGAGAGAGCGTCAAAAGCAGACGCCGGCGGCGAGGGGGATGGCTGCGATGGACGCGTCGGGCGAGCTGCAGTGCGTGGGGCGGCTGGAGGTCGCCGCGCCGCCGCCGGCGCGCTATCTCCGCGTGGGCTCGCTCCCCGTCCCCACCGACTGCTCCGCCTCCCTCCCTGCCCTCCTCCCCTCCGCGTCCCCGTAAGCCCTCTCCCCTCACCCTCGCTTCTGAGCGCGCCTGCGCGTGTTAGATGATGTGGCGCGTGAGTCTAGGCGTCTAGCTAATGCTTGAGCGATTTGCCGGATTCTTATGTGGTCCCTCATCGACTCCCAGGAAGGTGGTGTGTTCCGATTCATGATAGTTGTCGATTAGGGTTTAAGCGTTTGGATGTATTGCTAGGATTTTAAGGTTTGGGGTGGGGAATTTGATCTAGAATGCGATGGGAGTGGGAGCTCTCTGCGTTGTGGCTGTGGAATTAGAATTGTTTGTGATTAGTTGTGATTCGTTAGGGAGCACTGAGGAGGGGAAGTTGAGTTGAGCCGAGTGTTGGAGATAAGGTGTCAGTCGCTTCTTCAATTATTTAGTATTATGAGCGATTGGGTTTGTGATGGAATGATTATGGTGAAATGAATAGCAGGCATGTGTGCTGCTGCTAGCGAAGGTTGGTTTTATGGATGAATTCAGCGTGTCTTCAATTTTGCTGGAACCTACAGTGCGGGTGGATGCTACGTCCCCTCTTTTGGTTTTATCTTTTGTACTGCAACCGACTAATAGTGGCAAATCATGCTAAGATATAGAAGTGTAAAGGGCCAAATGGAATTTTGTCCAGTCTGCAAGTGCCTGATTAAGGATCACTGCTGTTTTAATTCTCCTGTGGTCACAATTAATGTAGGACTGGAGCTCCAAGGTATCAAATGCTGCCATTGGAGACTGATCTCAACACACTCCCGACAATTTCAAACCTCCCAGAGAAGGTTCCTGCAACGGATGCAAAGAGTACTGAAGGTGATCTCCATCGAGGATTGGTCATTTTAGTTTGATCAACAACAACAAAAGAAATAAATCTTGTCTTCTTAATAGATTGTACTTTAAAAGAAGCATACATAAGAGTACAACCTTTAGGTGATTGTAAATGCGTAACTGTTTAACATATACTAGCATTGATTACCTTGCATGTCACCATCTGGACACCAATTGTGTCAGCGCTTTCATGGTTATTCCTTCCCTATATATGTAAATTATGTTGGGTATTTATGAATGATTCTTGTGAAAATCTAGATGAGAATACTGGGTGAATTGATTTTTCAGCATATTTGCTCACCAGCAAGCAAAGATTTTGAATCTTCTGGTGCATTTATTACCACTCGAAAAATGGGTACATGCTTGTCTTGCCATGAGTGTTAATTCTTGTTTTTACACCTAGATCTATTTTAGAAGTCATAGAAGAGAGTGAAAATACAAGCTTTTGGGTAATTTCTATTCTATGTTCATGACACCTGTCTGCCTTGCCCCCACAAGCTGCTGTTGCAGTAGTGCATGCAGCAGCAGAACCATTCAAATTGTGCATGTGACTATCAGTCTGTTTGATCCATTTAGTAGTCGCAAGTGGTTATAGTTGTTGGGCATGCCAATGCACTTCTTATTGTTATGTTTGTTCATATTCTTCAGGATTAAGGTATGGAAGTGGACTTGTCAACCAAAACTTATCAAGGAAGTGTGAAGCATTAGCTGTGTCCGGCCTAGCCGAATATGGTGATGAAATAGATGTAATTGCTCCAGCTGATATTCTGAAGCAGATTTTCAAAATACCATACTCCAAGGCGCAAGTATCTATTGCTGTTAACCGTATTGAAGATACTCTCATTCTAAACACAGGGTAAGTTGCTCGGTGCATTATAACGAACAGGCTCAATGTAGTTAATCTAATGCTATGCTCTATATTGTGTTGTAGCCCTGATGTTGATGAAGGTGAAAAGATATTCAGAAGACAGAATAATCAGCCTAAAGGATCTGACCCTTCGATTTTTCTGAATTTTGCAATGCACTCAGTGAGAGCAGAGGCTTGTGATTGCCCGCCAAGTCATCAACCATCACAAGAAAAGCAAGCAGCATCCACTATCTTGCGTGGACCCTTTGGTCATAGGGAGGGTTCATTTGATCCACCCTCGCCATCTTGTTTTAGTACATCACCGTATTTGGATCAGAATGTCAGTAAAAGCAGAAAAGCATCACATGGCACTCGTGAAAACCTGTACTGGGGTGCAAGGGAAAACAAGCAAAAAGTTAAAGGATCAGATCCCATTAAGAAAACCACTCATATTGGTGAAAAACCCAGATGTGACATGCAAGAATCCGAGAAGAGTAGGAGAGTGGGAAACAATGGATTTCGGAAGGTTTGCTTTTGGCAGTTTCACAATTTCCATATGCTTTTGGGTAGCGACTTGCTTATATTTAGCAATGAAAAATATATTGCAGTCAGCTTGCACCTCTGGGATGTTTCGAGACAGGTATGCTTTATTTTATTGAATGGCTTCACAGATTATTTCTTTGCTCTTTCTGTTGACAAATCGTGTTTGACAGGTTACTCCATTGAACTGGCTTGAAGCTTGGCTTGACAATGTAATGGCAAGTGTGCCCGAATTGGCCATCTGTTATCATCAGAATGGTGTTGTCCAAGGTTATGAGCTTCTAAAAAATGATGATATATTTCTACTTAAGGGTGTGTCCGATGATGGTACACCTGCATTTCATCCACAGGTTGTCCAGCAAAATGGACTGGCTGTCCTGAGGTTCCTTCAGGATAACTGTAAGCAAGACCCTGGTGCATATTGGGTATGACATATGAACTTATTATTTATGTTATCAGATTCAACTTTTTAGTCTCTTATCTGTATCACATTAATATTTTTTACTTTCAACTCATCTTTTTTAGCAATAACCATCATGCCAGTTCTTGTTCATTATACTGAAGCTTTGCTTACTCAGTTGTTCAAAGGTGCTGAAGAAGATGTTGTACAGCTATATGATATGTCTGTCTTACCTCAAAAACATACAGCTGGTGATCATAGATCTTCATGTGGCCCTATGTCTTCTTTAATGAACAAGGGGAGAAAAGAGTCATTGTTCTCTCTGGGCACACTCCTTTATCGTGTTGCTCACAGGATGTCCTTATCAAAGGTAACTAGGGAATTGTCTCTTCTTCTACTTTGCTTTCATACAGCTTTATTGACCGTTAATATTATAAATGTTTTGCAGGTACCTAGTAATAGAGCAAAATGTGCAAAGTTCTTCAGAAAATGCTTAGACTTTCTCAGTGAGCAGGATCACCTGGTATTTTTATTTATCATGTCATGCTTTTATCAGTTTATTGTTTACTTTTATCAGTAAGAAGTTGTGTCAAATGTGTTTCTTCTTTTTGGTGATCTTTTAGGTTGTCCGGGCATATGCTCATGAACAGTTTGCAAGGCTCATCCTTAAATGCTATGAGGAGTTGGAATTGACATCTGAATCATTTCTGCTTGAATCTGAAGTTACTCTTACTGACTTGGATGATGAATCTCCAGAGATGAGCCTTGAGAATACACCGTCAAAGCAAAATGACATATTGCCAGAGATTAGCAAGGATGAGCCAGCAGCCTTAGATAGTATGTTGGAATGTTCACAGTCAGAATCTCCTCGTATGTCGAATAGTTCAGTGGAACCAGCTCATGTTGATATTGGTCCTGCGTCTTCCACTACAGAAGATGTTTCTGTGGTTAGCTTGGTAATGTGTCAAGCTGGAACCTCTCAGATATCAAAAACAATTGCTGATGCAATCTCCTCTAAGCTGGCAGCTATACACCACATATCACAGGCTATCAAATCCCTTAGGTGGAACCGGCAGCTGCAGTATACTCATGATGGTTATGTCGACAATGCAGATACCATTTGGGAGAGACCTGTTGACTTTTCTTTATGTCGATGTGGTGATGTTGACTGTATTGAAGTTTGTGAAATTAGGGAGTGGCTATCAAAATCGAAAATGGATCATAAATTGTGGAAACTTGTTCTTTTGCTTGGAGAATCGTATCTGGCCCTTGGAGAGGCATACATGAATGATGGGCAGCTTCTTCGCACTCTTAAAGTTGTGGAATTAGCTTGTCTTGTTTATGGGTCTATGCCTAAAAATCTTGATGGTGATGAATTCATCTCATCCATGTCCTATGGTTCATTGAGCCTTGAAGATGGTGATCTAAAGGCAAATCTTGTATTAGATGAGGCAGACTATTTCAAGAATGCAAAATGCTTCAGTTATGTCGTTTCTGCTCAACGGTTGCCTCCAAATTATTTATTTTGGGCTAAGGCATGGATGCTTGTAGGCGATGTCTATGCGGAATATCATAGATTGAGCAGCCATCAAATACCGGTGTTGACAGAACAAAAGTCTGATGGTGAACTTAGAATGTCTAATGAAGTTGCAATGGAGGTCAAACGTCTTAAGAGAAAACTGGGAAAGGATAAGCAGAATTGTGGCACGTGTTCACTGATAAACTGTAGCTGCCAAAGTGATAGGGCAAATAGCGGCAGCAGTGCGAGCAGTAGTAATCCTGAGGCCTCTACATTCTATGGAAGAAAGAAAAATAAAAAATCATCTGGCAGGAACTTTCATTCACAGTCTAGAGAAACTAAAGAGAACCCTAGTCCCAGTGCACAGGAAGCTATGGAAGGTTCTGAAAAAAAGCAGCATAGTGGGATTGATACCTGTCTTGAAAAAAGCTCAGTATCAAATGTTGGTATTGATCGTAAAAAACATACCATGGAAAATCAGTCAATCAGTGCTGATGGGATTCCTGGTAAATCTAACGAAGACGTTTCCGGTGTGAGGGGTGGTGGTATCTTCAAGTTCCTTGGAGGTCCTAAACCAGGAGATATTGAATACAATTTATGTTCTGCTATTCACTGCTATGGTGCGGCCAAGGGAGCTATGTTTGAATTTTCTGTTCACTCAGCAGAAATGTCCACCGTTCTTAAGAAAAGAGGCTGGGCTTTCAATGAACTGGGCCGCCATAGACTTGAGAGTAGAAATCTGGGTAGCGCTGAGAGTGCTTTTGCTGATGCTGTTAGAGCATTTCAAGAGGTCTCTGACCACACAAATGTTATATTGATCAACTGTAACTTAGGTCATGGTAGAAGAGCTTTAGCAGAGGAATTTGTATCAAGGATAGATGAATTTCAGAAGTATGATCTTCCTGAAGGTGCATATATGCAATCCATGAAGTCTGCCAAGTCAGAATATTTTCAGGCGATAAACTACTATACAGCAGCTAAGAGGCAACTGAGGTATGCTGATAATGAGGTCGATAAAGTACTGTACAATGAGGTTTACACCCAGTATGCCCATACCCACCTGAGGCTTGGGATGCTTTTGGCAAGGGAAAGCTTCTTAACTGACAGTTATGAAGGTGGACATGTTGATGAATCATCTAATAGAACAGTTCTTGAGATTTCAGCAAGTGATGCTTTTCGGGAGGCTTTGTCTACATATGAATCCCTTGGTGAACGCCGCAAACAGGAAGCTGCTTTTGGTCATTTTCAGCTAGCTTGTTATCAACGGGATCTGTGCTTAAAGTTCCTGGATTTGGTTGACAAGGAGGTCAAACAGAAGAATGAGGATAAATATCGTCAGAAAGCTAAGTGGTATGGTTCACTAGCAGAGAAGAGCTGGCAGAAGGCTTTAGAATTTTATGGTCCGAACACACATGCTACCATGTTTCTTAACATCCTTATGGCACAAGCTGCCCTTTCCATTAATCTCTCCAACTCGTTTCACTCGTGTGCGGTATGTTCTTTCTGGCCTTGCTATCTCTTCCGATTCGAGCTGCTCAGTGTGCTAAATTTAGTTCTGCTATTATTCTTTCTAGCATTCCACTATATTTATTGGATAGATTCTTTTGAGCTATGGCTTTTGGCTTAAAATTTTGAATTATGGCTGTTCGCGAGAGAGTACGAAGAGAGATACTTGTGCGATTTTGGCTAATATAGATGAAATCAGGACAATGTCTACTACAATAGATTTGTGGACTCCGCTTAAAAATACACTCCATTTTAAAGTTAGTTAATGTAGAAAGGTTAACCATAAGTCCAAAAGAACTCACCTATTGTGCAGAGCAAATCAGTGTTGTCTGCTTAGCATAATTTAGCAAGTTACACTTCATATCTGGTACTATCAATCTACTATTATGGCTGTACTGGTGAGAGTAATTTTGCTGTGTAATTACATTTTGTTTCTGCCAAGTTGGAGTTACACGTTTTTTGTAGAGCGCAATGCTTGAAAAAAGGCATTTCTGGCAGTAAATAAATCGCAATAGGTTGCCGCACTATGGCTAGTAATACATACTATAATAACCAGTACGTAGAAACCGGTTGAGCATGAGGTTGCCTGCGCCTTGCTCTTGCCGTCTAGCATGTGTACATCTAGAGTGTCTTATTTGCGTATACATCTGGAATTGAATATTCCGTTTTCATTTTAATCAATATTTTGATCCTCTTTTCCTCAGATGCTTGAAGCCGCACTGGTGCACTTGCTTGAAGGCCGCCATGTGGTTGAAGCGAACGAAGAGAATACAAACGATATGAGCCTGGACATAAAGCCGAAGTTCTGGAGCCAGTTGCAGAGCCTGCTGAAGAGCATGTTGGCAGCATCGCTGCCTGGCAGTAGCACAGGCAGACCAGCAGCTCCTGTCGGTCAGGCCAGCACTAGCAACAGAGGAGATGCCGCGAAGCTAAAGGAGATGTACCGTTTGTCTCTCAAATCTACCTCTCTGGGCCAGCTGCACGCTTTGCACAAGCTTTGGGTCTCCTAACACCTCTACTTCACAAATGGTTACCCTGCATGTAATGCTAATTATCTACTAGTAGCGCTGGTGAGTAAATAGCTTTGTAATGTAAATGAGTAAGCAAGGACTTGCGATGAAACTGAAAGGTGACAGTGTCCTGTTACTCGTGTACCTGTATTGTTATTACACAGATGGTTTTACTTTAAAATGAAGTGACCGTTTTAGTCAGAAATTTAGAATGTGTCCGCCGTCCGCGAACGAAAACAAAGCGTCCTACTTTGCGTTCGCATAGCCCGACAAAAAGGCTAGCGTCATCGACCTTCAAAAAAAAGCTTTGACATCATGATGCTGCAAGAGAGAGAAATGATGCCCATTGAACACTGACCAGAGTGCACGCGCTTGAATTATCTAGGATTTTGCCGAACAATAAAAGTACTTGTGTTGTGGTCAGACCACTCAAGCAGCGAAAACATGGTGTGCAAATGTAAAATGCTCATTAAGTGCTAACAAGGGAGGAAATACATGCAACTTGTTTGGTTTCAATACCTCACTCAAAACGGATTGAAACAATGGTTCTAACCCAGATAGATACAGAATGACTGTGCAGTACAAACCTCAAACACATCAATTACATTCCAGAGCCAAGGGTGAACAAAATGTCACACTAGGAATAGCAACCCTTCTATACATCGACGTTCCGATGAGATGAAAATAATCTACATCCCTGACGAGCTTTCTACAATATGTTCACAGCAATGTCAAGACTAGAGGGCTATGTCGTTCAGAAGTAATTGTATGGCCATTAACTTGGAATCAAAATTTCACGAATGCTTAGGTCTTCGTGTCAAGATGGTGTCGAGGGGACAATAAACGACATGCTTCAGTCTCCAATCTCCACAGGAAGGACTAAGAAATAGCATATGAAACGCCAAGCATCCTGGAAGATCTCTAGACAAAGTAGTCTTGCCGCACAACAGTGACAAAGTCGCAGGGAAGCGAGCCATCCTCTTTTGTTTCCCTATATCACCATTTCCTTGGATATGCCAATATATCTTTGGAGGGAGAGGGGTATACAGGTCTGCAGTGATATACAGAAAAAAAATGATTAACACTTTGGAAGAAGATATTGGCGATACCATTCTACCAAACTTCACAAGCATCTACCTGCAGATAGAGTTTGATCAGGTTCTCTAGTAGAATGCAGCACAACAGTACCAGCAAGGACTGTAAGAAATCCACAAATCTCAGAGGCAATACTGCTTGCGCTCTGCCCAGACCAGTCCTGGATAGTTATGAAACAAAAGTTGACCAATTAACACAAGACGAGAATACTGAGTGCATTCTAATGTTTTTAAAATTTCACTCACCTTGAACATTATGGCGCTTGCTAAAATAGTGAGGGTAGTGAACATGGCATAATGGATGGGAGAGACAACTGCTGTATTGAAAGTATCCAGTGCCTGAAAATTTAACATGACATTAGCTGGTAATTAAATTTTAACCTCAGAAAATATTTTCTTTTAGCTGAGATTAGGATGTGAATCATGTGGTCAGCAGATACTGACATATTTTTTTAGGGTGCCTGTCTACCTCTGGCAAAGTTTACGTATATCATATTTTTCATTTTGTTATGGAGGTATTGTTGTGCAAAAACTAGAAGGCTATTAAGCTTCTTAATATGTACACTGATCAGGCATTGGGTGTACCTTGTTTAGGTAAACTAACTGAATAACCAAGCACGTTACTGAAACCACTGCAAACAGCCACGTCTGGAAATACCCGGCCTGGTTTATGCCCTCGATTGTAAGCTTAATGGCAATGCCCACAGCCTTGATACTCATTACCTAAAAAACACAACAGCGAAAAAATGACATATACCCATATTAGCAACAAACCAGTAAGAAACCAGCGGTGCAATTATGCAGAACATTTACCGTCAGGGATCCAATCACCGAGCAAATTCCAACATACACCATTATGTTCGTCTGCCCATATCGTGGAGCGTAATACAGCATGAGGAGCAGTGACACTGCCACTGCCAAGGCAGCATAGCAAAGGAAAGCTACAAAAACATTACAGAACACATGTCAAAAGACAAGTTCATTGGGAACTTCATGGAAAAAGCATGGAAACTTACTAGGGTGTGTTGCCAAGTGCCAGATCTGCTCCACTGAGCTTGGGGTCCTCTCCTGGGGGGCATGGAGGATGATCACCGTCGACCCAACAATACAGAGAACACAGCCCAGCACGCCCACCCGTTGCAACTTCTCATTCAGTGTGAAATGGGCTAGAACAGCACTGCCCCCAACAAATCATCACAGAAGCATACACATGCACATATCAGCACGAACCCAAGACAACAGATTCCGAATGTTACACGCGCCAACTATAACATTCGCCATTCTACCTGACAATAATACTGAGTGCGCCCAGTGGCGTGACGAGGACGGCCGGCGCAAACATGTAAGCCACGAAATTGGCAATCTCCCCGACAAGCACTGAAAAGTTGAAATTTTGCTTAAACGTTTCAATCCAATTCCCACATGATTAGGCACAAATGAGGCCAACAGGATTGTGAAAGCTTACTGGTGACCATCCCGACCCACCAGAGAGGCTCCAAGAGGTACCCATACCCTCCGTCACCTGAAATTTTCGACAATACAACAGCGGTCACATCGTCTGTTACATGGAATTGACCGAATTGGGCATAAAGGATCCGCCTTGCTCACATCCCACAGCGTGTGAGTTCGAATTGGCACCCAAGAACCAGAAAGACCTAGAGTTGCAAATAGAAGAACGAAAAGGACAGCGCCTTTGGGACGCCGGGGCGAGCAGCGAGTGGGGGCAGACCTGCTCGGGAGCCACCGGCGCCGGCGCGGCGGAGGCCCTTCTTCTTGACGATGAAGCTGACTCCGATGAAAGCCGAGGAGGCGACGGCGAGGAGCGCGCCCTTGAGGTTGGCGGCGAAGAGGTCGCCGCCAGCGTCCATCACGGCGGGGGTCATCGGTGGCGTGCGGCGGCGCGTGGCCGGCGCATTTGAAGCGAGCCTTATGTTCGGATTTGGAAGTGTTTTGACCGGCGATGTGCGCGATGGGGTTGGAGTTGGAGGGAATGGAAGAAGTGTAGAGGCACAGGAGATGCAGGATTTGGAATTTGATTTATTTATTCCTCTCCATTTTCTTATGTTTTGGGTTTGCTTTCACATTGCTTTGAGTACATGTATGTATACACTGGCATGAAGTGTCGTGTTCGACTTGAAGTTTGCGACTTGGGAACGAAGGCTATATCTCGTGGGTAATTGAATTGAACCCGCTATTCTTTTTTAGTAAATTTTACAAAACTATACTACCTTAACAAATAGTGTTAGACTGATGTACCACTTCAAAGAATAACTTACAACACATAATACTCTAAATATATTTAGATTCAGTATATTTTATTTTCTCTATTTTATTATGAATTAAGTATTTCCCTCCTTTTTTGATCATGAGAATGACTATCTTGTCCATATGTGTTATGTATTTATGATTCTAGAAATACCACTTAAACCATGCGACACCAAGTTATTCCTGAAATTTCCATGTCATGCAAAAAAAAGCAAAAACTTTGGTTCGGTGAGCTCCTGTTGCTGCCAATCAATTTGAATTAAGCAATTTGAATCCATGGTGCTAATTCTAGTCGTGAATTAAGCAATTCAAACAGAGATTCCAAGAGCAATATTTGCACAACGTTGAGACCTAATCAAGATTACCACATCCTAGCAGAACAACCGCTGGGTTCGCCAAAATTATTTCTTGCAAGCTGTGCCAATTGGTTGCACCAGGAACACACTAGAGGAGCTGGTTCAGTTACAACATGCTCAAACCAGATAACTAGTATTTTTCTAGAATCATGAAAACCTGGAGAGATAGATTAGAGGGGAGACAGTTACGACACAAGAGCTAAAAACGAAGGTCTCGTTGATTCCCCTCCTCCAATGGACCTCGCATGGGACAAGACTCCAAAACTACAAGATGACCCCCTAGCCCCAGGTCAGCATCTGCTCCAGCACGCCCTATGCTGTAAGTCAGGAACAGCAGGCGCGCGGCGTGACGCGATCTAAAAACAACTAAAAAATTTTAAACCCTAAGTTATCATAGCAATTACCACTAAATTATGTCATGTAACTCAAGAAATTCAAAAAACAACTAAACACTAAAAGTTATCATCTAGATTTTTAATAATTTACCAGGCAAAAGTCACATAAATTACTATTGTTAAACCCTTAGTTACCACCGATAGCTTAACAAATCACTAACATAAGTTTTAAAATTACTATCAATTTACTAATTTTAAAAAGTTTAGGAATTACCATCATTCAAACTCTAAGTTATTATTATAGTCTTAAGAAATTATCATCTTAAATTCAAAATTACCACTATTTCTATAAATCCATAACATTTTAAAACTTACAATCAGTTGCACCCTACATTATCATCTGCATTTTTTAGTAAATTAGTGCCCTAAGTTCTTAGGCCGCGCTCAACACCGCGCCAGCTGTCGACGTTCACATCAGTGGTCGCTTTTTTCACTGTTCACTTTTTTGTTTTTTCTGATTTTTTTTAGGTTTTTTCTTGTATTCTTTTGCATTGTCCGTGATATACTAACATATTTTTCTATTTTTAATTTTTTAAATTTAATTATATCAAATAAGCCAACTCAGTTACGGATGCCAAGAGCGACAGATGGTGTTGCAGCGGAGGAGGGTTTTGGGGGGCAGGCAGACTAGGACCACTCAGACGACAATCTCCTCGAGGAGGTTGCCGCGGGGTTCTGGCATAGTCACCGGCAGGGCGTCCACCTTCTTCTTACAGCTCCGCCATGGTCACCGGCAGGGAGTACATCTTGGTTATTGATTTTGTCACTAGCAGAAGGGAAAAGTTCGAGTGGAGCATACACTGGAGAAGCTGCTGCCGTAGTTTTGTAGTGGCGGCGGCAGCAGGTAGTAAATAGCAGGGTGGTTGGGCCGGCCGTGGTGGACTGGTGGGGGCGGACAGATGCAAGGATACCTGAAACTATAACACAGAGATAAACATGATTATCATCATCGATCCTCAATAAAGATGGCAATGGGTACCCATAACCCGAAACCCGATGGGTAATTACCCCATTAGGGTACATATATGGGTTAAAATGTCTACCCATGGGTCTACTAATGGAAAAAAATAGGACCCAATAGGTATGCGGGTATGGGTATGGTTTGACACTATCCATACCCATTACCCAATGGATACCCGAGTATTTATGGGCCATCCATTTGAAGCCCAGCCCACACAACAAATAATTATATTTAGCCCAGCCCAATAGATGGAAACTAAAACCCTAACCGGCTAACCCTATTCCCAATCCCGAGTCTCCCGGACGGCGCGAGGCCAGACGGCCAGAGTCTTTGTGCCACCGGGCGCCTGGACCCCAAATCCCCAATTCCCCATTTCTGCCGCCTTCCAAATTCCAATCCGTTCGCCGCTGCCCCCTCAGTCCCTCACCATTCGGCGCCGCCGCCGCCCTCGCCGTTCGACGCCGCCGCCGCCGAACTCTGCCAAGCCGCCGCCGTCACCCATCTGCCAAGCCGCTGTCGCCCATCTGCCAAGCCGCCGACGCCCATGGCGGCACTCTCCGGCTCGACGAACAACGACAGTCGGTGAAGCTTCCTCGCCTCCTTTAACCCTTGTTTCCATTGCAGGAAGCTTAATACTAACCCTAGTCACCACTGCATCCAATCCACCCACCCCCATCTCGAAGGGACGTCGATGTGCATGAACCTGACCGGCAGCCGCCAGATCCAATAGTTTCTTCTCCTACTGTCAAAGAACTCAACGCGACCATTACTTGGAGGATGATTTGGTCCCATTAGCAACTAAGAACTTCAAGGTTTTGGATTGGTGGAAGTTGGCTGGCACACGTTATCCTACCTTGAGGAGGATTGCAAGAGATATTTTTGCCATTCCAAAGGTGAGTACAGATTGCTTGATGCGCTTTCAGCACTAGTGGAAGAGTTCTTAGTCCGCATCGTAGTAGGCTCACTTCTCAGTTGCTTGAGGCTTTGATGTGCTCACAGGATTGGATTCGGAACAAATTTAAAGGTATATGTGTTGTGCAATTTTTGTTTCTTTAAAATCTACTGCAATAAGCAAACTAATTCTTCTTCTGTTTAGATCATGACAAGGATAGAGCGACTTCTAGCTTTTGGTCTTGTCTCCGGGACATCCAAGAGGGACTTCAGGTGATTAGCTCACTAATTTTCAACTACATTCATTCTATTGCCTTTTGCCTTGTTAGAAAGTTAACTATCTTGTGTGTGCTACTGCAGGAGCTTCAACTTTGAACATGATGCTTCATGATGCTTCATCTTTTGTGCAAGTTAGCAAGGCAACATCTTTTGGTTTTGTGGCATTCAGCAAGTGCAAGGGCAAAGAAATATTTATGTATCCCTTTTGGTGTGTACTGATTAAGTGATTAACTAGTGATGTGTAGTGAAGTACTGTTATGTGGCAAAATGCAATGTGCTATTGCCTATTGGCCACTGTCCATTGGCCTTTTGATGTACTGATTACTGAAGTAGTGAAGTGAATGAAGTCATATAACTCCTGATGGTTGTATTCTGGAATGGTTTATGCACTATTATGTGGGATTGGATTATGCACTATTATGTTGGGTATGGCCTTAATCTTATATATCATGTCTCGGGTATGGGTCACCTGCCGGGTTTATTTCACCCACGCGGGTATGGGTTTGGGGGAAATGTTGTACCCGCCTGTGTTATTGGGTCCTCCAGCGGGGATGTTCTTGCTTAATGGAGGTGGGTTTGGGGTGGTAAAACCCAATAGGTATAGACCCATTGCCATCTTTAATCCTCAAATCACTCATAATCCCCCCTACCTAAAACTAAAACACAGAGATAAACATGGTTATAATAGTCAATCCTCAAATCATCACTCTCATAATCCCCTACCTGAAATAACAACTAGTCTCTCTTGATTAAACCGCTTTGAAAGTTCTCAAAAAAGACAACCTGATAGATGCAACACTAGCAAGCTACCGTTAATTAAACACCTAAATTAAAGAGAAGGGTAAATTAGAGCAGACTCGTGGTCATTGACCAACTTCGCCTTGCATGCGCGGGGGAGAGGTCTGGGCGGCCTAGATGGACAGGTCTAGCTACCCCACGCACCAGATGCTCTCCGGCATCGCCTACGACACCGGCGACTGTGGGTGCGGATGCGGCGGAGGCAGAGCTATGGTAAGAGGAGGCATCGGCGTCACCACACCTAGGCCGCCCAGCAAGAAGCCGGCAACGAACTGGGCGTTGGGTAGGGGAGCGGGCTCGAGCAGCGAGCTGAAGCTACCGCTGAGGTCGAGCAGCTGGCGGTCGGGGTCCATTGCTGCCAGTGCCACCGAGAGACCTGGCACGAAGGGCAGCTCGTAGTGAGGCAAGGGTGTGGTTGGGCCGGCCGTGGTGGACTACGTGTGGTGGATTGGTGGGGGCGGACAAATGCAAGGCTAGACGCGCGTTAAGACTAACCAACGCCTAGTCGCACAATAGATTTCACGCTAAATAATTTATACACTATAGAATAAAAAATCACATTGTTATTTTTCTAAAATAACTATTTTTCTATCCCCGTAAGGATCTCCGTGGAGTAGTTCCCAAGGAATGGGGCAATCTCCACCCTCCCGATGAGCCTAACAGGGTCAGGATGGACCAAGCTAGCGGGGATCGGAACGAGCCGAGTTTGGACCCCAGCCCGGTTGCCACCCCTACCCATACGCCTTTGGCCTCTTTCTACTAGTCGTTGGGAGTCATCGCCTCAAGAGTCAAGACCCATGACCTCGGGCCCTCTTCCCTCCTCGCATCGATGAAACTGAGACCGTGTCTACTCCGTTCTCCCATGGTGCCACCAAAACCAACCGCCGCATATGCTTCCTCCACTTCGCCACCGCCGACGGCAGCGTCCTTGGCACGCTGCGCAGCGACTCCACTTTTCCGGTTTCTCAATGTGCACTAATGCATCCTCCATCCAATCTCCAGTGGCAAAGTCTCTGGCGTTGTTCGCATCTTCGCTGGTGAGGTTGTCTATGGCGGGGGCCGCGCTGGCGGGAGGCGAACGCGGGGCGCAAGGTTGGTGGTTGCCTGTGGTTTAGGGCTGCCAGGGACCTCGCTGGGCGTCAGGCGGCGACGACAGCCTAGGCGTGCCATGGACACGGCTTGGTCTAGTGGAGGTTGTCTCTTCTCCTTATCTCCCGTTATCACCGGTCTTCTCTCAAATCTTCATTCCGGTGCTCACCATGGGAAATTTTATTGGCCGCCGAGATTCGGTGGCTTCGATAGTCGGGCCGAGGTATGGCAAATCTTGGCCACGGATGTGCAAGCGGAGGTGCGTCGCAGCGCATGCGGATGCTGGCAACGACACCGTCGACGATGCAGCGGCGAGGGCGAAGGCGCACGTTGCCATGTCCTCCTGTGAGCGCGCAGAGGCGCCGAGGGCTGCGATGGCTGTGAG
The DNA here is from genome assembly GCA_036346265.1 of Melocanna baccifera. Lineage (NCBI taxonomy): Eukaryota > Viridiplantae > Streptophyta > Magnoliopsida > Poales > Poaceae > Melocanna > Melocanna baccifera. The sequence goes on from CM070677.1 coordinate 38,795,717, forward strand.
CCGTGGCAGCGCCCCGCCTGCAACTCGACTCGAGTGCACTGCAACGTCCCGCCTCCAACATAGGCCGACCCATAAGACCCCGTGTGTCTTGGGGGGCCATGGCAACCTTGGCCCTTAGGCCCTACTTGATTTCTGGACCGCACGGGACAGTTCCGGGTCGGACCGGACGGGCCCATTCCCATCCCGTATTGAGAGTAGTCGTGGCTTCTTTTCCCGCCGGCGCTTTCGTCTGGTTCGAACTGTCTGGTGCACTCGTTTTGACGTGACATGCGGTAGTAGGTCTGGACGTTTGGTTAGTGTCTCTGTGTCCGTCCACAGGTGCCGCCAAGCCGGTTGTTGGTACTGCCAACTGCCAACACATTTGATACGGCACGAATTGAGAACCACATACCTGCTGATTTATATTTTGGCTCTCGATTTGTTTTCTACGGTGATCGGATTCACTTACGTAAGAGAGGCTCAGTTTCAATAAAGTTGGGAGTGGGGCACCGTTGGTGATGCCCTGATCATCTAAAAAAACTTACAAAGAGAGTGAAGAGAAGGATGGCTTGTTGCCGATTGTCGATGGCCAAAATTAAGATCGTCGAGTTGCCCATCCAGCTGGAACTGGGCAAACTTGGGCCAAAGCGAATTGATTCCATGTGCGGGTCAAAGATTGGATACGAATCAGAGCAAATGTCGAATTTCAATTGGTTAAGATTAGCATCGGATCTGTTGGACACCAACTACGTACCAACAACAAGCACATTTGGATTCATAATCACCGAGAACAACCCGACAAGGACACCGACCGCGTTCCCCCGCGCGCGCGCCACCAAAATTCCCTCGTTTCAACGCCGAAGGCGCGTCGTGCGCCACTCGCGTTCGCCACCGTGCGGTGCCCTCTGCTCGTACGCACGAATAGTGCTAGATTTTGGCAGTTTTGACAAAGATCAATCGCACATTCATCACATAAGAATCATGAACACAATGGGAACCGTACGTGTGAAGAGAGTAAATGGGAATTCCTTTATTCATTCACTGTCCGCATATTGACGCCCATAAAGTTGACAAGGCAAAGCAACCCAATCTAACGGGCAAACATGTCGAGTCGGCCCGGTCAATTTTCACTTGAAGCCTAGCCCACAGCCGACACGTGTGGATGCGCAGAGAGCGGCATGCCTTGAATTCTCTGTAGCTTTGGATGTTAGATTTCTTGCTAAATAACTAGCTTTTAAATGGTAATTTTTTAAAATAAATGTTTAGATAAATTATAGTAGATGCGAAATATTTTTTTAAAAATAGTTAAAATTTAAAGACCATAAATCACAAGGCAAAACTATAGCCTAAAATAACTCAACTGCCCCTGGGCTGGGGCCGACGTCGCAGCCGACAGTGATCAGTGGATCGCCCCGCTTATACTGAAACTAGAAAACACATAATATGAACCAGGACGTGAGTTTTGTGTGTGTGTGTGTGTGAAGCTAATCGGATCAAACAAGCAACGCGTTCGATTCAGGGCTCACGGAGCCGGCCGCCCGCCTCGGCTCGCATGGCCGCATGCACCTCCCACTTTGTGTGGCGGCCTAGTCACTTGGAGGAAGTCTGCAGGGATGAGACGCGGGCTGACCACCACTCGAGGGAAGGAGCGGCGGCGAGAGTTCCGCAAGACGCCGCCGCGGCTCTGATTCCGTGACGAGGATTCGTCCCGTCGGAGTGTTACTCTAGCGCGCTCCGCCAATTGAAAAATGTTTGGAGTTGGCCGCGCGGCGCCCGCCTGAAGCTCGCGGTGGCAAATGAGGAGGGAAATGGGAATCACGCAACGCAACAACATCTCGACGGTTCCACGACCGCTCCAACAGTGGTTCATACGTATCTATTTGGATGAGGAGAACTTTAGATTCGACGGCGACTGGTGTTCTCGACAATTTTTTTCCCGGCCGTTAACAAAAACGAAGCCGGCACGCAAGGAAAGTTAATTTGTTCAATCCCTTTTTAACTCGCAGCAGTCGTGGCTTTATTTGTGTCGCTACAGATGTATCATTTTCTTACGGTTTACGGTTTTTGATTTTAATATAAGTGTTTATATGAATAAACTAAATATCAATAAATCTCTTTGAAATAGTTGTTTTGATAAGTTGTTCTAAAATGATAGCAAAAAATCATTCTATTCATTTGTAAATTATAAACTAAAAAGGGATATAACTAAGTTGACAAGCTTGAGGACTCTGTATTCTACCACGAAAGTATTATATTTCAGAAATCAACTGTAAGAGCAGGAGAGTTCACTACAACCGTACATATCATCCGGCGATTGTACAATAAGCTGGGCTTATGGCCCGTATCCAATTTGACCTATACGGCGGAACTACTAACTTGGACTAGAGGTAGGCCCGCAGGCTTTAATACGTGAAAGGACCATGACCCACCCACTTGCCTGGGCCCACCAGCTAGCGGTCAGGTCGGCTCAATGGTGGGCCCACCCGTCAGTGCATGGTGGGTCTGTGTTCTCGAGCCCACAACGAAGCTACAAGCTAAGGCCGATCCATAATTGGAAAGCGTGAAGGGCCCACGGACCCGCAGTCTTGAGGATCCTCAGTGGCTGCATCTTTGTGGCCGATGGACGGTCAGGATCTCGTTGCTGAAAAATGCATGGGATGCCGAGTCAAAAAATCTGTTCCATTTAGGCCTACTAATGGGTTAAAACCCAATCTAAAACTAACTCAATTCATATAAGACAAAGTCAACTTTTCATCCTAACCCAACCCACAAAAAAAATTTCATAACTCCACCCAACCCAAACCACATTCTATTTAAATCCAACCTAAACTGCTTTCCACTTAAACCCAACTCAACCCCAACCTATAGGTTCAACCTACTTTCCAATCGATTTACCAACCTATCACTTATTCGTAAAACTTCGGTACTGGAATTTCACCCTCGCATTCATACTACAAAAGTTTTACGAAATCAATTGAAATTTATTGGAGATGATTATGCATATAAGAGAGTTACTCTACGCAAATTGGCAGGGCTAAACGTACACATAGGCTCCATATGCTTTTATATCAAACTTTCATAAAACTTCGGTATTTGGAATTTCAATCTCGTGTTCACACTAAAAAAGTTTTACGAAATCGATTGAAATTTATTGCAAATGATTCTGCGTGTAAAGGAACTACTTTGTGCAAATTGACAAGGCTAGACGTACACGTAGGCCCCACATACTTTTATAGCAAGCTTTCGTAAAACTTTGGTATTTAAAATTTCAACCTTGTGTTCACACTACAAAAGTTTTACGAAATTGATTGAAATTTGTTATAGATGATTCTGTGTGTATGGGCGCTACTCTATGCAAATTGGCAGTGCTAGGTGTACACATGGGCTCCACATGTTTTTATATCAAGCTTTCATAAAAGTTTCGGTATTTAAAATTTTAATCTCGCATTTACACTATAAAAGTTCTACGGAATCGATTGAAATTTATTGCAAATGATTCTGTGTGTAGGGGGAGCTACTCTATACAAATTGGCAGAGCTAGGCATACACGTGGGCCCCATAAGCTTTTACATCAAGCTTTCGTAAGATTTCGGTATTTAGAATTTCAACATCGTATTCACACTACAAAAGTTTTACGAAATTGATTAAAATTTATTACAAATGATTCTGCGTGTAGGGGAGCTATTCTGTACAAATTGGTAGGGCTAGGCGTACACATGTGCCCCCCGCATGCTTTTATAGCAAGGTTTCGTAAAACTACAGTATTTGGAATTTCAACATTGCGTTCACACTACAAAAGTTTTACAAAATCGATTGAAATTTGTTACAAATGATTCTGCGTTGAGGAGAGCTACTCTGTGTAAATTAACAGACATATGTACACAGATGGCTCTCACATGCTTTTATAGAAATCTATAACTAAGTATGGTAGTTTAAACCTATGCATAATCCAAGTGCCATCTCATTAGGCCACACCATGGGTTGAACGCGTTCACAACCCGATCTCGATTTGAAATTTCTAAACCCATCCCTGTATATGAGGTAAACCAATCCAACCCGTTCACTCTTTCAACCCGTTTTCATCCATCTAAAGCCACAGTTAAGAACCACCCCGTTTTTAACCCATTTAAATCCAACCCATTAGCACCCTAGTTCCATTATCTTCTAGCTTGGCGGCTGTTTAAAATGCAAGGTACACTCGAAATTCTCACGGTAAAGCAAATCCTACGAAAGAACAAAGAGTTCTGATGGAGGATACGTTGTTGGTTGAAGTAATTTGTGTTTTCGGTGGGAAGAATTTAGAGTTTAAGAATATATATATGCGAAACATTTCAGCATCTCAAGGCGTCATATAATTTTTCACTCTCGTGATCATGGTAACTTCTTTACTCGTGGTAGTGACAACCGACAAGCAATGTTTGTCTCACATGAAAACCTCATAAACCTATGAATTTAATACTAAAACCTTTTAGAGGGTATTCAGAATAACGTTGATTTATAATTTTTTTTACTGTAGTTAACTTATTTTTTACTATAAATGAGTTAGCTTATTTGACATAATTAAATTTTAAAAATTTTAAAATAGAAAAAATATGTTAGCGACGGATAATACAAAGGAATACAGGAAAAAAGGCATAAAAGCCCCAAAAATAAAAAAAGAAAAAGATGAAATTAATGAATAGTGAAAAAATAGAAGTCAGAAATCAAATTGAGCGGTGCCTAAATCTAGAAATTTTATAGTCAAATAAAGATTTTCATGTGATTTTAGTTTTTCATAGAACTTCATTCGTACTAATGTTCAACAACCAACACCCAGTGTAATAGGTTGATAACGTAGGCACAGAGAATTTGGAAATGAGACCAACTTGAAGTCTTTGTTGCATAGCTCAACGGTTATGATAATCTTTTCCAAGTCTCAAGTGTATTAACTGCATGTGGTCGGTTTGTTGTAAGCTTTTTTTGTATTTCTCTCAAAATTTCTGTTATTGTATACCTTCTTACCAATGCAGAGGTAAGAAAAGGTTTGAGTCTCAACTGTTGATTGATAAGGTTAGTTTTGGCTTAATGTGAAACAACTAAAATAGGAAGCACTAAATGGGATATCCTTCCATACCATAATATGCAAACCTGTTTAATGACACGTACCATTTAGAAATTTCAAAGTCTATCGTAATGCCATAAAATCTTATCCATCTGTCCGTTTGAGTCATTAAGATTAGTTCAGATATTGTAAAACCCATTCCTTTCGAAGTTCGAAATGTGCAGTATCACACCAATTTATAATATTTAAAATAGAGTAAAGCACATGGTGGGTTGAGATGTGTTATTGAGGTCACCGTACTTTGAAAATACACCGCTAAATTATTGTTGTGGTATAAGTGGGTTATTAATTCATCATAAGTACCCATGATGGCATCTTCGACATGGTAGCATGCCATGGAGACGAGCATCGGGTGGGGTATGAAAATTAACACAAAACCTATGGACAATATATTTTTCATTTAACCCGATCAATGTGCACTATACCGAATATGGTCGAACCAGATCGTCAGGTCTCCTTGTTGCGATCGGGCACTCCAATATATTGTTCTACTAGTGTCGGAAGAACCGCAATGTAAATGATGTTCCTCGTTATTTGTTTGCGTTTTTTTTTTCCCATTTTGGTCACGTTCTCCTCCTAATTAGTTGTATTCTTGCTTTAGGGGCGTTCATACTGGATGTGGCTTCTGTATTCTGTTTCTAGAAATCAAAGCTAATACGACGTTCTAATTTTTATAAGTCGTTTTTATCGGTCACTATTATTCATCAGACATTACTTAGCATTTCACATATTGTAACATAATTTGTATTTTATTATGTCGTAATTTTGTAAGTCGCATGACAGTCTGAATGTTGTGGTAACTTTCGTTGCACCATCTTTTTTACATAATGCACAACTATTTATCAGCTATAGTTAAAAGATATTAGTAAAAGTTAATACGAGCAGACCCTTAATTTTGTGAAAGTTTACATAAGCTGTGAAAGTTTTTTATGGTTTTTTTTGTGCAAAATAGTTCCAGAGCATTTGCACAAGAATTACTTGATTGATCGTGGTTTCGTGAAGATACATGAGGACAACAACGAAGGCTGCCAGGTTGACTCAGATGTGGAGCTCAAGATGGAGCTAGCAAGTGCATTGTCAGAATCGAAGGAAGACAGAAAGGAGATAAGGGACGAGTTCAAGAAAAATGACAGCAGTTGTTAACATGGCTGCATACGGTCTACGCTTTGTTTTGACTATAGTTCTAGGGATGGTTGCTGTGTTGGTTTAGGATCTACTAATTAATTATAGTATACACTATATTAATTTTATTTATTTTGATCAAAATTATATATGAATATTTCTCTCTACAAGATTATCTATAAATTATTACTATTTATAAACTAAACCTAAAAGCCATCAGTAAAAACTAATATAAACGCCCTATAGTGCTATGACGTCTGGTTCGACCATAATTTGGTAAAGGGCACATTGATTGGGTTAAATGGGAAACTATATTTTCTAAGGGGTTTTGTGTTAATTTTTGCACCCCACCTGATGTTTGCCTTCATGCCATGTCGGATTAATAACCTATTTTATATCATATTAGTGATCTAGATATGTATTTTAAAGTATATTGACCTGATGACACACTTGAACAAGTTGAGTGACCCGCTGTACATTATATACTCTTTAAAAGAAAACATCAGATATCTGTTTGATTAAATTTTAAGTTGAGGTTAAATTAAAATATGATATATGAGTTTTAAATAATTATATATTATGAAAAAAATATGATTACATTGAAATTTCCAATATACGAATAATTTGATATAAGTGTATATAATTTTAAACCTGTTTCCTTTTGAATTAAATTGAGAATTCTCTTGTAGCAGCGTATCCATCAACACATTCATGCGTCTCTCTCTCTCTCTGAAATGTGGCATGTCTAAGGGTCTGTTCTTTTCAGCTTCTCAAAACGGCTTTTGGCTTTTACTACAATACATTCAAACGGAGTATTTTTTTAAGATGGAGTCGACAAGTTAATTATAATACACGTTAAAAGCTCAACATCTGTACCATCCAAAATCGCAAGCGAGTATCTCTCCGTAATCTCTGTCGCAAACAGCTAAAATTCAAAAATTTCAACCATAAACCACAATAAAAAAGAACAGACCCTAAACTGTTGTAATTCCATCTCTCCGGTGTTAATGTTAACTATTTTGAAAGGGTAGTATTATCTAATGAATTCATTTCCATATAAACATCCATTCATTTCCATATAAACATCCATCCTAATTAATGTGGCGTTATGACATGCAAATATTATTACCCTTCAAATGGGCATTAGAGCCCTATTACTCCTTGCATGCTAAGAGATCGCCCAATTAACTATTAGCTATCTGATAAAAAAAATCAATGGCTCTAATTTAAAGTGGTGTACCTAAAAAAAGGAAAATTCTTTGTATGTCACCGAAAGTTAATCTGATTCTTGATTTGCCACTGCAAAAAGTTTGCTTTTCTACATGATACTAAGTTTCTAATCTTTATCCTTACATGCCATTTCCGTTAGCTAGGCTTGTCGTTGGACCCCAAAAACATGTTTGATTTTTTACAAAAATATCCATCTTGCCCTCGCATAATTATGGCCCACATGTCAATGTTATCGTCTTCCTTATCCACTCTCCTCCTCCTCTCTCCTCTCTCCCCAGTCTCCTCTCATAATCCAAACTCATGGTAGAGAGTGCGTGCGTAGGAAAGGTAGGTGGCTTACGGGGAAGCCCGACTGCAGCGGATCAAGATCTCGAAGGCGACAGAAGCTCGGTGTCGAGGAAGAGAGAGGTTAAGGAGGAGAGTGACAACTCGGTTAGGTACATGCAGCGGCTAAAGAAAATAGGGCTGGTGATGATGGAGCTCTAAGGGTGGCCTAAGAGGCAGCAGTGGGTACGATTGACAGGGCTAATGACAAGATTCACCATCATAGATGAAAAATCAGGTGGTGGTGATGTCTCCTAAGAGGGAGGGAGGGCGGTGGTGACTCCTAGGTCCCGCCTCCATCCTCCCCGATAGCATGGTGGTCGGCGACAAGGTCGCTGGTTGCTCCAAGGTGAGGTAAATCCGCCCAGGTCTTGGCTCCAGTGAGGCGGACCCAACCGGATTTTGAGACAGCGTAGCGACAAAACAAATAGGGAGGAAAGGGAGAGGAGAGACCAGCATAGGGATGAGGGAGGGGAGCTGAATAGCGGTGGTGAGCACGGTGGTTGAGTAAGGAGAGGGAGAAGAGAAAGGGCACCGGTGGGAGGAGGGGATGCAGCGGCCCCGGTGGAGGGGGAGGAGGCTGGTGGAGCCTGTTAGTGATATGCCCTAGAGGCAACATGGAGATGTTGTATATATCACATACTATATTTATGATACATTACTTTGTTCCTTGGAATAGATATCATCATTATTGATTAATGAGTATGTGACTTATTCATGAGACTCTTAAATACTAAAATATTGCTATTTCTAAATAATCCCTGATCATATATCATATGAGGAACAAATATGATTCAAAGACAAAGATCAGCATATGTATTGATTGATGATCATGTCTCATAGATCATGGTATGGTGATACCAAATCAATAATATAGACATGTGTTAGTGAATATATGTTGGATAGACCTGCCATGAGACACTGCAGAGATTCCATGTGTCATCAGTTGGTCTCAAGTAGTGTTTATGTAGAATCCTTAGACTTGAGATCATCATGGTTCCCAACATGAGTAGTAGCTTATTTTGGGACTACTAAACACTACTCCGTAACTGGGTAGTCATAAAAGTAGTCTTCGGGTTTGCCATGAAACATGTAGTGGGATGTGAATGATCAAGATAGAATTTGCGCCTCCTTATGGGAGAGATATCTCTGGGCCCCTCGATGTAATGGATTATGAAAGTGCATAGCCATGCCAAGGTGATTGAGGAGTCAATCATAAGTTTATAATCCATCACGGAATCGAGAGAGTGATTGAGCTATTAAGAGGATGACACAGGTTTCGCCTTGAGCTCAATCTATATCGTGAGACAAAGGGATTCGTACATGAGAGAACATTACAGGTTCAGCCGATATGATCTTTACAAATACTTTGGGGTTAATATGTCTTACTAGAGGCCGCTATTAACATGGTGATCGAAAAGGTGTTTCCGAGTCACGACCAAGTATACGTGAACCTACAGGGTCGCACGCTTAACGGGTTGGAACACTAATTCGAATATGATTCGGATATGGGCTCAATTCGGATAGAGATCCGAATAGACTCCTATTGGGCCTCGATCCACAAGGCCCATGTGAGGAGGTCTATATATGGAGGCGAGGGGCAGAGGGGATTCGTCTCTGTTAACATCTAGCAAAACCCTAGCCGCCACCTCCCGAGCCAAACCCTAGCCGCTCACGAGTGCTAGTACACTCGCGATCGGCGTTCCAGCCCCGGACGTGTGGATACCGGTGGAGGCGCTGCTCATTGCGGTGTTGATCGGCGTGCGTGGAGGAGACGATCTGTTCGGGACGATCGGCTACTTCCACTACTACCTCGACGCGCGTGATTAGATCGGTTTCCAACTCTTCTTTCGCTGCGCTGCGCGTCTAAGTGGTAATGATCCATGATCCTTCCTTAGCATGATGTCCTGGTGTGCGCGGTAGGAAAAATTTTGTTTTCTGCTTTCGTAGCCTACGCGTATTCCAATAGAGCCAACGATTGGTTGGGGGAGGTTATGGCAATAAGTGGCAGTAGGGAGTGGGAAGAGAAGAGGAAGAGGAAGGAGGAGGGAGAAGGGAAGAAGAATAAAAAGGGCAAATACATCTTTTCTCATCCAAGTTGGCAGCAAACTCATGGCAGTCTAATGAGAGTGGTATGGAGCGGCACAAATAAGAAACTCAGTGGCATAGAAGGAACCATATTTTTTAGTGGCAAATCAAGAATCGAGTTAACTCTTAGTGGCATCCAGGAAGTTTTCTCAAAAAATCCTTCTCATTAATATTAATGCTAAGATCTACGCAAGTGGAAAAAAGAAAAAAAAGTCTTGTTACATCTTCTCCATAGTGGCACCAGGGTTTTGACGTGAGTGGTTTCCTTCTCCATAGAATCTGTTAGAATCTGTCTAAAGCATGTCAAAGGGTGCATTTTTTTTGTTTGTGGGTGATAGCTTTTGACCCTAGCACAGTGCTTGTATGAATAAACCGAATCCTGATAATCCGCTTTGAAAAGATTGTCTTGATAAGCTGTTTCAAAATATTAGCGAGAAGCCATAAGCTAGAAAGAACATCGCCAAAGTCTCCGTCTAGGTTTGCATGCGATTGGGGTGGTTAAGGGGTTGCCTCTAAGGGAACTACCCACCCGACATCGCTGTGAACTGGACGAGTCTGAACAAATCAATTTTCTGTCTAGGAAGATTTTATCATACTGCTACCGTGATGGCTAGTGTTCATGATGATGAGAAGATGGCAAGTGATCCAGTGGGAGGCGATGGTGACTAGGGTTGTAAAAAAATTTCAAGCTCGTGAGTTGCTTGGGCTCAGCTCACTCTAGGCTCGATTTGAGCTCGAGTTTGATCCTGAGCTCGGGAGCTTTAATGAGCCAAACTTGAGTAGCTCGTTAGGGCTTGATTTGAGCTTAAATATTACTGCATGTTAACTCTTATCGAGCTTACTCAAACCTTTACACTTTGTGAGGCCTTCTCACAAATTTCTTTGAGAAGATCACCACGCACGACGCCTCAACGCCGTCTAGGAGTCGACAAACTCCAAGAGTAATAAGTCAAGCCCCTTACTTGACTTTCATCACGTGCAATGAATGCACAAGTTCAAGTGAATACTTAATCCACCTTTAGATGCAACACATGCAATCTAGAGCCTTCTTCTTGCTTACAAGGTGCAACACATATATAATCGAAAGGAGAATATCACACTAGCTCAAGAGAGTAAAATAAAGTGTCAAAAGTCTTGCCCTAACCAACCACAAGGGGGTTTATATACCCACACCACAAAAACTAGTAGTTGGACGCAAAACCTCTGAAAAATGAAGATTTTCGATAGTTTTACCGTTATAGAATAGGAATAACCACTCCCCCTCATAATGGTCAAAAAACTAAACGTTATCAACGAAATCGGTAGTTTCACCGTTCATTTTCTGGTACATACGAACTACCACTCTTGCAGGGAGGAGAAGACCATCACACAGATGTCTCTCTGGAAAAAACATACTGCAGGATTTTCTAGAACTTCGAAGTCCGGTAGTACCACTCACAGAGTCGGTACTTCTGACTTTCGGTTGTAGTATGTCACACAGGCTAGTAGTACTGCAAGCTAATCGGACCACTCACACAAAGTCGATCAAACCAATCCGATCTGATCGCGTCCGGTAGTACTGCGCAACATATGCCGGTATTTTTGATCTTCGGTAATACCGTGCAATATATGCCAGTACTTTTGATCTTCGGTAGTACCGTGCAATACACGTTGGTAGTTTTGCTAATCCCGACAAGTGCATATACTTCAATCAATCTAGTAAAATATATTTGTGAGTTATAGTATCATGCACACAATGATCAATCATGATTTTCAATAAGTTACAATATATATTTGCACATTTTTGAAATATGACACAAGGAATTGGAACATGAACTTAACACATTTGCAAAACACATTCGTAAATATAAGTCGTATACTACAAGGATTATATATGGGCTTCAACTATTTGTGAAACACATTTGCAAATATAAGACTCATACCAAATAGAATAGGAAACATAGACTTCAAACACTTGCAAAATATATTTGCAATGTATAATCCATGTTACAAGGATTATATATGAGTTTCAACCATTTGCAAAATATATTTGCAAATACAAGCCTTATATCATAAAGAGTAGAAAATATGAACTTCAAACAATTGCAAAATACATTCGCAAATATAAGTATTATACCATAGAGAGCTAGAGTAAGTGAGGTTGAGATTTTAGCATATGATGAGACTCAAGCTACTAAATATAACCTCTCTTAATAGTACGATAATCTATACTAGCAATCCGATCTTTCAACCAAATACTAAGACTGGTAAAAACTATAAACACATCTTTAGTCCAAGCTAGTCATATCTTTGCCTTGAACAACCCCTTGAAGTTTGATAACACATCCTCACTTTAAGTCTGAGTCATTATCTTGATATGCATCAACTTATGATGCAACCTTCATTTGAACTCCATCGACACATGATGTGTCTTCACTTAACTTGATGATCAACTCATAATTATCTCCTCTTGAATATGCATCAACTCATGATGCATCTTTCACTTGATAGCCTACAATCCATTAAGCCATATTACATCTCACATTTTGACATGATGATCTTCAACATATGAAGTTAACTCAAGTCATCTTCACTTGTAGAATCTAACCTATCCGTTCAACTCATAAAAAATATTAGTCCACAAACTAATTATCATCAATTACCAAAACTTCACCATTAACATATAATGAAGGGACTATATATACAATCTTTTCTTTTGGATAATTCATAATAATCTTAACAAATAATGAGATAAAAATTGATTTGCGAGTATACACTATATACAAAATAATTGTATAGTCCAAAATAAGCTTTTTAAGTAATTAACTCATTGAATATGTGTGTTTATCTTTGAGATTAATTGTTAATGAAACTTACTCATCCGGTTATCATTAATCATCCAACCATTAATACATAATGGAGGAACTAGATGACAACCCGATTATGAGTATATATGAACTACACAAGCTATATATATTTAAGGGATATATTTCAAAGTAAAGATCCTTAATTTGTGGAAAGAGGAACATAGATCAATACTAATGAAATCACATAACATAGATTGAACTCCCCCTAAATGTGTGCATACAAGATTATGTAATGGCAAACATATGCATATATTCATCTTAGATTTTTGGTGGAGTTTAATCTATATTTTGGATTCAAGGAATGCATTAAGGTATAAGAATATAATGTCGAGTGAATACCTCTATGATTTTCACCTCTTCATTCAGGTGAGACTTAAGAGATTATAATTAATCAAATACGCCAGTCTTACAATAGCATTTGTTATTTATTACATTCAAATAAGACTAGATAATATTATAACTAATAAATATATTAGTCTCACAACTGTATTTGTCATTATCACCAAAACTAACTTAATATACTTTAAACTTACAACTTCATCTTTCTTTTTGAATTTTGCCCTCTTCTTCTTCTTCCCTTTGCACTAAGTAGATGATCTCTAGTAGTTCTGAGTTTGTGTGAGGCAATGTTAGTTGCAAAGTATTGGAGCCTGACCCAAAAACTAAAGGATTCCTATAGCTCACATAATTTTTTTGTCACATGTAATGGTGTCTCAAAATGATCTCAATCAAGCAAGTTGAATCTGTACAACACATGCTTGCTGTGTTTCTAGTTTACATCCACTCCAGCTAGCGGCATAAGAAGCATGCAACACAAGATGATGGATGCAATAGGATGTTTTAGCCACAACGCCCCCACCTGCTCCTTGTGCTCCCACCTGCTCCCTGTGCTCCGCCGGGCAGCCAACAAGCTGCTTGGGCCCGCTACCTGTCGCGACGCACGCTTGGCTGCCATGGTGCTCACCTCTTGCCGAGCCACCCCGGTGTGACAGATGACACATGTCGTTTGCCATGCCTTCTAAGCTCAGGAGTGTCATTTTTGCAAAAACGGGTGTTCGGGGGCTAAAATTAAAAAAGTGGCTACATTGCCAAATATGTGAACAATTCAAGATTCGAGACCTAAAGTCTTTAATTGGGCTTTGCTGGCATGTCAAGCCTGGAGATTTAATCTCTATACTGGTGTGAGAGCATGTGGAGGTCACCTCATGTTATGTGTTGAGTATTTAAGTTTTTGTGCTTCATTATTGAAGTTTGAGTTTAATTTTGTGTCTGTTGCAATATCTAGTTTTTGCTATCATGTGCTAAGCGGTTTGATCGGCCATGGTTGGCAGTTTGATTGGGGTGTTGTCTAACCGGGCCATGGTTGGCAGTCGAATCGATGATCGATCGGACCAGCCATGGGCGGCGGTCTAACCAGGGAGCAGTTGTACTGATCCATAGTTGGTGGTATGTTTATTGTAGAGATATTCTCATTTTGTTGCGTGAAGGATTTAAGAGTGGTGCGATTGGCCATATGATGGCGGTCCGATTGGAGGTGTGTCGAGCTGTTTGACCAGCTTTCATGTTAGTGGGGTTTGACTGCAGTTGACTGGTGCGGTTAGACTGGCCAATGGTTGGTGGTCCGATCGCCAAGTAAGGTTTAGGAGAGTAGTTTAATTGTGTGCAAGGCATGGGCGCCAATGTTTGGTTGTGTCGTGTTGCACGATACATTACTTTGACCAAGTGAGTCAAGTGTATTGAACTTATACTCAAAATGGTTGCTTGGTCTTTGGATGTACAGGTGGTTTAGAGAACGCTAGTGGTTAACGACAATAAACCGGAACTAGGTGGGGGGTGATGAGGTCTGAGTGGTCGTGTAAGTTTGGGTAAAGCTACATGGCTCTGGTAGGAATCACAGAGAAGACAAGGATCGTGAAGAGACGAGTTGGTGCATTTAGTACACCAAGTGATGAGCCAATGCACGTAGAGACGATTTGGGAGTCCAAATACATGAAGACGTAACGGCTAGTTATTGGACACTACTGGCTATATGTCAAATCATACGAAGATGCTTTGAAATGAAGGTAATGATTCTTGACTCATCAATTGTATCAATTGATGATTTTATGTATTGTACGGTGCATTTAGTATGGTGTTGGATTATTGGGTTACCCATGTAAGTGGATGTAACCTAGCTAGAGGTGTTGGTTAGTATTTCTTGTAAGCCTCTACTATATAAGGAGTGTGTTGAGAGAGTTAGAGCTAGCTCTATAGGAAGCCAATTGAAGGAGAATTATGGTTCTTGGAGAGAACCTTTGAGTGATGAGTTGTGGCTCTTTGTGTTGAGCTTTTTATCAACATTAGGCTTTATGGTTAGCTAGGAGTTATTATAAACATTAATCTCCAAATATTAATAGATATCAAAATTCATCCAAGCTTTTCTCCTATTTGCTCAAGTATTAAAATCTTGATTTGGCTTGATTTTTAATGTTTCCTTCTTTTCTCTTGATTTTGCTATGATCTATAACGAGTAAGAGGTACTAGAAGATCCTAATTGATCAATCATTGTCCATCTAGATCACCTCCATAGTAAGATTCAAGATAAAGCCTAATTTGGATTATTCTTAGTTCAAATTTGAGTTTTTGTGGTCAAGATAGCTTTATCCTAAATCCATGCCTAGACTAACTTGCTATGATATGTAAGAGTAGATACTGATCATTCTCTTGATTAGAAACTCTTTGAGCAAAAACTAATTTGAATTTTAGGGTTTTATGTGTTCTTGAGATCTAGATTTAATTTGCTTCTAGTTAGTAAACCTGATATCAACAATCTTATGATTCTTGATTGGTTTAGCTTTCTAATACCTTGAACAAGTCTTATACAAAAATTTGGGGTTATTTGGGTCAGATTGATGTAAGTTCTTGAGATTTGAGTTTTGACCCGAGAGGTTTTTAAGTCTAGTAGCAGGGTTCCAGTTAGACTAGCGTTGAACTTGCGGTCAAACAGGTGGAGCGGTCAGATCTGCTTTGTCCTAGTGGTCTGATCATCCGGACTCGGTCAGACCGGCTTAGTGATGACTTAGATTGTTCTGTACCTCAGTTGTTTCCTTCGTTATTTGGCTTTTGTTTGAGAGTTGTTTCTATTGTGGATATGATCTTTTTAGCTCTCTCTAGCTATTGAAGTAAAGATAACTTTGTATTCAAAGGGGCTGATTTTTTAAAGTTGAAGAGACAAAGATCATTCACCCCCTCTAATCTCCCCCATTTGTCCCACACCTGGAGTCATTGTGCATGGGTGCTTAAAGCCAAGTATGTCCCCAATGGTGAGTTGCTGAACACGGCTTTTTCTAGCCAAGTCCTGCCAACATGGAAAGCCATTGTTCATGGCTTAGATATGCTAAAAAAGGGGGTTATTTGACACAATGGCTTGGGAGTGATGGTGAAAATTTGGCAGAGTCCTTGCATTCCAAGAGGACATAGTTTGCTTGTAACTGGTAAACGTCGACCAGGCCGTGGTTTCTCAATTGATTTGACTCTAGAAGGGGATGCTAGGAACAGGAGGTTGTTAGGGATGTCTTCCGTCGTCATGATGCTGAGGAAATACTTAAAATTTGGCTGTCGTGCAGGCTGATGGATTATTTTGTGGCATGGCATTATGAAAAGTCTGGGTGGTTCACAGTTTGCAGTGCCTATAGATTGGGCATGCATTTGAAGAATGTGGAAGATGGAGAACCGGTGACAAGTTCAAACTCAGAATGGGCTAGGAAGCCATGGAAGAAGCTCAGGAGTCTACCTATTCAACAGAAAAAAAAAAAAAACTTGGCGTCTCATGCATGATGGTTTGGCCACGAAGGTAAATAAGTAGAAATGTACACTAGCCACTAATCGTATTTGTAATATTTGTGGTTGTGCGGATGAGGATGGACACCATGCTGTAATATCCTGTGATCATGCTCAAGCCCTACGGCATGCTATGAGCCTATGAGAGCTTCCTGGCAGCTCCCCACTGAAGATCGCTTGCGTTATACTGGGCCAGATTGACTCCTTACGATTTTGGATATGCTTCCTGAAGATGAGAGCTGCAAGCTTGTCCTGCTGCTTTGGCGTACTTGGCAGATCCGCAACAACTTCAGTCAGTGGCGGATCCAGAATTTTACCAAAGGGTATGTCGCACCAAAATTTTCATATGCAATTCGGTAAATAATTGTAAAATTTGCACCGTAATTCGGTATACAGGCACTAAATAATATGATAAGTCTTAAAATCAAGGATTAAGTTGAAAACTTGCACAAATTACAATATAAATAGTTCAAACACCATTCTTATAGTCTCAAATATACATAAAAGAGACTTACAATATTACTTGTCTGACTTTTTTAGCCTACGCTTTCTAAATGACATGAAAGTCTCGATTATATCATCTTCATCCACTTCAAAGAAAACATCCCGCTCAATAAATGTGACTAGACAATCGTCCAAAAGACTATCACTCATCTTATTTCTTAACTTTGTTTTCACTAAAAACATTGCAGAAAATACCCTTTCAACACTTGCTGTTGCCACTGGTAGAAGCAAAACCAATTTGAGAAGCATGTAAACCATATCATACACTTTATGCCTCTTTGTTTCAACAAGCTTAACCGAGAGATCAACAAGATTGTCTAGATCTTTGAAGCTATCAGCTTGTCTCATATCATCAATATAATTACCAAGTTGCAATTCAAATTTTAGCAAATAATTGCTCGAGAACTCTTTAGGGTAGAACTCAGCTAGTCTACGTACCTTATGTGCATCGAAAGAAGCAAATGAGTTGGAAGGATTGAAGGCCGACATACAAGAGAGCAACTCCATATTAACCTCATCAAACCGATTATCAAGCACAAACTTTAGACTACTAATATACTACTAAACAAACTAACAAAGCACAAACTTTATTAAAGTACAAACCATTAAACTATTAAAGTACTAGCACAGCTGCACAGCACCCCTTCCTGACTGTCTTTACCCTCCTGGCTCCTAGTCCTTTCGGCAATTATTGAGTACACAGCACAAACATCCGAACAGGAGTACTGCAGCTCACCACAGCGCGCAGACAGCAGCTCCCTTCGCCTCAGCCCTCAGGCACTTGCTTCGCCTCCCCTCCCCTCCCTTAACTCCCTAGTCCTCTCCGGGCGACCGGGCTCCCTGCGTGCTGTGGCTTCCCCGGGCCCCGGCCGGCCGGCCCCCTCCATCCGGGCTCGCCCGCCTCCCGGCCCCTGCGGCTCCCGGGCCTGGCGGCGGCCTCCGGCCGCCTCCCGGCCCCTGCGGCTCCCGGGCCCGGCGGCGGCCCCTCCGCCGCCTCCCCGGCCCCTGCGGCTCCCGGCCCCGGCTGCCCCTCGGCCGCCTCCCCGGCCTGCGGCTCCCGGGCCCCGGCGGCCGGCCTCTGTGCAGGCAGTGCAGCTCCCGGCCCCCCCGCGGTCCGGCCTCTGCGATCTGCAGTCTGCTCACCACGCCCCCTCCGCGATCCATTGCGACTCCCCTCGGCGGCCGCGAATATCGATCTGCTTGTTCGAATATCGATCTGCTTCCGCGGCAAGCGAATATGATCTGCTGTTCCGAATATCGATTTGAGGGTTTCGAGGAGTTGGGCTGATGAGTTCGAGGCTTCGAAGGATTCGAGGGATTGAGGAGTTGGGCTGGGCCCAGGGTATGCCGTGGCCCACCCAGCATACCCTGTAGCTCCGCCCCTGACTTCAGTCTTGCTAGTGGGTCTGTCTCCATTGTGGGTTCGGCGAAATTCCTCGAGTAGTATTCGTGTACACCGTTATCTATCCGACACACTGGAGAAGTGGAGATCTTGATGGGAAGGGCAAGAAAATGTGGGCCTGAAACACGCTGCAGTTGGTTCTGTGAAGCAAAGGAAGCTGGTGAAGTGGATTCCACCGGAGCAGGGCTGGGTGAAACTCAAATGTCGATGGGGTTCTCTAGTGAAGAGGAGGTCAAAATCCTTGCATGCCGTGAAGGTTTTTTTTGCCTTGTTGCAGAATGGATTCGCTGCCTGACAGTGCTAGAATCAGATTGCAGTGCCGAATAATCATTGTTCAAGGTTCCAGTTCTTAGCTCATGAAGCCTTGGAGTTCGCCGGACAGGTTCAGTCATTTGCCGTCAGGCACGGCAAAGTGAAAGAGAGCAAAATGTAGTTGCATATGAGCTCGCACAGTTAGCGAAGCGTTTGGGTCAGAGTGTTGTGTGGCGTGAGTCTTCTCCTTGTTGTGTTGAGCATCTTGTTACTAAGATTGTAACCCAATTGTCGAGTAATTAATAAAGCACTCTTTTCCTCGAAAAAAAAGCTAAGATCTACATTTAGTTTCTACTATAGCTACGATTCTATTTAGGTATAAATAGATTTCATGATCCATTTTTTTCGTATCCCAGATTAATAAGATGTGTTTCCCAGAAAGGAAAATGAAAATAGTAAGCTGTAGTCCTCCGTGCGCAAGTCGTGAACCTTAGTGCTGTTGGCATGTGCTCGTGTATAACTAGTTTTCAAACGAAATATCTTTTTAATGTAGGTTCTATAAATTGATTGTAGTATATATATAACGATCTTATTTATATCGGCCAAAATTACATATAAATTTTTCTTACTCTATTCTCTCTCTCATAAATAGCTAAAAACCGTAACCCAAAAGAAGAGACCAACATTTCACATGTAGGTAACTGACAGGTGCTATATATCTTGGGGTCAACCCTGCGTCCTGCATTCATGTGAACACTGTATTGTTTCATTCCTAACGTCTTGGACCTAGAGATAGACAAAAACAGAGATTCTAGGGCTGCTTGGATCCAAGCCTATGCTTGCCAACATTTGGGTTAACAAATTTGGGTAACTTTGACAAAATTTGGCACCTATTTGATTTGTTATTAGGTTATGCTTAAATTGGCTTAAATCCAGTTGCTGCTTCTGGGTTTTGTTTTTTTCACTATTCAGTAATTTCGTCTTTTTCTGTTTTTTTAGATTTTTAGGTTTTTTACCTTTTTTTCCTGTATTCCTTTGTATTGTCAATGATGAGCTAATATGTTTTTTCTGTTTTTACATTTTTTAAATTTAATTATGCTAAATAAGTCAACTCAGTTACAGTAAAAAATAAGTCAATTACAGTAAAAAAAATCATAAGCTAACGCTAAACTGAACGCTACCTTAATTTGTTGCCAAAGTTTGACCAAAGCGTGGACCAAGAATTACGTGGACACATTGGTAAGGTTTGCAACGGCCATGAACCAAAAAACTCCAGATCTGTCCTTTCTCATGTCAATCACTTAAATTCAAACCTTTTGTTGAGAGGGAGCTTAAATTCAAACTTGACAGCCAAAACTCTTGACAAAAACAATACAACAGATGGGAAGATACTAAAGTAACTAAACAGTAAAATTGCTAATGCGAAGGTACAATAACATCTGGTACTGTTTGTACAATACCTGCTACCTGTGGTATTGCAGAGCCTGTTCTTTTTTTTAGTTTATGGTTTTTTGTTGAAATTTTTGAATTTTAGTATATTCGGGACAAAGATTATGGAGAGATACTCGTTTACAATTTTGGCTGATACAGATATTGAGTTTTTAACGTGTACTACAATTAACTTATATACTCTATCTTAAAAAATAATTTATTTAGAAGTTAAATGCTATAGAAAAATTAAAAATCGCTTAGAATAGACCAACGGTCAGCTCACACACTCAAATTACAATTCCTACCCTGGTTCTCTGCAGTACTTAAGAGGATCCGTAGGAAATCCTACACGAGAAGCGACCAACCGTATAGTATATTGTTACCGTATGTATACTTAATACACGCCCTCTAGCCTATACGGCCTCCACACGCCACCCAGCCTCTTTAAAACCCGTCCCTTCACGTGCGTTCGGGAGGGCATCCTCGAAAGCCCTCGCCCCTCCCAAACTCCAATAGTACCCGCACACCACGAATGGCCGCCGCCGCCGCCGCCACGACCACCACAGCCTCATCCCGTCTCCTCCGTCGCGCCGCTCCCGCTCCAGCCAACAACCACCACCAGCTCAGGTGCTCCACCAATCCCTCTCCTCTCTCGCTGGGCCACCGCGCCGGCCGCCCCGCGCTGGCGCAGGCCCTCCCAGACCGCGTCACGCCCTTCAACTATGACGCCGACGGCGAAGACCACCCCCGCGAGGAGTGCGGCGTGTTCGGCGTCGTCGGCGACCCGGACGCCGCGTCGCTCTGCTACCTCGGCCTGCAGAAGCTGCAGCACCGCGGGGAGGAGGGCGCCGGCATCGCCGCCGCGGGGGACGATGGCAAGATCAAGTCGGTGACGGATCTGGGGCTCGTGGGCGACGTGTTCCGCGATCCGGCACGCCTTGCCAATCTCCCCGGCCACGTCGCCATCGGCCACGTGCGCTACTCCACGGCCGGCGCCGCCGCCTCGCGGCGCAACGTGCAGCCCTTCCTGGCCGGGTACCGGTTCGGGCAACTGGCCGTGGCGCACAACGGCAACCTCGTGAACTACCAGGCGCTGCGCAACAGGCTGGAGGCGCAAGGCTCAATCTTTAACACCTCGTCGGACACAGAGGTCATCCTGCACCTCATCGCCACCTCGCTCTCGCGCCCGCTGCTCTCGCGCATCTGCGACGCGTGCGAGCGCCTCGCCGGCGCGTACTCGCTGCTCTTCCTGACGGCCGACAAGCTCTTCGCCGTGCGCGACCCGTTCGGCTTCCGGCCTCTGGTGATGGGCCGCCGCCCCAACGGCGCCGTCGTATTCGCGTCAGAGACCTGTGCGCTCGACCTCATCGACGCGGCGTACGAGCGAGAGGTGGAGCCCGGGGAGGTGGTCGTCGTGGACCGCCGCGATATGTCCATGTCCTCCGCTTGCCTGGTCCAGCACCGCCCGCGCAAGTCTTGCGTCTTCGAGCACATCTATTTCTCCCTGCCCAACTCCGTCGTGTTTGGGCACGCCGTCCACGAGCGCCGCAGTGCCTTCGGCCGCGCGCTCGCGGAGGAGTCCCCAGCCCCCACCGCCGACGTCGTCATCCCCGTGCCGGATTCGGGGTTCTACGCCGCGCTCGGCTTCTCGCAGGCGTCGGGCCTCGAGTTCCAGCAGGGCCTCATCCGGTGGCACTACAGCGGCCGCAGCTTCATCCAGCCGTCGCAGGCCATCCGCGACCTCGCCGTCAAGCTCAAGCTCGCGCCCGTGCGTGGCGTCATCACGGGCAAGAGCGTGGTCGTCGTCGACGACTCGCTCGTGCGCGGCACCACCTCCAGCAAGATCGTGCGCCTGCTCCGCGACGCCGGCGCGCGCGAGGTGCACATGCGGATCGCCAGCCCACCGGTCATCGGCTCCTGCCTCTACGGCATCGACACGCCGAGCGAGGGCGAGCTGATATCGAACAGGATGGACCTCGAGGGCGTGCGCAGGACGATCGGTTGCGACTCGCTCGCCTTCCTCTCGCTGGACAAGCTCCACAGCATCTATGGCGATGAGGCTCATGAGCTCTGTGACGCGTGCTTCTCGCGGAACTACCCGGTGCTGCCCACGGTGCCCGAGCCGGTGCCGGAGCTGGTATCCGCATTCGAAGACTGACCAGAACGTGCAACTAGGGAAGTGGCTCTATACTCTGCATGCTTACTACAGAATTTTAGACTCAATTTTGGGCATGGCAAATTTTTGTCCTTGCAATTGCATTCGTCCATCTGAACTTTTAGGTTATAAGGTTGAGCTATGGAATATTGATCGAGCTGCTACTGTAAGTTTGCTATGTATTGTATTGCCAATGCCATCATGATAATGATGAACAAGATAATTGCCTCAATGACACAGGGTTAAAAAGTTATCTTTTTGGTGCTTATATTAGGTTTAATCTGCAGCACTTTTGGGTATGATACTTTGATTCAAAGGCTATACCTTTGATTCAAAGGCAATAGGTATCTTGGTGCAAGTTCAATTTACTCTGCTACCAAAATTTCATCTTTCTGTATGCTTATTGATTGGTACCTTTTCACTATAGAGACATTTCAGTGACACTATATCTATCCTATGACCGTGTTATGTGTGTAAATGATTTTTCAAGTACAAAACTGATACTTTTTGGAAGAATTCTTTTTATTTTCCAAGTTTGGGCGTGGTCATTTCCTAGCTTTTTTCGTCATCTGGAGCTTCTGTTTACTCTAGATTGGGCGACCAGAGCAAATTTTCGGAGGTCTTAAGTTTGTTATAATGAGCTGCTAGCTTTGCATGACCCTCTTAATCAGCTTAAGGTACACAAAGTACAAACCTTGTTTGAACTGATCAATTCATTAAAAAAATTTGACCAGGGACTTCCTCTTTCCTTGTAAAGAGTTGCCGACCTGAATTCCATTTTTCAAGCTCCAGTTGAATTGGGGAGTACGGCTGAACAATACATTTTCGCAATATTTTTGTGTGCAAAGTCAAGCAAGAAAGTTCGTGGAGTCTTACTAGTGTACTAGTAGTATGGAAGTTGCACATTGCAGTCAACCACATAAACTTCATTTTAGTCTTCCGACAGCAATCCTGGCATGCTTAGATGTTGGCTTGCATCCTCAGAATAGTACCCAGAAATGTAGAAC
This sequence comes from Melocanna baccifera, assembly GCA_036346265.1. NCBI lineage: Eukaryota > Viridiplantae > Streptophyta > Magnoliopsida > Poales > Poaceae > Melocanna > Melocanna baccifera. The sequence goes on from CM070677.1 coordinate 38,818,977, forward strand.
ATCATGATGCTGACATGTATCCTTGTTTACATTTAATCCTGGTCAAAACAAAATTGTTTTATGATCACTCTTTTAACCACCAATAATGCAAACAGGATTTTTTTTCATGTGATGCTTCTGCATCGCAGCTCCTCTGTAGTAAATCTTTGACTAAAACCAGCATTTCTAAAGTGATTAGCAATGTTCAAAACTTGTCTTTGACATTATGGTGTTTACTCCTTGAGCCTTTGACATCTTATCCTATTCACTGTTTCTATTGGGGCATGTACTACTTTCATGAGAATGGCCACAGGCCGACAATACCTGCACGGCTGCACGGACTTATATGTGGTCAGCTGTTTTACTGTTTCTCCGAATGTTTATGGTTTATCTGAATGTGAATTAATTGACGAGATATCCATGGTCAGTGACTACTATTGTGGGGAAAATTTTGTTTTTGCTACTCGAAATATGTGCAATATCATTTATGCAATCAGAGATTTGCTAATTTCGAGTTTTTAATCCTTTTTTAGTGCTTATTTCGTTTTTGCCACTCTTCCACTTTTTCGTCAAGTCAACGGGTTTGACCATTAAGAAATATGAGGAAAAATCCAAAAAAACCAGAAATTCATAGAAAATAGCCCAAAATATAGAAAAGTTTAATGGTAACTTTACACAATTGTTTACTTTTTAAAAAAATTACACCAGGAAAGTTTCTAAAAAATTACACTAAGGAAAAGATTTTAATCTTCCTCAACATTTATGAAACATTGCTAAAATTTTCTTGATGTAAAACCTTTGTGAAATTTTATTTTTTTTCAGAAGTGGTCCCTTCAATTTTCTGTATTTCCTTTTTTTTCAAATTTGTGATTTTCTGATATTTTTTGTATATTTCTTAAATTTTCTTGATGTAAAACCTTTGTGAAATTTTATTTTTTTCAGAAGTGGTCCCTTCAATTTTCTGTATTTCCTTTTTTTTTTCAAATTTGTGCTTTTCTGATATTTTTTGTATATTTCTTAACGGTCAAACCCCATTGACTTGATGGAAAATTGGATGGAGTGGCAAAAATAAAATGTGTATTGATGGAAGAATGATAAAAACGAAATGAGCAGATTTTTTATGGCATAAATGGTATTACACATATTTTGAGTGGTATGAACAAAAATTTTCTACTATGGTAAGGCCATTGGTCAGGGTCAGCTCTTGGTTGGAGGAAGGCAAACAACAGCAGGACAGACTGGCATTTGTACCGTTTTGTTTGAGTGATTATAAGAAGGTTACTTGCGTCTTTCGGTGATCCCTAGTGAGTCTGAGAGATGGAGTATCTATTCAGCGATTCAGTCTCCGTTCTTCATGGAGTAACAGCTGCAGGGTAAGCATATAATTGCTTAAGCATAGTTGTGTTACTGTTAAGTGAGGCATATTTTGGTATTGCTCTCTGTCCATTCTAATCGTAAGAGATTGCTTTCATCGTTTCGTCTGCTTTGGCTCATTTCTGTTGACTGAACAAATGAGTCATGCTTCTTGGCTTCTTGCCCTGGTTCCTTGGTCATGCTGTGACTTTGTTCCAAGAATGGTCGGTTTCAAGTGTAGCGAACCTCAGACGGGCACTAGTAGATGTGGTTTCCCTTACTCGGGCAGAAGCACTTGCTGCAAAACCAGTGTTGCTTGCAACCAAATAGTCGCTAACCGAGCTGAAGATTTTGCAGGTAGGGTAATTTGTCTGAACGTGAAACAATGGATACCATGTTCTGTTTAGTTAATATATTTGGCTTCTATATCTATCTGCACCGATAGTCACATCCAAATTAGGTTCATCAGGTACAAGCAGGGCCGTACTAGAACAAAAATAATTCGAGTTCATCGCTTCACCATATATATAATTTTTAAGCAATATTATACTAAACAGTAATATATTAGGTAATTTTAGTATCAATAATTTAACATAATCGATGGCAATATACGATTACAAAGAAATAGCTATTAAAATGCTTACCCAACATTAGTAGCATTATTTGACACCTTTCTTTTTAGAAACCGTTATATAAGTTTACCTACTGTTTAAATGAAAACTCAATTAGATAGTGCTATATTCAATAGTTCAGAACAATATAACAAAAAAAAATACATACAAAGGTTTCCTTGATATTGTAATCAAACACTCAGTTAAAAATCCAAATCTTGATCCAATATAAGCACATGGATCACAATCACATATTACTATAATTTTGCTTCTGATTTGCAATGAACTAGACTGGTATTCTAAAAACCCAAATTGAAACTCTAATGTTAACCCTACAATTCGACAAAAATAAATAAAAAATCGTCACATCAAAAATCCTAACTCATAAATTTAGCCCTTATTCTTAAAATAAATTGAAAGAATTAAGTGAAATTTTGAGTAATATATACACAAATTGGGTGGATCAAAGCCTCCTTTGTTGATGAGAGCGCGAGGCAACGGGAATCGGGGCCAGGAGATGTTGCGCGTGAGATGGCAACCAAGGTCGGCCAACGGCGGCCGATTTCTCCTGTTCTCTAGTGACCGATTGCTTCATGGCTGGATGCAGCCATGGGGTGTGGTACATATCTACTGGCTCCTACGACTGTGTGAGACGAATAGGTGTTGAGGAGGGCTGTGACGCACTCGGCGCTTGGTATCGATCAAATTGACTTATATAGTCTTGACACTTATAGGCAGCGTTGGATGCCTCGATCTCTGCGCAGTTCTTTTTCTTGGATTGAGTGCTGCCTTATAGACCGGTGTGAGTCTGTATCCGTATGGGTTACTGCTGGTTACCAGGTGCATCGAGTTTTAGCTGGAGGGTTCATGCATGGACCAGAGATTGCTACTAAAAAAATATTTTAGAATCGATGTTCTGTGACACCAAATGGGCCACCATGGCTCCTACCATGGATACATCAGTGCATGATCCATCCCTAGTAAACTTTCGGCACCAGGAAGAGTTAGGCAGGCACCAAAAAAATTCGTAGAAGGATGAAAGCGGCGTGTTGCATAACTGCGTTGCATCTCATCTTTCCCGGTCTTTCTCTACCTTTTATGCCCCCCTGGGTTTTTTGACCCCAAGAGAATTTCTCGGCCACACAACGGAAAGCCTGGCCCGGTCATCACTAGTACTTGGTGCGCAGACCAAGGACCAAATGCGGCGGGGAAAAAATGATGCGTGCCGTGCTGTTCTTACTGAATTCTGATGCTTTTCATGGGGCCCTGCTAGCTATGTGCTACTACGCCTTTGCTGAGTGCTGACCATACGATTTTCTACTTTTTGTTGTTGTTGAGAGGATAAATTCGCAAATGAAGAGGATATTTATATATGTGGAGATAAAGAGGAAGCCACTCGATCAAGTACGAGCACTTTTGTTTTGATTCGGGAGAAAATCAGCAATATGTCACTAGATTTCGGCTGGCATTTTGCTGATCAGGCTAGTTCTTAGTATGTTAACTAAGTATTCTTAGTGTGTTTCTTGACTGTTATCAATTTCCTCGATTTTGTCTGAATGCTAAGTATTCTTAGTATGTTTCTTGACTGTTATCACTAACAGTTGCACCTGTGCTAGCTAGTGTTGTTACCGGCATATTGCCGTACGACTCCACGGACTTTCTGAGACTTGTGCTGGTATATCTCGTTTTGGCAGGATCCATCCGACGTTGCACTGAATTTTGCATGGATGGAGTGCACCGAGTAAGCGAATTTATCGTCTCCATTTGAGGGCATGCACTCGCGGAGTTGAACGGAGGGCCGGACTACTGAGCTACATGTAGTTTTCTCGTTCCACAGAGAGGATCTAGTTTATTTTACTTGGAGAAACCATACACAAATTTCAGTTAAATTCATGCTTGTACATAGAGAATTAGGGATATCCTAAAGTCTTTGAACGAAACGGTTTAATTTACGCGGGATTCGGAAAAAAAATCCCCGCTTTCAGAGCGGCGCCTTAACCGAGTTACGGAGAAGGGAAAAGAACGAGCTCCATTCGTTGGCCATCGCGTCCGCCCCGTATCCTCCGCATGATTCGTTCACACTTCTCCACAACCCAGCAAAGGAACAAGAAATCCCCCCTCTCTCTTCCTCCGTCCGTCTCTAGGAGACTAGATTCGATTCCTTTCCTACGAGGCGAAATGAGCCGGGCCTTGTGCTGCCGGTTTGTGGTCTGGCACTTCTGGTTCGGCTTAAAAACGGTATGGTTCATTTAGGTTATAGATCATGTTGATACGGTCTAATGGATTATACTGTGCTTATACCAAGAGGGCGATATGGTATGACTCGATAATGGCTGCGGGCCAGGTCGGTACGGCATGGCACAATACGGTATGATTATAATTTTCTATAATTTTTTTTATATATTTTTAATTTTTTATAATTCTATATTGATTTTTTACAAGTTAATAAAGCTCATTATGTGACATTGCCAATATTTATATTGATGATTGATAATGTCCAAAATTTCTATAGTTTTTCTATAATTTTCTGAAATTTTCTATAATTTTTTGAATTTCTCCTTTTTCCCGGTTTAATGGGTCAACCGTGTCGGCACGATCTGTTAAGTTTTAACCCTACCCGTGCCGGTATAGTACGGTCGTGAGCTATGCCTAGGCTTGAACCACGGCCCGTGAGACAGCATGGCACAATCCATTTATTTTCTATATCTAAATAGGTTGTGTTTACTTTAGATCTGTGCTATGCCGGTCTGGTATAGTTTACTGGACAGGTCTAGAGGCGTCCAACCCTAACGCTACTGCACTATAAACCTCTTACTCATACGGTTTTTTTATTTTACGCGTTAAAAAATTTTAGTCTATGCTAGTGTCTAACCGTAACCCAACACTGCTCCCTCTGTTAGTGCCTTTTCTTTGAAATCAACGCTGGGGACTTCAATCTTAGTACCAAAGAGCTACTGCGTCCATTGTAAAATGCTACCCTTGGGTGAACAAGACTAACATTTTTGCTGACTTTGCTGTGTAGACATGGCGCTGGAGTCGTGCGAAGGCGGGGAGTTGTTCGAAGAAATCGTTCGGGTTGGTGTCAACTGTCAAGCTGCTCACAATGTGGTTAATTCCTGTTCTGCATTTGCTTCTGGTGCACGGATTTTGCTTGCAGAAAGGTCGCCGGGTTGAAGACGAAGCACGGTTTTATGCCGCTGAAATTGTTGACATTTTGGAGTATTTACATAGTGTAGGCCTGATTCATCGTGGCGTCAAGGTGCGTAGATAACTAAATCAACGGAGCTGCACACTGGCCTTTCGGTTATTGCCGTCAGTAACGATGACGTACAGTGTTTTGATCTTTCAGCCAGAAAATTTACTGCTTACCTCTGATGGCCACATCAAGATTGCTGATTTTCGTAGCGTGAAGCCTACAAGGGACACTCCAATCAAAGCCTTCCCAAATTCAACTAGCAAGATAAACATATACAGTGCTGGATTGTCTTAGAATTTGTGATATTCTGTTCGTTAGGTTCTGTTTCCCCTATATTTACTGTACAGATGAGAGGGCCTGCACATTTGTTGGAACAGCTGCGTATGTACCACCAGAGGTCCTGGACTCTGCCCCAGCAACTTTTAGGTGAGTGAATAACTTCATCTAGAAACACTGATTTCTTGATAAGCCTAGCTTCATTGGAATAGTCTCATTTATTTTTGCGATACTTAAACATACTCCATTCTTTCACATGATTTTATATTTTGACTCTGTATGAGGTATTCACTTTCATTATCAAGTACCAGCTCTATACATTTATTGACTAGGTGCTTGTGTATTCAGACTGCACTGTGCTTTAACCTATCATTGACATTTAGGCCTGAAAGCTTGTCTTGCTAGAAATTTAAAGTATTGTAGACGGCTGCCCTGGATGTGCTCACTGCTGTCATGCTTCGGAGTTCCCGAGCCTGCTAAAAATTCATCTTTCATGTTATAACATCAAAGACTTCAAAAATGAAAGCAGTCACAATGAGTGTAGGTGAGATAACTTGCAGAGATGCATTTCCCAGTGGCTACCTGTCCCATCAGCACAGAACAAATACGCTTGTCAGGTCAATACCTGTACTTTCAGAAAGTTAGCTTCTCTGATAATGCATAAGGTGGTAAACGCGGTTTTCCATTTTTGAAGACATCACCGTTGTTAATGCAAAGTACATCCCTTTCTTTATGCATTCCTTAGATGTTTGCAGAAGAATAATTTAAGCTCATTGCATTAAGGAAAATTCATCTTGAATTATGGACCTCAATCCTAGTTTGCAGCCATTTAGTTAACTAGCAAGCTTTTACAGAATTGTGTTTTGTTGTGATATGAGCAGATCTTTATACACATTTTTTGATGAACTTTGATCTGTTCTTGGCAGAAATGACTTATGGGCATTGGGGTGCACGCAAATGCATTCTGGCTCTTCGCCATTTAAGGATGCCAGTGAGAGGTTAACTTTCTATAGAATTATAGCAAGGGATCTCAGATTTCCTGAGTACTTTTCAGATGAAGCGAGAGATCTCATTGACAAGTTGCTGGTATGTATAAATATACCGATTACTTCTTGTATAGATAATGCTGTTTTCGTATCATAGAAAGGCTGCAAACATAAACAAGTCACATTCTAATCAGTGCATGGGTTGTTAAGTTACACTTGCCTTCCAATTACACAGATGATAGCCCCAAATGCATGGTCTCAAATTGGAAAATGCGAATATAAATTTCCAACAAACAGACTTTAGTAATTTAGTTTATGTTATTATTGTGCAGGATGTTGATCCGTGCAGACGGCTAGGTGCAGGACCTGATGGTTATCCTTCCTTGAAAAAGCATCCTTTCTTCAGAGGCATTGACTGGAAAAATATAAGGAAGACACGATCACCAAAGCTCGCAATGGAGGCAAATGTATGCTTTGTTACATGTCAACGTAATCAGTTAATTCCAGTCTTCATCATTCTGACAATTTCCCAATTCAGGCAAATGAGGATGATGATACTCAGGATTCAAATTGGTTGTCACACATGGGAAGTGCACCGGTCAACCAACAGGTCAGCACTGTTGTGAATAATGGTGCCGCATCATCCTCTGAAGTACGCTCCATATATCTTGATTAGCTCCCATCGACTCTAGATGGTAAACACAGTTCATCACGCCATTCTATAATACTTACAGGAGAGAGAAGAAAATTGAAAAAAGGGTGGGAAATGGTCGACTCCATGCTCACATTTTTTCCACAAGGGGTGATTCATATTGGTGCATATTGCTTTAACAATGTGGCAGGCAGGAATTCCTGGAGCCTGGTGAGTCCAGTTGATCCTCACTGACAAACCTCAGTTGATCTGTGTTGATCCTGCAACAATGGTGACCAAGGGGAACATTATTTGGTCTGACGACCCAAGTGAACTCAATGTGCAAGTAGCAAACTCTTCACATTTTAGGGTATGCACGGTATTCATCTTTGCTGTTACTGGTCCTTAGTACTATCCTAGATGTCCTATTCATCACCACTAACCGAGTTCTCTTACAGCCAAAGAAGGTTTCAACATTTGAGGATGCAAAACAGCGTGCCTGGAAATGGAAGAAGGCAGTTGAAGACCTCCAACGCTGCCAAAAGAATTGACTTTCAGTTCAAATCAAGATGCTAAATGGGTGATATTAAACCCTGTGAATACTGCACAGCCATCTTTTTCGCTGGCCGCCTCCTCACGTGCCAGGTTGCAAGGGAGTCGCTTATTGGCATGCTGATGGATGTCCCTTCAATTTCTCCTATCTTTTAAAATCTAAATTTGCTTATAGCAAACAGTTTTGTTTGTCGTCTATGTGAATTGCTTCGGCAGATAGCATCAGAGTGATTGAAAAGTTTGCACTCCGGAACAATTAACAGAGGAAACTACTTCATGAGATGATCGATTTGTACTGTTGTATCATCTAACGGCATCAACAACGTTGTCATATCTTATCTTCTCTGCTGCCTTTTGTTTTAAAGCATCAACATGTGAAGTGATAATCCTCATTTCTAAAACATTGTAAATACAGAGTCGTTCTGCTGCCATTATCTGGGAACGCCGATGCAGATACCGAACGAATAAACTATACAGTTGGAAAAGAGGCGAATTAACATCCCACCTCATCATATATAGAAACATACGTAGATGAATCCTTTCTGCTAATTTCACTATTGAGTAGTTGAGAGATCCACCCTAAATTCACAGGTTACTAATTTATGAGGTGGTACCAGACGGTAAATAGACAAATTTGATTTTAGCTCTGCATCTTACCCACATGCTAAGGTTGAGCAATAGAATGGATTGGTTCATCACCACATCATTCTTCATAATCACGAGGCTAATACAAAATGAGGGATCGGGTCATCCTACCAAATTTGATAGAATCATCCGATGGTGATGAACCCATCATAGGAGGAGGTAATCCCTCAAACCAAATACCCCACTTTCTCAAAAGTTAATAACAGTATCCCTCTTAGCAAGAGTGTACAAACTAAACCAAGAACCACGAAGCATAATCCCAGAATAGATAATAGCTTAGAAATTTTTGTGACAAGCTTCTTTTACTACTTGTCATGACTGTTCATGCAATTGCACTGAACGTTATATACTTACGTGTAACATCACTGCACTAAAAGTCTAAAACTGAATTAGTCCTTTTCTTATCGACATAAACCTGTGCAAAGTGCAGGTAAACAGACAAGCCTAAGCCACTGAGCACGGCAAGGAGCTAGTAGAAGTAGTCGAGATGCCCTCGGTTCAGATCGGTGCTACTGATGACTCTGTCCATGGCGTACATGTGGCGATTTATGTCATTACTAAGGGTAATAATACTAGTCAATAGGCTAACATGATGTCTTTTTTTCCATATTCGTTTGCATTATACATGATAGGCTAACATGTTTATTTTATTTTTAGATTTTTAAAAATTAATTATATCAAATAAACCACCGTCAGTTATAGTATAATTTTAATCAACTATAGTATAATTTTAATTATAAACCACTAAATTTTAGCAGGTCTCTTACATGGGCTCATGGCCTTACAATTTTAATTATAATCAACATCTTACATAGGCTCATGGCCTCCAACAGTTGGTGTTACAGCCTTTTGACGTCTTAACGTGTTTGTACTAGCAAATCACATAATCAGTGTGTTGGAACTTGGAAGGTCAAAACGTGAAGAATCGGGCTTGTTTGATATGGCTGTAGCTTATGGTTTTTGACTGAAATTTTTGAATTTTAGCTGTTTGTAATAGAGATTTTGGAGAAAGAGATATTCGCTTGTGATTTTAGATGATACAGATGTTGAGCTTTTAATGTGTATTACAATTAACTTGTAGACCTCATCTAGAAAAAAAATACTCCGTTTAAAAGTTAGATACTATAGCAAAAGCCAAAAGCTGGTTTGAGAAACTGAAAAGAATATACCCGATACTTAATTAGCTGGGTTCATTGGGGTTTTCAGTTTTTGTATTTTTATATTGTAACTAGTTTTTAAATAAGTTTTTAAGATCGAATTTACAAATTAATTATAATAGATACTGTATCGACTACAATTATACTAACAAAAATTACATACGACTATTTTTCTCTTCGTAACCTCTCGCAAATAGACAGAATTTAAAGATCATAAGCCATAGCCTAAAAGTATCATATCTTCCCATGTACAATACCACTATACGTCTATACATCACAATTCACAAGGACCATACCACAAGAACAGAAATACATACTGACCCTTCATGGCTACATGACAGCACCACCGTCGTGACCTACCCTCTTCTTATACACATAAACGCGCGAAACAAACACGAACGCGATCAGCTCCACCGCGCAGAGCCCGGCGAGCAGCCAGTAGAAGTAGTCGAGGTGCGCTCGGTTCAGGTTGTTGGACAACCAGCTCGCGCCGCTCTTCTTGGTCGCGCCGTCAATGGCGGATATGATGAAGCTGCTGAAGAAGTGCCCCACCCCGAAGATGCTCAGGAAGAAGGCGAGCCCGAGGCTGCGCAGGGCGTCGGGGACCTGGTCGTAGAAGAACTCCTGCAGCCCGATCATGGCGAACACATCGGACAGCCCGAAGAGGACGTACTGCGGCACCATCCACCACAGGCTCATCGGCAGCGGCGCCTTGGGCTGGTCCACTAGGCCGGCGTCCCTCGCAACGCCGAGCCGCTTCATCTCCACCAGCGCGGCCACGACCATGGCGACCAGCGCGAGGGCGAGCCCCGTGCCGATCCTCTGCAGCATGGTGATGCCCGAGGACAGGCGCGTGAACCTCCGCGCGACGGGCACGAAGGCACGGTCGTAGACCGGGATGAAGATGATGATGGTGACGCTGATGAACGTCTGCAGCGCCGCCGGAGGCACGCGGAACGTGGAGCCGATCCGCCGGTCCAGCGTCGCCGCCTGCTTGGTGAAGAACGTCGATGACTGGGAGAAGATGACGGCGTAGATGATGCACGTCGCCCAGATGGGGAACAGACGCAGCACGCCTTTCACTTCTTCGCGGTGGTCGGTACTGAACTCAGCGTCCTCGCTTGCGAGAGCACTGTCAAGATCAAACAAACTGTAATACTGGCAGAGCATCAGAATGCTCAAAAACATGCAGCAACACAGGACGAGATCGAGAGAACATACTTGTTATACTGGCTCGATTTGGAGCCTTTGATTAGCTCAAGGAACGCTCTCGCGAGGCGAGCAAAGGGGCTCGACTGGGTGGAAGTGTAGTACCGGTAGTTCCGCGTCCCGAGCAAGAACATGATGAGAGCCAAGACCATGACGAGGCACGGGATGCCGAAGCCGAGGCCCCAGCCGATGTTGTCCTGGATGTAGCTGGACACCATCGTCGTGACGGCGGTGCCGGAGCACATGCCGAAGTACCACCAGTTGAAGAAGGAACTCCTCGAGACGGACTCCTTGGGGTCGTGCTGGTCGAACTGGTCCGCGCCGAATGCCTGGGCGCACGGCTTGTGGCCGGCCTCGGCGAGCGCCACCAGGTACAGGGAGACGTAGAAGATGCCCACTTGGACTGGGGAAGGAGAGCAAGCGAGTGACTTGGAGGTGTAGCTGCTGCAGCCGTCGGAGCGGAAGACCGGAAGCGCAGAGGAGAGGGTTAACATGCCCATGCTCTGAAGTGATACCAGCAGTCGCCGAACGTTAGTCACTAGTACTGCTTTTGGAGCAAAATGAACAGACTATCATACTTTACAGTCACAATGTTCTTAACAATACTGATCCCACAGTAGCGCCTCTGGAATACACGCGATCGTGAAATGGGATAGCTCATGAATTGGTGCAATTAGCCAACAAACCCATCGGTTTTTCTCACCGACACCTGCGCATTTTCCAATATATAACTTCCGCGGCTAATCAGCCATATTAAGCTCCATGTTCTTATCTTTACCTATCATGATCAATTCTCAAGCTCCAAATTGTAAACTCGCTTTTCTTGTACCTATACCCGAAAAAGGTCAGATTTTTGCTTTGCCCATGGCGTCCTCCGTCCCAATTCACATTACAATCTCACGTCTCTAGTACTACGCCCACAGGAAAAGCGCTCGACGACGCATAAATCACCAGGGTCCTGGTTTTAAGATCAAAAAATGATCCAGTTTTGCATGGCCGCATAAATCCCCCGAGCCGAGGCGGAGTGGACGTGCTTTTGTGTCGAAACGCGATAGTGCCGCGCGGTCTCGCCCCAAATAGGTGGGAGAAGAGCTTAGATTGGGCGGACGAAAGGGGTCACGCACGCACTTCTCTTTCCGCCAAAAGGAGAAGAGGCGGGTCAGGAGTCAGCAGCGAGCGGGGAGTGGGAGGGAGAGGAACTGACCACGACGAAGAGTAGGGAGGCGAACACGATGGTGCGGTACCTCCCGAGCCAGGCGTCGGCGACGCACGCCACCAGCAGCGGCAGCATCGTCGCCACCCCGCTCCATGCGTTGATCGCCGCCGCCGCGCCCGCCGTCGACTCCCCCAGCGGCCCCGTCAGGTAGCTGATCAGGTTCGCCGACACCCCGTGGTACGCGAACCTCTCCGCTATCTCCACCCCTTCAATTTCAACACAGACCACAATAATTAAAGCCACCTCTCGATTATTCATCGACTTCACCTCACTATATATACATAATCTGGCTGTATTAGTGCGTGCGCGTCGTCCAACGATGGAGGGAGGCTGTACCGAGGACAAACATCGCTGCGGACCAGCGGCCGGTGGAGGCGCGCGACGCGGGGCGGCCGCGGAAGTCCACTGCGCCGGGGACGGCGCCGTCGGGGCGGGGCAGGAGGAGGGCGTGGGTGTCCATTCCTGTGCTCGCGTGTGCGGTGAACTGGAGGACTGGAACAAGATGATGGCGGCGCGCGCGCAGCGATCATGATATACTGGGATGCCGGGGCAGAGGATCGGACCAGTTCGCAAGGCGACAGACGACTTCAGACAGCCAGGTACGACGCCGGCTTCTTTACTTTTCATTAAGAAATCGCTTCTTAATTTGCTTGCTAGTAAATTTTACAACTTTAGATAGATGACGAGTTTGCCGCGACACGCAGCGCACGGGCAGCCGCGCGATCGGAATCACGCGGCTCTCACGACGAGCGATCCAGCCTAGTAGCAGCCTATGATGATGCGAATGCAGGGTCGGGGAATCACGGCACTCATCGGAATGGCCTTGGGTGAGGTAAGAGGAGACAGGCAGGCGTGTCGTACGCTGAGAGGCGACCTGACCTGACCTGGAGTTTGCGACGAGCCCGTTTGGCCGGTTGCGCCGGGCGGAATCGCGTGGGGCTCCCGGATTGCTACGGGATCTCTTGTGAAAGATGTCCGAGCTTCTTGGCCGGGCAGCGACTGCGGTAGCAGTATACTCCGTATTTTGGTTTAGATATTTAGCGTCCTATTGTTGGATCTGAAAAGGATGGGTGTACAGACTCCAGTAGTCGGTACATGCGACAAGCAAATCGGTGTATTTTTCATTCCTTGGAGCCTTGGACACGTGAATCTACATGAAGTGGATGATTTCGTTGCGAGCTTTCGTATGCCAGCTTAACAGCGCAGGTCGCTGTTCATTGTTGGCGAAATTGACGGGCAGCGTAGGCACATGGCTGGTTCTAGGTCCAGGGAATCTACGATTAATTTGGGATAAGGTACTGTTGGACTGTTGGTATTTCCCATTCGTATCTAGGGTCCAAACTCCAATTCCAAAGTGATGCTTCTTTGATTAGCCTACGTACGAAAGGAAAGAATGGCAGGACCGAGCCGTCGTTGATCGCGAGCTACATTGATCCGGCGAACCCCCGCCTGCACAGCAAATCCCAAGCGTGTGCCGGCGGCCGGGGAGCGCGCGCCCGCACGCGGCGGGTGCACGGTTCGGACGTGCTCGGCGCGTGTCCTACCTGCCCAAAACGGAACGGGCGTCCTCCGTGCACGGGCTCGCGCGCCACCTCGGACACGTTCTTCGCTCGCCCGCCCGCTCACGCAACGGACAAATTAACACGTACTTGCCGCACTCTGTTTGCTCTTTCTCGGTGAAACAAGCTGCAGTTATTTTTCTTGGCCTCACCGCCAATTATCTCTCTTCATTGTAACAAGATGCAACTGTTTTGTGCCCACCAAGTTGCATAATTAGCTTTTGGTTAGCTGTTGTTGTGTCCAACCATTCTTGTGGCTTTGGATACAGCATTTGACCGCGACAGGCATCGGATTAATCGTAACTTATACTGGTAGGCATACTTTCTTTGTAAACAAGCTGCAAGCACAACACAGATCAAGTTGAACGTACGTACGGGTGACTGACCGGATGGAATGGCATGCGATGAGATGCACGTAAAAGCTTCGTAACTTTGCGAAGGATTATTCGAGAAGGTAGAGTTTTATTGTGATAAATTATTGTTAAATTAAAGGAGTTAGAAATTGAATTTTGTAAATTTACATTTTTTACATAGCTTACAGACCTGATGGTCTAACTGATTAGAGGCAACAGTCAGACCGGATGACTCTATCAATATGATCGGCAACCACTAGTGGTCAGATTGGTTGTAGGTAGTGGTCCAACCGGTCAAACCAGTTGCTTCAGCCGATAGGTGGATTTTTGGGTAATTGAGTCATTGTGTGTTTTGGTTTAATCTAGATTAGTGCATATGTGTTGCATGAATCATATTTTGATTAACATGAGTTAAATTGTGAAGAACTTATGCCCGAAAATGATTTCTTTGTCTATAGATATGCAGGGAGTTTAGAATCAACCATGGTCAACAGCAAGGATTGGGACTACGCTGATAGAGGAGCCGATGCCTAGAACGATCAGTGATACCGGGTAAGATGGCTGAGCTCAAGCATGACACAATGAAGATAGAAAATGCTAAAGAAAAATTCGAGCGATGGGTTGTACCATGTGGCTTGATTGATCCAAGTGAAGTGTGATCCCATGGAACTGATACAGAAGAACTTACCGACACGTGGCAAACCAGTGGTGAACTTACACGTAGCAAGCATGTCAATTGTTTGGAAGGAAGATGAAGAATGGGTAAGGAAATGTATTATGGTAAATTGACCAAAATTCCATAAGCTACCTCAGATCAAAACCGCGGCACTTGAGAAAGTGGTTGAAGTTAATGAAAAGCTGAAAAGATCAAGTTAGATCAAAGGCTAATGACATAAGGGATTTAGGTTCATATGCTTTGAAAAGCGTGTATAAGTGTAGTATATGAGTAAAACTCGTGTTGTGTGAGGTTAACGGTTTTTCATATATGTGCTATTGGATAGTACCCATTAGGATTAGATGTAGGCCGATTGTCTTATCTATTTAACGGATTGAAATGGAGACTTGCTAGTTTATTATCCAATATTTCCTTATTCTAGTCAAGTGTTATAGAGTTATGTTTGAGAAGTGTGAGTGTCATGGTATGTTCTTTTGTCCTTCAGGTAGAGTAATTATAAAATACTCATTCTCAAGTAGCAATAGGTCAATTTTGTTCATCTCTTATGGAATTCACTTACTTTGATTGATTTGCTCTTGATCTTATTGGTTTTGATTTTCTCTCTTCCTTTCTTAATCTTGCTGTATGCTAAGAACATGTAAGTGATGGAGATGACTCATGGATATCAATCCCCATTTATCTAGGTATCAGGTCTTGTAAGTTCTTGAAGTTGTCTGATTTTATGTGGATTTGATCTTAACGTGAGATTTCTTGATCCAAGTAGCTGTCCATATACTTAGAAAAGTCGAGGACAACTTTTTCTCATGAGAGGGAGAATGATGTGAATGATAATATTGCAATGTATACATCATTTGGTTGCTGTTGTACTACTTGGTTTGTGCAAAGTAACGAGAATAAGACAATAATTAATTCATACATATATATTGTTATTTTTTATTACTATACCTTCACGTAATCATAATGTGCTAAATGAAAGGAGTGTAAATAACAAATATATATATACCATGCATACACATTATTTTCTTTATTTATTATAATTTCAGGCTATCAAAAGCCAATGATGGCTTTTTTTGAAGAAGGGGAGGATGATGCGGGTACGTACATGTCTTAAATTTTTTAGTTAAAAATATTATTTGACTAAAAAGAATTATTAAGCCATATTAAATATTATCAAGTGAATTTGTTTCTTAATGAATTTTCTTGTATTAATGAGAATACTATACTACCTTATACTAGTTTCTTGTGTGTACTTAGGTATGAGGAGGAAACCGAAGCCAAAGAGCACAAGAAGATGGAAACAATGGTTGCTAACATCTTTAAAAGCCCATGTGTGGAAGGAAGAAAAGGCCAAGTGGCTGAAGACCATGCATCTTAGCACTCAATGGAGGGAGTCCATGCAGTTGGCGCAAGGCTAGAGCCCATGGTGCCTAAAGCCATGCACATGGAGCTCCCACCAGACCTGTCCACTAGGTTATGCTGGGTCGACACAGCACGGGCCTGGTCTAGACACAACCCGTTTAGGCACGGTAAACAAATGGGTCGTGCTGTGTCGACCCATGTGTCGAGAATTGAGCCCAGTCACGGCCCACGATCGTGCCGTGTCAGCACGGGCACGGTTAGGCCTTAACGGATCGTGCCGACACGGTTGGCCCGTTTAGCCGGAAAATAGAGAAAAAATTTAAACAAATTATAAAAAAATTATAGAAAATTTGTAAAATATTATAGAAAATTGTAGACATTGTTAATCATTAAGATAATTATTTTTAATGACCGAGAAATAGGACTTAGTCTAGTACATTGTTCTACTTTACGAAATCTATTGGAGAAGGCCCTATATTTCTAGGTAATGGGTGAAATCGGAAGTGAACCTTTGGATGTCACTAACCGCCGCCCATGCCCAAATCCGTGGAGGGAATCGTTGCTTGCCTAGCCGGATACACCTCTCACCGCCGGTCTCGCCGAGTTGACTGAATGCACCAAGGACAAACTTGAATAGCGCCTAAAGAGTCATCAACATTATGTACCTCTCGCCGTGGTGGTGAGCACCCATACCTCGGCGGCTGCGTCGTTGTTATCCGCATGAAAGATCATGTCGAATGACTACTCGATGCTATCGACGAAGTGAGGAAGATGGCAAAGGTTAGCTTGGAATTGGTGTCGATCTGGACCGACTCCAATTGACCAAGGCGGTCACAACCTCACTTTGAAAGCTCACCCGGACATGGTTAGTACATAGCGGCGGCGACCATGATTGCTCGGGACAGTGGAACCACGTTAGTTAATGCAATACGCCGCCCTCTCTTTCTTTTTTTTTGTTCTCTTTTTTTGCACAACTAGCACCAACTAAAACTTTTCACAAGGATTTCACAATGATATTACCAACATACACCCCTTTGTTTTGACCAGGGTAAAAGGTAATTAAAAGATATTCTCTCTCTCTCTCAAAAGTAACGGACTCAAATTTGTCAAGAAGGATGCGCCCAAATCCGTGGAGGGAATCGTTGCTTGCCTAGCCGGATGCACCTCCCACCGCCGGTCTCGACCGAGTGCGCGGTCACTGCTTGCCTTCGCCGGTGTCCCACCCATCACCTACCTCGGTCGAGTGCACGTTTGCTATCATCTCCACTAGTTTACCTTGATTTGGCATCACGTTCGACGAAGGCGGATGGCGGCGATGCATCGAATTGGGCTGTGCTATCGACGAATTTTGCAGTCGCATGATTCGGGAGGGTGTGGAGAGAGGGGAGGATGGTGGAACATTGGGGAGGGGAAAGTGTGAGAGGAAGAAGAGGTGAGGAATTAGTATGACTGGTGGGTCCAGTTGGATGAAAAAGTAACAAATGAATCACTGCCTGCAAGAGTCATTCGGATGACCATATTTCTAAAGAAATCTAACATAAAACTCTTCTCTTGGGCTTTTGTCTTTTAATTTTTGAAAGTTAAAATAAATAGGATAGTTTTTTAAGTGAATTCTTTAAATAGCTTTTCGAGTCTAAAATTGGATGTGCAGTCCATGTCGACGTCTTCATTATAGATGTCTCAAAAACACAAATAAAAACTATCAACTATAGCTCAAACAGACAGAGCCATAGACTAGTTCAAAAAATGGTCCACATTTTCCTTGATATATGCACAAAATCATAAAACTATGAAAGAGTGCATTCTCCTCTAGCCCTCTCAGAGGTAGCTTTTTAGCCCATGATCTCTACTTAGCTTAAATTCTTTGAAAATAAAAGTTCTCCTTGGAAATAGGCTTTGAAATTTAGGCCCTACTCATTTAGATTTATGCTTCTAGCTTATTTTCCACTATTCATAATTTTCGTCTTTTTCGGGCTTTTTGGTATTTTTTTGAACTTTTTTATTGATTCTTTTCCCGTATTCGTTTGCATTATACGTGATGAACTAACCTATTTTATATTTTTATATTTTTTAAATTAACTACATCAAATAAATCATCATCAACTACAATATAATTTCAACCAACTACAATATATTTAATTACAAATCATTAAATTTTAGCTGAGTTACAGCCTTTTGACGTCTTTTGGTGTTTGTACTAGCAAATCACATCGATCAGTGCATTGGAAGGTCAGAACAAGAAGATATTTAATTAGGCTGGGTTCGACAGGTTTTCAGTTTTTGGTTTGATATTTTTATATTATAATTAGGTTTTAAATAATTTTTATGACTAAATTTATAAATTAATTATAATAGGTATTATATCGACTATAGTTATATCGATAAAAATCACATATGACTGTTTTCACTTTCATAATCTCTCACGAATAGATAGAATTTAAAAGTTATAAATCATAGCCTAAAAGTATCATATCTCCCCATGTACAATACCCTATACGTCTATACATCACAATTCACAAAGACCTTGCCACAAGAACAGAAATACATACTGACCCTACATGGCTACATGACAACACCACCGTCGTGACCTACCCTCTTCTTATACACATAAACGCGCGAAACGAACACGAACGCGACCAGCTCCACCGCGCAGAGCCCGGCGAGCAGCCAGTAGAAGTAGTCGAGGTGCGCTCGGTTCAGGTTGTTGGACAACCAGCTCGCGCCGCTCTTCTTGGTCGCGCCGTCAATGGCGGATATGATGAAGCTGCTGAAGAAGTGCCCCACACCGAAGATGCTCAGGAAGAAGGCGAGCCCGAGGCTGCGCAGCGCGTCGGGGACCTGGTCGTAGAAGAACTCCGTCAGCCCGATCATGGCGAACACATCGGACAGCCCGAAGAGGACGTACTGCGGCACCATCCACCACAGGCTCAACGGCAGCGGCGCCTTGGGCTGGTCCACGAGGCCGGCGTCCCTCGCAACGCCGAGCCGCTTCATCTCCACCAGCGCGGCCACGACCATGGCGACCAGCGCGAGGGCGAGCCCCGTGCCAATCCTTTGCAGCATGGTGATGCCCGAGGACAGGCGCGTGAACCTCCGCGCGACGGGCACGAAGGCGCGGTCGTAGACCGGGATGAAGATGATGATGGTGACGCTGATGAACATCTGCAGCGCCGCCGGAGGCACGCGGAACGTGGAGCCGATCCGCCGGTCCAGCGTCGCCGCCTGCTTGGTGAAGAACGTCGGCGGTTGGGAGAAGATGACGGCGTAGATGATGCACGTCGCCCAGATGGGGAACAGACGCAGCACGCCTTTCACTTCTTCGCGGTGGTCGGCACTGAACTCAGCGTCCTCGCTTGCGAGAGCACTGTCAAGATCAAACAAACTGTAATACTGGCAGAGCATCAGAATGCTCAAAAACATGCAGCAACACAGGACGAGATCGAGAGAACATACTTGTTATACTGGCTCGATTTGGAGCCTTTGATTAGCTCAAGGAACGCTCTCGCGAGGCGAGCAAAGGGGCTCGACTGGGTGGAAGTGTAGTACCGGTAGTTGCGCGTCCCGAGCAAGAACATGATGAGAGCCAAGACCATGACGAGGCACGGGATGCCGAAGCCGAGGCCCCAGCCGATGTTGTCCTGGATGTAGCTGGACACCATCGTCGTGACGGCCATGCCGGAGCATACGCCGAAGTACCACCAGTTGAAGAAGGAACTCCTCGAGACGGACTCCTTGGGGTCGTTCTGGTTGAACTGGTCCGCACCGAATGCCTGGGCGCACGGCTTGTGGCCGGCCTCGGCGAGCGCCACCAGGTACAGGGAGACGTAGAAGATGCCCACTTGGACTGGGGAAGGAGAGCAAGCGAGTGACTTGGAGGTGTAGCTGCTGCAGCCGTCGGAGCGGAAGACCGGAAGCGCAGAGGAGAGGGTTAACATGCCCATGCTCTGAAGTGATACCAGCAGTGGCCGAGCGTTAGTCACTAGTACTGCTTTTGGAGCAAAATGAACAGACTATCATACTTTACAGTCACAACGTTCCCACAGTAGCGCCTCTGGAATACAAGCGATCGTGAAATAGGATAGCAGATAGCTCATGAATTGGCGCAATTAGCCAACAAACCCATCAGTTTTTCTCGCCGACACTTGCGCATTTTCCAGTTCTTATCTTTACCTATCATGATCAATTCTCAAGCTCCAAATTATAAACTCGCTTTTCTTGTACCTATACCCGACATAGGTCTGATTTTTGCTTTGCCCATGGCGATCTCGCCCCAAATAGGTGGGAGAAGAGTTTAGATTGGGCGGACGAAAAGGTGGTCATGCACGCACTTCTCTTTCCGCCAAAAGGAGAAGAGGCGGGTCAGGAGTCAGCAGCGAGCGGGGAGTGGGAGAGGAACTGACCACGACGAAGAGTAGGGAGGCGAACACGATGGTGCGGTACCTCCCGAGCCAGGCGTCGGCGACGCACGCCACCAGCAGCGGCAGCATCGTCGCCACCCCGCTCCATGCGTTGATCGCCGCCGCCGCGCCCGCCGTCGACTCCCCCAGCGGCCCCGTCAGGTAGCTGATCAGGTTCGCCGACACCCCGTGGTACGCGAACCTCTTCGCTGTCTCCGCCCCTTCAATTTCAACACAGACCACAATAACTAAAGCCACCTCTCGATTATTCATCAACTTCACCTCACTATATATACATAATCTGGCTGTATTAGTGCGTGCGCGTCGTCCAACGATGGAGGGAGGCTGTACCGAGGACAAACATTGCTGCGGACCAGCGGCCGGTGGAGGCGCGCGACGCGGGGCGGCCGCGGAAGTCCACTGCGCCGGGGACGGCGCCGTCGGGCCGGGGCAGGAGGAGGGCGTGGGTGTCCATTCCTGTGCTCGCGTGTGCGGTGAACTGGAGGACTGGAACAAGGCGATGGGCGCGCGCGCGCAGCGATCATCATATACTGGGATGCTGGGGCAGAGGATCGGACCAGTTTGCAAGGCGCCAGACGACGCCGGTTTCTTTACTTTTCATTGCCCCGTTAGTTTCGGTTTTTTTTTCAGTTTCAATTTTTAGTTTTAGTGTTTTAATATTCAGTAATATATTTTTTCTGATTTTTTAGATATTTTAAGTTCTTTTGTATTTTTTTCTGTATTCCTTTATATTGTCCGTGATAGACTAACATATTTTTTTATTTTTTTAATTTAATTATACCTAATAAATCAACTCAACTACAGTAAAAAAAATCAGTTATAATAAATTTTTAGTTAAAAATTAGAGGCTATTTCTATTCCGAAGACCATGCTTCCTAATTTGCTTGCTAGTAATTTTACAACTTCAGATAGATGACAAGTTTGCCGCGACACGCAGCGCACGGGCAGCCGCGCGATCCGAATCACGCGGCTCTCACGACGAGCGATCCAGCCTAGTAGTAGCCTTTGATGATGGGAATGCAGGGTCGGGGAATCACGGCACTCATCGGAATGGTCTTCAGGTCTTGTCTGAGGTAAGAGGAGACAGGCACTCATCGTACGCTGAGAGGCGACCTGACCTGATATTTAATTATTTTATGATCTTATCGTCTTGAATTCTGATGTTTTTCATCAATATTTTTCAGCTAAAAATCATCACTATTTCGATCACCCCTTAGCTGTTGTTGTGTCCAGCTAGTCTTGTGGCTTTGGATACAACATTTGAGCGCGACAGGCATCGGATTAATCGTAACTTATACCGGTAGGCATACTTGCTTTGTAAACAAGCTGCAAGCACAACACAGATCAAGTTGAACGTACATATGGGTGACTGGCCGGATGGAATGGCATGCGATGAGATACACGGAAAAATAACACAAAGACGTAAAAGCCTCTTAACTTTGCGAAGGATTACTCGTGAAGGTATAGAGTTTTATTGTGATAAATTATTATTAAATTAAAGAAGCTAGATTTTTTTTTTGTAAATTTGCAGTTTTTTATATAACTTACAGACTTGACGGTCTGATCGGCTAGAGACAGCGATCAAATCAGATGGCTCTATCAGTATGATCGACAGTCACTAGCGGTCAGATCGGCTGTAGGTAGGGGTGCAAATGGATCAGATACGAACGGATAATACCTCTGCCATATTTGTTTTCATATTTTTTCGGATACGGATACGGATAACTCAAATACGAATAATATCGAATACAGATACGGAGCGCATACGAATCGAAACGAATACGGTTATGAATATTTATCAAAACATGAAAACCCTTTAAACTATACATCCAAAATTAACGAAAGTACGTAAATAGTTCATCTTGTCAAAACATTCATAAAATCTAAACAAGCATAGTCTTTTCATCCACAATGAAAATAGCCTTAAACAGACTCGTCGTATTAGGCTGGACTGCTAGAGGCATTATGGGCTAGATGGCTTTTGGGTTAAAATCCCGGATATCCGTTTTCGTAATATCCGGATAATCTGTATTCGTATCCGTATCCGACGAATACCAGGCTTATTGTATTCGTATCCGTATCCGATAAAAAAATTCTTATCCGTATCGATCCGAGAATTATCCGAAAAAATTCGATCCAACACAATCCGTATCTGTATTTGTCCGGATCGGTCGAAAACTATCCGATCCGTTTTCACCCCTAGCCTGTAGGTAGTGCTCCAACCGGTCAGGCCAGTTGCTTCGGTCGAAAGGTGGATTTTTGGGAAATTGAGTCATTGTGTATTATTTTGTTTAATTTATGTTAGTGCATGTGTGTTGCATGTAGCATGTTTTGATTAACGACGGTCAAGTTGTGAAGAATTTGTGCTCAAAAATAATTTCTTTGTCTATGGATGTGCAGGGAGCTTAGAGTCAACCTAGTTAATTGTTTGGAAGAAAGATGAAGAACGGGTAAGGAAGTGTATTCTGGTAAATTGACCAAAATTCCAGCATCGTCTCAAATCAAAACCGCGGTACTTGAGAAAGTGGTTTAAGTTAATGAGAAGCTGAAGAGATCAAATTAGATCAAAGGCTAATGACTTAGGGGATTCAGGTTCATGTGCTTTGAAAAGGTGTATAAGTGTAGTATGTGAGTAAAACTCGTGTTATTGAGATTAACAATTTTTCATATATGTGCTATTGGATAGTATCTATTAGGGTTAGATATGGACCGATTGCCTCATCTATTTAACGAATTAAGATGGAGACTTGCTAGTTAACCATCCAACATTTCCTTATTCTAATCAAGTGTTCTAATGTTATGTTTGAGAAGTATGAGTGTCATGGTATATTATCTTGTCCTTCAGGTAGAATGGTTGTAAAACATTCATTCTCAAGTAGCAATATGTCAATTTTGTTCATCTCTTATGGAATCGTCTTACTTTGATTGATTTGCTTTTGATCTTATTGGTTTTAATTTTTTTCTCTTCTTTTCTTAATCTTGCTGCATCCAAGGACGTGTAAGTGATGGAGATGACTTATGGATATTAATCCTCATTCATCTAGGTATCAGGTCTTGTAAGTTCTTGAAGTTGTCTGGTTTTACATGGGTTTGATCTTAACACAAGATTTCTTGATTCAAGCACTTGTCCATATACTTAGAAAAGTCAAGGATAACTTTTTCTTATGAGAGGGAGAATGATGTGAATGATAATATTGCGATGTATACATCTTTTGGTTGCTGTTATACTAATTGGTTTGTGCAAAACAATGAGAATGAAACAATAATTGATTCATACATATACCATACAGATATGTTGTTCTTTTTATTTACTATACCTTCAGGTAGTCATAATGTGCTAAATGGAAGGAGTGTAAATGATAAATATATGTACCATGCATACACATTGTTTTTGAAGAACGGGAGGATGATGCGGATATGTACATGTCTTATATTTTTCTGTTAAAAATATTATTTGATTAAAAAGAATTATTAAGCCATATTAAATATTATCAGGTGAATTTTTTCTTAATGAATTTTTTGTATTAATGAGAACACTATACTACCTTATACTAGTTTCTTGTGCGTACTTAGGTATGAGGAGAGAACGGGAGCCAAAGAGCACATGAAGATGGAAACAACAGTAGCTGGCTAACATCTTTAAAAGCCCATGTGTGGAAGGAAGAAAAGGCCAAGTGGCTGAAGACCATGCAGCCTAGCACTCAATGGAGGGAGTCCATGCAGTTGGCGCAAGGCTAGAGCCTATGGTGCCTGAAGCCATGCACATGGAGCTCTCACCAGACCTGTCCACTGGGCCGTGTCGGGCCGGTATGGCACGGGCCTGGTCCGTTTAGACACGACAAATAAACAGGTCATGCTGTACTGGCCCACGGGCCGGGGACTGAGGCTAGGCAGGGTCCACGATCCTGTTGTGCCGGCACGGGCGCGGTTAGGCCTTAATGGGCCGTGTTGGCATGGTTGGGCCGTTTAGCCGGGAAATAGAGAAAAAAAAAAAAATTAAGAAAAATGTCTTAAAAATTATAGAAAATTACAAATTTATAGACATTATTAATCATCAAGATAATTATTATCAGTGATATAATGATCTTTATTAACTTGTTAAATTACATTGCATGATTACCTCGTTAAAAACTTTACCTAGTAAAAAGTCAACATGAGAAAATCTTGATAAAGAAAAAAGTACAACCTATAAAACTCAGTAGTGACTACATCTGAAGGAAAAATATTAGAAATCCTATTATTGCTATCTAGATATAAATTGTCAAAAGATTCTTCTAAGTCTGTATTCTCTGCAGTATGTTGGAGTCTTGATTCACTTGTTCCTAATCATTGATGGTCAGAAGGATTTCTATCATCTCGTTCAAATGACTTATTTGCCGCTCCTCGATTATTCTTCCAAATGGACTAAAGGCTGACTCCGAGGAGACCGTAGAGACAGAAACAGTCAACACATTCCGTGCTAATATAGATAGCACTGGGTATGTTACTTTCTGGGTTTGCCACCATGAGAGAATGTTCAACTCTTACTTGAAGCTGACGCTATCACTATTGAGATAGCTTGATAGGTCTTTGGTGCTTTGCCGCCTTGCTCTTCCTGACTGATGTGTACCTGCACGAGAATCTCTAGAAGAAGAACAAAAATATTGCCTCATTGCATAGTCTCCACAGAGGTGCTAGGGGCTACTTAGGGTCTTTCCAAATGCACGGACCTAATTTATTTTCATATTTCTCGTATACCTCATATAATTTATCCTTAACTACTCTATAGTATGTATAATAATCTAAACTAGTACTATCACTTAAAAGTTATAATACATTTATAAATCCTTGGAGTTTGGCACTAGAATCCAAAATAAAGGCGAATGTACATAAAATAGGAATTTTCCTCCAATATTTTGAAAACTTAGATTTTATGGCAACTACAGCATCCCGTAGTACATGATCATTTTCAAAAGCCTTTAGGTGATTGGCAATTTCAAGAATGTTATAAACAATTAGAGGAGAGGTTGGGTAGTATACTCTAGAAAGAAAAGGTAGCTTTATGAAAAAGTTCTAAAAAAGAAAATATTTTTTCAACAACAACCCAATCGTCCTCAGTCAGTTCGAGGTCTCTAATTTGGGTTTTACTGGAGGAGCTACGATATTGATGAATTTGGGTGTGAAGGAAAACAGATAATGTGCTCTTGTATGGTAATATATGTTTAGCATAAGGTAAGTAGAGCTCCATCTAATAAGCATGTCTAAGCCAAATTTTCTAGGGCGAACATTTATTACTACGCAAAAGCTCTTATATGCGGCTATTCGTTGGTTAGAATAATTAATATATGAAATTTCATCTCTAAAAGAATCAATACAAGCATTTAATCTTTTTAAACCAGATTTAACAATAAGATTAATAATATGATAAGTACAACGTTAATGCAGTAAGAAAGATTGTGCATAAGTATTAAATAAAGGAGTAAGAATTTCCATAATCTTAGTGTTTGCAGCTGCATTATTTAAAGTTATAGAAAAATCTTATCCATGAGGCCAAAATCTTCTACAACTTTAATAATGAATTCTGCAATATTCCCAGCAGTATATAAAATATTAATTAATTTAAATTATATAATTCTTTTTTATTACCTAGTCATCATTAACATAATGAGCAACAATACTAATATAATTCTCCCTAACCCTATCACTCCATATGTCTAATGTCAAAGCAATAGAGAATGTACAAGTATGAAATATTTCTTTTAATTTTTCACGAATGTTGTTATAATATTTAATTAAATCTCTAGTTGTGGTTTGCTTAGATACAACACTAAATCGAAGGTTATGAGTAATCCTAATATATTTTTGAAAAGCATCAGACTCTCCAAAATCTAAAGGTAAATCTTTATAAATAATTAATTTACAAAGGGATTCTCAGGCTACCTCCGGGTTGTACTCCCAAGTACATACTGAACCGTCGGAGTTATATTGTAGCTGCGTTTAGCATATTTGTATTCCTTGCCTTCTTTTGCAGCTTGCAGCATGCTATTACAGGTGACCGTCCACACGAAGATTTTGCAGATAATTCATTATCACAAATTTTACAAATAGCATACCTCACCGAATTCCCATCATCGTCGGTCCCGAACTTCTTGTCGAAATCATTCTAGACTCTTGATGTAGTAGCTTTTGTTCTTTTTGCACTCATGCTCTGGGTTGTTGGATGCACTCGTTGAGCCAGCAGAAGATGGATCGATTGAACCTTGCGCCGTCGGGCAGCCGCTTCTTCTGGCTCTACGGTTTGTTGTGGATGTGGACCTTTCACATATAGATATTTTTCTTGACAGGATTGTATATCCTCCGTCGTGAGGTCAAATTCGCAGAGTTGAAAAATCGTAGTTTTCCATTGAATCAACTGTAAATTAAAATAATAAAGTACAATTAACTTACTATTGAATCAACAAATAATAGCAAAAAATTAAAATAATGCAGCACTATTACCTCTTCTGTAACTCTCCAAAAATTCTTTGAAGTTTTTTGAATTTTCTGAATTTCACATGAATTTCTCACTAATTTTGCTAAATTTACGTAAACACTATTGAATTTTCATAGCTAAACAGAGAGATGAGAGTTAGGTTTGAGGTGTGGAGAATGGAGGCCGGATGCCCCCTATTTATAGGAAAAAATTCATATTTGTTTGAGTTTGTTTCTATTTTTTTAAAAAATTTACATCCCAATGGTAAAAATGGTAAAAACAGCTATTTTTCACTAGGCCAGACCATCACGGCTCGTTTACGCCCGTTGGCATTATGTCGTGCTGTGTCAGCATGGTCCACGATCGTTATCGGGCCGTGTTGTGCCGGCCCGGCGTGCCACCTGCTCAGCCCAAGCACGACACTGTTCACCGGACCATACTATACTTGGATCGGGCCAATAGTGGCGGGCCACGGGCCAGGCCACCTCTAGATCTCACGTCCTGCGTGCCACTAATCTTGGTCAAACTGAATGATGTGTGACCATGATTAACATTCTAAACATAAACCCAAGTGGTGTAGCCATGTATTTTTGTTTAATAAGTTGAGTCCGAACTGGTTTGGAGATTTGAGAGTTAAACTCTAGATTAGTCTTTGATTCGGTTTGTGCTGGCCGAATAAGATGTGGTCTGGCCGAACAAACCAGCCCTACGACAAGCTTGTGTGAACATCAGGTGGAGGTGCCCACAAATATCACCCGCAACTCCCCATCGTTGAGGGAGACCAGATATTTTGAGATAATAGATTGATTGCTTATGAGTTCTTTCATGATGGTCAGAAGATTCATCATAAGGGAAAATTGAGAGTTCTTGTAAATTCAAATCGTTCAGCTTTTTCGCTGAGAATTAGAAGCATGATAGAGCTTCTCTTAGTGGTCATGAAGTTTGACGCTTGTGTTCTTACGAATTAAAGAGTGTTTATTTTTACATTGGCAATGGATGATCACTATGATTCAAGAGTCTACATATGAGTATCTTGATACGACGTCAAGAAGACAAGTGACCCCATATCAATTTAAAAACCTCCTATTCACTCTCCTTTAGTTGATTATCTTTGATCCTACAAAGATGATAATAATGCCGTATTGCTCATTTTAGCCATTCGACGAGGATAATATTATGCTATTCGTTGAAGAGAAAGGCTAGAGTCAAAAGAGCTAAGAGATATGATGACAAGTAGTGAGTATCAACACTATTGAAGAAGCCAGTGGCAAAATAAGCTCGATGATGGGAAAGCTTTGGCAAAGAGGAGATGAAGCTCATTGAAGATGAGCTATAGACGATATGGGGCATCAGGTAGCTAGGAGCATGTTATCATTGGTGAGAGGCATGATGTTACTAGCGATGGCAAGAACATTCTCTATATCATTAGATAGCGACTAAACCAGATACACTGGTATGAATGAAGATGAGAGGTCATTGCGGTTAGTGAGGAAGTCATAGCGTTGAGTTGACCAACATCGAAGAAGAGGAATGATGTATTCTTGAATGTCGTACATCAACAACAAACACAATGTTCAACATCTTGTTGCTTGTATTACTCTGAACTGCTACATTTCAACATTTCTACTTTGGAATACAATTTTTGAGCACAAATGGCCAACATCATTGCGAAGTCCATCAAGTCAACTTTCATATGAAACAAACGACACACCATCTGAAGACTCAAGCATCATAATGACCAAGGGGTGGCATCAAGTGAACCAAGAGAACAAGAGATTGCTTTACATGCTATCACATGACGTGCTCCTTAAATTACAAACAACACTTCCTACCTTGGCCAGATTGGTCAAGTTTCAGTCACCGTGCTGATCTATTTGACAACTTACGAGCTAAGTCTGCATTAATCTATATGTCTCCAGCAATCATATGATACATCGTTGGAAAGTTTATCATGTCTAATTTCACATACTTCAATAGATGTATCATTTGGAGTTATATGTTAGAAGTTATGAGTGCTTTATTAGAAGTGGTATAGGCCATCGAGGTCGTGCGTTATATTTGATGAGTTTATTTCTTGGTGGCCTTTCACTTGCTAGATGACCTTTCAACTGTTCATTAATATTTACACATAACTAGGAGGGATTTCTTAGTCTATAAATATCTCATATGTAACACCTAAAACTCTTTGGCTCACATATTACCCAACACCTTTGTGTTGTTGTTCCTTCTTGAAAGGATTATGAACTCAAGGTCAGTTCTTGCTGTTCACATTGACTTATCATCAGGGTGTTGAGATCTTGGTGTGGCACCTTCTTCCTTCCAACATCGAGCTTGTTAACTGTGAGGTCCTTGGGGTTGTGCACCTTTGCTGTTGTTGGGTTGCGCACACTTTTGTTGCTATGGGGTCTATATCAAGGAGCGACCGATACAGAAGAAGAGGACATCGAACATGTATAATATTATGCATGTATATATACATGCATGCGATAGAAGCATAGATGTAGAGAAGCAGAGGAGCAAAGTGCTCGGAGTAAAGATAACACATCCGTAGAGAATAAGTTCAAGGCTACCGAAGAGAGTATGATAGGTGTTCCGGTAGAGATCAGCGACGGTTGCACCTATATGCATGTTTGATATTGCAACAGTCAACATTAAGTTATAATTGATAGAACTAGAAGAAAACTATATAACAAAGTATTGTGTTGGAAGAGGTAATAGCTAAGAGGAATCATTAAGAATTGGACATTTGTAACAAAGTATTGTGTTGGAAGAGGTAATAGCTAAGAGGAAGCATCAAGAATTGGACATACTGTTGGAAGTTGAAGAAAAAAGTTGTGATTAGAAAACAATATCTTTGATGAAAGATTCACATCTCCATAGCTCAACTAATTTCCGGATGGCAGATTCACAATCCTACAGTTTCGCTCACGAGCCTAGACCGCAGATTTGGTCAAAAATAAGAAGCCGTAACTCCTAACATGGACTTCACAGTTCTTTTACGCTAATACTAAAAACAGCCAGTAATCAGTTACTCACTATCAACTAATTAAACAATCTTGATCAAACAACTCATTAAATTATGCCACTAGACTAACAAGGGACATCCCTGGAAGATCATAGCTGGCCCATAAGGTTTAAATGATGGTTGAAACTGCCTATTTGAAAAAAAAAACTTGACATGCATGTTGCCACTGCAAACTGGTTTCTCGAAATATCGTCCTGTATAAGAATGAACTAGCTTGTCTGGTGTCAAACTGCCTACATGATTCAGCATCTAACGGCAGCACAACGTGCCCACCACAACTCATTTCAGGTGTATGTTTCTGTAGTTCCATATGATGTCTGTGTATCAATAAATAAACTGGTTGCTGAAATACATAGCAACTATTTCCTTATTATTATGCAGAGAATTTTATGGAAGTCACTTCTTGGCATTTCTGTCAATGTAGAGGTGTTTGGGGACGGAAAAGAACGCATGGAGTTGGCTTCTGTCTCTTTGTGTGACTATTTGTACACCGTGGGCCATGGCTCATGAAGTGCCGTGTTGGGTCGTGCTGGTAGTCAGAAGAACTCGTTGTCATGGAAATTTCTGCACTGTCGTAGTGGCTACTTATCCTTTCAGTGAACGCACACAGATGTCATCTTTGAAGCAGTAAAACTTTTTTAAGCAATGTAAATCATTACAACTGCAAGTGAGCTTCCTCTAAGAAATTGCAAGTGAGAAAAGAATAGAGAAAATCCCTGTACAAAATTTCATAATGTTTAATATATCAATTAATTAACCTGGAGCACCATTTTATCTCGAATAGCTGGGAGATGAATAATGTTGCGCATTAGACCAACTAGGCATGTTTGATATGTGAGGAAATTTCCAAATTCTTGTTAGAACTGAACCCCTTCGTATAAATTCCCGCATTCGAATCACCCCCTACATTTTGTGCTCCATCATTTCCATCAAAAAACACAACTCCGTAGTTCGAAGATGACCGAACCATCATGGAGGGCTGACAACCAAAGAAACATTGAGTGGCCTACCAAACTTTGATTAAGTTATTAATCAAGAGTATCCCTGTTAGCTGGTGTCATATCAACTATTTTTCACAGGCTTTGGATGGTGTTTTTCTGATGTACTGGTGGTGTCCATCCCTGAGGGCCATGAGGAATGCAGGTGCCTGATTCTTTTTGGCTAGTTTTGTGAGCTCTCTTTGTACATCTTGATATGGTTGCCTCAATTGATGTGCTGATGCACTCCTGATATTCTTTTCCATCAAAATGTCGCCAATCAGAACATATTTCTGCAATGAAAATTTATTTGCACAGAAGAGAAAACTCACCATATGGGCACAACCTGGCTTCCTTATTAAAAAAAAGTACATACATTTTCCATGTGCTTAGAGTTACATGTGATAAATCCGTAACACTGCAGAACAAAGTTACAAACAAGAAGATCAAGTTTATCATAACAATGCCAACATTTTGTGGTTCAAATGGTACAAAATTGCAGTTGTAGGTGCCTTTAGTCAATCACTGCAATATAGTAATTTCATTTTTTCGCTAAGCAGCAACACGGGGCTTGATCAGAGCAACCGCTTCTTTGATTTTTGTCATGGCAGTTTGAAGTGTAGATAGCGCTGCAGCATATGAAATGCGAATGCAACTGTCATCCCCAAATGCATCACCCGGGACAAGCGCAACCTAAATGCAATCCACAAATAGTGATTATGATATTTCAATAAGCTTCATTGAAGAATGTATAGAAATGAATTGCTGATTCATACCTGTGCCTTCTCTAAGAGGAACATGCAGAAGGATTCGGAGTCATTGATAGTTCCAAAACCCTCTACTTCGGATCCATAGTAGGAGCTGAAGTCAATGAACAAATAAAAGGCACCCTACAAATTTGAAAAACTTAGAATTTGTTCGGAGTGTTCAACTAGGTTTAGACAGAACACGTGTAATCTTAGTTCTTACCTGAGGCTCTGATATTTTCACACCTGGCACTTCCTTAAAGCTTTTTACAAGGTAATCCCGGCGTTCCTGGAATGCTTTGACCATAGTTGATACCGCTTCACCACCAGCATAACCAAGGTTTAAAGCTGCGAGTCCTGCCTTCTGTGATATGCTACTGGCACCTGAGGTGAACTGCAGTTAACATGCAAGGCATTGGTGTCAGAAAAATTGCAGACCATGATGATTATTCTCCATGATACTGAGAATTTACAGAAGAAAAAGGAAGCTAGCGCAGCAAAGGTAACAACATGAAAAGGTTTGCAGTTTTAACGAAGTGATAGTTTTGCAAGAATGCAGTATCAGTCAACCTTACATATTAGAGATACAAGTGTTATGAATATTGTGTATGTATTGATATAAGGCCTAAGGGGCCATATATATAGAAAAGTACAAAGAGATATACCATATAGAGATAAAGCATATATGGAACAATAAAAACTTTATATCCTAATACAACTCTATATCCTTAACACCCTCCCTCAAATGCAAAGGTATGCAATAGCATTGCATTTGAAAAAGTTGATATTAAAATAACAAAAATCCAAAATCTAAGTCTTGTAAACGTCGTTGTAGCATGCGGCTCTTGAAAATTGTGTCGAAAATAGAAGATCTTCATCCGAGATCGTGCGGTAGCCCATAAAGTATGGTAGCAGCCCATAAAGCAGATCAAAGCCCAAGACGGCGGCGGCATAGTGCACAAGAAACGCAATAGAAGTGTAGTGCGAGAAAAAAACGCGACGGCCTTAAAAGCTCGAGGCGGTGGCTCAAAAAGAAGAGGCGGCATCATAGACCGAGACGGCGGCGACGCAGTGCACAAGAAGCGCAATAGAAACGTAGTGCAAAAAAAGCGCGGTGGCCTTAAAAGCTCGGAGATGCGACACGAGAGGCCGCCCACGGAGGAATCCAGATCCAGCATGAATGAGGCTGGATCCGAACGGGGCAAGGCCAGATCCGGCGAAGACGAACCGAAGAAGAGCCATACAGATGACCTGCACGTGGCTTAGAGAAAAGAGCGGCGTTTGTTGCTATGCGAAAGACCACACTAAATCCTAAAAGATGGACTATGGCTAACAAAGCAATCAACTGACTGACACAAAAATTTGTGGACTCGCATGGCTTAGACGAATTGGAAGATAGATGGCTATAGATTTGAATGGACGCAGTGGAAGACTCGAAATCCTAAATAATAGGAATAAAAGATCAGTATTGAAAACCTGATCAATCTCAATAGCAAGCCTTGAATAGACCAACACAAGGATCAACCATCCATTGCCGTGTCCACGCGAAGAGACCATCACAAAGGCCAGCCGTCCATCAAAAGCCCAACCAGCAATTCAGCACTCAAGACTTGAACCGGTCAAAAAGAGACTCCCAGCCAGTCCGGTCAAAGAAACCAAAGAAGACGGGGGGGCTCACGGCGATGACCGAAGGGGCTTCACGAGCGTCCAGCGGCGAGGCGTCTCTCTTCTCCGGCACCGTTCTCTCTCCTCCCTTCTCCGGATCGGCTCCAAAGGTGGGAGGGATGGGAGGCCCAAGCCGGATCGGCTCCAAAGGTGGCGGCATACCCTCGATCTCCGTGCGGCAGCGGTCGAGCGTCAACTCCGGACGGCCACAGGACGAGATGGGAAGACGCCTCGCCGTGGAAAGTCGACGCGACGAAAAGCCGCGTAAAATCGGGCAACGCGGCGCGAGCCGAAGCGGCGTCGAGATCGAATCCGCACGAGGCGAGAGTCCGGTGATGAGCGAAGGTGGGAGAGCATGGCGGCGGCCCCGAGAGGGTCGGAAGAAGCAGTGGAGCGGCGGTTGCGGATTTGGAGCGGTGGACTTCTTGGCGACTCCCTCCTTCGCCATGACGGTGATGAGGAGCGGCGGGGGCTCCAGGGCGGCGCGGGCGCGACCACCGGATCCGGTGGCGGGGAGACCGATCTGACGAAGTTGGCCAGCGGCGCGGCCGAGCCAGGCCCGATCCGACCAGATCTGACGAAGAGCAGCGTCTCCCACACGACGAGCCGGTGCGGGAGGAAGAGAGCGGCATAGCACACGCGACGAGCCGGCAACGGACAAGCCAAGGGGGGTATGAACCTTAACTCTGATACCATGTTATGAATATTGTGTGTGTATTGATATGAGGTCCAAGGGGCTATATATATAGGAGAGTACAAAGAGATATACCATATAGAGATAAGACATATATGGAATAGAATACAAACTCTATATCATAATACAACTCTATATTCTTAACAACAAGAACAAGGAAGATGATATGTTTACCTGGCTTTGGATCTTTCCACACGCTGCGACAAAATGTTTAGGGGCAGCAAGGTATCCGAGTCGCCAGCCCGTCATTGCAAAAGCCTGTAAAATTGCCACTTGCCAGCATCAAATATTCAGCCAGCTCAGTTGCATACCCAAGGGCCAACTTTTGATTTTGAATATTGTACAGAATTGAACTAGGCATGGGTCTCTTGCTATGGTTCTGAAGAACAGTATATGTTTTGTAATTTGGAAAGCCATATAGCTAGAAGTGCTCAAGGTTGTTTTTCAAGAGCGAATGGCAGTAAACAGCAACATGTCTACCTTTGAAAAACCATTTACAGTTAATGTTCTTTCCCACATTCCAGGCAATGAAGCAAAGCTTGTGTGTGTTGCAGGGTGATAGATAATATGCTCATAGATCTCATCAGATAAAACCTGAAAATCATAAATAAGATGATATGTCATAATCGTCATGCAGTGAAGATGTCACATAACCTAACTACAAATCCAACAATCAAAGCACTTACCAGAAGTCTAGGATGCTTCTTGACTATATAAGCTATTTCTTCAAGCAATTTCTTTGGATATACCGACCCTGTTGGATTAGATGGAGAGCAGAGAATCAAAAGCCTCGATTTCTCATTGATCTTCCCGGCAAGCAACTCTGGTCTTAACAAGAAATTCTCTGATATGCTTGTAGGAAGGATCACTGGAATTGCACCAGCCAATGTAGCCATCTCAGGATAACTGACCCAGTACGGTGCTGGTATCAAAACCTAAAACAAAAGGATCTCTGAACAATGTCAAAACAGACAATAGCATAGAATATTTTAATTCCAAGCACAAGAAACATCAGTGAGGGCATGACAAATTTCGCAGAACAAGCTTCAGTGACAGCAATCTCTATTCGCAACTACTTATAAAGCTATGCAGTGATCTGATGCAAATTATTTTAATGATGTTAAACAAGGAAATTATTATACAGGTTACATCACATGTCATACATGAACGAAATCAAAATGCAAATTATCCATGAATGACATACTTGTGCAACCAACAATCCAGTCACCGGGTATTTTCTGTTGTATTTTCTAGACAGGTTTGATTGGACATTTGACCTTATAACATAGACCACAAAAGACAGTCCTCATGATTTCTGCAAAGGATGACCGGAAATTTTAAAAAAATGCACCACTGTTTAGTAAGACAGAGAGCCCACCTCATCACCAGGTGAGCAAACGGCAAGCACGGCTTGTGTAATGCACTGCTTAGCTCCATTACTAACTAGCACCTGATCTGGGCTGTAGGATATCCCATTCTCCTCTGTACATTCATAATAAACAAAAGTTATTAAATCTTCTTAACCAAAGTGGTAACTCTGCGAACAAGAAATCCATCCATACGCACCCTGGAGTTTATTGCAGATAGCCTTTCTAAGCTCCAAAGTCCCAGCATTAGGAGTGTACCTTGTAAAACCATCCCTAATTGCATTCATCCCAGCCTGGATCAAAGCAAGCAACAAGAGTGTTTACCTGCTGAGATATTTCAACTTGCTAATGACAAAGTCGTTCTTATGCCTAAATCAACTACAATGTTAGGCTGTAAGGATTAAAAGTTTCTACACTTCCAATTAAGATAGTGATCAAATAAGCGCAATGAACCACAAGGAAATTCTCCAATTGAAGTGGCAGTACACACAACGAGAAAAAAAAACAAGGGTAAAATGTGAGCTTTGGCAGGCTCATACCAAAATTAGAGACAACTAAATGCGAAACCTACTAAGAATTCGTACTAATTACTAGGCAATGTTAACAAATCCCATGTAATGCTCAGAACCCAAAACTTGGTCACAGAGATCATGACTTTTCCCCCATTCCAGCCTAAATTTCTCCGGAAGGATAGGAACCAAGGGCAGGCAACCACCTCGGCAATCGCAGCCGGCGTGTCGAAGTCGGGCTCCCCCGCGGCGAGGCCAATGACCGGCACGCCGGCCTGCTTCAGCGCCGTGGCCTGGTCTGTGATGGCCATGGTCTTGGACGGCCGCAGCGCGCTCACCGTCGGGCTAATTGACGCGTCCACCGCCTCCGCCCTCACCACCGCCATCCTAGCCCTCACCGCGGGCCTCTTCCCCCACGCCCTGCGACGCAGCCAAGAAAGCAAGCATTTTCACCGTCACTCACAGATTGCCGCAAGAACCAAAGAAAGAAAAGGTATTGATCCCCGGAGCTCCGAAGAGGTCGGTTGGTAGCTCACCTGGCGAAGCAGACGGAGCTAGGATTGGAGGCGGGTCTGGTGGGTACGGAGAAGGACGGAGCGGAAGAAGAGGTGGTGGTGGCGGCGGCGGCGGTGGTCATCGAGATTCAAGGGTGTGGACCTGCCGCTTGCTGTCACTAGTCACCCGGTTTTTATATTCGAGCGGAGAAAGGAAGGTGGCAATGGTGGTGGTAGGTGGGTGCGCCCGCCATGCCCAGGATCAGGATCGTGGTTTTGGTGGGTATTGAAGTCGGAAGAAAATTCAGTGGGAAGCTAGTGCGATCTATCGCCCATTCGCCCGTAGAAAAGTGCTTCATTGAAATAGGTGGTTGGAGGATTAGACCTCGACTTCTTTGCTTTTTCCCCCAACAACCCCCCTTGGAGATTTGCAGTGTTGGTCGGAGGGATGGACGGTCTGGGAGAAAGCATCAGAGCACGAGTAATAGATCTGTGTTCACTACCATTGCTTAATAAGAGATAATTATACAGTGATGCGTGGTTCCGCTCCAAACGGCTCTGTTTCTGATTTTTGACTTATAATTTTTTTGTTTTTCTAACTTTAGATTTTTAGGATTTTTAGCTTTCTCTCTCATTTCTTTATATTGTTTGTGATGATATAATATTTTTATTTTTATATTTAATTACATAGAATAAATCAGCAACAACTATAAAATAAGTCATAAACTCCATTTTATAAGTCACTTGAAGCGCCCCGTAGCCTTCTCTCTCTCACGATTAACCTGTTGGGAAATAGACGTCGACACATAATTTTGGAGTTCTACTTGTTCTTGCGAACCTCGTACGTTCCGAACAGGCCCTGACGAGGCTGGCGTACGCTGCAGCAGGAACTGTAGCAACCTCAAAGCTACATATGATTTGATTTGAAGCCAGTTTGAGGCGCGCTCCTGTTAAATGATTGGTGCTCGATGTTTCATCATGCTGCCCAGTTGATTATCTTGCGAGTTCTTCGTTGCTCGCTGTAGGCGCGGTTGTCCAAATGTGTGATGTGTCAAAACAGATTAAATTATCACCTGTTAATCTGAAAATCGCAGGGGACTGCACCCTGTTACTCGTGCTATCTTCATGTCACTGTCATGTCTCTACGACAGCTCACACAAAAAACGATGCCTGAATATATCTTACAACTGGGGCTATCTCAATCTATATGGAAAGATGAAGTGCTTGATCGTTATTGATGACCACAAAATATAAGTACACTTAAGAAAGAGGCATGAACTAAAATGGCTCATTCAACAGAGGAGGAACGAGACTAGCATCATGCATGAACAACATACATAATGGTCACCATGGCCATTTTCGTCATCAGCAACGGTGACCTCGATCAGCTGTCTCCGTTCTGCTGCCCAAAACCGCACGATCCCGACGGCAGGAAGGAAAAGGGATCCTCGGAGACGTCGAATCCAGGGCGAGTGAAGTCATCAAGCCCGCCAAAGCAAGGATCGAAGTTCAATGGTGAGAAATAACCGCGAGAATCATCAGCCACTTTCATTTCGAGGCTCGAAATACCATCAGATGAGCTACCGGGGAAGTTATAACCCAAGCTCCCTACCATGTCGTTCATCGCCTCGCTGCTCTTGGGTTGCTCTGATGTTCCTGTTGCTTTGATATCATCCATTGGGAGCGCAGGTGTGTGCCCTTGGAAAAGAGCAACATGCCCGAACAGCTTGTCCTTCCTTGAGAAAGTTGTTCCACATGAGCAGAGCCACTTGTCGCGCCCACAGTGCTTCTCGTGAGTCTTCAAGTCAGCAATGACCGAGAATTTCTTGGTATTGCACCGGCTGCAAGTGTAGCTCTTGTCGCAGTGGCTTCTCTTGTAGTGGTTCTTCACACACAAGATTGTCTTGAGAGGCTGGAACTTCTTGTGCTCTTTGTTCCGCTTGCAACCAACAAATGGGCATGAGTACCTTGTAACTGGTGCAGGCTCTGAGCTAGAATCTCTTGTGGGTTTGGCAAGAGCTGCAGCGGTCTTGTACTCGTCTCCATGGCCCCTCATGTGCATCCTCAGGTTAGCATCTCTCTTGAAACCCTTGCCACAGATCACGCAGAAATGAGTGTGTGGTGCTAAAATCTCCTCCTTTTCCAATTGCAAGACTACATAAGAACCAGGGGGGAGGTTCTCCCCCTCACCACCATCATCACTCTCCTTCACATCATGGTCTTCCATTGGAATCAGTTCAGACCCTTCCCCACCACAAGGATTTGGGCATTTAATCAGATCATCCCTTTCATCATGAGTAGTATTAAGGCTACTCATCAGCTCATCATAATCAGAGGTCTTGGTAATGTCAGGTATGGTGGCCTCGTTGTTTGTGCTTGGTCGCTGATTAGCATTCGAGCCAAAGCCCATAGGAGAACCAAGTGTGTTGCTGAGCTGCCTGACTGCGGGATTGCTGCTAAGGAGTGGGTTCTTCATTGAAGGAAGCAGGGAACCAGCTGTCGAGATAAGCTGAATAATAATGCAAGTGAGATCAGCAGTGACAAGTTGCTGCTTTGCTGCTAGCTCGCAGGAACCACCAGCAACTTGGCTCTCTCGATTGCTCATGGTCTGCACGATATCTTTTACTTGCTTGATCTTCTGCTCAAGGAAGGATAGGTTGCTCAGCATTGCCTGTGGGTCCCAATCTAATGTGGGATTATTCAGTGAGGGATTCGATTCAAACCGGTTGCCGACTTTAGCTTCACTGTCATCAGGGAGATACAAGCTGGAAGACCGAGCCACAAAGAATGGAGGAAAGCCAGGGAAGGATTGGCCGGGTCTTGCAAGATAAGACTGATCCAACGAATTGAAACGTACGCCCTGTTGGGCAGGGTCAGTATTCCTTGATGCGTCACTTGCCATTGAAGACGATGCTTTCATGGAAGTTTCTGAACTTCTTCTCATGCCACTTTGCATTTAGATTCGCTCCTGCCCGAATTCTACTTCAATATGCCCTTCTATCTCATGGAACTATCATCCTCCAACGAGGAATTGATCTATAGGGCAAGCATGAAACCCTGCAAGATCATATGAACAACAAATTAAACACTAACACAGCCAGCAGTTTACAAGAACAACCAATTAGACATAGCATACTCGGAAAGAAACCATGACTAGTCTGTTTTTTTTTCTTTATTTCTTTTGGCGGGATGAAACAATGACTAATCTCCTAAAGAAATGGACCTTTCTAGTTCAAAAGGAGGAAAAAGTAACCAAAAAGATAAAATAAACAAACAAGAAGACTATGCCAATCTCTAGTTGTATACTAAGATACAAGAATCCTGCCTCTTTCACAAGTAACATGAGAAAACCCCGTCCTTTAATAAAATTTTATCCGGAAGCAACGGATAAGATAAAAGAAATCTATTTTTGGAAGCAAGGGAGAAGATAAATGCACAGAAAAAAGTTATGTTAATTATCCCACCTACCAACCAAGCTGACTAGTCAGAATAACACTCAGCTCATCATCTCCAAGACTTCCAAGTATTTCACCTAACTTGATATGTTCTTGCTAATGAATTCCCCTTTT
Source organism: Melocanna baccifera (assembly GCA_036346265.1). NCBI lineage: Eukaryota > Viridiplantae > Streptophyta > Magnoliopsida > Poales > Poaceae > Melocanna > Melocanna baccifera. The sequence goes on from CM070677.1 coordinate 38,858,650, forward strand.
ACTTGCATGCAATCCTCTGTATGACAACCTAATCAGTGTTCAGTAAGCACCGATAGATCTGTAGACAGAAGAATAATGAATCACAAAATTCAGACCTTAGCAATATCTAGCAAAAGAACTTTTAAGTCTGACAGAAGCAAGAAACTGAACAATCCAAAGGATGGAAAGCTGGACAGATTCACAACCTCAAAAAACAATAAAAGAGAATAACAACATAGGAATTAAGCTTTGCTGGTCTATTTCAAATCAAAGATCCTAAATCAATCAAATAGAAGGCCCTAAGTCGCCTAATCTACAATAATTTCAGCACACTACTTTCCCCTGGGACAGTTCTATCCCCCTAACATCAAGAATATGGAACAAAGCAACCCCAAGAGCAAAGCACCACACCAACAGATCACTAATTTCCTCTATACCATACTTCTCTCATACTTCAAGATCCTCCTCTAACCCAAAACACCATCTTTACTGCATACCTGACAGACTTCAGATCAAACAAAAGCAGGCAAAATAAAAGGGGAAGAAAAGAAAGAGACCACCTCCTATGAAATGAAATATATAACAAAAGAATCTAAAGAACCATCCAGAGGCAACCAACAAGTCATGATTAATTTCCCCCTTATTTACTTTGCCCCAAATGGTACTCTTGTTCCAATAGAGCAGGCCGGAAATTTGCAAGAGAACGTAAAAGTAATAATTCGTCAAGGTATGGACGCTCGGTAAGAAGACGGACTTACGCAGGTAGAATTTTGGGCTCCCTGGCAAGAAAATGGGACTCCGGATGGCGGGCGGGGTGGGTTTATAGGACAGGAGGAAGGAGATCCATTCACTAGCGTGGTCCTGTAGCAATTTTTTCTTTTTTCTTTTTTACAAAAAAAGGTTGAAATATTTATTTTTATAAAAATAGTTCTTTTTCCGAGTTGAAGGGTGTTGTAGACATACGTGATACCTATTGTGCCCTCCTTGCTCGGCAGAGCACGGCAAGCGGCTTTGCGCGACAACAAACGAGCCAGTGCAGCAAGCTAGCACCTACCCATGCGCGGTTGTTGTGCACACACTATTAGCGCTAAGTATAATTAATTAGTATTAATCATAATTAAATAGTATAAATAGTAATTATTTAGATATATCATATATAGCTGTGTAATTACCTTGTTATATAAGGGACTTCCTATACATGTGACATATATCTATGTGTATATATATTGGCCTGTTGGTCTCATGTTGAATATAAGTGCTATTCATAACATAGTATTAGAGCCAAACCTAGGTTTCGTTATACGTAGGGTTCTCATCCGTACTTGTCTCGTCGCTGCCGTCGTCATTTCTTCTTGCTGGGCCACTACTCTTGATCCTCTTGACAGATCTCGCCGGTTTCTTTTGTCGAATCGTGCTCGCCTCTGACCACCGACGGCCTCTTCTCGCGCTGTCTCTCTTGGATCCGGAGTCGTCTTCTCCACCGGGCTGCAACCACCGATCCAAGCCGAGGTTGGATCCAAGCCACGGCAGCCGGCTCCTCTTCTCACTCTTCAACGTCGGCATCTAGATCAACTGGCCGCCACCCTCACCGCCGCCTCCGGATCTGCTGCCGCCGCCCCACCCGACCTCTCGAGATCGCCGCCGCCACTCCACCGTCGGGGTTGGTTGCCGGCCAAGAACTCCGGATCTGCCGCCGCCGCCGGTCCTCTCAAGATCGCTGCCGCCGCCCCACTCGGCTCTCTAGACCGCCGCCGTGATCGCCGGTCTCTCTCGTCGTCGGGGTCGCCAGTCTCGGTTCCCCATTTTTTTGGTTGTGCTCTCTGCCTGGATCCGGATAGGTAGTATTCAGTTTTAACAAACCGACCAACAAAAAAAAGATAAACAAAGAAAAAAAGGAAAAAGAAAAGAAAGAAAAAATACCTTCTTTTGCAGGCTTAGTTTATGTTCCTCGTTGTCTAGTGATCTTTGATGGTCTCAACTATCGGGATTGGTTTTCAGCATATGCGTCTCTATATGCGTGGTCAGCGTCTTTGAGAGTTTCTTATCGACGAGTTACCTTGTTCGCCTCGCCCTACTCCACCTGCTTTGCCTGTACTCCCGAAGGATACTTTCGAAGACACTCGTACAAAGGCATTCGGTCTTCCTTCCGCTGCCCTTGCCAGTCTAGTCGCTTGCACCACTACCTTCACATCTGCTGTAGCCTCCACTGTCTCTTTTGCTCAGTGATATCATTGTTTAGGACATCTTTGTGGGTCACGTATGTCTTTTTTACTTCGTTTTAGCCTTTTAGCGTCTGTGTCTGGTGTTACTTCTCTCAATTGCCAGGATTGTAAGTTTGGAAAATATGCTCAACTCCTCTATCCTTCTAGCGAGTCAGTATCTTAGCGTCTTTTTGATCTTGTTCATTTTGATGTATGGAGACCAGCTCCTTTTGTCTCGAAAGAAGGTCAGCAATATTATATCATTTTTATTGATAATATTTCTCGGCATATGTGGATATATTTTTATGACATCTCGTAGTAATGTTTTATCCATCTACAAGACTTTTGCCACCATGGTCCATATTCAGTTTGACTCTTCTATTCATGTTTTTCGTGTTGACTCTACTGGGAGTACTTATCAAGAGCTCTTCATGGTTTTCTTGCTGAACAGGGCACTCTCCCTTAGTTTTCTTATCCCGGTGCTCATACTCAGAATGGTGTGGCCGAATGCAAGCATCGCCATCTTCTTGAGACAGTCCGCGCTCTTATACTTGTTTCTAATGTTCCACCATACTTCTGAGGTGAGGCTGTTTCTACTACCACTTTTTTATCAACATTCAACCCTCCTCTGTTCTTTAAGGTGGAATTCCAGTCGAGCGTCTATATAGCAAGACTCCTGATTATTCCAGTCTTCGTCTCTTTGGGTGTATGTGCTATATTCTTCTTGCACCTCGTGAGCGCACAAAGCTGATCGCTCAGTCTGTTGAGTATGTTTTTCTGGGCTGCAGAGCTGAGCATAAGGGCTATCATTATTGGGACCTTGTTGGCCGACGGATGCGGATTTCTCAGAACGTTACTTTTGATGAGTCTCGTCCTTTCTATCCACACTCTTCTTCTTCCTCTACTTCAGCATCTATTGTTGAGCCACTTTCCTTCCTGACTTTTTGTTCCACCCCCGTAATCGCGACTCCACTACCACAGCCTTTGGTCTCTCTGGTGCCTCCTTCCCAGTCGGCATCCTCTTCACTACCAGCATCCTCTTCACCATCAGCATTCTCTCCTGAGGTTATTCCTGATCTTGTTCCTTTTTATCCTCTCTACTATACTCGTCGTCCGCAGGTTGAGGATTCTCCTAATGTACTCTCTCCTTCTGATGGGTCATCCTCTATGACTTCTCCTCACTATGCTCTTCGCGATCGCCAGTCTATTCGGCCTCCTGCGCATTTTGGTTTTGTTGCCGCTGCTCTTGCCGAACCGACTTCTTATCGTGATACTGTTATCCATTAGGAATGGCAACATGTGATGGCAGAGGAGATTGCTGCTCTTGAACGTATTAGCACATGGGATCTTATTCCGCTTTCTGCACGTGTCACTCCTATCACATGCAAGTAGGTCTATGAGATTAAGACCCACTCTGATGGTTCTCTTGAACGCTACAAGGTTTGTCTTGTGGCGCGTAGTTTTCAGTAGGAGCATGGTCGTGACTATAATGAGACTATTGCTCCTATTGCTCATATGACCACTGTTCGCACTCTTCTTGCTGTCGTCTCTGTTTGCCACTGGTCTATCTCTCAGTTGGATGTCAAGAATGACTTTCTCAATGGTGAGTTGTGTGAAGAGATCTACATATAGCTGCCTCTTGGGTATTCTGTTTTTGAAGGTATGGTTTGTCGCCTTCGTCAATCTCTCTATGGCCTCAAGTAGGCTCCTCGAGCTTGGTTTGATGGTTTCTCTTCTGTTGTCACTGTAGCTGATTTCTCTGCTAGTGCTCATGATTCTGCTCTTTTTATTCACACTTCGCCTCATGGTCGAACGCTTCTCCTTTGATGATATGATCATTACTAAAGATGATTCTCAGTACATCACTTTTTTCAAGGAACGTCTTCATGAGCAGTTTCTCATGTCTGATCTGGGTCTACTTCGCTACTTTCTTGGGATTGAAGTTATCTCTACCCCTGAGGGTTTCTATTTATCCCAAGAAAAGTATATACCTGATCTTCTTGAGTGTTCCTCTCTTACTGATCAGCGTACAGTTGAGACTTCTATGGAACTTAATGTTTATCTTCGTCTCACTGATGGTGAGTTTTTTCCTGATCATACTCGCTATCGTCACCTTGTTGGGAGTTTTATTTATCTCGGTGTTACTTGTTCTAACATTTTGTATCATGTGCATATCTTGAGTTAGTTTGTTTTTGCTCCCACACAGCTCCACTACAGTTATCTTCTTCATGTTCTACGATACCTTCGTGAAACTATTTCTCATCGTCTCTTTTTTCCTCGCTCCAGCTCTTTACAGCTCCATGCATATTCTGATGCCACATGGGCTAGTGATCCCTCTGATCGTCGGTCTCTCTCTGCTTATTGTGTTTTTCTTGTTGCTTCTCTCATTGCTTGGAAGACTAAGAAGCAGACCACAGTTTTTCGTTCGAGTGTTGAGGCTGAGTTGTGAGCGATGGCGTTGTCGACTGCGGAGGATACTTGGCTACAGTGGTTACTTGAGGATTTTGGTGTTTCTGTTTTTGCACCGACTCCTCTTTTATCTGACAGTACAAGTGCTATTAGTATTGCTAAATATCTGGTGAAGCATGAGTTTACAAAGCATATTGGTATTAATACTTCATATATGCGAACACTGGTCTCATGTTGAATACACGTGCTATTCATTACAGTAATTAATTAGTGTTAATTAAAGTAATAAATTAATAGTATTTTATTTAGTGCTAATTGTGTTTAATTAGTACTAATCACAATTAATTAGCGTAAATCATGTAGTGATAATTAAGCATGTACAATATTTTATTGCACTCGGAATTAATTAATACTGATCACATTTAATTAGCGCTTTAATTAGTGCTAGTAAAAATTAAAAAACTTCCATTGGATAAAATTCAGAATATACTCATCTTACTACCGTCTCGCTCCAGGATAAGACAGGGGGTCACGGGTATATCACGAACCCCACTCATTTCACTCCCATTGCACGTACACATATCTCTCGCTTTTTCCACCGCTCGCCCTTCCTTTTGAAAGACACTAATTTCAACCATTACTATTTATTTTCAGCCAAAAACCAGAGGCTAAAATGAAGTACTATTAGTACTAATTAATCATACTTAGTGCTAATTAATTGTGCTTAATGCTAATTAAATAGCTAACCGTGAGTGCACTTGCATGCAACCATGCATTGGTGGCTTGAGAGGAGCTGACCTGCCGCGTTCGAGCCTCGTGCCATGCCTGCCTCCTCTATCGAGCAAGAGGGCGCGGTGGATGCCACATGTTATTCCTCGAGCCTTTTAAGCTCAGGGAGAAGACTATTTTTATACAAACCAATGCCTAGAGCTATTTTTGAAAAAAAAATTACTATAAACCCATGTTAGTTAACAGATCGAGGAAGGAGCCTTGCTTGTTCCTGATGCTCGTTGACCTTGGAAGCCCATCTCCTTTGTTGCATCACTGGAACCGAATCTGTGATTGTGCAAAGCAAAAAAGTCACGGTATCCGTGACTTGTCTTCCTAGCTATTGGGAATAAAACGTGACTTGTCTTCCTAGCTATTAATAATTACTTATATGTCAACGAATTTTTCCAAAATCTTTTGCTGACTCACTGACAAGATAGGTCTAGACCTATGTGCCAGTGTGACAATGAGTGATATATAAGAAATAAGGCAAACTTTCAGTAACATATAAGAAAATTCACCTATATTATACCCTCCCTATGAAGAGTATGTGACTACCATATTATCTTGTCTGCCTTAGTTTTATTGGGGAAGTAATTTGAGTTTGTGCTAATAATATTGGTTCTTATTCGACAGTTTATGTCACCAACTCAGGCTATGCTAAAAAGGTCCGTGTTTCTACCTCCCATGACTCTAACCTGCTTTCATCTACTACATGAGTGTTTTTTTGGGCTACGCCTGATGACTTTTGGCTACGGCTAATTATTTTTGTCTACCCTTTTCAACATAGCAACGAACAATGGATACACCGACACAGATGATGTATACGGTTTTGTGTTCGAGAACCGTTTGAAGAATCCGCTTTAAAAGACCACCCCATTTCGACATTTGGTTTTTTATTTTTGGATAAGCCAAAAACCTAAAGCAGAAACCAAAAGGTAAAAATAGCAGGCCGACTTCGAACACTAACTGACAATCACTATTCTCTCCTACCAAACTTGCCAACATGGACACCATCTTCGTTCACTAAATTAAGGACCATGTGAGAAGGTCATATTTAATATTGTGATGAACCATTGTAATATTTCTGGAGTGGTTATTCGATTTTGCAAAAGATTACATTTTATTTGAGCAATTTTCTAGACTTTTTAGGAAAATGGTAGTACCGACTTGAGAGAAGCGGTAGTACCAGTTTAGGTAGAAATTGAGGGTTTTAGATTTTGAGTCTTGGATTGAGTTAAGGTGACCTGGGTCATTGCATTAAGGCTATATGATATATGTTTTGGTTAACGTGGGTCAAGTTATGAAGAACTTATGCGTAATAATGATTTCTTTGTCTTTCGATGTGCAGGGTCGTTTGGAGTCAACCGTGGTCAATGTCAAGGATCGAAGCTAGGCTCATAGAGGAGTTAAGGCCTAGAACAATTGAAGATACCGAGTGAGATGATGAGCTTACGTGTGATATGAGAAAGGCAAAAAAATGTTGAAAGCGAGCTCAAACGGCGGGATTGCACCATATGGCTTGGATGAGCCATGTGAGCTGTGGTTCAGTGGAATCGGGATGAGAGAGACTTGGTGACACGTGGTAAGTTAGTGATGCACTTACACATGGTAAGCATAGTGATTATTTGCAATGAACGGTGATAACTGAGTCAACAAGGGGTATTTTGATAGTTTTACCAAAATACCAGAAACTTCCTTAGATCAAAATTGCAGTGCATGTGTGGTGTTTGGGAGTGTGGTTTAGGTCAAGGTGAAGCTGGTTTGATCAAGATGGATCAAGGTTAAGGATTTAATGAATACGGGTTTATGCACTTTGAAAAACGTGCATAGATAAACATGTGCGAGTAAAACCTGTGCGTTAAGTTAACATGTTTTTCCTGTTGTGTTAAGTGGATAGTATCTATTTAGAGATGGATATAGCTAGCTAGCCCATCTATAAAAAAGGATTAAGATGGAGACATGTGATTAACCATTTAACCCATCTCTTCCTATGAAAAATAAATCGGCTAAAAAACCAAATTATGATGCTGATGTCATAATATGATTTTTCAGTACAAAAATAATTCTAGAAAATATCCTTTTTCTTTTTCTTCAAATCCAAAATTCCAGAAGCCCGTATTTCCTCATCCTAGCTCCGATTGGATATGTTCAAATTTCTAAGTTCTTCTAAAATCCTAAACTACCTATTCCTAGACTCTTTTTTATTTTTTTTTAAATTTTGTTTGAGTTTGTGTGTTTGGATTCTTCGCGTTTAGATTACAACGAATCTGGAGAGTTCAATTTTGATGACTCAAGCACCAAGACTTCGAGTAAGACAAATTACACCTTTGATCAAGTTGCTCTCAGTGATTTAAATTATTTATGCTTGTTTAAATTATTTATGTTCAGTGGGCTTTAACAGCCCCGAAGGAGAGGATTAGCTTGATCCGGAGGGGAGACTCTTGACTCAACCCCAGAGTGGAGGATTAGCTCGACCCCGGAGGGGAGGATAAACTCGACCCCGGAGGGGAGGGTGATCACCAACTTAACCCCGAAGGGAAATCGCCAACTTGACCCGGACTGTAGCCTAAGAGCACAAAATATTCCACAAGAGCGTGGCAAGGGATATGTAAGGGCGAGGGGCGTCACAGTAGGCTCGGTGCAAAAAGATGCAATGAAGGTGACATGATAAGCTCAATAGCTATATGTAATATTTATGTAGGTTGTCTGTGTTCTAACTATGCTTGAGTTCAATCCCATCAAGTGATTGAAGTTGAAATGATGCAAGGTGTGTGTAGTGTATGACTTCATATGGTCCTTCCCACTTGGAGCTCATTTTTCCGTTGAGGTCCGGGTTGGCCTTCTTGAGGACAAGATCTTAGCTATCGCCGCTTGATATCGATCAATATTGAGAGTTGCCTGTTGGCGGATGGCATTAGTCAATTCCACTGAGATCTAGCGGACGACGTCCTTTAGGGCCATCATGGTATGAAGAGATTCAAGTTTGACTTCTTCAGTGTGACAACCTCATCACCGTACAGAAGCTTGAACGGGGTGAACCCCGTGGCCCAGCTCAGCGAAGTATGCGTCGACTAGAGCACGCTTGGGAGCTCATCCACCAAACGACCCCTTGGGAGGTCGAAGAGACGAGTACGGAGTCCTGATAGGATGATATCATTGGCTTTCTTCACAACCCCATTGGCCTTGGGTTGGCAACCGATGCGAAACAAAGGTTGATTCCTAGGCCCACGCAAAATTTGCGAAAGGAGGCTGCGTCGAATTGAGTTCCATTGCCAACGGTCACCTCTCTCGGCACTTCGAAGTGGCACATGATGTTTTTCTATATGAACTTCTGGACCATTGTGGAGGTTATCTTGGCCAACGGCTCAACATCAATCCACTTAGAGAAGTAGTCGACGGCCACTACCATGAACTTATATCCCCTAGTTTGTGGTTTAAATGGACCAACCAGATCGACTCCCTATCGAGCGAGCAGCCATGATAGTGGTATCAGCTGCAGATCATTTGCTAGAGAGTTCATACCACACCCCATCCATCGATAGGTGGGGCATGTGCGAACAAGGGACTCCGCGTCTCGCAGGGGGGTGGGACAGTAGAACCCTTGTTGGAATGCTTCCGAGACCAAGGCACGGGGCGTGAGGTGGGAACCGTAGAGCCCCTGGTGTATTTCACAAACCAGGTCAGCAACCTCGTCTTTGGACATACAACGGAGGAGTGGCTAGCAGACACTGCTCTTATAGAGAATGTCATTGTGCATGACAAAGCCCCTTGCATGATGTTTCAGTCTTTATGCCTCGATGGGATCCATGGGATCGACTCCATCGATGAGATATTCAATGATTTGTCTCCTCTAGTCTCGCTCCCCACTAGCATCCACCTTCGAGAGACCTTTCACCGCTAGGTCCGTCAATACCTCATAAAAGGCGCTCGTAGGCCTCTCTGTTTGTGTGCTAGCAACCTTTGCGAGGATGTCTACCTCAAGATTGTCCAATCATGGGATGCTTCGAATAGTGATGACGCTGAAGTACTTCTCTATGGCGCAGACAAGAGGTAGCTACTTCACCAACGTCGGTTCCCTAGCTTGGTAACTCTTGTCTATGTGGCAAGCAATGAGCTGGGAATTGCTCTTCACCAAGAGTCACTTGGCCCCCGACACTCAGGCCTTGTGCAACCCAAGCAGTAGAGCCTCGTACTCAGCGACATTATTGTAGCCTCGAAGTTCAGGCGGGTAGAGTAGACACATCCCTTTTAGGGATTCAAGGACTGCCCTGGCCCCCGCGCCTTCTGAGCACCAAGAGTCATCCACATAGATTGTCCAAAGGGGGTCAGTCAGTAGGGCGGCTGAGGGCAACTTCGTGGGAGTCCATTCCGCGATGAAGTCTGCCAACACATGGGACTTGATGGTCGTATAGGGAATGAAGGTGATCAAGAATGGTGCCAGCTCGGTTTCCCACTTGCCTACTCTCCCAGATGCCTCCTTGCTACGAAGCATCTCTCCAATAGAAAAGGATGACGGTATCTAGATCTCGTGTGCTAAGAAGTAGCGTTGGAGTTTTTGCGAAGCCATGAGGACAGCGTAGGCGAGCTTCTCCAACTCGGTATATATCACTTTAGCCCCTTGCAAAGCTTCGAACATATAGTACATTGGGTGCTGCTTCCATTCTTTTTCTCGGACTAGCACGGCGCTTACGGTGATGGGAGTTGCACGATGTAAGTGAACAAGCCATCCCCTAGCTTGGGGCTATGCAACAGTGGGGGATATCAGGTAGTTCTTCAGGTCGTCAAGGGGATTTTGAAATATGTTGAGCCTCATAGGATCTTGAAGAAGGGGAGTCCTCTCTTGGCTGAGCGAGAGACGAACCGCCCCAGTGCGGCTAGTCTACCAGTCAACTTCTACACCTCGTGGATATTTTGGGGAGGCTTGATGTTGTGGATGTCTTGGATCTTTGCAAGATTCGCCTTGATCCCTTGCTTTGACACCAAGAACCCCAAGAGCTTCCCTGCTCGAACCTCAAAGATGCACTTCTCTGTGTTGATTCTCAAGCCGGTTCAGCACATGTTGTCAAAAGTCTCCCGGAGGCCAACAGCATGTGCTTGTGCGAGGGTGCTTTTGACCACAATGTCATCCACATAAGCCTCCACGTTGCACCAATTTGAGTGTCAAGCGCCTTGTGCACAAGCCTAGCGAAGGTGGCGCCAGCATTCTTTAGCCCAAATGCTATCCGGACAAAGCAGAACGTCGAGAGGGTGTGATGAAGCTGGTCTTCTACTCGTCTTCTTTGGCCATCCATACTTGGTGGTACCCTGAGTAGGCATCAAGGAAGCTCATAAGCTCGCATCCCGAAGTAGTGTCAACTAGCTTATCGATCCTTGGGCATGATTCAAGTTGGTGTAGTTGATGCACATATGCCATCGCCTGGTGGACTTTTTGATGAGGATTGGGTTGGCTAGCCACGTGGGGTGCACCACCTCCCGGATTGTGCCAGCGTTGCAAAGCTTCTCTACCTCTTGTCTCACAGCGGCTTGACGCTCGCCTGATATTTTTTAGAGCTTTTGCTTAATTAGCTTGGCTTCAAGCTTCACAGACAACTAGTGTTCAATGATTTCCCTTGGCACACTGGAGAGGTCTTCGAGCCCCCAGACGAAGATGTCTTGATTAGCTCGCAACATGGCTAGGATAGCCATAGCTATCATGGGGTCTAACTCTGCACCGAGCAATACGATCTTGGTTGGTTCAGCTTCCGAGAGGGGTTCGGCTCGGGTCTCTCCATCAGGCATCAGCTTGGGAACCCATTTGCTAAAAGAAGGTGCTTGGATCCCTGATACATCTTCTGCAGCTCTTGGGGCAACCAAGTACATGTACTGAGTCATCGCCTAGATGTCCTCATCAATTCTCCTTGAAAGGTCTTGGTCGCCACGCACGGTGATGACTCCTTCTTGGCCAAGCAATTTCATACAGAGATAAGCATGGTGCGGTACTACCCCAAAATGGTTGACGGCTGCCTTACCCATGATCATGTTGTACTGATATGGGATGTCGATGACATCAAAAACTATACTCTCACTTCGGGTGCCAGCCCTAGCTCTGAAGCCCACGATTAGCTCGATCCTGGCGAGGGTTGGAATAGGGTCGCCCCTGAACCCAAACAATGGGATGCCAGGCCCTGACAGAAGTATTTGTGAGACCCCGAGTTTATCGAATGTGTAAGTGACATGATGTCTATAGAACTCCCACTATCCACGAACACTCGCCTAACCTCACACCCGGCTGCGTCCTCTGGGCCAAATGTGATTGGGGTGTTGACCTACTATGGCAGCCCAGTTGGCAGAGATGCGCAGATGTGGTGCACCTAGCGGGCATAAGCTCAGCGTTGTCACTTTGATGTGAAAGTGTGTGAATTTCCACCGATGATTGCATGCGTAAGCTTGCCCCCTGCCTTTTAGCTAGAGTGGAGAGGCTGGGGCAGGGAGTGCGGGTGCCATCATAGGCACAGGAGGTGGGTTCACATTAGTTGTGGCCCAGGCATGCTGCTGCTGAAGTTATTGGGCTGAGGTGATGAGAGTACATCCCAAAGTCTCATGAAAACTCCACCCATGTAAAGCACAGAAGTGGTTACCACCACAATCAGGATGTTATTTCTCTCACCTTCGACCACCCTCCTGTTCATGCCCTCTGCGACAGTCCTGGTGGCCGTCGCGACGATCATCACAACGGGTCACCATTGTGATTGTCATGATGGTCATCATTGTGGTTGGTGTGGTGACCATCATGAGCCCGGTGTGATTGAGTGTCTTCAGACTTGACATGGTACACGGGGCAATGGCGGAGCCGCCGCCTCTCAACAGCCTCGGGGGTCGAGTGGGTGTGCTAGGGCCATGGCAGCAGAGGATTCCACCTCTCTACGAGCCCTCCCCTCTTCATACTTGGAATATTTCTGTATGATAAAAAACAACTCTACTACTGTCCTTAGCTCCTTTCGGTCCAGCTTGTTGACCAACTCCCCCTTGTGTAGAGCTCGCCGTAATGCCTCAACGATGCTTGGGTCAGAGATGCCCTAGACCTAGTATAAACAAACCGGTGTATGAAGTCTCAAATGGACTCATCTAGCATTTTTTTGAGGGCACGCAGGTCAGGATGTGGTAGGCTTGTTCAGCTTTCTTGGAAGTGATTGCTCAATTTTCTCAAAGTTGCCCCCACAAGTATATCGAGCATGGCGGGAGGGAGAGGTACTAGGACTAGGCGACCCCTGAGAGGTCCAAGGGTAGACTCTTTGCCATGATGGCCTCTCCCCCTCCTGCTGCTGTGATGGCGGTTTCGTACACATGGATGAACTCCATTGGGTTAGAGCACCCTATGTACATGGCGACTTCAGGCACCCAGAAGCGCATGGGCCACAAGGTGGCTTGCAAGCCCAGACTCAGTGGATTCGAGCGATCAATGAGGTGGGCTACCTAGCGGGCGGCAGCCCCTTGAGTTGAAGTGGTGCAAGGAGGGGCCAATGCAGGATTGGGCACAGGGCTGTGTGCCTGGCTAGCCTGAACAAGGTCAACCACTTGGTGTCTATGGCTCATCCCCTCACCCCCCATTGGGGCCAAGGCTTCCCTTCGTACTTGACCGGTTTGTGCCCATAGGTCGTCGGCTTCTTGGGCCCCAGCTGGTGGTTGAAGGTTCACCCGAGCGCGGGCCCCAGCCAGCTTAGCTTGAAGGGCTTCTATCTCAAGGGCCTCGGTGTGTGTCATCTCTCGTGTTGACGCACGCACTTTCTCCAATTGGCTTCTTAGCTCCTCGGCTTCTCGCATCTTAACCGTCGGTAGGGGTCACGTCTCGGCCCATGCCCTCTCGAGCTTTGCCTTGAGCTCCCCCACTTCACGGGCTTTGATCACGGACCGTAGGGCCTCAGTCTGCGCCTCTCTTAATTGCCTTCGAAGGTCCTCCAACTCTCTCTAGTTTCTCGCGGACTCCTGGGAGGTTGGCCTCTTGGGAAGCTATGGTCTCATCGGTGGTTCGAGCCTCCGTAGAGGTGTTTAGCCATGCTCTTGGCCCTGGGGTGGCGTGGGCTGTGAGTTGACTTGACTTCGGCCTCAGAGGGGGGTTCGCAACCTTGACCTCGGTGGCATTCTATTCCTTGCTCTTCTTGAGTAGCATGGCTTCTTGTTCAAGTCTCCATAGATGGTGCCAACTATCGTCGATACAAGATTAGACAGTAAACTTAGAAGCACCCCTGGTCAAATACAAAGACCGCGTGGGCCCTGGACCCTTCCAGGGTGGGCCTTGCATACCTCCTCCAGAGTTAGCTTCGCGTACCTCGCCTGGGGTTGACCTTGGACCCTCCCAGGGCCGGTCTCGTGTCCTCCGCCCGGAGTTAGCCCTAGGCCCTCCTAGGGTCGGTCTCACATACTTCACCTAGGGTTGGCCCTAGACCCTTCCATGGTCAGTCTCGCGTCCTTTGCTAGGGGTTGGGCTCAGGCCCTACTAGGGTCGGTCTCACATACTTCACCCGGGGTTGGCCCCGGACCCCTTTGAGGCCGACCTTGCGTACCCCGGCCAGGGTTGGCTTTCCAATCAGTGTCATTGCCTCGAACCGGACTTGGGCCCGAGGTAGAGTGGGGACCCTCCCCCAACAAGGGTAAGCCCAGACTCGGACCGCTCCTAAGATTGACACAAGTTCTAGATGTGTAGGTAGCTCTCCTAAGTTTCCTGGTTTTAGGCAGTGTCAATGACTTTTTTAGGTTTCTTCTGGTTTTGGTCCTCGAGTTGCTTCTGATTAGGGTTACCACCATCCTGAGGATAGACCTCGTTTTCTCCATCGAGGTAGCTATCCACGTGTGATCAGTATACACAAGGCAGAGGTTTGGATTTTGTTTTTAGACCTTCTGTTTCTGTGAGAGGTGAGTTGCTTAGTATCGCTAGAAGTTAGTCTTTTATTTCCATGACTGGTTCTTGGATCTGCTCTTATTTACTTCTCACTGATTCAGGTTCATTGGGCTAGGAAGGGAGATGTTTGGCTTGTTGACTTCGGTTGTTATCGTTATATGACCGGAGATTCACATTGGTTTTTTTCTCTAGTCCGAGCTCCAGGTGATGAGATGATCACGTTTGGAGACGCTTCGTCAGATCGAGTCATCGCTAATGGTACCGTGCGTATTAATAATTCTTTCATTTTTAAGAATATTGCCTTAGTGAGTAGCTGCATTATAATTTATTATCTATTTTCTAGCTTACCGATGACGATTTTGAGATATGCTTTAAGAAAAATGCTCGTAAAATTTTTTTGATTCTTCGGGAAGTCTACTTAGATTTCTAGATTTTGGAGGATCTTATGTGCTGATTTTGTGGAGTCTTCTAGTGATTCTCTCAGGTACTTAGTTGCTTCAGAGTACCGTGATAACTCTTTTTGGCATAAAAGATTTGATCACATTGGCTTTGATCACCTAACCCGAGTTAGTGCTCATGGCCTCATACGTGATTTGTCTAAGCTTAAGATGGTTAAAGACTTATTTGTACTCCTTGCCGGCATGGCAAGATGATTGTTGCTTCTCATCCTCTAGTCACTGTGACCATGAATGACACACCAGGATAGCTTCTTCATATAGACACTGTTGGTCCAGCTAGAGTACAGTCGGCTGGTGGGAAGTGATATATTCTTGTTATGATTGATGACTTGTTGAGGTTCTCTTGGGTGTTTTCTTAACCTCGAAGGATGAAACTTTTAGTCATTTTTGAGGTCTATTTAGTAGGATGTTTATTTAGCTCCCTAGTACCTTACGAGCAATTTGTAGTGACAATCGCACAGAGTTCAAGAACTTCTACATTGAGAGGATCTATGATGAGACAAGTGTATAGCATCAGTTCTCTTCTTCATACATCCCTCAGCAAAATAACGTCGTGGAGAGGAAGAACCATACATTAGTCAAGATGGCCAAGATGATGCTAGATGAGTATGGTACAACTAGGAAGATTTGGACTAAGGCTATAGCTACCGCTTGCCATGTTTAGAATAGAGTTTTTCTTAGGGCACACTTGTATCGCACTTTTTATAAGTTGAGGTATGGACGAAAACCTAATGTCTCATATTTTCATGTTTTTGGTTGCAAGTATTTTATTTTGAAGCTTAAGAACCTAGATAAGTTCAAGTCTCACTCATTTAATGGTATCTTTTTAGGTCACTTAACTTCTTCGCGGGGTTATAGGGTCTGAGACTGTGAGATAGATAAGGTAGATAAGACATTGTTCATTAATAGGTATGTCAATGATCTTCTACTCATCTAGTTTTATGTGGATACCATTATCTTTGGAAGCTCATCTCATGTTCTTGTTTCCCCGATTTCTGATATTATGAGTATAGAGTTTGAGATGAGCACGATGGACAAGTTAACCTTCTTTCTCGGTTTTCAGATTAAGTAGACTCGGGAAGATACCTTCTTACATCAAGACAAATACACTCGATACCTCCTGAGACGCTTTGATATGAGTGATGGCAAACCGGTGTCGATTCTGATGGCGACCTCAACCATACTTCATCATGACGAGGATGGCGAGCCTGTAGATCAGAATAAGTTCCATAGCATAATTAGCTCTCTCCTATACCTCATTGCTTCGAGATCGGATATATATTTCACTGTGTGTCTATATACTCGATTTCAAACTTCTCCTCGTGTCTCTAATCATCAGACGATTTTTCACATATTAGACTTTGGTTTTATAGAATCTAGATTGTGGACAAATGTGAAATATTTTGGAAAGATGGTTCGGGTGGGATACCTGTGGTTAAGTTAGTGTTAGGTCGGTGCCTACACTAATGGTATTATTTCAATTAAAATGTTGTTTTTATCTATTGTATGAAATTGAATTTTTGCTCTTACTTTACAGTATTTACTTCAATATTATTTTTCGCATAAATAACCATAATATGTCTTCTATTGTCAATTGTTATGCATGCATTAACTCTATTAAACCTCTTGATGTAACTTGCGGAGTACTTTATGTACTCATCTTGCTTAATTACTGTTGCCAGAGGACGACTTAATCGACTACAGTGAGGATTGTGACGAATAGGCCACATCTTATAGTCATTCGCCTATAGACAGGCAGGATGGGTTGCTTCTTTGTTATTTACCTTCTGCTGATTTATCTTTTGTTTGGCCATGAGCCACCACCTATCGTGCCCTACCATGCGCGTCGGTTCTTATCGGGCTCCCTAGGCGTAGTAAGTGATAGGTGTCGTTTGTTACATCTTTCGAGCTCAGGAATAGACCTATTTTTTTTTGTAAAAACAGATGTTCAAAGGGCAAAATTGAAAGAAAAAAGCTACAGAACGAAATGCGTGAACAGTTTGAGATACAGCGGTGCAGATCATACCATCCAATCCTCAACGAGGGCACAGCGTGCACCACAGGGCAACGTCCCAGAATAACCATTCGAGCCGCACTCCTTTTGACATCATCAGTGATGTCACTCGTGCGGAACAAAACACAAGAGAAGCACACTGGGCCCTGTTTCTGTTCCTGCGATCTCAATCAATGCGGGGTCGTGATTTAGAATAATCATATCGAGTTCCAATCTCACTTGTCTTCCCAACCTCAATGTGCAATCGCAGGGGTTGGTACATTTGGCCATGATTGGATCAGCGTTATTATTATTATTATTTGGCCATAATTGGATCAGCATCTACATTTTTTTCACAGGTTGCATTGCATCAGTAAGGTTGAGAATTTCAACATGGATCCTAGTTGACCATAATATTTAGTCTTATGAAATCAGTGCAAACCGCAAGAGCGAAATAATTCATGCAACAAGACAGCAAATCACCCCGTGAGCAATAGCAGTGACTTGCGTAGCCACAAATAAATAAGTCCGATAATTTAAAGGAATATGCAAAGTACATCTAACCAACTCATAGCAGAGGTAAAACATTTTAGACCTTGTTTAAGAGACTCATTTCTTCGGGATCCATATGATAGGCCAGAATGAGAATAAGCCCCCAAACAAGGTCTTATCAAAATGAGGCAGGGAATATGTGTGCAAGACCAAGAATCAAAGTAAAAGAGGGAGAGAATATGAGTGCAGGTCCAAGAATCAAAGTAAAAAGAGGGAGAGAATATGAGTGCAGGACCAAGAATCAAAGTAAAATAGAGGCAGGGAATATGAGTGCAGGACCAAGAATCAAAGTAAAATAGGGAAGGCTGAAAGAGATATATCACTAGTCACTGCTACAAAAACGTGCACGTACCAGTACCACGCAACAAACGATGCAAGTAAATCGGTACCAAGGGGTTGTTGGGACCATAACACCATAGTTACATGATGCGATACATCAGCCCCTTTCATACTGCACCAGTACACCACACATCATGATGTCCCAATATCTTTTCAACTTCAACTGGTTGACAATTTTACCATCTATGCACCACCACTTTCTCATCCTAACTTGGATAAAAAAGTTCCAAACTCCCCATTATCCACTTGTTTCCTACACTAAAGTGCAATGGGAAGACCATGATGACAATATGTGCTTATTCATGATAATACAGATGTAAGTAGTATTATTTGGATGTAAATACAAGAACAGGAACAGGGCAGCGTAGAGACTTGTCCACAGGACTTCCTGACAATACCTGGATAATGGAATTACATATGAACTGTAAAGAACTGAAGTGAAATCAAATGGCTGTACAGGCCTTTTAAGTAGTTCTAGGGTTTTACATGACACAAATGGAATAAATATGTGTAGTCACAACGATAACAGTTTATTTAACTTCTTAGCCATTTAGCTGGCAAAGGATTCCTGAACTTTTTCCTAAACGCGATAAAAGCTAAGGAGCCAAGGAGCGGCCAGGATGTTACAATAGCAATGTAGGCAAGCAACAAGACTGATCTCCCTTGGTATCGAGAGAGTTGGTTTATGGATCTCTTAACGGGAGCAATGACATCGTGGATCTTATTAACATAGTGTTCCTGTCCTTGCTGTTTTGCAGACCCTGCAGGGCTTTGGGCAGGCGTTACATCTACTTTTGTGCTGCTTTTACTCTCCACTTCCTTGTTGTGATCATTTTGTTGTGTAACATCCCCATTATTTAGTTTTACTTCATTAACCATCTGATTAGAAGGGAAGTCATCATGGCCAGGGCCATCATTTGTCACTGGAGCTACCATTCCATCTTCCATGATATTGACATATGGGCTCTTATCAATGGATGACTCCAAGGAAGAGTGCAAAACATGATCTTGCGCCTGCATTCAATTATGAAATAAAACATGTAGCCACAATACCAAAATGTGAGTGGCTAAGATGGGAATTTCCATCCATGACATAGTGCCCACACCTTTTGCCGATGCATGCAGGAGCTGTCATGCAGAGCGCAGAGGAACTCGGAAACAGCTCCAACCCACCTACAGAGTATATCAGAAGACCATGAATTCCGAATATCCATCAATAGCAGATACACATACGAAAAGATATAATCCGCAGAATGGTAGAATAGATCTTTTAGATTTAGTAGAGACACCATACCATAGTCTTTCAGCAGTTAGTCCTTGAAAAAATGCAAGATGGCCACCATTCAAAGTAGTTGCCAAAACAATGTTCTTGTTGGCCCTAAAACAAATCAAAATGCTTCTGATTAATACAAAAAAAGAGGAACATTCAGAAGCATGACTTTGCAAGGCCAAAATTCACCTGCATTCATCCCAGGGAATAGCCTCCCTTGTGCAGAGGGGATCATCCAAAGCACTGACACAAAGCAAGGGAACTGACACATTACCTACATAACTAGCACTGCTGCACCGGCGGTAGTAAGTATCCACCGTCTGAAATAATCAATCATTACATAAGTTGTATGATGGGATTCTTTCACATTATTCGACAGCATTAACTGTTAAAGCAGCAGTTCTGGATCTTATCATTTATTATAAAGCAGTGATGCAAGTCACAGTAACAGAGAAACATGAATTCTGATTTAATTGGGGATAGAATCAGCAAAGGTAGGCACTGGTGCCATGAAGAGTACACCTCATATTTTGCAACAATGCAAGTGGCATGGTGGTCAAATTCCCGGATAGAGCGTGACTGGAAAAATAGAAATAAAAGAAAATAAGTAATGACACACAAATCATGAAGAGCCCATCCATATGAACTTATGAAGTACATAAGTAGACAGTTGGCAGCTTGAAAAAATCCTTTACAATGATAACTAACTAGCAAATTATACGACAGTATCCTTACAAGTCAACATGGAACTGTTCTATCTAAAAAATTGAAAAGAGACCACAATTTACAGAATGCTGGTTCAATATAAATCAAATGTATGAACTGAAATATTGGTCAATTCAGTTCCAACCAAAAAATTGCAGCAGAGTGAGTCAAACCTTTTTAATACCTTCCCAATTCGCAAGTCGAGCCAAGACAGGTTGATGTCTGCAAAAGGGATAAAAAGAAAGGTATCTAAAAAAGGAACCTCTTGCTCAGTAGTCACCGCGTTATTCAATTACAATTTCAATTGCTACAAGCTACCACTCGGTTCTCTTGTTATGATATCTGCAACTACTATGCAGCAATTACTACCATAGTGGGAACAGATCAGCGAGTGAGGGACAGAATAGATACCACTTGCACCTAGTGCAACGAACAAGTGGAGAACACAGAACCTCTCTTGGTCCGGTTCAAGCTCCAGACAGGTATTGGAATCACTACACTTGCATAGACCAAGCATCCAAGTACACGGAAGAAATTATTGGATAATGGAAATACTGTCATAGTCGCTTGTACATTGCTGTACCAAAAAAAAGGTTTTGTCCCTTGTACATCACTGTCAACCACTAAAAGATACAAACTTCATGCCAAGCTATAAATAAATTAACACTACAAAAAAAGGCTGGCATAGTTGACCTAAGGTTGCATAGGGCTATCTGTTATTCTCAAGTGGAACTTAATTTATTTGAAAGAGTAACTTATTAGGTTCAAGAGAGGTAAATAATAGAGATCTAAAGGGGGGGGAAGAGTATGGCACCACAGCCAACAGTAAAAGGAACAGTATAACATTAAAGATGGAGATTCCATATAACGAGTCTTGTATAAATGCTTACTGAGGAATGGATACTTACAGCTTTGCATAGCCCTTTAGGCCAAACGCAAGGGCTTTGTCATAAAACCGTTGCACAAGCTTGCGGGAAATAAATCTGTCACACACCTACAAATTGAAGTGAAATGACAAAACAAAATGAAGTTAAGGGCCAGTTTCATGTTGCTTTGCTGCACTAAGCAACTGTATAAACTTAGTTATAGAGAATCATTGCCGATTCTACCGAAACATTTTTGTATGGCCCAAAAAAGGAGGTTGATTATTAGTTAATATAATAATATATCCAGAAATTATAAAGCAAAAACACTTTTTAAAAGCCACCTCAATGCCAAATGCACCCTAAGTTAGCAATTAATTAAAACTTGGAACACAGTATGGATCTGTGAGCACAACAATGTACAATGGATCATCATTCATTGACTAAGGCATTTGGGAAGGTGTCAAAACTGAGATGAAAATTATTGAGCCACAAGTTGGTCAAAAATTCTACAAAATAAACATGCAAGTAAATTTGGATATGCTGCTGTATATCTGCAATTCTAGTGAATTAGGTCCAGCAACTAACCACCAGATCCCATGGAGAACAAATAGATGCAGCACCAGCCACAGGAGCATGCTCACCTTCTTCTCCAAGATACTTGACCTGGACAATGATGTGGATTAAATATATATTTTTAGTACATCAATTGCAGTATGCTCTAAAATCTAGTGACATTCTTTAGCATGTTTTAATAGGCGTGGGTGGGGTTAGGGTTAGGGTTAGGGTTAGGGTTAGGGATAATGAGAAAGAGCAGTATGAGTCTATGCACACACAACAGAAGAAAGTCCACATTGTTAAAATGATGAATCTGACCAAGATTGCCAAATGACTGACCATCAAAAGTGCATAAGAATGAACCACCATGCACGCACTGAGACCCAACAAAAATAAGCCACTCACATGTGTACAACAGTGAGCTCAATGAAAGTAAAGAAAGAGATGGATTACTAAGCAATAAAGCAAGTAAGCAGGTGGATAAATGGGGTCAAAGGCAAGGGTTCAAAACTTGGCAGCAAATCAACTCATTATTAAGCTTCCGTAAACCAAGTGCTTCAGATATATTTAAAGAATGTTAAATTTGCACTAATTGTGCACAAGTCTTAAACAAGTCAAACCAAGTTTTGTACTTATCTTGAAAAAAATACAAAATTTAACAATGTATGCACAGAGGGAACTATAGAGAATGGCTGGCTTCAGCCATTTTCCTGCATAGCTTGTTCATGATTGTTATTGGCATAGTTATAAACTAGTTATGAACTTATGATTAAAAAAAGCTAAATCAAACTTAAACACTAAGCTTGTCCAAGCACATGACTCATGACTGTATTGACTACTGAGTGAGAAACCGCTACCATCCATTGATCAGGAAATACCTGCACCAATTTCTAGAGCCATTGCCCATTGGTATAGGTAAACTATACAACTAGCACTTCTCAATGGTCAGTGGCAGAAAATAATGGACTGTCATAATATCAAATCTTGAATATGCAAAAAGAAAGAAAAAAGTTTAGATTAACAAGGTAAAATTGTGTACCAGAATATTGGCACCTATGCTTGTACCAACACAGAACATTGGAGCCTTTGGATACTTGTGATGAAGATAATTAACAACTTCTCGGATATCTTCTGTCCATCCACCATTGTAGAAGCAATCTGACTGCCAGGAGAAATAAATACTATAAGTTGAGTGATGGTTACTAACCAAATCATTCGGATTGCATTTGGTGCCTCTGAAACTTCGTCTTACAGTATCACCAGAGAAATTATAACTAAATACAATTTTCAGCAGTTTCTATCATCATTTGGTGGTAATAAGATTTATGGTTATAGTAACAGCCATAACATAAGAAGAAGAAGAAGAAGGCTTAGGGGCGGTGTTTTAGTCTCTCGATTCAGATGGCAGGATGTAAGGCTTAGGGTTTTAGCCTTGTAGATTTTATTACAAGGCGCTCGGTTTTTTTTTTACCTTGAGGCAGTTTGAGGTTTCATTCCTAATCTACCCTAACTTGTTGGGGATAAAAGGCCTGGTTGTTGTTGCTGCTGCTACAGCTGCTACTGTAACAGCAATAAATCTCATGCACCAATATTATGCTTGACAAGCTAGCTCCAAACAGTAATCAGGAGTGTGCAGCAAAGTTTAAAGTGTACAGGGAGTGAAATTCTAATAACTGGAATTTTACATTAGATAACTTACAGTAATGGACACACCACCAAGACCCCTGTGGTTGCTTACAACAACATTCCAACCTTTTCTTGCCATGGAATAAGCCAAGTGTTTTACATACTGCAAGGGATAACTACATCATAAGAACGGCTAACAAACATAGCAATATGTTAAGCAATGGCAAATCCAAGAGCTCTTTAAATATGCAACACAGATCTAAGCTAACATCAAAAAATAAGTTAGGGACTAACAGCAGCAGCAGAATCACTAGTTAATCCAGGTACCACAACTACAAGGGGTGTTGAAGCATCTTTAGAAATGATCCCATCTGCATCTGCATAACATAGTTAAAAAGGTCAGAAATCACCATGTATGACATACGAATTTACACATTCTGTGAGCCTCATACCCTGCAAATCAGATGCCAGCAGCCAATCTAGAGCAATGGTTCCACCATCACGAACTGTGTACAACTGCCTGAAGTAAAGAGAATGTATTCAGTCCATTGTCAAGTGAAAAGTATGAAAAGTGCTTTCTATGCTCCCCAAAAGAAACGAGCATAGATCCTGAAGACAATATGTTGAGGGGTACACCACATGTAAATTTCCCTAATAACTACTGGAGTGACCAAAATGTTAATTCTTAACATACCAACAAACTAATTGCTGGTATTAAAACAAGAAACACAAGGATGACTAGAAATTCGCTCCGAGCTCATACAAGCTGATTGAGACATACATTTTCAGCCTGGTTCACTTTCTCTAGTTCCCACAATCCACATCACAGCTATTTAGTTTAGTTCATTATTGTCTTCTGAAAACATACCAAAGAGAAATAGAAGCAGCAAGAATTCATTGCCAAATTAGATCACAGAAGTTAACTTTGGTCATGTAACCATCAGCCATGTACTTGAAAAATCACTGGTGATGTATAATGTAGAAGAATAATTGACAGTGTACATTGTACTCAATTTTACATAAGGACGCTACAATCAAATATGGTAATCTACAGGACTACAATGTAACTCATCTCCATGTGGAGAGTGGACCGAGTCTAACCTCTTGTAGGTGAATGAAGGCGGCCTCCCAAAGATGCCCAGGAATAATGTCTGCAAATGTGGGCTCGCCAACCACGGTGTCGCCAGGTACCTGCATTGTTAAACCACAAATCCATCATCACTCCCAAGTTAACGGGTATTCACAAAATGCACATAACCCCTCCCATGATTCAGAACCCCAGCTTCAAGTTCCATCACAACTGAGCCCACTCTAGGGACAGGAGTTGTAGGAAAGCACAATCAAGCGCACCAATGCTGCCTCTACCACAAAATTGCAGTGACACGAGTGACTAAATTGTAGACGCCAAGTACTAATAAGAACGAGTATTCTCACGCGATCAGGTGGAGAGAGGCAAAGCCATACCTGCCGTGGAGGGAGCCGCATTTGGAGGCGACACGGTGGTAGATCTCGGAAGCGGGGTGGAAGGTGAGCTCGACGCGGCCGCCGCGGAGGCCGCGGAGGAGGTCCTCGAGGACGTGGAGCTCCAGGAACCGGTACGCGAAGACCGACACGACGACTAGGGCCGCGAGGGCGTAGTGCTCCCGGGGAACCAGCGCCGCCGCGCGGCGCAGCAGCTCGCCGGCCGACTCGCCGCCAGCGACCGCCGCCGCCATGGTGGGGTCGGGGATACGCTACTACGCACTAGGGTTGGGAGCGACGCGGAGGGGGAGGATAACGAGAGTCCGCTGCCGCAGCCGCAGCCGCCCTAGCCCTAGTCGCCGTCGCGCGCTCCTCGAGCTCTCCTCGCCTCTCTCGCTCGATGCTGCGAGGAGACCGGAGACCCGCTTCCGGGGTTAATTGAAACTCTTCGAGCGGCAATTTCGAGGAGAAGCACACGATTGACGGAAATGCCGAGTACGCTGCTGACTCGTGTATTCTAAAAAAGCAAACATTCACGGAACCCCCATCCTGTGGGGCACGAATGTCAGCGAGGGGACGGGGTAGGTTGTGGCGTGGCGTGGGAAATGTCGGTTTTTTCGCCGTGTAGCGGGAGGGAAGCTGACGCCTGGGCCCAGTTTCCTGTGGGGAACGGGGGCCGTTCATACAAATATTATTGTAGCTATTTTTTAACTTGAGATATCTGTTTTTATAAATCAGTCCTCTTCTTTAATAAGACGCAGGCTAGCCACATATTTTAATTAGCTTTTTTGCTTAACAAATGCTAATCATATTTAATTAGTGCTAAACCTAATTAGTGTTAATCACTCGTTGCTTTTGGGGCTCAACAGCAGCGTGTTGCTGAGCTTCTATAGCACAGCAGACAGACGATACATGTGGTCTACATGGCTGCCAAATTTAAAGTGAGGTCTAAATTTATAAAAATAAACTTTATGAACTAAATTTGGAAAGAAAAAAAATACAATGCCATCTACCATCTGTGTAAACAGTTTAGGGAACAGTTCCCATCTAACGTCGGTGCTACCTAGAATAGCGGTTGAACAACCAGTCAACCACGCGTGCTTGTCATGAATTTCCAATCTGATGAGGACAATTGCATAAATTGTCCGATACT
Organism: Melocanna baccifera; assembly: GCA_036346265.1. Classification (NCBI taxonomy): domain Eukaryota; kingdom Viridiplantae; phylum Streptophyta; class Magnoliopsida; order Poales; family Poaceae; genus Melocanna; species Melocanna baccifera. Next base: position 38,883,863 of record CM070677.1, read on the forward strand.
GTCGTTTTTTAGCATTGGATTGGTACTTCCAAAATCCAAATGTTGTAGATATACCTCTACTATTTAAAAAGAGAAAATTAGTGGTGATAATAATTTATCTGCTCTCAACTTTTTTTGTACCTCCATAAAAAATCTCTAACAAAATAAAAAAATCTACCAAAAAACTAATTCCACTACCCTACAAAAAAACATAGCTCTACAGGTGCTCGACAAAGCCGTGCGCGCGGAGGCATGATGTAGCTGAGCGCAGAGGCGCAGCTGATGGCGTGGGACATGCGGGACATGCAGTCTAATCCTGACAATATCAATTTGACATGTTAGAACAATATGATTTTTTTATCTGTAGCAAAATATAAACATTCAGCTATGTGTACATGTTTTAGGTCAAGGTTTGCAAATTATAAAGTTGCTCTTGCTCATATGATGTTCCAAAGCTGAGTCTTGCACATGTGAATTTCTCACCTATGTAGACGGATGAAATTTCGTGAGTTGTACAGAGATCTATATATACTACTACTTAAAAGATAGAGTTGTGGTGGTTTATCTATCCTTCCAACTCTTGCACCTCTTTAAAAATCTCTAACAAAAAAAATAATATACCAAAAAAATAAATTTTATCATCCTATAGAAAAACAGAGCTCTACTGAGTGTAGAGTACAGCTAAGAGCGTGAAGGCACGACATAGTCGAGCGCAGAGGTCCTACAACATCAAGTTGACATGTTGGGACAATATGATTTTTTTATCCATAACAAAACACAGATATTCAACCATATTTGTACATGTTCCAGTTCAGGATTTGCAAATTATACATTTGTTCTTATTAATATGAAGTTCCAGAGCTGAGTCTTGCACGTGTGAATTTCTCACCTGTGCAGAAGGATGAAATTTCGTGAGTTGTACAGAAATCCTATACATATATAACTTTATTTTTCTCACGTGTTATCTGGTTTAATGTTGTATTTGCTGAAGGCTCAGGTGTGCACATGTTTCAAGCCAGTTTTGCCAGTTATGAGCTCTGTGGATGTATCTGATTGTCCATATTTCAGGATAAGTATACATGTCCATTAGGATGTTAGTGTCTGTTTATATTGATTTTATTTTTTGCTTTGATTTATAAATAGTAACATTTTATATAGAGACACTCGTATACGATTTTAACTGATATAAATGAAGTCATTACAGTATACTATAATTAATTAGTAGATCCCACCGTGAAAAGACAATCCGTTTGAAAGCTAAGGGGTGTTTAGAATGGCGTTGGTTTATAACTTTTTTACTGTAGTTGACTTATTTTTTACTGTACCTAAATTAGCTTATTTGACATAATTAAATTTAAAAAATAAAAATAGAAAAAATATATTAGCATATCATGGACAATGCAAAGAAATATGGAAAAAAGAAAAGCAAAAACACCAAAAAATAAAAAAATCAGAAAAAGATGAAATTAATGAATAATGAAAAAACAGAAGTCACAATGATAGCACAAAGGTGCGGTGGAGGCACGGAGGTGGGTGGCGGAGACGGCAGGACGATGATGGCGCCACCGGCTGCAGGCATGGAGGAGGGCAATGAGTGTCGGCGAGCAGTATACAGACGCAGTGACATAAGTTAGGGTGGCTAGGGTGGAGACGGTGGCGGCACATGTCACAATCTGACAGAAGCGGGACTTGAACGGACGGCTCAGATTTTGACTACTTTTGATGGGAAAATTATATCAACTGTGATATAGACAATTCTATTTAGGCAAGTGCGGAAAGATTGAAGATTTTTGGGTCGCCCGCTAGGTAAGTGCGGAAAGACTGAAGACTTCGGGGTCGTCCACTAGGTAAGTGCGGAATGACTGAAGACTTTGGGGTCGTCCACTAGGTAACTGCGGAATATAATATTTATCTGTTCCCATTTCTCCAGATGTTTTGTCTTTTGGGCCTACTTAGCTTACTGCAGTGCAGTGACAAACGACAAATTCACGGTGCGAGCAGCGGAGATAACATTTTTAGGAACTGAGAGTTCCGCCCAAGTGCTTTTCTTTGTGCTTTCCATGATTACATCGTGCTTGCAAAGCTGATTCGTAATACTTGATTAGTTGAGTGAACTGAAGACTCGGCTGGGCGCGCGTCTCTCTACCCTCTAGGCCTACCTTGCACGCGTGCTTATTGAGGTGACGATAATCATGTTGAATCTTCTCTTAGTTCTTACCCATCATTATTCATTACTTGACGTATTTCCCATCCACAAGCATAGCATGTTTTGTAAGAAAATCCTAAGCGGAAACCTTTAGCTAAAATCGTTTCAACATAACTTTGATTCAACCTGTAACAAACCAAAATTTTGAAATTTCGTGAATTTCATTTGAATCCGGTTTTCTTTCCCAATCTGGCAACCACCTTTGACTTCCCGCTTCCCTTATCCATCATTTATGTAGAGACGTGAGGCTGCATAACCGTCATGCTGGGTGACGCGACGATAGAAGCATGTAGAGACGAAGCAGCGAACGTCAGGCTGCCCCATCGAGACATAGCCTTCAAGTGGGCTGCGCACCGATGCAAAGCTTGTCAAGGTGAAGTAGACGACGCAGAACCGTTCCACCGAGGTATAGCCTTTGAGACGGGTGACGCATCAAAGCAAAGCCTATGAAGGCGAAGTCATAGACATCGGTCCGCCCCACCGAGGCACTGCCTTCAAAGCGGGCAGCATATCGAAGCAAAGCCTGTGAAGACGAAGTAGTCGATACGAGACCACCCTACTAAGGGACAACCTTCGAGGCGGGCAACGCGTCAGAGCGGAGCTTGTGAAGGCGAAATAGTCGACACGAGACCGCCCTACTAAGGGTTAGCCTTCAAGGCGAGTGGCACGTTAGAGCAAAGCCTGTGAAGGTGTAGTCAACACGATGCCGCCTTGCCGAGGCAAGGCCTTCGAGGTGGACGACACATCATAGCGCCCATGAAGGGATGTAGGAGACGTAGGGCCACTCTCCCGAGGCATAACCTTCAAGGTGGGCGACGCGTCGAAGCGACGCAAATGAAGGCGAGGTAAGAGGCGTGGGCCGCCTGCCGAGGCATAGCCTTCGAGGTGGGCGACACGTTGGAGCGGCGCCTGTCAAGGCGATGTATGAGACACGGGCCACCCTAACGAGGCATAGCCTTTGAGGCGGGCGCGCGAACGACGCTTGTGGAGGCGACGTAGAGACGCGGGCCACCCTGCCGAGGCATAGCATTTGAGGCAACGGCGTATCGAAGCGACGCCTGTGAAGGCGGGTAGGAGACGCAGGCCGCCCTACCGAGGCATAGCCTTCGAGGCGAGCATCGCGTCAAGCGGCGCCTGTTAAGGCGATGACAGACAGAGGGTTGCAAAAAAGAAGCTGAGACATCGAAAATAAGTTGCAAGCCAACAAAAAGGAATTAAGAGTCGATGAGGAAAAGCTTAATGTTCCCAAGGAGAAGGTGGGGATAATTTGCCAAGTGAACGTGAGCTCAAAAATGTTATTGGATAATGATCAACACTCAAGCTACGAAAGTTGTGGAATCAGATAACGTGAGTTTAAAGCGTGCGATCGAAAGTTTGAGGAAAAATGATCAACACTCATTTCTCGTATCAAGATAATATTTGTTCGACATGATAGATCATTGAAGTCCTTGTTGTGGAACGGGTAGAGTCTCATTACTTTAGATACTAAGATCTCCGGGTGATAGCCTAACGACCCTTGATTGATATTCGAGTCAGGTCAATGGTAGATGATTTGAGCTACTTGGGAGAGGTGTACATGTTGCTGAAGAGCAACACAAAGTTATTAGGGGTTGCATTCTCCGATAGGCTTGAGAGTGCCTATGAGATTAAATCGCAGGGCGCCTTGGAGCTGCACTCATGAGATTGAGTTATGAGCATATCAGAGGGGTGCTTGTGAGACTAAGTCACAAGGCATCTTGAAGGTGTGCTGATGAGATTAAGTTGCAAGCACACTGGAGGAGTGTCCACAAGACTAAGTCATAGGACATCAAATGACCACTTGGGGTGGTAGCCCCCAGTATACTTGGAGGCGCCCATGAGGTTTACAAACAACTTGAAGGTGTGCCCACGACACTAAGTTATAGACACATCGGAGGGATATCTACAAGGCTAAGTCGTAGGGCACCGAATGGCCACTAGGGGTGGCAACCCCTAGTAAACTTGGGGACACCCATGAGCTTACTCACGGATACCTTAAACGCGTGTCCATGACACCAAGTCATAGGCACACCAACAGGGTGCCCACGAAACTAAGTCGAGGTACACCGAATAGCCACTAGGGGTGGTAGCCCTCAATAGACTTGGCGGCGCCCATAAGACTTACTCATGGACACCTTAGAGGCGTGTCTTCGACACTAAGTCATAGGCACACCAGTGGGGTGCCTATAAGGTTGTGTCGTGGCACATCGAATGGCCACTGGGGTGGTAGGCCCAGGTGGGCTTGAAAGCGTCAAGAGGCTTACTCACGAACACCTTGTCGATATGCCCACAATATTAAGTTATAGGCACACAGGAGGGATGCCCACAAGGCTAAATTGTGGAGCACTAAATGGCCACTAAAGGTGGTATCCCCCAATAGACTTGGGGTGCCCATGACGCTTACTCACAGACACCTTGGAGGTATGCCCACGACACGAAGTCATAGGCACACTAGAGGGGTGTCCACGAGGCTAAGTCATGGGGCACCGAATTGCCACTTGTGGTAGCCCCAGTGGGCTTGGAGATGCCCATGAAGCTTACTCACATGCACCTTAGAGGCGTGCCCACGACACTAAGTCACGAGCACGCGGAGAGGTGCCCACGAGGTTAAGTCATGGAGCACCGAATGGCCACAAGTAGTAGCCCCTAGTGGGTTTGGAGATGTCCGTAGGGATAACTCACAAGCACCTTAGAAGTGTGCCTATGACACTAAATCAAGGGTACACCGGAGGTGTACCCATGAAACTGTAGTGGGGCACCTAAATATGAGGGATGTGAAGCCCTTTTACCCCATAGTTGGGGGGTTTTCCTGACGATCGGGAATACATGAGAATACTTAGCCCTTGCCAAGCAACAGAGCGAGGCGTGTAGTGACCTAGAATGATGTTCAACGTGCAGCCTAGAGTGTAAGGGGACAAGTACTCAACACATCCATCAACTTGGGCACTAGGCCCAAGTTGTCGCTCATGTCCTAGGTCCAGTAGGACACGAGCCGCCATGGTAGAGACAACAAACTCCCATGCCACCTTTGACTTTTGCTAGGGGTGACCACGCAGTTCATACGCCCTATGCACCATAGGGGTGAAATCCCATGCGGGGAAATTGTCTCAGAGAGCCCAAGCGAGGGCAATGAGATTTGTAGACCAGGATTGCCCCCTAACAATAATGTGTTAAGGGGCAACTCTCATAGCTGGCCTTCATTGCCTTGCAGTTTGTGATGTCATGCGTTCCGGAGGTAATGGTTGGTCCCAGAACCCTTAACCCTCTGGCTATGAGGGCATCTTAAGGTTCTCGCCCTTGGCTGAACCTTGCATCGCCTAGCGCAAAGGAGTAGAACACGCTTGGGAGCCCTGGGGTGCGTAGGTCACTGTCCATCTCGGAGTGGATAGGCCCAACCTCCAACAAGGGTGCACGCCTAAGGTTCCTTTGGAGAGCAGACAGGTCATCCACGAGCTCGTTGCACTTCGAAGCTGGAAGAGGCTTCATGGACTAAGTATTTCTTAGGAGTCATAGCCTTTCATCGATTAGCTATGATCCCCACAAATGGCATCAATGTTATAGGTGTAAAACCCAAAAATAAGTGAAGGGGTGGATGTCGACCGTCGACAGGCCATTGTCAGTGAGAGTAAAAATGACACGAGGATTTATACAAGTTTAGGGGTTCGAGAGTACCACCTTGCTCCTGTCAGTGAGCCAACGGAGGTTACCTCTGGGAAGGGAGCCCTCGAGGATTCACTAGTTTGAATATGCTTCTTTATTACTCATAAGAGCTCAATAGAGCTTCCTCCACAAATAAAGGATACATGAGATACAGTTACAGATGTTATGATTTACAGTACACAGTGATGGAATTGATTGAATTGCAATAATGATATCACTGTTTTATCATGTGCCTACTGAGTCTTTAGACTCATGCTTGTTTGTTGTTTTTTTCTAGGTAATCCGAATTAATGGCATGCATGAAATGGGAATAGTCCTTTTGCATTGCACTTGTTAAATAACATCTTAGTCACACAATGAGCAATTCTGTCTAGTCACACAATGAGCATTTATGTCTAATCTCTTGTTAAGTTGTTTCAATTAATTCCCAATCAAAATATGTTTTGAAAATGTTAAAGGTTGCATGGGATACGACCAGTCTTCTTTTCTTGAAGTGAAGAACGAGTTTCTCCTGTCAGTACGAATTTCATATGTTAAGTCTTATGTAGCTCACCATTTGGTTTAGTATACTTGAGAGCCCGTGGTGGTGAGCCTCTATGGTCATGGAGCCCAAAGTTGTTTATGTTATGGTTATTTGCAATATGAAATTAGTTCGTTTATTGCAACTATTCTATATTCATGCGTTGATTACCCACTGTTGGTAGTCGTATAAACAGGGAAAGTGCTGCCAAAATTTTTATTAGCATCGCCCAATTGAGTTAGTAAGTGTGTAGTAGTAACATCCTAGACCCTATGGAGGACCGAGGTGTTACATCCATGCCGAAGTAACTCAACTTAGCACTAATCTCAAAACACATAAAGAGGTAAATAACATATATCCACCATTCATCGTACTTTAAAAATTATGCAAATCACTATTAAAGAAATCATAAAAGCACCTCCCACCAACTTATCAAACCTTATTACTGAATTTCAAGGTCCAAACACTAAAGAATAGGGTTGGTATAAGAAAATGTCATTTTAATATTTTAAGAAATTCAAGATCTCTAAGAGATTAAATCTTCACATGAAGATAAAATACACAAATAATATACTGTTTCTGAACTGAACAAAAAATATTTGCATTAATTAGATAACAAATAGTAAAAAAAGTTCCAAGCTGATATATAGTTCAACATCCAATATTTGCATTTAAGCACACATAAATTTGCACATTCTCAACAATGGTTTAGTTCTTTTAGACTTATGCTTAGAATTTGGCTTCCATTTCTACAGTAACTCGCTGTTAAACAGTGTGTTTTTATAAGGCAGTGTTTACAGGTAAATTATAGTATAAATTGTACCAAGTTCAGTTTTACTGACCAAAATCGCATGCGATTATTTCCCTCTACGTACTGTCTCTCACGAACATGCCAGAATTCAAAAACCACAGCCATAAACCTCAGCCCAAAAAAACCCACCCAATGTTTAGTGACATTAGATTATGGATTACCTTTGAAAGTCATCTGCGGTTGCGATTACTTCACACCATAAATAGGTGCCTTTGTGAAAGTCATCTGCTGTCGCGATTACTTCACACCATAAATAGGTGCCTTTGTGACCAACACCAAAACAGGTTGAAGTTGCAAAAACTTGCGTATCTCTTGGACTACAGTTTCGGTGAGAGTTTTCCTGCATGGATAATTGTGAAAGGTTTGGCCAAAAGGCAGAGAGATGTATTAAGGTGGTGATATAGCTCAAGCATGGAACTGAGAAAAGGAATTGTTTTGATCAAAAATGGAATTTGGTGTTTTGCCAACATAGAGACATGATGATGAATAAATGCATGAAGCTGCGACGCACCATTGCACCAACGACTCCAGAAAAAATTGTACCACCTATTTGTGATGTGTCTGATGCGTCATTTCCTATTATCTAGAGTTTCAGTCCTTATGTGTCTCCTTATACTATTTATATGCCCTATAGACTATTGTAATACATAAGAAAGTATTCCACTTACATCTGACACCTATACCACACTTCCAAAATGAGTCCAAACATGCTGGGAAATTTCTACGCACCACCACACGTTATTGGGGAGAATTGGCCATTCTTTACTATGTAATGCACTACGGTAGTTGATTAATATACATCTATGTTCTTGCAATCTACATTGTTGTAAAATTTTGTAGTTTGCATTGTTCCCCTAGTTTTGTCATTTAAGTAAAAAAGCACATGTACAGTGTCTGTATTTTCCATGATGCTTTGTTTCCTTCTGCAGGAATTTTTTGGTGCGTAAAATGTTATTTGCAATGACGATGCATCTAATATTAGCTGAAAATGCAGGTACTATTTATTTCATTTTGAATTATTACTGCTAAGAGAAGCTAACTGTCTTCGTTGCCTTGTTGGCGTGTATATGACATTTTCTAACTGTCATATTTTAGTTTCCACACTATATGCAGCACAGTATGGGAGTGACTATGTAACACTTTAGCCCAAAATTCACTCAACCCACCAATGGGCCTTCACATTAGCAGGCCGGGTATAACAGACTAACTTTTTGTGCCAATCTACTCTTCAATATATATGCAAGATACTTCCTTAAAACAAAGTAGAGATAAATCATTTTTGAATAGTCACATGTATACAATGACTTCCACATAATAGATGAAACAAAAGCCAAATAAAACATGTATGTCAAATCCAAAGTTACTGTACAGATATGCACATGATAAAAGCAGGAGGATATGATACTAGTATTGCATATAATGTTTGTTGCAATCACCTTTTACTCTCTCTAATAGGTAAAGAACCACGATCTATCCAGTAGAAAGCACCAATGCTGTAAATGGGAAAATGTTACAAAATGGTTAACCATGCAACGGGAATGAAAAATACAGAAGAGAAGTGGAGAAGCAAACATTATGCTTCTGTAAGAAGGAAGCATAACTTGGTAATAATGGAAGCATAACTTGGTAATAATAATAATTTGAACAATGCAAGGGGCAACAGCAATTTGATACAATAGCTATAACTTAATAGGACCAGGTACAATAAACGATGCAAGAAGTGTAATAAAATTCACAGAAACAAGCAACAGAATACCTGTCTATAATAAGGATATATATAACGACACCAAGAACTTTGTTCTGAAGCGTCTGTACAGTAAACAACCAGAGATAAGAAAATTGCTTGTATCTTTATTATACACGAAGATATAACTTATCTAGACATGGTATAACTCCTAGATTGTTGCAAGAAGCAAGCATAAGAGCCTGCCTTGTTTGCAACTCATTCTACAAATAGCACCTGGTAATTCTTTTTTCCAATAATACAAGTATCTTATTTCAGAAAGACCAAGCTTGAAGTCTGGAACACCTATAATAAAATCCTAAGATGGTGAGTGTGAACGCATCTGTAATAATCATGTTCTACACACCATGTAAATAGTGTTTTATCCGATAATTATGAATATTCTCAAAAGAGTGTGCTGCTAAGTGCCCAAGCTTAATCGTTCTCGACTGTCATCACATGTCACCTCTTGAGCAAAGATTTAATGAACTAAAAAGGTACCAGAAAACTACTACTTCCATTTGCGAATACTTGTCACTATTGACTTTGACTCATCAAGCTTCGACCGACGATAATTTTTAAAACATCTAATTATGTATCATAAAAGTGGTATTGTTAGATTTGTAATCAAAGGTACTTTACTAATGTTCTACATGTAGAGCAATTTGCTTGTGTTTCTTAAAAAGTAACGGTCAAAGCTCGATCAATCAAAATCAACAGTGACAAGTATTCGCAAATGGAGAGTAAAATAACATGAAAGTTACATGTGTGGCCAACGGAAATGAGCAGTTCTACATCTTTCTCTAAATGACAATAGGACCTTTAGCCGGATGGTCCGGAGCACAAATCATACAACATAAATAACCCAACTAGTTCCTTCCAGTGGTTCTAACTTCTAAGGGTCAGCCATAACTTAATACAGACTTTTTTATATGTTTCTATGTATTTATACATCAGGTAAAGCAAGGAACGAACAACACAAATATGAGCATGCCATGCAGTGTTGTGCTCAGATATATGTCACAGACACATAGAACTTGCCTTCAAAGCAGCTATAAGTTCAGAACTATTGTAACAACGGACATACAAGAAACACTTCATGCAATTAGAAAACAGTTTGTTTTTTAAAGAAAAATGAAATGTATCTTTGGTGCCATCCTTTTCAAAATTTTCATTTGTTGGATGTGCAGAACCTGTAAAATGTAAGAGGAATGAAAGCAATAAGAATTTAAATTCTTCTATTTATGACATATCTGGGCTACATGAAGAATCGAAGAATTTGTAGCATAGAGTAACGAAGGCAGAGAGCATATAAAAGTTTAACACAGATCCAGTAACCCAGCCTCAGGTAATACGGCAGAGAAACTATGTGCAAACTGCAAACCCATTTCACCTCCAACTCCTTCAGCAAAAGACGGCAAAATCAATCAACCCACCATATGCACTATTAAAACCAGTATATGAATTCATATATTTGACATGCACTAGACTGGATAAGGAGTATTCAATTAATAATGCAAAGTTGACTATGGAAACAAAAGGTACCACAGCCCTCTGCAATGCGATTTCTCAGAATTTGAGCCAGCCGCAGCACATCAAATCGGCAGTCCAGGTCCAAGTACATGACCGCTTTCCCCAGGCCCCGAATAAGCACCCTCCCACTCCTTTGGTAATATGCACTGCACTGCAGCCTACAATACCAGTAATCAAACATTGAGAATTTTCTTGCAGATCACTCCCGATATCTTCCATCATTTCATTTAAAAAAATTGTTGTCAAAAGGGCACTGAGTTTTTCCACTTTTGCGGTGAAGCATTGCAAGTACTCTAGCCTCAAGAATACCAAACAATGAAGCTATTTATTTTCCCTTTTAGGACATCACCCCTATGTTTCAGCAATGTTAGAAACTGCTGCAATCTATAAATATTTAACCTGTATGCCTGTTATTGCATTTATCCTACATTGTTTTACATTCTGAGCTTGAGATCTCCTACATTGTATTCATAATAATCGTCTTATCGATCAAAGCTTGCGGTAAATCACTAAGATTCTTCCATATTTATGTCCGAACTGCTGCAAGTGTGCCGTGTTCTACCCTGTTGGTGCAATCTGTAACCATTATGGCGGAAAAGGATGCTAGCATAGGGGTTTCGCCTACCATGAGGAGCAGCTGGGACTTGCCGGAGTTGGACGGGCCAGCGATCTCGACGACGTTGCCAGGGCGGAGCGGCGCGCGATGGAGCGGCGGCCGGAGGAGGATTGGGGGCGCGTGGAGAGGGAGCGGGAGAGGAAGGCCGCCGCCGTCTCGTCGACGGCCAGCCATGCTCGGGGTCCCCTCCTGCCTCTGCGGCCATGGCTAGGGTTCTGGAGCTCTCGTCGCCTCTTTCCACCAAAATTTTGGATGTTTTTTGGGTGCTCGGTTCGATCGTGTCACGCGCTGTGGGTTTGTGCCTGTACTGTATGTGTTTTGCGCGCGCTGGGCGATGGCCGAAGGGGTAGTGACAGTGTGGGGCCACGAGGCAGAGTGGATTAGGTGGATTAGTGAATCCATAATATCTAGAGCTGCATAACTTCTAAGCTAAGATTTATAGATAGTCTTTGAGTTTAGCTTACTTTTATGTAATATATAAAAACTACAGTTAACTCTAAAGTTAGATCCACAACTACAATAAAAATTTATAAAAAAAGTCCGCACTCCATCCATATATTCATCTCTCTTTCATTAATTTCTTTCATTTTTCTATTCGTTGACGCCAACCTCTAAGGCTAAAGGCAGCCTCAAATCTAAACATCCCACAATGGTTAGCATCGCCTCCATGACCCTTTTTCTCTCCCTTAGAGGCCAAAAAACCATAACACTGTGGATGCTCTTAGATGCTCCCAACACTCCAACCAGCTTCGTACTAGGCAGTGCTCATTTGAGCTTTTTTTCATCTTCAGCTTCTAGCTTTAACTTTTTTTTCACTATTTAATAATTTCATCTTTTTCTGATTTTTAGATATTTTGAGTTTTTTTATATTTTCTTTTTTTCCTGTATTCCTTTGCATTGTTCTTGATGGGCTAACATATTTATTCTATTTTTATATTTTTTTAAATTTAATTATGCCCAATAAGCCAACTCAACTACAGTAAATAATAAGCCAGCTATAGTAAAATTTTAGTCAGAAATCATCGCTATTCCGAACGCCCCCTAAGATTATGCCAACTCATTTTGGTGGATGGAAGAGAAAAGAGAGAGGGCTAGGTACACATGCAAGTATCAATATACTAGCAGTGGAAGCGCGGCGATAAGCCGCGCTAGTTACCACGTGGACCGAAGCAAAAGAGCCGACAATTCGTGGGAGACTTTTCTTGAAAAATCAAGGGCTCATACATTATTTTTGGAAAAAAGTGAAGGACTTCTTCAAAAAATAATCAAGGGCCAATATGTAATATCATAAAATCGTAGGGCTTTATCGCGTGAAAGGAATGTCTCCTAGAAAAATTGAGGACTCATACGCAATTTCGAAAGAGCTAAGGAGTTTTCCATAAAAAAAATTCATAGCGGGTGTCTTTTTGCAAAATTCACGGACTTGTATGTGATTTTGAAAAAGTCAGAAGGCTTTTTTTCAAAGAAGCTGATGTGGATGACTTTCCAGGGCGAATCCTCAGGGATATTATATAGGGAGTATTTTAGAAAACTAAAATTTTAGTACTAAATGGATAGCTCTTTGGAGAGCTTGATATCAAAATATATGGCATGGTTGTTAGTATCAACATTTACGCAAATATAGAACTTTAGTATGAAATCATTGAAGTGGCTGTTACTAAAATCCCACGTAAACACTCTCTCTCTCTCTCTCCTCAAGTATCAAGCAATATATCAAATCATTATGAGTGCCCTTAGAAGACTGGTATGTATTTCAGGTCCAGCAAGTAAATCCCGGTTTGTAGCATAAATTATTTTAGTTGATATCTATGTGGACAATGTATGAATTTTGCAGTATAATTTACTGTAGGAAGCATGAAAAAATCTCACGTTATAAATAGGTCCTTAATTATCGAACCACAACTAGATTTCTTTTTTTTTCTGCTCTAGCTTTTAGCTAGAAAGTGAGATTACAAACATGAAACTGTATATTACCTGTGAAATAAAGAAAATGTGCAATGCTCTGTATACATAAAACATGTATCAACCAGCACAGGGTTATTACGATAGTGTCCCAGCTAAATTATCTCAACAAAAATATTGGAATGCGTGTCTGTACTCGTAGGACCAGGACCGAGAGAGCTATGCTCTTTAGCAACAAGTTTCTTAGCCTGCTAGTTTAGGCTTTAATTTTTAATAGAGCCTATTTTTTATTTTTGAAATTGAATTATGATTTTTACTATAGTATCTAACTTTTAAATAAAATATTTTTTCAAGATAAAATCTACAGATTAATTGTAGTACATGTTAAAAGTCCAATATTTATACCCGCTAAAATCGCAAGCGAATATCTTTCTGTAATCTCTGTCACGAACAGCCAAAAATTCAAAAATTTCAGCCAAAAACCATAAACCACAATCATAATCCAAAAAAAACAGACCCTTCGACTTCTAGCTTCTAGTTTCTTAATTTTGTTTTTCTGGTATTTTAGCTTTTTGGGCTTTTTTGTATTTTCTTTTTCCCGTATTTCTTTACATTGTCTGTGATAGGCTAATATATTTTTCTCTTTTTAGATTCTTTTAAATTTAATTATGCCGAAAAACCACCCACAACTACAATACAAAATAAACTAGTTATAATATCAAACAGTAAAAAATAAGCTGAAATAAGTTCATTCTAAAACAACACTATGTTTCCTATGTGTTGCCTTGTCATACCAGCCTGCTACAAGTAAAAAGAAATCATCACAATAATCAATAGATGGGAACCCCTGGGCATTAACAATGCACGAGCACATGGCCGGTGCCCATTATCTTGTAATGCTAGCATACAAAATTATCGTTAGTTGAAGCAGTTAACTCCCTAATGATCTGCCATCTCCCATGCATCGCCGCACAAAACATGGGGGAGCCGCAGACCCTTTTCTCCGCTTCGGGGTTTCCCCACGGACGGTGGAGATCCCACTCCCTCGCCGCCAGGTGGAGAAGCCGACGGCCACATTGGCCTCCCCCTTCGCAGCACTTGCATAAATGCTCCACAACAGCTGCAAAGCAATCTTATCCACTGGATGGTGGGCCCATCATAGTACTGTAGAAGAAGCGGCCTGACCACATGGGTAACGATGGGCAATGGGTCGTGCCGTGTCGACATGGACCTGATATGCTTCGGGCCACATCATATCGTGTAGACTCGGTTCGGCCAACCCATCATGTCATGCCGTGCCGGCGTGCCTTGCCTCCGGCCAAACCCAGGCATGGCCCAAAGTCCACTATACCAACACTGTGTCATGCCGGTACAAGTTCAACCCTAAGTAACTATAGACAGCGGAGGCGGAGGCGACGATGGTGGCGACGACCGTCATCTTCATTCCTCTTATATCTGTCTCGTTAAAAATCTAGTTAAAATTAAATTAGTTACGTAAAAACATGGGCACACAAATATTTGGGAAAAAAGTAAAAAAAATTTTGATATTTTACAGATAAAATGTTACTGCATCGTTAAAAATCTTACGCCTCAGAGTAGGATTCCTCGAGTAAGAAAAAGAGTACAGTAACAATATGCGTACATACTAACTATAACAATATGTGTATATACTAACTACTGATTAATGTTTGCACGATTTTAGGATCCTCCAGTTGATGCTGTTGCCGCTTTTTAGCTAATTTTCAGTCCTTAGTGCATGTGATTGCCTCCACTATCCTAGACGTGATGTATGATCTCCTTTCTTTAATTATTCTCTCTATCATGCTGAATGTCGCTTATAAAAAGACGATGAACACCGGCACCAGGAGAATATCCCATGCAAAATGTGACAACACAGGAAATATCCGTTTATTGTTCTTCCACCATTCGTGGAAGCGTATCTTGCTTTCTCCAGTAAGATTAGGATCGATATTTGTAAAATCATGCTTTAGGTAGTAGTTCAGCTCTAAGACATAATTCCGCTTGAAGGCCGTCTGAGCCTAAGAACGAAGAAGTAAACATGCCATTTACCTTCTTCCACAAATAGGATGTCAAGCATGTCTTTCCTCGTTGTGTCTGTTGTGAGGCCTCCGATTTTGCATTGCTGCCAAACTTGTCAAGATACATGAGAAAAACATAAAAAAGTTCCTCTTTAACATATGCAAAAGTTTCCGAGCAATCAAAAGCGAGACATTCACGTATTCCCTCCATACCACCCTACAAACCTGTCAACTTTTTCGTAAGATTAACAATGATGTCAAAGTAATATAAGTATGAAATAGACTAAAATATTTAATAAAATTTTTCTCCATTGCTACGACAGCGTGGCCTAAAAGGGGATCCTCTCTAGATTTGGCAATATTATCTGTAATTAACTAAATAAATTTTATAACTAAGCAAGAGGTATAATAATAAATACCAAATAGAATCTTTGTTGATTTATAAAAGATCTTAAAAACTCTCGAAAATTATTAGCAATCTGCCAATCTGAATTAGTAACTATTAATTCATTGTTTTGAGAGTTAGCATTAACAAAAACGGATATGACATGTTTGTACCCTTGTAACTTCTTTAACACGATGTATGTCGAGTTCCACCTCACCTTCATGTCAGGACCGAATTTTTTTGGCTCCTTCCCATTGGTTATGCAGTACTCTGCAAATCTAACTACCACTTGTAGGGAATTTATTAGATAATGAATAGCATCACAGATACTATTTAAATATTTACCAATCGCTTACATACCATTTTGAACTACAAGGTTCAAGATGCGGCATACACATCTCTAGTGGATGACATAACCACCAAAATATATCTGCAAATTTGGGGTGAGGATGTTTATAGCCATCATGTTCGCTGATGTGTTATCAAGAGTTATAGAAATAATATTATTATCTATATTAAAACCATCATGTAAATATAGTATACGCTCAGCAATGGCCCCTCCCGTGTGTGATTCGTTAATTACCTTAAACCCTATGACTCTCTTATTTAGCTTATATTTGTCGTCTAAATAATGAGCTACAACACTAAGTTAGACACTTTTCTTATGTGATGATGTCCAAATGTCTGAAATTATAACAAAAGAGAATTGAACTTGTAGTTTTTTTAGCTATGCTACTTCCTTATTATATATCTATAAAATATCAGATGCAGTAGTTCTCGTACTAACATGTTCGTACTGTGACGTGTTGGATCCTTCTTTTGAACATGTGACTTTCACCCATTCTAATCGGTTGATCTTCCGAAATAATATATCTAGCAATTTTCTCATGGGTAGAAAAGCGAGTTGTATACCCAAGTACTTACAGAGCCATCTATCTCGAAGTTTAGCTGTGTTTGTACTCCTCCCCCTTGGCTCTACGCCCCTATGTTGCGCAAACAAGCTTTGTAGCAGCAGTTCAAGTGCCATGTTCCTACAGCTATACGAGCAATTAATTTAGTTTCACAATAATTACAAGTTGCGAGCTTTACCGTTTGGTCGTCTCGGATTTTCTGGCCCTAGGTCATGTGCTTTTAGCAACTCACCCTACATTCACACCTGCCAATGTTCTTGTCTGTGGACAGGGGAGAACTCTAGTGTCCCCATTGGCTCCGGACTGTATTGGTACTCCTTGTAGCCCTCAATACTGTCCATATGATGGTCATCTATGTTGTAGTCTTCCATACTTGATGAGAACTAGCGAGCATAAATGGGAGTCAGAGTCAGAGGATGACTAGGAGAGCGGCAGCGAGAGCTTACACTAAATCATTCTGCTACTCTTTTCGTGCTATGGAGAGTGAATGGATGGTGAAGAAATGAGGAGAGTGGATGGATGGTAAAGAAATAAGGAGAGTGGATGGATGGTGAAGAAATGAGGAAAGTGGATGAATGGTGAAGAAATAAAGAGAGTGGATGGATGGTTGAAGAAATAAGAAGAGTAGATGGATGGTGAATGAATAAGGAGAGTAGATAGATAGTTGAAGAAATAAGAAAATGAGTTTATTTTATAGCCATCAAGAAGGAGGCCATTGCTCCCAAACGTTGCTCAATGCTACTCTTGAACATTGCTTCCGACTGCTACCTGCACCTTTCGGAGATCGAACTCTCTCAGATTATCTTGGAGACTAAGCTCTCTCCTCTCTCTCTAACTCTCATACTCAAACTCTTACTCTCTCAACTCTCATCTCTTTGACTATCTCTCTCTTTCATACTCTCATCTCTCTTATCTCACTCATATTCCCTCTCTTATGAACTGGCTCTCAAAGATCCAAATTGGTACAATGCCATGTCTGATGAATATATTGCATTGATGAACAACAATACTTGGAGTCTTGTTCCTTGTGTTGCATGTGCTAATGGTCAGTGGCAAGTGTATCTTCCGGCATAAACTTAACCCAGATGGCATGCTTTCATGATACAAGGCTCGGTGGGTGGTTCGTGGTTTCACTCAACAAGTGGCATCGATTATACTAGAACTTTTAATCCCGTGGTCAAGCCTACTACCATTTGGGTTATCTTGCGCCTCACCGTCTCTCATTCATGACCCATTCATCAGTTGGATGTGAAGCATGTTTTTCTCCACGGGAATGCGCACCGACCCAATGGACGCCATTCCAAATTGAGTCCACGTGGGGACTTCATTAGGACTTTCCCAGTGTAGGCACTATATAGCAATATCTATACCTTGTCACCTCACATAGAAATAAAACTAGAAACAATCCTCCTAATGTAAAATATCTAACAACCACTCCACCCAATTAATTTATTCCCTCCTTCGTCGCCTCCTCTCTCTTATTTTTACTAATTTACATCCTCTACTTTCTTGATCCTCTTAAATAGACAATGTCTTACATGAGACACTATTATTATCTTTCTACATCAGCATTTTGCCTACTTGACATACTATGGATAGTGCTTAGGCAATGTACAATGGTGTGATGTTACCTGTCTATAAACTTTGTCATGTACAACATGATATGATGTTGAGGAGAGAGGAAGCACAGAGAATTGAGCCGTCTCTTATGCAGTAGTCGATTGTAACACGATAAATAAGATATATTGTGTTATGAAGAAGCTGTTTACATAGATATACAAAAAAATAACTTATATAACATAAAGAATATTATAAACAGTAGTTGCATATATAATACATGCCATTACATCAATTACATCAATAGGGGATACTCTTTGCTTGTGCGTCCACAGGTGGACGCCCTCGTTGACTGCGTCCTTCCTACTTCTATAATTCCTAGCCTTCATTTCCTACTTTTTTAATTACAGGAATATTAATTATTATTAATATAAAATTTGGAAGGAAGCTAGCTAGGTAGTAGCTTATCCTGGCATGCGTACATGGGATCGATGCGACTGCAATGCAAATATAAAGACTTCAGTTTTGGTGCCAACCAACAGCTACCAAAGCAACAGTTAGGCTAATTATACTACTACTACTACTACACTAGTTGCTTTCCTCTGGTTTGTTTGATTAATATTTGCTCTGTCCTTCTCTCTGGCCGTTTCGGCTTAAAAGAGATCACCAGCATTAATCAGATTAGATCTGGGAGTGTTCTTTATGCGGTTGTCCAAGTGGGCATTCATATAGTGGAACGATTCAGCTTTTGAGCTATTACTTTTTTATTTATTAATTACTTTTTTCTATTTTTTATTTTTAGGGTTTTTTTCGTATTCCTTTGTATTGTTCGTGATAGGCTAACATATTTTTATTTTACTTTTTAAATTTAATTATATCAAATAAATCAACTCAGTTACAGTAATAAAAATAAATCAGTTATAATAAAAAAAAATTATAAACCAACACTATTATGCACACTCCTGTACCTCCTTTTGCTATAGCTAGAGCGGCCTCCTTCTAGTCAGGGTTCATATTATTTGAGCCAGCACTAGCTATATGAAATGAAATCTCACCGGTGAGTTTGTTGTTTATACTCTGTACATATGATTACGGATGAGCTTAGCATGCGTGCCGTGGCAGATTGGTAATCGAAAAGGCGTTTCAATGTCTCGATGGCCGGCCGGTACAAGAAACAGAGCTGGATGGATGGATCATGGATGCATGGGTGTTCTTCCATCTCTGTCTTTATAGCTAGCTAAAGCAAGGCAGGGGCCCAGAGTTAGCTAAGGCTAGCATGACTTCCATTCCTTCGTTGAGAATACTTGAGCTTAAAGTTTTGGTGATTAAAGATTAGGTTCTAACGTGTGACATAAATCACACCTCAAATGGATCCCAAAAATAATGTTGTTAGGGTTACTTGGGCTTAAATGAGTCCCGGCCGGTCTGTTCTGCCCAAGAGAAAGCCCACGTGAAGCCTGTGTATATTTGAGACAGATTGTTAACTCGGCAAAACTGGGAGCAGAAATTTGCAGTACCAAAGATCAGTATGCTCTTGGGCTCGAAACAAAAAAGATCAGTATTCTCTGTGCCGGTGATGTTGGTGTCTTCATCCATATCGGGTCGGTGTTTTGTAAAATTTTCTCATCTCTAATGGAATCAAATGCAAATCTTCAATCTTATTTCAAGAGGAAAAAAAGATCAACATGCTTTCTGATTTGTTCGCAGCTGTTGTTTGGTCAAGAAGTATATGCGCCTACGGATTAAGGAGCCAGACTACAAACCGATGCAAGCCAGTACGATAGTTTAGCAGGACGCGAACCTGTGAGGCCACGTCGTAGTTACTCCCAAGATTTATGATAAGTATATCGAATGTTTGGTAAAATTATTGGAGTTCGAGTTTAATTTTGTGTGAGTTACGAGGTTTGCTCTTATTGGCTTAGTGAGGCCGGTCTGACCGACTTTTATTGAGTGGTGATGGGCTGATCTCCACCTATGCAAATCCGGCCCGTTTGGCCCAACAGCCCAGAGGAGTAGGTATCTTGTCATAACCGTGCGTGGCATGGTAATTAAGGAAAGTGTGCTAGACTGAGAAATAGGGGATGTGTACCCTAAAAATGGGACACGTACCCTCTAATGAGTGTACATTGCATGTCTGTATATATAGCCCTTGAAATGATCTGAGAGGGGGCATTAGAGAATCCGACTGTTTGGTCTGTAACCACAACATAGTCAAACCGATGTGAGCAGTTGCACTGGTCTGAAATTGGCGGTTGCATTTTAACATAGAGCAGTGTTTTGATTTTGAGGCCGAGCGATCTAACCGGCCTTTGGTTGATGGTCTACTTGCCGATGGTCTGACTGGCATGTCAAACCGATGCCCTATTACCAGGGAAGTCGTTAGTCAATTCGGATTGGAGTTGCCACGGTCAGACCGGTCAGTGGTTGGTGGTCAGACCAACGGCAGTCTGATCGGCATGGTGGTTGCAGTCAGACTGGCTGTAATGTTCCAGGACTCAATGAGTTGTGATTTCGAGCTGAAATTTGGGAGCTGGTCCTAGAACTTGGGATTGGTGCATATGGATTGCATTATGCAAAATTGGACTAATGTGGGTTAAATTGTGAAAATTTTATGCTAAAAAATGGTTGCTTAGTCTATTGTTGTGTTGTGGCTTAGAGTCAACTATGATCAATGGCGTGCAGGACCGAACTTCATCAGGAGAACTAAGGTCCAAAATGGTCATAAATGTCGATGAGATGGTTGAACTCAAGCAAGACGCAAGATGAACAAAAACCATAAAAGACAAAGTTTAAGCAATGACCCATTGAGGTGAAGTGATACTTATGAAAAATGAAGCAAAAAGGTTTGTGTTTTTGATTCATCAATTGCGTCAATCGCGCCAAGTAACTTGGGTCCGTTTGCAAGCGATGATGGTTCAGTGGGATCCGAACGCATAAGAGGCTCGATGGAAAATCATTGGAGAAATATGGAAGGGACGGAGTATAGGTGATGCTTTAGGATGAAGGATTCAAGAAATGTTCATGGAAGGACATTTGCCCAACACGGGAAAAGTGAGTAGTTTGGAAAACCACGATGGAAGGCCTAAGTAGTTTAAGTCAAGAGGAGTTTGCGAAGGACAAGACATGATGGGTTCGGGTTATTGGAGTTAAGGTTGATAAGGCATTTTGAGACACGTGTGTGTGAGTGAAAACTCTATTATGTGTTGGGTTATCGGATTTGCTTGTGTGTTGGTGAATGGAATCCACTTTATATCCAGGTTTTAGGGTTAAGAGCGGTAGGTAGAGAGCCTCCATTATACAAGATAAGGAGGGGGAGATGTGTCTCCTTAACTCACCATGAGAGGATTTGAGGATAAATCTTTAGGGAGAGGTGATAGCACTTGTGTGTATGTTGTCCTTAGGTTTTTATTCTCCGTATAGAGTGGTTGTAAACATTTATCTTCATATATATCCAAAATTCATCCGAGCCTTTTCTTCTTTACTCAAGTGTTGGAGTCTTGATTTGGCCTTGTTTTTTGTGTTTCCTTATCCCCTCTTGATCTTTCTTGGTGCCAAAGACGTATGAGTGACAAAAATATTTTTTGAAGACAAGATCCTATTCATCTAGATGCATTTCTTTGTAAGTTCTTGGATTTACCCAGTTTTGGGTTGAGAATGGTCAAATGTTAGGTTCTTTGGTTTAAAAGCTTTTGGTTTGAGTTCTTGCTATTCTTAGGTTTGTTAGAATGTGTGGAAGTAGATCTAAAGTCATCTTGACCATTCTTTACCCATGAGCAAGTTTTGATTTAAGTTCTTACGTTTTGTCCGGTTTTAATGCAATCTTTTTCAACTAAAAAGATCGAAACTTTTGCAATGATCTTCTTGATCTTTGATTGAAATAAGTTCCTAACATTTTGGAGAAGATGTATGCCAAGTTTTGAATGATTTGGAGTGTCAGTTTGAGAGTTGGCTTATTTTGTGATTTGAACCCTATTTTGGTGCGACTTGCTTTTGGTTTGAAAAAAAAATCAAAACTTTAGAAAGATTTGTTTTGATTTCATGTTGAATTAGGTTCACAAGTTTCAAGTAATTTGAAGCCATGGAATTAAATTACTTCGATTTGTGGTTTTAAAATCGTATCAATTTTTAGTTTTATTCTAAAAGAGAGATCAGACCATCTGAGCAAGTGTTGGCTCATCTGGCTCGGGTTTTTTTAGATTTCATTATAGCTACCTAGACTCTAATATCTATATATTGACATAGTTTTTAATCACTATTAAAATAAAGAGTCTTGATTTGTCATTCAAAAAGGTTTTAAAAATTAATTGTATTTGTGTAGATCCTTATTCACTCTCCTCTAGTCGTGTTCTCGGTGCTTCTGAACCAAAGTCGGCTAGTGATCTCAAACTTAGTAAGATCTTAATTACTCGTCTGAGCAAACCATCAGCAGGCTAGATCTTGTTTTTGCAAGACAACTTAATTACACCTACGTACGTGTACGTGTTCGCGTACTTCAAGGTCTCACGTACACAACAAGCACGCACACGCGGTGCAGCGACGCGCACCGAAACAATGGCAAACAATCGCGGCGGGCGCATTGACGACGATCGATCTACTCTTCCTCGTCGGTGACGACGAACTTGCCGGTACCGGGGTTGATGGCGGCGACGAAGAAGAAGATGACGTTGAAGAGGACGAGCGGCTCGATCTCGCTGATGGGCACGCCGGTCTCGATGTTGAGCTGCGCCAGCGCGCCCTTCCCCGTGATGATCTCCCCGATGATGGAGAAGGCAATGCCCAGCTGCGCCAGCCGCCCCACGAACAGCTCGTTGGCCTTCGTGAACCCAAACAGCGGCCCTGCATATCCAAAGTTAATTCACAAGCAATGTATATCTCCCCGGTCGATGAGCGTGCGTGGCCATGGAAATGACACAATCAACAATGATCGATGTGCATGCATGAATGATCGATGAGTGTGTATATATATACCTCCCTCGCTGAGGCCGAGGGCGGAGCGGAAGCCCTTGCCGGGGGGGATGACGGCCTTGTCGAGGCCGGTGGCGGTGGGCTCGTCGACGAAGCTGCCACGGTCGCCGAGAGCGCCGATGGCGCCGAGGAGGGTGAAGAGGATGAAGAAGAGGAGGAGGGGCTCCGCCTCGTAGATCGGGATGCCCGTCTCCAGGTTCAGCTGGGCGAGGATGCCCTTGCCGGTGATGGCCTCTCCCAATATCGACGCCTGATATTATCATTTAAGAGTACTTGATTAGTGAGATCGATTAACCATTTGATTGCTTCATCGTGTCAAATATATATGTCGTCGTTCAAATCAACGTGCGGCTGTTTCAATTGAGTATCAAAAAAAGAATGTACGTATGAATTATAAGCAGTCTTAGCCATTAACTAGAAACTCCTTTTCTTCTCCCTGTCTCACTCTCTTGTTCCTGACCCCAGTTTTCGTTTGCACTGAAAAATATGAAACCGCAAACCTTACACAGTGACCCTACGGTAGGTCAAATGAAGCGGAGTACTTCATTGCACTGGTGACAACACAAAATAGTTATCACAACATATATAAACTGATTGTGATTTTGCTAGAGAGAGAAAAAAACAAATTCCACAGTTATTCATCTTTTTTGGGAATTATACTTCTTTGGGTCATGTACTAGTCCCCAAGACTACCGATTACATGAGTATAAGAGATGATGTACTAGTTACCATCTTCAAAAGGAAATTTGTTCCAAAGCATGCATATAGAAAAGATTCTTAAAAACATGCATATATAAATGATCCACAGAGAAAAAGCAACAAAATTAGCATGCATATATATAAGGATGGTTCTCGAGCACTCACTGCAAACCCAAGCATGGCGACGCGACCGACGAACAGCTCGTTCTCCTTTGTGAAACCGATCCCGCCGGACGTGCCGAAGATACCGTCCTCGGTCTTAAACGTGGGCTTCGCTTCAGCCTATCCAATTAACACCATCTCGAACAGACTCAGATACATCACAGCCAGCAGTATAGTATTACCATATGGATTTGTGTATAGCTAGCCGCGAACCTTTCTTGCAGGCGCGGCTTTGGCCTTGGACTTGCCGCTGAACAGAGCGACGGTCTTGACGGAGAGGGACGGCATGTGCTTGCAGTAGGACGGCTGCGACGGCAGAACGAGCCGCGAGAGCGGCGTCGGCCGGACGGCGTGCAGTAGGCTCGGCCTGCCGGAGGCAGCGACGCCGCTGGCGCTGGACAAGAGCATCGACTGTGCCATGGACGCGCGCGCACTTGGCGCACTGAGCCGAGCTGGTTCTGTACGTGCGTATCACTTGGTTGTGGCTGTGCGGCGTTCAAGAGACCACTCAGTTAAGCTTTTTTAAGCTGGTACATGATTGAATCCGTACCTAGTTAGTTTATTTTATACTTGAGTTGATAGTGGTTTATTAGCATAATTAAATTTAAAAATAGAAAAAACAGGTTAGCACATCACGAATAATGTAAATGAATGCAGAAAAAAGAACCGACAAAAAAACTTAAAAATCAAAAATTATCAAAGAACAAAATTTAGAAATAGTAAAAAATAAACTAAGATTATAAATTTTAAACTAAAATGAGCGGAATTGGCCTGCAGCTGCTCGGTCACTTTTTATGAGATCACAGGCGAGAGTGGGTGGGGAGGCGTACGTGTGGCGTGGCTCTGAAACATTCAGATGTGGCGATTGGCGTGCGGCGAGGCGGAGGATAGGGTGCGTGATGGGCAGCCAAGAGCCCACGTTTCCCCGAATCCGATCTATGGCTGCGGTGCCGTCCTAAGCCTCCCAGCTGATACGGCTCGTAGCCATCTCCGGCCGCACGTACGGCTGGAGGGGGGTGGGGGGGTGGGACGAACAAGACATGAGGTTGGTCGGTAGGCTACACGCCTCACCGAGAAGTGCTCAGGAATGTGTGGCATACTAAGGGCCAAGGGCTGCTACATTGTACTGCCTTGGCTTGTAGTGAACTGTATCTGTAATTCTGTATAGACCGTATGGTGTATGCTAGCTGCTAGCCGATGATGCGTTGGTTTTTAAACTTGCGACTTTGCTGCAACACAACACTCACTTTTCTTTTATACTTGCTCTGGTATATATTGCCATCTACGTTTCAAACCCCAGAGATTGAGGACCCGTTTATATATTACCACATGTGTACATCCATGTATTATCACCAGCATCAAATTTGCCTCGACATATATTGCTACAAACTTTCAAAGTCCAGACCACTGTAACATCTTCACGCCCTTTGCACGGATTTTAAGAAACTTTGAAGGGCTAAGATAGTATATGGACGCTCATGTACACGAGTTCCTTTTCTCATTTATACATAGTGAATTTGGCGGGGGTGCCTGACCTTTGTAGAGAAAGGAAATATTTTAATGTTGCTATTTCGGCTCCAATGAAATTTATGAGGAAGGTATTCGTCAGATATTCCCATGTTCCATTTAGCTGCCAAGTGCCGAACTGAAGCTAGTCAAAGAAGAAAAGAAATAAAAGGCATACTTTCCGTTTGATGTTCACCAACGTAAACACAGAAATAAATTTATCGATGGACCACACACAGCAAACGGTTCCATAGTGTAGTGGTTAGCACTCCAGACTTTGAATCTGGCGACCTGGGTTCGAATCCCGGTGGGACCTGCACTCTTTTTTTTTTATACAATGCGCCCACGAGTCACAAAAAACATACAAGAGTACATATTTCATACATACTGCAAACTGTTTTGATACAGAAATGAGTTCCATAAAGTTAAGCGGGCAACAAGATTTCCTTCACAGTAAGACATTCTACAAAAAGCAATTTAGGCATTCAAGCAAGTTGCTTAAGCGCCTCTGTAGTACATGTATATTAGGTGAAGCTTTGAAACGAAAAGGTATGATACACAATGCATACACTTTCTTCCTTTACTACTTTAAGATGCGCAAATGCTGCATCCAGGTTGTCTATGTGTACATGTTTTCCTAATAAAATCATAATGTAATGTCCACGTGGTAATGTACATACTGGCAAAAAGTCCTTTCTGGTAGAGATCTTAACACGAATTTAGCATACATAAGAAAGTACATATATGACTTGTTACAATCCAGTCTATAGAGGCTAATAACACTCGAACATAACTCTGTCTGCTGATTTACATTGGTGCGACTATAACCATGCCAAAAAAATTTTAGTACACTATTAAGAAAGGCATAATCAGTCCTGATGTGTCTGCTGGTTTCTCTCTCGCGTGTATGCTTTAAATAGATCAAGCCCTAAAAATATGTTGAGCAGATTCATTCCTGCCATACCAAAAAGAGCTAGCGGAAGCTCAATGCCCTTATCAAACTTGTGGGCATCAATGATCAGTTTGGACGTAATCAGTATGTGGCATATCACCCTTGCTGTCACAAAGGAAGTCCAGTTGAGTAACCATTCCAGTTTCACCATTTTTCTGTTGAAATCACGAAATCCAGCCATTCGCCTCACTTTCCTTAAATGCAAAAATATGGAGTGCAGCTGCAATCATAAACTTTGTCAATTTGTCTGCTCTGTATGTATAATCACTAACTTCAGATAAGTCCTTAGTTACAACTAAAGGTACCCCACCCCAAAAAATAATAAAAATAAAAAATATCAACACTGCTTACAGTGGAGACTGAACTACTGCTCATTTTGATAGATGATTATTCCCTTGTTCGTAAGACAAGACATGAATGACTTCATTAATATTCTATTCTAGCAAGCGGAAGGACAGACTCCTATGGGAATTTAGCTAACATATCCTTTGAGTTTCAGCACAGCTCTAAGATCACATGCGACACTTCATCAGTTCAATCTGGGTAAATAGTTCTGGTCAAAATGAAGCAGCAGTTGCAATAGGCAGTGACTGAAAACCAACTGGGCAGTCAAAAGGTCACATTGAATGGATATTACTTGCAGTTGCTGGTTCACTGCAACATCGTTAGGCTACAACTGACTATGGACATACTTGTGACAACAGATCCGGAGATCCAAATGCATTGTTACTGATTTACTCCCTCCGTCCCGTAATATAAGTCTATAACCCACCATACGTACAGACCAAGGAAACACTAAATCTAAGAAAAACTTAACTACATATTTAATCTCTACAATGGACTTATATTATAAGACAACGTTTTCCAAGAATAAGAACTTATATTGTGGGACGGAGGGAGTATATCACAAGCCGCTGTGGTCAATTGGTTGCAATGTAGGCCCAGTGGCTTAAAATTTGTGCAACTTTCTTGATACAGGAAGACACACTCATTCCTTGAATAACAAGTGGGTAAAACAGTCAATTATTGCAAAAAGGTTGGACATAAAAAGACCAAGTCACCAAATTAATTTTAGGTGCAAAAAGTAAAACCAACTTTGTCTACAAAATTTCAATGCCACCAAGAATGAGAAGAGATAGATGTACCTCGCATACAAGAGTGACAATTAAGTAGTTGATTGTGACATTTCGATAGAGCGCTAATGTAAAGCAAATGAGTAGAATGAGGTGATGCATGAGAATTCCAGGAATCCATCCACTGTATAGTCGGTAACGGAGCATATCCAATTGGTCATAGGCAAAGTAGCCACAAGAAAAGCACAGAGCAGAATATGCCCCAACCCAATTACCACCAAATAATTCTTCATGCTCAAACATGTTCTCGAGGCCCTGATTACGGCATTGATTGATAAGAACAAAGATAACTACAAATACAATGACATCCTGTCAGGAATGAGTAGATACATCCACGTCCATACACATTGGGCAAAGCAACTTTATGTTAAATCAAAGCTACCTGACAACAAAAATGGCAGTATTTGCATGCAATGCCATTATATGGCTGGCACATTACTTGGAACTACACAACCCCTTGAAACCAACAAACCAAGTTTTGTGGGATTGAGCAATCTTGCACAATTTCCACAAAGCAAAGCTCAAATGAAGACAAATGACATCACCACTACGGAAGCAGAAACTAACAAAAACTAAACACAGCATGATACATAATCCGTGCTGGTACTGCTCCCCTTTCCCCAACACCGAACCAATGCATTAAGCATCGCCTAATTTACCGACTGTTTATTCTGCGGCGCGCGTCTCTTTCCTCTATAATGCTCCTCAATTAGTATAATTGTATAATGCTGGAACTCAACTAAGCGTAGGGTTTCTTGGTAGTCGATGAATCCAAAGCACGCGAATGGGAAAAGCGACGGAACCAAAGGCGGGGGTTTGGGGAGAGGAGAGGGGCCATACCGGAGGCGGTGGTGAGGGAGGAGTGGAGGAGGGAGACGGCGGTGTTGACGAAAAGGGGGTCGCGGGAGACGGCGGCGCGGACGGCAGCATTGGCGGCCTGGAAGAAGGCGAAACCGGCGGCCACAGGCGCCAGCTCGCGGCGGCCCCGCGCGCCGATCTCGAACCCCACTGACACCGCCCACAGCACCAGCGTCGCCGCGAAGAACACGCTCGTGTCGCCGCCGGCGCGATGGCGCGGCATCGAAAGTTCGGGATAGTCGTCGTGGCGAGCGGAGAGCCGCACCCGCACCGCACTGTTCACACGCTATGCTCTTCCGTGGCCGCTCGGCCCGCACGCCCGATAGCCTTTTAATTTCTAGGCCTGGTCCCTGACAAGCGGGCCTAGACATTGAAATACGAAATTTAGGAAATTACTCCAATCTTATCACACCATCTCGCTCGTTGGGCGGTCCCCGTCGACCCCGATCCCCAATTTTAGCCCCGTGCGCCGTCGTAATTCTCGATGTAGCTCCCACCTGATCGGAAAGCCGTTATCGGCCCCCTTGCGCGCCCGGGCAGTGCATGAGGCACGTCGCGCGCTCTGCGGCCGCGTGAGGCGGGGTGGCGCGCGGCGCGCCCGAGAACCGTGCGAGGTGGCCTAGCACGCCACGCTGCTGCTCGAGGTGGCCGACCACACGGTTTTGGCCTGAACCGCCACGCATATAGCATATAGCCTTCTGGAGGCGTTCGGAATAGCAATAATTTTTAGTTTTTGTTAAAATTTTACTGTAACTGATTTATTTTTTATTATAACTGAGTTGATTTATTAGGTATAATTAAATTTAAAAAATATAAAAATAAAAGCGCACATTAATCTAGAGTGAACGATGCAAAGGAATACGAGAAAAAATAAAACAAAAAACAAATTTTTTTACTGTAGCAGCTACAGTACCACTATCGCAAAAGCCGAACGCTAGCGACCGTCGCGCAGCCGTTCTGAGCGCCCCCTTTGAGTAGCTTTGCAAGTACAGGTTACGGTTTATGGTTTTTAATTGAGATTTTTGAATTTGTGCTATTTGTGATGGAGATTATAGAAAGATATTCACATACAATTTTAGCTAGTATAAATGATGAGTTTTTAATATATACTATAATTAACTTATAAACTCTATCTTGAAAAAATACGTTATTTGATAGCTAGATACTATAGTAAAAATTAAAAACCATTTTTAAAAACTGGATAGAATTATGGCACCAACTATAGTAGAAGATTCTATATACAAACATTAGAACATGCAAACAATGCTACAACGATTCAAAAGCAAACGGTACAGTCCTTCAGACGAAAAAATTGATGGTGCAGTACTGTACACATCTGCAACCACATAACTACGTCTATCTGTACTGGAGTATTAATGACGGCCCCCAACTGAGTGACTTGCATCAAAAGATTTTGTGTTCGTATTGAGCTGCCGTACGGACGTATGCTTCGACCTAGCAAATATTGCTACATACGTGCATGCATGACGGTCCAGGCAAAAACTGTGTGGTTGGTCACCTCGCGCGGTCCCGGGCGCGCTGCCC
This sequence comes from Melocanna baccifera, assembly GCA_036346265.1. NCBI lineage: Eukaryota > Viridiplantae > Streptophyta > Magnoliopsida > Poales > Poaceae > Melocanna > Melocanna baccifera. The sequence goes on from CM070677.1 coordinate 38,913,543, forward strand.
CGCCTCACGCGACCGCAGAGCACGCGACGTGTCAAAAATTTTCCACTTTAGTTAAATCTAGAAGATATTGATGCGATAATCACGATTTTACCACTTATTAATATAAGTCCAATCTAGAGACAAACCAAGGGATGGATTTAATAAGGCTCAAACCTACCCTTCCCTGATGGCAAGGATCCCCCGGTGCGCACGCACTCGCACGGCGCACCCTGCCGGCCGATGAGGTGACGAGCATAGCAAGGCAGGGAGATCAGCGGCAAGTTGCAAAGAAAAATAAAAATGAAAATGCCTGATGAAGAGTCGTCAGCCCACTGTCCTTAAGAGGTCCAACAAATCTATCTCACCGGTCCACTAAGATATCAACTCTAACTCACAAAGCCTACCAACCAAGTACCAAATTATCCATTGGAACTTGAAACATTAGAAGCCACTGACCTATGGAGAGGGTTGATGGTGCAAGGGCGACCGGGCGAGCAAAAGGGGGGATCGGAGCCGGGCCACTGCCGCGCCAAGGGAGCCAGATCTGACAGCGAGGGCTAGGCCTCCACCGAGGGGAGGCAGATCCGAGGGCGATGGAGCCGAACTGGGGCACGAGGTCGATGAGGGGATCTCAGCCAAGGGGGAACTGAGCCATCGGAGCTAGGGCGACAAGCGCTAGGTCCCTAAGGAGGCAAATCTAACGGTGAGGGCTAGGCCGTGGCCGAGGGGCAGCAGATCCGAGGCGGGAGTGACGAGGGGAGCTCAGCTGAGCAGGGCAAGAGCATCGCAAGCTGCGGCGGTAGCGCCAATCGCCCCTAGGTAGTGGGCACTGAGACAGCACAGAGCTGAGGAGAGAGTGATTGAAAACTGAGAAGATGGGAGAGGATAAGTGGGTGGCTGAGAGTGATAAGTCTGGTCGGCTGGTAATATTTTTACTTCCTTCTTGATTTACTATTTTAAAGTTTAGAGTTTATATTTTTAGTGTATATATATATATTTTAGTTCTTATAATTTATTTATAAATCGCTTCTAAGGCATGAAAACACATAGAATGCATTTGTTCCTTGATTCAATTTTGTCTCGTGATTCAAATTAGATTACTTGTGGTATGTTTCATATGATCTAAATTTTCGTTATCATTCACAATTTTCTATTATATCACTAATTTTCATATGTTTCATACACAGGTGACTTATCGCTACTCTACACTCATAGTAGAGTAACTATATATTCTTGGGTATGCGCTTTCTATTGTCGAAATATCTACTTTGTATTTCTCTGTTTTTCATTAGCTGTCTTCAATTGTGTAATTTCTGTATAAATTTAAAATTTATAAGAGTAAAAAACTATATTTGTATCAACTTAGTTTAGTTCGATAAATGATTCAGTCCACCCTCAATTTTATTCCTAGCTTTGCCACTAGTCCAATTGATGGACATGATAAAAGTCCTAAAAATCATAATATATCCTAAAGATAGTTTATAAATCCTGAAGATAAGTGTTGTAAATCTTGAAGATAAACATTGCACTCCTTTTCCCTTAGTAAGTCTTTCCCATTGAATTTTCTTACTTGAAGAGTTTTAATGAGGCAACAACTGCAATACAATTTAACATGTGCTATGTACTCTTTTCTCCATTCTTTTTCCCACTAGGTTTTTGGAATGAATTTTTAACGAGGCATATGCATATCGTGATATGAAATCTTATCAGAATGTGCTTGGCTCAGGTGAATGATTATCCACATCCAGAAGTCATATGGCATAAACATCGTTGATAACCCCCATCATTATCTGTGATGGTAATGTAGTTTGTGTGACACAGATGCAAATGAACTATATTAATATTAATATCATGAAGCATATTACTCATAAATTTTTTTATCCTCATGAGCTCTAGAAGAACGGAGAGATAAAGGTGGTAAAGGCTAGGTCTTGTGGTAACTTAGCATATGTATTCATGAAATCTCTCTTAGCGTCTAGTTTTCATAAATGTGTTCGAGGCATGGGATGAGACGGCTTAGAGATTTATAAGGTTTAGAGGAAGTAAATCCCTGAACTGTAGTCCTTGTGTAAGACCAGAAGATTTATATGATCCTGAAGATCTAAAAGTGTAGGCAAATACCAGAATTGCCCTCGGTGGGCTTAGGCTATAAATAGATAGACCATTGTATCATATAATCAAATATGAGAATTAATAAAGATTACTCTGGTGTTCTCTCTTTATTGGTGTTCTCTGTGATTGATCTATTATGTTCATGTGATTGATTACGTGGATTGCATTGTCGTTCATCTATTCTATATCGATTTCTTAACATGACCTAGGCCGGTTGGACTCATGTCAGCCCAAGAACCAAGTATAGAATGTATTCAGCTAGAAAGACCAAAGCAAACTATTGATTAGACTCATTAACCCCTAAGCTAGTTATGTTCGGACTCAAATTAGCTAGTAAAGAGTACATGGTCGAGTAAAGAATACACAACCAACTTAAGGAGGCTCGGCCAGAATTGGTGCATAGGCCATGGATGGCTCATGATGGAGGCTTGGGCTTCCCACACCATGATCTTGCATGCAGTTGGACTCAGACTTGTGCCATGCGCCTCCACTTGGGCTCCTCCTCCGAGTGTTCTCCCTTTAAGGCTCTGGCCACATGGCCTAATTCATGTGCTCGGTATTGTTGTAGATTTCATCCTTCAGTTCTCTTGCTGGCTACTTCCTTGCTTCGGATGCATGCACCCATGTGTTGATTCCTTTTGCCTTGTCCGAGCAGCTCTACATGCAATCATCTTTTGGTGTTTTCATCCTCCCGCACCAACCTAAGAACAATTAAATTACTAACATTAGGTAGCAACAATTTCTCATATAAATTAACACCAAACTCAACTAGAAGTGAGTTCACCTGTTGATTAATCTTTTTATGCGGCTCAATAATTCTTTCCAGTCAAATAACACCTTTATCGAAAGAGCACAAGATAAGTGTGTATCCACATCAGTTACTCTCCTTAGTGGATCACACAACTTATACTTAGAAAAACCCGCAATTCACACACAAATGGGTTTTACATTACACACACTTACATTACCACGAGCTGATTGCACTCCAGAGTTAGAGAAGGCTTCGCAGACTTAACGTATTTCTTGGTAAGAGCCATAGCCTTTTCGTCAATTAACTACGGTCCCTACGGACGGTGCTAATGTTGAAAGTGTGAAACACAAATAAAAGTAAGGGGGTAGGCGTCAGTCGTCTAATGCACCATCATCCATGGAAGTAGAAATAACACGGGGATTTATACAGGTTCGGGTGTCCGAGAGGATCGTCTTACTCCTATCGACGAGCTAATGGGGGGCTACCTCCGAGGAGGGAGCCCTCGAGGGCTCACCAGTTTGAATATACTTCTTTATTGCTCATAAAAGCTTCAGAGAGCTCTCCCATAAATGAGAGATATATGAGATATTTATAGGTTCTTAAGGCTGTACAAATAACGGGAATACCCCTCAGTAGGATAACTAACCTATGAGTACAAGCAACGGGTATAGTTGTTCTTTCTATACATAACTGTAATTTCTTGATCCGTGTATGTCTTTACCACAGGCCCGGATTATTCTTCCAACATATGCTTTTTTGATCCTTTTAATTCTTTGGAATCAGTTCCAATCAAGATTGTTGACTCTAGCAATCAAGATACGTCTAGCATGCTCTTGTCTGTAATGGATGATGAAGATGAGAGGTAATAATATATTCATTTCGCTTCGATTCCTGCAATCCATAACTTTAATTAGAATAACTTGAGTAATACTTACAGATATCGTGGTTGTGAGGCACTGCGTTTATCATGCCCAAGCTGTTCCAGTACTTTAGTGCCCCCCTGGTTACTAGTTCTAGCACTGTAAGCGTATCGGATGCAAACGAAGGACAAGATGCTACTGTTAATTTCTGGCATCAGATGCGGTGCCCAAGATGTCCAGATGACATCGATGAGTGCAGAGTTTCTCCTGCGGTGCTCGCTAAGCAGGTGAATACCGATTAATGTAATATGATCTATCACTCAAATTGCTGAGAAACTGAACTTAATTTTGTCCATGCGCAGATGAAGAGACAGGCTGATAATTTCATCAATCTATATTATAAATGTTTACTGATGGTAAGTTGTAATGCCCCCATTTCCGGGGACGTACGGAGACCCGCAACTGCTCGTAGATCGTACAGTTGCGGCGTGCCGTACAGAAATGTACATCACAGCTAACAAGCTTACGACATAAGATCCAAAGTTAATTTACAACATACGACGCGTCGGTCGAGTTTAGTGTAGCGGGGCGGCAAGCCCAAATAATTTACATTACAAAAGAATTTCCGATCAAGCCGAGTGCGGCTAAAACCTCGACCACGGCTCGCCGGCACCTTCGAGCCCTTCCGAATCCTCTTCGTAGACTTGCTCTTCTCCTTGGTAGACATTTTCTGAATTTGTGTTTAAGCAAGTTTGAGTACCACCGTTCTCAACAAGTTACAATGGTGAACATTACATACTACATGCATGGGATTTCAAATGAGTGGCGTATACTGGTTTTATTAATTTGGGTGGATGCAGTTTTATTTATAAACAAGTTGGAAACAAGAACTCCAATATACTATAATTAAAGAAAATGGGGTCTTGAACATTAATTTCTTCTCTTTGCACATATTCAAAATACCAGAAAACCTACTTACGCCTTGCTACTGGAATCACCCATCAAGCACAGCTCCATTAACCGGGAGCACGGTGTATTCGAATACAATTAATTTCACTCTGCAGAGTTGCTCAGCTTTACCCACAAGACTTCTCAATCTCTGATGTCAAGCTATATACACACTGCAATTAGTGTGCGACTGTATTGAGAAGGCCAAATCTTTCACCGCTCAAATCACTATATAGACCCTACCCGACAGATTACAACCTTTACCGATTTGGGTATCCACGGGCCAATGCGGAACACGACCGCCCAAATTTGTAAAGACCCATCGTTGTGTATACGGTGACTACACACCCGTACCACCTCTCCAAACTCCTGTAGGGGTTCATTTAAAATGGCGACTCTGGGACTAGGATTGACATATCAATGCTTGTGGTTGAGCGGTGTCTGTGCTCTAATATTCAGCATAAGGTTCTCGTCGTTATAATTATTCCTGAGACTGCCAACCACAACCGATAATCGATACGAACTGTATCGCCACCCGTCTGTTGCACCCTCCACCCTAGGGTAAGGTCGTGGACTTGTCCACTACGGGGCACTCCACTAACCTCACCTTACCCTAGTACAAGAATTTAATTTATTTGAAAACCCGCGAACTATCAAATCTATTCGATAGCTCGTCATTTTATGTGATTGATTACACGAGGTTTAGATATATATATACTAATTTAAATATCTCTAAGTCCATCAAGGTGAATGTGGTCTCAAGTTAAACATGGTATATGTCTAGTGGTAGGTCATAACTACAACATATACAAATCATTCTAAACATTTCTATTTTAATTAAATAATTGATTTAAGCAAGTAGTAGTAATGCAAATAGTTTAAATACTAAATACGGGAATTTATAGGTTCAACATGCGTCAAAAGTTGTAACTTGCCTTGCGCGTCGATTACTTCAACAATCTCGAAGCGCGTAGAAGACTGCTCCGAACCTTGGACTGCCACCTCGGACTCCTCGCAAGCTAACGCAAAACAAGCACATAAAATAACGATAAGCCTTTTGATTTTAACAAAGCAATGGAAAGGAAAATAAGTAAAAGAAAAAATTTTAAATAAATACAAAAGTAGTAAGAGAGTGTGGACTTGAGTTTTTGGAGTTGGAATGAGGATTAAAGGATATCGGATAAGGAATCGGAGCGACGAAACAAAACAAACGAGACATATATCAAATAAATCGGCCTCGAAAAATAAACAAATGCACCATTCACCGAGACGATGAACGGCGGCCGGGGCGCTGTGAGGCAGCGAGGGCGTGGTTCAAACGCGGAGCGGGCCGTCGGGCGCGGCCCACCAACACACGCGCGCGCTGCGGGCTCGAATAGCACCGCGGCGGTAGGGAGCCGTCGGATGTAACGCGGAGGGAGGCGACACAACCACGTCACCCCGAAATCGAACCGGTACATTTTAAAACGCACGTCGCTGCTCGGCGCCGCAGGATCGAGGATGGAGGGCGAGGATGGAGCCACGACATTTCGCGTGAACCGATGCGCTTGCAAATAAAACGCGTTGGATTGAAATCGGAGGATCGGGAAGGGCCACGTCGCTTGGGGAGGCGTCGTCTTCTTCCTCCAGCCGACCGCGAAGGGGGAAAGAACAGGGCCCCTCTCCTCCGCTCGATTCGGACAATGCAGTGGGACGGCGCGGATATGGGTGAAACCAAGAGGTGTAGGGAGTCTAGGAGAACCTATTTGTGTGCTTAAACCGAGATGGGAGCTCAAGGTGGCTGTCGCCGGAAGAGAGGAAGAAAGTGGAGGTGGTAGCGGTTCGGGGAGGATTTGAAAAGTGCTCAAGCCAAACGGCTGTGGTTTCACCATCTACAGGGGAAGGAGATCACGGGTGAGGCATCGGTTTAGCTCGAGGAAGTTTCAAGGAGGCATCCCACGGAGAGGCGATGGCGGGAGGGAGGTGCTCGGTGCGGGACCCGACAACAACTGCAAAAGCCAAACCGAGTTGAGCATATTGAATGCGACGGAGGGGTGGAGCTCTAGCAGAAATTAATTGCATTTTCGTCGGTGGAGGAGGGAGATCGGTGGTGAGGTCTACCGGGACCAGGGGTGGCCGACGGCGAGGCTGGAGGCAAAAGGGGCTCGATTGGTTGCTCGGGAGGAAGAGTGAGGTGGTGGAGCTGCTTGCGCTGCAATTGAGGTCTTAACGATCGGGAGAGAAGGAGCTTGCGGGGAGAAGACAGCCATTAATGGCGAATGATGGGGGAGGTGAGGGCTACTCCTCTAGGAGCATGACGACCATGCCGCCTAGTCAGCTGTTGTCCGCAGCGATTAGCGAGAAGCGGCCGGGAGTTAGCGGCGCGCGTCGGTCGGAGGCGCGCGCGGGAAGACGCTATGCCCGCTGGACACGAGGAAGGAGCGGACGGCGATTGGAGGCGCGGACGTGGAGGTGGGTCCCCGGGCAGGCGCTGACGCGAGGGGAAGGCGGCAAGTGGGCGCGATGCACGCCCGCGAGGCACGGGCGGCGCACGCCGCAAGGAGAGGGGAGGCGAGGGCGAAGGCGGCTCGGGCAGGGGCGCCTACGCGAGGGGATGGCGGGGAGAGCAAGGGGAGGCACGCACGAATCTTGAGGCAGAGATCAAGGGCTGAGATCAAAACCGGCACAAGACAATGAACAGTGCAGAAGATCCAAATTTTTATCTGAAAATTGAGTTGTTTCATAAGTCTAGTTTGTATTCGTGTTGACACTTCACATTTCCCTGATCCTTGGATGCCTGTATATATTGTAAGGAATCTATTTACCATTATCCTTGACCTTTTGGTTGTTTTTCCCCAGTGTGATGTGTTAGACTGATCTCAAACCGTTTGGCCCAACGGCCAAACGGACCCCTTGTTCGCGCCGATCGGGCGCCCGGTAATAAGGTGGTGGGCCCTGTCGCTAGCGCCACAATAAATAGAGGTGGGGGGTCGGGGTGGCACGTACGACGAGGTTCACCGTGCCGCCACAAACCCCACCGACAAAACCCTAGACCCGATCTAAGAGGAGGCGCTCCAGCGACGGGAAGCTCCACCGTGCCGCCGCCGTCGCCGTCCGTTCTTCCCCGACCGTCGCTGCCCGTGCGCAGAGCTTCTCCGACGAACCGCGATGGCCAACTCCTCCTCCTCTACGTCGGACGGTTAGTACCTCTCCTCTCTCTCTCGGTATTATCTCAAGAAACGCCAAGCACATAGAGAAGCTCAACAATGGTATCAGAGCGGGAATAGAGGCAAAGAAAAATCCCCAAATCAATTCAGAGTTTCCAGATCGGGAAAAAGAAAAAAAAAAGGAGTCTCACGCGACTTGGCGGCCGCGCCGCCGCTTGACTTGGCGGCGGCGCCGCGCTGCTCCTCGGGCGCGCAGTGGCCCTGCGGCGCCGGGCACTGCACCTCTGCGCTTCCGCGCTTGGCGCGGCCGGCCCTTCTTCTTTGCTAAGCGCGCGCGCTGCGCGCTTCAGTGCTCCGTGCTGCGCGCCCTGCGGCGCTGCTGCGCAGCCAGCAGCGCGCGCGCCGCGCCGGCCTGCGCGCGCCGCGGCGCTCCTGCGCGTGAGCCAGCTGCGGCGGCCTCAGCCCCTGCGCCCAAGCGCGCGCCTCCTGCGCCAGACTCGGCCCGCCCGGCCGGCGCCTAAGCCGGCCCGCCCCATGCGGCGCCCTGAGGCCGCGCCCCTGCGCGGCCGTGAGACCGCAGCCATGGGAGGCCTGAGCTAAGGCTCAGATCCGAAAAATGGGGAAGTTTTTTGAATAAAGGAGGAGATCGTGCCTGATTTTTGGGGAGAGATAATGGGTGGTGGAACTTTTTCCCAGGAAAGTGTCGGTGGGAGGAGTTATGGTGGCTGGTACATAGAAGATATTTTCTTTGAATGGTGGAGCCTTTTGACCGGTCAAATGAACATGAATTATTGTTTTCATGTATTAATGTTTTTCCTGTATTCTTTTAGGTATATATGAAATTTTTCCATGGTATACGTACTTTTAGATATATATGATATATCTAAAAGAAAAGATATAATTTTCATTATTAAATTCGAACCAACGGGAGAATTTAATTTTGGAAAAATAGATATAATTTTTATTTGATGTTTCCGCTGCAAAAGTTAAATGGTGATTAGTCTTTAAATTAAATTCGAACCAACGGGAGAATTTAATTTTTTGAACATTGTTGTGAATTATAATATTGTTAATTTCGACCAACGTTGATAATAACAATATTATAATTTTATTAATGTTTTTATGCATTATTTCTATTTACGCTAGCGGTGATATAGATTTAATGTATAAATAAAATTGATTTAATTGTATGTCGTATTTTTGACCAACGTTGGAAATAAGGCATATAATTTTCTGTTATTTCTCACTTTATTTGAAATATTTTTGAGTGGATACAACTTGATGAGTTGTATCGGAGAGATCCCACTCTTAAAGGAGATAATTATGGAGAGTGGAAGAAAAGATAGACTTAGCGTTTATCTTGGTGAAGTGGATGGGTCCTCATCTGCAAAGACGTCCCACCGAGCCTATGGCACCGGTGAGGATCCAAATGAGGATGATCTTGCTTGGCGAGAAAAGACAGAGGATCATGCTCCCTTCTGGATGTCTTATGACCTTGAGCATAAGAAATGGACCACAACCAACAAGAAATGTATGGTGTGATAAAGAACACGATTGAGCTCTGTATTGTGGGCTCAATCGCAGAGTGTGACACTGTCACGAGTACCTTGAGAGGATAAAGAGTCGGTTCTTGGCTCTTCAAAGACTTATGCTACACAACCGATCAAGCGACTTGTGGCAGAGAGTACTGTGGTGGCGATGGCATAAGAGAGCACATCTTGAGGATGAGTAACATGGCTTCCAAGCTTAAACCAATGGATTTGGCTCTCAAGGATGAGTTCCTTATTCACTTAGTTTTTGCTTCCTTGCCGAAAGAGTTTGACACTTTTGTTGTCAACTACAATATGCAGCCCGAGAAATGGTATTTGGAAAAATGCATAGCTATGTGTGTGCAAGAGGAGGAAAGAATTAAATCCTCACATGGTGGTGGTTCTATCAACTATGTGAAGGATAACAAGAAAAGGAACTTCAACAATAACTCCTTCTCAAAGAACAAGGAAAAACCTCTCGTCCATCGGTCTCAACAGAATAAGTTTCTTTGTAAACAAAGATCGTTGTCTTCATCTGCAGAAGACATGACACTACAAGAAGAACATGTCTGATTATTTAAAGATGATAATGGCAAAGAAAGGTGAGAACATTATTACCTATATAAATGAATCCTGTATGTGCAATATTCGAAATCCACTTGGTGGATTGACTCAGAACAACTGTTCATGTTGCTAATTCTTTCTGAGGATTCCGTTCGACGAGGACTACGCAAAGAAAAGAAAGATGCATTAAAGTCGCAAATGGAGTCAAGCTGAAGTTGAAGCCGTTGGCGATCTTTCATTAGAGCTAGTGATGGCTTCACTCTTTTACTTAGAGATGTTCTTTATGTTCCCTCTTTACAGAGAAATTTGATTAGTGTTTCATGTTTGGACAATGATGGTTATGATTGTCATTTTGGAAATGGCAAATGTGAAATAATGTTTAATAAAGCATGTGTTGGCCTTGCCATCTTGCAAAATGAGCTTTATTTATTATCATTATGTGATGATGTGAATGTCGTATGCGATAATGGGAGCGTTAAATGCGAGAAAGTAAATGGATCCTTGTCTACGAATGCAAGCAGAAACGAAAGAGAACTCTAGATGCGTCGTCGAAATTATGGCACTGTCGTTTAGGCCATATTTCGAGGGGGAGAATAGAAAGACTAGTTAAGAATGATATTTTTCCTCCATTAGAGTTCTCAGACTTAAAACAATGCAGAGAATGCATTAAAGGAAAATATGTAAAGAAAATTAAGAAAGACGCCAAAAGAAGCACAGGAGTTCTGCAAATTATTCACACGGATATTTGCGGTCCTTTTCCTGTGAAAAGTGTGGATGGATATGACTCGTTCATAACATTCACGGATGATTACTCCCGTTATGGATATATTTATCCAATCAAAGAAAGAAATGAAGCCTTGGATAAATTCAAGATATTTAAGGCTGAAGTTGAAAATCAACATGATTTAAAGATTAAGATAGTCCGATCTGATCGTGGGGAGTACTACGGTCGACATACCCCATATGGACAAGTTCTGGACCTTTGCAAGGTTTCTACAGAAAATGGTATAGTGGCCCATATTCTACACCGGCGAACCTCAGCAAAATGGAGTAGCTGAAAGACGCAACCGTACCCTGATGGATATGGTGCGAAGCATGATGAGCTATTGCACACTGCCATTGAGCTTATGGATGGAGGCGTTAAAAACCGCCATTCATATTCTCAACAAAGTGCCTAGTAAGTCGGTGCCCAAAACACCGTACGAGTTGTGGACAGGAAGAGTTCCCTCACTACACCACTTACATGTGTGGGAGTCTGCGAGGCTAAAGTATTTAACCCAAATCTTGGGAAGCTTGATCCCAAAGCGATGAGTGCCATTTCATTGGCTACTGAAAAGTCAAAAGGTTTCGTTTCTCTTTGTCGGACCGATATACAAAGTTTGTAGAAACGAGACACGCTGTCTTCTTAGAGGATGAAATGATGAGGGAAGCAAGGTAACTCGAGGTTTGACCTTGAAGAGAAGCGGCGTATCGCCCACTCAGATGATTCAAGAGCCATTCTTCGCAGATTATCTGCTGTCGCTGCACCGACGGTGCAAGACAACTGTGGTGCCAAAGACTGTTATTGTTCCTCTGTGGCAACAATGAATGAGAATGAGGAACTGTTCTTCAGGATCCTCTGAACCCATTGCCACGGATGAGGGGAGCAACAAAGACCCCAAGCGAGAAGATGTACCAAATGTGGAGGCCAGGAGGTCTCAAAGAGTAAGAAGATCAGCTATTTACGATGATTATCAGATTTATAATACAGAGGAATTTCAAATGGAGGATGATCCCACCTCATTTGAAGAAGCCATGAAAGCGAAAACTCTTCAAAATGGCTTGAAGCCATGGAAGAGGAAATGAGGTCCATGAAGACTAATAAAGTGCAGGACTTGGAAATTATTCCTAAAGGAGCCAAAGCAAGAGGGTCAGAAATGGGTCTACAAGACAAAACTTGACTCCCAAGGAATATAGAAAGATACAAAGCGCGACTTGTGGCAAAAGGCTTTACGCAAAGAGAAAGGATTGATTACAATGAGACCTTTTCTCGGTCTCATGTAAAGACTCCTTCGAATCATAATGGCATTAGTAGCACATTATGATTTAGAGTTATCGATGGATGTAAAGACGGCATTTCATAATGGGGATTTGGAGGAAAATGTTTACATGGCACAACCGAAAGGTTTTGTCGTGGAAGGAAATGAAAGAATGGGATGCCGCCTAAAGAAATCGATTTATGGGTTAAAGCAAGCTTCAAGACAATGGTACTTGAAGTTTGTGAAGACAATAAGAAAATTTGGGTTTAAAGAGAATGTAGAGGACAAGCTGTGTTTATGCAAAGTTTAAAGATGGGAAGTTTATCTTCCTAATCACGTATGTGGATGATATCCTACTAGCTAGTAGTGATATCGATGCACTCTTGGAGACAAAGAAGTTTTGTCCTCAAACTTTGATATGAAAGATCTTGGTGAAGCCGTTCGTTCTAGAGATCGAAATTCAGGATAGAAACAAAGGGACATTGAGACTATCACAAAAGGCATACATAGAAAATCTTAAAGAAATTTGGTATGCATAAAAGTAGTCCTTCACCTGCACCTATAGTCAAGGCGCGAGATATGGGGATTTTCAATGCCCGGGAACGATCTGAGATCGATCAAATGAAATCGGTTCCATATGCTTCACCGTCGGAAGCTTACGGTATGCTCAAGTGTGCACTCGCCCGACTTAGCGTTTGTTCTGGGTTACTTGGCGATTCGAGCAATCTCGAATAGAGCATTGAAATTGGTAAAGAAAGTCTTGCGTTATTTGCAAGGAACAAAAGGCCTCATGATAACATCTGTAAGATCAGTTTACTCCATATAGTGGGGTATCTGATTACGATTATGCGGGAGATGATAGAAAGTCAACATCCGGATATGTATTCACTCTCATTTGGAGGAGCTATATCGTGGAAAAGCTCAAAGCAAACCGTCACTACATCGTCCACAATGTATGCCGAGTTTGTAGCATGTTATGAGGCTACGGGGCGGTGAAGCGGCTTAAGAAGTTCATACCGGTTTAAAAGTGGTTGACGACATCAATAGACCACTTAAATTGTCTCGCGACAATGAACCCGCATAATGTATGCCCACAACAATAAGTCAAGTGGTCTTGCCAAACACATTGACATAAAGTATTATGTTGTGAAAGATAAAGTTCGGGATCAAATTATAAGTCTTGAGCATATAAGTACCGCAAAGATGTTAGCGGATCCGCTTACTAAAGGCTTACCACCCAACGTGTTCGAGAGAACATGTAGCGGCATGGGTTTAAGGAAAGCCTATGATTCTGAACTAAAAGATGGCCCAAAAGATTAAAGTAACTATTTCAAAAGCAGAGGTGTATTGTAGTCATTGAATCTATCGGCGATTGACCGTGACGATGAGACATGTTCTATGCACTAATCTGTAATGGAATGAGTAAAGTCGAAAGTAATTAAAGTTAAAGCATAGATTGAGATCAAGGGAGAATGTTAGATCGATCTCAAACCGTTTGGCCCAACGGCCAAACGGACCCTTGTTCGCGCTTCGATCGGGCGCCCATTAATAGGTGGTGGGCCCTGTCGCTAGCGCCACAATAAATAGAGGTGGGGGTCGGGTGGCACGCACGGCGAGTTCACCGTGCGCCACAAACCCCACCGACAAAACCCTAGACCCGATCTAAGAGGAGGCGCTCGGCGACGGAAGCTCCACCGTCGCCGCCGTCGCCGTCCGTTCTTCCCCGACCGTCGCTGCCCGTGCGCAGAGCTTCTCCGACGAACCGCGATGGCCAACTCCTCCTCCTCTACGTCGGACGGTTAGTACCTCTCCTCTCTCTCTCGGTATTATCTCAAGAAACGCCAAGCACATAGAGAAGCTCAACATGATGATGAGGGTTGCAAATACTCAACTCACAGCGTGAACCTTAAGAGTGATGGGGGATTCTGAGAGATACAACGGCCGCCTAGTAAGACAACTTTGTTGATATGGGCTTAAGTTTACAATGTGCTTATTTGTGCTTGGTGGCTACTGATACTAAGTATGTGCTCTAACAGTACACGGAGGCAGATCTATACAGGCAGTTGTCCTACTTTTGCTATGTAGTCGATGCAACCCGGTGTCTCGAGAAGGTTACACATAAACCCAGACACCTGTTTTCTTTTTTTCTCCTTTCTTGTCTAATGAATGACATAGTTGATGTGAATATTATCGTTGTGGATGTAGTTGGACCAGAAGATGCAGCTTCCTTTTGAGAAAGAGTCTGCAGCATTAAGCCAAACAATTAACTTGGCATCAGTGGAGGTTCAGAAAATTCGAGACAGATGTGCATTCGGATGGGTTCAGTTGACGGATCTGGCAGTATCAATCTGATGAGTCGCTGCTCTTTGTAATATCAATCATTGGTGAACTGAGCAAGAAACTTCACATGGGCTGTGGGATATCGCAATGTTGAGACTAGATCTCTCGTTGAGGCCAAAAGGAACAGGAAGCCTAACGATGAGTTGAGCCACTAGCCTCTTTTAGATTTGTTTCCCAGCCTGTAAATTATGGAGTTTCCCAATGCATATCATATTTGAATACAAATGCTCTAACCAATTGTTTCATAGCAAACCCTGCGAAGTAGCTTTCCTAGATTTTTGAAATGGCTGCATTGTACTAAGCTTGTAAATATGGTGCATCCATAAACCCCATGATTCGTGCACCTACAGACTTTGTACCATATAGTTCTCAATTTATCATCAATCCAGTGGTTCATTTACTGTCTGTCATATCTAGAACAATGTTGTTCTTGCTCCAGTGTATCAGACAGATCACTAATGCCCTGCAAGATGGAACAGAAAGACAACGAGAAAGAGCACTTGGTTCCAAGTATGCTGGAACCTTCAGGTTTGCTCCTTATTCGCTTATGCTCTGGCCTTGTCATCTTTTACTTGCTAAATATTTATTTCGTTCGTTACAATAAAACAGAAGACGGTGCTTGTATCAATTTTGTGCATACCCTGATCCTCGTACAGTAAAGTTCTTGCACTTGTGTTTACTCTCTAGCGTGTTCTGCCATCTTGAAGGCTGTGGCTGTATGGAGTATGGACCACAGAAAGGAGCAGCTTGGCATATGCCAGATGCTACCCAACAAAACCCCAAACCCCAGCTAAGCCCTGACATTCTTTAAAAGACCAAGGTGCTTTATTTTCATCTTTTTTGTTAATCTTTTATACATTAGCTTGCTTGTTTTGGAAGTTTTAGGAGAGCAACTTGCTGCCATCAGCTAGTTAAATATACAGTCCAACAGAATGTGGATTAGTTCGATACACTATCACGGACGACGAGTTAAAATATTGGCGCCAAGCTGCGTATCATATTTGCCCCTGCTCTGATAAAGCATGTTTTTTTAACCCAGGTTTAGCCAGCCCCCAGCGTTTAGGGACCTCTTATTCTGGACGTCATTTTTCCTGTTACTAATCCAGTGTGTTGCGCAAGTGCCGTTTCCGTAAGGTACCGGGAGTCTTGCGTTGATTATCTCTGGTGAGTCAAGCAAGATATTTCCTTAAGGTCTCACTTGTTTTAACTTTTTTTTTTCACTATTCAAATCTTAGGATTGACCTCGAAGTGAATCGGAACCGGAAGCCAATTCAAATCTTAGGATTGACCTGGGAGAGAGGGCAAATACGACTGTACAGATAACCAGTACATATGCAATTAGCATTCTTTTTGTTTTTGCGTTTTCTTTGGAGCTTTTGGACCACAACTCCGCAAGCACACCGTACGTCTGTTTTAATGTGCGCTCATTTCAGTTTTTTTTCAGTTTTAGTTTCTAATTTTAGCTTTTTTTCACTATTTAGTAATTCGTCTCTTTCTGAATTTTTTTAGATTTTTTAGATTTTTTTAAATTTTTCTTTTTTTCCTGTGTTCCTTTGCATTATCCGTGATTGGCTAATATATTTTTTCTATTTTTACATTTTTTTAAATTTAATTATGACCAAAAAGCCAAATCAGCTATAGTAAAAAAAATCAGCTATAGTAAAATTTCAATCAAAAGTCAAGAGACATCGCTAAAACTATCACCCCTTTAATGTGCGCTCTACTATTTAAAATGTATGCTTTTCACGATAAAGATTGATGGATGTGAATTTATTTCAGTCTGTAAATGAAGCAGCGAATCTTTCGTAAGCCTCGGTTCGATGTACTTTATTGGTAGCTAGACAGAATAATCTTTCGCTCGACTTTCTTTGTACGAACACATGTTTTTACCGGTTATCATCCAGTTTGCTTGTGTAGGTGCTTGAACCTCGAAACCTTTTTTTTCCTTGGTCTAATGTAAGCCCTAGCCTGCTCATTTCGGCTTTCCGCTAGGTTTTTGGTTTCTAAATTTTAGTTTCAAATTTCATCTTTTTAATAGATTTTTCATTTTTTAGAGTTTTTTTTGTATTTTCTTTTATTGTATTCATTTACATTGTTCGTGATAGGTTAATCTTTTTTATTTTTAATTTTTTAAAACTTAATTACAACAAAAAAATCATCAACAACTATAATACAAAATATACTAACTACAGTGCTAAACAGTGGAAAATAAGTCATAAGGCACCAAAAAAAAGCCCAAATGATCTAATGCTCCCACATACTTTGAATGGCCCGCTTGCGGCATTATTTCTTGTTCCAAAAGGTAGGGTATCCAAAGAGGATTTTGAGCTCTTTCTTTTCGGTTGATGTTTTTTGCCGAATAAATAAATAAGATAATATTTTTATTTTTTTAAAAATGATTTATTATGATAGTTTTTTAAACAATTTATCGATATTCGGTTCATTTGTATAAATATTTGTGCTAGAATTAAAAGTGAAAGTCAACCATAAGATATTAGGCGCAGTCCAGAAGAAAATGACCTTCACATCTGCTAGGTGCTTAAAGAATCTAAGCGGCCAAAGGGTATCTCAATTCTCAAATTGTAATCTAGCCCTAATCAAATCAATTTCCATCGAGTGGCTGGTAAAGGAAAGTACTCCCATAGGTTCGCTAGTCTGTCAATTCTTCATTGCCGCTTGTCTGGACCCACCAGCTCTCACTTCGAGGAGCTTCGCTGGTTGGGCCCGGTCCACGCGGAGCACGAGTCCTTTCACCGTCCGTACCGTAGGCCCTCCATATCAATGTCCATAGTAGACCGGGTGCAGCGGGTAGCAGCCGCTCTTCCGTTCCATGTTTGGTCTTTTTTTTGCATATAACCGTCCATCTAACCATACTTAAAAATACTAACGCCCGTTTCGAACCTAGGAATTTAACAGAAAATAGTTTTATTCCTACACCATTTCAAACAGGGCATAATAGGCTCTTCGACTTCAAAATAATTAATTAAGTGAATCATACTTATGATAGAAATTAGGCACTACTCAAAATAGTTTAAAACCAACTTCTGATTTCAACTTTTTTTTCACTATTCAGTAATTTCATCTTTTTCTATTTTTTTAGATTTTTTAGGTTTTTTCTTTTTCTTTTTTCCCCGTATTCCTTTGTATTGTCCATGATGGACTAACATGTTTTTTCTATTTTTACTTTTTTTAAAATTTAATTATGCCTAATAAGCTAACTCAACTACAGTAAAAAAATAAACCAACTACAGTAAAAAAATCATAAACCAATACCAAACTGAGCGCTATCTTAGTTCATACTAGTTAACATTTCTAGTTCATCTCACGTTCCCTTGTTTCTCAACCTCTCAAGGGTCTCATTGATTTTCGAAATTTTTTTTGTTTTCTATGAAAATTAAATTATTTTCTATAAAATTCTTGCGAATCAAATGTTCAGCACCTGCGCATGCTCAACAACTTAAGGGGACACTCGTTTTAGTGATGGCTTCTGACTTTTGGCTGAAATTTCACTGTAGTTGCTTTTTTTAACTGTAACTGATTTGGCTTTTTAGGCATAATTAATTTTTAAAAATATTAAAATAGAAAAAACATGTTAACCCATTAGGGACAATACAAAGGAACACGGAAAAAAAGAAAATACAAAAAATCCTAAAATATCTTTAAAAAATTCAGAAAAAGATGAAATACTGAATAGTGAAAAAAAGCAGAAGTTAGAAGCTGAAACTAAAAAAAAAGCTGAAACGAGCAGGGCCTTACGGGTAACATAAGTGCTTCCAAGGATTTGAGGCTTCGAGCGTCTGGTAAAAGCCACCAACGCAATACATCAAAGTTCATGGCGATGGGGCGTTCAGAGACTGAAGAGTCGAGTGTTGGAGTGATCGCACGGGACGAGAACAGTTGCTCCGTAATGATTGTAACAATTGCAATGAGTAATCTATTAATCACTTGTAACGCCCCATTTTCTAGAATAGGGTTGAAAAGTTTCCAAAATAGTTCAAGAGTTTAATTGCGGACAAAAAAATATATTATGTCAGCTCATGAGCATTTAAAAATGATTATCTTAATTAAAATATAACATAATGGCCAAAACACAATAGCTTTATAGGCGTTCAAACCCAAAATTTAACATACATTCAAAAGATACAAAGAAATTACACCTAAACACTTGAGTGCGGTCGTAACCTTAACACAATGGTTAATGTATCATTCACTCTTTTGTTGTCTGTTTTAACAAAAATAAATAAGATTGAATACACTAGATACTCAGCAAGTCACATGAGAAAGCTATGTAACTAATATATAAAGAGTTCAACTGGATAGTCACATGTTATAGGTAGCGTTCAGAATGGCAATATTTTATAGCTTTTTTACTGTAGCTGGCTGATTTTTTTACTGTAGCTGAGTTGGCTTATTTGGCATAATCAAATTTAAAAAAAATAAAAATAGAAAAACATATTAGCCCATCACGGACAATACAAAAGAATATGGAAAAAAAGAAAACACAAAAATAAAAAAATTGAAACAGTAAAAAAAGCAAGAAGCTAATGCCGAGCGCAGTGCTCCAAGAAGCTGAGCGGGGCCATATAATATGATAATAATAAAAGCAAGTTTGTTAGTAAAGAACTTTACATTTAAAATAGTAAAATAATATTTAATTAGCAAAAGGAGTTTATTATCTACAATTTTCGTACCAAAACCCTTCAAATTCTACTTATGCCTTGTTGCAGAAATCACTCATGAGACACAACTCCATTAATTAGGAGCACGACATATTTGAATACCATTTGTTATATTCTGCAGAGTTACCCAACTTTATCTATAAGATATTTCAGACTCATAATGTCAAGCTATAGACACACAACCTATTAGTGTGCGACTGAGTTGATATAGCAAGATCGTTTATTGCTCTCTTCTTTCTAGCTTCTACCTGGTAGGCTCGAGGTCACCAATTGTTAGTAATCCATTGGCCAAAGTGAAAACCATGAACCGCTTCTAGGTGACCTATCGTTGTTAAATATGGAAGATACTGCTTCCATACCATCTTGTTGTACGTGGGACGTTCCAACATTTGAAAAAGCAAACTATCCTGTAGATATTCAATTGAATCAAGCATCTACTAGACCAGATCTGATAAGTCAATGCTAGTAGTTGAGCGATTTCTCCTTAGCATAAGATTCTAGTTTTTACTTTTCACATGTAAGACAACTGACCACAAACTCCACAAACCCAGTACGTTACAACACTACCACCAGACCATGCTAAAACCTACACCCTAAGGTAAGGTTATGAACTCTAACCATCTAATGACTTTCCATAAGTAATCTTTAATTCTAGTATCATTTTAAAATCTATCGGCGAAACGTCAATTAACTTAGTAGTACAAAATATTTTATTGTCTAATCTACTGATGATTATTTATATAATAATTTGTTATTATTTAGGCTGTCAAGATGAATATAGCCTTCAAGTAAAACATGGCTTTTCGGTGGTAGGACTTAGCTAATTATCATATTATTTTAAATAATAACTGTGCACAAATAGCAATAATGAAGGTACTAATAATTAATAAATAATTTAGAATTAACATAATCAAAACATGTGACTTACCTCCTCATCCATAGTCTTTGATTATTTCTCTATAGGCTTCAGATTCACATCATCCATGTTAATTGCTCCAGTAGTTTCTCCGTTGGCTAACTAGCCAAATCTCGATGCTAATGCAAAAAGAACGAATACAAATAAGTTTCTACTTTACAGAATGCAAGATACGAATAAATTACAATAAAATGCCCTAAAAAGATATAAAGGAAGGTGGGTTTAGATGGATAGGGTTCAAGTAGTGCTTGGTTTGGCTAAAAGGAGTTGAAAACAGGCTAGATGAACTTGAGACGATCGAAATGGATATAAATATCTTTAATGGGTTTTAGATAAATAGTAATGGGCTAGATGAACAGTGACGGGTTGACATTATTCATAAATGAGTTGGTTCATAAATAGTAACATGTCTAAACAGTATTTGGATCGGGTTTGGAATAGTATTGGGTTAGGCTTTGAACAGTATTGGACCGGGCTTGCACAGTGTTGGGCTTGGCCCAATAACTCAGTTGGGCTTGCTTGTGGCTTCTGGAGCAATTTGGCCAGGCCTAGTTGGATGGCCCTGTGCTTTGGCGCCATGGCGCCCGAGCAAAGGAGCGGCGGCGACGAACTTGCGTAAACTCTGGCAGTGGTCGCCGATGGTGAGCAAGGGCAAGGACGGGACTAGTGAACTGTGGTGATTCCATTTTTGTACTTGGCAAGGCTCAGGAAACTCCATGAGGTCTAGCAGCGATAAGGGTTCGTCGTAGCACACCCAAGGCACAGTGGTGCTATGGTGGGATTCTGGTGAAGAGCATGTGCGTTTAAGTATCTATAGAGGATGGGGAGGCTAATGGTGGGGCAGGTTTGGCTCACACAGCTCCTAGATGGCTGTCCATGGTGGCGTGGCTTAACAACGACGATGTGCGTCGGCAGTGGCCTAGAGGATGTAGGAGAGCATGGCGAGGTGGCGGCGTTGTTTGTGGTGGTCTAGAGATGCTACTACTAGGGGAATTTAACAGTGGCAGCCATGGTAGGGGAATTGAACTCAGGCTTACCGGCACAGGGCTTAATGGCGGCGGTGATTGGGGGTCGTGGATGGAGAAGAAATGGCTAGGACATGCAATTGGAAGATAAGGGAGGTTAACTAGGTGTTTGGTGAGATTTTGTAGCGCAAGTGAGGCCGTGGGAGTAGAGCTCGGCGATGGCAGTGGCGGCACGTAGACTATGTCGGTGGCAACCGAGGACCTTCGACGGCAAGGTGGCTGCACTACGTGGATGGGGGGAGGTATGGGTATTAAAGGCAATGTCAGAGATGTGGCAGTGCACTATGCAGGCGTTGTCAGAGTTGGTAGTGGCAGCGAACAGGGCACAGCCGAGTGTAAAGCGAAACCAGGGAGAAAACAGATTTCAAAAGGGCACTAATGGCTGAAGAAGGTGGAAAGATCAAGAAAGGAAGCAGATTTGCCAGAGGAACTTCCAAATTAGACAAAAAAAACCCCAAATTCAACTGAAATAAAAACAAATTTTTGAAATTTTCAAGTTGTTTAATCTCTTTCTTTCCCATAAATAAGGGTACATGGAGCATTCTCATCCACATCAGGTCTTTTGAAGCATTTGTTAAAGTGTGATCACGTATGTTGGCCTACTATAGGTGACAGCCCGAGTGGTACATATGTTGCGCCAGGCCGCACAAAGTCCAAGTGTTGCTCAACACAGTATCAACCTCATATCGGTTTTGTCTTATGCTGGGATTCTTATTCCTAGCCCTCAACATGTACCTATGTAGTCGCGGTTTAGATATGATTGAGGCAGTCATGTTATCTCATGCTTGTAATTCTCCTCATATAGTGATTTTCACATTCGTGCTTCGTGCTTTTTCATAAGGGTTTTTCATGTAAAATTTATGTCTCTTAGCTGTAGATTCGTCTCTTATTTTGTAACAAGTGGCATCAGAGATGAGGAATAATCTAGATTTTCAAGAAAGAAAGAAGTCGACGACATCTAGTGCTCACCTCAGCGTAAGGCGTGCCGCCTCCGTGTGCTGACTAGTGCATTGCCTCGTGCACTCGATGCAAGACCCGATCTCACTGACACAACAACCTCCGCAACCTTGACCTCGACTTAGCAACTTTTAGCAGCTTCGATTTCATTCTATGCCTCGACTCCGATCCACATGACTTTGATCTTGTCTTCAACTTGGCTCTGACTTGCACCGATTCCAAGCGTTGACCCATGACTCAGCGCCACCACCCTATCAACTGTTCCACAACTAGTTCATCATTGCCATCATCTAGTTTCGATCTGCACCACCTCCATCAACAATCTATCGCCTTACTTGGTCATTGCTTTCCATCAGGAGATTGTGTCGCCAGCTCTGTTGTTTTGCATACTTTTGTTGGAGGTAGAGTTCAGTGCAAGTTTGGCTAGCTTCTTGGACGATCTGTATTATTCTTAGAGATATTGTGACAAGATCCATTATATCGTTCTTAGTAATTATTGGGCCACACATTGAGTTCAAGGCAGAGTTGTAGACTTTCAGCACGAAATTGTTATCGGTGGATAAGTGCAATTTGGTCTAGTTTGCTAGGTGCGCATGAATGTGTACCAAGGAGTCACCCACATTTATTGTCAATCATCGTTATCGAGAAGTTCACGTGTGGATTATCCTTCAAAGCATCTTTACAATTAAGGATGTGGTTTATTATGTCTAAATTTCTTGTGAGTTTTCGTATAAGCAATTTTCGATGGAGATATTGGTGTACATTCAATATGCTTGGTTTGGCTACTACCATTAAGTCATTGGGGCTGCATTTGATTGATGAGATTTTGAGTTTGTAAAAAATTCTTTGGTTTGGGAAGTCATGCAGTTTATACATGTTTGGATTATTTGAAGGGACAACTAATTTGGTGGGTAATTCACCATTTAAATTTGTTGGTGATTTACTCAATTTAGCTTTATGAGAAGCATTTGGATAAGATTGTTCTATTCTTACTCGTTGAGATTAGTCCATAGGATTTCCAAGGCACAAGTCATGTTGATGAAGACTTGTTTGGATGAATTTTGATATTTTGGCTACACGAGGGAATTTGGATTAAGGTGGATATTGTTAAAGCATTATCCAAATTCTTTGGAGTGTTTGAACATGTGTTGTCGGCCTGCGCCAGGTCATGTGTTGAGTAGCACAGGTGTTAGCGTTGGGTCATGCAAAGTTCATGCACCGTACCCTCCTTTGTCAGTTTCATCTTTCGTTAGGACTCCTATTCCTGTGCGGAGGTAGCCTTGTCATTCTATGCTTGTAATTTTTATCATATAGGTAGTATTTGGTTCAAGTATTGTTGACGCAAACATAAAGGGAAATGGATTATAGGGGGTTTGGGGTGGATTGTTTGATTTGTTTGGTTCCACTAGAGGATGGTATTGAATACCATTACAATGTTTGGTTAGGGGTCTCACAGTGTTGCACAACAACTTGATTCACTTGATTAGGGAGGAGAATGAGGTGGAGATGGAGGAAGAGGGGGTGTATTTCTCGATGGCTGGCAGTGTCGGCCACCCACTGGTGTCACTGCTCATGTCACTGTCTGTGTCAGAGACGGTCGGTGCACACTGACATTGTGGTGCACTGCTAGGTGTCAGTGAGGAGAATGAGGTGGCCGCCAGATCTGGAACTCTCTGGCCGTCTGTGTGGATGAAGATATCGACTTTGCAAAAGATGACAGGGTTTGTCCGACTTGGGCCAATGTAATGTTGGCCTAAGTTGCCTGGATACGCTGATACGGATATAGATACATGATACGACGATAACGCGATACACCATTTCTCCAAAAACATCGATTCAGTGATACATATGTATATATATTTAAAAAAATTAAAAATATAGAAATAACTGATTTCTTATAAGGAAATGGGCAGCCTAACTAGATAATCACCACATCGTAACCGATCAACCCACTAACCTATTTGTACAAAGCAATGCACCAGCATACCAGCTCACCATAGAAAGTCACTTAAGGTTACCCATCTTGATTTGTCTTTACTCTCATTTGCAATCGACACCCTACACTAATCCCATCTCTCTCTCTCTCTCTCTTTTCTTCCTCAACAAGCATAGAGAAGAAATAAAGAAGAGAGCAAAAAGAGGTAAGGCAAGCAAACCGAGAGGAGATGGTGACGAGTCAACGATGCCACTAAGTGGTGACATCTGGAAACTAGGTCTGACTTCCTCCATCTCTTTTCTCCAAATTCAGTCATCGGATCTGAAGACTAAGGGGAACGGGAGTGGCGGCGGCCGACGAGTGCAATGGAGTAGTAGTAGTTTGGGTAGGGGAGCAAGGAAGCGGCGTTAAAGGTGAGAGGAATTGCATGAGAGAAATTGCATGTGCCTGTCGGAACAGAACAAGTGAACAGATGACTTTGTAATGAGTGAAATAAGAGGTAAGGGTTGATAGGTATTGGAAAAGTATCGAGGAAGTATCCACCAAGTATCGAGAATTATTTTCTTTAAACAAGGAAAATCATCGATATGGATAGGATACGTATCTGGCCATATCGGAGTCATATCTGTATTTGATAAGGTATCTGATACCAATACACCGATTTTTAGAAGTATTTGTACAATGTAGATGCTCGCAATGGAGCACGAGTGTGCCCAGATCTGGACGAAGATGATAGTGCTCATTTGCAAGATTCGGCTCCTTGCTAGCCGCACTCACCGGTCTAGCCATCGCTGCACGTCACCTCCTTGCCTCACTAGCTAGCAATATACGGCTCCTCATCACTGAACATGCTTGCTCGCGCATCGACATGGAGAGAGAAACAATGAGGCAGAGAAAGAGAGAGGAGGGGGTCAGATCTGGATGCTTGGGAGGAGCCTGGGGGCCTGTTCTTTGTGGTTTTTGCTACAATACCTAACTTTTAAACAGAGTATTTTTTTAAGACGGAGTCTACAAATTAATTGTAGTACACGTTAAAAGCCTAATATTTGTACTAGTCAAAATCACAAGCAAGTATCTCTCTCTTCGTAATCTTTATCGCAAAACAACCCAAAATTTAGAAACTTCAGCCAAAAGCCATAGCCATAAGCCAAAAAAATAACAAGCCCTGAGTTGCGTGTGGGTGCGCCTTCAATAACAGCTTCTCAATACGATAGATTGGGTTGTTAACGCCATACGCGGTATCCAATTACGACCATGCAAACCGAACACGAGACAACCTTATCAATTTTTGTAATCGGATTGCAAAGCAAAACGACCGAACCAAAACCATCACGGTGTACCGCCTTCACACATCCATGGTTCTTTCTTTGCATGGATTTTCCATGTAAAATTCATGTCTCCTATCTCTATATTAGTCTTTTATTTTTTACAATATTGTTACTTTTTTTTTATTTTTCAGATCGCCAATAAATTATAAAAAAATTTACAATTGTGTTCATGTTTTTTCAACCTAATTTACCTACTAGTATACTCCGATTATTTAGGGGGCATTTGAAATGGCTAGAGATTTTGGTTGGGTTGGCTAGGCTAGAAGAAGAGGCAACCGGAAGTAGAAGCGACTGGAAGTAGAAGTTTGGTGTTTGATTCACTTAGAACTTTTGTCTTTTGGTTAGGCTGAGTTGACAAATGTCTGAAATGTCCTTTGCCTTTCTCTCCTTCTTTGTCTCCTTGATAACCGACGATGAGTGGCGGCACATCGGCAACAGGGGAGACAACACTCTGACTGTTGCCCCTCACACTACCTCTTTAGCTCCACCACTTTCTCCATTGTCGACAGCCCACAAGCCTAGATCTGACTACTGGCAAGGTGATGGTGCGACAGCTAGCGGCAAGGAGGCCAGATTCAGTGGCTACACGGTCTGGTTTTATTGTTGGACCAGCTGTACAGTTGAATCATGTTGAATCGAAAAAATCCTAGTTGAACCGGCGGTTCTGCACAAAACCGGAGATAAACCGGTACGGTTGGACCAGAGGTGTGCTCAGCGGAAAATCTTTTGAAAAATATGCGTGGGATAGGGTGAGCTCAAACCCACAACCTCCTGTAACACCTACCTCATGCGTTTGCTCTAGTGACCAAGTGAGCAAATTGGATGTTATGATATATAAGAAATTTATTGTATTGTTAAGTCATATTAAACCACTGGTTAGACCGATGAGCCGATAAATCGAAAGATCAATCGGGTCAATAACCGGTTCAACTTTAATAAGTATAGATGGAACGAGTGTGACTGAGAGCAGACACAAGGTGTTGTTCAATCTAGCAAAAGCCACTTCCAAAGCTGCTTTTCGAAGCTGGTTCTCGCGGGCGAACGTTTAGTTCGGGTTTCAGAAACTGAAGCCATTTCATACACCATCTTGGGGCGCTCGTTTTAGCGATGGCTTTTGATTTTTGGCTGAAATTTCATCAGAATCGCTTTTTTATCAGAGTGATTTGACTTTTTAGGTATAATTAATTTTAAAAAAATGTAAAAATAGAAAAAACATGTTAACCCATTAGGGATAATACAAAGGAACACGGGAAAAAAGAAAATACAAAAAAGTCTAAAATATCTAAAAAAATTTAGAAAAAAATAAAATACTGAATAGTAAAAAAACAGAAGCTAAAAGCAGAAGCCGAAAAAAAGTCGAAACGAGCGGGGCTAGTGTTGACAAATTTATCACTCCCTGAGGGGCACCCACACATTTCTTAAAACCCAGGGTTCGATTTAAAAAGAGCCCTCTCCTCTTCTGCTTCCTAGTTCTTGCTGCTATAATTTTCCGGTTTCTGCTGCTCCCACGAACAATAAAAAAGTCCTTTCTTGTATCCCACTCCCTCACAGAGCCGCTTTCTTTCGCCTTCGATTCCCGTCTACTCTGTTCTTCGCGTCCGGTTTTTCTTCGCTTTCTTGCGTGGGGGCACCGATTTCTTCTCCTCGCCCGCCGGTTGGGAGGATTCGATGAGCTGTTGATTCGAGCCGATCCTTCGGTGCCCATGGCGCAGCCGCAGCGAGTGTATGAAGCTTGGAAGGGGAATAATGTGAGAATTATTTGTTCTTTCATATTTATTTCTCTTAGTTTTGCTTCCCCTTTCAGGCCATTAGTTTAAATTAAAGTTTCTAGGGATTCTATGAAGTTCTCGTTTTCTTTTTCGGAGGATTTTGCCTCTTTTTTTAGTCCGTATATATCCTTCACTTTCCTTCTGTCTTCTTTCTTCTTTGGGAGATCTCTTTGGGCTTTGGTTTGGGAATCGAAGTGTTCTTGAGGTTTTTTGCTGTTTCTTTAGCTTACCGATTCTTCCATCTTCGTATTAACAATCAAAAATTCTCTTTTTTTTTGGTGTTTTCCCCGTCTTGTCATGCGGTATTCTACTTTGCTTCACGAGATCACTGGTCTAACAAACACTGACTAACATCAAGTTTCTAACTTTACAACTAGTGGGTATGTGGAACCGAGTTGCTGCAGCTATGCTTGCTTCGTTTAATTTATTCAGTAATCCTTTAGTTCAGTGGTGCTTCGTTTACGCAGCAATGTATAATTGTAGCTGTGGGAGTCTTGATAACGTCATATCTACGGATGAATTGTGTTGGCAGTTTTGTTAATGCGATATACCACATGTCTGTCCACGAGCTGCACGACGAAATGCATTCTGTTCTGGATCGGCTCCGCTCGTTAGGAATGGTCTGTGTTGTTCCAATGCAACACTATGCGTCACTGCTTTGTTGGTGCCCGTTTTCTGTTGGCCACTTTGGATGCGGCTGGCAGAGTGGTAGGCATGGAGTGTTGGAGACACCAACCGTGCCTGCAATCACCACTCTCTGCTACAGGATGATCTTGGTTTGTGTTGTTTCAGAACATGAACACCATGTTTAGATGCCATACATTGCTTGAGATGTTTTACTTCTGTCGTCATGTGCTCTATCTTTGAAAAGTTCTGTTGTGTGGCATTATTGTTGTCTTACATGGTGGATTCATCATCGCTAGTTGATCCATGTGTCTCATCTGCAGAGGTTCTTCCTTGGTGGGCGGTTGATATTTGGACCTGATGCTAAATCCCTACTTGTTTCTGTTGCACTTATTGTTGTCCCGGTTGCGGTCTTTTGTGTGTTTGTCGCGCGACATCTCCGTCATCAATTTCATGCATACAATGCAGGATACGCAATTGTTGCTGTAGCAATAGCGTTCACAATCTATGTGAGTATGCTGGTGCTGTTTCATGCATGTATCTTTTAGTAAGCAATTTTAACATTTAATGACACATTGAATGTGTTTTTTCTTGCCTGCAACTCTGCATTGTAGGTGCTTTTGTTACTCTTCATCACCGCAGCTCAGGATCCTGGTATTGTACCTCGTGCGTCTCATCCACCAGAGGAAGAGTTTCACTATGATAATTTATCTCTTGCTGACACACCTGGCAGACTACAATTTCCTCGTGTAAAAGAAGTTATTGTAAATGGAATTCCTGTGAAAGTAAAGTATTGTGAAACTTGCATGGTTTTTCGGCCTCCTCGGTGTTCACACTGTTCCATTTGCAACAACTGTGTGGAACGTTTTGACCATCACTGCCCCTGGGTAGGGCAATGCATTGGAAAGGTAAGCTAGACTATCTATGCTATAAGGTACTATAGTGAAGATAGTTACTCTTACACTCCAGCAAACTCAGCAAAGCCTTGATTGTTCTTCTAGAAGGACACGCTTACACCCCTTGGAAGATTAACGGTATACGGCACAAAATGTAGTTATCTACACAAACATCTTATAATACTTGTTCATGTTTTCCCTTTTCTTCGTGAAATGTGATATTGCCCCCTCATTTTAATTGAGTTGTTTATTTTGTATTGCCGATGTCATAAGGTGTATTATACTGATCATGTAATTGCTTTTACATCTTCCAATCCAGTGCCAGTGGTCATGAAGAAACATTTGTGAAACTTAAGGTTTTGAACAAAGTAGAGTTCCCCAATTGTGATTACTAGCTGACTAATGTCATCTAAGAGCAGCGCTGCCTGCATAAAGCAAATTGCATTTTAATCATCCTGATTTCACTTATGTGTCCTTGCCTTTTTATGTTGACATCTGTCGGCTTTTTATGCACTCAATTGCAGTCATGTATGCACTTATGTACTTGCCTGCTTGGAACTCGTGCGTGATTATTTTCATTGCTTCTTGTTTTTGGTATTTACTTAGTTCCCAAGAAAGGATAGAACTACGGAAAGCCTTTTCCTGCTTCTCTGGACTTTTCGTTCTTAGTTTCTTTTATATACTCTTTCCTACCGTTCATTTAGTCATGCAAAGTTAATTTGTCAATGTGCTTGCTCCAGTGAGCTACCTAACCAGAATTCAATAGCTTGGATGCAGCAGCTGTGTTTTTTTGTAATTTATTCTCCAAGTAAATAAATAGCAATGTATTAGTCTGTACAAAATTCGCAAAAGAAAAAACTGAAAATCCGTATGAAACTATGGTCATGCACTGCTCAGACTAATTTAACTGGTAGCAGTTGTCAGATCACCTCACTTCACTGTAGGTACCTATTTATTAGCCTAAGCCAGATGCACTTTTTCCATGAAAGATGAGTTTCTGCACCTGTTGCAATTAGCTTACCCATTACAAGTAGAACTCAAAACTTTATCAAATATTCAGACTGAATCTGGTTCTCAACAAACCCAATCCTAAAGAATATCTAATGTACATGCAACCAAGGTTCGAAATCCCGCTACCGGGGTAAATCCCGGCCGCCGGGCGGTACCGGTAACCGGCCGGTAACCGGTATTCCCGGAAAAAAAACCGGATGAAATTTGTCAAATGGAATTTGCGGGCGGAGCGGGAGGGGACCGAAATCGTCCGATAATCGCCGTTACCGGAAAATCGTGAAAAACCGGAAAAACCGGTGGAAGAGAGTTTTTTAAGCCTCAAGCATATAAAATAACTATTTAGCTCTCTTCTCTATCATAACTATTTAGACTTGTATTAGAATAGAGTTTTTGCACTTGATAATCCGATCCCTGATTTAGACTTGTATTTAGATACATATGATGCGTAGGGAAGAGATAAAGCCATCAATCAATAGATACATATATGGATCCCAAAGTTGTTATTGCTCTCGCTCTGTCCCTTGTATATCAAGTAGTCATGATGATATGAGCAGTTCAATTCGATGCATATACGTAGGCAACTAGGCATGCATGATTAGTTTTCTGCTCCAATCAAGATTTTTATCATGATTTATCTTAAACTTGAAATTATACAAGGGATATAGGGACATAAGGCTATTTTTAGCTATATTTTGCATCCCGGCCGGTTTAATCCATCCCAGCCGGTGGCGGGAAATCCGGTAACCGGCGGTTACCGGCCGGTAACCGCCGGGATTCCGATCCCTGCATGCAACAATTATTAGAATCGAAGTGATGAACTTGTCAGTTTGCTCCTAATATATACACATGTTATTAGAAGAAAATTGAGTGTGAAAAAAAAAAATCGGCTTCCATGTTCACTGAGATATAGAAATCCTCACAAAATTAGATAGAGGAGAAATCCTATACATCCATGTGGAACTGAAGTACTGAGAGAAGTGTCTTGAATTGATTTCTCTCGATCTTAATATAATTTTGATTTGAGTTTCTTCATTTCTTCTTTGGCAGCTGATCTTAATTTACATCTTCTTGTCCATTGTGCAGCGCAATTACCGGTATTTTTTCCTATTTGTTTCTTCATCAAGTCTACTCTGCATTTATGTATTTGCTGTGTCGGCATTGTACATCAAGTTTCTCATGGATGAAGACTATCCTACAGTGTGGAGGGCTTTGAAACACTCTCCTGCTTCTTTGGCACTAATGATATACTGTTTCATCTCTCTTTGGTTCGTTGGTGGACTCACGGGATTTCATACATATCTCATCAGCACAAACCAGGTTGGTCTGTTGATGTGAAATTGAGTATCTTGATTTATTTTTGCTTGGTGATTCGTCTGCACTCCTGAGTGGAAACTTCTGTTTTTTGCATGATGTCATCTTATCATGCTGTGCACAATGCTTGCGATGTTCTGTACCATAAAGATTTTGAAAAACATGCATGTGCACACATATATATAGGAGGCCTTTTTCGTACTTTTTGGGAGTACATACTCCCACTTTCAATATACCACTTAAATGCATATGTTATACCTCTTTATTATTTTTGATATACTTAAATACTAATTGTAAGATACTCCAATACGACATAGTTAAAAAAATTCATTGGAGCCCTTTAGTTTTGCTATATATACTTTTTCATATGTAAAAAAGTATATACATAAATTATTTTATAAAAAGTAGATTTTGATCAAATTTTTCGTAGAACTCATTTTGGAGTATCTTCTAATCATTATTAAAGTATGCTTAAAAGGGTAAAGAGGTATAATTTGTTCTCTTAGGAATATGTAATCATTTTCATATATGAGAAGTGTGTGTGTACATAATACACACACACATTAGGAATATGTAATCATTTTCATATATATATATATACATACATATATATATACATACATACATACATATACATACATATACATATACATACATATATATATACATACATACATACATATACATATATTGGGAAGGAAGGCATTTCCAATTTTGCCATTTCAATTTCAACTGAGCTGTGAAATTCCTCTTCTTTACCTTTACGTCTTATAGTTGTGCATTTGTGTGGGAAAAGGTAGCTGTTTCTGTTTTCCACTCTTGGGGAAACTCACACCTAGATGAGTTCAGAGTTTTAGTTATTCAGAGACCTCTTTTGTTTTTCTTCCATGTTTCAAGCTCATGCTTAAAATCTTAAAAGCAACTATACAGGCAACTGCTGAGCTATATTTGTAGTTATCTGGGGTTGTGATTAGAACAGAAATTAGGCTGCTTATCTGAAAATGTTCATTTATGCTTATGTATGTTTATTAGGCTATGTAATTAGAGAGAGAAACACTGTTGGATTATCTAGGCAAACCTTAAGACAGCTAGTGCTATAGAATTTCTGAATAATGCAACCTAGAATTTCCTTTTTGGATGCCTCTTTCCCCAAATGGAAATAAATATTTCCTTTGCAGTGCTAGTACACCACTCCTAATCTCTAATATAGGTACTTTGGTTTTTCAGACCACATATGAGAATTTCCGGTATAGATCAGACGGCAGGCCTAATGTCTATGACCAAGGATGTCTGAATAACTTTCTAGAAGTCTTCTGTACCAAGGTGCAGCCTTCCAAGCACAAGTTCTGGGCACATATACAAGAGGAAGTGCGAGCTCTACCAGTGAACCGTACTAGGGAGGTAGAAGAGGAACCAGCTGGTGCTCCTCGGGCAAAAGTGGAAGATGATCTCGATATTGGTGGTGATCTCTTGAAGATCTCACAGCGACATAATTATGAGGACATTGATATTGAAATGGGAGGTGCGGACGGCAACGAGATGCAAGAGACAGTCAGATTCCAATAGAGATGCACAGGTTCCTACAGTTAGAGGCGATGTACGGCACTCAAGTCGGGGTCAAAGAAGTGGAAGTTGGGATGTCTCATGGGAAGTCAACACAAGTGTTTCAGTCTCTGAACCTGCACTGGCATCTCAGAGAGAAGCTCATTAGTCAGTTGTTGATTTGTTCAGAATAGATGTCAGCAGCATGGATCGTTAAGCTGATGAACTGAGGCCACATAGAATCAGGGCAGTTGCAGAGTCCATATGTTTTTTGTGCTAGTCTCATCTGATGATATCAGCATGATTCTTTTTTTGTAAAGCACTGATGTAGGATACTTAGGATTCTCCTTGTAACTCCCCTGCTTAGAGATTCACCTGTGTGCATTTCAATCTCGGTCCGTCTTGAATTCTTACCCATATGCGTCCTTCTGAGGATGTAAAATTCGCCTAGAATGCTATCCAATTTGTATATATATCTTGGTTCTCAATATGTTGTACTCTTGATTTCACATTGTGTTACCCATAGGTCTAGTGATTCAGTTTTTCTACCTCTACAAACAGATTTTGTTTCCTCGGTCTATAATAAAGAACAGCAGCAACACCGACATGTTGCCATCGCCACCAGATTCACAGCTGTCCTTGAATGCTGATTGTGCCTACTTTCCTTGTTGGCTTCTGGATTCCGGACTTCTGGAACCCAGACTTGTGCGGTCGACTTTGGTAGTTTGGTTGGGGCTGGAGTATCTAAAAGCATTTGTGCTTTAGGTCCCTAACAGTTAGTTTTAGTAATTAATGATAATATTGTGTTTTAGAATTAACACATGTGCTAAAATGTTTCCAAAGTTTAGTCTCGGACTACGGATAATAACACAACAATAGCATGCAAAAACTATGAAAGATTGATATGGCTCAAGAACAGAGAGAAACACAATTTTAGGATTTTTTTTATTTTACCGGTCTCGGTGCTTGGAGAAAAAAAAACTGGATTTGTACGCTAGGCACCGTACTATAAAGGGAGGTAATGGCTAGTAACTTAAGAATTTAATTTATACCATCTTGATCAACAAAAAGGCATACATACATCTTGAACTGTTTTTGGAAAACCTCTGTTAGAAAAATCGGTAGCACCACAGGCACCCTACTAACTGACGGTATGACCATACGTGAACAATTCTATTACCGTAATGCGGTAGTACCTATTTTCTAGCGGTACTTTTTCCCGAGGGCATGTTTTTGGACATGTTTGAAACCCTGAAAATCGGTAGTACCGATTATGCCGAGCGGTACTACCGGCCCCTGTAAGGGTGCTAGCACCCCACTTAAAGTTTAACGGTTAGTTGAGACACATTAATTGCACACAAAAAAGCCGTTGAACAACAAGCGCGGTAGTACCAGCCGATACATGGCAGTAGTACCGTACCTACTAAATTTTGTGGAATTTATCCCCAAATGGTTGAATTTCTAGTTGGGGGCAATAAATAGCTCCTCACTAGTACCATGGCACCAACTGTTGACTTCATTGAATACATTAAATTTATTGGTGCACTCTCTACTACACACTTTACTCACATTTCATCATTTGGGGTAATTGGGAGCATTGAAGTGTATTTGCATTATTTGTTAATTCTTTTAGCACTTAATACTTCCTCAAGCAAGAGTTGTGATTTGTAATTTTGGTTTTTTCGCACCTAGACGGTTTGGGAGAAGTTTGCACGATGATCTCTTCAAGAAGGCTATGAAGAAACCCGACGCCAGTTGTGAGTGGTGTGGTATTTGCTATCTCGGGAGTGGAGGAAGAGCAGCTCTAGTGAACTTGAGGTCATTGTGCTTAATTTGTGAAATCGATTCAATCCGTTTGGGCTTATCTCAATATGGACTAATGAAGATTGGTAAGTCTTCAATACTACGGAAAAAATATATTATGTCTCCATTGTGATTATCCCTTATCTATACTCTTCTAATTTATATTCCTAGCTAGTGAATTGATTATCTTGTATAGTTAGAGTTATATTTAGAGGCATTGTTTGTGGTGCATTAGAAAACTTAGTTTTTTAGCTCTTTTTAGCTCTTGAATTGTGCTAGACTTTTAGAATTGCTTATTTGTGTTAAAATTGTTAAATTTAGAGCAACAATTTTTGGAACTTCCCCCTCTAGTCGGTTATCCTTGATCACAGCATCACGTTGTAGTAAATGCTAAACTCTGAAGACCTCAAAATTGTCTGCTCTGAACTGAATGGTTTTGCGTAGTCCAGAGAAAAATGTGGAATCATTTGTATGATCTTAAGGATATCAGGATTATCAAGGCTTTGAACTGAATGGTTACTGCAAAATATGGCCATCCAATTATCTGCATTTTCTTGTGTGTTTTGTATAAGGGTTTTTGCTTTCCGGGCAAGAACGCTATTGTTGGGCAGTGAAGTCCACTCAGGAGTCGTCGCATCGCATGCGATATCCGTAATTTTGATGCCGACATTCTGTATGTAAGCTCCGAATATTACTGGCGATAATGCGCCAGGCCGCTAGTGTGTCAAACTGTCAATTAGTGGAGCCTACTTTGAGCGAATGCTGCAGTAGGAACCTCGCTGTGTTCTCTGCTTCGCTTCCATATTTGTCTTGGTTCCATGAAAGAGTTTTCTATTACGGTGGTTTTCTTGTAAGTTGCCCTTATATTTGATTGCTAGTTCCTTGATCATGTATTCATAATTCACTTACATCAATACCCTCTCACGTGTAGGTTACTTCAGGTATAAGATATATAATAGAAATGGGTTGCAATTTATTTTTTTTAATTACGTTAACTGGGTCTTGAACTCAAGATCTTTGAACTCTGATACCATATTTAGTTACATGCACTAATCAGTTTATCCAAAAACTTAAATTGATGAAGAAAGACAGACAATTCACTTATATTCAACACTCCCCTCACGTACTTCAACATTTTTCAAAATTTTAAGTTTATGAGGAAAGACGGAGAATTCACTTATACTTCAACAATCTCCTCACATATTTCAACACTTCCCCTCAACATCTCCTCACGTGTAGACCCTCTCAAACTTAAAATATAGAATAGAAGTGAATTGCAATTATTTTTCACGCTAGCTAGGTCTTGCATGTATGAACTCTAGACTCTAATGTTATATAACGTTGTATACATCAATCAGTTCATCTAAAAACTTAAACTAATAAAAAAATAAATAATTTATTTATACTTCAACAGGTGCGATAAATAAGATGGACAAATAAAAACATCAATACCCGCGTACATGCCTTACGTCCAGAAACAAATTTGCAAAAGTTGGACGCCCTACATTTCGAAACTTACGGAGTGCTACAGGTTTTTAAAGCCTGCATAGTAGTATATGGTCACGCTGCAATGATGCTGCCAACTACAAAAACTTTTGCCGCGGCTGTACGAGGACTTCAGGACCAGCAGCAGCTTTTACCGATACCGACTCATCCACGATGACCCGGGTCGTGCGAACGAGGTGTACTTGGCCTGTTCTTTTTTCTGTGATTTATAATTTTTAATTAATATTTTTAAATTTTAGTTATTTACGATAAAAATTACAAAGAGAGATACTCGCTTACGATTTTGGATGATACAGATATTAGACTTTTAACGTGTACTATAATTAACTTGTAGATTTCATTAAAAATACTCTGTTTAAAAATTAAATACTATAGTAAAAATTAAAAGCCATTTAAAAAAATTAAAAAGAACAGATCATCGGCCTCCACCCTCGCGCCGTCACGGCTACTCACCATCTATCTGTCTATCTTCTTTTACCCTCTTGTGCGCGGCGCAGTTACTGTCCACGCGCTTTGGTCAAACCTGAGGCGTTGACACCGACACATGGTGGCGGTCTTGAACGGGAAGACACCACGCCATCTTCGGTGACGACGAGCCCGCCACGGGCCGGTTCCATGATGCCCAATTCCTTGTCCGTTTTCGCTCGATCGGCGTCCAAGTTGCAGCCATTTATAGCACTGATGGCTACGGCTTCTCCGTGCCGACCCTCTCTCTGGATGTAAATCCACAGTGCTACAATATCATGGCTGTGATTATCCGTATTTTTACCGTGAGATCAAAACACTAGTTACGGATTATTATTTGTTTTAGGGGTGTTTATTTGGGCTTCTATTTCTAGCTTTTAGTTTCTTATTTTTATCTTTCTTTAGCGATATGGCTTTTTTGTCTTTTCGCTTTTCCCTTATTCCTATCCATTGTCCATGTTTGTAATATTCTAAAATTTGAGTTCCTAATGTATTTGTGTTATTTAGCATTTTCTAGAATTTTCTTGGCCTTTTTCTTTTTCCCTTATATTTAAGCCTAGAGCTAGATAATGAAAGCATGTGTCTAATTGCAGCCAATTTGAGTTGATTTTATTTTTCCTAGGTTTCCCTAGTTTCATAGTATTTTTGATAAATTTTCTGAAATTTTTAGAGTTTTCTGCTATTTTCTAGGCTTATCTAAAGTTTTTTGGATTTTCCTAAAAATCCAAATTAAAATTCAAAACCCTTATTTCTCTCGGGCCAATACTTGGACGGCCCAAATCCTTCCACACCATCATGCAGCATCATCCCCGCGCCCGCCGCCTTCTCTCTGCACCATCATCGCATTCACACCCGAGCATCGCGCCAAGGTGAAATAGCCTCCCCATCACCTTTCTCTCTGTTACACCTCACTGCACCATCACCGTGAGATTGGTCCTCAAGCCATAACGCACAGGGCGTGGGTCATGGCGTGGCAGCCACAGGGCCATTGATGTGGCGCCACAGGCACACCATGCTAGCGTCGGCCACCTCGTCAGCCTCCCCACACTACATTGCCATGAGCCTGATCCACCATGGATCAGATAATGTTCGTGGACTTGGTCCACAAGAACCAGGATCATGTGTCAGCCTCAGCATCAAAAAATTTCAATTCATACTGACATCATCATGGCATATTAATTCTGAATTTTCTTTAGAAAAATAATTTAGACAAAAATAAAAACCCTTTCTGATGTCATAATGTATGGTTGGCATAGCCTGTTAGCAGTACTAGTAGTTTCAATGCTTCAGGCTGAACTTCTTGTACTATGCATGCTGCACATACATCGAACGCTACCTTCATCTAATCCACGGATTTAAGGCCATCCTGACTAATAATTTTTTTGTATTTTTTAAGATGATAACAAATGATAGAGATGTTAATATAAATAACACATATAATATTATAATCAAAAAGCCGTTTAGAGAAACAACTTTAAAAAACCACTTAAAGAAGCTGTCCCATTTATTTTAGCTTCTGAAGAAGCTGAAGACGGAAGAAAAAAAACAAAGCAAACCCTAGTTCTATTGCATGCGTTAATCAAACGTAGACGTTGAACACCATCGTGCACGCATATACTCCTATATTAAGCCCTAGGGGTTCCACCCCAGGCGATGCCTTCACGTAATCAAATATGCGAAAAGGCCCCCCGATTTTTCCAAATTGCATTTGGGTCCTCAGTTTCTGCATAAAGGCCTTGCCATGTCAACGCTTTCACGAAAAGGCCCTCCAATGTTTTTGAAATTACATATAGATTCTTGGTTTTTCCAGAGAGGTCCTCCTTTTACATGATATATCCCCATGGTTTTTCTATTATTACGTATAGGCTCTTCATTTTTTTTTGCAAAAAAAGACGTTTATTTTTCCCAAAATTACGTACAAGTCCCCTATAAACTATTGATCTTTTTATTTCGGTCCACATGATAGCTAACGTAACATAATGGCACGCTTCTACTAGTAGTTGTATACTGATGGTTTACCGCGAGTAGCGGAGCATCATCAATAAAAATGCTACCCATATATAGTGCTGGAATAAAACTGTGCCGTACCCTCACGGCGTATATAGAGCCGCCCGCTAGCCCAAGCACGCCCAAAGCTCCGCCGTCGGCTGCTCGCGTGCGTGCCACCAAGCCAAATAAAGTAACTATGCACGACAAAAGCGCGCGACTATTGTGGCGAGTGGCGACGTCCGTCATCTTACTTTCTCTCGCATGTTGAAAATTAATTGAAGTTGAATTAATTGTATGAAAACATCGATGCGCAATGGTAAATATTTCAGAAAAGTGTAATTGCATTGATATTTTAAAATACAATATTATCGCCTCGTTAAAAACCTTACGCCTGCAGTGGGGTTTCCGAGTAAGGAAAAGAGTACAAGAACAATACATGTACATACAAACTATAACAACATAGTACATTGTAGCTACTCATCAATGTCTAGATCGCTCATGCGTTCGAGATCGCAGACGCCGCACGCATTTCGTGATCCTCCAATTGATGTTGTTGCCGCTCTTTAGCTAATTCCCGCCTTTGGCACATGTGATTGCCTCTACCATCCTGGGCGTGAGGGATGATCTTCTTTCTTCGATTATTCTTCCTACCATACCGAACGCCGCTTCATCTCGCAAAATGTGACAAAGACGGAAATATCCGCTTGTTGTTCTTCCACCACTCGAGCAAGTCTATCTTGCCTCCACCAGTAAGATCAGGATCAACATTTGTAAAGTTATGCTCTAAGTAGTGGGATCAAAAATAATAGCAAAACAGTACAAGTGTGAAATAGAACCAAAATATTTAATAAATTTTTCTTCCATTGCTACGACGGCTTAGCTTAAAAGGGGATCCTCCCTAAATTTGGCAATGTTGTCTGCAATTAACCAAATGAACTCTATAACTAAGCAGGAGGTAGGATAATACCAGATAGAACCTTTGTGGCTTTATAAAAAGGTTTTAAAAACTCTCTAAAATGACTAGCAATTTGCCAATCTGAATTAGTAACTAACAATTCATTATTTTGGGAGTTAGCATTGACAAAAACGGATATAATACTTTCGCCTTAACTTTTTTAACATAATATATGTTGAGTTCCACCTCACTTTCATGTCAAGACCAAATTTTCTTAGCTCTTTCCCATTGGACAGAATAGAGCGGAGGGTAAGAATGCAGAACGTATGTGAATCAGTCGCTATGCGGAGGGGAGGTGAATTTATAAGTATACGTTAATTTTCCGCACGTTATATTGGAACGTTGGCTTCGTGACGTTATAATCGAATGTTGGCACTTTAGGAGCTTTTTCTCACATCTATCGAATCATCGGTCATTCACTCTCTTTTTTCCTTTTTCCCACCGCTCATCACTCCGCTAACACTGCCCGCCCCCTCCGGTAGGTTGTGTCGCCCCGCCATGCCCAAAGCTCCCGCCCCGCGCCGCCGCCCTCCCACCCACGCTCCCACCGCCATGTGCCATCCTGGGTGTGCAGACGCTTTGGCTTTGGGCCCGTGGCCGCCCGCCCGCTCCTCTCGGCTCCTCTCCGGCCCCTCCTCCTCCCTCGGGCCCTCCCGAGTCCCGACGGCCCGACCTCCTCCGAGTCCCGGCGGCCCGACCTCCCTCCCCTCCTCCTCCGTCCTCTCCCGGTTCTCCCCCCATCCCGCCTCCCCTCCGTTGGCAATATTTACCCCCCTCCCCCCGCCGCCCCCTCCCCGCCCTCCTCGCCCCCTCCTCCCCGCCGCGCCTTCCCCTCCTTGCCATCTTGAGGTCCTCCTTTTACACGATAAAACCCCATGGTTTTTCCATTATTACATATAGGCTCTTCATTTTTTTGCAAAAAAAGATGTTTATTTTTTCCAAAATTACGTACAGATCCTCAATTTTTCAAAAAAAAAGTCCTCCGCAAACTGTTGATCCTTTTGTTTCGGTCCATATGATAGCTAACGTAACATAATTTCACGCTTCTACTACTAGTTGTATACTGATTGTTTACCGCGAGTAGCGGAGCATCATCGATAAAAATGCTACCCATATACGCATAAGCAGAGCAATTTTTTATCTCTTCAAAATCTTCTACCTTCGTCGTGTTTGCAGCTAGTTTGCCAATGCGACGACGCTTGCTAGCTAGGGCGGCGCTGCAGGTCAGGTCGATTGACCTTCGATTGAGGCCTTAGGTAGCTAGTAGCTGGTTATCAAGGTCGACACATGACCGCCGAGAAAGCTCCATGGTTCAGGTAATCCGGCCGGTACGTAGGCATGCTCAACATCTTTTTTTTTTTCCTGAAGAACTAGTGTCACAGAAATTTGTGGCATCAACTGGGAAACTAGTCCAGAAGTACGTGTGTATTGGTATTGGACTATTGCTGCACCTATCTAGTAATTATACATGTCAAAAGTAGATGTCTTTTGGGAGCAGGTTTGTTTGGGTTTACAAATGCTTACCGGTTCAATATTTTAAATAGGGAGCAACTAGCCAATGGTGCTTTCAACGGTACAGTAAAGTTTTATAAAGTTTCAACAAATCTCGTCAAGTTTCAAGAAGTTCCATAAAAAATATTTGAAAAAGTTTTAAGTTTGAGTGAGTTTGACGTATTTCTAAAAGTTTATATAAGATTCGAGATAAATTTCAAGAGTAATTTTCAACAAGTTTCATATTTTGAATCTCAAGCTTCAAGTTTCAACCAAAGAGTTTCAAGAAGCTTTAGCAAGTTTCAATAGGTTTCATCAAATTTTAACCGAAGAGTTTTAAGAAGTTTCAACGGATTTCAGCAAGTTTTAATAAAAAAAGTTTCAAGAAGTTATACTAAACTTGACGAGTTTTGACAAGTTTCAATTAAAAAGTATGAAACTCCTTGAAACTTGTGGTTTCATGAAGTTTGAAAACACGAGTGCCGAGTTTCAAATATGAATGTTTGATTATATATATATCACTCTTTTTTGGATTCTGTTGTAACACACGAGCACATTACTAGTTTTGTAAAAAGGATATTCTCTTGCCAAAAAATTAGATTATCTGATTTTTCACACTTTTTATATTTTTTTACTCAAACTGCCTTTTGCATCTGATACGAATATGGTTACAGACGACATCACATCGGATCTACGATGCTTGTGTACAATAACAAAGGATTCAGGTCCGGTTTGGAGCATATGAATTTTTTTATTCCTACAAAAATTGATTTATTTCATGCAAAATTGATATGAAATTCCTATGTTCCTGGTCCTAACAGCTCAAAATAACTCATTTTCGTAGGAAAGGAAAGGGGAAACGTGCGAATGCATCAAATATGGTGTGGAGTAGGCAGAGCATCGCAGACCATGTCCCAAAATCCAATGTGAACAGCATCTCTTTGCAGCCATCCATGAAGGCATGAATAGGTGCCTCCAGTTCCAATGGTGCAGTCCCTGGAGGAAAGAGAGTATGAAAAAAATCGAGCTCCTTAAGCACTAGGCAGGCACACGTCCCTTCTCTTCCTTGCTGACAGGCGTACGGACGCAGCAAACATGTGATTGTGTCAGTGATAACGCGATACTAGCCCGGCCGTTTGGCTCTGCTTCAGTTTTTTGAAACTTCTACCTGCTTGTTTCAATTTTTTTTTAATTTTAGCTTTTAGCTCCAGTTTTTTTTCACTATTCAGTAATTTATTTTTTTTCTTCTGAATTTTGTTAGATTTTTTTGAGTTTTTTTGCAATTTTTCCGTGTTCTTTTGCATTGTCCATGTGGGTTAACATATTTTTTCTATTTTTCTATTTTTTAAATTTAATTATGCTCAAAACGTCAAATCAGCTATAGTGAAAAAGTCAGCTACAGTGAAATTTCAGTCAAAAGATAGAAGTCATCGCTAAAACGAACGCCTATAGTTGTTTTTTCAGTCAAGTGCGGGAACTTCAAAGTTCAGAAATAAATTAAGAATTTAAAATTAAGCCTAAAATAAAATAAAGTCTGAATTTCTAACTTCTCTTAAAGCCTGACTTTAAAGGCAAAAGGAGAGAAGCGAGACCGGCCAAACAGCACCTACAACACACGCTTTGATTCGAGGTGAAGCGTGCAATGCAACAGTAGCAGCAAATGTCGAAAAGTAAGTGAACCATGCAATGAAGAAGACGAAAAGGCTACCACTTAGCACCTTCGGGATTCTCTGATTTAAATTACGGTGATTTTACTGTCCATCTCTGGATGGACGGTCCAGATTAAATGTACCTTTTAATCTGGATCGTCCATCCAGAAATGGACGGTAAAATCACCGTAACTTAAGTCAGAGAATCCACGCCACACTTAGCAAGCATTTGAACATTTCCATTTCTTGGGACTTCAAATGCACCAACTTGGAACGTTGAACTTTGGGGCATTGCCTACAAGCTTTCAACTCTCAAATTCCAATAGTACTAGTACTCCGCAAATAATTAACCACCTTCTTGTCTTTCCTTTCCGCGATGTCTTGCCATCAGAGTATGATTTTGTAATGTGTTCGGCAGAAGCTTTTGCGTTGTTTTCCGAGGAAAAAAAACTTCGAATCTCTCCATGTTTGACGACCAAAATGTTCGGTCAGAGCTTGAACTATCTCTTCCGGAGTTTCAGCTCCCAAGTGTATATAGTAGTCACAGAAGTACTAATCAACCAGACTCTTGTCCTCTCTTTTTCAGCAGACCAAAGGCTCTGAATTTCGCAATGTGCTTGGCCAAACCGAGCCTTGAGTTGTCTTTTGGAAACAACTCTTGAATTGTTCTCTCTCTCTCTCTCTTCATGTTTTACTAATGTTATAGATTGCTCTGTACACTTTGATTTGCACAGCGTTGTTGTAGTAGAGCCAGGAATGTCAAGCAGTTTGGCAAATGTGCCTGCTTTGTAGGGCCTCCTTGGCAAAGGAAAGTTGACGTTCGCAAACTGAATTTTCCATCT
The DNA here is from genome assembly GCA_036346265.1 of Melocanna baccifera. Taxonomy (NCBI): domain Eukaryota; kingdom Viridiplantae; phylum Streptophyta; class Magnoliopsida; order Poales; family Poaceae; genus Melocanna; species Melocanna baccifera. The sequence goes on from CM070677.1 coordinate 38,956,484, forward strand.
GCCGAGGCGTTTGCTTGTCTGTCTTTCTTCTTGACCGAAATGATTATCTACACTGATAGGTCAATTTTCCCCTCTCCTTTTGGGAGCAAGGGAGCGGTAATCTATATAAATAAAAATAATAGGAGATACTCAAGTTACTTCTTTTGTTTTAAGACAAGAAAATCATAAAATAATCCTAAAATAAAAAAATCTTAGAAATTCTTATATTAATCAAAAGAAAAAGAGAATGATCACCGCCACTTATTTTGATGGAGCCAGATTATAACTATGCAGATTAATCATATATAGATAGTAGAGTTATATAATAAATACAATTGTATTTTAATTATAGTAGAATTATACCAATATTAAGTCATTCACAGTTCGATCGATTTTGATACTATTTTTTTGCATATTTTCTAAAGTATAATGTGTAGTTTGCTTGTGAGTTTTGCATCACTAGTTTTTTATTGTATTTTTCTCCGAGTAAAATTTGGAATTAAAATATCACCTATATTTCTAACAATTAGAACATGCACTACATGACAATACGGCAAGAAAGAACGATTATTTCAACCATGGCTTCTTTTTACACGATGAGTTCGATTGTAATTTGATTCTTTGGATGGATCTTTGGTTACTAGATGTCTAGATCGTCACCAAATGCCAAGCCCTTGCTTAGTGTAGCTGTTTGGCGATGGCATCCATTAATTGCATCCTCCTCTTGTGCAACCATGGAGGGGATTAATGCAATTTCTTTCCAAAGAATTGTATGCGGTTACTGTTTTGCCCCTCAAAGGGGGTGATCGGAATAGCGATGGCTTTTGGCTTTTACTGAAAAAACATCAGAATCTGACTAAAAAACATCAGAGTGAGTGGCATGTTAGGCATAATTAAATTTAAAAATGTAAAAATAAAAACGGCTCGCTAGTTTAGTGCGGACAATGCAAAGGAATATGAGAAAAAAAACGGAACGTAAAAAAACCAAAAAACAAAAAAAAATTCACTACGTGACAAAAAGTGTTACAGTGATTCCGTCGCTGCTACAGTGTTCCGATCACTAAACAGTGAAAATATCTCCGTTCTGATCGCAGCCAAAGAAAGACACTTCCTTCTACTTGATAGGGTAGTACAATCTAATCCTCCCTAATCTGATCCATGGGTGGGTGGGGCATAGAAGCATACACAATACCAAAAATACACCTCAAAATAAAACCTAGATTCTCCTATGCAAGTACTTATGTGTCTGAAAGTAATAGATTTGTTAATATAGTAAAAAAAACTAGTAGGGTGGCTCACGCATTTGTACAGTTAAATTTATTTCAAAGTTTTTAGAATCACATGATATAACTTAGATATTTAAGAATATATTTACATATCTTATAGGCTATTTAGAATTTTAATACATAATAAATATTAGAAATAATAATAGAAACTTGAAGAAAAATACAACTTGAGGAATGTAATTGAAGTATGAGATAGATGTATTGAGCTTCTTAAAAACATAAACACTCTCCATCATGCATGGATCATATAGCTACATGGCTTTATTCTTTTTTCATTAATTACTCTTTTTCAAAATATATGCACATGCATATATCTCTATTTAATCTCAAAGCAATATGTTGATTATATGTCTGGCAATCTTATTATTTTACATAATATTAGAGTATATTGCTCACTCATACACCAATAAACTATAGATAACCTACCTTGAACTTATAATTCTTCACACGTTGCCTGTCCCATTGAACCATGTATCTTCTAACTTTACTTGCCATTACAACTTTTCTGCTTGAACCTCTAATAGCACACCCAATTCTTGATCAATCTCTCTTAACTGTTACCCATTCCAATACAATCTCTTAGCTGCTACTCATTCTAATACAATACTCCACCACATAGATATCTTCTACTTCTCTTAATTATTACTTAATGCTAACCGTTGCAACATCAAATATGCATACACGTGTAACCGTCATTGATTCCTATCGAGGACACCCATCATGCTCTCTTGAGTAGCCCTAAGTCTATTCCCTATAGTTGTGCCATCTTCACTTCGAGCTCTTTACTCCTCAGCTTCTGTGCATCTATGCTTATCAAATGGCTAAGGTGCACAGCACAACACTGTCCTCATCTCACTTATCAAACGGCTAAGGTGCGCAGCACAACACTGTCCTCATCTCACTTGCCATCGCCTCAACTCTTTGCTCCCTGGTGGGTTAGCTTGTTAGATCTCCTCTAACACCATTTGTGCTATTTTTGTTATAATTTTTATTTTTATTAAAATTAGTTATTTTTATTGGAGTTTGTATACAAATCAAATTGCTAATTTTATTAAATTTATATTGAATTTTATTTATTTAGGTATTTTACTTTGCAATTGTATGAAAATTAAATTGTAAATTCTATTTTGTTTTTACTCTAAATTTTAATATTTTTGTTGAAATTTGTATACAAATCCAATTGTTATTTTTATTTATATTGAATTTCAATTATTTTTTGTTGGGATTTGGGTACAAATCCAATTACTAATATTTATTTTATTTTTATTCCAAATTATATTTATTTTGGGATTTTACTTAAGATTTCACATTGAAACCAAATTGCTAATTTTATTTAATTTATTTCAAATTTTAGTTATTTAAGGATTTACTCTAGAATCATATGGAAATCAAATTATAAATTTCATTTTATTTTGTTTTTTGAATTTGAATTTTGTTGGTTGAAATTCATATGCAGATCTAATTGCTATTTTTTGTTTAATTTTATTGTGATTTTACAATTATTAGGATATTTTAATTTAAAATATGTATTGTAATCAAATTGCTAATTTTATTTCATTTTTATTCTAAATTTTGGTGGAATTCATAAGAAAATCAAATTGTTATTTTTTGTTTAATTATTTTTATTTAATTTTACTTAGAAATTCTTTTAAAAATCAAATTGCTATTTTTATTTTTTTTGTTTTGAATTTTAATTATTTTTTATATTATACTCTATACAAACTATTTCTTTTAATCTATATTGTTATAATCTGAACCCACCACGATCTACTGTGTGTATCTTTCTTTTTTATCTAATTAATGCGGGAATTTCTACCAGTTAAGAGCGAACGTGGTGACTCTTTTGCTTTTGTTTTAATAACATGTACGGTATGCTAACTTCTCTGAAACGTGGTAACCGGTCAGCTTGGGGTTCCAGACAAAAACTCCCATCTCCTTTTGATGACTGCTAACCAGGAAGTGCTCTACGCATGATTGTCCTGCTCCTTACCTGCCAACCAGTTTCAGGTATTCTACCAAAGTTTTCCTAACGCAACGTCGCCATCTGATTTCCCTGTGCAGGAGCAGTGCAAGATCCATGGCCGCTGATAGGGCGGCGGCAGCGAGCACGAAAGTCCCAGGCTCACAGCACGCACGCAGGCTTTGCGAGTCCTGTTTAAGATATGCATGCGTCGCATTGATCCGAGAGCGGTGTCTTTCGACCGTACGTCGGCGCCGCCCTCTCACCAGTAGTGACCACTTCTCAGTTGTGCTCGTAATAACAGAGAGAGAGAGAGAGAGAGTCTTTCACAAGTACTAACCAATTAAGTAGGGACCATGCTAACATGTTGCGCTCGCGTGCCTCGCCCTTGCTAGCATCACAATCCTATGACAAGGTGTCACATTCTGCGATTCTAACGCCAGATTTGGTAGAGGTCCCTCCTTCGCGTGCAACTCATCTTTTTATAGCCCTCGATTTAAGATTAGTTTATGATTTTTTTACTATAATTAGATTAGATTATTTAATATAATTAAATTTTTTTAAAAATATAAAAATAAAAAAACATGTTAACCTATCACAGATAATACAAAAAAATATGAGAGAAAAAAGTAAAATAGCTTAAAAATAAAAAAACAGAATAAAAATAAAATTACTAAATAATAAATTAGTTTTAAACCAAAATAAACGCTGCCTTTATAGTTTTTGTCCCGGCGGCTCACTCTCGTGCCTGTAAGTAGGCGCTTCCCACACATTCTCGCTCTTAAAGCAAACATTACAAATGAAGCCGTCTGAAAAATATTGGAATCTAATCCGACCACTGAAACTGAAGTTCCTACTCTCGACGATTGGATGTTTCTATAGTTTCCCTCCATCTGGTACCAATCATACGACGACTATTTCAGGTCTGCTCTACTATACCTTTGAATAGACATGGTAGAAATACAACGGGATCAAGAGGAGGTATTATAGAATGGGAGCCCAAAAAAAATAACTATTAATTTCAAGAGTGCTCTACTGTACCTTCGAGTTGCTACAGCGTTTGGAGAGGCTGCCGGGCCCATGCTAAGACGATCTGATCTCCACAGGATAAATTATAGTATACATTAAAAATCCAACATCTATATAATCCAAAATCGCTAGCGATTATCTCTTTGTCCGTAATTTTTATCGCAAACAGCTAAAATTTAAAATTTTCAGCCAAAAATCAGAAATCATAGCCATATCAAACAAGCCCTATAACTAACGTTCCGTTAGCTTTTGGTTTCTGGCTTAGCTTTCAGGTATCAAGAGCTGTTTTGAAACATGATTTTTTTTATTTTTCTTTTTTCATTTGTATTGTATGTAGAGATATAACTTTTTTATTCTCTCTTTTTCTTCATTTTTTAAGTGAACGTCTTAGCCAAAATCTATTAGTTACTATAGTGTTTATTTCAGCCAAAATGTCATAATCAAAATCCATCAGCAAAAATTGTTTTGAATGAGACCTAAACCTTGCAATGCTGTATACCCCTTATTTTCATTTGCCATCTTTATCCAACCCAAGCCGTTCTCCGGTGATCGATCCACTTAGCACGCTCTCCCTCTTCTTGGATGGGATATGTATGCATGCTTCTTTGGGACTCTGGCCCCACTCAACTTCGCTACTTTTTCACTGTTTAGAGATTGTTTTACTGTAGCAACGATTTCGAGCACTGTAGCATTTTTGTCACGTAGTGAATTTTTTTTTGTTTTTTTGGTATTTTTGTGTTTTGTTTTTTCTTGTATTCCTTTGCATTGTCCGCTCTAGACTAGCGTGCCGTTTTTATTTTTACATTTTTTTAAAATTTAATTATGCCTAATATGCCACTCAGCTACAGTAAAAAATCAGCCATCTACAGTAAAATTTCAGTAAAAATCAAAAGACATCGCTATTCCAAACGCCCCTCTTTCTTCTTTCTACCTAACAGAGCTATGTCCCATCTCCCATGGCCAGTGAAGGGGTAGATGCTCACTGATCCATGGCATGTGATGTGTGACCGGTGAAGGAGTAGATGCCCACTGATCCATGGCATGTGATCGATCGCCTCTTCGATCGGATAAGGCAAGTAGTGTTTCCATGAAGTTGTCATTGGGCGCAATCATTGGGAGATCCAATTCTGATGATGTAAAAAGTCACTCGTGATCCCTCTCTCCGGCCCGTCCTTGCTCGATGCCATGTCCTTGTCACTGCATGCCCGGGGAAGATCAATCTTCCATGGAATTATTGCCCTTTATGTTTCGTTTGTCCTCTTCTTCCCCCTTCGTTGCACCATATCCCTACAGCTACAGTTGCAAATCCGGAGGAAATGTGTTTGCCATGATCTTCATGTACGTATGTGGGAGAAAACAAAAATGTTGTCTGCTACAGAATGCGACAGGAACTGTATTTCATTATGAAGTGGTCGACAGCTACAGTCTTTGAAGTCCTGGTGAAAAGAATTGGCCAATTCATATGCACGAAACACATGCCACCCATGGAACACGTAGGCGAACATAGAGAGAGAGAGAACATGGAATGAGATAGTACATGTGGCGTAGAAGTAGAACACACCTTACGCGAAGGAAAAAAAGATTAACGAGTACATTACGTTTTGTCACCACTCACTGACCCCTTAGGGAAAAAAGGTCTTGCATCGTCTCCTGTGCTAGTAATTGCAAGAAGAGACAAGCACTTGCAACGACCAGGTCCTCCCCGATCGGTTCTATGAGCCACGCGACTCTCCACTTCTGAAGTGGCCATCAGTCATCAGATTAAAGTTCCTTTTTTTTTTGTTAAAGTTAGCCAAACAGCGGTGGAAACGAACCGGCTGTTAAATTCCCAGTCAGCAGTCACCGTCACATCGATCCCGATAGCTGATTCGATCGGTTCCTCGCTATTTCTGATCAGTTGAGCTCAAATTCGATCATTTAGATTTGATCTCAACTAGTCTAATTGGTAAGGCGACATCGTGTGTCCAAACGGTAACGCATTCTTTTAAGTCGCAAACCCTGATATACGCTTCATGAGATTTTTTTTAAAAAATAATCTATTTTTATTACGGATTACAATAATATATCTTCTTTTTTTTATTTTACATTAATAACCGTCTGTCGCTCGACGGGTGAGTGACTTAGGTTATTCTTCCAATCGTTAAACACCAAGTGTTTAAGTCACCCACTGGTTGAGCAACCAGACCGTTTGGCTATGAGTTGTCTAACGGTTAAGCGACTTAGCCCCTAATTGTCCAATCGTTAGGCGACTATCCACTAGTTGCTCAATCGTTTAGTGACTAGGGGCCTTTATCCCGCGAGCGCCATTTCGCCAAAGGAGAAGCCGGAGAGAAAGAGAGGAGAGGGAGAAAAGGGGAGAGAGAGGAGAGGGGAGGGAGAAGAGGGGGAGAAAAAGAGAGGAGAGGAGAGGGAGAAAAGGGGAGAGAGAGGAGAGGGGAGGGAGAAGAGGGGGAGAAAAAGAGAGGAGAGTGAGGGGAAGAGAGGTCCACGTATCGTCGATGATGAGTCCTCTGCATTTTTTGTAGATTTACTTTTAAAACCATAGTAGCCTAGTAACTAAAATTATTAGATGTGTAATTGCATCAAGTCTTCCTTGTATATTTACTTTTGAAATCAAGGTAGATTAGCAACTAAAATTATTGAGATAATTGATTCTATGTCACATAATAGCATCCGCATCTATAAAATACCATTGAAAAATACTCTCTATTATATAATATTGAATTACATCAAAATTTAATTATATGCCATTGTCATTAGTTAGCCTCCGTTTGACCCTGAAAAAAGATAATTTTGCCCTTAGTTCAAAATATGTCCTTATGATAAACATTAAATATATGGCAAATTGATATAGCCAAAAATCCTAAAAGTTTTTTGGTGGATTATTGAGGTAGTGTACAACTCAAATATAAAATCTCACGAACTGATCCTTTCATTTGTTCTATTTTTAAAATTCAATTTCAAAATTAGCCTATTTGAGCTATTTTATAAACCAGGATAAATTCACAATGTAAAATGCAAAATAATAATTTTAATGAGCTATGTGACATCTTAGGAGCATGTGATAATTTTTAGACCTCATTTATCTTTGTTTGTAAATGCATTTTTATTAGCATTTAAATTAAAAATCTAAAACTTTTCATTGAACAGTGCCTTGAAATATTTTCCTAGCTCACTGACATGTTGAACATCACCCCTGTGAATTTTTATAATTTTTAAAAGCTATTTAATATTTTAAATAAATTGATCTTTGGCCTTTTGATAGGGGCATTTTTGTCTTTTTTCAAAAGATAACGGCCTCCCTCAATGGTGCACTAACATTAGTGGCATATAATTGATTTTTAGTGCAATTCAGTGGCATTTTGTATAAACATATGCTAGTAAAATTCTAGAATTTTCGGAGCTACGCTATAAATAATTAAACCACTAATTGTGTCGTAATTGCTAACTTCAAATTGATTTACAGGTATGGCTCGCGATCTTGATGGTTCAGATTGACCATTCAACCAGCTGGACTAGTGCGTCGATGTGCAGCACCGCGCCAACCCCATCGTGTCCCATATCTTGAGGGCAGGGACGAGGCAACTCAGTTGGGGGTGGTCCGTACGCATACACGCTCGACGAACTTGGAGACTAGACTCATGCTAGACAAACAGATTTTGTCTGCAAACTATGGCACTTATTTTATCATATTTCTACTATACACTTACTTCTTCATGCTTTACAAGCCGAGCGATGGCATAGAGAAGTAGGGTGTTGAGATGGATGGATTCCACCCAAATTAGCTCTAGATAAGTGTGAATTGTGAAACCTGGTTCCTAGCTATTTGTTGGGTTTTTTGTGTTGGTTTTGGTTTATCACTTTCTATTACAGTAAGCTAACTTTTAAATAGTGTGTTTTTTCAAGACGAGGTCTATAAGTAGATTATAGTTGACATTGTACTAAGTTCAACTATACCTACTAAAATAGCATGCAACTATTCTCCTGTACGTACTATATTTCGCGAACAGCTAGAATTCAAAAATCATAAACCAAAAGCTAAAGTCACAACCCAAAAGAACCTAGTTATAACAATTTTGTGAAATTGGGATCAAGTTCCAAAGCATCCAAATAGCCTTGGAATCGGAACCACAGACCTAGTTCTTCTTTTAGGCTCTCAGCTTTTTCGAAAGTTAAAATAAATGAAACGATTTCTTAAGTAGATTCTCCAAAACGGCTTCTCGAACCCAAAACCACGTGTGCCATCTGTTGCCGTCTCCAAAAGTACAAACAAAAGCTATAAACTACAGTCAAAAGATAAAAGTTGTAGCTCAAAATAACATAACCGACATTCAAACAGGGTGTTAGCCGATTCGTCTTAATTTAAACAATAAATTTAATAGACATATCTATATATCATCGTGGATCCCAATAACATGGAGAAAAGTGCAGGAATGATGATCGGAATGGTGCAAAACAGCACTTACTGATGTGACGAGGGCACTACCGCACCCAATCACGCGCCGGCGCGCGCGCGCAGGTGAGTTGCCCAACCATCCTAAACACACAGCGAGCGCAAAGGAGAGCAGCCGACTTCCGTTTCGTCCAGTCCAGGGCCGGGACCCAACCTGCGGACGGCCACGGGGGTGCCTCAACCAACAGTTCGGCGAGGATTAAAAAAAGCCGCTCGAATAGACTGAAATTTAATAATTTAGATTGAAATTATATTATAACTAATTAATGATAATTTATTTGATATAATTAATTTTAAAAAATTAGAAATAAAAAGAACATGTTTACCAATAACAGATAATACAAACGAATATAAAAACCAATAAAAATAAAAAAATTATAAATAAAAAATAAGTTAGTACTCAGAAGTTTCAAGCTACAATGGCGGTGCCAAAAACGCACTGGCTGCTAGATCGTCACCACCAGTGCCCCCGTATCACGCACGCTGATGAGCGCAGTCGCAATCATTCGAGCCGTATATTTCCCCCTCAGGTTCACTGTATTGACAACAGTGCCGGACATGGGCCGAAATGGCATGTCTTATGAATCTGGAAGATAATTGCTCAACGAAAGACAAGGTCATACATAGAGAACCAACTCCAGCGAGAAGATAACAGTGACTTAGATGGGCGGATCATATCATATTCCGTGTGATGCGTTTTTATACTATTATATATATTTCTTTAAATATTCATAATATATGAAATTCTCAAGAAAAAATAAAGATCAGGAACTGCAAAATATGCCAGAGCATCACTAGTTTCACGATTAAATTAATATGATTTAACGTGGTAAATTCAGATCACATAAAATTCCCAAAAATTATACAATTACTACGACTGTGTCAGAAAGCTTTACATAAAATTTAATAATTTTTATAGCTCGTTTACTATATGTAACAATTCATGTGAATATCAAAACTGTACGAATTTTTAAGCAATATTTACAATGAAAAAAATACCAAAAGACATGCCATCTCCTCACCGGGGTAGGCCCCATGCCGTCTGGCCACGGGGCGGCAGGCGATGTGTCGTTCGATGGCGGGGCTACAGGCAGCTTGCCGTCCGCTTGTGGGATGGCACAGGCCACGCGTCACCTCTCTGGCGTTGCCATCCGGCTATCGGATGATAAAAATGCTATTTTTGCTAATATAATCTACAATAATCTACATACTGCTATTTTTATAATTATAGTTATAAATAGTGTCAAAATTGACAAAAATTCAATATTGTCTGGAGCATTTGTTTGATACTAAATACTACTACTATTATTTCGACGAAAGCTTATCCTCCCCATTCCTTTTGGCCTGAAGAAAAAAAGGGGGAACTCTTAAGAAACCGTGGACCCCATTGGAAACACCGAAAAGAACACACGATGGAGAAAGAGTCAAAAGCGCGAACAACATCATCTCCTTGAGAACATTGACCGGCTATACAACTGAGGGCACGAACAAAGTTTTGTCGACAGTTAACTATAATACATATTTATATCATCTATATATAAAACTAAAAATAATAACTATTTATTATACATATTTAGTGGCTTTTAATTATTAACTTGTTTCAGTAATAACTATTTATTATACTAATAAACTACAAAAAAAAGACTCATACAATAGTTTATTTATATAGTTATCTATAATAGCTTTACATAAGTAATGAATTATTTATATAATTATCTATACAATGGTATATGCAGTAGAAATCTGTCTATAATATTATCTATTAAATACTAGATAACATTTTTTTGCTGTTCTCCTTCTCTCTCCTCTACGTTACCTAAAATCCTATTTAATATAATCTTATAGCTTATATATATTATTGTACATTCCCTGATGAGTGACACCTTGATATCCTGATGAACAACTAGCATTCCAGTCACTCATCACCGGCTATTTAAAGCGAAAAAAATCTGCAACCTGAAGAAAAATTGTGCTAGCAGCCAAATTATTCGAACAGGAAAAGGAAACAAAGGTGCCACTCTAAACAACTTCAAGCTCCTGAGCTTCTAGCTTTTAGCTATAGTACACTTAGTAATTGTTAGCTTCTTTTAAGTTAATAGTAAAAAATAAGAAAAATTAAAAACATCGAACAATACAAAGTAATAAAAATACAAAAATACAAAAATTAAAAACCCAATATATTCTAAGTGTCTTGTAGCCGATCACAATTGGATCAGCGCTAAACCCTAAACAAATTGAGACAATATAAAGTAATAAAGAAAAAACAAAAAATACTAAAAATTAAAAAACCACTTCTAAGTGCCGATCAAAATTGGATCAGCGCTAACGAATTTATGTCGGATTTGAATGGGCGTTTACCGGGTCAACGCAGTCCATCTGGTATTCTGGTGCGTGAACCACGAACCACAGATATTCTCCCAGAGTGCAGGCGCGTTTCCCCCCTCCACTCCATCCAGTGGCGTAGTTAGGATTAAAATTTTATAAAATTAATTCATTTAAAATCTCTAAAATTATATAGATTTCTATAAAATTATCAATACAATCAGAGATATTTTACAAAAATTTGTGGGGTCAATGGTCCACAGTTAAAGCCTCCCTCCGCTACTGACTCCATGTTGGCAAAAGCGATTAGCATTGGAGTATGCTGATTAAACCAAGCTTCATATACAAAGGTTGTAATTAATTACGAGTACAACTGACCAAATGACCGTCTGGCACAACATGATTAAGGGGGCGATCAGTTTGGAGATGAAAACACTGTTTAGCGATCGAACAGCTAGGAACATTGACATAGTGAAATTTTTTTGTTTTTGGTTTTTACGTTCGTTTTTTCTCATATTCCTTTGCATTGTCCGCACTAGACTAGCCATTTTTACATTTTTAAAATTTAATTATGCCTAACATGCCACTCATCTGATGTTTTTCAAAAAAACCAAAACCATCGCTATTCCGATCACCCCCTAAGCCCGATACGGCTAGCTTGAATAAATTATTATATTGTACCATGTTAACCCACAGATCTATCCTTCGACCTAAGCATGACATAAAGAGAAATCGAACCGTACAAGACCAGCCTAGACACGTTTAACCTAACGGATCACCGATTGCCCGTTAATCATGATCATAAATATTTTAGTATCAGTCACGAGTAATTTTACTGCAAATCGCGGATAATTTTACTACCAAGTCACCCATCCGTGCACAAAAGAGTGTAGTAACCCAAACACAAAGTAATTTTATATCAATCATAAGTAATTTTACTATACTATCATAGGAGAGTTGCTGCGCGCGCAAGTCAAACCGGTCCGCCATACCAAGATACCAACTCAAGCTCAACACGTCCGCCAAGCCGAACCAGCACAACCTATGTACTATTCATACCATATTGTGTTTAGGCCGAGCCAACGGTACCATGTGTGGTCTAGATCAACTGTACCATACCTTGAGCCAGTACAATTAACCTGACCCATCTAGCCAGGTCTAATTACCAGTCATCTAGGCAATACTAGTATATAATGCAAAACTTCCGACTTGGTAATAATACTTCATATATTATGATCGGGGATTCCCGGCCCCCGGTCATGTCCACGCGTCCCCCCAAGAAGCCTCCAACTTTTTGATAATTACATACAGGTCTCTGGTTCTCGTAAAAAGGTCTCGAATTTTTACAAAAAAATATCTACGTATTTTTTCATTGATAACAACCCATAGTTTTCAAAATTACGTACAAACCATCGGTTCTTTCAAAAAAGTCCCTAGTTTTTTACGAAAAACCCTCTGCTCTCCTTTTATTGCGAAAAGACTTGATTTTTTTTACGAAAAAGCCCTTGCACTTTACTTTTACTGTGAATTTTTGCCTCTTTTACTTTGGTACACACGATGGCTAGCACGACGTGGTGCCGCGCCAGTTTGTACAAATTGAAGTCGACCGTATGCTCGTTCATACCGGAGGCGTGAAACGCACCACTAGAAGCGACGGATAATTACCAGATTAACCCAACAGTTACTAGCACTTTGCATCTTTCCACAGTTTCGGAGAGAAAAATATCCTGGATGCAGCCTGAATCAGCCAGCCCCGTTTGAAACCAAACTTTTTGTGGCGGCTATTTTTCCTTTTTTTCTTTTCTTGCCGATTATTAATAAGCACGCCGCTACTTCTCTACTGCTATATATCTGTAAGTCCTCCTCCGAAATATTCGAAGGGACTGAACGAATTGATGAGTTATAGCTCTCCCCACGGCTCTGTAGAGAGGCCGCGCGCCCTTTGAAAAGACTACCCTGTCTGTGTAGCTAGAGGAGCTCGTTGCATGCGCGAGCGAGCGACGTTGATGTGCTTCGAGCTGGCGGACCCACGTGGACCACATGGCGGCGGTCGGCCAGTGAAGGGCGGCGGCGGCGGCGACGACGACGACCACGGTGCAACGGCTGCTGCGGCGGCAATGACAATGGCGAGCCCGGCGGAGCTCATGTCCGGGTACTACCAGGCGCAGGAGATGTCAACCATGGTGTGGGCGCTGAGGCGGGTCGTGGCGGGCGGCGACCCGTGGGAGGCCGGCGGCGGCGGCTGCTTCGCGCAGGGGAGGAGCCGGGAGGAGCAGGCAATGCACGGGGGAGGCTACGTGCACGAGCTGGGGAGCTACCCGGGCGCGCTATCGCCGGAGTTCGCAGGTAACGAGTCAACGCGCATGCTCACCAAGCTCTGCATGCTTTGCCTTTTGCCTTGGCTTTGTTCCTGCCTGTCGCTGCTTGTCCCGAAACGTGGCAGGTGTGCATAGACAAAAAAAAAATCCAATTTTGATTTGCCAGTCACTTGTTTCGTGGCTTTAATTTGAGCCGTGGATTCTACTCTGGAAATAGAAATATCCATATTAATGGCATGTCGAATTTTGGCATCGAATAGATCCGCGGTAGGCACTCGAATTTGAGCCAAAGAGGACGATGGCCGGGGTGTACAACATCGACACTTGTCGCCAATTGAGCTAGGCTCAGTATCAAAACATCTGTCAATATATTTTCAGTTCCGGTCACATGATCCTCCTCTGTTCCTTCAGCACATCTACATCTTGCATTCCTATTTCTGGTCATCAAGTCACAACATGTGTGGTTGCCTTCTTTCAGAGCATGTAATTTGAATCAGCCTAGACATAAAACGTGTCAAGAAAATGGTGGGCATGGCATGGGATGAAGCTTAATGCTGAGAAATAAGAAAAAGAAAAGGCGTGTACAACATGCCATTGCAAGTGTAACAAACAAGTAGTTTGTATGCATGACATGTAGCTTAAATATCTAAATGTTTGACGGAACTGAATCACATGAACCAGGGTGGTCGCTGGTCAGTGGTCACCATATCGCTTTAGCTGACATAAGAAATGATCAAACTCTTGTCTGTACCACACCACTAGCTGCACAGTTGTGTGAAGCCTTTGAATTCACTGCACCTCTGCAACACAACAAAGATACAGCTAGCTAAGCTATTTCCGTGTGAAGCCGTTCTGGTTGTGCCCGTAGTGCATTGCATCGCCATGTACGTGCGATCGATGTGCTTGCGTAGCACATGGTACCGACAAGGATACACTCCACAAAGTTTACTTTCTTGCCTTAAAAAAATAGGAGAGAGAAGCTGTCCAGTTTCTAAGGAGACGATCGGAATAATGGTATGTTATGATTTTTTTTACTGTAACTGACTTAATTTTTTTACTATAGTTAAGTTAGTATATTTGGTATAATTAAATTTAAAAAAGTAAAAAAAGAGAACATGTTAGCTCCATCATGAACAATATAAAGAAATACAAAAAAAAAAAAAATTAAAACAGTATGAAAAAAGCTAATCGTTATGCTAAACACAGCGTTTTCAAACGCTGAGCGGGGCCTAAGTGGGTGTTATCAGTTATGGCCTTTGCTGTCATGGAGCGTGTCACCTTTCTCTACTGCCTTCTAGTTCATTCCAAAAATACTCTAGCTCGTTGGTGATAGAGATCGACGCCTTTTATATATTGCAAAGTTTGCAACATCACATTCACATACATACATGCATGTGTGTAGCGGTGGAGTGCGAGGCAAACGGAGCAAGTGTTCAAACACGCTTGCTGCGCTAATCGATTTGCTCTTTTCTTTCTGCTTTTGCTTACGCCTCGTCCTCGTGTGTGTATATGTATGTGCGTGTGCGCAGCATCGGAGCAGAGCGCGGGCGCGAGCGCGACCACCATGGAGGAGCACCACTCGCCGGTGTCCAACCCGGAGGCGTCCGACGCGCCGCGCCGGCGGTACCGCGGGGTGCGGCAGCGGCCGTGGGGCAAGTGGGCGGCGGAGATCCGGGACCCGCACAAGGCGGCGCGGGTCTGGCTCGGCACGTTCGAGACGGCCGAGGCCGCGGCCCGCGCTTACGACGAGGCCGCGCTCCGCTTCCGCGGCAGCCGCGCCAAGCTCAACTTCCCCGAGGACGCGCGCCTCCACCCGGCCACCACCGCTACCACGAACCCCGCGCCGACTCAAACGCCGATCGCAACGGCTTCGACCTCTCCGGCCATCTACCTCGGCGCCGCCCAGAGCTCAGACTACCTTCGCTACCAGATGCTTCTGCAAGGGAGGACCGCCACCACCAACCAAGGCACCCTTCTTCCGTTCTACGGCGGTGGCGCCATGATCAGCTCTTACGGCGGCGGCGGCACCATGAGCGGTTTCTTGGGCTCCTACTGTTCTTTCCCTACCTCCTCTGTTTCGGTGGCCACCGTCCCATCCTCTGCTTCCTCCTCTTCGGGGCACTACTACTCATCGCACGACTCGCATCAGAGCGAAGCGGCGGCGGAGTGGAACTGGGAGAGCGCCCTGGCCTACCCGGCGACGACGGCTTCCTGGTCCGACTCGAGCCAGTGTCCGCCGCCGCCTCACACCCAATAGTAGCGGCCAGATTCTGTCCCCGTTCTGAAGAATACGGTGAGTACGGCTGGGATGGAGACGCGCGGCAAGCAAATTAAGACGGGACGGGTGAGTTCTTTTTGGACCGTGTTTTAGTTTTTCACTTTAAATTCTAACTATTTATAAAAAATAATATGAAGAAAAAAATTATATATAATTTTAGTCGGTATAGCTGAATTCGATATAATATATACTGTAATCTAATAATAGATTCTATCTTTAAAAAACACGATAAAATTTAGAGTCAAAATCAAAGTGAAAAAGGATCCACCCGCCGTGTCGCATGCGTGATAGCTATGTCGTCTATGTTTTTTTCGTTGATTAGTTTGGTGATGTGGTATCATCCCAGTATTTTGCCCTTTTATTTTGGTTGCTAAGAGATGGAAGAGCATGCAAGCCTTAAAGGGGATGCAGATGCAGCTGGCATCGCACCGGATGTAAAAGCACTTGGAAGTTGAAATTATTAGTCGTTCTCAAGTTACTTTTAACAGTGCAGATTTTCGGTCTGGCTATAGCACTTGGGCATGTGAGTGCTCGATTATGTACGACTATACGAACACATGGCATGGATCCGTACGTCTTCACTTTAGTGAATGCTAGAGCGCCCGCTCATGTTTTTTTTTGTGTGTGTCAATGAGAACATGACTCGTGGATCACAACAACGAGGACGTGTCTTTGGATTGGATAGCATCAAGCCATCAACCTGATTAGACAACATATATGATCTTACCAAAGATGGTGGAAGAACAACCTGGGTAATGGATGGTGAATGAACTAACTTTGCAAATAAAAATAAAAATAAATAAATGAAGAGGCAAAACATATATGATCTTACCAAAGATGGTGGAAGAACAACCTGGATGATGGATGGTGAATGAACTAACTTTGCCAAAAAAAATGAAGAGGCAACGGAGGGTTAAAACCTTATGACTAACTTTGCAACTTCAAACCCTTCCCTTAATGTTACTTTGCTTGCTAACTTCTAGGATGATGTTTTATCCATAAAAAACCATTCTAGGATGTTTATGGGCTGCAAATATGCCTGCATGTAATAGAACCGCGACTCTTGTTAAGATGTGTACACCAAAGGCAAGCAACCAAAATAGGCCCATATTCTTCTTATGCAGACATGTTAGGCGGCCCATAGGAACTACGAAGATTCGTGTCCCTTCTGATTTTGTTTTAGTACAGTACTATATGATTAGTATCACCTACACACTTACCTACAGCGCTACACTGTATGCAAATCTCCAAAAGGGAAAAGGTTGCAGTTTACGCAATCAAATTAAACAAGATATTAACTCTGTGAGCAATATTAGCTCTCTTGTCACCAGCGATCAACAAAATTTGGGGGAGTATTTGCCCCGATCTTTAGAGCTTGTTTAGTAGAGTTTTAGATTCTGATTTTTCAATTTCTACTTTTAATTCTTTAAGAATCCACTTCTTTGAGAATCTGGAGCTAACATAGAAAGAGTTTGGTTGGAGATTGACTCCAAAGCCCTTGAAAGAGAGGATTGAAGACAAAAAAAAACCATAATACCCATAGTTTTATCACTTCAAGAAATCTTACTCATTTCTATTTATACACAAAATTGTGAAACTTTTCTACAAACTTCTCGGGATCGAGAGTATTTGAATGTAATGCATACAAATATAAATAATGTACAAGAAGAAATTAACACCACCCGGTATAAATCATTCAATCATATACAGATATGGAAAAACATTCCCAAATTATTAGAAAATTACCACATACATGTTCATCTAATAGCATAATTATTTGGTTAGATCTACAAATTATAAATAAAATTACGAAAGCCAAGAGGGAGGGCGAGCTCTAACCTTATGGCTGTATGTGAGGTCACCGGTGGTCGCCAATGTTTGAGCGTCAAGGTCGCATGGGGGGAGCAGGAAAGGCGGCGGCGATGGGATCTAGGGCTAGTGACGCGGACTAGATCTAAGGTGGCGCATGAGGGTCACGAGGTAATCCCAGGCCACCAACGAGGGAACTCCCAGTTGGCGACAGCTAGGGTTTGAGGGACTGGTAGCGGCGAGGGAACTTTAGGCCGGTGGCGTGGACTCCCGGACGGTGATGAGTGTATCCCAGTGTGGCGACGCTATTACCCACCTGTTTCCATGCGAGCAAAAACGGGGGTGAGAGAAATGACGGAGAGGTAAGCACGGGCAAGCCGTTTCGGGCCTTTTTATGCAATGGCATTTGGTGGGTAAATAACCCTCAACTTCAGGGGTATTTTGGCAAGGGGATAGCTGATTCTTGAGGGGAGCTACCCTAAGGTCGCTCCTGGTTTCGTGTAGGGAGAATGCTCCAATTCTTCTCCGCTCCTAATGCTAAAAATAAGGATTCGATGCGTTTAGCTAGGCTCCTGCTGCTCCAGTTTAGAATCCGAGAGCAGGAGCTCTACTGAATATACCCTTATTACTCGAAACTGTGTGATACTAGTAAACTAGACGAGACTAGAGTAACCACGAATCATACGTCCTTTGCTCGCAGTCTTAACGAATCTTGACAATTTGTGATGCGAGATTGGAACCTAATTTCTCCCGCTACACATGTCCTTATTACTCAAAACTATGTGATACTAGTAAACTAGACGATGCTAGAGTAACCACAAATCATATTGTCCTCTGCTTGCAATCTTAACGAATCTTGACAATTTATGACACGAGATTGAAACATGAGTTTCTTCTGCTACAGATGTCCTTATTACTTAGAATTATGTGATACTAATAAACTAGACGGGGCTATAGTAATTATAAAACATAGTCTTAACAATCTTGAGAATTTGTGACGCGAGTTTGGAATCTGAATTCTCTCGCTACCCCCATCCAATCATCAGACCACCCCGATGTGGCTGCGCCGCCGCTGTCAGACAGGAGATTGCGAAAAATCCTCCGGCTGACGTGTGGGACCATCCCGGGCTCATGGACAACGACCATTGAACGGAATTATTGATCATATACCCTCCACTTAGATGAAAATTGAGGATTTACCCTCCTGGCCCACGTGTCAGTGACCTACGATGACCCCACATGTCATTGAGTGGGGAGGGTAAATTCTCAATTTCCCAACTATGAGGAGGGTATATGATCTAAACTAGGGATGGCAATCGGGTGTGACGGGTACGGGTAGTGTTCGCCCATACCCATACCCGCGACCTTGATTTCGCTTCACGGTATACCGCGAAGGGCGACGACGCGAAGAACGTCGCCATACCCGCGCCCATGGTATACCCGTTTACCCACGAACCAAGAGTCACCATAAGAAAGAGAATGTCTTTCTACACCAAAGTATTGCAATTTTATTTGTAATATATTATCTTTCTACACCAAAGTATTGTAACATGTTATCTTTCTACACCAAAGTATTGTAACATACTATCTTTCTATACCAAAGTATTGAATATTTGTAACATATTCATAGATCATGGACTCATGTAAATCGGGCGAGACGAGTATGGTGGAGCTTACCGCACCGTGCGCTTTACGATGGTAGAAAGTTTCCCATTTTCATACCCGTGGGTAAAGAATACATCCCATACCCATTCTATTAGGTATTTACCCACGGGTACGCGGGTAAACGGGTACAATTGCCATCCCTAATCTAAACCCCCTGTTGAACTGGCTCGGACTGGGCCCCAGCCCGCCCCCGTGCAACCTCCGGTTCGACTCGAACCCCGGCGTCCGTTCCTCCCGTCCCACTCGGGCCAGCGCACGGCCAGCCCTGAAGTACCCGACCCGAACCCAATCCCCCGGCGACGCGCTTCCTCATTGACGCCGTCACGGCTTGTCGTTAACGCTGTCACGGCTTGTCGTTACGCACGGTTCTCCTGACACGTGGATCCGCCTCGTGCGCGGGGCCCACGGGCGGGCCGATACACTGACCGCAACGTGGAGGATGGGGCTGAGCTGCTCGGGCTGGTCCAGGAGGGGGCAGCTTGGAGTCTTGGACTTCTCCCTCCCGGTCGCGAACTCCACCAGACCACCACCCAGGCACCAACCGCTTGCTGCCACTGGCCGCCAGCCAAAAGCAGCCGCAGCGACGCCTCACCTCCTCTCTCCCCGCGTCTACCGCAGCGCTTCCACCCGGCTCGCGAGAAGCTTCTAGAAGGGGGCCATGGCGGAGGAGTCGACGTCGATCCCGTTCAGCCAGGCGGCGGAGGCGGTCGACCCCGAGGACCCGGCCAAGTCGCCGCCGCGCCCCAGCTCGCCCACCATCTCCACCCGCAAGGTCCGGATCTAACCCTGTCCGCCTTCCCGCGCCGCGTGAGCCTCGGCTGCATTGGCCTAATGGCGCGCCTGTGCTTCTCTCTTAGGGCCCCGCCGGCCCTTCGGTGCGTAGATTTGTGCTTCCGGGTGGTCGGATCTGTGCGGATTTGACCTCGTTTTTTATGCGCGCTCGTGTGCGGGGGATTGCCGGGTTCGAGGGGTTCATCGATTTTGCTTTCCGTGGGTTTAGATTTAGGAGTTTAGCTAAGTTCGATCGAATTAGCTGATACTGGAGAAGTGGAGAGATTGTTTTCTGCAATGGGGAAACCTATGGGATAGATTTGGAGGTTGTTCAGCTCACCAAATGTGGATGTTGGTCTCATCTGATGCATGGTTTGCTGGCTGGGTGGATTGTTGAGATTGGGAGGTGTGTTGAAGCTTGTGAGTGATTGTCTCCTTGTGGTTGCAAAGTTCATAATTAAGTACTCAAGTGCTGACTGAATTTAGTACAGATTTTTTTCTTTTATGTTATTTGTATGATAGTGTTGAGAAAATGCCCTCTGATATTTCGAGTCCGGAATTTTTTAGTTTACAAGAAGCGATTAATGTATTCGGGTGTGGTCTTTTGCACGGGACGACACTGCTACACATGCATTTCTGTGCTCCAATGAGTATACTGGCTTACGATTAATGTCCTCAATTGGAGTATCTGTTGGAATGTACCTTTAAGTTCATTCATTTTCTGTGCATATTAGAATCAGATACAACTTTAACCTATTAATGTTGTAATTTTTCTCTATTAATTTGCATCAGAACTGTATTTCACAACAAATGAATTGTATAGATCATTTTTATTGCACCAATCTGTTAATGGTTGTCCTGGAATATTTTGTGTAGGCATGCTGCGCTGTTCTTCAAAGTTGGGTGTCAAGAAAATTTATGACCGGATGGTACATCCTTCACAAGAACTAAGCTAAACATGTTACCAAAACTGTGCATTACCTTTTATCTATGTGTAATGCCTTTTCTTTTGTTTCCATGTTTTGCAGCGTAGTTCTTTTCCCTGTTGCTATCACGTTCTTCATCACATGGTGGTTTATTCAATTTGTTGATGGTTTTTTTAGTCCACTATATGCAAAACTTGGAATCGACATATTTGGTAATTCTTGTACATAGACTTTGATCTTGCTCGACCACTTGTTAAATGCTGTGTGATTATAAAGGAAACATTTTGTTTGGCTTCTCACATGTATCAGGAATGTATTTACCCTTAGTCCTAAGAAATCTAGGCCCTTTAGGAAAGCAATTAAAATGTTCTGCTTTATGTTTTAATTGGATGTACAGTTAATATTCATGGTATTAGCAACCTATTCTTGATTTTTTTTTGTTTTGTTTAAATTGATGAAAAACAATCTTGACTTAAGATCCCCTATTGCAGTAGTTACTTGATTAAATTTAATCATTTGATTGATATGGATTCAAATAATTCTCTCTGTCAACAAATCCATGTTATGTTTGTGGCATGTGCTTATTATTTCTCTGACACATTGCAGGTCTGGGTTTTTTGACTTCTCTGGTATTCATATTTCTGGTTGGAATATTTGTTTCTTCATGGGTCGGTGCAACCATCTTCTGGGTTGGAGAATGGTTTATAAAGAAAATGCCATTTGTAAGGCACATATATTCGGCATCAAAGCAAGTCAGCACTGCCATTTCACCAGGTTATATACTCCATTCACATATACATTCTCAGAAAGCTTGACCATTTTCAATACAATTTATTGCCAATAAGTGGTTGTCATCTCTTGACATCAACAAAGGTCCAGTGTTAATTCTATTCTGTGTAACAACTCTTCATATAGTTTGCAAGTCATTAGTATTTTCCCCTATAACTTGAATTCCAGTTAAGCTTGCGAAGTTAATAACATAGGCACATAGCTCATTTTGGTCCTCCACAAAATGATGCAAGAATCATTTGAGAGCACAATTTTTTTTTAATGTTGTACACTTGTACTCCATTTTAACTTTGTATAAATCAGTTTTTATTCTGGTCATTTTGCTGTATTTGTTTTACAATAAGGTTACATTATGTTGTTTAGCATCATAAGCCATATTGTACAAGAAGACTTCTCATAAAATTATTTTGTTTGACAGATCAAAATACGACAGCATTTAAGGAAGTTGCAATAATTCGTCATCCACGTGTTGGTGAATATGCGTTTGGATTCATAACATCAAGTTTTGTCCTTCAGGTACTTGATTTTCTATATATGTGGAGGCTTCCTATAGATAGGTTACATCAACAATCTGTTATCGAGAAGATTCATTCTAAGGACTGACCTTACGATGCTTCATTCTAAGTAGTTACATGAACATTCTGTTATTGAGAATCTTCATTCTAATGACCGTATGGTGCTTTATTCTAAGTAGTGACATTAACAGTCAGTTATTTAGAAGCTTCATTCTGAACGTGCCATATATGCTTCGTAAGGTGCTGTTGTTACTTGTTAGGCCTGGTAATGGGCCAAGATTTGTAGGGCCGAGAGGGTTGGGCTTTGAAATGGGCTGACTTCGGGTCGTACAAAAGGGGCTGAAACAAAAATGGGTAATGATAGGGCTGGGCTGGTTCGAAATAGGGTTGGGCCAGGATTCAAATGGGCTGATTATTTCGGGCCATGTAATGCCCCAACCCGCGACTACAGCCCATGGACAGAATATGGCCCATAGAAGTAATATAGCCCACGTTGGGCATCCATGTGCTCGATACTGCCATCGATGACCAACGGTGATGCACATTGATATGGTCAGTGAGATCTTTCTTTGCCTGTGCTGCTGCAAGAGGAAGTGAAGGTGGTTGCAGCAATCGACGAAGGATGTCACCACAATTGGCAGAGGAATAGCCGGATCAAAGCAACATCCATCATGGTAGTGGTGATTTGGACCAAATTTGCGATGAAAAGCACTAGATTCGGCCGAAGGGGCAGTGGTGCGGCGCCGAATTCACCTAGACGAATCCCTCATTGATTCAGCCTGTGATCCGTGTGTGTGCTCCTTGCAATTGCCTCCTTGATTTGGATGCCATCGAGTACGACGATTTGGACGAGCTTATCATCGCCATCCAGCTAGTCCAGATAGACTTCGCCACCGCCGTTGATGCTACGCCACCGCCGCTGGTCCTGCACCGCCGCCGCATCAACGGCCGAAGGCAGCGAGCGGAAGCACAACACGGTCTCCTTCGGCAACGACTTGTTATTCTAGCAACAGCAGTGGCACTAGATAATTGCAATGGGCAGATGTATCTGCTCTTCCTCATACTTCACGTAAAGCAACGGGGAAGTAGGATTAAAAGGCCCTACGGGCCTCATTGCACTACATTCTACGGGCCGGCCCTAAGGATTGGAATGGGGCAGGCTAGGGTTGGGGCCTATTTTCTTGTTGGGCTGGGCTGGGCAGGATTCCAAAATTATTTGGGCTGGACGGGTTGGCTGTTGGTTAGAAATCATGGGCTAGGGTGGGGTTAGGGTCGGGCCTTGGCCCATTACCAGGCCTAGCTATTATACTTGTTTTTTATGGCATCTTGTTTGTGTTGTACTGCAGATTGACAAAGGCGATGAAGAACTGTGTAGCGTCTATGTGCCAACAAATCATCTATATATTGGTGACATATATCTGGTGAACTCTGAGGAGATCATCAGACCTAATTTGTCCATTCGAGAAGGAATTGGTAGGTTCTTGTGATGCCTATCCTATTATGCTATTATCTCCTATTGCAACTTTCACTTAGAACATGCAGTTCTACTGGGTTTCCCCCGTTTTTATCTGTGATTGGCTAGAGCTGGTAATGAAACTTTGCAGGAATTACTTGACCCATTTAATTCTAATATAGTGTTATTGTTATTTTGGTTCCTACAGAAATAATCGTTTCAGGAGGAATGACGATGCCTCAGGTGATTGCATCACTAGAACCGACCCCGCGGAAGAGCCAGAGCATCCGTCTAAATAGAATAATGACGTGATGTGATACAAGTCATCAATACGACAGGTAAGAAATCTCCAAGCCGTTAGCTCCAGCAATTCTGTTTTTCGTGTTTACTGATATTGGCTTGCCCATCAAGCAGGCCGCGTTACGTGTGGATGGGCGAGTCGGGTGTTTTGACTGTTGGTCTGTTTATCCTGTGTCGTTTCTAATGTGTTAATTGTGGAGGTTGGATAGGATGATGCGCGGTGAAAGCATTCCAAAGGCGGGCGGAAGCATCATACTGATGCTCCGGAATACTATTGTATCACGTCTGTTGCGCTTCTCTTTGTTCGCTGACTTGTCCAAAATGTTAACTTCTATTTCGCCAGAGGTGTAAAGGTAGTGTGCCCGATTGAATTCATTTGTAACAGTATGCTGTATAATACCAATGTCGACTTCGTGTTACGTAGAATATACTTACTGACTTTGTTTCTTCGAGAGCATCTCTTTGTTCATCGTCTGCTGCGGTTGAGCCATGAACGTACATTTGGATTCGCTTCAGAGGAAGTTTCTCCGCTACTATCATGTCACTGTAGGAGCATTAAAAAAGTTCTTGAGCTGCTAAATTTGGTTGCAACAAGTTGAATCTTATACTGCGTCGAAAGCCTGTATCGGACTCAAATGGGAAGAGCATGACAATATGGGCCTGTTCTTTTAAGCTGTGGATTGTTAATTTAATGAACAGTAATTGTTAAGATAAGACAAAAGTCAAAAGCCTGAAAGGAAAATAAACAAAAGCCTGAAAAGAAAATAAACAATGCCATAACATATTGATAGTACAAGTGAACAGAAGCATAAAGAGCTCTCGATTTTGTTCCAGCAAGTTGAATGGTACAAGTGAACGGGTGCTGTTCAGGTCAGTTCTTACACCCATCACACAAGCCGAGTCAAGACGGACTGTTACACCCATCACACAAAGACGAGAGTCAAGACTCTTAAGACAGATTGTTCTTCGGTCACAGTGCAGACAAAGACAGGTTCACAGAACAAACCACAGAACGGACTGCATCGTACTGCATACATTAACAACGTCAAAAGTGAAGACAGCGAGAGGTGTCTTTTCTCAATTCCCAGGAAGAACTGCCATACGTTCTGCATCTGGGAGATTGAAACCCTAATGGTGCAGATCCCTCAAGCTTGCTTGCATGCTTAGAGACTAGTGCTTCGGTTGCTTCTTCCTCGCTTTCAGACAGCACAAGGGCCTGTGTTTTGCCGTTTGCCTCGAAACAGTCTTGAGTTGGCAACTGTCCCATGCTCACCTACATGGGTAACGATCGCGTCCTCAGATATTTCTTGTGGAAGCGCTGAAATGTGGATCATCTTGGTCACAACAGTGGCGGTTGTTCTTAACCACATTGCTGTTAAATTGGTTGAGATTAGAATTTGAGTAGTCATGTGCATCAGGAGCAGGGGTAATACTTGGGGGTACTTCGAGAAGTTCACTTCCAGTTTCTTTCCAAGTAGCATTGCTCCCTGGAAAGAAAATGACATCGGTATTAAGTGTGGTATGTAACCACAAAGACATAAGAGAACACAGTGCGTAGGATGAAAGAATGGAAGAACTAAGGTACGAGTCAACTGACCACAGAGCACCTTTAAATAGTGTACAGCAAGCTCAGCCTGAAGCCCATCAGCCATCTGGGCAAGGGCATGGTCTGGCTTATTGCGGAGTATGTTGATTCGCACTATATTTCCATACATAGAAAATAGGTTGAAGAGCTTATCCTCATCAATTTTCTGCACAGAAGACATTTACATTTATGGGTGAACAACATGGGGAGTTCAAGGCAAGTCAATAAGGGCATGTATAATTGTATAGACAATTGCTATCTATAATACCTTCTATATCATTTATAGATGGCACTATTGACAGCTTCTATAATAGGTTATCTTTTTACACGGTCATGTTTCTCGTGTTACTGTCGACTGTTGTATAAGAGATGACCTAATTCTCTATGCTCCCTCTTTCCTCTACATCATCTCATATCTTATATGGAAAAGCCTATAGACAGCTGATGTCATACCATTGTACATGTCCTAAGTGAGGTCTTACATCAGTGTTCAAATTGCTAACTATGAGTGTGCAGCGGTCGTTGGTACCAGTCACTTCAGGAGGCATGTTCCACCAAATGCAGCAGCAATCATTGCAGCCTTGCCCATCTGGTATGGAAATATTATAGCAGCAAAAGCAAATGTAAATGCTTTGTGTGAGATATTAATGATAATGTTTTGAGAAACAAGGGAAGCATTAAAAATTAAACCCAACTATTATGTGCAGAATAGGGGAAAAACACAAATACAAACCTGTGCATATGGAGCTGAAGCCCAGAAAGATGATCAAAAGAAAGAAGTCAATAGATATTTTTCAAATATTGACAAAAATGAATAACAAAGAAAGTTAAGGAATATTGCCAATGTCTTACCTCGAGGGTGTTGGAAACCAAACAGACCACTCGGGTCATTATAACCTTGCTGTTCCTCGAAATAGAGACAACGGAGGTGTAATACTTAGCATAACTGCTCAAATTTGTCCATAATAACAATGCAATGGAAACCAAGACCGTACACAATAATAGAATAAGACAAGAAGAGCAGTAAATAACTCAACTGAGAGGATCTTGGACGTTGCTCTGTGGGCAAAGATGGATTTGTGAAATCTCTGAACAAGAAAGAAAAATTTGGTAAACAGAAAGAGGTGAGTTTCCAAATCCATTGATAGCAACAAAGAATAGAATAAATGCGCAGTTATAAATGAAGTGTTGCCATAGCATGCTGACACTTATGGATGAAAGCAACTTCCAGTTGTACATCCATGTCAACTGGTTATAATAATTCACTGTACCTGGATGGCTAGATCTATTATTGATGTAGTGAACTTTCAACTCAGAGACTGGAGATACAACAGAACAGAACAAGATCAGACTTAGAAGACTTAATGTCAGCTTCTGCTTCTGGTTTTTGCTCTCTTTTTTTCACTATTCAGGAATTTCATTTTTTTCTGATTTTTTTAGATTTTTTGGAGCTTTTTTGCCTTTTTTCTCTCCGTATTCCTTTGCATTATTCGTGATGGGCGAACATGTTTTTTTTCTATTTTTAAATTTTTTAGATTTAGTTATACCGAATAAGCCAACTCAGCTACAGAAAAAAGTCATAAGCCAAAACCATTCCGAACGCCCCCTAAGAGAATTCGATTGGGTTCTTCCTGAGGCCCAGCAGCAGATGAGTACCGAGAAAGAATAGAGGAAAGATAGAGAGAGAGAGAATAATAAATAGAGAAGAATAGACACATCTAGTTGGGATAGAAGAGAAAGCAGAGAGAGCATGTAAACTATAAGGCTGTGCTCCAAACAGCGGTCGGCGTTTGCGTTCGGTGACCGCGCGCACTGTTTAGCATTGGGTTACTATTCATATTTTATCGTTTTTCTTTTTCTTTTGTCTTTTGGAATTTTTGTGTTTTGTTTTTTTTCCCGTATTCTTTTGCATTGTCTGTGATAGATTATCATGCTGCTTTTATTTTTATATTTTTTAATTTAATTATACCTAATAAGCCAACTCAGCCACAGTAAAATTTCAGCTAGAAACCATCGCTATTCCGAACGCCCTCTAAATTGGTTCGCTAGAAGAAATGATGAGAAGGTAGGTGAACACAATAACAGTATGAAAAACCACGACTGTTTGATAACTTCTTCGCCTTTTCTTTTTTATTTAATACGTGACAGCAGCATTACATGGTTGGTGGTAAAATAGGAATATTAATTCTTTAGGAGAGCACTATAACACGCCCAAACAGTTTAAACAAACTTTGAGCAATCTAGCAGCTACAATACTTAGGGCCTGTTTGGTAGAGCTTCAGATTCTCATTTTTCAACTTCTGCTCCAGATTCTATAAGAATCCACTTCTCTGAGAATCTAGAGCTACCTCTGATAAGTGTTTTGCTAGTGGGTTGGCTCCAGATTCATAAAAGAGGAGATTTGAGGGAAATAGACCATGTTACCCCTAGTTGTAACCCTTCTATTTATCTATTGTTGAATTAGCAAAAGAAATATGTGCAGATCTCTTACTTGCTTCATGTTCATGAATAAAGACAACTAATTAACAAGGAACACGAGTAGGGATAATACCGATTTCTCAAAATCAAACTCAAACAATAAAAACAAAACATAAGCAAGATTAAGTACTCATCACTCTCATAAGGATTACCACCACATGGTCTTACACGACGACAAGCAGTAATGTTTTTCACTTTGTTCACTCCTACTTTTCTTGGACGAATCAATTTGCATAACATCAAATTAACAAGAGGACAAACGCCCAGCTATTAACTCCACGACTCAACCATTTGTACAAAACAAAACAATTATCAATTACACGCACCAGAAGTAATTACCTAAGCGGCAAAATAAAAAAGCGGACCAAAACAAGCCCCTCCTAATCGGATAACACATCATTCTCGCAACAACTAGTTACACCATATACATGACACCTCTCGACACTTCGCAAGTGAACCACCACCACTCGTCTCCACTCAAAACAACATGTCACAATTATGCACGCAATTCTCCACAATTAAGACAAATCACATTCACTATCTCTATCACAGGATAACAGCAACACCCATCAATCATGCCAACTTCACTAGCCTTCAAAGTTTGACCGCGGATGATCATCCCTGCCACCACCATCGGCAAGAGGCAATCATCACCACCACTACTGGCGAACCCGCATCTGCTTCAAATACAGCCATTAGCATATAGTACCAGTTAGGAATGTATAGTATATACATGAAACTAAACTACAACAACCATTTTGCTATTCGTGAAACAACAATGCTATGTTGTTTGACTGGGTTATCTTATATCTCTTTGTTTCCTCTTCACATTTTTGGCAATGAATGGTCAGATCATATAGGACTATTGGTCAGATCATATACACAAACATACACAATAGCAATACAAGCCTGCATTACCTGCCTCAATATACACAAACATACACAATAGCAAAGATAAGTATCTGTGTATCTGTACCTTGATGGTGGCGGTGGCAAAATCGCAAAGTTGAAGCTACAATCTCCCCGACCTGATAACAATGAATCAATGAAGCATCACAACAATATTTGCTACAAAAATGGAGACATTGCAGACATTAGCTGACCGAAAATGGAGACATTGCAGACATTGCATCGAACAATATTGAGCATACCAAAATTCACCGGGCGCGCGGGCTGGGAGGCGTCGGGGCGGCAGCCAGGGAGGAGGCGTCGGAGGCGGCGCGGGGCTGGGAGGCGTCGAGGGCCGGCGGCGCGGGAGGGGGGGCGCGGCGCGGGAGAGGGGAGGCGCGGGAGGGGGGAGGAGGGCGGCGCGCGGAGGGAGGGGAGGGGAGCCGGCGGCGGGGAGGGGAG
This sequence comes from Melocanna baccifera, assembly GCA_036346265.1. Taxonomy (NCBI): domain Eukaryota; kingdom Viridiplantae; phylum Streptophyta; class Magnoliopsida; order Poales; family Poaceae; genus Melocanna; species Melocanna baccifera. The sequence continues at coordinate 38,985,750 of CM070677.1, forward strand.
AGGGCGGCGCGGGGAGGGGAGGGCGGCGCGGGAGGGAGGAGGCGGCGGCGCGGGATGGGAGGGGAGGGGAACGGCGCGGCGGGAGGGGGAGGGCAAGGGGATCGCTCGGGTGGGAGGCAGCGTCGAACGAGCGCTCGGGTGGGGGAGGGACGAGCGCTCGGGTGGATTTCTTATTTTATACAGTGGCATTTTGCGAGTAAATATTAGCAACTTCAATGGGTAAATTGGTTTATGGGCTACAGCTCCCCACGAGAATCCACCAAAAGGTTGCTTCTCCTCTCTAGTTCATTTTGGAGAGTGCTTCTCGCGAGAAGCAGAATCTCCTCATTTTGAGAATCAGGGTGTTTGGTACAGCTCCCTGAGAATCTGTTGAGAAACTGGAGCGAGAGCTGTACCAAACAGGCCCTTAATGGTCAAACGCATTATCTCCAAACGTGGGTCTCCTCAATGGCGGACCCATGACTAAATATTAGATATGATGGCTTGTCACCATTTCACCTAGTGCCGCTTCCTCACCAGATGTGCCACTACCTCATCAGGTGCCACTAGAGTTTGGTCACTTGGCCCTTGCTTGATGGCTCAACGCCTCCGATGCATGGACATGCTTGGAAGGAGCCGAGTTCGTGTCGGACACGAACACGACATCGACACAACGCCTTCCCATAGCTTCTAGGCCGCCAGCAACGTGCACCGCAACCGTCCGAGCTGTTCCTTCGTGGACAGCTCCACCTTGCCCAAACCGACCCAGACCACTTCTGCCTTAAGCTTCCTGGCACACCAAAGATGCCCAAAATGCCCATGGCCATGCTGAAACTCCACTGGAGCTCTGCCGTGCCAAGGCATTGCTCTGGTGAAAGCATCTAGGCCCTAAAATTGGGTTTTGTTAATTAATAATGATTTATGAATATGAGACTAATGTGTTTGATAAGAATTGTATAGACAAGATTTTTCATGTGTGCAATAGATAAGAACAAACTGCATGAAAAATAGACTTGAGAAGGATCAAGACAAAGGTACACGTAATATAGGATCCTTTTGATTTTATCGATCTTAGGAGAAAATGTGGAAGACCGGATTATAGGTTAGATGCCGTAATATTAAGAGAGATCATTAAAAGTAGCTTGATAGTATATTTTGGTGCACATTGGATCAATTTAGGACTATGCATGCACATGAAAATAAGTTTAAAAACTCACTATGCTCTCTCAGTAAAATCGGTAGTACCGTAGCTAACAGCGGAGCTACCGGAGTGCGGTAGTTCTGGCATAAAAACAACGGAACTACCGGACTTCGGTAGTACCGGATTTTGCGCGGTACGTTTTTTCCAGAGAGCACCCTCGGAGGGGACTTAGACTACTAGAAATCGGTAGTACCAGAATTTCAATGGCAGAACTACCGTAGTGCGGTAGTACCGCACAGTACCGCGAACTACCGATTTTCTATATGTTTTTTCAGAGAGTACCCGCAGAAAAACTTAATTGGCTAGCAATCGGAAGTACCGGACTTAGCACAGCAGAACAACCGTAGTACGATAGTACCGCACTGACTTGTGGAACTACCGTAGTACGGTAGTACCATACTTATAATGGTGGTAGTATCGCTCTGAATTTCAAATGGCTAGTTCTGACCGTCTAATATAGCCGTTACTGTGTACTACAGTAAAGTGCGGTAGTACCGCACTTTATACTACGGTAGTTCCGATTTTTCAGAATTAATTTTTGCAACAGTTAGTTTTAGTTGATGAGTGTATAAATACCCCTCCACCTGCCCAAAGCAGGGTGCTGAACTTGCATTGATCATATTTGAGCCTAGAGCATTCGCTCCACTCTCTTTTCTCACTTGGACATTCATTTTGAGGTATAGAGCAATTTTCAAGTGCATTCATTGCTAGTCGATCCATTTGCACTTATGCGCCGTCAAGCGAAATCAGTGCTCTATTCTCTTGGTGCTTGCCGGCACCTAGACGGCGAGGAGGTTGATTGCGAGGTGACTTCTTCAAGAAGATTGTGAAGAAGCCCGAGCCAATTGTGAGTGGTTTGGAGCTCGCTATCTCCGGAGAGGAGGAAGAGCTATTGTTAGTGATCGAGGAGTAAGGCTTAATTCGTGGAGCTGGTCCAAGGGTACTTGGGCTTTCCTCAACGTGGACTAGTGAAGACCGGCAAGTCTTCGATACCACAGAAAACATCGGGTGTCTCATTGTGATCATTTCCTTACCTTGCTTTAGTTTTATTTTACTAGTTGAGCAATTTGATATTTGCTATATTTATTTGTATTTATGATTGAATTGTTGTATCAATTGCTTAGAATTACTAGAATTGAGTATGTGTGGTTTATCTAGCATTCTTGTCTTGTGATAAATTGCTATTACTTGTTTAATTAGGCAAGAAATTTTAACACCTCCTATTCACCCCCGCTCTAGTCGGTTATCCTTGATTCTACATTCGGTGAGCCCTCCTCATCGCCAGCCACTTCCGATGAACCTTGGTATGTGCACACCCCAAAAATAAAACCTTGGCACCTCCCGGATTCCATCCACACCCTTGCTTGCCGTCAGTGACCACCGCCTGGGCGCGCGCGAGCTCGTCGCTGTCGACCTCTGCTCGGGTGCCAGAGCACAGACGTGCTGAACAGGCCATCCACTTGGGCTAGGCTAAATCAGCCTAAAGGCCAAAAAACCAACCCAGCTGAGCCAATGGGCCAAGCACACAATGAATGATGGCCCAACACTATGCAAGCCTAGCCCAACACTATTTAAAGCCCAACCCAGTAATCCGAACCCAACACTGTTTAGACCTGAAACTATTATTGTGCTTGAACCTGACTTGTTACTATTCACTAAAAACTCATTTAACATGTATATACTCATTTCGACCATTTCAAGCTCGTTTAAACCAGTTCCAGATCTATTTCGCTAAACCAGACTTCGATGAAACCCGAACTTGCCTATATTTGGTTTTTCTTGAATTTTGTTCCTTTATTATTTTATTTTATTTTGTTAGCTTGAGTTCTTTCAAGCACGAACTTATTTACTTGTCTTTTTTGCGCTAGCTCCCAGATACACCGAACCTGCCATTCCAGAAGTAGGTCAAGACTCCGAAGACTTTGAACCACTTGAATACTTTGAGTAGCAAGGCAAGTGTCATGTTTTTGATAATGTTGACCTTACATTGTTTAATTATTTCATTATTAGTACTTTCATTATTATTATTTCTGCACTGTTATTTATTTAAAACAATTATTTAGAATGACATGATAACTATTTATGTCCTATCATTGAAAAATGCCATGATTTACTTAAAGGCCATATTCACCTTGATAACCTTAATAATTATAAAGTATTGTATAATTAATCATCAGTAGACTAGTCAATCAAATTATTTGTACTATTAAGTTACTTCGGCATTTTGCCAATAGATTAATAAAATTGTGCTAAGTTTAAAGATGACTCATGAAAAGCCACTAGATGGTTGAAGTCTATGACCTTACCTTAGGGTGGAGGTTTTGGTACGATTTAGTGACAGTGCCATAATACATTATATTTGTGATTCATTGATTGCCTTATTTGTGAAAAATAAGGACTAGAATTTGATGCTGAGTACAGGACATATAAATCGCTCAGTCATAAGTTTTGACTGAATATCTAAAGGAGGGTTAGCTTTTCCAGTGGTTAGAACGGCTTGCGTATAATGGGGTGGTATGGAAGCAGTATCTTCCATACTTAACAACAATTAAGTCTTCCCAGAATTGGTTCACGGTTTTCACTTTCACTAATGGATTACTGATAATGAGTGGCCACAAGTCTACACGGTAGAAGCTAAAAAGAGGAGAGCAGTGAAAGACCTTGTTATTTTAACTCAGTTGCACATTATTTGTTATGTATCTATTACATGACATTGAGAGTTTGATATATCTTGAGAGCAAAGCTAGACAACTCTGCAGAATCGAACTAATTATATTCGGATATACCGTGCTTCCGGTAAATAAAACTATGTTTAATAGGTGAATCCATCAGCAAGGCATAAGTAGCATTTGTTATGTTTCTTATTTGGTAATCAAGTTGATTAAACCCCCTTCTCCTTAAGAAGTTAGGTTTTGCTTTAGAAAGTCATTTACAAATAAACATGCATCCACAAATGCAGTAATAAAGATAACACCTCCCCTTCTCTTGAAATAATGAGAAGTAGTTAATTGACATTATTCTTTGTGTTTGTTGAGTACAGTTATACTCATACTTACTAAACTATCAACAGAAGAATCTTACAAAGAAAATGAAGAACCATTCGAAGAAGATTTCGAGGATTCCTTTGGTGTAGATGATATCTAGTTTTAGGTTTCATCATCGCTCAGACACGCCTATGTGGTTTCTCTTTGTGATGTAATTATAATTTTGGCTTGGACACCTAGCTATGTAAACCTGACTATTAAGCTGTAATCCTATAATAAAGTTTGGTTTTTATATTGTAAATTTGTGTTTGTATAATACACACTCGTTAACAGCACTCTGCAGCTGAACATTCTGTATAATTGCAGGAATTCTAACGGTACCAGAAACGGGGCGTTACACTTTCCAGCCGAAGATGCAAACGATGAAAACGCACCGTTGGGTTGGGTGGTCACGCGCGCGCGCAGAAGATGCTCCACTTCATACCGTCGGTTTACCCCAGGCCAACCAGGCAACCACAGAACGCCCGGCAGCACATTGCAGAAGGCGCACATGCGACCTCCACCACATGAAGTCCTCGGCAACGAGATGCCACAAAATATAATCCTCGCTCCTTGTGGACGTCGATTTCGAATCCTGATCTGCAACACCAGAAGATCCTTGTTTGCGTTCCAATTAACTAGGCATCGCTAACCAGCATACAAAAGCTTGTCCCCAGCTCAGTAAGAGGGGACACATTGGCATATCGCCGTAAGGAGAGCTAGCATGTACATTCACAAGGCAAGCACACGAATATATAGATTTAATCCTTGTACATCATAGAGTAGAGCTGTTGAAAAAGTTTGATATGGTCAATTAAGTGGTCCAAACTCCGTAGTACGAGATGCCCTTTACAACAGATATAGATTTTTTTCCCGCTAATTACACCCTTGTGCCTCTTGCTCATATGAAGCCTAAAATATCAACGAAACAATAAGCGAGGACTCCACAAAGGGTACATTATCTATTCAAACCTGTATGTATTCTTGTGGTTCAATGAGGAAAATCTCAACGTTTCAGATACTACTACAAAGCTCACACCCACCGTTAATCTATGGCAATTATGAGGAACCCAACTGAAATATACATGAGGAAGACAGGGTATAGGGCCAGAGCCTTTCTCCTTGGGTTAACAGCAGCACTCATGAATGGATAGGCAGCCCAGGAGCTCCACGCCAATGTGACTGTCACCACGATGATCTTTAGTATGACACTGTCCTTCAGCATGCAAATTAGAGCCCCGACATCCAGAGGAAACAAGCAATAGCCAAGAAGACTGAGGCTTTGGAAGAAGATGATGTGTCCACCCTGCAGGGAAGCATCATGAAATCATTCCGAAATTCCACAATAGGTATAGTTTGATTAGCATTGCAGCAGTTGCACACCACCAACAAGCAAGCGCGCATGTGTGCATGTGTGTGAGAGGTCTTACCAGAAGCAGAACATTTAATGTTAAAATTATAGCCCCAGCTGCCAGGACAGCGAATGCAACAGCAAACACTTCAGACTACAAAGACAAACGACACAGTAATCAGCATTTCACACAGAAGGAAATACATAGCTCAGATAAACTGTAAACTATAGAATGATAGAGGAAAAAGGGACACACACACAGTATGTTGTCTTCTAGAAGAAAATTAAATAACGCTAATATGCTTAACAGAGAGAAAACGAAACAACAGTTACTTCAAAAGTAAATAGTTTGGTCAATCTCTAAGACAAATATATAAGGAGATAATTTGAACAGACACGCTTTCTTCCATATCATGCGTCCATCTACATGTGATCATAACCACAACATTTGATGCCATGCCTTACATTTGAACATGGTAAAAGGCTAAAAGCAGCAGAGAAAGAAAATTGTATTTTGGCATATTCTCAGCTCATTCAGGACAAACACCTAACCGGCTCCTCTCCAATGCAACTAAATTTCTTTCAAGTAAATAGCAGCATAGCACTCTTTCTGCAAAGAAAAATATTGAAGGAATTTTGGTTTCTTCTAGGTGTTCAGGGCCATAAAAAACTGCTAACAGCTCAAGAATAAATCACATACCAGCCTGTTTGATATGGCTGTGGCTTTTGACTGAAATTTTTGAATTTTAGTTGTTTGCGACAAAGCTTACGGACAGAGAGATAATCGCTTGCGATTTTGGATTATATAGATGTTGAGCTTTTAATATGTACTATAATTAATTTATAGATCCCGTCTTAAAAAAATACTCCGTTTAAAAGTTAAATACTGTAGCAAAAGCCAAAAGCCGCTTTTAGAAGCCAAAAAGAACAGGCTATATAAAAGAATTACTGTAGCCTTTCAGATTAGAACCAATCAAGATCATATTTTCTACATAAAGCAGCACTTCTATTAATTTATTTTGTCACTACTCAGTACTTACTACTACAGACTCATGCAACTGGTTCTAGAAGCTCATATTTTGTTATCAGCATCAATGTTAAAAGTGACCCCTACACATTTTCAGTTCATATGGATGTCCACATGTTCACATAGAACATAGATTGTTAGGCACACATATCCAGCAAGCTATACCATATTGTGTAATAAAATAATAAATAATAGCACCTAATTTGTCAAATTTGCACATACAATAGTTGGAGCTCAGCATGAGTCTACGACTGGCCCATTTAACAATTCTGGTGCTTCCCAAATGGCTCAAAGGTTGTGAAAATAAATACGTAAACAAAATATGTTAGCTCACTGTTAAGTAAAGAATCCGGAGGAGAATCAAGCAACAAAGGAAGCCACTTATCCAAAAGTAAAATTGCATGAGAGGATTCGAGGCTAGGCAATTTTGTAGCACTAAATTTTTGTATATGGCAAGAATCCGAGGATCCTAGGAGATTCAAGAGGGTTGTGAGTGAGCAATAATCTCTTGTATTTTTTTGAGGTTATGCTTAAAGAATTTGCGATCCGCTTCGCCAAATATTTTCTCTCATCATGGTTGCTTCAACATCCTTTTGGTTCTTTCTACGAAATTCATCTTCTTCGTTCTTGATACCGTGCACGCTTGTGCCGTATCTCATAAACTCTGCTACGATCCGGGGGCTGATACGCATAAGGGGTATCAGAGTGTAACAAGTGGTATCAGAGTCAAGACCAGATTAATCTGATTTATGATAAGGTCAGTAAAGCGTCAGGTGGCACAAAATCAAAATTGATGTCGATGATATGGAATCAAGTAGAGAAATTTGACCGTGAAAAAATCTTAGCATGTGGTAATGCGTGGTGAAGGATGTCTTTGTCTAACAGGGGCTAATCGATGCTCTTGAAAGGGCAAACCAGAAAAGACATCCGACGAAGATTGAAAAGTGATGGAGTGGATGACTATAAATACAATCCTTCTATATCTCTCCGATGAGGTAGAGTACTCAGTGATCAAGGAAAATTCGCTGAAAAAATTATGAAATGAATTAGAAAAATTGCATATGGCACAATCACTGATAAATCGATGGGTGCTGAAGCGACAATTGCACAAGTTGCGCATAGAGGAAGGTACACGGTCCGTTGACCATCTCAACATCTTCAACAAACTTATCACACAGCTAACTAGTGTGAATGAGAAAATTAAAGAGAACAACAAGGTCGTCATGTTGGTATCATCTTTACCACCATCATAGAAGCAATTGGTGATCAATATTCTTGTCGAAAAAACCACTCTTAACTTCAATGAGGCAGTCGCATATCTATTAGAGTCGGGAGTCCTTAAAAGAGACATTGGAATCTTCATTCTCGCGTGATCAAGCATTGGTTGTAAGTGCTACAAGCAGAAGCAAAGGTCGCAAGAAGAGCAAGACCAAGGGCACATGTGTATGCTGTCACATGATAAAATTGTCTAAGTTTGAAGTAAGTGAAAGGTGTTTGCTTAGTGGTGGTAGAAAAGTATGATTCAGAACTATGTTATCAAGGCGTCGCCTAGGCGACACCTAGGCGTCTTGGCGCTTCAAGGTGGACGCCAGGGACTGGCGCCTAGTTTTTCATAGTTAGGCGGTCGACTAGAGCTTCCAGGCGTGGAGATGTGGCGCTCGCCTAGAGTAGAAGCTATTAAAAGGGCTGGGATATGGAAGGGAGTGAGAGAGAACCGGCGTCGTGACTCCTAAGCCGGTCGTGCGCCTCGCCGCCTCGTGCCGCTCGTGCGCCTCGTCGCTCGTCCCCGCCTCCGGATCCGGCGTCTTCTCTCGTCCCCGCCTCCGGATCCGGCGTCTTCGCTCGTCTCCGCCTCCGGATCCAACGTCTTCGCTCGCCCGGATCCTGCGCCTCGGCCTCTCCCCGCCTCGCTCGGCCCTCGCCCGACTCGCCTGCCGCGCCTCCGGCCCTCCACCCCGGAGAGAAAAGAGGGGAGAGGAGAGGGGATTTGGACCAAGCCAAAGCACAGGAGAAGATCGGGCCAAGCGGGAGAGCGGGTGAGTGGGAGGACCGGGCCTGCCGGGGGTTCCCACTCCCAGGCGCGTCGTCGCCGGATCTTGCCCGCCGAGTCGGCCCCACTGCTGCCGCTTTTTCCGGTGCCGAGCTCCCACGTGCGCTCTCTCGGATAGAATGGGGAGGCGTCCTCCTCTTTATCCTTCGTTTGACCCACCGACAGTGGCCCTCTCCCTTTCTACAATAATACATGTGTCAAACTGTCAAATATAAAGTATAAACTATCCTATTTTCTTATTTTCCCTACCATCGTCTAATCATCGCCTAGACGCCTAGGCGTCCTGGCACCTTCGGAGCGCCTCGCCTCGCCTTGTCGCCGTGACAACATAGATTCAGATGTTCTAGTCATCAGTAAACCAGGTACTTCTCATGAATGGATATTAGATTCAGGTTATTGTTTCCATATATGTTCAGTGAGGGAGACGTTTAACGAATGATCTCTACGTCCAGCATATGGAACTGTTCACTTAATTGATTACAAAGAGTATGAATTACTGAGGTGAGAATGGTTACATTGGAGATATATGATAGAGCACATCTCACATTGACGAGAGTTTGGTATGTTCCCAGTTTAAAGAAGTATTTAATATATATGAGGTCGCTTGAATCATGTGAGTTACTTGCATAGGACAAGTAATCATGATAAGTATCTAGAGCAATGGAGGATACCGATTAAAAGGTAATCTTAAAGGTGGAGCAACCAATAGGTCTAATAAAAATCCAGGTCAAGAGAAGGAAACCGTGTCATCAACGATAGATACTCAGATCTCATCTGTAGTTATGTGCGGAACTGCAAAGATGGTTACAAAATCTAGCAAATACAAAGACGAAGGTGCGAGCTATTGGAAGAAGGCATGGTCAAACCAACCACACGGTACCGGGGAGCAAGTGGAGTTCAGAGACAGTACAAACCTATGACATAGAAGGCTGTAGGAACAGGTATGGTTAACCAAACTACACATCGAATGAGCTCTCAAGTGGAGGCTCCTTGCAGGCTAGCCCGAACATTGACACACACATCGCGTTGATGTGCATGAACCCCTATGATGGGGGCATTCCCAAAAGTGAGAGGAAAAACAAAATAAATAAACAAATAAAAGGTGGAGCCGACTTGAAGTGAATTCTTATATGAGCACATTGACTTCAATAGATAAGAGTCAATGTGGAGATTGTTGAGTTAGGATGACTCACATCTACTCTTTTCGGATTTGAAAGGTGTGCTATAAAGTCCTAGATGAATCCTACTAAGATTAGAACTCGTATTTAGATTATGATTCCTACTCTAAATTGAAGAAGAGCTAGGAGGGACTATACAAACCATGGGGGTGACCATGAAGAGAAACCAAGCAACAAAGCAAAGTCATTCATCCAAAGGTAGAGGTGCACGAGAAGATTAAAGGGTAGTTAATTATTTAGCACTAAATTCTTGCATAGGGTAAAGATCCAAGGGTTCTAAGAGACTCAAGAGGGTTGTGAATGAGCAACAATCTCTTGTATTTTTTTTTTGAGACTGTGCTTAAAGAATTTACGATCGATTTAGCCAAATATTCTCTCTCGTCGTGGTTGCTTCAACGTCATTATTTTGGTATCCTACAAGATTTATCTTCTTTGTTCTTGATACCATGCACACTTGTGTCGTATCTCACAAACTCTAATACGATTCAGGGACTGTTGCGCATAAGAAGGGACAACATAATGGTTAAACTTCATGTATATTTATTCTTTATTAGTGAATGGCAAGCTGTTACAGTTATTTTCATTCTTTCTACGAGGATCTTCATTTTTCATACCATGCATGCTCATGCCGTATCTCACAAACTCTGATACGATCCGGGTGTTGTTGTGCATAAGAAGAGATATCAAAATGTAACAATTCACCATTCCCCAATAGAGAGTAAAGATACATGAAGCTTAACCATTATGATGTCTCCTATCCATTTTAGAACTAATAACGCAGTGCATTCTCAAATCTCAAACAAGCCCTACCTGAATAACTGATATCAGTTAGAGACTTCAGCATTTACAGTAGAATTCATTTTTACGATGATGAACTAACTAGAACTATCAAAGCGTGAAGGTGAACTGAAATGGGGACACTGGAACCCACACTTAAGCAAGCACAGGATCCACACCTCCTGTAGCATTAAACCTTACATGTAAAAAGCAAAATCAATTAGATACAGCATTACGAATATTACGAGTGATCACTCTCCTCACATCCCCTGGTACCCAGTACTTAAGTCTTATAGCATCATACTAGCTGAATGCTAGAGCTTTGCTACGGATAAAAAAATCATACTATCTCAACACGTCGAGTCAACATTGTCAGGATTGGCCTACCCGGTCCGCGCCCTTGGCTCCGCCTCTTCGCTCGGACGTGTCATGCCTCCGCCCCTCAGCTCTGCCGCACACCCGGTAAAACCACCACCAACTCCCTCTTTTAATTAGTACAGATTCGATCATCCAAAGAGCAACATTGAGCTTGTAAAGGAATATGATCACCGAAGCTTGCCTCCAAGGAAACCATGAAACGTAACATCTAGTTCAGTAATGTACAGTCCAATCTACCTCCTAATAGATATCATGAAACCTACCAGATCGAAGACTAACCACGCAACAACTACATCGCCACAGATGACAGATCCACACAAGAGCTAACACCAGATCTGGTTATCGAGGGCGGTGTAGGTACCTTCTTAACGGAGGCAGACCAGGAGAGTGTGAGGCCGAGGAAGACGATGAAGAAGAACGGGCCCCAGAGATCCCAGTCCCTGAGCGCCTTGCCAGGATCCTCGCGGTAGGGGTTGGGGAAGACGACAAGCTTGAGGTTGCTAACGATGCGGGCGAGGTCGCGCTTGACGGTGTCCCATACGGGCTCAGTCAGCGTGTTGGGAGGGGGGCCAAAGCCGTCGGACGCGATGGGTACGGAGACGGACGCGGGCGGGGCGGCGGGCGGCGCGTAGGGCACGGAGATGGGGATGGAAGAGGCGGGGAGAGGGGGCTTGGTGTGAGCGGGCGGCGGGGGCGGGGAGGTGGAGATGGGGATGGAGGCGCGCGGAGGGGAGGGTGGCTGCGCGGGGAGGACGGTGGCGGAGGGCGCCGCGTAGATGAGGCTCTCGATCTCGTCCATGTCGGACTGCGCAGACGAGGGGTGGAGGGGGATCGTGTCGCCGTGGTTGTGCGACATGGCGACGGCGGCGGGAGCCGGGGACTCTCGGTGAAGAGTAGGTGGATCTGAGGAGACGGTGGAGGAGAGAGAGAGAGAGAGAGGTCGCGGTAGTGTCAGGTTTCGGGGTTGGGGAGGTGCGGATTTGCGGCTTCCTGCCTACCTGCTTGCTTCGTGTCGTGGGAAATGGGAATCAGGACTAGGGAGGGAGACGCGGATGGCACGTGTGCCCTGCCTGCAGCACAAGGGCAGCAGCGAGCGACTGCACGGTTGACGCGTCGTCCGTTAGAGAAATGGACGGCCCAGATCGGGTGTGTTAGCTTAGCATAAGCAAGCGTCCGTTCCAGGATTGATCTCCGATGAATGGAAAATCCAGTTCCAGGAGAGCAGAGAAGAGGCGTCGAATTGATTTCGTACTCAGTAATTCTAAGATGGAGACATAATAAGGTAATAAATAATTTAAGCGGTCTAACATGTCTGCTCACCTGTTCATGCTCTGTGCCGTCAATCGCCGTTCTTGCAGCTCCTCTACTCATCCACCCTCAGCCTCTCACGAGTCACGAGCTCCACCATCACCCGCCTTCACCGAGAGCCATTACAGTCGAGTCCTGGGCCTGACAGGTGAAGAGCACGGGAAGCGCTTTAATTTACTGTGGTGAGCAAACAACGAGCGTTGCAAAATGTTCGCATTTGCTTTTTTTTTTCTTTTCCTTTTTTTAGAGCAACCCGGCAAGAGCGCGGCCTCCTTTTTCCTCGTCTTCTATTGATCGCTTATGACTAGAGGGAGTAACGGCTCTGTTTTCCGCCAAAGCGAATTGCATGTGTTGGTATTAAGAGAGGAAAGAAGTTTTAGAAAAAAGTACTATACAATGCAACCACAGCTCCCAACCGTGCTGCTGAATACTGAAAAGGACCTTACAGCCGAGAAAACGATCAATAGCTCTACTAGCAATAGCACGCTTGGAACGTCAAAACGATCGAGGTAAATCCAGACTCCCCAAGATAAACAAGTGGAAAAAGGTCTGTGTACAATAATTTCTCCACAAGAAAATTCGAATTTCTAACACCAACCAGCAAAACCTAAATCTAATACGAATTCAATTGAAATTCCCTAACCATGTACAGCAAAGCTACAGCACAATATCCTTATTTGCGATATTCACTACGGAAAAGGGAAAAATTAACAATTGGGCCCGTGTTCTATACCAGTTATTTCGCTTCCCTAACATGATACTCTTTTATATCGTATAACCACATGAATAAATAAATCAAAATCGAACCTATACCTATGCACAACTAAAAACTGAATGGGAAACAACACTTCTCAAGGGCTCGAGAAAACCATTGAAGCAAGTCTACGTGTTCTTCCTCTACATGTGTGACTGGTGGAGTAAGCGGAAGTACTGAAGGCAGATGTCGATGAAATGCGTCTACAGCAGCTGCCACACCATCTTCATTCCCTATTGCTATTGCCAATTCCATTGTTCGTGATTTTACCTTCAGCAAAGCACCATGAATGGGTTAATAAACACACCTAACTATGCATCTGCTCGTTACCAAAGAATGTGTTAATGCATCGTAAGATTAACAGCAAACTGAGAGACGACAAACGAGCACATGATTAGAAACATAGAATATAATTGAAGCATGAAGAGTAGTACTACCTCGGGATCAAGCATGAATCTTATTGCATTTGAAAGTGCCTCGACAGTAAGCTCTGTTATAGGAATAGGTGCAGGACCCACACCTCGTGCATGAATTCTGTCACCCCAGAAGAACTGATCTCCAAAAAAAGGCACTACAGTGGTTGGGCACTGTTAAAGAGTACAAAGAGTAGTCAAGGACATTCACGAAAGTTTGATGATAGTGAATGATAAGGAAAATGTACGCCATTTAGTGCAGATTAAAGGAGGCCTAGTATATTGAGGAAACTGTGTATTACATGCCTCTATAAGAATATGAGCGTTTTATTTTACAAAAGCTGCAGCTTATATTGCGAACTGAAACCTTCACTATGGATGGTGGAGGTCTCGGAGTGCTCTGGTTTTGTACCATTAGTAAACCGGTAAATGAAATGTTTTGTGCTGAAAAGGTGAAGGCATCATATTCCAAGGCCTCTTATGTTCATCCAACCTCTATCAGTAGTGCAGACTATTTCAGTTGATGAAGACATTAGTAGCTTACCCCAGCTATAAGCCCTGCAGCTGTGGTACCTGCTCCACCATGATGCACCTTATAAACAAACATACAACCTGATTAGTAAACCGTATTCAGAAACAGAAGTACTACTATTGGATGTTACAAGGTACACATTACTGAAATATGTCAAGTCATTTTGTAGTTACTCTCTGAAATGTTCTTAGTTGTTACTAGCGATATTTGCTACCACACTGTACCTGCACCCTTGGTTCTGTACCAGCATATACTGGCCATACCATCCAATATATTACTGAAAATTATAGGTTTGCATTAAATAATTTTACAATGGTGTATACAAGTCATTGCCATAAAAAAGTATAGTACAAGAAAGGGAGCAGAAAAAAGTTCAAGCAAAGAAGAAAATGTGTTATTTTACTGCATGGATCATCAATTAGATGCTCTTCAACAGCCCAAAACCATTGTACGCAAGGAAGAATCAATGAATCATGAAGAAACTCATTTTTGACATGCTTAAATGAACGAGCTGTTGGCATGATATGTAATTTCTGACTTCTGACATTTAGGGAAGAAATTTCTTCCACAACTTCCTATTTTTGCTTGGACATTTTAAGAATGCAATAAATTCAATCCCCCTCCAAAGACTTGCCTTTTTCAGTTATTAACATATCTTTCTGGCAACACTTTATGAAAACTCCTGCAAGTCAACAAAAGGTGACGTTGAAACAGTGGACTTACCACTGCAGCACAGCGGGGAAACAGCCAGTCATGAGGGCAATCCTCCAAAATGAAGACGTCAACTGGAACTTCTGAAACTGCACGTGCAGGTTGCATACATAAATAACAAGGCAGGCTTGGTATATGATGTTCTGTATAGATCAGACAGCAATGCCAATATTAAGGGAAAAAATTATAAACAAATGATACCACTTTTCCTACATAAGTTTCTAAAGAGATATAAGAAACAGCAGCCTACAACAGCAATGCTACAGAACAATGCCTGTATGTTTGAATACTCAAAACCTACATGCTACAGAATAATTATGTCATAAAATGGTATGTGCAATATAAAGATTGGTTAGAAACACAATTAAACTGCTAAAACAGGTAGCTTACAACTTCCAAGATCTCCCCAACCACGGCTAATGATTCCCCTCTGTCCTGTTTCTCTTAGCGCATCCAAAATGATAGTAGTGACCTTCTTTTCATCATCAAGAGGCTTTAAACACAAAATAAACCACATAATCAGAATTAGATGGTTATTATATCAACAAAACAAAAGCAGAAAGAATTATTTTTGACTATTTTATCAACCCATTGTGAAGGGATGATAATAAACCAGATATGATCATATGAAAGCGTAGAGAGTATGAAAAGGGATAAATCATCAATTCCGGTACTCTCCTATTAAGGCTGAAGACATCTGATCTTACAATCTAAGCAGGTCTATCCATCATTTAAGTAATAACAGCCACAGTAACATGATTCATTTTAAAGATACCAAGTAATGAAAGTTGTCATGATTTTCCATTCTTGAAGGTTTAGACTGGTGGGTGAAATGACGCCAAACATCAGGTGTCTGTGTGGAGTCCCACAAAAGTAAAAGGGTAAGCTCTATAGAACAAAGATCAGACCTACGATACTATATGGAGCGGAATGCTGGCGACTAAAAAAACATATATAAAAGATAAATGTAGCAGAGATGAGGATATTGCGGTGGATCTATAGTTACACAAAGCAAGATTGAATCCGCAATGATGATATACGTGATAAAGTGGGGTAGCACCAATTGAAGAAAAGCTTGTCCACATCTTTAACGGAGACTTTTTGAAGTACCGATATGTAGTAGAATTTTAAGATGTACTAAAAACATAAGAAACGGCAGAGATTGACTAAGACTGGTGTAGGAGAAAGCAGTTAAAAGAAACTTGAGGGATTAGAACATATTTAAAGAATTAGCTTTGGATATGAATGCATGTAACATAAGAATGTTTATGGCGGTGTTTTAGGATCCATGTACCGGCATCATAACATAAGAAGAAGGTTTATGGGTGGTGTTTTAGGCTCTCAGTTTAGATGGCAGGATGTAATGTTTAAGGTTTTAACCTTGTAGGGTTTTAGAGTGACATGAGAGGAAACAATTAAAAGAGACTTAAGAAATTAGAATGTATCTAAATAATTAACTTTAGATAGGAATGCATGCAAGTTAACGATCCACATACTGGCATCATAACATAAAAAGGTTTAGGGGCGGTATTTTAGGCTCTCGGTTCAGATGACAGGATGTAGGGTTTATGGTTTTAGCCTTGTAGGTTTTATTACAAGGCTCATTTCTTTAACCTTAAAGAGGTTTCATTATTAGTCTACTTCAACTTATTTGGGATAAAAGACTTTGTTGTTTGTTTGAAGGTTTAGACTGGTGGTACTTGTTATCATCATTCATAAAACTAAAGCAAAAAATATCTATTTCCTTGAAAGATGGTACAATCATTATGAGAAAAAAAATGAAAAATCTACTGGACTGTAATAAAGAATGGGAAAATCATGCTCATGGAAGAAAATTACAGTTCAAGGAAACAAAGAAACAGGGATGTAACTTGCATAGCCTGAGAACACAAAATGCAAAAAAGATGGCAAACGATACACTCTGCAGGCAGAATTACTAAACAAACAGTAAACGAGGTACAATACTAGGTTATTGAACTGTTTTCTGATCATCATAGGTCCTTTTCAGTTTTCACATAGGGTCCATAGTATTGCAAAATGGACCTTGGTCTACTGCAATGGGCCAAAGGCCAAAATTATGTACATGTACATGTGTAGGTAAATAAGCAAAGAAGACCCTACATAAGAGACCAATCACACAATTAATGCAATATCTAACAATGACTTTGGAGAGGTATAAGTTGTGCTGAGCTTGAGTCTGTGTCTTGGTGAAGAAATCTGATATCTGAAGCTTCGAAAGCACATACTGGAAAGTGACAACTTGCTCCTGCACCTGCGATCTCATATACGAAGCATTGACACCAATATACTTGGTGAGCTCATGCTTCACTGGATCTCGAGCAATACTGATCGTATCGGTGCTATCTGACAAGAAAGGAGTCGGCGCCGAGACAAAACACCGAAATCCTCAAGTAGCCACCGTAGCCAAGTGATCTCAGCCATCAACGATGCCATAACCCTCAACTCCACCTCAGCACTCGAATAAGAAACAACAGTCTGCTTCTTGGTCTTCCAGGCAAGTAGAAAGGAACCAAAGAAAACATAACAGACAAAAAGAGACCGGCGATCAGAATGATCACTAGCCCAAGTCATATCAGAGCACACCTGAAGCTACAAAGAGTTGGAACAAGGAAAAAAAGGCGTCGAGTGATGGTTCCACAAAGGTATCATAGAACACGAGGAAGGTGGTTGAAGTGAAGCTAAGTGAGAACAGAGACGAACTATCTCAGAATGTGAACTAGGTGAGAAATGTCAGGTCAAGTAATGCCAAGGTAGACGAGACTCCCAACAAGGCGGTGGTAGCGAGTGGAATCCTCAACAGATTCACCGTTAGTGGACCAAAGGTGAACTCCAAGCTCCATTGGAGTGTCCACCATTCACTGATCAATGAGGCAAATGCAAGCAAGAAGATCATAAATATATTCTCTTAGGAGAGGTAGTAGCCCTTAGGCATAGAATAGACTTTGATCCCAAGGAAGTAATGAAGAGGACTCAGATCAAACATCAATAATTGCTCACTAAGACGCTTCTTCACAAAATCAATGCACTTGAGGGTTATCCCCAGCAATGATCATATTATCAACATAGAGAAGAAACGTTCAACCACAAGAAGTGTGGACAAAGAGAGCAGATCGTGATCACTAACGAAGATGCCGGCAACAGTGACAATGGAAGAGAAGCACTAAAACCAGGCACAATGGGCTTACTTGAGCCTATAGAGAGAGCGGCAAAGGCGACAAACCATGCCGTCAGGGACAGAATGCCCAGGAGATGATTGCATGCAAACCACACAGCTCGTCATTGAGAAAGTCATTCTTAACGTCCAACTAAGATATAGACCACTGACAAACAGAGGCCACGGCAAGGAGTGCGAACAATGGCCATATGAGCAACAGGAGCAAAGTTCTCATCATAATCACGGCCATGCTCCTACAAAAAACTGTGCGCCACAAGATAAGCCTTGCAACACTCAAAGAAAACTATCTGAGTGAGTCTTAATCTTGCACTCACTTGCACATGATAGGAGTGACACGAAGGTAAAGGGACAAGATCCCAAGTACCAGTATGCTCCAAAGCAGCAATCCCCTCAGCCATAGCATGCTGCCACTCCTGGTGAGCAGCAGCCTCACGATAAGTCATAGGCTCAACAAGAGCAGCGGCTGTGAAGCCGTAACGCTCAGGAGGCCTAACAGTACAACTATTGAGTTGCATGCACCAACCAATTCACCCAAAATCTTAAACTGATGAGGAAAGGTGGGCAATTCACTTATACTTCAACACTCCCCCTCGCGTGTAGACTCCTCAGGCCTAAGACATGGAATAGAAGTGGGCTGCAATTATTTTTTTTAATTGCACGAACCACATCTGAACTCAAGACCTCTTGGCTCTAATACCATATTGAGTTGCATGCACCAACCAATTCACCCAAAAGCTTAAACTGATGAGGAAAGGTGGGCAATTCACTTATAATTCAACAACAACGATCACGAAGATCATATCTGGAAGGAGAGGCTGGAGCAGGACACCCAACAAGGATAGAAGAGTGGAAGGAAAAGAGGCTTCAACTGGAGAAGTAGTAGGTCTCGGATGACGAGAGTAGTGCAACGGAAAAGGGGAGATCTCAAAAGAAGAGCTGGTAAGAGCCTTCGAAGGAGACGAGGACGATTATGGCAACTGAGAGAAGACAAGGGCAGGAGGAATCGAAGAGTTAGGAAAAGTCAGAACAAATCGACTCAAGGGAAGCGGAACTGGTGGTAGAAGGGCAAGGGTAATAAGGACGAGACTCATCGAAAGTAACGTCACGAGATATCCTCATCCTGCGAGCAACACGATCATAACAACGATAACCCTTATGCTCAGTGTTGTAGCCAAAGAAAATACACTCAACCGATTGATCAGTTAGCTTGTTGCGCCCACGAGGTGGAAGAAGAATGTAACATACACAACCAAAACAACGGAAGTGACTGACTGTACCGAGGAGTCATACCAATAAGACACTCAGTGGGAGTACAACCCTAAAGAGCAGAAGAAGGCCGACGGTTCATAAGACAAGCAACCGTAGAGATAGCCTCAGCCCAGAAGTGAGGTGGAACATGATAAGTATAAAAGCATGAGTTGTCTCAAAAGGCGACGATGCTTACGCTCAGAGCCACCATTCTGAGCATGAGCATCAGGATAGGAATATTGAGAAAGAGTATCATGCTCAGCAAGAAAACGGTAAAGCGCACTCGAGAGGTACTCTTCAACAAAGTCAACACGAAAAACCCAAATGGCCAAGTCAAACTGAGTTTGAACCATGATGGTAAACTGCTGGTAAATAGAGAGGACCTAATTGCAAGACGATTTAAGATAGAGCCAAGTGTATCTCGAATAATCATCAATAAAGATCACAAAGTAGCTATAACCCCCTTTCGAAACGAAATAAGCCGAGCCCCATACATCAAAGTGAACAAGATCGAAAGGATGTTGAGACACAATCACTAGAGGAATATGGGAGTTGCAGCTACTTCCCAAGCTTACAACAAGTACAACGTAAAGTAGAGTTGCTAGAAACATAGCCTAAGACACTACTACCTATTAGTGAAGAAAGATGATAACCACCAATGTGACCTAACCAAAGGTGCCATTGAACAATTGTAGTGAAAGAAGCAACTGAAATGGAGGCGGTGGTACTAGCTGACTGGCTGGTGGAGGCAATGGAAGGGAGGTAAAACCAATTGAGCCCCCAAAGGCGCGAGAATCATGGCGCCTAGGACTAGTCCCAATCAGAGTCCCCATGCGACGATCCTGAACACAACAAGAGTTAGGCTCAAAAATGATACGACAACCGTGATCAGTGATCTGACTGGCCTACATAGGCCCTATTCAAAACAGGTGCGGCTGATGGCCTTTTATTGTGGCTTATGGCTTTTGGTTGCTCTTTTCAAGACAACGATGGAGACGTCGACGCGACATTGCATGAGGCGGCGGGCTTGGGAAGTCATTTGGTGAAGCGTCTTCAAGAAGCGCTTGGAGAAGCCGCCCCGTTTGTTTTGGCTTCCAGAGAAACCAAAGCCAAAAGGACCCCAAAAGCCATTTTGAACAAGGCTATAAGCTGCATTATAAGTTTAGAAACATGAGAAACTATGGGAACATAAAACAAAGTAGAGAGGGTGCCTCGTCCTGCAACAAGAGGTAGCATCTACAGTCTGAACTGTGAAGAAGATTAGGACTCACAGAAGTGAGGTGAGTAGAACCGGTGTCATGTGAAAAGAAGCACTAGAATCCAAGATCCAAGGGGATGTTGAGGAGGTGGCGCAGAGCCAGATAACCGAGCAGCAGACCTAGGTACTGAGGCAAGTATTGAGGTGGCAAGGCATCAAAGCAAAGTGAGCATCACCTGGTGAACATCGACGTAGGAGCTCTGGCGAGGGCCTAACTAGGAAGAGCCATTAGGACCCTTCGGGATACAACCACTCTTGTGGTCCTTCCCCTTCTTGTAGCACTACTAGGGACGTGTGCCCAACATTGTCACAATAGTCGCAGTTGAGACCTGCATTGGTGCCAGCAACCACCGAGGCGGCTAAGGCACCTATGCAGGAGAAAGCTGGTGGAGCAAGAGTACAAGCAGTAGCTGGTGGAACTGGGATGTGAGCAGCCAAGACAGAAGTGGACTGCAGTTGACCCCCTACCCCTAGCACATGAAGGCGACACTCCTCGGCACGAATAGAAGTGAGGGCCTCCATCAAGGCCGGACGAAGCTGGCGCATCAGTAGATGAGCATTGGCGGGATCAAACTCTAACTGAAGACATGTCAAGAAATCGTAGAGACTACGAGTTTCCAGTGAGCCCGCTAGCATACACAACAGGGATAGGTCCGATAGATATCCAGTCCCAAAAAGTCAAGCTGACGCCATACTACAGACATCTACTGGCAGAACTCGTCTACAGTGGCATCCATCTGCTGAAGGGATTGCGCCTAGTGCATGATCGATCGAGAGGTACATAGCATCGCTGGTCAACTAATAGTGGTCATGGAGCTCTCATTAGCTGAGGTCAACAACTCAAGCACGTCCATAGAGGTCGACGTCCACGCTACCCACTAGAATGGTGGAAGCACGAGCCTCATCATCCTACCACACCTTATAAGCATGGATTTGCATCTGGTAAATCTCCATCACCTCCTCAAAGGATATAACTGAAGCTCTCTAAGTAGCCTCATTGGCATCCGTAGGAAAAGCAGGCTCGGCCGGCAAGGTAGGGCAAGACGGGCAAGGCCGCTTACCGGTGAGGTAGCCCTAGAGGCGCTAGCTCATGTGAATCCGCATGTGCTGAGCCCACTCGTGGTAGTTCAGTCCATTGAAGATGACTAATGGCTTTAGAACCAAGATGACCCTCAAACCACTGGGAAATGCCATCAGGCGTGGTACAACAATTGGCTATGGCGTGGACGAGGTGACGGCGACGAGATCCGACAAGGAGTTGGGTTCGCGTCCAGAGCCGGGGACGAAACCGAGGTGACAGTCCAGCAAGGAAGAGGCCGAGCTCACGTCGTGGACGGTCACTCGAGGCGAGGACGAAGCGGCGGCGAAGTTCCTAGCGCTGGTGGCTTGATCCAAGACCTCAAGGGCCGGATCAAAGCAGCGGTGGGGAAGGAATACTGGCGGCGGCCGAGGCAGAGGGCGATCTGACAACCATGTCCCAAGCGGCGCCAACGGAATTCGAGGCCGAAGAGGCCGGATCCGAGGCGGTGGCGGGAGCGTCGAGCTCGAAGTTCCCAAGCAGCGGCGGCTCAAAAAAGGGGTGACGGCGGCGGGAGGGTTCCAAGGCGGCAACCAGGAAGGTGGCGGCAGGCAGGAAGCGACGACAGGAGGTAGTGTAGTCTAGGGTTTCAGGTGGCAGGACCCTAACCAAGGCTCTAATACCATGTTGCAAATGGACCTTGGTCTATTGCAATGGGCCAAAGGCCAAAATATGTACATGTACATGTGTAGGTAAATAAGCAAAAAAAACCTATACAACAGACCAATCACACAGCTAATGCAATATCTAACACATACCATGCTACCAAAACCAATGTATATTGGTTGGGCCCCGTTGAAGCCATTGTGAAAGCTCTAGAGGCGGTTGATACTTTGTTCCAAGATTTAAGAAGCAATATCCCACAACATCCACTAGAGGACCCCAATCTACAAGAGGACAAGAACATGATTATTATGGGTAACACAAACCTGATTATTAAAGCATACAATTTGCCAATTAAACAAAATTGAGTTTGTAATGACTCATTTCCATCAACTAGAACTAACATATTACTAATCTAAAAAAATCTAGAGCCAACATAAAGTTTTAAATGCTTTTTGTCTCCTCAAAAAGTTAATGGGTGAAGATACACCTTGGACAAATTTTAAAGACCAGAAAGGACATTTGTTGAAACTAAAAGATCATAAGTTCATGAATATACACTTAACATAAGAAGAAAAATGAAGCTACATAAGACAGAAAGGGTATTGCACCATGCATGTGGAAGCTTTTGCATAATGGGTCCAGATGTGCTCAAGCAATTTCAATTTCATTAACTGAAAAATTGTTAGTGTAATTAAGTTAAATAAAGCAATATCAAGATACCATTTGGCTTCGGCATTAGATGAGGGCTCCACATGTATCCAGTAGGTAAGTGTGATATGGATCCATGGTATGTGCTGAAGTAAGCAATAGGGGGCACTTTTAACTTTTTTCTGAAGTCATTTATGAATCCCCTGGTGCCCCACCAAATTATTAAATCCAGAATAAGATAGGATAGCTGAATGTGAGAGAGGTAAAGATGTCAGAATCTGAATGTATATATAGTGCGGGAAAATTAAGACAACAATTTCACCTTCATATACAAAAAATGACAAAATTCATATGTCTAGATTGCATGCGCGCAATAGTGAAAATGTTGAGGTTGTACCCTGTAGGTTGCGCTCTGAGGCATTCGTGCCAAGGGATGAGGGAACTCATTAGTTGGCCTGCCTACAAATGTTAGCAGTTAGAAAAACATATATAGTGTTAGATTAGATCCTGGCCGTATGCCTAGGTCCAACCAGGTTTACTTCCCGGGCCACAGGTTTAAATGGGTTGAACACAACTAAGCCCATGAAAACGAAGCAACACATTTATAAGTGGTATTGAGTCTTCTCCCCCCAAAAAACTAGTCCAATGGGTGGGGGCTCTCTCACACTTATAAGTTGTGCTTTCTCCTCTCCCACAACCAGTTGTGATCAGCCCATTTGGACCTGTGGCCCGGGAAGTAAACCCGGTTGGACCTAGGCATGCGGCCAGGGTCTGATCTAACATATAGCAACCTCACACAAATAGTACATCATAAATATTTGGTAATAAGCAGAGTGTCATTCTATCTTTTACAGTATAAATGAGGAAAATCTATGTGGCATTACGATTTCCATTTTGAATACATGACCCTATTAGCACTGCAGCCGAAAGGGACAAGCTGGGCTGCATGAGGCTAAGGCATAGCGTCAGGTACGAAGCTTCAAGGTTAGTGCACTATAACTATATGTTAGTTATTATCATATTTGATATAACAATCAGATCAGCAATACATGTCTATGAAGTATGACCTTGATTGAAGTTGTAGCTTACCGAGAATAGTCCTCACTACTCACTAGGGCTTCCCAGGGAGTCAATTGTAATAGTTGACAAAATATTCTTAAGCAATGGGAAGAACTAATCTTAAGTAAACTGCAATGACAGTATAACTTTGGTTGCTGCTTAAGAAATTTATTGAGCAGTTACAGAGGGATTCCACAGTATAAACTATTGCTCTAACAAAATCAGTAGCAACTGGGACACAAAAAAAGCAATGTAAAAATCTTCACAGGGATAAACATGATGACAGTATTAAATTTGTGAAATGTTTTCACGCTGGCAGTGAGAGCAGAAAAGACTTACGTCCATGGAAAAGTGAAGAAGATGTGCAGAGGTACTCCAAGTGCCTCAGCAATATGCAGATGTCCTGAATGTAATAGAATTTGTTAGGAGCACAGAACACTACACTAGTATTATCGGTGTCACAGCATGTACATCTTATATGATGCACAAGACAAGAGAGAACCACATGCCAGGAATGTAACTGATTACAGTATGCTATTAGACCAAGCTACCATTTGTCTCAAACTTTCAAGTCACATGAACATCAAAGTTGGCAGAACTTTGAAGGGAAAATTACTTAAGTAACACTGCAAAGATATGCAATTTGGAAAATAACGTCCCATGTGAGGCTGGGGCCATATGTCATTCACACATAGATGTTTTCCAACTAGTGTTATCTTTGTAGTGTCACTGATCAATTTGCCCAAACTTAAAAATGTGAGCAGGTAGCAGGGATATTCCCTTGTTTACTTATTTGTACTGACAACAGTCACTTGTCTTTCTTTTTCGTTTTAAGAAAATCTACATGGTGGAACTTTTCAACTGTGGTGTTCATCGATATATTAAATATCTCAGGGTAAAGGTGAGTAAGTTGGAGCAATTGGTGGAATAGAACTGTCAACACAACAAGACAAGAACTGTGCAGGAGATTTATTGGCCTTAATAGAATGCCAAATACTAAGTAGTTTCAGGGACTCGACAATCATAATTGCTAACTCAAAAGCTAACAGAGTCTCATGTACAAAGTAGTCCTATCTATATATTATAGAAGTGAGACAGGGTTAATTGGAGGCACCATGTTTGCTTGAGGTTAGAAATTTCTGCATTGTATGGAAGAATGGAAAGTGTCAAACAGATAAAGATATCCAAGTTCTATGATGAATACAACTCTATACCATATATAGAGGTGTACGTTGTGCCATCTAGCCATGCAATTGCGCGTGATTTAGAGCTGGTTAGATAGAAGAACATGTTAAATTAACAAAGAAGATAAAAAGCTAAGAACATGAAGCAAATAAGCAGTGCAATGATGGGCAGACCCACCTAAAGCAGGAGGATTTGCAATTATTGCCTGAGCTCTGAAAGGTGTTCCAGTATCCAAATCAGGCTCTGTGCATGCAGGTAGAACAGAGAAAATGATTTCCTTAAGCTGCTTTCTTTGAACAGAAATCTCTGCAGGCCAAGCCAGGCAAAATCCTTTGTTTTTGGTCATATCTGCAGTTAAAAGTGCATCCCTTAATCAAATTAAGTATGAGTATAGTGCCAGCATACTTATAAATTTAATTCGCTAAAGAATTGGATCCATTGAAAACATCTAGGCCCCTTAATTAGAGTTTTGGTAATTAATGACGAATTATGAACATAGGACTAATGTTTGTGCTAAGATTGTATAGATAAAATTTCATGTGTGCACATGGTTGTCACGGTAACCTCGGCGACCACGGCGCCTAAGGAGCGCCTGGACGCCTAGTCGTCCAGGCGGGCGCCTAGTCGTCCTCTAGGCGTTGCTAGGCGAGCTAAGAAATGCATATAGAAAAGAGTCTATACAGAAGAAATGCATATAAGAAGGATCATATTGTAATTTCAAAACTTGAGAGGGCTCACTCGCAAAAAGCCAAAATCACTCTTATTCCCACGCTCATTTGCTCAACTCATTTCGATTTCTTCGCCACTCGCCGCCGATTCGCCGTCGCTCCCCATCTCCTCCTCTCCCTCTCCCTTCCGCCATCTCGTCTCTCCCGCACCGCGAGCCGAGGCGCTTCGCGGCGGCCGCTCCTCTTCCGCCGCCGCTCTCCATCGCCTCCAGCGGCGCGGCAACCGGAGGAGGCAACGGAGAACCGACCGGCGACGCAGAGGAGACCGCGGATCCGGCGTGATCCGGCGGAGGCGACGGCGGATCCGGTGAAGACGGCGAATCCGGCGGAGAGACCGCGGATCCGGCGGAGAGACCGCGAATCCGGCGGCAGCGGCGGCGATCCGGCGGAGAGACGGCGGATCCGGCGGAGGAGACGGCGGATCCGGCGGCGGCAACGGCGGATCCGGCAGCAGCAACGGCGGATCCGGCGGCGGCGGAGACCTCTCTTATGCTCAGTTGCTCACACGACCACACGCCATGCGCCCGCCCAGCCGACGCCGCGCCTCGCCTTGTCTTCGCCGTGGACGCCGTGTCTCCCTGGGCGCCCGCCTAGCTAGCCAAGGCGAGGCGAGCCTCCACGGCGTCCGCTCCGGGCCGACTGGACGCCTAGGCGACGCCTTGACAACCATGTGTGTGCAAAGGTGAGGAACAAGCTGTATGGAATATTGACGTCAAGATTTCAAAGATGAGGTACAAAAATTTAGGATCTCTTTTTCAATTTTACCGGTCTTAAGAGTCAAGGTGAAAGACCGGATTATAGGCTAAATGTCGTACTATTAAGAGGGATCTTTGAAAATAGCTTGATAACATGCATGCATTTGAAAATAAGTTTGAAAACCCATTGTGCTTTCTCAGGAAAATTGGTAGTACTGCGCTTGCCGAAGCGGTATTCAAGGCGATCGCGATATCTGTAAATGTAAGCAATATTACCGTAAGCGCGTAATCTTAGGACTATATGCGGTATGTTTTTTCGAGAGCACCCTTCCGGGACTTCAACTCATCGAAATCGGTAATCACAGAATTTGAGCAGCGGAACTACGCGGTCGCGGTAATACCGCATGGTACTCTGATATTCTGCTTTCAGAATATTTTTTCGAGAGAGTCCCCGAGTGAAAACTTAGCGGCGGAAATCGGTATCTGGTGTTAGCACGGCGGAACTACCGCGATCTGCGATGATCTACCGCGACGACATGAATTACCGCGATGCGATGTCTGCGGTGTTATCGGTAATACCGCACTTACAACGGCTAGTTCCGCACTTACAACGGCAGTGTGGTAATACCGTACTTTGTACAGCGGTAATTCCGATTTCCCTGAATTTTTCAGAATAATTTTTAGCAACGGCTGGTTTTGGTTGGTGAGGGTATAAATACCCTTCCATCTGCCTTTGGGCAGGTTGCTGAGCTTGCATTGAACACATTTGAGCCCTAGAGCATTCACTCCACTCTCATTTCTCTCTTGAGCATTCATTTCGAGTTTGTGGAGAGTTTTTCGAGTGCATTTAATTCTAGTCGATCCAATTGCACTTGAGCATCGTCAAACAGAATCAAAGTTCTATTCTCTTTGTGCTTGCCGGCACCTAGACGGCGAGGAGTTTGATTGCCGGTGACTTCTTCAAGGAAGATTGTGAAGAAGTACGTGCCGACTTGTGAGTGGTTTGGAGCTCGCCATCTTCGGAGAGGAGATAGAGCTACCACTTGTGATCGAGGAGTTTAGCTTAATTCGTGGAGCCGGTCCAAAGGTGTTTAGGCTTTCCTTAACGTGGATTAGTGAAGACCGGCAAGTCTTCGATACCACGGGAAAACATCGTTTGTCATTGTGTTCCTTTTATTCTCTCTTAGCATTTATATATTACTTGTGATTGCTAGTGCTTGTAGTTTATTAAATTGTTTAGATAGAATTGTTATAATTGAGTAGGGTTATTTCTTCTAGTATTCTTGTCTAGTGTTGAAATTGAAATTAGTTGTTTATTTAGGTAAGAATTTTAAAACCTCCTATTCACCCCCTCTCTAGTCAGTTATCATTAATCCTACATCCATGTTGTTTCTTAAAGAACAAGAAAAATAGTATGTTTCATCGTTAACGAAAAACAATGTAGGATTATCATAGGCACAAAATAACCAAATGCCACCTCACAAGTAAACAGTTGCAATTCTTGGAAAGCAATGCTGGCAGGGCGGGAGGATTATCTCAGAAGATAAGACAAAACAATGGTGGATAGAATATTCTTTTCTGTGCACACACACAATATTCAAAGCATAAGAGCACTAGACAGCAAACCATACACTGAGCCATAATCCGGGGATCACCACCCAATGGGTAAAAATCAACGCCAGCTGACTTCACAAAAGTATGGAAATTGACATGAGTCGCCAATCTAACATAATGATCAAATTCCTGCAGAAAATACCATTCTTTTCTATATGAGGAAGAAAAAAGTACCTTGCAGTATTCTAAAGGCAGTATGTTATTTTATCATGGCTGTGAATGAAATTAGAGGATAATATAACACATGATTATTGTATATACTTCAAAACTTGAACAGAAACTCAGTATCTTTCTTTTTCGTGAACAGCTAGTGGGGGATTAAACTGAGCACCTCTACGGTAGAAGATGCCCAGATTAGCCACTCACATGCAAGAACACCTGGTGGGTTTTTCTTCCTTCAATTACAACAAGGAAGCTATGTGTAGACTTGCTCGTAACCTTGACTGCTGGGCAGGCAGTAATAATCCCATCATCTAAAGTTTTCAGGGAGATAATGATAACTTCACTACTGATTTACTTGACTGCATACTCAAAAATATAATTAACATATGGATTTTCCAGAATCCTTTTTTTGTGGGCTTTCTAACGGTTTTTGCAAGTTCACTTGCCTGAAGTCGTTTAGCTAATGCTATAAATGGCTGAACATCCCCTCGTGTTCCAACTACAAGTATAGCAATCTTCAACTTTGGGACTGACTTGCTCAATCCAGATGTAACTTCTTCAATATCACGCGGCACAGAACCAAAAGCATCAATCTCCGAGAGTTCTGAGGCAACAAGAGCACTACGTGTCACATCTACCTCCAGTGTACCATCATTCTGGATCTTTACCAGCTTCTCAATTATCTTTATCTGAACCACCAAACAACAATGAACATATATAATACATAGCATAAACAAGGCAGGCTAAAATTCACTGTCACATATAACATCCTTTTTTGTTGGTCCAATATCACGTATGACCCTAACATTGAATAGATACAACAGAAAGGAGAAACACAGTTGTTGTAAGCAAAAATGCAAAACCACATGTACATGTGGGTAAACATAGTATCTTAACCCTCCAAAGTGCCTCAAGATTTGTGCAAGGGGTATTGCAATGATTACAAGATGGAATGGTTGTTTGAATTTTGAAAGATTACATCAATCTCAAGGCACATTTGATGGTGGTGATAGTACATGTACCCACATATACATGTGGAAAACCATAAGCAAGATACCATTTTTATTAGGATAAAAGTGTTGCTTCCTGCCTATTCAAAAATCCTTCTCAACTGAAACCAAGCTCTAGTACCACCATAATTGTAAGTAAACAACATACCAAAGATCAATCTGTTTTTGGCACCAACATAATGAGCACATTGTAAACAGATGAACTAAGCTAGATAGAGTGGTAATTGCAACTAGACATCGGGCTGCTCATGGAGACTAATATTCATTCCACCAACTCTGAATATCGGAGTCTCAACAGAACTACTGCATCACTGGTAAGAATACAAACAAATGGACAGTAGTTTCTGAGAGAAATGTAGACATTACATGCTGTATTGAATGCGCAAGGATAAAAAAAATATCAAATGTGTAATAGTATACTAACCTTCTCATTTTCTGATAGCATATCCAACGTGAGGTCACACTTAAGCAACCTATCGGAGTAAGATCTTACAAAACCATGCTCTTGCCCTTTAAAACTACCGGAACTTGCAGTTGTGGATTTACTATGCCCAAATCCTGTAGAAGAGTGGATTGATAATGTTAGCAATAATGATGTTTCGGATTAAAAATACTCATTTAGAACTCAGTAGCATAATTCTATTGTACTCTATCTCATTAAACTTTCTGTTATTCTATTACTTCAGGTTTCCAGATATTTTTGCAAAAGAACGCTTTCATTCTGAACAAAGTGCATGGACACATGATTTTTGCATGGTGTTCAGTAATTTGTTTTTCAAGAAAAAGGAACAACCCTCCAATTCCGTTGAAGCCACAATAACTTAAGACACGTGTTTGGTAAATATAAAGTCTTCATCGCAATTAGCTAGTTATATCCAATGCCCTGAACACCCCTACACTAAGACATTGAACACCAGAGTTTACCACCTTGCCATAAACACCCCTTCAACATTTGGAATTGAAACCTGACTAAAACCTTCCGGGTTTATAACACAAATTCCGTCACACATTTTCATTTGCAGTGGCACTGAACTTGGTGACCTCAAGGTTACCCTTTACGAAATTTACCACCCCAAATATATCAGATTCCGCGTTCAAACATATGCTAAGCCCGAAAATCCCTACAAATTTACGCGCCCAACGGGCATAGAACAAACCAATCAACCCCGGAACGAACCTAACTGTCGAGAGGAGGGGAACCCATCGGCCTCAGCCGATCCTGAGAACCTCGCGTCCATGGAGCTCAGCACGAACTCCCCCACCCCCTCCGCGAAGGAGGACGAGGCGCCCGCCGCCGCCAGCCCGCCACCCTTCCGCCTACGATCGCCGCATCCCTCTCCCGCCTCCTCCCACTCTGCCACCGTTTCGCCGTTGCTCCCCATCCCCGCGAGGCCCACGAGCCGCCACCGGAGGGGATAAACTACCGGTGTTCCCGGCCTCGCGTCGCCATTGGCCGCGCCGCCGCGAGAGCTAGAAACCCTTGGGGAGTGGTCGCGAGCGGACAGAGGGGGTTGTGCCAGGGAAGAGGAGGTGGGACTGGAAGGCAGCCAGGCAGGGCGTTTGCGACGGCAACGGGAGGAAGCCCGTCGAGAAGAAAGAAGCCCCCGTTCTATTCCGGGCGATGCGGGTCCACGGGAGAAGAGCCTACCGTTCTTGTGGACCGGGATCTATGTCGCGCCGTTCATTTCGGTTGAGTTTTTATAGCTTATGGTCGTCGGTTTTAAATTTTGATTTATTTGTAAGGAATAGTATATATAAAAAATTAGTTATATGTAATTTTAATTAGCATAACTGAACCCGATATATCTTATACTATAATTTACTTATAGATCCTATCTTAAAAAGTATATCGTTTAATAATGAATCACTGTATAAATAGAAGTTAAATTCTAAGCATAAACTAAAAAAACTGTGCTTTACAACGGTGGATTCGGGTTTTAGATGTATGGACTCAGTGCGTAGAGGTTTTAGGGTAGAGAGGTGGTCTGAGGAGTATTTAGCCGAAATGGCAAATTTTGATGCGTTATGTTGGTAATTACGGCGGTAAAAGTATCATTTTTATTCAACACATTTCAAAATTTAACGTTTCGAAAAAAAAAGTCTCCCGCGGTCCCACCCGATGTGCTTGGACGGCTGCAGGGCCGACCTGCCTGTGGCTGCGATGTGTGTTGTCCGTCCGCAACATCCCAAGGAGTTGAAGCCTTGATGTGGAAGAAGAATGGACGGCGCAGATGAGGCACAGGTGTCTCTGAACGAACGTTACCAAGGAGCGGACGACGACGGGTGACCATTTCTGAGAAGACGACGAAAGCGGGCGTAATGTTCAACGCTATCACGTGACACGCGGAAAGTCTGTGTTCGTGACGTTTCGGTGCTCATTTGTCTCGGTCAAGAGACCCTCGATTTGTATAGCTTTTTTCTAGTTGTAAAAAGCTTATTTTTTAATTTTTCTATAGTAATTAATTTTTAAATAAAGTATATAAATTAATTATAGTATACATTATAATAACTTTATTTATATCAACTAAAATATACGTAAATTTCTATTACACCGTACTCTTTCTTACAAATAATCCAAAAATCATAAATTGATGCTTAAGAAAAAGCCCTATATCAGCTCACTAATGACGCCTTTTCTTTTCAAGGTTATGTTTGATGAATAGATTCTCAACAGAACAAGCAAACGCTCGTTCTTAGAACAGTAACATATCCTATATACTTATGGTTGAGGTGCACTCACGGTATATCCAACTAAAAAATCATAAAAATTTTTGAGATATTTCTACATGTATTTCATGATTTACTCCACCTATATATAAAATTTTAATTTTAAATTTATTCTATATTAAGACTTAAGAGCAGCAAAAAAAAGAAAATTCTGACAAATTTGAACTATTAATATTTATCATATTTTTTGTTACCGCTAACATATAATAAATCTAAAAAAGTCATAAAACAACACTAAACTGAGCGTTACCTAACATGCATGTTACTGCCGCACTATCAATGTATAATTACAGATGTCATTGGACATCACAGAAAGATGTATAATTACTTTAAGCTTAAGGGGTGATCGGAATAGCGATGGCTTTTGGCTTTTGCTGAAAAAATACTGTAGCTAGCTGAAAAAATACTGTAGCTGAGTTAGTTTATTGAGTATAATTAAATATAGAAAAATGTAAAAAAATCGAAAACAAAAAACGAAAAAAAGTATAAATAATTTTTCAAAAAAAAAGAAAAAAACAAAAAAAATAAATTTTACTGTAGCAAGTACTATAACTACAGTACCTGTTATAGTGAAAAAACGCTGCCGCTAGCGATAAAAAAACCAAACTGATCGCCCCTAAGGCTCCACAAGCTTTAGTTGTGGCTTATAAATTTCAGTGTGCCCCATGGATCCTTGTTTAACATACAAGAACAAACTCATTTCTGCAGAAAACTTGCACCTATCTCGTCCGGGCTTCACATGCATCTTCGACTAGGCGTCGAGCTACTCCTCTGCTTCAGAAACATACAAGGAAGATGCATGCACAATTTCATCATCGCAGAGCCTGTTCCAAGCACGTGCCTTTGTCTTCAAGATGAGAAACACAGTAAATCCGTTCTGATCAACTGGCATTAACTGGTGCCTGCAGTTTGCATAGAAAACCACCATTCACTTCACGATCCTCCATCTCGCGACATAAAAAATAAAACTTACTCATCCCATACCTGGTTCTGAGAAAACAAACTCTTCACGCGTCGTTGCACTAAGAACAAACTCAAAACAGATTGGCAGTTCGCATCTTGCAACACTGCCACATATTGTAGCTACTACCTGAAACACCTCCAAATTTCAAACCCATTTTTCAATTTTCTTTGGATTCTTGATTTAATTCCCAAATCCCTCCCTAATCTCTCTTAATCAATCCTTAATCCTTGTGTTAATCACCTCCCCTTGGTTTCACGCCTTCTCCAGCTGGCGCATCCCCTGGATGCCACCTCCGCACCCCGCCCACGCGTCCACGCGCCATGAGAATTTGTGGCGCGGCTGTTCGCCCAACATTCACACCCGCTACCAACTCTTGTCACTGTGGTCCCCACCTCCCAATCACTCGCTTCTGCCAGCCCTGCCACTCCCTCCCTTGCTGCGCGCACCAGTTGACCGTCTGTGCATCCCCAGACGTACCCGGTGCCATCAGCTCCTGCCGAACTTCGTAGGGACCGTACGCCACCTCGTCTACACACCCACGCCCCTAGCAGAGGCTCCATCCCCTTCCTCCTCCACACGTCGGCGATCCCCGATCGGCTCTACTGCTCCCACCGCCTCACATCGCCTTTATAGCCCAGATGCTGTTGCAGAGAGCTTCACGTCACTCCCATACTCACCCAATTACTTTTTAATTTTTAGAAAAACCAGAACTTTAAAAAAGTTTAGAAAATAGCAAATAGATCTCAAAAATTCTACTAAAATTCTCAAAAAAAATAATACCACAACTCAAGAGGAACTCAGAAAAAATAAAATTAACTTTATTTTTCCTTTTAGAAATAGACAAATTAGGTTTTTCTTGCTCTAGGCTTTACGATAAAATCCAAAAAATTAAAATAAATTCTAATAAAAATGCAAATAAAAATTTTGAGATGTTACATGGTCTAACCAGTTTGAAAAAATTCATATATATATATATATATATATATATATATATATATATATATATATATATATATATATATATATATATATAAAGCCTCTTTTCTACACCCGGGTGTAATTACACCCTATATCGTATCTCATACCGTAGGGAGTATCTCGTGTAATGGAGAGTATGTACGTATAGTATACGAGTATTTAAGATCATCTAGGTGGTATGAATAATTTTTCAGAGGTAGTATGTAGATTTTTTTTTGACATACTCCTTTTTATGTGCGTATATGAAGGTATTTACAAAATACGCTAAAAACTATGGACTTCCTTTCAATTTTTTCATGTGGTTCACATTGAAGTACCTTATAATTAGTATACGAGTATATCCAAAATGATAAAGAAGTATTTCAAGTTCGTTTAGGTGGTATATTAGAGGTGGGTGTAATTACACCCGGGTGTAAAAAGTATTTTTTTCCTATATATATATCGGCTAAAGTAATTGAAATCCAACATGTATTTCAATTTTCTTCCTTGTTTCACAAGGAAATCAAATAGTTTTATTATGTGTGTACTGTAGCAATATCGCGTGTTGTAGCAACCATTGACCTGTTGCGCATGTCGCACTGTAGCAAGTTGGTTCATGTAGCAACCGACTTAAGAATCTCTATGAGGAAGTGTATTATCTCTTGTAATAAGGCTTGATTTTAATAGATGACATTATTATATCATGTGTGTTCTCCTCCAATGGAGTGGATATTTGTAGGCTTTTACCACTATGGTTGTTGGTAGCATGGTGTTGTGCCAATCTACTCTTGCGACTTTCTTGTACGGTCATAGAAGTTGCCTGATCGAGGGTAGACAGTCTATGCGTCAGCTCCATACTTGGCTATGGGGATTGGATTCTTATGAAGATTGTGATATGGTTGTAGTGGTTGCAATCTTATACTTAACACTAATTTATTTTCTTTATCAAATTGTATTGTGTTCTTCAAGTCACTCTTATGATCGTTGTGGTACGATCTTGAATTGTATTGTTTTAGTTGAGTTATTTTCATCGATTGTGTGATCATTGTCACTGTAAGATTGGGCCAACACAAGGATTCGCATGGTCAGATTCGTATCATTGCTGCAGGCTAAAACAGCGCGGTGCTGATTAACGGTAAGTCAACAATACATTCACTACTGCTTCGCTGGCTGCTCATTCTATGCTCAACCTTTTTCCTAACGGATAACTACCGCTGCTGCTACACGAGTAGGGGTGGAAACAGATTGAATACAAATCGAATAGTGCCATTACTATATTCATATTCATATTTTATAAATAAATATAAATATAAATTTACATATTTTTGAATACAAATATGAATGGAATGTTGTAACTGTTACAAAATCTAGAAGGTTCTGGTGTGAGCAAATACCAGAATTGCCCTCGGTGGGTTTAGACTATAAATAGAGATGCTATTATACCATGTAATCACTAATCAGAAATCTGAGAATTAATAAAGATTGCTTTCCTAGTGTTCTCTCTCAATTAGTGTCTCCTCTGTGATCGATCTACTTCGTTTTAATCCGTTCATGATGATTGATTGATTGCGTGATTACGTTGCCTTTCATCTGTTTCTACATCGATTTCTTAACACGTTATTAGTATGAATCGTTCTCCAACTTGCAAGGCACAGTACATAACTCCATATGTGTTCTCAATTAGATTGGTTTGTTTTCTTGATGCTAATCACAGATTGATTCATATTCGGTGCATGTACAAATATGATGGACAAATCGACATTGTGGCTTCATCCATGTGACCGATCTGTCCGGGAGGGAGATGCATCCCACGGTGCGCGCCCTGCTTGTATGGCATGCCGCTGTGGCGTCGCCCATGCAGGCCTCTCGCTCCACCACTCAGCAATGCATGTAGCCATTGCGCACGGGTTCCAGCTTCCAGACACGGGCTGCGCCGGTGTAATTCACGCTCCAGATCAGTTCTATTTGACTAATGTCGAAAGAAAACAAAACCGTGCATCTCTCATGAAGTCATGGAGATTGGAGATGCAAATACATGGGGCTGTATTATGATCCTGATTGCTCTTCATTGGTACTGCACACTCCAAACTTGGTACATGCCTCTTGATCCCTTTTGGATGTATAATCTAGTTTACAATATACAATTTTGCTTTAGATTAATCTAGTGGATTAATTACAAGTTCCCCAATTTGTTACTGCTAGGCCCTAGATTAGATCTGTTAATCGCTAACTAGGGTTTAAGATTAGGATCACTGTTCTGGCAATGGCTTGAATCTTACGCGAAAATTTGGCAAGGTGGTGGGAGTCACCGTCAAGGTGCCGCCCGAAGTCGTGCTACCATCGCTTGGCCTCCCCCATTGGTGCCGCCGGATTCGCATGACGCCGCTCGAAGTCACGCTGCCGGCACTCGGCCTTGCTAGACGCGAGTGACCATCACTTAGACCTTCCCTGCCGGTGCTCGGACTCGCCTGACGCGAGCGACCGTCGCTCGGTCCTTCCCCTCCAGTGCTCAGCCTCGCCCGACGCGAGTGACCACCACCTCCAGCTCGCCACCACTCCTGAGCAACACCGCCGCACTAGCCGTCGTCACCTCTGCCTGCACTATAGAGGGAATCGCCATCGTCGGGCGTGCCCAAAGCCGCCATCGACCGAAAGAATGCCGCACAACCTCACTCAACCGGAGGCATTGCCGCCACGCTGAAATCCAGCTGCCCTAAGCCGGCCTGCTGCCATCCATTGAAAACGGCTGCTGCACCACCCGAAACCACGGCTCAGCCCAAAGCCGTCGTCGCACAACCTAAAGCCATCGCTGGCCTTCACAGCACTGCCGAACTATGCCTCGAAGTCGTCGTTACGCCTGGCCTTCTGGCCCCGCTGGTCGTTGCCGCGCTTGGCTATCGCCACCACCGCTCATGATCGGCCCCGCTGGCCACCGCCGCATCTACCCGAGCCCGACCCCGTCAGCCGCACACAGCGCTCAAGGCCGCCACCGACTGCCACCCCCGTGCCCTCACTCAAGGCCTTCGACATCACCGCCACCTTTTCGGTTCAATCACCAAATGCTTGAGGTGGCTAGGGTTTAGGGGGCGTTCGAAATAGCGATGGCTTCTAGTTTCTGGTTAAAATTTCACTGTAGCTGGCTGATTTTTTACTATAACTGAGTTGGCTTATTGGGCTTAATTAAATTTAAAAAATGTAAAAATAAAAATAGCATGCTGTCTTATTTCCTGGCATTGTGTGTTTGGGAATTTATTTAATAGATTAGTAATTCTAAAAACTACTTAAATGTCCTAATAATTATCAGAAAATCCCAAGGATCGCTAGAAAAATCTAGAAAGTGACAAATTATCTACTGAATAGATAAAAGTAAATCTTGCTCCTAAAGAGCACCTCTTATCTTTTGCTTTAAATTGAAATTATGCATTAGATAATTATTCTCCTAGATGCCATAAATATGTTTAGTCTAAGTTGTTATGTTAAAGCATTATCCCTACTGAATAGTTACTTAATAGAACACATTGCCAGAAACATATCTTACCTGAAGTAAAATAATTAATCATACATGGAATAAATTTTGTAAATACTATGCCTGACCTTTGAAAGGAATGATATGCCTTAATTCATTTTTGCCCAGATGGTAATAGAAAAATTATCTCCATTGAAGGCACAAGGAATCTAGTCAAATGTTAAATGCCACAAGAATTATCTCGACTAGAAAATGCAGTCGAGTCGTCTAAAGTACTCGGACAAGGATGGAGATATGTTTTTCCAGGATTCGAAGCATACAATTGAACACATCTACGGGGGTTCATCCACGTATATGTCAAAGCGACAGTATAAGGCTATTGAATGAGAGGTAAACTCTGTCAATACATCCCTTGTCAATAATTTTCTAAGTGGTGGAAGTTACCGTCTTTTTCGAGAGGGTTGATTGCCCGGTCCCTCCAACTAGACCCGGTTGATTTTTGATCATGGTCGAGCCCACCATCAACAACTGCCGAGTTAATTGCGTATTGATTGATGGTGGCAGTTCTTAAATATCTTATTTGTTAGTGCTATAGACGAGATGCAAGTTTCTCAAACCAAATAAAGCCGGTGTGGTATTCCTTTCATGGAGTTGTATCGAATCTTTGGTTAAGCCTATTGGCCAAGTTTCTCTGCCTATAATGTTCGGTTCCCCGAGTAACTTTAGAACAGAGAAAATATCCTTTGATGTGGTTAATTTCGATACAGCATATAACGACATACTCGGTCGGCCAACTCTGGCACGTTTCCTGATAACTGTTTATTATGCATATCAATGTCTTAAGTTGCCAGGTCTCAAGGAAGTAATCACAGTTCGCTGTGATAAGAAAATAGCGCTAACATGTGACCGCAAGTACCTGGAGATGACCAGCCAACTGCCAACTCAAGAAGCTATTGAGGCGCAGCCTTTAAGCAAGCACTTAAAGTCTAAAGCCACACCGAAATTGAATGAGGAGGTCAAGGAGATTCCTCTGGATCCAGTGGAGCCTTTGAAGATTGTTCATATCGAGGTTACTTCCGACCCTACATAGAAAGTCTCCCTTATCGCCTTCCTTTGGGAAAACACAGATGTATTCGTGTGTCAACCATTCGACCTGCTTGGAGTCCCTAGAGAAGTGATCAAGTACTGGCCAGTTCTACGGCTTGATAAGAAACCTGTAAAATAGAAATTATAAAGATTTGCACTAGATCGATGAGAAGCTATTAAATTGGAGTTGGACAAGTTATTAAAAGCAAGCTTCATAATAGAAGTTGATCACTCTAAATAGTTGGCTAACCCTGTAATGGAAAAGAAACATAATGGTAAGTGGCATATGTGTATAGACTATATAGATCATTTTCCACTTTCTCGCATTGATCAGTTGATTGACTCTACTACTGGTTGTGAAATATTAAGTTCACTAGATGCATACTCTGCAACACGGAACAACCAATAAGCTTCCATTTGGGAAATGACAAAGTTTTGGTTAACATTGAAAAACACTCAATTATGAGGATACTTGGAGAAAAGTTGTCGATAACCAGTTTACCTCTAAAATTGCTAAAAGTTTCTCATATGAGAACATAAATCTGAAACCAAAGTCCATGGGCGAGCACCTGAAGTGTTCATATCAGGTCAAAATGAAAGGAAACAACTGAGACTGAACCATAACAGCAGATGAAAGTCTAGAACTTATTCGTTCAGACTTGATGGGTCATTATGAAATAATAAAGTGGTGAAAGCGATAGTTCAAGGATCCCTGAAGAGATCATATTCTCCTGTTATAAATGAAATAATATTCCGTTATATAATAACTCTAGTAGATGAAATGAATAAAATATGTAGTTATCGATTCTAAAAAACCTTGATGGGACCCCTGAAAGAACCCAAAGCTTGATCCTTGAAGGAATTGGTGTTTCAACGAGAAAGTAAATTGCAACATATATATATATGTGTATATAAAACTCATACTTGATAAACTTTTACTCGAAGAAAGAGTGTATCTTAGAAGATAAAATATCTCTTAGAAAAGAAATCATTTCCTGTAGAGAAATTAAATCACCAGTTGATCAAAAATACACCAATGATTGTGCAATCCCTAGAAGTGAATAAGAACCCATCCAAAATCTAAGGGAATAAAATGAGGAAACTAAGAACCAAAAGTTCGCCACATAACCACATATGAAGTCCTACCATAAGCTAATGGAGTGGCAATATCCTCTATTACCATAAATATATCATATACATAGGTGTTAATGGCAAATTTATTAATCCCCTAAGTGCCAAAATTAAGACTGACTATATTGATTCAATGGTGATATGATCATGCTTTTAGTTTTGCAGAATAAACTTTTGATTATATGGTACTACTTAGAGATAGTTGATAAATATTAAAACCCTAAAAGGTTCTGATAAGTCACATTCTGAAGAAATATGGTATTACAATTAATTATCCACATATCCTTATCAGGATAAATATATTAGCCTACATTCATTTCTTAAAATATATTAAAGACAGTGAAATAATAAGACTTTACCAAAGTAGTCTTCAGGGGAGTATTTGCTAAACTTTCATAGTTATGCATGAGATTCAGAAAATCTTAACTTTAGTCAAACCTAATATATTGACTTGATGATCACGATCTTGAAGGTTTTACCACCTATAGATATAAGTCCAATCGATGGACATGATAAAGGTCCTGAAGATTGTAATATATTCTGAAGATAGTTTATAAATTCTGAAGATGAGCATTGCAAATATTGAAAATAAATGTTGTACTCTTTTTTCCTTAGTAAGTTTTTCCCATTAAGTTTTCTTACTTGAAGGGTTTTAATGAGGCAACAATGGCAATACAATTTAAATGCTAGGTCGTGTGCTAACCTGGCAGATTTATTCATGAAATTTCTACCAGCCTTTAGTTTTTATAAATATATTCGATGCATGGGATAAGACAGCTTAGAGAGTTACAAGGTTCAGAATGAGTAAATACCTGAACCATAACTCTTATGTAAGTCCGAAGACTTACATTATTTTGAAAATCTAAATGTTGTACTCTTTCTCTCTTTGTTTATTT
Source organism: Melocanna baccifera (assembly GCA_036346265.1). NCBI lineage: Eukaryota > Viridiplantae > Streptophyta > Magnoliopsida > Poales > Poaceae > Melocanna > Melocanna baccifera. Next base: position 39,026,146 of record CM070677.1, read on the forward strand.
TTTCTATAGTTTTTTCTCATATAAAGATTTTTGATAAAGCAACAAGTGCGTCACAAGAAATGGATACGATATACTCTTTTATCTAACCTTTTTCCTAAGGGGTTTTTTAGGAAGAGTTTTTAATGAGACATGTGCAAACCGTGGTATTCGTCCAAGGAGAAGTATTACGAAACTTAGAAGGTTATGGTGTGAGTAAATATCAGAATTACCACTGGTAGACTTAGACTATAAATAGATAGACCATTATACGATGTAATCAGAGATCTAAGAATTAATAAAGGTTATTTTCTAGTGTTTTCTTTCGTTGATATCTTCTCTATGATTAATTTAATTTATTTATAGTGATTGATTGATTGTATAATTATGTTGCTCTTCATGTGTTCTGCGTTGAAGTAATCAATACCGATACCATCGAGACGAGCAACGAAAAGCTGCCGGTGTCCGGCGCCAAGTCATCGTGCCCACAGGCTCCAAAAGCACGTGCCGCGTGGACAGATGCTTCTAGCGGCCGTTCAAGTGTTTGTTGGGATGACAAGTGACAACTCACCGTAGTAATTTGCCCGGTAGGAAGCAGGATCGACTGTGCCTGCCGGCAAAGCGACCACGTCTAGAGTCTAGTAGACCAGTAGTGCCGTGAGACCTCAATACCTCACGCAACTAAATTTCTTAATACGATATAATAATCATCATCTAACAGTGGAAGACAAATACTATCATACAGCATAATCTCTTCTAAGGATCCTGGTATATCGTTTGAAGCTGCAAAGGGATTAGCAAGAAAATTTAGAAGAACCCCAGGAGAGGACAGATTATTGGATTTTTTTTTTTGCCAAGCATAAGTAGAAAGATGATACAGCAGTTTAAGATATTTTTACATATCTCCATTCCTACTTAACTTGCATATATACCAATCACGATCAATGGTAGATACCAATCATGATCAATGGTAGAGACTACATACAACGCTTTAACTCTAATCTTTCAACTTATCTTTCAATCATATGATGGAACAAGTTTCGGATGCAACCCGATAACCAAACCAGTGATGCACCCAATTGGACTATAGGCCACAAAATGGTTAAGGGAGACAAGCCCGCAGGAGATCACATCTTATCTCTTTCCTATTTACCCTGACACGGCGCCAATCCAATAAATAAAACAATCCAATGGGCCGTCCTGCCGGCGCGGCAGATCAGATCAAATCAGAGGCCGAACCTCGCAAAAAGAGGGTAACGTTAACCACACTAACGACAAGTTCATATTAGCTGTCGGTTTTTTTTTTCTGTACTAATATTTTTTATTAAAGATAAATAGTAATAGAGAGAAGTGATTTTAAAAGAAAAATAAACAACACAAAAAATGAGAAGAGATGTATATGTAAGATATGGAAATGAGACGCGTAAAATACGATATATTTATGATTTCTACTTTATCTTAAAACAAAAGTAGCGAAAAACTGTTTTAAAAAATTATATGTTTATATTAACATCTTATTTAGTGCAAGATAGTATAAACACGGTCTACAAAGTCCCCGTCTTATCACCCCCTAATCACCGGTCACGCGGAGTAATCACACACTTCCGTGCTAACACGGCACCAACCTCCTCCCGAGAGAGGAGAAGAGCACACGACACGACACCAACGCCTCCCCACGTTTCGAGCTCGCATCCGCTCCCTCTCCCGAAACCTCCGAGAGCTCAGAAAAAAATATACTACTGATCCGACGGAAGCCGGAAGGCTGAGTGAATCGAGGATAGAGGCAAGGCGACGGCAGGGAAGCCCTAGGCGCGGCGCGGGGAGCGGCACGCGCATGGCGTCGTCGAGGGTGATGGCGTCGTCGTCGCCCTCGCACACGGCCTCGGATCTCGCGCGCTTCGCGGGGGCTGCTGGCAAGCCCGGCGGGGGCGGGGGCAGCGGGCTGGGGTCCATGAACGTGGAGGAGCTCCTCCGCGGCATGTACAGAGACATGCCCACGCCGGCTCCCGCGGCCGGCGGCGACCTGCCGATGTCGCTCGCCCCAGCGCCGGAGATCGCCGCGCGACGGACCGCGGAGGAGGTATGGAAGGAGATCACTGGTGGTGGTGCGGGGCGGTTGGCGCCTGCGGCCCCGACCGTCGATGCCGCTGGCGGAGGAGCCGCCGCCCCGGAGATGACGCTAGAGGACTTCCTGGCGAGGGAGAGCGCAGTGAAGGAGGACGAGGTTAGGATTACCGGTCCTCCTGCTGCGGCAGGGACGGCGGAGGGGCAGGTGGTGATGGGATTTCTGAACGGGGCGGAGGTTGCGAGAGGCGGCGGCGGGAGGGGGAGGAAGAGGCAACTGATGGATCCGATCGACCGCGCCGCGATGCAGCGGCAGAAGAGAATGATCAAAAACCGCGAGTCGGCAGCGAGGTCGCGGGAGAGGAAGCAGGTGGGTGGAAAAAAGTTGCACTCCTACATAGATTAAGCTCCTGGTTTTACGAATTTGAGTGGGAAGTTTGCTTGTTTTGGTTGGTGAAGGCTTATACTGCGGAGCTTGAGTCGCTTGTCACGCAGCTCGAGGAGGAGAATGCCCAGCTGTTGAGAGAACAGGTACTGCTCTGACATCTCCTTTGGTGGTTTGAGGTTGAATGTGGGAAGCTGTTTCATTAAGTGCGACTTTCCATAGCTAGATGGGCTTAAACTTAGTTACAAGATGTTTTTTTGTTAACACGTTGGAATATCATTGGGGTTGGGCTGTCGGGACAAAATGCATCATGGTCTTAAAGTTTATTTTTTGTAACCTTGAAAGTTGCTCTGGGGCGGAGATGATAGTTATCATTACAGATTAGTGTGGCAAAAAAAGGTCTGGGATGTTTCTAGAGGGTATCAGGTTCATGGTTATCTTGTAAGATTATTGAAATCACATATAAATTGCTACTCATACGAACATTACCCCCCCCCCCCCCCAACCAAATCTTGGGTAACTTGTCTATTCTGCACAGGCTGTCTACTCCAAAATGTCCATTTTGAACACTGGATTTGGATTTTTTTTATTTCTCTTTTTTGGGTCTCTGCGGACTGCAGGGATTGGTGTTTGGTAACACTTGGGTTAAGGAAGTGACAAGTTGTGATCTTTTATGTTAGGCATTTGCTTAAAGCGTCATTTCCTGGGTTAAAATTTTGAAAACTGCTCTTCGCTATTCTCACCTTGTGTTCTTGTCCCCTCACCTTTGTTTGTCCATCTTAATTTGGAGCTCAGTTCCCTGCTATGCCACCAGGATGATGCATGACACCCATCCTTTTTTTGCACATAACTAATTGAGGATGACTTAAGTGTCTTGAGCTTGCATGTTCATCTCTACGCAAATGTGTTCCCTTAGTGTCTTGAGCTTGCATGTTCATCTCTACGCAAATGTGTTCCCTTAATTATCTTTTACCATTCCCTTATGGTAATGAGCTTCCATCTTCAATGTGTTCCAGGAGGAGCAAAACCAGAAACGGCTTAACGAGGTAAGCTTTGTAAGACGTTGCTTTGAATTCTCTATCATAATTGTGTATCTGTTTTATTTATTTACTACATATGCCACATCAAATTCAAGAGGTATTAGATTTTGGTATGATAATGTTTGGAATCAGCCCTGCTAACACAATACTTAATCCATTGTATTGCACTATCACCCTTTGTTCAATTAGCAACGAGCTTTTCACTGTCCTCCCCCTCTAATCATGCAAAGGTCTTGTAACTGAACTTTACATATTTATCACTTATCATTACCCTAGGGATTGAAGCCTTCCAAACATTTGTTGATTTTCGACCACTTTTCCTGTCAATGCTTCACATTATTCTGTCACACACTATACTTGTGAACCAGTTCGTTTCAGAAAGCTTCAATCAGCCTTCCATCTCAGTTTAATGTTCACATTCTTAAATACTTGGAAGAATTCCTAACTGTACTTTGGTCTTGTGTCTATTAGAGTACATAATCCTGGGTAATACATACCACTCATTAATAGATAAGCACGTTCTATGATTTATTGACTCTGGATTGTTCGATGCCCTTTATCTGTTTTGACACTCCAATGAGCTAACGTGCTTAAGGCTCCTAACTGGCCGGCCCCAAGTAGCTTGGCAAATAAATAACATGTGATGTTGACAACATTCAGTCGAATCGGCACAACAAATGTAAAGTGTAAGGTTATCTATCTTATCTTTCACTTTCTTTTCTTGGGTCCCTTTGCAACCCAAGATGGATGCATTGCATAGCTGTATTAAAAAGGCCACGGCCTGCAGCTCTGAGTAGTATTTCTCCGCCACAACACTTGTCAAGTTGAAGCAGTATAGATTTATATATTGTATGCTTTTGTCACTATCACTAGTCCACTATGGGGTTGAGGGGTGGATGGTTTTACAACATGGTTCGTGTATACATCTTGCTTAGGAATAGTTCACCACCATTTGGAGTTGACTCTAGTTGGCTTCCATTTTGAGTTACAAACTAGTACAGGCTACAGCACTCCCCTCATTTGGTCGTTCCTGCTGGGATTAATTATTCTTCTGATTTGAGATGCCCATTGCCTAATTCGTTTGGTGCCATTATTTATGTTTCTCTGAAGAAATCCATTTACTTTTGCAGCTCAAGGAAAAAGTGACTCCAGTCATCATTAGGAAAATGCCGTCGCGAGATCATAGAAGAACCAATTCAATGGAGTGGTAGACGTGAGCCAAGCTCAATTTCCATCCCCTTACAGTTATGGGCATGTTCTTTTTAACTTCGGCTTATGGCTTTTAGCTGTAGTTTATGACTTCTAAGCTGTTCGTGAAATAGTACGAAGTAACAAAAACTCGTATACGGTTTTAACCGATATAAATGAAGCCACTTCAGTATGTACTACAATCAACTTACATTAAAAAGACGTTTCGTTTGATACTTAGTTATTATAGAAAAGCTAAAAAGTAGCTTTTAGAAACTGAAAAAAAAGATACCCTTTTAGTCCTTTGTTTGCTATTCTTCTATTTATTAGTGTTAATTTAGTTGTGGTAACTTAGCAGAAACAGCATGGGCGTTTAGGCGACACAAGATTAAATGGGATCATAATGTGTAGGGAGGGGAGAGTGCATGTGAGCAGAAGGCATGCTGTTCCTATTTGTTACATGGGTCTATTCTGTCTGATTTGTTGTCCATTTCTTTTATTTTCAATGTGGCCAGTAGTATAGCGAGGAAGAGAATAGTAGTAGTACTTCTCTAAAGTGTACCATACGTATAGATTTGAAGACATTAAATCTGAGAAAAAAGTTAATATTGCTAGATTATGTATACCCTGTTAAATGGCATACTATAACTAGTCACTTACTCTCTTAACATTAAAGGAGAGGTATATAATAAAAATATTGCAATAACTATTTCTTTTATCTTCACAATGGATTTATAATTAAACGCTGCTTGTTATCTCCTGTTTGTGGCCTAGATGATCCAAAAGTAGTTGTAGAGCCCAACTTAACGTCCAGAATAATCTTTTTTGGGGGCCTATTACTATGTTGTACATAGCAACAAAGAACTCATCAGTGCGTAAGTGAACCATATTCAAGTGAGATTATTGTAAATTTCTTCCAAAAATTTCTTGATACGTGAATTACTATAACGCCCAAGACATGAAAAAAGATACAAAAGTGAACCATAAGCACCATTCGATACAATTTTGCAAACCAGCACAGTTTATTAGCGAATTTCTAGTACTACCATACGATGATTCAATATGCAACAGGCCACCTGAGACTCAAAAGATACTTCCACCCCAAGTCCCGAAAGATCGGATAAAAGAGAGCTAGATCTTAAAGCTTGAGCCCGGAAAAATTGGGGCACGGTTCCTCTTGTAACCGTTCATGAATCTTCCTCTAAAAAAAGTAAACTGTTCACGGATTATCATTGTTAAGGGTATTAGTTTCATTTTCTATTATCCTCTTCCTCTAAAATAAGTAAACTGTTCATGGATTATCATTGTTAAGGGTATTAGTTTCGTTTTCTACTGTCCTAGGGTTTAAGGTTTCCATAGCTCATGTACTCTATATATTAGCCCATTTGGGCTGAACAATACAATCTTCGTCTTTTGTAACAAGATATCAGAGTTTTAGATTTTCTAGCCCCCAAATCCTAGCACCGCCGCTCATCTTCCATCTGCGTTGCTACTGGGGGTGGCTAGGGGTGAAAACGAGCCAAGCCGAGCTAGGCTCAGCCGAGCTCGCCCGAAGCTGTGGCTCGGCTAGTTCAAGAAACGAGCTAAAAGATCGGCTCAGCTTGGCTCGTTTCCTTTCCTGGCTCGAGCCGGCTCACACCCACACAATGTAAGGAAGCTGCAGCTTGAAGGACAGCCGCCTACACTACCACCCATTGCACCCTCAGAGCCCTGAGCGCCCATGCTTACAGCTGCTTGTTTTATTGTTATCGGATTAGGAGCTAGATGCAGAATTACAACGCAGCGGTGGTAAAAGTGAACATCCAAACAAAAGGTTAGTTACTGGCCTCAAAACATATTAAATATGAGTACCAGAGAATTATTTACAGAATGACTCTTAACAGATTATGTTGTAACAAGAGGGGGCATAAAATTGGCAAGAAAACCAAGTGAAAAGATGGAGTAGATGATGACAAAGTCAGTTGTCAATAAATTCAAACAAATGAGCATGATATGTATTTGCTTAACATATTACTCAACTGCTTCAGATGGCTCAACTTGGAACATGAAAAAAAAATCTGGAAAATAAAATTAATCTTACTAAGCTGATAAACCCTTGGATGAGATCCATGATGTCACCTAAAACCTGTGAATCCATTTCCTGGCGGAATAATTGGAGCTCTGCATGTGGGGTAAGCGTGTTGGCCCTCCAGCAGTTCAGCCATGACCTCAAACAATGCACATGGGACAGATAACCACAGAACAACCTTTTTGCTGTGGTCATTCCTCACGATAAATAATGCAAGTTGCATCAATTCTGCATAAGTAGTTAAGCAAATCAAAACCATGAATAATTTCATAACTGAATATGGAAAAAAAAACGCAAATTTGATACAGCACTCAGCCACTCATGCATAGGAGCTCATCTGTTGTAGCATCTGGGAAATGTTCATTCACGTTGGATGTTATCTTTCTACAGAAAGCAAAATCTGCAACCCTAGAATAGAGACATCTACTCATCATATTTAACAGTCCATATCAACGTAGCAAGACTTAACACTTAATATTTAACAGTCCACAAAACAAAAAGCCCTCTAACAGCCCACAAGACAAAAGGTCCTCTTGGCATGGATATTTAACAACAACTAGAGCTTTCAGCTCTGTAGCATCTTGTAGAAATGCTTGTTCAACAGCTGCAACATGGGTTCACATAGAGTACAATATATATAGTAGGATAGAGTCCTATTAGGATTCCAATCCCTTGTACCGTCTTGCCCCTCAAGTCTTGTACTCCTATATATACCGCCCTAGAGGCTCTCAATGCAACACATCCAATTCCATCTTCCTTCATGGTATCAGAGCTCTAGATTTAGATCCTCTAACCCTAGCCGCCGCTCAAGACTTGCGCGCCCGGGAGATCTATCTCCGGCAGGCAGCGCCCGCTTAGGCAGCGGATCCTATTGATCCGGCCGCCATCGTCGTCGTCGTCGTCACACAGCAGCAGATCGGGACTCCTCCGCCTCTGGGACTCCCCGCCGGACCGACGCCCCGATTTCCTCTGCGCGTGCCCTTGCCGCCGCCGCTGGATCCGGCCTCCCCGCGCCGGATCCACGCCGCTCTCGCTGGATCCGGTCTCCTCTGCTCCGCGCCGAGGTCCCCATCGCCGACAAGGACGAGGTCTCCCAGGCGCTGCTCGACGGCTCCGCCCGCTGGTTCCGCCCGCCCGCTATGGAGGCGGTCACCTCCGCCGCCGCACCTGGATCGAGCCTCCTCTTCCCCGGCCAACCGTACCACGCCGGATCCGCCGCCGCCACCTCTGCACCGACGTCGCCCCGGTCTTGCGCCGCCTCCACCCCGCAAGCCCGGCCGTGATTCCACGAGAGGAGCCGCCGAAGCCGCCGGACCGAAGTCGCCCAGGCCTCCCTGCGCCGGATCGGGCTTCCCCGCCCTCGGATCCGGCCGGCCGGCCGCCGCTGCTCCCCCTCCCCAGGCCTTCCGGTGGCCGCCTCCTCTTCCCCAGGCCGCCGCCGCTGTGATTCCGTGAGAGAAGCCGTCGGAGCCCTCCGGAGCCGCCGATCTCCGAGCCTCCTTGCCTGCGGAAGCTGCTGCCCAGAGACCACCGTGGAGAAGCCGCCGCCCGGAGACCGCCGTGGACATCTCCGGCGCCAGAGAAATCGCCGGTTTCTTTTCTCTCGGGCTGAGCCGATCTGTCGGTGGGGGCTGTGGTCTGGTTTGGTGAATCCAGTCCTTATAGACCGGTCGGTGGGGGGCTGTGGTTTCTGTTCGGTTCTTGGTAGACCGGCCCTCTGGTGCCCAGCCGGACCGTGCTGGACCCGGTGAGTTGTACATGGAGGATCCCACTGCTACTGCTGTTGTATCTTTTTTTTCTTTTCCCCGATCACTGATCGGGATTGAGTCGCCCACCGCCCGTCGACCTCGCACGTATCTACTTCCGACATCGACGTCGACTACACCGGCCTCTACCTCTTCGACTGTGCGGCCAGGCCGGGCCCGCGATGCCGAGGGGACGCCTTCCCGCATCGCGTCTCGGTCATCCTGTCTGCACGTCTTCATCGCCAATTCGTCGTCGCCACCACAGATCGGGACGCCTCCGTCAACTTCTTCCATCGTCGTCCCGCCTCGCGCGTACTCGGTCTGATCAGCCGATTGTGCGTGATCCACCTGGCTCCCGTGATGTCCATCGTCGAGTACTACGCGCATCTTCTCCGAGCAACAGGGCTGCTGCTGTGTCGCCTCCTCGAGCCCGGCAAAGACCGCCGCGTCGTCGTCCTCGCCGTTGCATCTACATCGCCGTCCACGTGCATCGGCGACTATGTTTGCGCAACCTCTTGTGCGACATCCGCTCGCACTGGTCTTCGCTGGCTTGATCGGGCCTTCTCACCGATATCGGCGCTACCGCCACCGCCGTAACTTGCGTCGGGGTCGCCGCTTGAGCTAGAGCGTCGCCGGATGCTCGCCGGGGGTAGAAGCGTCGCTCCGTCTTTGCTTCTTCTCGTCGGCACAACCACGTCTGGTTGGGGCCCTCTCCCTAATCGTCCGTCGCGCAACACCGGCGCGTGCTTTCGTCGACGCGCTGCGGTCGGCAAACCCGCACACGCCTCGACCGTGGCTTGATCGCATCAACCGGCATCGACCCTCCGTTCCGTCCGTTTGCCTCGATTGCATCGCGCTGCACCGTCTACATCCTCGACGGCCGATCAAGCGTCGACCTCGGCATCGCCCCTTCCACGACGACTGCCTCGACGCGTCTCCGTCATCACCATGGTGTTAGTGATATGCCCTAGAGGCAACATGGAGATGTTGTATATATCACATACTATGTTTATGATACATTACTTTGTTCCTTGGAATAGACATCATCATTATTGATCAATGAGTATGTGACTTATTCATGAGACTCTTAAATACTAAGATGTTGCTATTTCTAAATGATCCCCGATCGTATATCATATGAGGAACAAATATGATTCAAAGACAAAGATCAACATATGTATTGATTGATGATCATGTCTCATGGATCATGGTATGGTGATACCAAATCAATAATATGGACATGTGTTAGTGAACATATGTTGGATAGACTGCCATGAGACAACTGCAGAGATTCCATGTGTCATCGGTTGGTCTCAAGTAGTGTTTATGTAGAGTCCTTAGACTTGAGATCATCATGGTTCCCAACATGAGTAGTAGCTTATTTTGGGACTACTAAACACTACTCCGTGGCGGGTAGTCATAAAAGTAGTCTTCGGGTTTGCCATGAAACATGTAGTGGGATGTGAATGATCAAGATAGAATTTGCCCCTCCTCATGGGAGAGATATCTCTGGGCCCTCGATGTAATGGATTATGAAAGTGCATGGCCATGCCAAGGTGATTGAGGAGTCAATCACGAGTTTATAATCCATCACGGAATCGAGAGAGTGATTGAGCTATTAAGAGGATGACACAGTCTCGCCTTGAGCTCAATCTATATCGTGAGGCAAAGGGATTCGTACATGAGAGAACATTACTGAGTTCACCGATATGATCTTTACATATACTTTGGGGTTAATATGTCTTACTAGAGGCCGCTATTAACATGGTAGCGAAAGGCGTTTCCGGTCACGACCAAGTATCGTGAACCTCTGGTCGCACGCTTAACGGGTTGGAACACTAATTCGAATATGATTCGGATATGGGCTCAATTCGGATAGAGATCCGAATAGACTCCTATTGGGCCTCGGTCCACGAGGCCCACGTGAGGAGGTCTATATATATGAGGCGAGGGGCGGAGGATTCGTCCCGATTAACATCTAGCAAAACCCTAGCCGCCACCTCCCGAGCCAAACCCTAGGCGCTCACGAGTGCTAGTACACTCGCGATCGGCGTTCCCACCCGGACGTGTGGATACCGGTGGGCGCTGCTCGTTGCGATCTTGATCGGCGTGCGTGGAGGAGACGATCCGTTCGGGACGATCGGCTACTTCCACTACTACCTCGACGCGAGATTGGATCGGTTTCCAATTCTTCTTCACATGCGCACTGGCGTCTAAGTGGTAACGATCCATGATCCTTCCTTAGCATGATGTTCTTGGAGTGCGCGGTAGAAAAGTTTTGTTTTCGCTTCGTAGCCTCGGCGTATTCAATACATGGCGCCTCTTTTGCGCGCGGCTTCATATCACGACCGCCGACATCCGGTAATCCGACCACGGCCATCTCCCGCGACGACATCGCCGACCACGACTACTCGCCTCGCACTCGGCTACCTCGACATCGGCACAAAGGGCTACCGCCTTGCTTGAGCTACTTATCGGTTCCTACTTGATCCACAAAGATACGCGACGATCGCCAGCGATTATGATCAGCGGGGATATCAGCTCTTTGGCTTCTTCTCCAGTCTCACCGTCTGCGACGCTCCCGTTGTGACTGCGGGGGATGTTAGAGTACAATATATATGGTAGGATAGAGTCCTATTAGGATTCCAATCCCTTGTACCGTCTTGCCCCTCAAGTCTTGTACTCCTATATATACCGCCCTAGAGGCTCTCAATGCAACACATCCAATTCCATCTTCCTTCAGGTTCACACACCTACAGTCTGCAGATAGCATTGCTTAGTATTGCATATTTGCATACAAAGAACCCTTTTGTTGTTTCCATGAGAGAAGTTTGAAAAGGATACTACACTCAAAATACATATGCAACTGGACCTAGTTAACTTCAAAAGTTTACTAGGTACCATACAACAGGCTCATCATACCATCTCAAAATAGCATCAGCAGGCTCAACAGTGCTCTTTTCTCCAACAAGATAACAATCATTCATGTTCGTAGTATAGTCTTAGCTTGACCGACAATAGTGGGAATAACTTGTGAGTTACCAAATGGCTTAAGAACAAGCTAGTCTGGTTTTTAATGCTCTGTCTTAACCTAAAATTTTGTTTAAACACTAACATACAGAAGTATATCTTTTATGTAGGTGAAAGTCTGAAAGATATGTTCTATCATGCATTTGATGGGTACATGCAACATGCTTTTCCACTTGATGAACTGCGACCTTTAAGTTGCCAAGGAAGAAGACTCCCTTGGTGGTTATGCACTTACTCTTGCAAGAAATTAAGAAAGTGGTTCCTCATGCAGATTTATTAACATTTGTTACCTTAATGGATTATTATCATTCATGAACATTTACTTCATTGAATAGATCGCTAACCAAACATACAAGTGGAAGTAACAGCTAATGGATAGAATTAACAGGAGTTGTTGATGATAATAATCGCTAACCAAACATACAAGTGGAAGTAGTACCACCCACTAGTTGTTCTCTACGACGCTTTGAGGAAAACATATGGTTTCAACGTCATCCTCATCATCTTCTTCCCGAAAAGAGGCATGATATTCGAGTTAGCCATGACGTAAGCAAAAAAAAAAAAAGATCCATGAAGAGTGCAGTATAGAAGAACCTACCACAAATATAGGTCTCATGTCATCGTGTGCACCTCTTATCCAGCTAGACACACACACTAAACCATAACCGGACATAGAGAACTCTAGTAGTCATCTAGTACTTTACCTCCAGTAATGAAAGTTGATTATGAAGATATAATGCTAGCTAGCACAATCAAGAAATTCTTAGCCATTTTTGACACTACCGGGATCTATGTGCATTCAAATTTCACCACTCAAGTAATTTGAAGCCCTTGTTATCTAAACTTTTATTCACTTCATCTAGATAGATAAGCAACTCTAACTTTGAAGGCTTCATAGAAGTGGCATGCAAAAATGACCAAAACTGAGATGAGACTTGAGGATAATGAGTGATAGTACCCAAAGTTGAAGATGAGGTTACATCACCTGTACTAGCCATCTTGTTGTGCCGATGATCCATCTCAAACTGTGAATACAAGTCTTCCAACTCAACCTTCACATCATCAAACTCTTTTGCAACTTCTGAGGGCTCATACATTTGGTTGAAACACCAACCAATGAATCTTATCTTAAACCTAGGATCAAGAATAGTAGCAAGGATCATGACATTGTTCTTTTCTTCTCAATACTTGTCAAACTTTCCCAACATTGCAGCAGCCATTGTTTTCAAATGATCATCTCCAAAAGTAATTGCAACTCTTAATGCAATCTTGACATTAACTATGTAAGGATAAAAAATATTTGTTGTTGGATAAGTTAATCCAGAAGATGCACTAGTCACTTCAGCCAAGGACTTCAATATTGGTGCAATTTTTTCATACAATGCCCATCTTCGCCCGATAGTTGCCATTGGTAATTTGCATCCATGTCGGCATAACACACTAAAGCATCCTTATAAGCAATGCAGACAGACAACATTTTGCACATGGAACTCCATCGTGTGCACACATCAAGGCTCAACCCAGGACCAATTTGCAAAGCAAGTGATGAACAAATTTGTAAGAATTTATGGATACGAGATGGAGACTTCTTTAGGACCAATTTGCAAAGCAAGTGATGAACAAATTTGTAAGAATTTATGGATACGAGATCATCATTCGAACTTGAAGAATCCATAGAAACATGTCCTTGCTCCCCCTCCTCAGCACATAGGACAACAGATGCATGTGGCTGGGCTGCACAAGATGACTGACTGGGCCCTAGGGGTGCCGCACAGGCGACTGCCGCTAGGCTAGCTGGACAGCACACACACGAGCCAAATTAGGCTCACAAGTCAGCTCGAGCTTAGCTCGATTTTTTTGAGCTTGGAGAGGGGCTCGGCTCGGCTCGAAAATTCACGAGCCCGAGCCGAGCCGGCTCGAGCTCGTTATGAGCCAAGCCGGTTTGCGAGCTACGAGCTATTTTTCCAGCCCTAGGGGTGGCCATCTCCATGCCACCGCTCCCATGGCCATAGTCGTCACCAGATGCCACTGCTCCCATGACCACCCACACCGGATCTGGGCTCTCAACCACCAGATCCAGTGCCCTCCTTGCCGCTCCTCTACCGCTAGGGATCTAGGCTCGAGCCTCTAGATCCGATCGACACATCGCATCCGTGCTCCGCCTTGCGGTCGTCATTGTCCGCCTTCCTCTCCTCACACCGCCGCCGCCAGCTACCTGTCCCGGGCCATGCCGCCACCGCTTCTCTTGGCCAGCTTCGGCCGCCGCCACCCCCTGCTCTGGCCCCCTCCCACTCTGTCTCCTCCTAACACCGCTGCCTTCCGCCAAGTTAGGAGGAATGCCTCGAGGCGTCGCCTCATCCACACGGCTAGAGACTTCTTTATATACTTGACTATTTACCTGAGCTTGTTTATCAAAGGTGCTAATGGTAGTAGGCCATCAATAACAACCAAGTTCACTATATGAGAACATCAAACATAAAAATACTTGGCAATGAAATGAGCTGATCCTCTAGAAGCAAACTTGGCTATTATACTACATACAGTAACAACATTTGATGAAGCAAACTCCGGCCCTAAGCCTCTAGGAAGTGTCTGATACCTCTTTTTTTTTTTTGACAGAAGACCTCTAAATCTGCTTACGCATTCATCGTCGTCCGTGAAATAGCGATGGCCTATTTGATATATATAATTTGGATCACAAATCAACAGTGAACAAGTAGCAAGTAGTACTAATAGCTCAAGATGATATAAAGCATGGTCCAAAGGAAATGAGTCAGATAATCAGATGCATACCTCATAATCAACACCTAAATGAAGACTGGTCGTATTACATGCCAAAATACTGTTCACACGCATGAACAGTACCCAGGGTATTATAGCAGACGCGTGGTACTGTAGCAGACGTGTGGTACTGTAGCAGACGCACATGGCATTGTCAAATTAGTAAAGATAGAGATAAGAATAGTTAGTTTCTTTATTAGATAGATTTATTACCCTATAGATATATTTTATTTATTAAAGATAGATTTTCTTAGAGATAAAGATTGTTTCTTAATGATCAAGTTGAACTATCTCTATAAAAAGGTTAACATGTATCTATTATCAATCAAGCGACGACGACGAATTAATCTAGTCTCTTCCCTAAGTTCTATCATCCCAGTCTATAGTCAAATTTCTCATTCCACTAAACTGATGTTGTTTGGCCTTTCCTCTCAACGATGTTTGCCCCGATGAACTAAAGTTCAGCATATTTGGTATCAGAGCAGTCGATCCCTTCTCACGACTTCTGCTACCATGGTTCCTGCCGCCGAGTCGTTAGCCATGATAAAGGCTAACGCCAATAAGATGACCAACATTGACAAGAAATGGTGGACATCTTCCTCAACATGCATACCATCTTGAAGAAGATCGTGAATCAGAAGAATGCGCAATAAAAGGCGGCAGCGACGCTATTCCTAGCAGCTACCACGGCGCCGCCAAAACATGCCATGGCAACAACGGTTCTACCGACACCTGCCGCAACCGTGCCATGCCCTGCCATGGCAGCCATGTTGCTACCGAAGCTTACCACGGCAACCGTGTCGCTACCGCAATCTGCTATGGTACTATCGAAGCCCGCCACGACCGTGCCATATCCTATCACGGTGTTGCCAAAGGCTACCATGACCCTACCGAAGTCTGTCGCGGCAACCGTATCGTGAAAGCCTACTACAATGCTGCCATGGTTACCATTGCATCTGCCGTGGCAATCGCAGATGTCATCAATATTGTTGCACCTATACAAGGAGGCCATGGTCTTTAAAGTCACCAGTAAACGTCATAGTGTCTTGTCAACTTAGGGTCTTCTAGGGCTGCATCCATGGCCGCCACCACAGCTCAAGAACGAGCTATCGCCGAAGAGGAGAGAAGATGTCACTTACTGAAATATTGTTCATACATATGAACAGTACCCTGGCGCACAGAGGAAACAGACGGCTCGGAGCGCACAGTACCGAAGGAGCCACACGCCGGGCCGGAGAGGAACCGTGCGAAGGTACGGCTGCGACAGAGCGCGAGAATTCCTTCGTTCTATAATGAGCCTATGATTATTCTCTGCAGGAAGGTGGTGGCCGGGGTGCACGAGGTGGTGCGCATCGTGCCATGGTGCATTCCAGCTCGAAACAATATTCCTCTCGCCCGATCACGCTCATGCATGTGTCCAGGTGCACTCACCCCTTTCGCTTTGTTATCCTAGCTGTACTGTCTCTGCAACGACATTAGACATGGCTTCCCACTGAGCGAACTCAAAAACCTAAAGATTTTGGCAGGCACACTGGCTCTGCCTCTATTCAGGAGATGGGAAAGGGCAGGGAGGCACATGTGAAATGATGCTCCCATTTGATACACAAGGATATATGCCCGAACAGTCTGACCAACCAGGCAGAGGCGCAAACAAACACCCAAAAACCAAAACCAACATCAGCTTCTCTTTTCAGCCACATTTCACAAACCATGCAAGTATACAACACAAATGCATGGATGGGACCTTTCATATTGTGGTGGCACTTCCATTGCATGTGCACTACACACTATGGATGATGAGCGGACCATTTGGTTCAAAAGGTTTATCACGGAAGAGAGAGCCCAACAATACATGTTTCATATATGTCCAGTTCAAGACTACAACAATCGCAACTACAACCAAGATAACATGACAGTAAAATGCAAACATCAACTAATCTCTTTTGCCCTTCTTCAATTTTGCCTTCTTTGTCCATCTTATTCACAGGCCAGCTTTGTGTCAAAGCTACTCAAACAAATCGCAAATGCCTGGAAAGCCGAGAGAGGATAGCGGTAGTCCATTGTGAACATATCCCTTGCAACTTTTCCAAACTGCAGAATAACCTTATCAGGCTCTGCTGGGCCAGGTTGTGAAGGAGTTGGAGCACCTGCAGGTGGCGGGCTTGGTGCAGCAACCAGCTGGAAATTCTTCACCGAGGCAATGGTGACACGGCCACGGAAGTTCAGGCACCAGCATTGCAGCTGTTCATGCCACCTCGGGGGCTTGTTACGGAGCACCAATGGTCTCTCCTTGATCTCACCACCATCTCCATCCATTTTCTCACCAGTAATGTCAGAGAAGCGAGCACTACTGAAATCCATGGAGCGGTCCATGATGGACTTAGAGAAGGAGGTAGTGCTGCGGAACGACTGAGAGAAGGAAGTGGTGCTGCGAAATGAGTCCTCCAGAGCTCGAGGCACAATTTGCTCGGGCTGGCCAGGGACAATGCCACCAGGCTCCACTGAGGAGGCGGGTATGGAGTGCATGATGCAATGCATCCGCCTAGGACCTCTTGTGCCAAGGACATTTAACTCATATGTCACCTGAGCTATGTTGAAACTAACAGACGGCACCTTCGGTGATACTTTTGTTGAGTTAAACCTCCTGCTTGTCCTTCCAACAGGAGGGACTGCAGCCCCATTGTAAGGGGGCTGTGAGTCATAAATTATAAATTTTGTGCCAAGGAAGTTTGACCTGAAAATTAAAACACTAGGTTTGGTGTTACACTATCAAACAAGCAAAAAGGCAAAAGGTTTATCTTCCATAAACATAATAATTACCTCAATTTTCCAATGTAGGTCCTGCTCGATCTTGAGATGTTACCAGCATCCATTGAGATAGTGTACTCTGTGCAAGTTGTTTTGCGGTTTCTTTTTGCAGATAAGACAAATTTTCCATTTTCTGCAGTAACAGCTGCAGAAAAAAAATGATTCGACATATTTGATCAAGTGAAATCAGATAAGACAGGCTTTGGATCACTTCATAAGAAAAATATTTCTCATGAATGCAAGCATAACAACCACTAAAAATTTCACAGCTGAAGAGGTTTACAGGATATGTGGCAGAACAGTGATTTAAGCACTCAAAACACAAGAGACTTATTTAACATTGATTTACTTTTTCATCCTTATCTATATATCAGTGGAATAATAACCTGGTATGCACAAAAAAAGGTAAAACTTAGGAGCATTGCTAGTACAAGTGTGGGAAGCATAAGTGCGTAACATACCAGTGCTGAGGCACAGGTAGAGATGATAAGTGGATTTTGATCTATTCCTCTTTATAAAACATTGAACCATTCCATCTCGAGGACCCGGCTGTCAAAACATGATATATAATGTATCAAGAACAAGGAAAGATATCCGCTGATCACGGTTTGGCGTTATTGTAGAGCTAAGTAAAGGGAGTGGATGTCTTTTTCTCTTTACCTGCTTTAGAGAGACTGGGAAGGTAAGCTTCCCACAAAACTCTGGGCTCAACACAATCTCTTTACACATTTCTCTCCATGTCCTACAAACGGCCGCAAAGCAGACGACATTCTTCCTGGATGGCCAGGTACTCTCATCAGCCTCCAGTCTCCGTATCACGTCGCGGAGGAGTTCAGGAGGAAGGCTCGCCCAGCGGCTCTCTTGGGTTATGGCAGGTGTGTCATGGAGGTCATGCAGTGAGCTCTGGGTCCTGCCCTTGTGATGCCCAGTAAGGCCGTAAAGGCTTGCAAGGGTCACCTCAAAGCTCCGCCTCGATAAACTGCCAAAACCATCCCTAACATCACGGACTATGCTGCGGAACGACATTTAAGCCAGCCAATGCCAGATAATAGGGCATAGAATGTCGAAACTATGACCTGCAATTGGAAATAAGCAAGGGTTAATGACAACCTTTTGGTGGTTCGAAGAACAATGAACAGGTAGTATACCGCACCTCCTTTGAAATGATTAGAGCGGTGTATATACAGAAGAAGCCACTACAAGCTGTCCCTGCAAGAAGAAAGTACCATTGATGAGAAAACATGTGAAGTTTAACACGAATGGATTTGATTGGCATATTGATTCAATCTAGACCTTGCAACCACCAAGTAGGCCTAAACTAGCAATCAAGGAGGAACCCAAGTCCATCATTGCTCAAGATGCAAGCACATACTTTTTGCCTAAATATATACCAAGCATCACTTTAAGCGCAAGAAAACTGGGCTCCTAGATTTTCATCTATGGGGAGGGTATATGATGAATTTTTTCTTTTAGGTTGGGAAAATAGCCTCCATACCGCCGGAGAAAAAAAACCACAGATTGCCAACCAAAG
Source organism: Melocanna baccifera (assembly GCA_036346265.1). NCBI lineage: Eukaryota > Viridiplantae > Streptophyta > Magnoliopsida > Poales > Poaceae > Melocanna > Melocanna baccifera. The sequence continues at coordinate 39,044,762 of CM070677.1, forward strand.
AGGCACATCACATGTATTTGTAACAACTAAGAAAAATTTCCCGAGGAAGCTGTGGTAGAACGTAGCACCAGAACATGACATTAAATATTGCTGTGAATTGCAACAGCATTCTGAGGGGAAATCTTCGGCTTTACAGAATCAACCATAGGCTGCAGATAAGCAAAAACTCATCTCTTTTTTTTAATCCTTTGTAACACACATGCTAGTAAGTTTTGATGTGATATACGTCTGCTAGAAGCATAAATAAGTAGCCAAATAACAACAGGAAAACTCTACGCATCCACTGATCGAAATGTAACCGGCAAAGAGAAAAGTCCACATTCTTCCTCGAAATTTCTCCTGAACAAGAGCATATCTACCGAATCACGCCATACGATCTATCGATCCGGCCAGGAGCGTCCCAGAAACCACGCCTTCACCGCGCCCATGCTCACCGGAGACACTCGCAGACCAAGCAGAAACGCAGAATACCAGAAACCGAAACCAAATCGAGTCAAAAGTACTACCACCAGGGAGAAAGAGAAACCAGGGACTCACATTCGGCCGAGCCGGAGCCCCTTATCCCCCGGCCACTCTGGTACGCACAGAAACCGCGCACCAGATCACTCTCGTTCGACGGTTCTCCCCCTCCCCGATCGAGCCCCGGGTATCGCCTCCTTCCCTCGGGCTCTTCTTGGCTAAGCCGCGTACGCGCAGAGGAGGTGGTGGCCTAGTGGTATGTGTGAAAGACCAAGGCGAGGAGGAGACCGGGGAGGAATGAGGAAAGGTGCCGTCCCGTTCCGTCGGGGGCGTCCATGACTAACGGCGTCGGGTCAGGTGGCAGCAGCGGCTGCCTAATTCTTACCTTGCCCCGGCGCTCACGCCACCAAAAGCGTTTCTATGCGTTTAGCCCCGCTTATTTGGGTTAATTCATAACTTTTTTATCTTTTTCTAATTTTTTTATATTTTTAAAGCTTTTTTATCAGTTCTTTTTTCCTGTATTCATTTGCATTATACATGATGGGCTAATCTATTTTTTCTATTTTTAGATTTTTTAAATTAATTACGTCAAATAAACTACCGCCAGCTACATTGTAATTTCAGTCAGCTACAGTGTAATTTCAGTCATAAGCTATCAAATTTCAGCTTAACTGAGCGGCCTCTAGATAATGAAAGACAGAGACTATGATATTGTTTTCTCACAAAGAAAAATAAATGCATGTGTTTTTAGAGGTTGCTTCGATTCTACGGGTTCAATAAAAATAATATCGTCGTGAGTTCACAATAGAGTATTTGATATAGGACTTAAGACACAAATCCAGAAAAAATGACCCACCAAAATCACCATACTCTAAAACCACTAGAGCCATGGGGTCACCACCTACGTATTAAGAGTACTATCATAGATTATGCCGAATGTCATCATTGTCACATGACCTGCTTGGGGGTACTATAGTAAATTGCTATGCTAAGCAACGGAATTAGGAACAACTCAAAATGGTTTAAAACCAACTTCTGTTTCTAGCTTTTATTTTTTTCACTATTCAGTAATTTTGTCTTTTCTGGTTTATTTTATATTTTTTGAGATTTTTTGCTTTTTCTTTTTTTCCGTATTCCTTTGCATTATCCGTGACAGGCTAACATATTTTTTTATTTTTAAATTTTTTTAAAAAATTAATCATACCAAATAAGCCAACTCAGCTACAGTAAAAAAAGCCAATTATAGTAAAAAAGCCATAGGCCAACACCAAACCGAGCACTACCGTAGAATGTTACTCTTTTTACTAAGAGACAGAGCTTGATAGTAGTTTGAGATACACAAGGTCAACACCCAATCGAGCGGGCCAAGGAGGGGATCGATAAGATCGAGAGGAAAGGGGACTCATCGTCCTCGACAAAAGTAGTTGAAGGTGTGGCCATCGCAGTTGAGCTTGTTGCTGCTGACAGGGAGCTTCTGGAGGCACTGGGCTAGGATGGTGTTAAAGTTGCTAGTGAACTCGATGTACTCTGCCAGCACCACTGTGGCGCGCGCCATGGAGGAGGAAGGATGGGACAGAGGGTGTGCAAAAGGCACGCTGGTGGGCACAGGCACCGACACCAACGGCAGGAAGGGCGGGAAGGTGTAGGGCGGCATGGCACAACGGATAGCAAAGTAGCGAGACGGGGAGGAGGAGCGAATGCACGGGAGCAAAGACAAGGGGATCTGCATGAGCACAAGGGGTAAGGGGGTCTGCATGAGGCGTCGGGGCCCATGCGCATGAGCCAAGTAGTGCGTGAAGAGACATGGTGAGGGAGGGCAAGCGATGCGCAGCAAACGAACATCATCAATGAAGCCACACGCCGAGCCACGAGGAGGGCGTCGGAGTGTACGAAGGCAAAGGAGAACGCAGCAATTCCTTCACGTATAAGAGTTTTATGATATGTGCAGAAAATGAAGGACAAAATCATTGTTAGATGTTCTTTTGGTACTATGGCTTCTTTTCGGTTTTTAAAAGTGGCTTTTCAACAATAACTAGTTTTCAAATGAAGCTTTTCATCATACGACTTACGGAATTGTACATTATAATATGCTAAAGCAAAAAATAGTAACGGATAAATAATAACAGTTGATAGAAGTAATTTATAAAAATTAAAATATTTATATTGACTTCTAATTCTAAAAACTAGAAACAAAAATCAATATCAACGTGCCCTCAGACGTACCCTTAAGGTTGCGGAAAGAGAGAGCAGGAACACGTTTGCCGCTGCAAGTGCTCCACCAACCAAACTCGCATTGACCAAAGAATAACAGCACAGTAAGTGAAATGCCTAGCGTGTACAGGAGAGCAAAGGATGACTCTGAGAAAAAGAAGCCGAGCACAGTGGAAAAAGAAGCTTTCAAAGAGAAGTGAGCAGTGAAAAAAGCTTTTCACTTTTTCAGCGAGCGAGTGGCACTGTAACATATTCCGGACCTCGTAGCCGCGACAGGGGAGAGGCACCGGCACCGCAGGGTGGTGGTTCGGTTCGGTGTAGGGAAGAGTCCCGTTCCGTTAGTTCGGTGGCAGCACGGCTCCGTCTGCTGCCTCCGTCTCCGTCGCGCGAGCTCGTTAACGGCATCGATCAGTCTATCCGTCTCATTGCCCGGAAGCTTCCGGCTAGGTGCAAACGTGTGATTTCGATCTAATTCGTAATAGAAAATAATATCTAGATTTCGAATTGGGAACCGGATAGTTTCTCTGGATATATAATTGGATTCATAATAGAAGTATCAACTGAATTTAGAGTGATTTAAAACCCATGCCTTAGCCGATCAGGCTAATAGGTAAATCCATGAGATCGTAAGACTGTGTATACGACTAACCTCTTACTTACCTAGAATGAATTGGAGAGAGAAATCAGCCCACCAAGCTTTTTTTGTATTGAAATTAGTTTTTTATTTTTGGAAAATACAAAAAATCAAATAAGTCAAGAAAATAGCTAAAAAATTCAAAAAAATTACTTGTTAAATTTGCTTGTTAAACTCCTAATGAGTTTCATTTAGGACATGTAATATAGTTGATTGATTCTTTTACATGTGGCACATATGGGTTTTGTTTTTGCGATATCCGACTAAATATTCGTGACCACGATTATTTATATCCATATTCGTATTCAACACTATCTATATCTGACTTCAATTCTAAAAAAATAAAATAAAATAGAATATAAGATAAGTAAAATCCGTTTGTATCCCCTCCAATTACGCCCCTACTTCCGATGACGACGTCAAGCTGCAGCTGCAAGCCACTGCAGCTCCAAAACGCCACCGAGCGATCCGATTCGCTCGTTCGATTTCCAGCCATTTTCAGGGGATTTTCTCTCTAGTATATCTCCTCCATTGTACTGAGTAATGGTACCATGGTATTGGTATTATTCACTTCTACATGTTAGATAGGAAACCAAAATTAGCTACAATTTTTTTGCTACAGCACCCGACCACGATTTATCCTAACTTTTTTTTAATCCAATAGATGAGACAAGTAACAGCCTGGTACCATTACAGTGTAATGGTAGAGGGTAGAGGATGTGCATCTGCAGCTTATTAAGCGACGCGTGCATTCTTTTGATAAGCGAACTCCCCATCAGTTTTCTTTTTCTATATGGTTTATTACTACTTTATTAGATTAGACCGCTGCAACAAAAGACGGCGGTTTTTAATAGAGGCCAAGTGTTGGTGGCGAGTTTCTATCGGTGATCCGAAATCGATTTAAATATACAAGGGCCAGACTGCCGAGTTCTTCGATATGACTTGTGGAAATAATGGCGTAGCCTTGTACAGAAGCATTTGGCGACCAATGGATCAAGCAGCACGGCGAGGATCCATGAAATCATCGGCGTTGTCGTTGCAACCACTCCACCGTCTAAACAATTTTAGCGGCTCGCGTTTGCGTAACCAAACCCGGTCGACGCACGAACCATTCGTGCGTGATCCAGCCCGAGCAGCCAGTAAGACAGAGAGTACTGCGTGATAATAGTCCACGCACTTGTCAGCAATTAGAGAGGGAAAAACGGATAAAAAAATCACCAGCTGTTTTGTCGTCTCATTTCTCTTTCGTTTCTTCTGTAGACGATTTAGGGGGCGCTCAAGTCCGCTGCCATCGTCAGCGACCAGCGATGGAAATACTGTTCCCGTGATGGTGTGTACTGTAGCGCTTTTGGTTCTATTTGAATTTTTTTGTTTTTTTGCGTTTTGTTTTTTTTGTATTTCTTTGTATCGTCCGCTCTAGATTAGCGTATCACTTTTATTTTTATATTTTTTAAAATTTAATTATACTTAATAAACTAACTCAATTACAGTATTTTTTTCAATCAACTACGGTGTTTGCGCTATTCTTATCACCCCTTAATCTGCTTCTTGTTCTGGAAGACACGGGCCGTCAGTTTGCGCTGCTCCTACGCCGAGCCCTTTTGCTCGTCTCGTCAAATCTTGCATCCCGTCTGAGGGGCATGCTGTCAGACCGATAAAATAGGCGTTGGTTCCATCCTGCTGTATCCTTATGGCTCTTCTCTCCTTTCCCGTGAGACGTTTGTGGCAAGAGGCAGATTGACGCAGCCGATGCTTCTTTTCATTCAACGGCAGCATCGAGTAAGCGATGCAGCAATATACGACATTATAGACGATAAGGCACATTATAGACGATAAGGCATACAGACATTTCCTTTCTTTCTAGGGTTAAAGTGCGTCTTTTTCAGCTATGATTTATATTTATAATTATAACTGATGATTTTTGATCTTAACGTTCGTTTGTGCGAATGAATCGAATACCGATAAGCTGATAAATCGCTTTGAAAAGGTTATCTCGATAAACCGCTTTAAAACGGCAACGAAGAAATTATCCTATTTATTTGTTCGAAGGAAGTTATAGATTCAGTTTTTTTAGACCTATGCTTAGGCTTTGGTTTTTATTTCTACAATAACTTGCCGTTAAAAGGTATATTTTTTCAAAGCGGGTTTACTGATAAATTGTAATACAAATTGTACCGAGTTCAGCTGTACTGGCCAAAATCGCATGTAATTATTTGTCTCTATATACTGCCTCTTATGAACATATCAAAATTCAAAAATCACAACCATAATTTATAAAATTTGGCCTAAAAAATACACCCATAAATTATAAGCCGTAAAAAGAATGGGCCAAACTTAGACTTTCGGGGTAAGATTAAGAACGTGTCGTTTATTTGAACCACAAAAATAAATCAAGGGGGCAATACATATATTTGTCAGGTACAACCACCGAATCGGGCTGAGGACATCTGTGCCGACCAAAGATAAGCTCTTGCTTTTTTGCTTATAAAAGCCTTGTAGATGTAGCTTTGCTCTAACTAATTTTGGGGACATTTGTTTTAGCGATAACTTTTGATTTTTGATTAAAATTTTACTGTAGTTGGTTTTTTTACTGTAGCTGATTTGATTTTTTAAGCATAATTAAATTTTAAAAAATATAAAAATAGAAAAAAAAATATGTTATCCCATCACAGACAATGCAAAGGAACACGGGAAAAAAAGAAAAATACAAAAAAAAACCTAAAAAATCTAAAAAAATTCAGAAAAAGACGAATTACTGAATAGTGAAAAAAAACTGAAACGAGCGGAGTTTTTATATATATGACTAATACTTTTTTTTACTAAAATTGCATTATAATAATTGTTACTTTTTTCTAAATTATTTATTTAATTAAATAAATAACATTGTTATACATACACAAATAATACAAAGAAATAAAAAATAAAAAACTAACGTTTTTCAAATAATTTTTAAAAACTGAAAGCCAGAAACCGAATCATTTAGAGCACCCCCGTAAACGTCGGAGATCATCGGATGGCATTCAATATGTTTCATGTGCATAAAAAATTCTCACTGGGGCATCAGCGAAAGCGGTAGTTGGAATTCAGTTCGAACTTCGAATGATTCAGAAGCAAGACAACAAACGGGAAGCGATGAAGAGAGGAAGACAATAGGGGGAGCACAATATAAGTCTCATCATACATACATCAAACAAGGATCACTCTGACTTTTGTTTTCTTCTATATGGAATGGGACAAGACCACTGTAAGCTCGAGACGGCAAAAAGAGAATTTATGGTGCTGTTTTAAACCACGATGACTTCTCACTTTCATAAACTAAAAATTGTTTTGAACACGTTGATTTCTTAATACATTTATTCTTTTATTTTTTTCTTTATATTATATGTAGAGATTTATATTTTTTATAATTTTATTTTCTTTAATTAAATATATTAGAAAAAGATAATAGCCGTATAATACCATTTCAGCCAAAAGATACATCACTTTAAATCATGGCATATAAGTTACATGTGTTGTGAACTATGACAAATAGGAGCACATCACTCGTGGTAATGTCACCTCAAAGCTTGACAAACGGAAAGGAAAATAATCCTACAAGAAAGATGCCACACACTTTGTTGTAAATCAAATTCCATTTGATCTAAGAAGGATAAGGGATCTGGTTGGAGCGCAGTTATTTTCACAAAAAAAAAACAGTCAATTCCTGTAAGAATCATAAGAAAAACCATAAAAAGAATCAATTCCCGCAAGAATTGCACAGGGGGATCACGCGTGGAAATACAAGAACCAAGCAGGGACCAAGAAAAACAAATTTCATCTGGTCTAAGTTTTTTTTCCCTGAGGGAAGCCCAATCAATTTGTGTAAGTTTTGAGTTTGGCGAGTAGTAGGCCAGCCCCAGCCAGACAGACCACTATCCTACGAAGGTCCTAAATTTAATTTGGGCCGTTTTGGAGGGTGGAGAACTGGCGTTGCCGATATGGAACAGTTGGGCCATGGCCTAAGTAAACAATACGAAGCCCAACACCAGACAACACGGGTTTCGACTAAGCCCATTAGTCCCGTTAACACGGGCTCGGGTGGTGCTGTGGTTGGTGGCCTTGTAGGCGTATTGCAAAGCAGAACAGGGGGAGAGACCCAGCACGGCAGCGCCACCCAAAAACGCGAGCGCATCTGAAGCCGAAGCTTACCGCGGCTTGGCGAGTTCGATTGGGTAGCTAGGGTTTAGGTTTCAGGCCGCGGAGCGACAGGAGGGGAGGCGGAGGCGATGGCGTCGGCGGAGGAGGAGATCGCGGTGAAGGAGCCGCTGGATCTGATAAGGCTCAGCCTCGACGAGCGCATCTACGTCAAGCTCCGATCCGACCGCGAGCTCCGCGGCAAGCTCCATGTAAGCCCTCGCGCTTCTCTGTCGATTATTTGATGTCTTTTGTGCTGTGTCTGTGGTTGATTGGGCGCGGAATAGTTCCTGGTTACACTTCCCTGGTGCAGCCGGCTGTGGTGGTTACCAATGTACAGCAGCGATCTGTTAAGGCGGCCCATGTCCTCACTATGTTTGATAACCGAAGTGGTCCGAACTAAATGTGGCAGTTCATGTGTATTGCAAATTTGCAACAATTTGATGAAAATTGGAGAGCCGGAGGTTAATATGTTCATGCGCAACAACATAAAGATGCCTCCGTAGCAATTTGGAAGCATAGATAATGATAAGCATCTCAATAGCATAAAACTGTGGGAACAGGGTAGTTGGTAGTAAAGGATGCATTCGTGGCTTATGTGTTTGCCATTTAAATTTGCCCTGGCAACGTAATGAGTTTTTTTACTAATTTGTTGAGAGTGTCGTGATGAATCACAACGCTATATGCTGTGCATTTTTCAATTGTGTGCTGCCCTGCCATGGCTTGCTTTTAGTTTATGATACTCATCATCTCTCACGCAACTGTAAACTTCATTTTGCGTCTACATCCACCTTCTAATCGTGCAGAGGTCCATATCTTATAACATGCTAATGGGCCTAGGATGGCAGTCGCTGAAATTTCTCTTGTACCTTTTTACCTAGGCCTACGATCAACACTTAAACATGATCCTTGGAGATGTTGAGGAGATCGTGACAACTGTTGAGATTGATGATGAAACATACGAAGAAATTGTGCGCGTAGGTTCTCTGCCCTTTCCTTTTAAATTTTGATGACTATTTTTTAATGTCAATGCTCAACAATCTTGAAGGTCAAGTTGGGACTGTTTCTGCAAACTTTAACTTTTGATGAGTGATGGTATTTGTTGCATATCAATGGGGAAAATGGTTACTTTCTTCAGTTCATGTTTATGATGTATGGAGCCCCTGAGGAATGAGGGGCTGGCCGCCCAGTGCATGCCAGTACATCCTTGCCCACACTTTACGAAAGAGTGCCAACTTGTTTATTGTGTTATTGACATCCATTGAATATTTTTAGAGCACAAAGCTATTTGAATCATTTAGACTGCTGGGGTTTTACGGTCCTGATTTGCTGTGACATAAGATGACTGCAGTTCCATAAGACCATAACAACTTGTTTTTGGAGTAATTTAGAGTCTGCTTCAAACGGTTTCATCTTCTAGTTTCTAGCTTCTGGCTTCTTAATTTCGTCCTTTTTTGGTGTTTTGGCTTTTCTTTTTTCCTTTATTCTTTTGTATTGTCTATGATGATATAACTTTTTTTTCATTTTTAAATTTAATTACGCAGAAAAGCTAACAGCAGCTACAATACATTTTTAGCCGATACAGTGCAAAAAAAAACCTAGAAGCCTGGGCCTATTAGCCCTTTGGAGCACTGCTATGGGACAATTATTTACATTACCTATTGCTAATATGTTAAATTTATAATGAAGATGTTTGCATACCAACTATGTGCCAATTATTGTTATCTTTCCAGACCACTAGACGTACCATCCCCTTCCTTTTTGTCCGAGGTGATGGTGTTATACTGGTCTCTCCACCCCTGCGAACTGCATGAATTTTGAAGCGAGATCCTGCTGATTGTCAGCTATGGCTGATGTGTATTTGGTCAGCAGATGAGAAGGATTGTGTGTTATCTGCTGATCTGTTACTGTTTTCTGATGGATTGTAGGTTTAGCATGTGATACCATCGTGTAACAACTGCTTGTGTGTTTTAATTGATCTGATTGAGGTGCTAGTTTCTGCGCCATGTCGAATAATCTGGTGTTCATTATCAGCTTAATTGCCAAAGAGTAGTCTTGTTTGGAGTAACATGTCTTACAAGTGAAATGCGCATTATTTGGGTGACTAGGCTTAGCAGTATTGGAACTCGGAAAAATGTAGACTTTCTGCAAAGAGTGGTAAGATCTGTATTGTACGCAGCATGTTGTTTGCCGGTCTTGATTGTAGTTGTTGGAGGACCGTGCAAACGGGAAAAAGGGAAACCGTGGGTGGAACGAGAGCGCGGCATGTTCGAACGCGAAATGAATCCGGCTCAATTCATCACTTCAAAACACGAAGTTGTGTTGAGCAGCAGCAGCAGCAACACCACCGCCGCCACAGTTTCATCTGCCTACGAATACAACTCGGATATGAGATTTTTACGAATCTTCCCCACCATAGAAAGCCGTCTTCCAGGATTCGATTCCCAATCCACTAGTAGCAAGAACAGAATATCGTGACGGACCAATTCACGATTCCCAGACCACAGCAAGAATATTTCTGGTAACCGAAAAGGGTAGTAAAGAGAAGGGAAGTATAGACGCCAGCCAAGTCCCCTTCTTGCTTGCCTTCGCTCCACCGGAACCGAGCACAGAGGAGGAAGACGAAGAGGAAGCCCAGGGAAGGTAATCACGAGTCATGGGCGTCACCAAGGAGGACGTCGAGGCCGCCATCACCGCCGCTCTCAGCCCTTCCCATCTCGTAAGTCTCCTCCCACCCTAAACCCTTTCCTCCGATCCATGCATCTCTGTTCTAAACCCTAACCGCCGCCGCCGCTGTGTTTCTACGATTTCAGGTGGTGACCGATACATCTGGAGGGTAAGCCCAGCCCATCCCACATGCCAAATCTTCTTCTTTTTTCCCTTAATTGTTACGAACAAAAGAAGAATCTTGATGTGGTTGTTGTCTTCTTGATTGATTGGTTGGTTGGTGTGAAGGTGCGGCGCGAGCTACGAGATTGAGGTGGTGTCGGAGCAGTTCGAGGGGAAGCGGCTGCTGGAGCGGCACCGGATGGTGAACACCGCGCTGGCGCCGCACATGGCGCAGATCCACGCCGTCTCCATCAAGAAGGCGCTCACCCCGGCGCAGGCCCAGCCCCAGCCCCAGCCGGAGCCGGAGCCGGCCGCCGATAAGGCACAGGCTTAAGTGCTTTAACTCGCTCCAAATAGTTCGATCACATATGCACCGAGTGAAGCGATGCATCCGTGTAACGTCTGGTCTTTGATGTCGGAAACGCGCATAAACTCTCTGCTTGAATAATGTAGCAGATGCATTGGCAAAATTGAAAGTGATGTTGTGCTTGACTGCTTCGAAATTACAGTATGTCTTCGAGTGCTTCTGCTCTAACGTTATGCTTCAGACTATTTCGCAACATGACTGCGGGTGCCATGACTTTTGCTTTATGTGATAAGTAGTTTTCAGCTAGTTTATGGTTATGCTATGTATTGTTGTGTTGTAACATGCATTGTGTTTGGTGCATTTGTTATTTTCTGCATATGTATCCATGCTGGTATTATGATGAATTGATGACATAACTTCCGTTCAGAGTTTATGAGAGACCATGTGTGATATCACTTGTCAATTTGTGACGAATAATTGGTTCATTTGTTGAGTTAAATTTTGGTTGTGTAAAAGATCACCCGCACAACTACGGCTTCATCCCACGAACACTTTGCGAAGACAACGATCCTATGGATGTCCTAGCTAGTGCTCATGCAGGTACTGCTCCGATCCATTTGGCACATCTGAGCTATCTGTTGTTAGTCTTACGAACAATTGCGATTACAACTGCAATTAAACACGTACAGAACGATATTTACAGGAACCAGTTCTCCCCGGCTGCTTTCTCCAAGCTAGGGCCATCGGTCTCATGCCTATGATCGACCAGGTTCAAAATTGCAGGTACTCTATACCAGTTCATCGGTCTCATGCCTATGATCGACCAGGTTCAAAATTGCAGGTACTCTATACCAGTTCATTATTACTTGCATGAACAGTACGAGCGAATCTTTTATTGGAATAGGGAGAGAGATGACAAGATCATAGCTGTCGCGTCGACGATCCCGAGTACCGCCACTATAATGATCTCAGCGAGCTTTTCTCCTCATCGCGTCCAGGAAATCCGACGTTTCTTTGAAGATTTGTATGCTGCTGTCACAAATCTTTTTTCTTCTGTTAGCTCTGTAGTTTTCTCTACATAATTTCAGCTAAGAAGAATGAAAAAGGAGGATGCAGTGAATGAGGTACTGCCTGCTAGCACTGGACGCGATGCCATTCAGTACTCCATGTAAGTGCCGAACTGCCCATCATTTCAGACTTTGAGAGGTTGATATGTATCGAATTTGGTGTTGCACAGTTCACATGTGTCTTAACAAGATTACATCTTTGCAGGGATCTATATGCGCAATACATTTTGCAGAGCTTGCGGCAGTAGTCTTGACATGCACACTCTTCAGGTGGTCCTAAGCAGTGACTGTTCCCTTCACGGCTACTGAGGTTGTGTTGAAGAAATTGAGTTTATGAGTATGCTTAGCCTGGAGCAGGAGGTACAGATAGATTTTGCCAGGGAGCTGCTGGAGATGTATGGATGCATGTATTAGTGAATTGCTGTAAGTAGAAGCCTTAGTTGCTTATGAAGCTGTTACAGGCCTCCATATTATTACACTGAATGTTACAAACTTACAATATGACCAAGAAAAGAAATGTCTGATGAATCTTGTTACAATAAGGCCAGGGAGTCGGTTTACACGCATTCTGAAGATCGATCAAGCTGCACTTGCCCTTGCCTGTTCCGCATACAACGCTTTGATCTCCTCCACATCGTCGTAGCTGCCGAGAAATATCGGGGATCTCTGATGAATCTTGGTAGGAACGAGGTCAAGAGCCTGCATTGCCCACGTAGAAACAAGTATGAAAAATGTGTCAATGTACTGATAGTAAACATGCACTTCTGGCCAAGAGAGACAGAAATAATACACACCCGTTCTTTGCCTGTGAAAGACTGGCCTCCAGCTTGCTCCATCAGGAATGACATGGGGAAAACTTCATACAAGACACTGTAATGCCATGAAGCAACTTCAGAAGTGTATGGGTTATATGCCATCGGAGATACCATAAGCAAAGGGAAAGCAAGCATTAGAGTACCGCAGTTTTCCATTTGGGCTTTTCTTGTCTGCCGGGTACAAAAATACACCTCCGTATAGCAAGGTACGGTGGACATCAGCAACCATACTGTAAACCATTAGGAATAATATATATCATAACCAAAATTATTCATCCTATGAAAAACTTGCAGATAAATTATTTTCTGTCTGGTAAACCAACCGAAAAAGTCACTCACCTGCCAATGTATCTCAAGGATTTAGGTGATGAACCATCCTTGGGAAACTTGCACTTCTCCACAAACCTGTGATATTTGTTGTAAAATTTTAGCTGGAGTTCTTAAGGAAGAATGGTACTCTGAAAACATATGTACCACATACTTCGAAGTAGGTGCATCCCAGTTCTTGGCATTCCCTTCATTCACCGAATAAACCTTTCCTTTCTTAGGTATCTGCAAAAATTTGAAGCATAAAGCACACAGTTATGAGTAATTTGTTGCTTGATGAATTTGCAGAAAGAGAAAGAACTTTATTAGCTGTGTGCCTGTCACAATACCTTGATATCTGGATGAGTCAGTATGAACTCCCCAAGAGAAGGATCAAGTGTGAAACCATTGGCACCACTTCCAGTGCTCAGAACAAGCTGCAGCATATTACTTGTGACAATCCAAAAGTTTCAAAATTTTGAATTTGAGTAAATCTCATTTGAATTTGGAGGTTTTTGCCAAATACGGAAATTCTAACCAAAATCCACTTTCCCTTTTTGGGAATCCGCCTCCCAATCACAGAAGCGCTCTTAAACCGCTTCGCCATCACCTCTATTTTCGTTGCCGCGTGCCACGACGCCGTTCACGCTTGCATGTGCTACCTCGCTCGCCCATCACCAACATCTGTGTCAAAAGCTACACAGCACTCGCGCCACCTCGCCGACCGCCTGTACCCTGCCTTAACGCCACTGCTGACCACACGCAACACCGCTCCACCGTCGATTCACGTCGCTATAACCTTATGCCACCAGCCACTTAACATGCACCGCAACGCTTCTACTCACCGCGCCAGTGAGAAGCAGCACCTCCTCTGCAGCCAACACACTCTCTAGCCCCACCGCTGCAACGTGAAAGCTGTGTGCCCGTCCACGCCGCCATCCACGCGTTAAGCACCTTCCCACACTGCTATTGGTGCCACAGTCTTCGCTGCCTATATAGCCAAACTCTGCGACCCCCTCACTCACTTTCTCCACTACCCTACACCTAATGCCACCCCTCCTCCCTCCACTCTGGCCACGTCGTGCCGCAATCACCGATGTCCAAATCACCACAAGTTAGCTCAACACCAAATTCTCACCTCCACCTCCTTTCTAGTTCAATTGCTTGCGTCCTTAGCATTTTCTCATCACCATGAAGCTAACCCTAGCTTCCCGCCTAACCTCGTAGCCCTACCTCACCGTTGTCATGTGTCATTGCTTCGTCGCCCACGATCACCATCGCCAGACCTCCTCAGGCCACCCTAAGACCAGCCATCATCACCACAGAGTTCTCCTAACCTCCTAGATGCTCAAGCCGTCGCTAATTTGGCCGAAGCTCCGCTGCAGCTCCATCGTGTCATTCCCCTGTTCTGACCAAGCTCGCCATCACCAACCATCTCTAAGCTGCCACCACCTGCACGTATGCCCAAAATGGGTTGCTCACGTCCTATAGTTGCTCGTTGCACCACCGCTCGTCGTCGTTCGCCATCACCGAATTTGGCACCACCATCGTTTCTCCTATCTCAGTAGCCATAAGAGTGAGCTCTAGCTCACTCTGATGCGAGCTAGACCAGAGTTCCTTAGACCGTCAAGGTGGGTTGGCAAAACCAACCCGAGCTAATTTTTGGCCCAATTGACTAAACTAGGCCAGCTAGTACTGTACAACCCAATAACACTCAGCCTAGCCTAACACTATTCATTCAACCCAGTCTGAACACTATTCAACACAATCCGCTATGCAATAAATGGGTTTAACATCATTCATCAAACCCGACCCGATAGGAACAGTACCAAACCTGGTACTACTCACCTGACCTATTACTATTCACCTAAAACCCAATAATCTTGTTTATACTCATTTCGAACCCATCTAACCAATTTTCAACCCCGTTTAACCTAACCAAACTTAGTTTAAATCCTATCCATGCAAACCCACCTTTTATATCTTTTCGGGAGTTTTGATTTTATTTTGTTCACAGCTTGCATTCTACAAAGCGGTGACTTTTTTTATCAATTCTTTTGTACTAGCATAAGGATTCAATTAGTTGACCAATGAAGAAACTATTATAGCAACTAAAGTAGATGGTGTTAAAACTTGAAGAATACAAAGAAGCGATCGAAGACTCTTGATAAGAAGGCAAGTCACATGTTTTTTATCATATTGATCCTATATTATTTAATTATTATTACTTTTATTTATATTATTTGAGCATTGTTATTTGCATAAAATAGTAATTTAGAATGATATGATGAATAGTTCGATCCAACCATCAAAGCTCAGTTATACTCTCATAAGCCATATTCAACTTGACAACCATAAATATTATTATAATATGAATTCACCTCATTAGTAATTAGTAGATAGATTACAAAAATATAAATATTTTACCAATATTGTTAAGGATTATCTAATTTAGCGACAGCAAACCTTAAAACTAAGATGAATATTAAGACTTCTTAGTGGGCAACCACTAGATGGTTGGAGCCCACGACCTCACTCAGAAAATTGAGGCTCAAGTCTGGATATGGTAGTGTGGTGCGGTTGTGCATATGGTATGTGAATGATAGCCTCATCTGTAGCAAATAAGGACTAGACCCTTGTGCCAATTAAGTAACACAGAATTCGCTCAACCATAAGTTTGATTTGTCAACTAGTCTAGTACACTACTTGATTTGTAAGATGGAAGTTGGACTCATTGTGCCACTTGCCAATCATCACAACAGTAGATTTACTCAACATTGGGTCGCGATTTTCACATTGGCCAGTAGATTTCTAAAGGTGGTTGAATGATTTCATGCCTACTAGGTAGAAACTAAAACGAAAAGAGCAGTAAAACGATATTGTTATCCCAACTCAACCGCATGCTATAATGTTGCGTGCCTACAGCTTACATTATGAGTCTGAGTATAATACATGGTACTCGAATATGTCTTGCTCTCAGTCAATAGAATTGTGTTTCGTGGACGATTCCTCTAACAAGGCATGAGTATAATTTGAATGATTTTAATGTGAGAATTGCGGATGACAAAACCCCCTTATAATTAAATAATATTTTATTATTTTAAATGTAAAGTTCTTTACCAGCAAACTTGGATCTATTCTTACTATATTACAACCCGTAACTCTATCTAGTTGAACACCTTACATGGTAGTTAATAGCATTTTTATAGGGTTTGCTGAGTACCTAGTGTAGTCAGACTTGCTTATTTTCATCAAAACAAACACCTGAAGAAGGAAAGATATATCAACTAACGTGTTAAGGTTACAGCCGCACTTAAGTGTTTTGTGAGATTTCATCGATTCTTCTGAATGTAGGTTAAATTTTGGGGTTTAAACACCCGTAAAGCTGTTGTAGTTTGGCTGTTAGATTATATTTTAATTAAGCTAATCTTTTTTAAATGCTCATAAATAGATATAATATTTTTTTGTTCACCACTGAAACTTCTGGTCTATTACGGAAAATACGGCCCTACTTTTAATACGGGTCGTCACATTGCGTTCACAGGTCAAATAGGACACTTCCTGATAATTATCTGGTGGGGAAAATGGGTTCACAAGACTTGATTACCGTGCAAGAACTGCCGTACATGCAGTATCCAGCAGCAACCATGTTTTTCCCAGGTTGCAGTACATCCTCCAGAGTCACAGTGTCCTTGTTCTTGATCATGTAAATCCCAAAGATCTATGCGACAAAAGAAAGCATGTAACTAAAAACATAATAAAACATGCAGCATACTGACACGCATATAAGCTCTAAAAGCTTGACATTGCAAAGGTCACAACTCACAGGAAATTCCCGAAACTGCAGACATAAGGTAATTTGGACAAATCAAGTTGGCCCAGTTGTCCATTCAAGTTTCTACTTGTAATCAACTTCTCATTGGGAACAAGAGAAATCTTATGGTACATTCTACTACTAGTAAAGAATGATAATATAAATCAAATCTAGCCATTGAATTTTTAAGAGCATAATAGACTTTTCTTTGTAATTCCCCAATCCAAAACACCTTGCTGCTAAGATTTCCAATTTTTTGCAAACAACATCTATATCTTTAGAAAGCATGGTTGAAATATCAATAGAGGATTTAATATTCTGCTTTGAACAATAGTCTTCCCTTTTCACGTCACCGTCCTGAGGTTTTGAAAAGGCAAAGCAAGGCAACAGATGCGAATAAAAAAAAGGGTGCAAATCAAATAGTGACTTCAGGTTCTTTCGAGTTGTCAATGTTTTATGTAACTTTTTTGCTTTGCGATTTCTTGTGTACGTACCGTTCCGATGGAGACACCACAGTCGATGTTGGAGGAGCCATCGAGTGGATCAAAGCAAACACAATACCTGATAGAAAAGGAAGGAAACCGCACAATTTTTTCATCAGAAACGAAATAGATTGCCCATATGAAGGCAATAAGCAGAGTGTTGACAGCTCTAAGTAACGCACTTTCCACGGAGTGCAGGGTCCACGAAAGTTGCTTCCTCATCCTCCTCGGACACAAGAACACACTGCATCCGTTCGCAGAACAAAGTCACAAAATAAATAGAGTTACTCCGAACTGAATGAAGCTGACAATCGCTTAAAAAATGGGCTAGGAGAATTCATACGGTGCGACCGCTGCTGACGAGGGCCTTGACAAACACCTCGTTGGACAGCACGTCCAGCTTCTTCTGCTCCTCTCCCTGCTCACACCAAGGCATGATCTTTCCAATCTCACAGAAGAACAATTGAAGAGGAGAGAGAAAAAAAAGAAGAGCATAGCACGTCAAATTGTGACGAGGTGAGATATTGAGGTAGGTCTCGCGCGCGGTGCACTTGCCTGAACGTTGGTCTCGCCGGCCAGGCCAATGAGCTTGGCGAGTCCGGCCTGCACAGTCACAGAAAGTCTCAGCGTAAATTAATGGAGCAGAAACGAGCTAGAGGTGTCTGCGCGCGTCGATGAAATGGGTGCGTGCGTAACCTTGTTGACGGCTGACGCGACGAACTTGCAGCCGAGGACGATGTGGGAGAGGAGGATGGTGAGGTCGCCGCGGGACTCGGGGTTCCGGCTCTGCTCGTTCAGCACGTGCCGCGTGATCGTCATCAGGTCCGTGCGGTGCGCGTCCGCCTCGTGATCCATCTCGCCGAGCCCGCCGCCTGAGCTCCCCCTTCACCCTTGCTCGCTTCGCTCCGTGTTACCTGTCTAGGCTTAAAGCTCACACGGCGCGGGAACTGGCTGTGACGACGTGACGCGCGGCGTTTTTTTTTTGGTGAGGTAGCGCGGCAGAAAGTGAGGCTGGGAGCCGAGGGGCGTGGAGCTCCAATAGAATCGGCGCCGAGGCCTATCGCTCTATCCGCGATGGCTGGTAGCGTGGTGGCCGTGTGCGTTTGTGGCCGTCGTGTGGTGGCGTACGTAGCGGCAGCAGCCAGGGACCGAGGTGAGGCTTCAGAGGAGAGCAAGGCTCGCTGTCTCGTGCTAACACCGCACGCTAGTACGTACGTACCAACTGCGAGCAAGCAGAGAGATTAGGACCAAGTAGTGTTAGATTTCATATGGATTCTTTTGAACTTGGTTTATAGATTTTGAATTTTAATTGTTTATGAGAAGCGGTATCTGAGAAAAATAATTACATACGATTTTAACTATTGAATTTGGTCTACTACAAATAACTTGTAGACTCACTTTAAAAAGATATTTATTTAAAAGCTAACTACTATAGTATAAACAAAAAAAACCATAAATATAAGAGAATGCACCCATCGTCTTTAACTCCGAAGTGACATGACAGCGAAACGGTTCGAGACGGTCCTCAGTGTCAAAAGGCAATTCACACCAAGAGTTGAGACGGGCGCGTTCAAAGTTCTCTTGCCTTTTTTTTTCGGCGAATCAGGGGCAAGATTTCGTTACTCAGCAATAGGAGTACAATCCTGGAGCAGGCAATTACAAAGGAATTCAGGCACTTGATTCAGCTAAGTGCCCCGTTGCCTACTCCTAGTAGCCTGTTTAGCACAAAGGTGAGCCGCCTGGTTACACTCCCAGCGTACAAAAACAAGTTTAAAAACTAAAAAACTTCTGCTAAGCCACTGTATATCAGCTAAAAGCCTTAAGCCTAAGCCACATCAAACAGCCCTGGCATCTTGCCGGTGATTGGACGCTTTGCCTTCACGCTAGGCTGGTTAAGGCGCATTTTGGTACAGCTCTCGCTCTCAGAACACCGGTAGATTCTCGGGAGTGTACCAAACACCCCGATTCTCTAAATGGCTGGGTTCGCTTCTGCAGCGAGAAGCACTCTCTAAAATGAACTAGAGAGAGAAGCGGCAATTTTGTGGATTCTCGTGAGGAGTGTAGTCCTTAAAATAAATTTACCCATTGAAGTTCGGATTAATTACCAAAATGCCACTGGTATAAAAACAAAACCAACCTCTCCTCCTCTCCCAGCGTCGCCCACCCCCACACCCGAGCGTCGCCCCCCCACACCCGCGCGTCGCCTCGCTTCCACACATCGCGCCGCGCGCCGCCCCTCCCCCCTGTCGCGCGCCACCCGTCCTCCCTCCTCCGCGCGCGCGCCAGCCTTCCCCACCTCCTCCTCCGGCCGCCGCGACGCCGCCCACGTGCCTCTCCTCCTCGGCCAGACGCCTTGCCTTCCCTCCTCACGGCCGCGCCGGACCTTCACGTCCCTCCTCCCACGGCGCCGCTCCCCAGGTCCTCCTCTCCTCGGCCGCGCCAGCTCCCCCAGTCCCTCCTCCTCGGCGCCGCCGCCGCCTTCCCCTCCTCTCCTCACTGCCGCCGCCGCCGCCGCCTTCCCTCCCTCCCCGGCCCGACCCGACGCCGCTCCCCCTTCCTCCCCTCCTCGGCGCCCGCGCGCCCCCTTCTCCTCCTCCTCGTGAATTTGTGAGGTGAAGTTCACTGGAATTGATCTACTGGTTTTCTTTGTATTCTTTGTATGTTTGATGTTTGATGGTTGTATGCATGTATGCATGTATGAGTTTTCTTTCCCTCCTGCTTTGAAGCAACATGGCAAGTATGAGTGAATGTATGAGTTTGAATGTATGGTTGTATGAGTTTTCCTCCTGCATGTATGAGTTTGAATGTATGTTCATATGTTTGAATTACTAGAGTTTGAATGTATGACCTACTAGAGTTTTCCTCCTGCATGTATGAGTTTTCCTCTCTTTGCATGTATGAGTTTGAATACGATTCATATGTTTGATGGCAACAGATTCATATACTAGAGTTTGCGTGTATGATGAATGTATGATGCATGTATGTACGTATACTAGAGTTCATATGTTCTTTGCAGCAGTTCATGCATGTATGTATGTATACTAGAGTTCATATGTTGATGCTCAGTAACATCAATAGCCACAAATATGATACTCTGTTTGATATTATTGTGCTTATTATCCTTTTATTCTACTTTTACTGCAGATGATGATGAAGATTAGCTATTCAAATTTGGTTGTCGACAACCAATCTTTTCTTGATTTGCTTTTGTCGATACACATGGTGCGGAACTTCCATCTGTAGTTGTTGTATCAACACTTGGTTCCTCTGTATCAACACTTGGTTCCGCATTTCAACTACCGTACTGTAATAAACTGTTGTTTCATAAATTTGTGTCTTGACTCTCATCTGAAAGACTATTGTTGAGAGATTAATCTTTTGATGCGTTTGAATGGAGTTGATCTGTGGTCTGAGTTGCAACACAGCTTATCCTTGAGTGTGAAGATGTGTAATGCGCGTATTCCTGTTAAGAAACTCTTATGCTCTGTATGTGCGGATCATGTATTATCTGTGAGCTAAATGAACTTGTTGTGCAACTCGATTCCATTGGCAAACACTTCTGGCTAGTAGTGCATGTTTTATGTGTTTACCAATTTGCTATTCCTTTGGGAATGTTTTTCTTTAAATGTTAGATTTGTTGTTGTATGCTTTGCTATGATTGTACGTAATTTAAATAATGGAGTGAAAAACACGAATGAATAATGGAGTGTTCTGTTTTGTTGTCATTGCAGCGATAATATCATTTGATATCACATTTAAATCGACTCGGCTCTGAGAAATTTGTAGTTAAATTTCATAAATTTGTGTACACATAGAAAGGAGTAAGAAACAAATAAATTTTAAGTACTAAAACTAAGGGTAATATGGTCTTTTCCCCTCAAATCTCCTCTTTTGTGAATCTGGAGCCAACTCACTAGCCAAACGCTTTTCAGGGGTAGCTTCAGATTCTCAGAGAAGTGGATTCTTACAGAATCTAGAGCAGAAGCTGAAAAATGAGAATCTGGAGCTCTACCAAACAGGCCCTAAGTTTCGGTCAGTCCGGGGAATAACTGCTTTACACTTTGCCCTCTCGAGCTGGATTCGCTTGCATTTCAAGGTCCAGTCAAGAGACTTTTAAGAGGCAGACGCACGACTTGAGAAGGTCAATAGGCTTTGCCCACTCACTCAGGTCGACACGAAAACTCCTGCCCGTTTATACGAGAGTAACAGAAAGTTACAGGTAAGAAATCAGTACGGAGGATTTCACACGGGACAGGTCATACTGAAAACATGTTGATGTTGGCCATTTGACATGGGGGCGCTCACGACGGCTTCTAGCGATAGGTTCTGACGGTGCGGTTTTTTTTTCTGTTGTATTTTTTATGTTTTTTTTTATTTTTTATGTTTTTATTTTTTCTATATTCTTTTGTATTATCCGTGATGGGCTAACATGATTTTTCTATTTTTAATTTTTTAAAATTAATTATACCAAATAAGCTAACTCAGCTACAGTAAAAAATAATCAGTTATAGTAAAAAAGTTATAAACCACCGCTATTCTGAACACTATAGTATGCATAGTATCAGCAGAGTACTCCAACATAAGTACACTTTAAATAAAGTCATGGGAGACATGTAGTACTATCAAATTTCAGTCATATCAAGAGCATAAATTACGAGTAGCAGATAGCAACGTGCGCTCCAACATACTTTCAGAATTCAGCAATCTATGCAGGGGAAACAACGGTGTTGGCAATTGCTGGAGTTTGCGGCAAGCCATGTAGTCCAATAAATGATGTTAGTTGCTACTGGAATGTTTCATCGTCACCAAAGAATAAGAGTTTAACTGTTGACTTCGAGCTTTGCAGGCACGCTTCATGGGCAATCGGCTTATAGTACAATACAACACTGACTGATTTTGTTCCTGAAGGAGTTGATACAAAGTGTTTGAGAAATTAAGCAGATGGAGCAAAAGGTGAAAAGATGAATTCTGACAGAATTGAGATCTTATTTTGAAAGCAGCATTAACCTGGAGTCTTCCAGACACGATTGAAGGACTAGAGCTTAAAGTATAGCAGTATAGCACAACACTGGTTTGTTTTCTTTGCCTGCTTATAGAACATCTGAAAAGGACAGAACAACATCTCTCAAGAAAATAAAGAGATGAACCAGTATACAAGAGAAAACTGTGAAATGATACTGACTAATTAAGTTAATATTTTCTGTAAGTTGAAAAAGCTCAAGCATCTTTTAGACTGCAATAGAAAATTGGTAGAGCCTAGAGTAACATAGACAATTGGTAGAGCCTATTTTTAATACTTTGATCCAATTACATACTCCACACTATATAAAACAATGACTGTTCACGAAATTGGATGATGGCATTCAGGAATTTATATTACAAGCCAGGTTTTACTTCTTCTAAGCTACACCCATAAGGATCATAGGCCCCAGGTCAGTGTGGCCACTCCAGTATTAGAGTTGCTTTGGTTGTAAACATCAAGGTGACTGAAGCATGTAAAAAACTAGACTGGATTTATGCAAACACCACAAACCTGACATAAATATCATAGCATTATCGCTTACAGACTCAATGGAAAATTAACAACTTGCTTCAACAGTACTTCCGTGCATGGTTGGTGATTGCTTCAACCAGACAAGTTAACATTACACATTTAATAGAGTATATGGTGTCTGAGAAACAATGTATAGTCCAAAAGAAATTTAAAAGATGTTGAATGCTTGATGCATCATGTTGACAACTAACAGTAAGTAGCAAAATCTAACCATGTTTTACTGCATAAAAGCACTCATCAGGTAAAAAGCAAAGATAAAAAAATTACTTGTGAAGCAGCACTCAGGTCTGAGCTTTCTCAACCAAGCTATCCAATGTTGTGAACCTGGGCTCTGGATCTTAGGTAATACGATTGAGTAGGCAAGGATTGCCCTTCGGTTTCCCGGCTCGGCGCTCTCTGCCTAGCCGTGGTTGAACCAGCTTGAGAACTTAGGGTTTAGGGAAGAAGAAGCTGTTTATTTCCTCCTTACCTCTGCTAAACCGCAGGGTCGTAACACACACACACACATATATATAGTTTTGACTCCTAGACCCAGTCGGTTAAGACTTCTTAACTAATACCAAAAGACTTTACTTCCTAGAAACCGAACTAGAAATTGAATTCGGACAGAACTACAAGTTCTTGTCGGATTCCTTCATACTTTTAGATCTTCTACCATAATATTTGCTTCAGTAATTGTCCACAACATCCAACCTCTCTCCTCTTGCAAGGACGCTCTCAATAGTTTTATGCTGTTCAAATATTCACATGTAAACAATTCAAATTTACAAAATGAGTTGTTGATACTCAAGCTAGATCATGCAAGATGTAACTCAAGTACAGTGAAAGTATATAAAAAAGTCTAAACAACTAAGAAAGGTGGAACTAGAGATGGGCATTGGGCCTTGTCGTGCCAGCACAGCCCAGGCCACTGTGCTTCGGGCCCTATCGTGCCATGCCAGCTTAGCCTAGTCACCACATCGTATCGTGCTGGCCCACCTTGCCTTTGGCCAGGCTCAAGCACGGTCCAAAGCCTGCCGTACTAGCGTTTGTACCGTGTCAGCCCAAGCCCAGCCCGAAGTAACTATACACGACGAAGACGGAGGCGATGATGGTGGCGGCGGCTACCAACTTCATTTCTCTTGTACCCGGCTCGTTAAAAACTAGTTCAATATCCGTGCTTTACTAAGGACTAAAAAAATCGTATTATCCTAGTACGTCGAGTTATCATCGGGCTCAGTTTGCTCTACTCCCTTGGTTCTACTGTTACGCTTAGCCGAGCTCCGCCCTGGCCGGTGTCGACACATTGCGCTTCCGCTCTATTGCTGCGGATAAAAGAAATCACATACCTATATTGTTATGAATAATAAAACCATATTACATAATATATTGATCCGTCCCCCAGTCTTGGACTATGCCTCGACATTAGCTCTGCCACAATGTAAGACCAAGGTGCCCATTGAATGTCTTCACCACTATGCTCAGTCTCCACCACTTCTTTGGCTCTTTCTTTTGCGAGGTGCTTTCTAACTGTGGCATCATGGCTGGTTTTAGTTAAAACACAATAAACATATATCATTAATTTGAACAAAGCAAGTTGGTTCGATCTAAGAAAAATAAGGATATAATGCATCATTAACAGTATGACATGAAACTGATCAATCATCACAATTATGTTAAATAGGATATGTAACCATATATAGGCAATTTCAACAAATATAAGCATAGTAGAACTAGGGGTGAAAACGGATCGGATAGTTTCCGACCGATCCGGACGAATACGGATTCGGATTGTGTCGGATCGGATATTTTTCGGATATTTCTCGGATCGGATACGGATACGGATATTTTATATCGGATACGGATACGAATACGGTAAGCCTGATATCCGTCGGATACGAATACGGATTATCCGGATATTAGAAAAGCGGATATCCGGAAGTTTGACCCAATAACCATCCATTTAATACATACGACCCATAATCCGGCCGGCTCGCGATCCCTACCGTCCATTCCAATCCCGCTCGGGCTCGGCGATCTATGCCGTCCGCTCCATTCCCTATATCCGGATCATTCCGGCGGCGGCGCGATCGCGATCGCGCCGTCGTCGCAAGCGCGTGGCTGGGTTTCGAGCTCCGACTCCGCCGGCGATTCTTGCCTGCCTCCGCCGGCGCCTTCTCCGGCTCCCCCTCGCATCCACCGCCTCCGCCGGCGGCCCGCCTCCGCCTCCCGCGCATCCACGCCTTCTCGGCTCCTCGCATCCACGCGCTCGCCTCCCCTCGCATCCACCGCCTCCGCCTCAGGCCCGCCTCCGCTCCCGCCGCATCCGCCTCGCCTCTCGGCCGCCTCGCCTCCTCGCATCCACCGCCTTCTATGGCTCCCCCTCGCATCCACCGCCTGCCTCCGAGCCGGCGGCCATCTCGCCTGCCTCCGCCGGTGGCCCTACTCCTT
Organism: Melocanna baccifera; assembly: GCA_036346265.1. Classification (NCBI taxonomy): domain Eukaryota; kingdom Viridiplantae; phylum Streptophyta; class Magnoliopsida; order Poales; family Poaceae; genus Melocanna; species Melocanna baccifera. The sequence goes on from CM070677.1 coordinate 39,069,843, forward strand.
CGCCGGCTCCTCACTGCTACTCTCTCTTGATGTCGGTGGCACATTATATTCTTTTAGACTCACCTCACAATGCCCAATGATGTCTTATGTCTTATGCACATTATACCTCATTGATGTCTTATGTGTTCCCTTTATTATGTTGTGCTAGATTTGTGATGGAATCTACAAGTCACGAGTAGCATGGCAAGTGTAAGCAATACATCTCTGTTTTGCAGGGGTGCCACAATTACCTTCCATTTGCTACAGATGCTTCGATCTAGCTCTTTGGTGCATTGATATCAAGGAATGAGGTTGATTTGACTGGTGAGCACTCGCACAGAGACCGACAGTCCTGCTCTGCTGCGAAGAGAGCAAAGAGGTGCACCTCAGAGGTTTGGGAGAAATACACAAAATATGAGAAAAAGACGAAAGGACCAGATGGCGAAATGATAATAGAGCAATGGGCCAAATGCAACATGTGCAAGTATGAATCTCGTTGTGAGAGTGTTAGAGGCACATCAGTCTTTCGGAATCACTTATCGAACAAGCACCAAATCAAGGGAGGTCAACAACTTCTAAAATTGAATAAGAGTGGAGATGATACTAGCACTACATCTGTTGAGACTTATAGGTATGATGAGGCTGACAGTTTGAAGAAATTTTATTTGGCAATTATCATGCATGAATATCCCTTTAATATTGTTGAGCATGAGTACTTTGTGGAGTTTATCAAGTCTTTACGTCCTACTTTTCCAATTAAGAGTCGTATTACTATTAGGAAAGATATATTGAGTATCTTTATGGAGGAAAAGAAGAAATTGTATGACTACTTCAAAACACTATCATGTCGCTTGCAATTGATGATTGGTGTTACAGTCCTGATTCAATTATAGCTACTATGGCACATTCCATGCGAATTAAGTATGATAAGTATTGGGAAAAGACCAACATGGCTCTTCTTTGTAGCTTGTTTTCTTGATCCTAGATACAAGACAAAGTTGATACACTATTTTGCGAAAAGATTTATCATAGTAATGCTTGGGAGAAATTAATAAGTGCATAAGTGTTATTCAACAATTGTTTCAAGTTTATGTGTCTAGTCCAACGCAATTTCAATGAAGACAGAGCTACAAATGTGCAAACAATGCATTCTAATGCAAACAAGTTGGAGGATGAGGAGAGTGATGATGATATTGATGCGGACCTTGAAAAATACTTGCATGGCGATAGTACCTTAGGCCAATGTGCCAAAACTGAGTTAGAAATGTATATGGAGCAACCACTCTGCATTGGCCAAAGAAAGACAAAAATAAATTTGATGTTTTGGCATGGTGGAAGGTCAAGCAATCTGAGCTCCTATTCTCTCCACACTAGCTCGAGATGTCTTGTGCATTTCAAGTGTCCACTTGTTGCTTGATCGACATTTAGTGCCGGTGGGCGGGTTGTTGATTCATTTCGTAGTCGTCTAGATCACGATATCGTGCAAGCTTTGATTTGTACCAAAGATTGGACTGCGGCATCTAGGAAAGGTAATTGTAAGTTTTGCTCTTGTGCTTTATTAGTTTCTATGTAGTATGTGATGAAAGTTTTGATCATAATTTAATTTTTTGATAAAACATGCGGTGGTGGAAACATTGGTGGATCTATCATAATGAGATTGACATAGAGGCATTGGCGTCATTTTGCATACATGATGACAACGGTTTGCTAGTTTTTCATCGTACTACATTGTTGTTTGATTTTATTTTATACCGTTTTGAGTATTTATTGAAATAAAACTTGTAGGCACAAGAAGTCTTAGGAGATGCTGAGATGGACTTGGTGGATGAAATGGAGGAATGAAATGTTCTTATGCTTGTTCAAATTGCTATCATGTCATCATGTGTATTCCATGAATTGCATATTGTTGCTACTTATGTAGTTATCGGGTATATTTTTATTGTGGATGAAAAGACTATGCTTGTTTAGATTTCATAAATGTTTTGACAGATGAACTATTTACGTATTTTTGTTAATTTTGGATGTATAGTTTAAGGGGTTTTTATGTTCCGATAAATATTCGTAACCGTATTCGTTTCGATTCGTATTCGATCCGTATCTGTATTCGATATTATTCGTATTTGTATTCGTATTCGAGTTATCCGTATTCGGAAAAAAATGTGAAAACAAATATGGTAGAGGCATTATCCGTCCGTATCCGATCCGTTTTCACCCCTAAGTAGAACTGCAAATGCAACAATGCAGTTAAAACCATAGTAATGATAATAGAGAATGCAGAGTTCAAGAATTACAGGAGGATATCTTAAACGACACGTGATTTTAAATCTTTTCTTTTTTCCTATTTTCTTCTTCTCTTTTCTCTCCCTTTTCCCCATCTTTTTCCTCTCCCTTTTCTCTCCCGCTTCCTTATCCATTCGGCCGAACCGTCAAAGCCTCCCCTCCATCTCATTTCCCCATCTCCTCCCCGGCCTCCCTCGAAAATTTTTTGCTTTTTAGTCGAAAATTTGAAAGTTTTTTTACATATAGACCCCTGGAGGAAATATTTGCAAAAATGAACCCTTAGCACAGCACCATATACTTTGGCGTCGTGATATGACACGTAAGATCCACGGTGGCACATTACGGCACCAAATCACATGGCGCTGTGCTGTCTATACATGGCCCTAACGGGCGTGGCGCCGTGCTCTAGGGCTTAAGCCCGAGCCCGACCCCCACCCCTTCAGTCCCCAAACCCTAGCGATATCTGTTCTTTCAGTCGCCCGCCATTGCCCCTCTCTTCCCCCTCCAAATCCACTCAAATCTACGGCTTTTTCTCGCGATTTTGCTTCCAAACCGAGTAAGCAAGGTGAACTCCCTCCCCTCCCTTCCCTCCCCTATCTTCGAATGTATTTTGTCTTTCTTATCATTAACTTAATTTGTTATTCTTATCTTTAACGTATTGTTGAATGCACAGGATGGCGACGTACCTGCTGCTGGACGAGTTCTACGAGGAGCGCCGCGGGAGGCTCACGGAGGATGGCCAGGTACCTGTGTTATCGAAATGTATTTTTCTCGTGCTACATGTGTTTTCATCACGCGTATAACTTTTAAAGCATTTTCCAGGAGCTTCCCATACTTCGTCCTCGAACCCATGATGCGAGGGACGTGATGGTCCACGACGACCACTACACCCCACTACTTCGTCGTGCTGACATTCACACTGTCGCCAATCTAGTGCGCCGGGGCATGCCGGTCTTCAACCCCGCAACTCTGACCGCCAGCTTTGCGAAGGTTGCAGACGCAGGGCGACCTCATCGTCGCTCGGTGGCTGCGTCTTCCTCCTGCAGCTGTGGATGTGGTCACAGATTCCCGTGGGGCGCCCTGCAGTGTTGCAGGCGCAGCGTTGGCATCCACAGAGTGTGGACGACCTCGGTCCTACTGCGGCGTACCTATGAGATAACGTCTCAGTCCCGTTCGCGACCACTCGGCGGGCGTACGTGGAGTATAGCAACGAGTTGGACACCTTGGGCCTCTTGGGGTATACATGTCTTTTACATGTACTGCTAGGCCTCTTGGGCTAACATGTCGAATGGATGTAGGTGGGGGGCTAGCCCCACAACAGTAGTCTCTTATGATAAAGGGCTCCATCTCGGGCAGGCCTGAACCATGTTTCTAGGTCCTTTGGCCCTCTCCATCCCTTCGGCCTGTTGAGTGATCGGTCCATAGGCCAGGTTATATTGACCATGGCAATGGCGTGGACCTCTCCGGGCAACCAGCCCGCGCTGCCCCGCGGGACACGTGTTGACTTGCGATTGGTGCGTCGTGCGACGCTTCACGTCTTCGTGTGTTCCCGAGGTAGCGTCGCGAGAGCCGTGCGACGTTAAAGGTCCGGATGGACCGCAATGCAACACTCCACTTACTACTCCCTTCTCTTGGCGCTTGCATTCCCGTTCTCTCGCTCTGTCCCCGCCTGACTCCGTAGTCTCCGTCCTCCACCGCTTCTTGCAGCCCCTTCCCGTAGAGTGCGTGTAGGAAGGCGAATTGCGTAGGACTCGGCCACGACGTCTTCGCCCGACATGCCCAGTAGTACACGGCCGTCCGAACGATCGTGTTCGAGGTTAGCTGCGCTAGCTCTAGCCCGTACTGCCTAAGCACTTCGCCCACAAACATCGCTGTGGGGAAACGAAGGCCCGCGTCAAAGTACACGGTGAAGACGACAGTCTCTGAATCCGCCGGATAGGGCTCTGTCTCGCCGACAGAGGGTAGCCGGACTACTTCCCGGCCGGAGATCTTTCCATCGCACACTAAGCCCCGAATCAAGTCGTCGGTGGCCAGACTTGCCCCCAACACGTTGGTGCAGCACCCGTTCACCTTCCTCGCCGCATTCCAACGCTTGTCGGCCATGGACGACTCGCGCTCCACCAACTCGTACTCCATCTCCGTCGCTAACGAGCCCCCGCACCCAGAGGAGCCACCGTGACTGAATGAAGCGTCGCTGGTGGAACGTCAGGAGCGGTCGCTACTTTGAGCCATGCTATACTGCCAAAGGCGGCACAGAAATAGCACGGGTGTACCCGCAGAGGAGAGGCTTCGCTAGCAATGGCGGGGAAGGAGCGCCGACAGGAAGGGACTGCAAGAAGCAGTGGAGGATGGAGGCTACGGAGTCACGGGGGGATGGAGCGAGAGAACAAGAACGGGAATGCAGGCGCCAAGAGAAGGGAGTAGTAAGTGCAGCGTCACATTGCGGTCCATCCGGACCTTTAATGCCGCGCTGCTCTCCCGATGCTACCTCGGGAACACACGAAGACGTGAAGCGTCGCACGATGCACCAACCGCAAGTCAACACGTGTCCCATGGGGCAGCGCGGGCGGGTCGCCCAAAGCAGTCCACGCCACTGCCATGGTCAATATAACCTAGCCCATGGACTGATCACTCAACAAATCGAAGAGACGGAGGGGGCCAAAGGACTTTGCAACATAGTTTCGGCCTACCCGAGATGGAGCCCTTTACCATGAGAGGTTACTGTTGTGGGGCTAGCCCCCACCTACATCCATTCGGCCTGCCAGCTCAAGAGGCCCAGTAGGACATGTAAAAGACATGTATACCCTAAGAGTAATACCCACAGTTAGGGGTAGCATTGTAAATGAGGTCTTGCGGCTATGTATATATAGCCCCTTGGGTGAACAAGAGGGTAGGATTTTTCTCCATTCCACACACAATATACTAGTCCTCTTATTTACTATTTGACCAATAGCCACAATATCTATCTAGATCTAGTACCACCCACAAGCAGCTAAGGCCTAAAGACCTAATCAAGGGAATTTTAGAAAGCTAATTTCAAGGTATCTGTTATAATAAATGGAATGTATTTATCTAGCAAAAAAGTCCAAATATATTTTGTTTCTAGTAGGCACACAATGGTTTATTACCATTTTTCTACAAAATGTTGGTCTTCTACCATTACGGATGGTTACAACTTACAGGTATTCTGTAAAACTGAAAATTTCTGAACACAAAGAAAATTCAGGTAAGTAACACTGACCAGGATAATTTTTGTTTCATCCAAGTCCCTCTGGATATTCATTAACTTGTCAGCCTCTGCAGGGTCCTACAAAATGACGAATTAAATGAGAAACGTTTTCTTATGAGAGAGAGAGAGAGAGAGAGAATACATGTCCAATGCAGGCACAAATCAGTGTCAGTTGCACAATTATGTTTACGAAAAACACGAGAAAAGGCTTTCTTCCTACTACCAAAGTTCATTTAGCCACAAACATGCAAGCAAAATTATATTGGATCCGCTCTTCTGTTAGCATGAACACATGAATGAGATTCTATTCCACTTCCTTATTCTTCCAAAATAGAACCTTTCCGTCAAAAATTAATATGCACCTTTTTTGAAGGTTGTGGGAAGCCCTCAGCAATACAGCTAGTTAAACAACCATTTAGCAGTCAAAGTGTCAAGCAACGATACACCAGCATCTTTGAAATTTTGTTCCTTGTGAATTACGACAATTTGGACTGAGCAATGAAAAACAAAGTAGAGTACAAGCACCATGTATGATTGTATCAATATGCCCCAAAACATATAATACATTTCTGAGAAGCCCACCAAAACACCAAACAACTTAAATATGGTTCATTTTTTCTGATCCAAAAACAAGCATGACAGGTTACAATGAAGATGTCGGAAACTTGTTTATGCTTACAGACTTATGATTGAACAGATTTAGTTGACCTTTCCAAGAGGATAGGAAAATAGGCCAGGGTAATAGCTCACAAAATAAACATTGAGTGCTTCTTTTAGCTCCTATCAATGAACGCACAAACATGAAGTGCTTCTGTTTCATAGAAAGTTGTAAACCTGAAATTTTGTCAAAGCGTCTGTCAGGAAAGGCCATTGTTGAGTAGCATCTGCTGTAGCAGATTTCCAAGAGTCCCCAAAAGCCTTCTGGTATTCATCAAGTACCTTCATAAAATAATCATATCAATAACTGAATCTCACAAAAGGACTATAAAGCAGTAATGCAATACCAAAGTTATTCCAGTTAGATGGTAAATCATACTATATGCAGAATGACCATAATATATGCATGAATCAAATACACACATGCATATAAGCCCCAGAAGAACTGCAGTAATAAAAGAAACTATACAATTTATTGAAATCAAATACCAAAAAGTTATTATATCATTATTTTATGGGTTAGGGAAGGATAGTGTGAGCAGGGTTTGTCAATCCCGACTATCTAGCAACAATAGTAGCTACTTGTGTAAAAAGGGAGGCCGTAGGCAGCGTTACAACCTCCATTGCTTTCCAAGTTCCTGCAATAGGGTGTTAATAAAAATACAATGAATAATTCAAGGTGAATGAAGGATTTTGAAAATGAATATAGATAGTCGTCACTGGTTTTCAAGAAGTTATTGTTGAAACCTGTCTGATAATGAACAAAATACTGTACCAGTGTTGAGGGCAAATACAAATCAGGCTGGCAAGCAGCCAGCTTACAGTGTACTCATTCGCACAACTTAATCACTTATCTTTTTTTCTACTAATAGTTTGACGAAATACTCCCTTTATAGTTGATGAAAGCATCCTAGGCCGAATGCAAAGATGTGCAATACAGTATTTTCCAGAACAATTTTTAATACCTTATTCAGAAGTAGAAAATGCACTTCTTACAGGATAGTGATCATCCATAAATGCTACCGCACAAAGACTATTTCTGTTGTGTGAGTGGACCTTGTATTCTGCAAAAACAGGACAAAGTGTTTGCGTGATGGTACATTCAAAACAGCATAGATAATTGACACAAATATTCAGATCAGATGGTAACTGCCCTCTTCAGTGCCATTTCGTTGCAACAACATGCTACACGTGAATAGAACACCACAAGAGCAGATAAGATTTTGGGTGGAAAGGAGGGGGCGGGGCGGGGGGTAAATTACAGAAGCAACAACCAGCTACGCCATGACACTGCTACATCTCCAGGCCAGACACAGGCAGCCAGTACTACTACCGCCACCCCCATCGCGTGCCAAGCCTAAGCCCTCTCACCACGGATGCGGCGTGCGAGCTGGATGTCCTTGGGCATGATGGTGACACGCTTAGCGTGGATGGCGCAGAGGTTGGTGTCCTCGAAGAGCCCGACGAGGTACGCCTCAGCGGCCTCCTGCAGAGCGGCGACGGCGGAGCTCTGGAAGCGGAGGTCGGTCTTGAAGTCCTGCGCGATCTCCCGCACCAGGCGCTGGAACGGCAGTTTGCGGATCAGCAGCTCCGTGCTCTTCTGGTACTTGCGGATCTCCCGGAGAGCGACGGTGCCGGGGCGGAAGCGGTGCGGCTTCTTCACGCCGCCCGTGGCCGGGGCCGACTTGCGCGCCGCCTTCGTCGCCAGCTGCTTCCGCGGCGCCTTGCCGCCGGTCGACTTCCTCGCCGTCTGCTTCGTGCGGGCCATCAGAAAAAGGGGAAGGAGGCTAGGTCTCGGATGGAACCAAGGGCGCTTGATTGCTTGGGAGATTTGGGAATCGGGGTGAGATGGGAAGGGGAGGGGTGTGGTGTTTAAGTAGGGGAGAGGTGGGCGGGAGTCGGGAAATTTTGGGGGGAGCGGCGGGGTTGCGAGGCGGGTGGTTGGGCTTGGAGCGTTGGATTGGTAGGAGATGGACGGTTGCGATCGGGTTTTGGGGGTGGGCACGCGGATCGGGGGGTGGCGATCCGTGGGGAGCGGGTTCCTAGGCTTTGATTGGCTGGGGCTCGGGGATGGTGTCACGCGGATCGTGGATGGGGTGTTCCTGCGTTGTGATTGGCTGGCGCGTTCGGTTGCGCAATGTGCACACGGTGCAGCGCGAGTGTGAATGATAAGTGGGGCCCGATATCCGAAATGTGTTTGGTGACTCACTCATTTCGGCTTTTTTTCGGCTTCTATTTTTAGTTTTCTTTTTTTTCACTATTCAGTATTTCATTTTTTCTGAATTTTTTTAGATATTTTAGGATTTTTTGTATTTTCTTTTTTCTCGTGTTCCTTTGTATTGTCACTAATGGGTTAACATGTTTTTCTATTTTTTACATTTTTTTTAAAATTAATTATGCCCAAAAAGCCAAATCATACAGTAAAAAAGCCAGCTAAAATTTCAGCCAGAAACTATCGCTAAAACGAGCGCCCCCTTAAGTGAGATGAGATGGAATCATTCTTTTTGTTTGGAATGGGATAAAATTGGATGGTCTAAGTAGAGTATTTGATTGAAAAGATAAAATGATCTGAGATTTTGTTTGGTTAAAAGGATGGAGCGGGATAAAAAAATGATCCGAGATTTTGTTTGGTTAAAAGGATGGAGTGGGATAAAATAGAATAATCCTAGTCGGTGTTTGGTTAAAGGAATTAAATTGAATGGGATTAGTTAAGTAACCTTCCCACCTAAGGTGGTAAGAATACCCTATTTTTCCTTTTCTTCTTTCTTTTTCTTTGTTCCTTATTCTTTCTTTCCGATTGTTCTTTTCTTCTCTTTCTTTCTTTCTTTCTTCCGATTGACGGCTCCCCTTGAGGGCGACCTCAGGCGCGCTCCCCTTCCCCTCGACCTCACTCCCCATCCCCTCTGTAGCGACCTCAACCCTGCTCCCCTCGACGGCGACCTTGGGCGCGCTCTCCTTTCCCTCGACCATGACCTTGGCCCCACTCCTCTCATTGACGACCTCGACCTCAGCCCCGCTCTCCTCGGCGGCGACCTCAACCTCGACCCCGCTCCCCTTCCCCTCGGCGACGACCTCGGCCCCAGTCCCCTCAGTGGCGACCTCAACCCTATTCCCCCTTGAATGTGACCTTGACTTCGGCGCAAATGGAGGCGACGTGATGGGAGCGGGCAAGAGGTGAGGGCACCCCGTGTGGAGAGGACGAGCAAGTCCAGTATCGCGTCGTTCACCCGATTTCTTTGAACAATGCTGTTCGACATTTGGCTTGAATATTCTTCAGATCAGAACCGCTTTGTCCGAGATGAAGTCGTTCCATACACGGAACCAAACATAGGGCCGGACATGGATGTGGAACCATCCCGTCCCATGCCCAAATGGTTCCATGAACCAAACATTCCCTAAGTCAGTCTATGGACTTGGGCCCATGAAGACACAATCTAGGGGTTCACGCATAGAGAAGACAAGGTGTTTTATATAGGTTTAGATCTTCCTCGGAGAGAATAATAATGCTACCTCATGTGTTCTTATATTGAGAGATATTACAATGGGCTGCACAAATGCTCAAGAAGAACAGTGTGCATTAAATCTACAAGGCGGTGTGTTGCAATTAAGGGTCTCGAAACTCACGAGCCGGCTTGCTTGAACTAATGCCATAAACAAGCCAAGCGGAGTAGGTATTTCTACTCATTTGCTTAATGAACTGAGTCCGAGCCAACTCGTGAGTTGCTTATTAGGCTTGTTAGGCTTGATTAAATCAAAACCCAGCCCAACAACAACATTTAGACCCGTTACCCATAGCCTTGACACCAACATTCAACAATGTAACCCCTTACTGTCTCATCTTTTTCGCTGTAAAGCTGCCTGGCTCCAGCCAACCGGTGTTGACACCCCAGAGGCTGCCTCCTCCTCATTGAGTGTCATGAACACACAATCTCCTCTGTTTGGTAGTGATTGGTGAATGATGGCATGACATTGATTTGTGTATATGTCACTATTAATAACTAATTCTTGCTTATGGATTTCTTAACGAGCGAGCTCGAGCTCTTTGCCTGAGCCAAGCATTATTTTTTGCTCGTTTGCTTAACAAGCTGAGTCAAGCCAAACCGAGCAAGCTTGTTATCCACCCCTAGTTGCAATCTTGTCTTGCGATCTTTGTTTCTTGCCTTCTGTCATTTGGTGCTACTTATATAGCTTCGAAGGGGTGGCAGTTGGCATCTTTGTAAAGATACCTCACTGGTTCCAACCATCTACATATGTTGGGCGTTTGTTGTCAGTGAGGCAATCCTCTAGCGCGGTTGTCGAGTAGTTATTGTCAGGAATGGAAGGCAAAATCGTGCGGTTATGTCAGAGTGACGGGAGCACACATTTCTTCCCATCCACCGCATGTGATTAACTACGGCGAGTACGGTACCTTGTCAGAGGAGAGGGTCCATATGTCTGATTGTGGGCTTCTTCGACCAGGGGGTCAATGCTAGGTTAACTTATACATTCTCCCCGACCAGCGGTACACGTGGTGGCTAATCCGAGCAAGTCTTTATCTCGATAGCTACTGTAGATAATAAGTTTATCTATCATAGATTATTTAATCATCGTCGATATGAAACTTGCGTGAAACATTTTTACTTGTGAAACTCGGATGAAACTTGATTGAAACTCAACCGAGACATTGCTAGCGTCCCGTGGTAGCTTCCGTAAGTAAATAACTGAGAATAAATCCAAAACATTATAACTGACATACACCATATACTTGGCTTCAAGCCTTCAACCGTACCAATGTCAAGTATGAATAACCTTCCCCTCTACAGACAAGCACAAACCAAATATCTCCACGAGAAAACGCCTACTGGAAGTACAATCATGAACACCCTCGCCGGGGTGCTGGCTACAAATGCAAACTCTGTTTCAGCACAGGCTTGAGCTGAGCTGATGAAACCAAACTCAAAGGTCCCAAGCTGCATGGGTAAACACCCTTGCTGCCGGGTAAAATCCAATGATCCACTGCGCACATTAGGAACGCCCTGATGCAACGCCATTGTCGGAAAAACTAAAACTGACCTGACGACTAGACTGCTCAACTACCGGACAGATTTTCTTCAAGGACATCAATCAACTTTACCTTTCACATTGCCCCATGGTCAACAGCATTTCAATGACCCAGAAAGAACCATGGTGCTGTGGGAACCATGGGACGTGCAAGCATCTGCAATTTGCATGTCAACCAACTGAAATACAGGTAAAGATCACTCACTAGCCCAGACTCAGAAGCACTTCATGTGGACGATGGTTGGACCGGATTCATCGTACTCAGCCTTGGAGATCCACATCTGTGACACAATTATGTGCATGTCATTAGTCTCGTCGGGTGAAAAGTGCAGCGATAAACATTACCGGGCATGAAAAAGATCCTCACAAATAACTATGCATTTTTAATGGTAGATCATACATCGTGCATGCAACAAATTTAGCACTAAAATTAGTTATTTTTTCTAAAAAAGGAACACTTATCATATTTCCTAACCATGGACTCAGTAATCAATTTCCCTCCGTAAACCTTCTGTCTTACCTATGTGATGAATATACGATGCATTGTCCAAACGTTTCCACAAGATCATTACATGATAAAATGTAGTACAACAGCATGGGTCTGTGTAAGTTATCCAACTCAAAGAAAGCTCACTGTCATATAAATTTATAAACCAAACACTATGCAGTAGGACATCTAGTTATATAGTCTTTCTAACTAAAGCAATGGAAGCAGAAAACATATGCATTGACAAAATAACTACCTGCTGGAAGGTACTGAGAGAGGCCAGAATGGAGCCACCAATCCAGACACTGTACTTCCTCTCCGGTGGCGCAACCACCTTCACCTTCATACTGCTGGGGGCAAGGGCTGTGATTTCCTTGCTCATCCGATCACCAATACCAGGGAACATTGTAGATCCCCCACTAAGGACAACATTACCGTACAAATCCTTTCTGATATCGACATCGCACTTCATGATGGAGTTGTATGTAGCTTCATGGATGCCAGGAGCTTCCATGCCAATAAAAGATGGCTGGAAGAGCACCTCGGGGCACCTGAACCTTTCTGCTCCGATGGTGATGACCTGGCCATCGGGCAGCTCATAGCTCTTTTCAACAGAGGAGCTGCTCCTGGCAGTCTCCAGCTCCTGCTCATAATCAAGGGCAACATAGGCGAGCTTCTCCTTTATGTCCCTGACAATTTCTCGCTCGGCAGTTGTTGTGAAGGAGTACCCCCTCTCTGTGAGGATCTTCATCAGGTTGTCAGTAAGGTCACGTCCAGCAAGATCCAACCGAAGAATAGCGTGAGGAAGTGTATACCCTTCGTATATTGGGACAGTGTGACTTACACCATCACCAGAGTCAAGCACAATACCTGCAGGAAAAGTACTTGTCACTTGCATTGCTCATTGGATCTTAATACGAGGTAGCTTCTTAAGGCGGTGGTTGGTCATACCAGTTGTTCGACCGCTGGCGTACAAGGAAAGAACAGCTTGGATGGCGACATACATTGCTGGGCAGTTGAACGTCTCGAACATGATCTGGGTCATCTTCTCTCTGTTTGCCTTGGGGTTGAGAGGAGCCTCAGTCAGCAACACAGGATGCTCTTCAGGTGCCACACGAAGCTCATTGTAGAAGGTGTGGTGCCATATCTTCTCCATGTCATCCCAGTTGCTGACAATACCATGCTCGATTGGGTACTTCAGTGTCAGTATACCTCTTTTCGACTGAGCTTCATCGCCCACATAGGCGTCCTTCTGGCCCATACCAACCATGACACCGGTGTGGCGTGGCCTGCCTACAATGCTAGGAAAAACAGCCCTGGGTGCATCGTCACCAGCGAAACCCGCCTGTTCCACATCAGGGTATGATCAGTTCGCTGGAAGTTACAAACGCACGAACAGGCAAAAGGGAAGCTGAAGTCCGTATGTAACCTACCTTGACCATTCCAGTGCCATTGTCACAGACAAGAGGCTGGACATCCTCTTCAGCCATTCCTCAAGAGTTCTGCAACAAAAGGATGTATTTAGTATGTATTCAATTCAATGAATTCTGCAGCATGGTTGCTTCACTGGTGTGGTCTTGAGAGATCACGAAAACCTGCTCATGGACCCCATTTAAGCACACGATAAAAAATGAAGTAATCACATCAAAATGACAATATGCCAGTCATCAAGAAAATTATGATATGCAGAGTGTTGTATGATTAAGAAAATTACAGTATGCCAGCCATCAAGCAAAATTATTATGTAGAGAGAGTTTTCAATCAATTCGCAGCCTAGTATAGGAGAAATAAAGATCTACACATACATATATGAGACTTTTCAGAGTTTTGACTCTGGAGTCTTGACAAGTAAAACTCCAACACGGCGGCAGAGAAGGAAGCGCCGAAGAACAGTATCACTCATCGCCTTGCTGCCTGTGCCGATTCAAACCATACGCTTCTGTCTGGGTAGAGTTTCGCAAGGCACATGTTTAATTAGGAAGATTCTATCTAGTTCACACGTCATCCCGAAACATCAACAGAAACTCTGCAGTTCGTGATCATGTCGAGAGTGATCTGGAAACTCGCTTGACCTCACGGAGCAGACGGCCTCAAGATCAGCAACTGATTTTGCACATACTAAAAGATACGAGTTTACGGAATTAACGCCACAAATAGGTTCCATAACACAAAACCGATGCTCAAACATCAACGACCATGGCGAAGAGTACGAGCTAGCCAAGGATCGTACCGTACCAAACTACCAATCATCCAAACGCCGGTCAACCCAAACAGGCCGCCAGAACAACCAAGCCAACGCAAAAATCACGAGCCAGCTGCGACGGGAAGCTCACGCGGCGATCTACTACCAAAACAATTTCCTCGAACCGATCGTTCTACGGACCAAATCGACGGAAGAGGGAGGGGAAAGGCGGGCTCTACCTTGGGGGCTTTGACGAGGCGAAGGGGATCGATCCGTTCGCTCGGGCCGCTGCTTCTGGAGTGCTCCGCTGTCGCGAGTGACGCGAGCGTGAGAGCGAGGCGAGACAAATGGGAGAGCCGAAGCGAAAGGCCAAGCCGGTTTATTAGGCGGCCGCCTGCTTGGACTAGTACGCTTTGGTCGCCTTCGCGTGCACGGACCGCGTGCTTGGCTCCGTTGGGAGCCTGCCATGTCACGGCAGCGCCGAGCACACGACGACCGGGCCAAATGTCTCTGACTCGGCCCGTGCCGGGTCGACGGAAGCGTAGTAGCCGCCGGATGGTATCTGCACGGGCGGCCGCAGCGCGAAACTTTCGGTGCCTAGACCGGCGCCACGTCCACATCGGCCGTCGGGGCGGGTGGGCCACCGGCTCCCCTTGGACTGGCGTGCGGTGGGAGACCAACCCAGCCGTCGCTCTCAGTCGACGCCATCGATCGGGCCGGCAGTGAGCGTGAAAATATTATGGAGCGGGGCCGGCAGTGAGCGTGACAATCAAGCCGAAACATTATCAAACCCAGCCCAAAAGTCAAATAGAAGAGAAAGACGTCCAGTGAGAGAAAAGTGGCCCAAACTTGTGGCGGGCTGTCGTCTATTTGGGCCTACATTTTACGCCGATTCATTCGTCGAACACACCGGAAGGCCTATCCGTGGAAGGGGCTGCCTGCTGTCTCGGCTCCCGCTTGACTAACAGCCTGCAGAAATTCATCTGGGCCGGATGACGTAAAAGACTTGGGCACTGCCCATGGACACTAATCTGGTGTTGATTAAGCCGAAGACCCGTTCACCTCTTGTACAGTGATATCCTTCCTAGCAGCTTTATTTTTTGAAACAAAGGATCCTTCGTGGCAAGTCACACGGGATAACTTCAAAGTGAACCATATAATTTTCCACTTTTGGCTTTACCTTCTACCTAGTGCGGTCTGAGCTCACATATTTAGCCTCCACTCATTTTGATTTTAGCTTCTAGTTTCTAATTTACTGTTCTTTAATTTTATTTTTTCTTACCTTTTTTTTTTTTATCACTTTGTATTGTTCGTGATGGACTAATTTATTTTTATTTTTAAAATTTAATTATACAAAAAAACTACCTATAACTATAATATAAAATAAACTAGCTACGATAAAAAAACTATAAACCACAAAAAAAAAGTTAAGCACCCCTTGCAGCAGAACTGCACGAGTAAAACGCAGGGCATTAGTCACCTCCAACACGAGTCCTCGTCGGATGATCGTGATTCTTGCCGCAGACGAGCAACGACGAGCGAGCGAGCTACGGCGTCAATTACCCGCAACGCCCATACAGCTTCATGCCTCGTGACTCGGACGTCAGCCTGAAGGTTGCACCGGGAATGCAGCAAGAAGCGCAGCGATTGGAGCTTACTTCAGAGAGGCTTTCAGACGCAATTGTTTTGAGACCGTAGAATCGCCCTCTCCGACAAACTACGCCGGAGTACATCATCGGGTCCAGGAAGCAACCGGCAAAAACCGAACTCCCTGAGTTTAACAAGTCTAATAATTGACCTTTCTTTCCAGCTCCCCAAAGCAGCAATAATTCGCACGTTCTTTCAGAAAGTTGACGCAAAACGCTGCTCCTCTGACGCTGGAAGATCAATACGGTGATATCTCGTTGGTGCTTTTGGCACTCGAGGATGATAAGGTGATACGCGAATATGCCTGAACGTCGTATAAGCGCGCACGTAGTGCGAGGCGTATGCTCAGTTACTTTTGAGCAATGGTGGCTGCATTATTGGCAACAGAAGTGTTTAGCGAGGAGGCAAACGAACGCTCTCTGCAGTACACACTGCTTTGGAGCTTCCAGTAGTGGAAGGCCTCAGGAGAACCCTCCACGTGCGCTGCCCGTGCCTGCGGAAGGATTTGGAACTGTCACACCGTAGAATTTTTTTTTTCTCTTCAATGATAGCCCCGGTCACCCCATTTTGCAAAAATGAGCCCTTCTTAAGCTCAAAAGGTACAGCAGGTGACATGTGTTACCTGTTGTGCCCTCCTAGCTCAGCAAACTAGGTGACGTGCGGCAGCAAGCTCGAGCGCATTACATCGGCTGGAGTCGGCCTACTGCGCCCACATCCTGCCAAGCCAGTACTGTAGCAACATTGTTTAGCACTCTTACCTCATTAATTAGTGTTGATCGCAATTAATTAGTACTGTTAGTAAATATTCAATGTTAATTAAAGCACTAAATTAATATCATTTATCTAGTACAAATCACATTTAATTAGTACTAATCGTACAAATCGCATACATAATATTTTATTGCACTCACAATTAATTAGTACTAATCGTATTTAATTAGTCATAATTAAATTAACAGTTTTTTACAGGATAAAATTTAGGATTTACTTCTCTTACTACCTCTCGCTCTAGAGATAAAGTAAGGGGTCATGAATGCTTCACACACCCCACTCCTCTCGCTCCCATCATGTACACGCATCTATCCCTCACATTTCTCATCGCTCGCCCCCTCCTTACAGAAGGTACCAGTTTCAGACATTACTATTCATTTCAGCTAATGGCTCTTAGATATAGGATATTAGCTAAAATGAATAGTAACAACTGTAACTAGTGTCTTCCAGAAGCAGAGGCAAGCGGTGAAAAAAGTGAGGAATATATGCATGCGCGTGATGGGAGCGAGAGAAATGGAGTGCGTGATGTATTCCTGACCCCTTGCCTTACCCCCGGAGCGAGACGGTAGCAAGAGTAGTGAATTTTATCCTATAAAAGATTTTTAATTTTAATTAGTATGAATTAAATATGATTAATACTAATTAATTATGAGTACAATAAAAATATTATGCATCCTTAATTAGCACTACATGATTAGCGCTAATTAAATATGAGTAGCACTAAATAAAATAATATAAATTTATTCTTTAAGTAACACTAATTAGTTGTCATTATTATTACTAATTAATCATGATTAGTACTAATTAAATTGCACTTAGCACTAATTAAAGTGGTAACAATGCTGAACAGTGGCGCTGCAGTGCTACCGAGGTATGTCGACTCGGTAGGAGCCAACTTGTTGTGCTCGCTTACTTGCTGCCGCACCCGAGCCTGCTACCACATGCTGCCTAGCCTACCGAGCTAAGGGGAGTGACATATGACATGTGTCGTCTATCACACCTTTCAAGCTCGAGGAGAGGTCATTTTTACAAAAAACGAGTGATTGGCTGTCCTTTTTGGAAAAAAAGTTTGCTACATGGGCATGTTCAACTTGGCTTCGAAGGAATTTATGGTAGTTGCATACACCACCCACTCTGGAAAGCAGGAAGAAGTTTCCAATTTCCAAGTCAAAAGTGTGCTTTATGCCTCCCCTAGCTATTGGAAGCTAGAGGAGGAGAATGACGCATTCAAATTCTTCCTCTTGAAATGGTATTCGAAAACTTTCACTACAGTAGCTATTAGAAGCTAAGAAGATCATATTTGCCTAACAACAAAGAACTTGCACAAACGTGGAAGAAAACAAAATTCAATTCCCTTGGACCAGTCAAGCTGCTATGGAAGGAGCGGTTGACCGGCTAGTCGCTGGCTTGGGGGCAGTCAAACCACACCCCATTATAGAGCTGAAAATCAGCCTGAGCCAAAACAAAAAATAGTGCAATCTTCAAAATACTCATCCAAATGATTTTGAAATTTTGCACATGCCTTGCTAACGATCTCAGGAACCTAACCATCCAAGGATCATGTGGATCTTCATAAAGTTTCAACCTTTCATCAAGACAAATAAGATTGCACCAAAATCAAGCAAAACTCAAGAACTTAAGATATTACTTTCTCATTGATTAAGTATGACCAAGGTAGCTCTAGATGAGTTCCCTCATGTCATAGCAAGCAAGAGCTCTCTAAGATTTTAAACCAAATGTTAGTGATATGACCTAGAGGTGATTATAGAAGTGATTGTATCGCTTCTATATTTATGATCTTTTGAATGATATGTTATTTTGTCTATTAATTAAATGTCTTTCATATTGATCAATAAGTATGTGATTTGTTAGTGGAACTTTTTATTCATGTTTTGACATTATTCTAAATTATCCTTGATCTTATACCATTATGTAGGATAATTATAATTTATAGATCACTATATATATTAATTGATGATAATATTTCACGGATCATGGATATGAGGATATCAAATCAATAATATGGACACATATTAGATAATATGGTGTTGGATTGACCTACCATCATACACCGTGGAAATTATTATATTCTTAAGTGTCATCAGTTGATCCCATACATAATGTATGTAGGACAATTAGACATAAGATCATCATAGTTTCTTACATATGTAACAATTTACTTAGAGGTTATCAAATACTATTCCATAATTGAATGGTCATAAGGTACCTTTTAGGTTTAATATAAAACATACAGAGGAATCGATCGAGATGGAATTTGTCTCTCCTATATACTAGGAGAGATATCTTTGTGCCACTCGATATGGTTGAATTAGGAAAGTGCATGGCCATGGTAAATATGGTTGAGGAGTCAATCACTAACTGGGTAATCTATTACAAGTTCGAGTAAAATATCAAGGTATCATAGGATGACACGCTTTTCACATTGTGT
Source organism: Melocanna baccifera (assembly GCA_036346265.1). Lineage (NCBI taxonomy): Eukaryota > Viridiplantae > Streptophyta > Magnoliopsida > Poales > Poaceae > Melocanna > Melocanna baccifera. The sequence continues at coordinate 39,088,564 of CM070677.1, forward strand.
TTGATCTAGCATCGAGAGGTAAAGGGATTAATACATAAACACTATATAAGTTCGCCTGATATAATCTTTATGTATATTTAGGAGCTGTTATCTCTTGCTAGGGACCGTTATCGACTTATGAACTAGAAAGGAGTTTCAACCCATAGCTAAAATATACATGAGTTTACAGGGTTACACACTTAACGGGTTGGAATGATAAGGGTCCGAATGGTAGACTTGGAGTGGGTTACGATCTCTACTCGTATTGGATCCGGCTAGTGAGTCTTTGAGTGGGGTATGATCTCTATTTGTATTGTATAAAAATTCAGTCAGGCTTTGCGAGTTGGATACGATATCTAATCGTATCAGATAAGTACCTGATTGGAGGCTACATATTAAGAGAGATGTAGGGCTGTGGAGGCATTCCGAGATACACCCATCGGAATCCTAGTAGACACTTCTCAAAATCCTTACCGTGTGTCCTGGTGCCAGCATATCGATGCATGGTATACTATCCTTGGATTTGTGGACTTTGGTAGAGGCCCTCTTATGACTGCGGCGTTGATCGGGATGATCGCGAGAGGAGACGATTGATCAGAGGACGATTGACTATTTTCACTATACCAATGCACGGTATGTTGAATCGATCGCTTCAACTCTACTTTCGCTGCACTGCATGTCTAGTAGTAATGATCTATGATTTTTTTACTCGCATGGATTTATGGCTTATACGGTAAAAAAGTTTTAATCTGCGCTAGTGTAGCCTATTCATATCTTAACACCAAAACCCAAGGAACATGATTTCACTATAAGTGCTCCAAGCAGAACCAAATGATGCAACCTTTCAAGATCTTGCCATAGTTGATGTCAAGATGGATGTAATATGATCTTCATGTGACACCTCTATCATTTACACATTTTTAGAACCTAGCAAGATTAAGGAGGGGAAAAGGCAAAAAAACAACACCAAAAAAGTGAAAAATCAACAAGACTAAGAACACATCATGTAGAATGAACAAGATTAATCTATTTCAACTTTTATATGTATGTTTTACAGCAACACCACCCTGGAGGACAGAGCTCTCTCCCAAGAGCACTTACTCAAGGCATACCTATGAAGAAAGTCTCTCTTAAACCCTAAAGAATGGATGGTTAGTTTTCATATACCTACAACCCATCTCCCTTATATAGATGGAGCAACTAGCCCGTATCTAACCTTAATGGATACTATCTATTAGCACAATTGAGAAAATTCCGTTAACCCCCACATACCAGGTTTTACACTTATACATGATTTATACATGCTTCTCAAAATGCATAAACCAAAATCCGCTAAGGAGCAATTTTTCTACCCACTTAGCCTCCTCAGCCTCCTTGACATAAACTGTTCTCCCAACGCCCTCCAAGTGTCGATGGTTTTGGTCCCATCATCGTTTTTAGTTTTTTGGCTTTCACGCCAAAACACTCTCGCTTTGACTGTGGACCTCACTTCTTCTCCGGGTCTAGTCTATGGTCATCTCATTCTTTGTAAGCAATTTCCATGCTTGCAATATGTAGGTTTGCTAATGGCTCACGCATTGGTAAGTATCTCCGTATCGAATACCCCTGACTACATCTCACTTGCACCAATGTACCGTTCGATGAATCGTTGCTCGAACCTTTTCTTCAACATCCCTAACCTTCCCAGTGTCTTGCTTAAGCCAACCATCCCGTCTAGCTTCCTTCACCATACCTTAACTCACTACTCCCGGTCTACACCGTCGACCATGATTGCTTTTAAGCTTTCTGCATACAAAGACTAAGAAATTATTTTCGGGTACAAGTTCCTCATAACTGATGCACATTAGTCCAAACGTGCTTCATGCACCATCAAATACCTAGAACTCTAAAAATCAACTTATGACCATTTCCCACAAATTTCGAAAACCCTTGTGACCATTTTTAGTTAAGGTCGATCTGGCCGCCATTGACTGCTGGTCGGACCGTGCCGGTCAATCTGGTCAAACGCTGATAACAAGGGAGCTGACCAGACCACGTCAACCTTGTCGGCCAATCTAGTCAAACACCGATAATAAGGGAGCAAGCCATACCACGTCAACCATGCTGGTCTAACCGCTCGGCTAATCTCGGTCAGACCACCACCCATTGGCCAGTTGGATTGCTCATAATTTCTTTCGCGCATGCAAGTGAACACCTCTCTGGAAAAAAAACTAGCCGCTAACTAAAAACTGGTCGCACTGCACTGGTGGTCTGACCTTTCCCAAAAACTAGCCACACTGGACTTGCGGTAAGACCCCGCGTAGCGTGACAGCAAAACTGATTGCCAATTATTCAACACATATAAACCATGAATATTATTGTCGATTGTTCAACACATATATACTATGGATGTTCTCGATACGGTTCCACATCTTGTTTAAAGTCGCTTTTAGAAGCGGCTTTTGGTTTTTACTACAATACCTAACTTTTAAACGAATTATTTTTTAAAACGGGGTCTACAAGTTAATTGTTGTACACGTTAAAAGTCTAATGTTTGTACCATCCAAAATCGCAGTGAGTATCTCTTTTTCCGTAATCTCTATCGCAAACAATTAAAATTCAAAAATTTCAGTCAAAAGTTATAAATCATAGTCATATCAAATTGACCCTGAAAATGAAGGCTTAATGAAGTATCCTGCAGAACTCTAGTGGCAAGTCTGAATCCTTCGGACGAACGTTTCTGTCATTAGCTAGACTGTAAAATCTTCGGAGGGTGCATCAACATTTACACTCTTAATTAATATTTCCTTGAAGAAATATGTCAATGGGTCAAAGGAAAATCGAAAGGTTTCTACTTCTCGAGTACCCACCGCCTATAGTGGTTTCTCGAACTATAGGCTAAACTATCTCGTAGAGGATTAAAACAAGAAGAGATCCTTGCCAATTTATGTCTCAGAGTTCACACTTTTTTTAGTAAGCTTTTGTACACCCAAGCTCATATTTTTTTCGATAAGGAGATACTTTTACACTTCGGTCTCTGTTTTCACCCGAAAACAGACAACCGGCTGGAGCCGATGATTTTTAACTAAAATTTTTAATTTTTGGTTGAAATAAAATAGTAACAGTTGAAAGAAGTAACTTTTAGAGAGTGGATTTTTTTGAGATGTGACTTTGGTTTTTGGCTTATAGTTTTTAAATTTGGACTATTTGTGAGAGATAATACACAGAGTAAAATAGTCGTATGCGATTTTGTCTGGTATAGCTGAACTCGCTACAGTGTCTACTACAACATACTTATAGACATCACCTTAAAAAAACGTATCGTTTAAATGCTAGTTACTGTAGTAACAAACGCAAAAACCTAAGTATAAGCTCTACCGAATGTAGCTAGAATAAAATTTAGAAAACTGCTTTTGAAAAACACGGATATGGAGTATGTGACGAAGGCCAACCGGTGGCTTTTAAAAGTAGTTTGTAGAAGACATTTTTGAAAGCTGAAGTATTTAAATCAATTTCTGGCGTCTCCAGACAGAAATCGAAAGCTAAGCCGATTTGAACAACGCGAAGCTGAGGTAGTGCGGTTGTTGAGAAAATTGGGCCGAGTGTTTTAACGGGCCGTTTCATGCTACATAGAGAAGTGACTTCGGTAGAATGAAACTGAAAAGCCTGGACGATTCGCTGTATAATAGAACAGATAAAATTTTATTGATTCCTCGTTCCGGTATAAATTAAACTATTTTCTATAAAATTTCTACGAAGTTTGTATGAAATTCCTGTGATTCCAAACTCAGTTCTTAGGGTTTGTACAGTAATACAGTATAAAAATTAGAACGAAATCGACAAGCTCCATTGCAAAATAGAACCATGGAAATGCTAATATGGTGCAGTAAAAAACGCTAATATTCTATAGAACCAATTCACAGCCTGTAATGGCATTTGCAAAAAAAATTTGTCATGTGGGGTTCACTCTCTCACCATGAGAACCGGGTCACTTCTACATCCTCAACAACAACACAAAACAGAAAAGAAAAGAACAGACAATTAAGAACGTGAGCACGGTATCACAGATGACAACAGAAGTGCAAAAATGTTCACTGTTCACTAGTACTGTACAGTCTGCATCACGTAGGCTAAAGCATCTCGGGCTGGCCTGCTTCAACGTGCGTCTGCAGCTCCTCCCCTCGGGTCGGCAGCGCGGGCTTGGCGAACGGCTCCCGCCTGCACGTGGGGCATGTCTGCCGCGCGGCGAGCCAGCGATCAATGCACCGCACGTGGAAGCCGTGGTTGCAGTGCGGCAGCACGCGCACGCGCTCGCCTTGCGCGAACTCGGCGAGGCAGATGGCGCACTCGGTCGACCCGCAGCCGGCGAGCTCGATCCCGGCCGAGTAGACCAGCGTCGGGAGAGCCCGGACGCACTTCCTCCTGGCCCCGCCTCCACACTGCACTGCACTCTCCGGTCTCGCCTCAGCGCCGGGGGGCTCCTGGCCGTAGCACACGCGCCACATGATGCGGAACGCACCACGGAGGGCCGCGTGGAACACGAGCGCGAGGACGAGGACGCAGAGGATGAGCGACAATATCGTGATGAGCGTCGCGTCCAGCGAGCTGAAGGGGGCAGCGCGCGTGCCGCCTTCGGCAGCCTGCCCGGCGGCGCCCGGGCCGGGCGACGCGACCGCCGCCGCCGCCGCCGCACCGTGCGACAGAAGCCTCCTGGTGGCTTGCAACTGTCCGACGTTCATCTTAACAACTTATGATGAGTCTTTAACCTGATGAGATCATCGTACGTGCACGGTGGAGATGGAGGTCTTGTGGGAGAGGGTTCTCTCGTGGCACCGCGAGCAGAGGCGTTTAATAGTAAGGGGACACCGCGGAGGGGGCTTTTAATAGTAAAGATATTTCGGGTCGCCGTCTGTGAAATATTTTTGTTTAGTGGGCACGAAAGAGAAAAAAAAGTCGTTAGCTTAACCTTGTGTGAACTAGTCGATCAATCTGAAGTCGAATGGGGAGCAATGAGGCATGCATGGAGATAAGAGACTTGCATCCGAATGCGGAGCAATGGAGGCAGGCATGCATGGAGATAAGATGCGGCTCACTACGTGAGGAAGTCGAATGGGCTGCACAATTCAGAGAAGATATTTACGCGGAAGTGCTTCAGTACGTAGGTCAGCGCTTTCAAAGCTCACAGGTATTATCTAAGGTTGCTATTAGATTAATTTGTGCAATTCAGTTTCCATAAAATGTTGCTCTATAAAAAGCATTGGCCATATATATAGGAGCATCGGCCATGGTTTTCAAGTAGGCTAGCTTTATGAGTAGTGCAGCAGGATTAATTGGCGGAAGTGCTCCACTGTACATATGCTGTTCTGCGAACCGAAAAACAAGTTTGGTGGGTTGTTTGGGATTGTGGTTTATGACTTTTGAATTTTAGTTATTTGCGAGAGAGAGAGAGTACGAAGAGAGAGACAGTCGCATATGATTTTAGCTAGTGTTAATTGATCCGAATTCGTACTGTGTTCGTGTAAAACACTTCATCTTCTTGTGCCAGACGTGGCATAACAGATGCATGCGCGTGTTGTACTATCAGACGTGGTGTCAATTTGTAGTAACCGACTCTAACATTATAAACAAAAATACACTATTTGAATACTAGTTAATACAACAAAAACCAAAAGTTATAAACATAAAGCCCAAAAGTAAACAATTGAGGGTTCAATTTGCAACAGGCCATTACCTGAACACAAACCGTCAGGGCCGTCTCCAGAAATTTAGGGCCCCAGGGCGAATTGTAAAATAAGGTCCTCAATTTAGTTTTGTATAATTAATCACGTGAATATTTTTGTTCTATTCACGTCTGTTTAGTTTTGTGGAGAAAAGATGCAAACTCATATGTTTATACCGTCTTGTTCTGAAAGAAGAACGAGTTGAGAAGAAAACGGTGCGAGAACAGACACTAGTAGGTCCCCTCCTCCATCCGGCACCCGCCGACGGAAAAAAAACTCTTCAGTGGAGGGCCTAAAGCTCCACTGTTGAAGGCCCTTGTTCCGGATTTAGCTACATAACAAACACCAATCTCAAAGCAGCTCATTCCTTTCTACTCCCCACACAGCGCTACGACCGAAGCAATCCATTAGATGGCCAGCAATCAGGGCCCCTCCTGATTATGTCCTGGATTTAGCATGGTTTGAGGCCCCACCAATTTGGGGGCCCTGTGCCATCGCCCAGGCCGCACGCCCTCATCAACGGGGCTGCAAACCGTTATGCTTTGAGATGTAGCATAGTACATTTTAGTTTTTGTTTTATGCCTCGAAACTTAGGAGGTGTTCGGAATAGCATTACCTGAACACAAACCGTTATGCTTATTTTTTTACTGTATCTGAGTTAGCTTATTTGGGATAATTAAATTTAAAAAAAATTTAAAATAGAAAAAACATGTTAACCTATCACGGACGATGCAAAGGAATACGAGAAAAAAAAGAAAAGGCAAAAAGCTCAAAAATTATAAAAAACATAAAAAGACGAAATTATTGAATAGTGAAAAAAAGTAGAAGTCAGAAGTAGGAACTGACTTTAAGCCAAAATGAGCGGGGCCTAAGCAAGCGCCGAGCACAGGCACACGAGACAAACACAGAATCACATGATGCCCACTGAGTTGCGTGTTTAAATCGAGTTTTCTAGGACTAGGATGTGCTGTTGTAGGGACGGCCCCATCGGCCTGTCGACCTGGCGAAACCACCAAATGCAAGCATGCCCTCTTCGTACAGAGCGAAGGGTACAATAACGTTGGTACAATCCATTCGTTTAGGGTGAAGGGTATAGGAAGGTTGGTATAGCCTCTCGCATAGGGCAGAGTAGGTTCAATGAGTCAACACAATGGTGCCCTTACTGCGAAGCCAGCTATCCTGGCATCAACAAGGGGGTTTTATCTTGGGACCACCTCATACGGGCTAAAAAGGGGTCTGCTATCTATGGACCAGAAAGAAAGCATGGTGGACAAAGCCCATGGTGGTCCACTGTGCACTAAGACTGCCTGAAGAGAGATGCAAAGACCATAGAGTCCTGGGATCTGAGACATTTGTATGGGTAGCGTTGTAACTTTATGTATCCCCGATATAACAGTATAAATAGGCATTCATGGAGTCTAGAAAGCAGATTTTTCCTTTGGGAGACAAAAAAGACATTTCCCCTTGCATTTAAGGCTGCTTTCCATTCCTAGGAGCTCCGAGGTACCCAGAGATCCCTTTCCTTTTACTACTTTGTCTGCAATCACAACAAGTGACAAGTGGGCTTTCTCGAAAGAAATTCTCACAAAGGTAGGGATGCCAAACCGGAATAAGAGGAATATGAACGTGGGTTCATATGTACCTATAATCTATACCATTGGTGCTTCTTTTGAGATCTATGCCGATTTTTTTAGTTTTTGTTTTTAATCAGTCGGTGGGATAGAGAAACGTCAGATGAACGTTATTGCATAGTATGTGTAGGGCCGCACACATCCTCCTTATCCATCCATCTCATCTCTGACTCTGTCTCATTCTCTCATCCATCTCAGTCTCCCTCTCCCTACTTTGGTGGGCGGAGCGGTCGATAAGAAGATGAGGTGGCAGTGGAGCGTCGGTCGATGATGAGGCAACGACTAGGTCCATATTTGGCGTATGGTGAGACATGGTGGTTGAGTCCAGATCTGGCGCTTGGCGAGACGTGGTGGCTGACTCCATATCTCTCTCCCAAACCTCTCCGGTGAGCACATGAGCTGGCATAGCGGCATAGACGCACCTTGTCCATCAGTGGAGGATCCAGAGTGATGCGTGAGTGGAGGATTCGAAAATTCGATGTGGCGGCCAGCAAGTGGAGGATCCAGAGCGTCGGCTTGGTGCACCTCTGCCCATATCTGGCACCGGTGAGTCGACACCGGTAATTCTAGATCCAGATCTGGTGGAGGAGCGAAGGCCAATGACAAGGTTGACAACAATGGGTGAGCTATTTCACCTCCCCGTAGCTGATGAGCACCTCAGCTTCGGTGAGGTTGCACGGATGCACCTTGTTCGGGCCCTTCTTTCTTAGGTTTAGTACACCCACACCATCGAGGTGCTCCGCCTTGACGTGTACCATGCCAGATCTAATGCTCATCTTCTTTCTTGCTGGTGTCGGCAAGGTGCTCTGCACCGATACACCAAGCCATTGTGGTGCTCCACCTCGACGTATACTGTGCCACACTACCCACCTTCCTTGCCCCACCTTTCTTGCCGTCGTCATAAATGTGCTCCAGGCCAGTACATGACGCCACGGAGGTGCTCCGCCTCAACATGTACTGTGTCGCTGCCCGTGCACCTCCACCATCTTCATCACCGAGGTGTACCGCCTTTGTTCACCTACTGCCCTGTGCGCCTTCCTCTTCTACCTCGTTGAGGTGCATCGCTAGTCGTGTCATCATCAACTCCAATGTACCGCCACCTCCACGCTGGTCACAGACATATCTGATGCTCACAGCGGTATAAATCACAGGCAACAATGTACAAGAAGTACCACTGTACATCTCTATCTGTCCAATGTAGTGTACAATATAAGTACAAGAAGTACGGTACCAATGTTTTATAAGTGTTTTTTTCTCTGTTACAAAATTATGTATTTGTATACGGTATAGTAGTGATTCCTATTGTTATGAGATGCATGTGTATTTGTGTGTACTGTACTTGTGTATGTGTACGTCTTTATAATTCAGACACAAATGGAGGGAATGGTGATCTTGATTGGGAGAAAGAGGGGCGGTGGGGGTCCCCTCACATATTTACTAAACCAAACAAAAATCAGAAAATGAAATTACCTACACTAATCTTGAAGCACATTGTACAGCTGTAATAGTGGGAGCACCTACAGAGCCGTAGATCGGAGTTTCCGCGCCAAACCGCACTTACTCCCATCATTAGCGACTACAATTAAAAAAATCACAATCGTAATCCGGCATGTTGGAGCCTCCACTAACCGTGACCCGTCGGAGCACGGGAGGGTGACATGTGGCTCGGGAGGCGCCAGGGTGGTCATGACTTGTCAACACGCAGGTGGTTCTCCCCGGCCGCGTAGGACCCTGTGGCGTCCGACGTGTCTCTCTCCGCCGTTCCTGTCGGCTCCTTTTGGGTTTCGGTTGGCGCGCGTGTTCCGTTTGCCTGGACTAGTTGAGTTTGTACTGCATATACATGGGCCGGCCCGCGTTAAAATTGTGCGACCATGGGCCCTTAAATTTGTTATGTCAGGCCTAGGATTTTTTTATGCGCGGGGGAAAACAGAAGATCATACTCCTCTTTTTTTTTTTGTTATCTCAGGCCCTTACATTGTACTGAAAGAGAAGCATAGTTTTTTTCTTTCCTTTTTTTTGTTGCCTCCGTCCCCGAGGCAGAAGCACGGTTTTTCTTTGCGCTTGTAATTAGACTACCCGATTTTGAAGTTTGTATCTGAAGGCATCAAAACGTTATAGCAAGAGACTTCTGATTAGCCGGCCCCGCGTGTTAATGGTCAAGTAGACGAGCTTGTCTTGTTCCGACAAGAATGCATGCCCGCACGTACCTCGTCGGCCGGCGGGTGGTGTTGCTGAACAGCTTGGGACGCACAAAAGTACATGTTATTAGGAAACAAAAGCATCAATCAATCAGTCGTACATTGTTATCCTTGTTGTGTTGTGTGTTCCCCGGCCAAAATCACCCCACTACTATAGGAAAAGTTATCACGGATGGTTTAAAAATATTATCATAGACGGTTTTATGAACCGTTTGAATTTATGAATCAGTAATAATATAAGGTCATCATAGACGACTTTAGAATCGTCTATGATACAACTATCACAGATGATTTCAACTAATGTTGACGGTTTTAGAAAACCGTTTGTGATGTGGCGTTTAGTATTATACTTTTTTTTATAGTAGTGCCCTCCCCTCTCTCTCCATGTCTAAATTTTATTTCTAAAAAATAGAGAAGAAACGAAGATAAAAGGGAAGGTCAAGTGGTAGTTCAAGCGTACGTATGCCCAGACGGATCTGTACGTAGGCTGTAAACACTGCAAGGGCATCTTGGGGTTAATTCATACTATGTCGACAGTTGCTCTTAAGGTAGGTTATCCAAACAGATCAGCTTCAATAGTTGAGATCGTTCTGGATGGGCAATAGGCTAATATATATCCACGCAGACGCACACGGTGACCAACAGCCGTGTCATTTGATCCCATCCACCGACGCACAGAGAGCAATACAGCCCAAGCATGACTGCAAGTGGTCATAATTAAACATGTAATATACTACTAATGGGCTCGATACCAGGAGTTACTACTTCTACATGTAGTACTACGTCCTATATATCCCTTGAGGTGCGCACGAGCCACACGGGACAAAAACGCAGAGATAACAGAAGAAATGTTCTATATGCTATACGTCAGTTATTCATTTTCAACTCGTACACAACTTCGCATGCGAGAGGCACATGATCTGATATGATTAACTTTTGTTTCAGCAACGAACGGACCTGCTGCAGCTCTCTTCATGCGTGCATATGTTGGGTAGTTATAGCATATTCGATCGATGCGATCAATTAGCTAGTTTTCCAGATCGAAGTCCACTCTGTCGACATGCTTTTTGTTGGGCGCGTGATCAGTCGACAGTCACGTACTCACATACGCGACGTGTGCAACACACGGGGAAAGAGTACTTGATCGAGTTCGTGCACTTAGCAGCCACGAGCATGTTGATTAAAGTCCCGTACGTGTGATCGCCTGATGGGTCCATGTCCATCTTGTAACGCATGAGCAGGAGGTTTCTTCCCAGAAAAACGGAGACAAAATGGAGTGAAATTAATAGCAACAACAAAAAAAAAAGCACGCGAAAAGTTTCCCGAGTCGAATAAAATACGTTCGATATTAGTTCCTTTTTGAAGGAGACAAGATTGTATTCTGAGATTGTGTATCGCATGCCTCACACCTGATGTTGTTCATATTGCTTAAACCTGATACGGTTGCACTGGCCGTGATCTGAGCAGGTCTGCACCGACTGACTGGATGTCTGAAGTTACACAAAAGTTCCCTTTACGTGGGCTTCATTCAGGACAAGTAATTGGGCTGGGGTAGAACATTTCCTTCTGCCAACATATATTTATCCGAAGTAGTTAGTGCTTTCCGGGAAAGAAACCGGAGTATTGGACTATGATCTCACTAGCACTTCTCAGCTGACTCGAACTGACGACGCATTTGTGCCTCTTTCATGTAGCAATTGCTACACCTGACGTCTTGTTGTGTCAAATATCATCGAAACGTTTGTTTGTTCCATCCAGAACGCGGCTAGAACAGAATCTCCAACAACATCGTGCCCACACGGTTGGAAGGGCACCTCGGCTCGTAACCGGTACACGAACAGCGTCGGCATCGCCCACTGGACAGGCGCGCGACTGCACGGGCGCCAAAGCCATGTGAGCGTCGGGAGCCGAGCCGATCCCACCGGCGTGGTCCACCGGACGCGCGGCCTCACCACCCGGCAGTACGCGGTACGTCCCTCCCGCCCCGGGCGGGCCGGGTGCCACCAACCCGCGTGGCCCCGCGCGCCTACGCACGGGACGCCGACCGGGCGGGCCGGCTCGGGCGTACTCTGCGTTCCACCCCCCCACCAAACCGCGCGGCCGCGCGCGCTGGCTCGATCGATCGCCTCGACCCAACACGGCGAATCGGGGGTTCGTCGGATCTCAGGCACGTAGGCTACGTGGAGAGTGGTCCTGGTCCTGGCGGGCCGGCCGGCTCCTGACTCGAGGACGTGTCACGCATGTTAGGTTTTGTCAACGCTCCCCTTGATGATCCTGCGTGAGCCGGCCTGTCGCGTTCGCTTGTCTCTTTTGATTGGGTTTCAAGGAAGGGATTATGAGATGCAACACCATCACGTCACTGCCATGCTGGCCTCGCATATGGTCCCCGGGAAATCGTGCACGACTGCACCGGCACGTACGTACCTACAACTGTTCCATAAGAGGGAAAGGAAGCACCGGAGCAGAGTCGTTCTTTAGGGCTGTGGTTGTTAATTAGCTATGTGTGCCCGGCCTGGGTTTTGGTTCGTTCGTCCGTGTGATAGACTTACTCTGGTGCTTGGTTTCATGCTGATCTGGTCCTTGATTGACCGAACACAAAGGGTGGTGAGGACATACTGCTATGATCATGGCCCACTGCCTGGAACACGTACACCAATTTTCTCCAGTGCGCGTACATAGTACTGCTTGGTCCATACATGCACTCTCGGGAATACGCACATCAATATACCAGGAGTCCATGCCACAGAAGTATCAAATACCAGGAGCTTCCGTGCTATTGACTGAAATTATAGGGTATTCGAATTAGCTTTTGCTAATGACTTTTGGTTATAATTTATGATTGAAAAATAAATAGTAGTTGCTGAAATAAGGGAATTTAAGGAGGGTGCAAGCGGTGCAGAAAGTGTTTGAGAGATGTGCAGAGCGAGAGGAGTAGGGTGTGTGATACATCTACGGTCTCCTATCTTATCCTCGAAGCGAGACGGTAACGAGATAAGTGAAGAAGCCGCTTTGAGAAGCTATATGTTTGTATTGGTTTTTAACTTTTCTAAGTAAAAATTAGAAGTAAAAGATAATACAAACGCTATCATCGCATAATATCAACAGTGGATTACGCAAGAAATTCTGTTAGTTGTAATTACTCGTCATAATCCCCTAATGCTCATTAATTGCTTGACATAGAACTAGTGATGTTTGTGATTTCGTATTGGTACAACGTGGAAACGACTTGGTATATAGCAGTGATATATTCACGAAGAAACTAAGCTAGCTGCAGTATTCTGCAACTATGCACATTCCGAGTATTTATAGGTAGCGCTCAGTTTAATATTAGTTTATGATTTTTTTACTGTAATTAATTTATTTTTTTATTGTAACTAAGTTGATTTATTTGATATAATTAAATTTAAAAATATATATAAATAAGAAAAACATGTTAGCCCATCACGAACAATACAAAAGAATACGGAAAAAAAGAAAAGGCAAAAAAGTCTAAAAAATCTAAAAAATAAAAAATATCGAATAGTAAAAAAATAAAAAATAGAAATTAATTTTAAACTAAAATAAGAACAACCATAATTCTTCCATCCTCGGTATCCCAGTTTGTCGTTCCAATGCAAGGGTAACGGACAAAGCACCGCGCGCGGTTGCTTTCTCGCGCACTGCATCTGCGTCTGTATGCAAGCAGCCCGTCGTACGTGCATCAGTTGTTGGGGTCCCGGTCCATGCACGAATGCCAGCGCATTGCCCTCTTCACGTTCGCTCCAACCAATCCATCCATGCATGTACTGCAACGGTCCAACACCTATGCGGAAAGAAATTCTATGGGGTGCCTTGCTCTCACCCTTCTTCAGGTCCTCTTAGATTTATGATACATGGCAAAATCAAATCTTGAAATAGCTTGATAAACTCTTTTATTCAGAACACATGAATTTTAAATTATTATTATGCTAGAGACACATGAATTATGTAGCAAATGAGAGGTGGGGAATGAGTCTGATCCTTTTATTTTAAGTTGCTATTGTTTTTAAGATTTGATTTTACTGTATGTCTCGAGGTGAGAGCTAGGGCTGTCCCATTGAATTTCTTTGCAATCAATGCATGGTTGTTCAGCTCGCGCTCTTGCCATGATCCTGGCCTGCATTACTGCACTGCCTGCCCATTTTTCTCCCGCAGAGCAATTAATTGCAATAGGCCATGTTATAACTGTTCATATACTTGTGCGTGTGTGTGACATGTGCGGCTCGGAGAAGAGTGTAGCTTAAGCAACTCTAGTACGCAGTCTGTCCCAGCAAATCATTCGTGTGATCCCCACTGGAACTGTATTGGCACTCTTCAATTTATGCCCTGTTCAATATGTAGTTTATTTCACTGTTTGATGTCAAAAATACTGTAGCAGCGACGGAATCACTGTAGCACTTTTATCACATAGTGAATTTTTTTTTGTTTTTTGGTTTTTTTGCGTTCCGTTTTTTTCTCATATTCCTTTGCATTGTCCGCTGGAAGTGTATTGGCACTCTTCAATTTATGCCCCGTTCAATATGTAGTTTATTTCACTGTTTGGCGTCAAAAATACTGTAGCAGCGACGGAATCACTGTAGCACTTTTATCACATAGTGAATTTTTTTTTGTTTTTTGGTTTTTTTGCGTTCCGTTTTTTCTCATATTCCTTTGCATTGTCCGCACTAGACTAGTGAGCCGTTTTTATTTTTACATTTTTTAAAATTTAATTATGCCTAACATGCCACTCAGCTACAGTAAAAAATCAGCCAGCTATAGTGTTTTTTCAGCAAAAATCAAAAGCCATCGCTATTCCGATCACCTAACTTTTTTCACTATTTATTAATTTTATCTTTATCTTTTTAATTTTTTGAGTTTTTTATTTTTATTTTTTCCCTATATTCCTTTGTATTATCTGTGATGGGCTAATATATTTTTTCTATTTTTAAAAATTTTAAATTTAATTATACTAAATAAGCTAACTCAGTTACAATAAAAAATAAGTCAGCTACAATAAGAAAACGATAAGCCAACGTCGTTTTGAACACTTCGAGCCTGCTTATTTCGACTTAAACTTCTAGCCTTTTTTTTACTATTTTAATTTTTTTAATTTTTTAGCTTTTTTATCAGTTCTTTTTTTCACACTCGTTTGTATTATATGTGATGGGCTAACCCATTTTTCCTATTTTTATTTTTTTAAATTTAATTATATCAAATAAATTATTATCAACTATAATATAAAATAAACCAGTTATATTAAAATTCAACAATATGCCATGGTTTATTAAGTACAATTGTGCACCCCTAAGCTTTGGCTCCACCTCTCCGGGTAAAAGCTGCAGTATTTTCAACTCTTAAGGAAAAAGAGGGATGCATCGATCCATTAGGTAGATCTGATGTTTTTCACTTTTCTTGCTATAGGCCAGTTTGATCACTGGTTCGATCCGGCTACGTCTCGCTTGTTGAGAGTCATATTTTTAGGGGGGAAATATTTTATGATTGGGAAAACGACAGTGATTAACTTCTTTGCTGTGGCAGTATCAATCCCTGTACTGTGAGTTACTATCAGAAACATTACCGTCGCGTGCCCATGTAAAACTTGGTTATGTACATGAACAACAGTACACCAATAATGTGCTAATCATTAGACAAATGAAAGAAGTATACTGTACCTACCCAACCTGTATATAAAGACAACACCATTGAACGAGGAGCATCGATCGTCAGTCCTGTATGTACTCTTTTGCCGGTTAATGAAGTAATGCTATCGATCGAGACTCAACGCCCGTCATCCATCAGTATCCAGTGACTGAACTTGCACAGTATGTATCTCCCTACTCTCATTTTTTTCAGCTACACAATTGGGCTGAACAATCTAAAAATTCTACTAATTTCATACAAGTTCTTTTTTCAACTTATAACTTATAACTTATAATTTATAATTTTCTTTGAATAAATAAATAGAACGATTTCTCTTCCGATATTTCTAACTAATTTATCTAGACAATCTTTTTAAAATAACTTAATAGTGATTCATTTATATAAACATTCACATTAAAAAAATTATAAATTATAGCAAAAAAATCCATCCTAGGATTCCGGGTGGTGCCCGTCCTTACCCTGAGGACTCTTCCAGAACAGAACACTCAACTTTGTCTGGCCTGTACAAGCACTTCCTATTTGAGCTGATCCTATACATGATTGACATTAGCAGGGGCGACGTCATATTGGTTAACCCGAGTGCACCGGCAACAGGGTAAAATCAAAAGTTAAGGTATTAGCAACTCATTTTCACCTCTTGTGTACAGCTTTTGCGCTAAACATTAGTGCTTAGTTGCTTACCTTACCTCACAGTTTTGCGCTAACTGCGATAGGCGGGAAGCTCTCTCTCGACAAAATCCGAATGCTTCCCACGGTTACCGAAATCCTTAGAATGTCGACGGGACTTGGCACCTGCAGGGGTACAATGCAGTAATCTGCCATGAGTCCTCACAAGAAATACTTGTTTGCAACGCACATCTTGTCATATTCATACTGTAGTGCTGCAACAGACAACAGTGCAACTAATTACTAGAGCAGTAGTCTTTTTTCTTTTTTCGAGGTCTACATAGAACAATAATATAGCCCTTTAATTTCTAACAGAAGGATTGGAGCAGCAAACATGTCGTAAATACACTGACGTCTCTGGAAGGGCCACAATGCCGGAGCAGACTGGGACGGTTACAGGACCGATGCCGGTCATAAGAAGGTGTGAATAGTTATTTAATTTTTTTTCTTTAAAGATATTTAAAATCTTCACTTAAGTGATTATGAAGTTACTAAGTTCAGATTGCACCAATTATACTTTATTAAACAAGGTTGAAAACCTAACACAACAAAATAAGTCAACAACAACACTAGGCTGGTCCAACAACTGAGCCCGATCTGACTGCAAGTGCAACGGTGGTCTAACCGTATGTTCTGAGCCAGTCTGACCGATCCTTTGTTACCAGATCTGAAAGCCTCTTAGGAAAAAAAAATCAAATATCAAGAATTTACTCAATTCTCATTAATACACCTTCAAATTTTACATGAGACTTATTCAAGGCATTAGGAACATGAACCAATTAAGAATCATAAAGTTCTTAGCCTAGGGTAAACTGAATTTGAGAAAATCAAATCTATGCCACAAGAACACCAAAAATTCTAAAACTTAAATTACTTCTTGATCATAAGGATCTAAGTCATGAGGTCTTACATATCTATTCCTATATGTCATAGCAATGTAATTTAAGTAAGAGTTCAGGTTAGAACAACCATGAACACGGAACCACAAATCCAACACAAAAATAAGCTAGAATACAAATAAAAACATGATTAAGACAAAGCTTTAATCTATTTCTAGTGGAAGATAAGTTCATATACTCATGGATGATTACAAAGTGCCGTCAAAGCACCACTTTTTTCTCTCTTAATTTCTCTCTCTCTCATAACCATAGAAGGAGACAAAGTATTAGAACAAAACCTAAACCCTAGAATCCTTACCCTCTACCTCTTCTTCTCTCCTTTAATAACCAACAACATCCCTAGTGGGTCAAACCCATAAAACCTATTGGAAAACCCATCAACCCCATTAACACGGGTTTTACACACTCACGCATGCTTCTCAAAGCATTTTTAAGACTTAAACCACTAACCCTTTAGCGATTAATCTATTTGTGAATTTCAGCTCTCCTTGATCTAAACGACTTCTTCTTTGCGCCTTCCTACACCACGATTTTGATCAAGGTACCAACATAGTATTTGACCAACTACCAAAATACTCTTGATGAAACTTCTAGGCACCTTCTCTTGACCTTATCTTAACCTTCACCTCAAAGTATCTCCACATGTTTTGACGCAACCCGTAGTGCCCAATAACTAGCCGTCACTTCTTTACGCATTCGGACTATCTCGAACCGACTCTACTTGTATCGGCCTCGTCACTTGGTGCACCATTGCACCAACTCGCATCTTCATGATCCTTGCCTTTTTTATGCTTTCCGCTTGAGCTATATAGTCTCATCCGGACTTACATAACTACTCAGACCTCAGCTCCCCCACCTAGTTCCGGTCAATTGCCATTGACCGCTAACATTTCCAACCTACCTGCACATCCAAAACCAAGTAGCCATTTTAAGTACAAGTTACATGCACTTGACTCACGTTAGTCAAAACCATGCATGACGCAACACCACACAAGCAACAAAATGACACCCATGGCATGCACATTCTCATCCAACAAAAAACCATTTTCACTGTTATCTAGCCACACCCGTCGGTCTGACTGCACTTCACATGCCGGTCAAACCACTGGTCACTGGCCATATTTAACAACATAAGAAAACATCATATCTGGTTTTTCGGTTAAATTCTATCTAGTTTTAGTTCCAGTTTTTAATTCTAGTGGCACTTAGTGTAAACTTATCCCCAAACAAGCCTACACATATGTTTGGTGTTCATTTTCCTAAAAGTCTGTGGCCAGTCTGACCGCTCGTCCTATGATGGTCAGATCGTCAGCCACCAGCCAGTCAGACTGTCTGAACCCCGACAGCACAATCTGAAATATAAAATTTCTGAAATTTTTATAAAATTCAAATTAAACTCAATCATAATACCAATTATTCATCACAAACATATTCTAGACATTCAGGTGCCCTCTCTGCAGTCCATTTTCAAGCCAACCGTGACACAAATACAGTACAATGCAAGTCCGCCAGGGTCAGCGACCGACTGATGAGCGGCGTCAACAGTACACGGTACACAATCGGACAAGCCCTAACAGTACGCCGCCCCCAATCATAGCACGGCCGGAGGAGCCCGTGCAAGTAATATTTCTAGCGCTCGACCGATCGGTCGGCCGGATTCATCGCATTCAATCGCGTGCTCGTGGGTTACGACTGGACGAGTCATTATCCAAGCCAATAAATCGATCCTGCGTGCCCCTCCAAGGTGTTAGCTCGAGTTGCTACCTCGGATCTTTGATCTGTGGTAGCAGAGCGAGCAGCAGGCTTGCTCGATCGCGCAAGCAAGTCAAATTTGCGGTTGATGGTTCGGTTTACCTTAATTGCGTGTGATTGAGGCCAGGAAGAGAATGGATCGCGCGTCGGGTAGTAGTACCTCGCCCGAGCCACATGCGATGGAGCGGGCTGGACCGCGGTTTTCCATCCCCATGCATAGCCATCGCCCGTCGAGCGATCTGTCCATCAAATATATGTGTCTCTGGAGTGAACAGAGCTTCCCTGTCCCTTTGTGGGTGTTCCCCTCCGTGTCCCCTTGATCTGGACCGCTCGCTGTGATCAGCGAACGGTCCAGATCAAAGGGACACGGAGGGGAACACCCACAAGGGGACAGGCAAGCCGTTTTTCTCTGGAGTTGTGGAGTGTACCATCGCCATCGGAGCCACTCGACCTGCTACGAGCCTGCAGATAATTAAGTACAGATGGAGACAGGGGCGTAGCCAGCCGTGGGTTGGACCTCGGCCCAGTTCGCTGAAAATCAGTATGAGTGGTCCATCCTATTATTTACTATAGTGCTATGAAGTAAGAAATTTTGCTTTAGATCTCGGTCCATTCCCTCGGTGATCTGAGACCCAGCTCCCTCTGGATGGAGATGGGGTAGTGGCATGTCAATGCTCGACGCTCGAGAGCCATTACCGTACGTGTCGTTTGCCTCTCGGCAGATCGATCGGTGGTCCACACATTCACGTTGCAGAACCGTGCGCGGGTACACACACCACACGGGACGCGCGCGATCGGGTGCACCGAACTGCGCACGCAGGATGCAGGAGCCGTGCCCGTCTGGGCCAGCTAGCTGTTGTTTTGGGCTCGATCGAACCGGTCCGGCAAACGACTTGTCATGTCGATCGTTGCTCTGTACCGTACACGTACGTACTTGGATCGGCGACCCGGTTTCATGGCCTGTGATGATATGGGGTTTCCTGTTCGGGACTGGCTCCGCCCCGTGCGCTGGGTCGTCGGCCGAGTCCAGGGCTTAGGTAGGACTAAAGTCATGCAATGGTATGAATTTTTCCTATAGCTACATGTAATGCTCGTTTCAGTTTTTTTTCGATTTCAACTTCTAGCTTCATTTTTTTTTTCACTATTCAGTATTTTGTTTTTTCTGAATTTTTTAGATATTTTAGTTTTTTTGTATTTTCTTTTTTTCCCATGTTCCTTTGTATTGTCCCTAATGGGTTAACATGTTTTTTTTTATTTTTACATTTTTTAAAAATTAATTATGCCCAAAAAGCGAAATCACCACAAAAAAAGTCGATATGAAAAATTTCAAAAAATCGCTCTAACATAATTGATGTGTTGTCTGTATAATAGTATAGATAATAGAAAGTCACCAATAAGATTTCTCTCTTTCTAATATCATCTAAAATTTTACATGATATAATTTTATAGACAACTAATATGTATCATTATACATGTCTTTATCGTCAACACTTGCATGATTGTCCTCGCCATCAACCGGCAGATCTAGATGGATTGTTGTGCTGTCAATTTCGTGTTGTTCTTGTTATCCTGTATGCTTCCCATTGATTCTACAGGGCACTCGAGTACCTGCAGGTTAGCCGGCCGTCGACCCGCGGGCCGGCCGAAATGCCTCGAGGCCAATTTGGCTGCCGATCGCGATGGAGGTGGAGGCACACTTTGCTATGCGCCAACCCAATCACACAAGGTGGCTGTGACTACTACTACTACTGCTGCTACACGCGGTTGCGTCCCCGGGGCTTAACCGCGAGAGCAAATCCCGCGTCCCACAGCGTACCCGTCGAAGGACGGCATGCGCGCGTGCATCGAGAGGAGCAACGGGAAACCAATAACAAAATCGTAGGCGATCCCGAGGGATTTGCTTCCCTCGCACCCCACCACTCCGGCGGCTTAGGATTTCACGTGACCCACCAGTGGGGCGCCGCCACGTGCCCCCTAGCACCAGCGATCGGGCGGCACGGCCTGCGTAGTGGTACGTACCCGGCTACGGAGCAGCCGCGGCCACCGCACCACCGTGCGCGCGGGCGCTCGGCGCCATGGATCACTTGGGCGCAACGGCTCCGGCGCACCGACCACGCCTACCGCCTCACCTCATCTTACTAACCAAAAGGCACTTCT
This sequence comes from Melocanna baccifera, assembly GCA_036346265.1. NCBI lineage: Eukaryota > Viridiplantae > Streptophyta > Magnoliopsida > Poales > Poaceae > Melocanna > Melocanna baccifera. The sequence continues at coordinate 39,109,203 of CM070677.1, forward strand.
TCCTAGGACATCCATTCTTAAATATTTTCATCATGAGTACTAGTAATTTCTGTTCTATCGGCAGATCAACTGCGAACTCTTATAGAGGCTGCTCGCTATTCACAGCATAGAAATTCCACATGAATTTTACGACGGTATTGTAAGATACATTAGCCATTACCTATAGAAATCGGTACTGCGAGTTTGTGCGTTCCAAACGGAGCCTTAATTCTCTAGGTAAATACACCAAGCTAGGTTTCAATGTTTCTGACCACGGTCGAGTGGGAACGACTGAGATGTCATCCGGGGCCTGTGTAAAATACGGACCTAGGTAGGGTTGAAGCATCATTTTAGATGCGAAAGTTTGCAATGTCCTTTGATCACTTGCACAGTGGTTGTTGCATCATAATGCGCTAACAAGACAACTGTAGCCACTAAAGGGGGACTGCACAGGCACAGTTTGTTGGGGGCAATTAGTTAGGGGCTGCCTAATTTCTTTAATCCCAAATTAAAGCCTACTAATAGTCTTGCACTACAGGGCGGCCCAAATTTATGCGATATATACAAACTCACATGCACATGCACAAGTGACCAGAAAAATAACTCACTTCCTGCCGATCCATATAAAACCCCCACCACCTCCCCTCCCTCTCGCCCTCTTCCCACCACCATCAAATTCTTTCCAAGTCTCACATCACCACATTCTTGACTCCTTGGACTCGATCCCCACTCGCTCGCGCGATCGAGCTCTGACCACTGCAGAAGGCTGTGAGATGTTGTCGTCGCACCCTCACGAGGCCATGCTGCCGTACGCGCCGCGGCCGCCGTCGCTGCTGGTGGACCGGCGGTACAAGCAGGGCGCCGAGTTGGCGCCCAACTGCCCGCGCTGCGACTCGCCAAACACCAAGTTCTGCTACTACAACAATTACAGCCTCAGCCAGCCGCGCTACTTCTGCAAGGGGTGCCGCCGGTACTGGACCAAGGGCGGCTCGCTCCGGAACGTGCCTGTCGGCGGCGGGTGCCGCAAGAACCGCCGGGGAAAGTCGTCGGTGCGGTTGGCGGCCGAGTCCATCTCCAGCGGCCGTGACGCGACGTTCGGTCACCGGTTCACCGGCTCGGTCCGGCCCGACCTGGTCCTGGAAGGCATGGTCGGCAACCCGGCGAACCCCGGCCAGGCGATGCCCGACGCGCCCGCCGCGGCCGAAGGGTCCACCATCGACCTCGCGATGCTGTACGCCAGGTTTCGGAACCACCAGCCGGCCGACGCCGGCGTCGCTGCCGTCACGCCGGAGTCGGCAGGGCACGTTGACGAGGCGTTCGACACGTTCAGCACGTCCAGCGACCTGAGCCCTGGCGTTCTGGCGCTGGCCCAGTTTGGCCCGAGCCAGGATGGGTTCGGCGAGTGGTCCGGACCAGTGAGCAGCACCGACCCGACGAGCACGACCACCACTACTACCGCAACCACCATGTTGTGCACTGACGTGAGCGTACAAGCTGCGCTTGGTCAGCTCGACTTCACCATGGATCAGAGCTGCTTCGACTCGTTAGGGTTGCCCACGGATGGCGCCAGCAACCTCTCGTCGTGGTGTTCGATCGTGCCGAGCTTGTCGACGTGGGAGGAGGCCAAGTATGACTCGTTGGATTCGTTTCCCGACGACGCCATGAGCCTCCACGAGGGCATGATCACTGCTGCCGACCATGATTGGAGCGTGGATTGCCAAGGATTGGAGGCTCTCTACATGCCTTAAATATAAGATTAAACTTCTTCCTTTTTGCTAATATGATGCTATTCTTGCGATTGCTTTGTCACTTTTTTCTTTCAATTTGGTTTGGAAGAGCTATATCTATATATGGATATGTATGTTTTGAAGAGAGGGACAGGGCAAGTTAAGTACTCATGTGAAGGAATTAAGGGTTGGCATACTTGTGAGATAGAGGCAATCAAACAATACAATAAAAATTGAAAATATGATTATTCACCAGTTTTTTGTGCAAGTTTCCCAGACACTATAGCTAAAGCTGGCTACACACACATATATCTATGAAAAATATATTCTACTCCTATGGGTAGTTACTCTCACCTTTGATATACCACATAAACAAATTTAACATATATACTCTTTTATCACCTTAGCTATACTTGTATACTAATTCTAAGATACTCTAATGCTAATCACAAAGAAAAATTACAACGGAGCATATAGTTTTTGATACATTTTGCTAATACCTTCATATTTTTACATAAAAAGGAGTATGCTCAAAAAATTACACATGCCACCTATATGATGTTATATACTCATATAAGACATGTACTACCCTTCGTTTCATGAGATACTCCATACTTTGCGAGATACAATACAAAGAGTAATTGCACTAGGGAGTAGAACATATGTATCTACGTACGTACACACACACATACAAACATACATACATACATACATACACGCGCACACACACACACGCATACACACGCATACACATACACATACACATACACATACACATACACATACACATACACATACACATACACATACACATACACATACACATACACATACACATACACATACACATACATATACATATACATATACATATACATATACATATACATATACATATACATATACATATACATATATAATTATAAGATACTCCAAAGTGAGTTGCATGAAAAATTTCATCGAGGTCCACTTTTTATAAAGTAATTTGTGTATATACTCCTTTTATATATGAAAAAAGATCACTATAAGAAATCATAACTATTGCAACAAAAAAATTATAACAAAATTCATTTCGTTGCAATAGTCAAATTTATTCCCACGAATTATTTCTTTGTTGCGATAAATTTGTTATATTGCAACAATTCTAAGTTGTTGTGATAAATTTTATTTTTGTTGCAATAAATCGATTGTATTGCAACAAAAAATAAATCATTGCATTAAATAATTACTATTACAATAATTTTGTACTGTTGCGATATGTATATTCTATTGTAATGAAAAAATTGCAATAAAATACATTTTATTACAATAGTTAATGTAATTGCCACAAATTATTTGTTCGTGGTGATAAGTTTGTTATATTGCTACAATTCTAAATTGTTGTGATAATTTTTATTTTGGTTACAACAAATCATTGCATTAACTAATTACTATTACAATAATTTCGTACTGTTGCGATATAATCTTATAACAATTGAAACTCGTAGTAATATAATATACTTATCAGCATGAAAAAGAAATTCATTGCAATAGAATATATTGCTATGATTTTATATCATTGCGATATTTATATTATATCACAACGAATAGACATAGCTTTACCCCAATCTCTTCTTTTATCTCTCTCCCTCTTCCCCATCTTGCTAAACCGCCGCTAGAATCATGCATCCACCACGGCGGTCATCCCCGAGCCTAAGACCCTACCTCTGACCATGTCGTCGCCAATGCCCCCATCTCCAACCGTGCTACCAATGATTTCGTCGACCACTACATCGACCCACCGCCCTGCCCCAGCCTCGCCACCAATCAGGTCCTCCATTGCGTCATATTTATATATATTTACCTATCATTTTATCCTTGTATTTTTGACATTTCGGGACCATTCATCACCATTTACACACTTTTCTATAATTAATTGCTCAAGTTGGACCATTTTATGAACACACACGGTAGCGCTATTCAGTGCCAGCGCGCATGGTAGCGTGGGTTGCTGACTATATGCAAGAATTGATCATAACAAATTCATGAATTGATATAACCGATGTACCGAAAAGTTATTGTCATTTCTAAAAGAAATTACCATCCATTCTGAATGAAGTTATTGCCAAACTTTCACTGTGCTGGAAAGTTTCTGACATTTTTGAAAAGTTACTATTGGTAGTAATTGAAGTTACCGCTGAACGCTCATATTACATAGCCGGTAACCTTTCTCACAGTAGGTAGTAACCTTCCTCACAAAGGCAATAACCTTCCTCACAACAGGTAGTAACTTTCTGGCACAAAGCTTACATGCATGCATGCAGCTAGAGAGAGAAGAGAATAAATACACTTGACTTGTTATTTTTGTCTTGTTTATAAGCTAACAAAATACAATAACTCTTTCACCAAAAGTCTAATATGCGATCCGTTTTCACCACTGTGTTCGAAATTATAAGTTTAACAAAATAAGATACATGTTGAATATGTTTTGATGCTGTGAAAATCATGTTATATAAAGTTACTGCATGTTGTGAGAAAAGTTACTACATGTTGTGCACTGTGAGTGTTCGATAGTAACTTTACTCGCTACTGATAGTAACTTCGTTTTCAATGGATGATAACTTTTCATCGCTGTGTATTGTGAGCGTTCGGCAGTAACTTTGTTCACAATGAATGATAACTTCATACGTGATAACTTCATGCGTAACCAAGAGCAACTTTCCGGAATAGGGTGAGTTGGTGGGGCTTCACCATGAGGATGGTAACTTCATTCCATATGAATGATAACTTCATGCGTAACCAAAAGTAATTGTAGGATGGGAGTTGGAGAAGAAGGCAGCGCCGAGGAGCTGTGGGGCATGAGAGTTTGATTGGACGCTGTGGGAGCGAGGGGGAGACGTGGGGAGGCGATCGGGAAGCTTTGTGGGCTTTTATAGCGATCGGGGAAGGCTGTCGGCGTGGAAGGGGTGCGAGCACCCATGGCGGCTGACAGCTAGGGCGGCATGGCCACAATGCGCTTAAGCTAATGGGGCGGAGTGACGAGACCGGGTTGGTGAACTCAGGGGATGGCGGTCGGCGTCGAGATAGCTGTACGGTCTTGCTTGGAGGGGACGGGTGAGGCAACGCATAGGCGTGGCCGGCGGAGGAAATGGCGGGATGGCAATAGGGAATGGAGGATTTTATGAATTTATTTGCTATTTTTTAGAGCTCTTTTGAATTTTTTAAAATTTCTAAAATTAGAAAGCCCCCAAAAAATCCTAAACAGTAACGGGTTGAGCCTATTATTGTCCATCTTGACCCATTAAGCCTCAATCGTCCATCTCCCTCAATGCCAAGTGTCGACCATCCACCAGTCGCTTACTCGAATGCCTCGTCCGAGCCATTCGATCTTCTCAAGGCCACGCATCAGCCATCCGAGTGTCTTCGCACTATTCATTTGTGCATACTCTACCGACCATCCGATCCTAGCAGAGCCACATTTCGTGCATCCAGGACGTCGAGTACTGTTCATATCCTTTTGGAGCTCACCGCTGTGTTCGACATGGATTCTGCCGCCGCTGCCTATGCTTCAGTCCGTCTTGAATACCTTGGCATTTGCACCTATAAATCTACACTGCTCCTCTCAATCTCCACACCACACAGTTGAAGCATCGCCCATGCGCCTTTGACACAGCCATCGCCGCTCGATGAGCTCCACCGTTGCCATTATTGTTGCCGCTGAGCTTCGTCTTGGTCTTCGGTGTCGTCGTTGAACTTTCACTATTGCTCCACCGGTTAGACCCACTGCACGGTCTGTCTAATCACTGTCCAAAACCGCTCCGCTTGCCTCATCGCCTCGATTCGTGCACTATTGTATCACATCGCACCGCGCCCGTGTGACACTTCAAATTCTCGGTGAGTTGAGTAGACCGTGCGCCGCCTCACAGCCAGCCAGGGCCCACACATCAGCCACCACTTAGACCCTATAAGCCAGTCAGCCAAGTTAGCGTCTACGCCAGCAGCCACGGAAGCCCTAGATGCCATGTGTCACCACGTGTCATGATACGTGTGTGCCACATCAGCTCCCGAGCCGACCCAAGTGCCACATCACATGCTACGTTAGCACCACATCTCAAGCTATGTGTCAGGCCACATTATCAGCCACGTCAGCCCTAAAAGCCTAGTCAGCTATCACATCATTGCCACGTCAACCCTAGCTGCCATGTCAGTAAGCCAAATCGCCTGTTCACTATTTCATGAGCTGAGTCTACCATAGACCAGCTATTATGTGCATTGAGTCAGCAAGCTCACAAGTTTTTCTACTAGTTGCCATGCTCATGATTGATTAAGATTAAATAAAGAGCAAATATGGCTCTGATACTACAGAGACCGAAGATGGCAACACAGGAGGGTGAATGTGCTAACTCAGAATTTTTTCTCAAGTATTTAAGATTCTATTCTCAAACACCTACAGAGGTGTAAAACACGAAGTTCTCAGCTAAAAATCAAACCAACTAGTTCAAGTCAACAAAACTTAGAACCTAACATCATATAATGCTTAAATGATGTTGTTATATCTCTTTAACCATTTGAGCATACGCTAATAATATTACTAGATACTCCAGTTGCCCTACTTCATCCAGCTTATGGCTGCGACTTCTGGCTATTGGTTGAAATTGCACCATAACAACTGTTAGCTTTTTCTAAGTGATTCAATTAAAAAAAGAGAAAAAATAAGAAAAAAAACAACATTGTATCTCTACGGATAATACAAAGAAAAAGGGGGAAAAGCAAAAAGCAAAAAAAAGTCAAAACTAAGAATCCGACAGGTTCCAAGTGGCTTTTGGCTTCTGGAAGCCAAAAGCCAAAGCCACTTGAAGCGGGACCTTTTCATGAAAATTTTCATCGAAATCCACTTTTTTTAACATAATTTATGTATATATATTTTTGTATATGAAAAATGTAGGATCGGAAATGGCAACAGAGGGGGGTGAATGGTGCCTTCAAAATCGCCCCAAATATTCACACGATAATTGACAGCTCAAAGGCAAGTCAACAGTCTGCACTAGCCAAAAAAATAGCCAAGCAACAGCAAGACAGCACCAAGGGTAGTACACATGCAGGTAGCACACTGCTGCTCATCACCTTCCATTAGGCTCCTTTCTGCTCACATACAGTCAGTAAGAAAATTAGGAGCTACAAGGAGGAGCTGAAGGACATCACAGAAATTCTAAAAATAACCGAATGGATAGATAAATCACTGACTGCACACAGGAATTGCTGCTGGCCGAACACTCTCAGGCAGTGGACAAAAGACTAAAGACTGAAATTTTAGAGTTTGGACAGCCAACAGTGATGTACCCGATAGCAGCAAGAACTGAAAATAAAATAAAGTCACCTCACTGTTTTGGCTGAAAAGACTAAGAAGCAAATAGCAAAACTGAACAGGAAAGTCTGCATGCAGTCGAACACATAAGTCTGAACTGAAATTTGTTGACTGAGAGAAGCTGCAGACTGCAGCCGAAAACAGCAAAACTGAGTGCAGATTTGAAATGCAGAATTGGCCAAAAGCTCATTCAAGATTTCAGAAAACCGAAACATAAAGCAAAGCACACTTGTTCTTCTCGGGTCAGCTTCTGCCTGCAAGAATCAAGCACCACAAACAGAAAACAGATTGAACAAACAGCACCAAAGAAGAGGTCGGCCGAAACTGAAAAACAAACAATACAAGTGCAAAACCGAAAAGGAGAAATGAGGAAAGCTAACTGATGTTCTCAGAAAGGAAGAACAGGAATTCAAACTAAATAGCAAGAAGACCTCAAGAGAAGAAATTTCAGACCCAGATTGAGAGAAATTCAATGAATACTTTTTTTTTGTCAAGAAAGTTTAGCAGGAAAGCACAATAACTAAAAATTCTCATGATTCTTGGAGACTTTGCACCAGAGACTTTGTAAGCAGCAGGGAAATGAACTCAAAAGAAGTAACCATACTCCTAATTCAAGATCTCACCTAGAAAATGAGAGGGGCAGGGATCCCCTGACTACAAACCCTAGAAATGCAAAGACAGGGGAAATGAGCCCAAGGTGATATTTGGAAAGGTCATTGCTGCTAGGGTGATTGCTTTCAGGAATATAGCAGCCAAATGGCATTGAGATGATTCTCTGTTCAAAGTTAACCCATTTTGCAACAAAACAATCAAGACCTCATCTCTAAAACTCAAGAACAGAAATACAACCAAGCATAGATAGCCACAGAAGAGAAAGGCTCAAACTCAATCCTTCTCAAATTGATTCGTAACTATGAATGCTTACAGAGGAATGATTACAAGGAGGTGTTCTACAGCCTCTCACTCCATTCTAACAACCCTGGAAGCACACACGTAGAGAAGACCACAAAAGCTAAAGAACACACCACTGCTGCACACACGCCTGAGACCAGCCCAAACCAACTCTGCTACTTGCTTCACTTTTTTGCACACCTCCAGAATGCTCCTTTTCAAACTGCTGCCAACCTCTCCTCAAGAGGAAATTCAAGAAGAGTCAGCCCTCTTCCACTCCATACCTCTCATCCAAATGAGGTAGAAGTCAAAGCTCAAGAAAAAAAATTGAGGGAAACAGTCATTCCACTCCAAACCCTAACTAATCTGCTGCCATCCACTAACGGGTCTCCAACCCATTATCTTCAACCGAACCTGCCTCCAGTTTTGCAGTCTTGCGTATTTTATCGAAATGCCCCTGTCCCAATTTCCTGGAAGCTTCCTGTCCTCGTTGTCAACGCCTCGCAACCACTTCGAGTCCTCGCCGTCTTTGTCATCTTCCGACCTTTTTGACATCAGCACCACCCTGTGCCTTGTCCGGCCTTTCATGCCTCACCACGACCTCACCTCAAAATCCTGCAGCCATCACAGACAAGAAAGCATCACATAGCACCGCACGAAGCAGCATAATCAACAATAGCATTAGTAAGAGGTACTCAATCCTGCAACACCAAAACAAACTCAAATTCCCTAACACAACCGTCAATTACTCATCACAAACATGGGGATACCTTCACATGGTCTCTCAATCTCCCCCTTGATGAGTATATTGAAAAACACAGAAAAAGCATAAGATTGAGTTTGTTTGAAGAGTTATACATGGTCCAAGAGAAAGAAAATAATGCTAATGACCATGTTGATACAAGGAACAAAAGAAAGAGCAAGTTTTCCTCAAACGCTCCCAAAGCTCTAAAAAAGTGACTTTTTCTCCAATATTCTCCCCGTTTTGGCAATAAAACCATCAAGATGCAAAAGAGAGAATATGGCATGGTATGGCTGAAGTTTTTTTAATGTTGAGCAATAGGAGCCATGAAGATTATCCAAAATGACCATTTGGTATTACACCAAGTCATAACATATATGAATGCTATCAAGATCATGACAAAATATGCATAATCAAGCCAAGCCATATAAGTAACAAATATGAACAGTAGATGAATTTGTTAGCATGTCAAGCCATTCAAGATTAGAGTCTAGCTAAAGGTATCCAAAGATGATGCAAGCCATGTCGATAATCTAAGTGGAACCAAGAAGCTAGAATTGAGTCATTTTAAAGTGCTACAAGTTCAAGAATGAATCATTTGTACAAGTACTTGGTTCTTGTGGTAGTTAAGCAATTTTAGCACAATTCACATTTTTGCATTTGAAACCCATGCTTTTGGTGATGTGCTAGATTTCAAGTCTTATACGACCATTCCAAGCGAGAAGCTTAAGGATATGATCTTAGTCATCCAAAACTCCCCCTGAGTTCATGCCTAGTGCAATGGTAACCAATCTCATGAGAAAGAATTGGTGAGTTCAGTTCTTTCACACACAAAAGAGATCTTTTTGCTTTCTTAAATAATTGTACTAACTCATACTCCATCAAGAAACTAGCATAGCTCAATCTAAAGCCCAATTAAAGAATCAAGACTCAACTTAGTCTATTTGACATGGTATGAATGATAAAAGGATAACTAAAGACAGACTAGTCTCAAGAGCTAACATGACATGTCTTAATTCAAGTTGTACAATTTTAATTAACTTATCAATGACAAAGGCTTGACGACACGAATGAAGCAATGATAAATCTAGCAATTAAGCATAATCATGGCAAGATGTAATGCAATGTAAACATGTAATATAAGGATAGTAGTCAAGGCTCCATGTAGTTATATTACAATGCAGAATGCTGAAATGAAATGCAGGAAATCCAGCTCCCCCTCAACATGTGAAGCACTTTTTAGTTCAAGTTGAGTTATGTCAATATTAAGTGCTAGAAGCTCCCAAATGAACTCCCCCTGAACCAAAGCTATAAAACGAGAAGCTGGCAAAGAAATCAGAAAAGACAGTTCTTAAAGCATAGACAAGATATAGAGGATACTATAGCTCAGACTGACTCTCATATACCCCATATGACAATAGGACTATCAGCTGCCGAACTAACACACTAAGAAGCAAACACGTTTTCTGTCTACCCAAGGGTGGCCCAACCCTTGCTAGAAGATAAACAGCTAATAAGCAGCATCTTAGAACCACAAGATAAGAGAAAGAAGTCTAAGCATCTAGATAAGAGAACCACTTTAATCTATGCTAGAAAGACTAACCCAAATGCACCCAAACGCAATACAATAGGAAGGAGCAAGAGCATAATATACAAGATAAAACAATAAAGCACAAAGCTCCCCCTCACTATAGTCCATAAGGACAAACCACCCCAAGCTCTCCCCGCAAGGCTGAAAATCTAGAGCTATCCAAAGGCTTGGTAAAGATATCGGCCAACTGGTGGTCACTCTCCACAAATTAGAGCACTATGTCACCCTTCTCCATATGGTCTCTAAGGAAGTGATATCGGATATCAATATGTTTGGTCCGAGAATGCTGCACTGGGTTCTTACCAATGTTGATAGCAGAAGTGTTATCATAAAAGAGTGGAACACTGTCTATATCTAACCCAAAGTCCCGCAAGGTCGAGACCATCCAAAGTACCAAGCTGCAGCAACTAGCAGCAGCAACGTACTCGGCCTCTACGGTGGACTGTGCAACACCAGACTACTTCCTAGAAGACCAAGAAACAAGAGAAGTATCGATGAATTGGCAGGTGCCAGAAGTGCTTTTCCTATCTACCCTATAGCCGGCAAAGTCTGCGTCCGAATAGGCTCTGAGAGAAAGACAGGATGAGGAAGAGAACCAGATACCATAATCAATAGTAGCTCGAAGGTACCGAAGGATGCGCTTCACCGTCTGACGGTGAGATACACGAGGAGAAGTTTGAAATCGAGCATACAGACACACAGAGAAGTGTATGTCCGATCTCGAGGCAGTGATGTACAAGAAGGAGCCAATCATGCTGCGATACTCATTCTGATTAACTGGCTCGCCGTCCTCATCTGGATTGAGTGAAGCTGATGAAGCCATAGGAGTGGATACCGGTTTACCATCACTCATATCAAAGCGTCTCAGGAGATCTCGAGTGTACTTGCCCTGATGCAAGAAGGTACCGTCCCGAGTCTGGTTGATCTGAAAGCCAAGAAAAAAGGTCAACTCACCCATCGGTGCTCATGACATTCGAGAACTGTGAAACAAGAGCATGAGAGGAGCCACCAAAGATGATGTCATCCACATAAACCTGGACGAGTAGAAGGTCATTGCCATGCTTACGAATAAACAAGGCCTTATTTACCTTACTTATCTCAAACCCATGACTCAACAGATAGGATTTAAGTCTCTCATACAAAGCTCTAGGGGTTTGCTTAAGTCCAGACAAGGCTTTGGAAAGCTTATATACATGGTTTGGGTATTTGAGGTTCTTGAAACCTAGAGGCTGTCTAACATAGACCTCTTCCTCAATAAACCCATTGAGAAAGCCACTCTTGACATCCATTTGGTAAAGCTTGAAGCACTTAGACGCTGCGAAGGCAAGCAGAATCCTAATGGCTTCTAGCCAAGCTACAGGGGCAAAAGTTTTCTCAAAATCTAGACCCTCAACCTGCGAGAAACCCTGAGCTACCAGTCTAGCCTTGTTCCTAATGACTACCCCATCCTCACTCTACTTGTTTTTGAACACCCACTTGATACCAATGACATTATGACCTCTAGGGGGCTTAACAAGCGACTAGACCTTGTTACTCTCAAAATTATCTAACTCCTCATGCATGGCATTGCCCCAAGACTCGTCAGAAAGAGCATGACTAACATCCTTGGGCTCGAAAGAGGCAACAAAAGCAGAATGTAGGTAAAAGTGAGACATGCTAGACTTTGAGTGTGTAACACGCTCAAAGATATCTCCTATTATCTGCTTTGAAGGATGATGCTTTTGAATTTTCAGGGAAGGTCCTGTATGAGAAGGAGTAAAGGCCTCTACCTCATGAGCTGATGCGGTAGGAACAGAGCCACTAGCTCTAGAAGATAAGGAAGGCATGGGCTGATCTCCTCGAGGTGCGGTGGTAGAAGCAGGCACCTTAAGGGGAGGAGGAACTGGATCAGGTAGACAACCCTCATCTCCATCCTCCTGATCATCTACAAAGATGGTCTCAGATTGCTCTACAGAACCTGAGATATCGGGCCTAGTCCCCGGACTGACCTCATCGAAGGTCACCTCACAGGTCTCTACCAATTTACTAGACTCGCAGTTCCAGACCCTATAAGCCCGCGAAGAAGTCGAGTAATCTAGAAAGATCCCACCACAAGATCGTGACTCGAACTTATCTAGGTTTCTAGACTTCAGAATAAAACACTTGCAACCAAACACGCGAAAATGAGAGACACCGGGCTTTCGCTCGTATCTCAACTCATAAGAGGTGTGATGCAAGTGTGCCATCAGAAAAACACTGTTCGAAACATAGCACGCGGTGGCTATCGCCTCAGCCCAAAACTTCCTCGGTGTAGAGTACTCATCAAGCATCGTCCTGGTCATCTCGACCAAGGTACGGTTTTTCCTCTCCACAACGCCATTTTGCTGAGGGACGTATGGAGAAGAGAACCGGTGCTCCACACCTGTCTCATCGCAAAAGCTCTTAAAGTAGGAATTCTTGAACTCCGTGCCATTATCACTGCGGATCGCTCGTAAGGCACCCGGGAGCTCAACAGAAAGCCTACTAAAGAGACCCCGAAAATGCGTAAATGTCTCATCCTTCGAGGCTAAGAAAAACACCAAAGAGTATCTCGAGAAGTCAACGACCACTACAAAAACATACCACTTCCCTCCTGCTGACTGCACTTGAGGTTGGCCAACTGTATCCATGTAGAGCAGCTGTCCTGGTGTATCGGTCATAGTCACTGTGACCGGAGGATGAGAAGCGGCAACCGTCTTACCATGCCGGCAAGGAGCGCAAACAAGATTTTCGACCATCTTGAATTTAGGCAGACCACGAATGATATCGTGGCCACTAACTCGAGTCAAATGGTCAAATCCAATATGACCAAGTCTCCTATGCCAGAAAGTAAGATCACGGGACTCAGAAGTAACTAAACACCTGAGAGGATCACCAGAAGACTCAATAAAATCAGCACACACGTAGAGAATGACCATCTTGATTCATAACTATGAATGCTTACAGAGGAATGATTACAAGGAGGTGTTCTACAGCCTCTCACTCCATTCTAACAACCCTGGAAGCACACACGTAGAGAAGACCACAAATGCTAAAGAACACACTACTGCTGCACACACGCCTGAGACTAGCCCAAACCAACTCTGCTACTTGCTTCACTTTTTTGCACACCTCCAGAATGCTCCTTTTCAAACTGCTGCCAACCTCTCCTCAAGAGGAAATTCAAGAAGAGTCAGCCCTCTTCCACTCCATACCACTCATCCAAATGAGGTAGAAGTCAAAGCTCAAGAAAAAAAATTGAGTGAAACAGTCATTCCACTCCAAACCCTAACTAATCTTCTGCCATCCACTAACGGGTCTCCAACCCGTTATCTTCAACTGAACCTGCCTCCAATTTTGCAGTCTTGCGTATTTTATCGAAATGCCCCTGTCGCAATTTCCTGGAAGCTTCCTGTCCTCGCTGTCAACACCTCGCAACCACTTCGAGTCCTCACCGTCTTCGGCATCTCCCGACTGCTTTGACCTCAGCACCGCCCGTGCCTAGTCCGGCCTTCCATGCCTTACCACGACCTCGCCTCAAAGTCCTGCAGCCATCACAGACAAGAAACCATCACATAGCACTGCGCGAAATAATATAATCAACAATAGCACTATTAAAAGGTACTCAACCCTGCAATACCCAAAATAAACTCAAATTCTCTAACACAACCGTCAATTACTCATCACAAACATGGGGATACCTCCATATGGTCTCTCAAAAAATGGTATATAGCAAAAATAAAGGGATCCAATACATTTTTTTCGACCAAGTTGTTTGGAATATCTTAAAATTTGTTTTTAAGTATACTGGAAGTGATATATACATACAGAGAGAGAGAGAGAGAGGAAAAATACATTCTACTCCCACATGTAGTTACTCTCATTCATGGTAAATCACATAAATGAACTTAAAATACTCCTTTATCATTTTAGGTATACTCATATACTAATTGTAAGATACTCCCAGGTGTAGTTACCCTACTCATGATAAACCACATAAATGAACTTTAAATACTATTTTATTATTTTAGGTATACTCATATACTAATTGTAAGATACTCCATGCCAACCATATAAAAAATTTGCAAGGGAACTTATAGTTTTTGTCATATTTTTATAATACCTTCATATTCGTACATAAAAGGAACATGATCAACATATTATACATACCATCTAGATGATTTTATATATTCATATACTACACGTATATACCTTCTGTTGCGTGAGATAATCCCTACTTTGTGATATACGACATAGGGATTAACTACATCCAAGAGTTATTCTACTCTCCAACCAACCCCTTGCCCAACTGAGCCCGTCCCCTCACCAAGCACACGCGGCCCGCCTGCCCCCACCCATTTACATGAGTTACGAGGCACAAAGCCACAACTCACCTGCCCCATTCTTCTACGGTTCATCTTAATACTAAATTGATATGTATTTAGATGTAAATGTGGTATCATTTTTTTTACTTCCGCATCATACCACAGCAGGTGTGTGGTAAACTCTAAAGACACGTTAAATAGAATTGTGAGAACAGTAAAAATGGTTTTCATTCGGCTCATACGGGCGTGTGAAACACAGCGATATATAACTTGTTAATTCAATTAGCAGAAATAATCTTAATTACGAACTCAGTGCGCAGCTAGGCTAAAAATAAAAAAATTCGCAGCTTGACTTAGCCTTTTAATTTAACACCGTGGAGAACATTTAACTTGTATCAGCGACCGCTTAATATAGCTTCTGACTTCTGGCTTATGTTTTTTTTCACTATTCATTATTGTTGTCTTTTTCTGTTTTTTATTTTTTGGGGGGCTTTTTTATCTTTTCTTTTTTTTCCCGTTTTTCTTTGCATTATTCGTGATGGGTTAATATGTTTTTTCTATTTTTAATTTTTTAAATTTAATTATATCAAATAAGCCAACTCAAGTACAGTAAAAAAACAAACTAATTATAGTAAAAAATAAGTTAACTATAGTAAAAAAAATCATAAACTAATATCATTGTAAACACCTCCTAAATGATGGATACAAGTGGATCGATTCGATCGAGACGAGCAATCTCCCAGCTGACCATTGAGGCAATTGGAGTACTCCCCTAGTCTGAGTTTAATTGGGCTGATTTCGTTTGACTTACCATTTCCACCAACACAAGGGAGACAAGAGACACATGCACTGTTGAATACTTGCCATGCAAGATATTATTTGCTTCGCAAGTTCAAGTCACATTCTCCGAACTATAACGAGGTCCATTCACTGATTCACGTAGTGAAGATGCTGACTAAATAAGCTAGAGAATAATGCCATGCATTGTACACTAGCTAGTTTCAGAACTTGCATTTGTCAGTGCTTCTACTGAACAATTTGCGGTTAGATACTAGATAGTAGTATTGAATATCTTGCAATTTTCATGGTATGCTTTCACCAACGAGCACATGTATGTAGAGATCAAACGTACGCAGTAGATACTCTCTCTCTCTATATATGTGTGTGTGAGCGAGAGAGTAGTACTGCACCACCTCTAAAAAAAATTATGCAGCAATTTTAGTGTTTCTGCTGTGCAGTTTTATGTGGCTGAGATATTAAAAATATTCAGAAGACTAAGAATTAATCAGCAAAACCGGGAAAAAAAGAAGAAGCCAACACGTACTGTGCTAGAATCCCGTTGACCAAGGCAGATCCATCGAGGGCATCCATGCAGGGCACCACCGATCACTCACTAGCGCTACCCGTGCGCTCAATATTTTACAGTGTCAACGGTTCAGCTCCTCAGCCTCGCCATGGATTGCGTAGGGGAGAGAGAGAGCGAGCTCTACGTACGTGCATGGCATGCTGACGTCCTCCGACCCCCTTGCATCTTATGCTTTGCATCCACTGCTCGTCTGACTTGGGCAGTAACGATCAACCTTGGGAGCTGCCCATCCCCTACAGAATTCAGGGGCCTGGGGCACATGGCGGCCCATGATCCAAGGAGCTAGCTAGCTCCAATACTCGATCATGGTCACCGGCGCAGGATATCCGATCTCCTCCTAGCCTTGCCTCAGCTGTAGTATCAAATTCTACTCGATCGCCGTAAACAAATGCTCCTGCCCTTCGTTTGTGCGCGCGAGCTTGTGGTTCAGCGATGAGAATGAGATCGACCACATGGGACTCGCACCTAAATTCGTAGAGTTGTGGAATTGAAGTTAGAATTAACTTCACTTGATATATATATAGTCCTGCAAAGTTATCATCTGGTGAAGTACTCCAATTTTTTTTTTTATATGCATGTGTAGATCCCGTATTCCCATGCCGCATCGATCCATGCATTGCTGCTCCACACGTACACACGGTGCCTTATCCTTGCGGCACACCTAATTAATGACGCCATTTAGTAGTATAATTCCCATTAGGAATAAGTAGTATATAATATCGGTGTATATAATACTAAGCGCTGACTAAAATTCATGCTCCGAAAATCTCTAGTTTTTCCGCCTCCTATTACAACTTACAAACATTTTCCAGTACCGGAGAGGATATATAATCTGGAAAAGGAAACAGAGCACATCAATTTGATTGGGATGGAGATTTTAGTTAGTTCGGTTGATGTTGCGTTGCATAATTCTGTTCACTTGAGTCGTTCTCTTGCTAATAATGCTCCTCGTGGAGTGATTTCTAAGAGTGCCTTTGACTTCGACGAATTCGATTGCTTGCAACATAACGGTTCATTGCCGGCTCACTGGAGGTCAATTTGCAGCTTCACCTGCAAATGGGCCGTCTCGAGGCTCAATCGGGCCATTAATTGGGCTAGTTGATGGCGTCAACGGCGAGGTAGCGTTAAAACTGTGCTGAATTGCCGACACTAAAGTTTGTCCCTGAAGGCCCACACTTATTTTGCTTAATTTCACCAGGCCTAATTATGCTGGGCTCCAAGGCTAGTATTGTATTGCAGTTGGGCTACGGCGACCAACTCCTGAAACAGATCATCTTCAATTTCATCGACAAGCTCAGCATCTCTGTCTTTTTGCCCCGGAGACGCGTATGGCTCCTTTTCACTTCGTTTTGCCCCCGGCAAGCTCAGCATCTCTCTTTTTACAAGCTCATGCGATTTTGACTTTAGTTTAAATTGCTACAATAACTAATTTTTAAACGATGTATTTTTTAAGGTGAGATCTATAGTAAAATTATAGTAGACATTGTACAAGTTTAATTATACTGATCAAAATCACATACGACTATTTCTCTTTGCGTATTGTCTATCGTGAACAACTAAAATTTAAAAACGATAAACCAAAACCATAGCTCAAAACAACCCATCCTATAGCATCTGGCACTACTCACTAGGATCAAGTTTCGTCATTAACATGTGCCCAAAAAACTCATAGGGATTTATGTAATACTTTCTTCGTCCAAGTTTATAAGATATATTTTTCTTAACATATAAATTAAAAAGATATTAAAAATAATTAGATGACCCCTAATTATTATTTCTAAACGCTATATTCAATACATACGTGTAGAGAACATAAAGTAAAGCATGATATTTATTAAAGGTATAGAGGAAACCTCACTAGTTTTGCATTGAAATATAAAATACGCTCTATATTTATAAATAAAACCATTCAAAAAATATATCTCATAAACTTCAATAGAGATAGTACTATCACTATTTCCCATGGCATTTTGGGCGTCATGTTGTAGTCCAAGAATCCACGCAGGAATATTAATTTCGCAGCAACTTTATAGCAAGTGCTGAG
The DNA here is from genome assembly GCA_036346265.1 of Melocanna baccifera. NCBI lineage: Eukaryota > Viridiplantae > Streptophyta > Magnoliopsida > Poales > Poaceae > Melocanna > Melocanna baccifera. The sequence continues at coordinate 39,127,209 of CM070677.1, forward strand.
ATTTGAGAAATCCCTATGCCCCAAACAAACCTAACAGACCAAAAGTATGCGAAATTACGAGTACCGGCACATCAAACACCGGCGTGTACCAGTATAACATAGCAGAGAAAATTTACCTATACCCATCTCCTAATATGAGAATTCCCTACGGGTTACCGGGTGCCGAGGCCATTACCATCCCTAATCCTGACAGCGACGCACGTACTTTATATGAGCTAGCAAGCAGACCGGTCAGCCCCTTTTCCGAGCTCAAGGTAGCCAGCCAACACGAGTAGCGATGCTCAGTCAAACTCGGCGATGGCGAAAGGTCAATGCCGCGCGCGTCCTCGCGTCGCGCGCGCCATTACCCCATTGGCTGCCATACTAATTAGCACGACTGTTACCGAGTCATGCATTCCAAACGAAGCAAAATTTAGGAAAGGGTAGAGGCAAAAGGTAAACGACGACGTCGGCCGGCGTGGACAACCGCTAGGATCCACGCACCACACGGAACCATTCGCCGCCCCCCAAAGTCAACTCAAGCCGCCTTCTTAAGTATAACTCCGAATAAGGAGGTGATCGGAATAGCGATGGCTTTTAGCTTTTGGCTGAAAAAACACTGTAGCTAGCTGAAAAAACACTGTAGCTGAGTTAGTGGATAGTGCAATGAATAGTGAAAAAAAAGCTGAAGTTAGAAGCTGAAACCAAAAAAAGCCGAAATGAGCGGGACCTAACTCCTGTTGTTAGTGGAGCATATAAAAGATTGCAATTGGTTAACATGATTATTTCCAAGGTTTCGTCTCAGAAAAAAAATTCCCATGTTTCAGATCGACTTGCAACCGAGAGGTCATCGATCTGATCAAGTTATGTTATACACAAGACATAACGTCGAGAATGTTATATAATACTAGAAGATTCTTGGTTAGTAATTCAAACCCTTCTTTATCGATCGTTGGGGACGAGCTCCTTTGAATAATATTATCGTTGACATTATGTATGGATCTAGAGTACAACACAGGAGAGAGACAAATATAAGGGTAAGATCGAATGATTTGTGAAGCCATGAGACAGAACGTGCATGGTTAATTAGGGGGGAAGAGCCTTCTTGTTCTGATGATCGATATCGATCCCTACTTAAATAGCAGGGAGTGGGAGATATCAGATGATATCTGCCCCAAGATTTTTTTAAGCTCCATCTACCCCTAGATTGGGCAAAACTATGGATCGAACTCGATCCTGATCAAGCCTAACAATTTAGTCCAGCTGACAATTCGTGGTCCAACTAGATCCAGGTCTCAAGTTCCAACAGAAATTCAGCATTAATTATTATACGATCGTTTTATAACATGGTTAACAATTTTGCATATGGGTGCGTATGTTTTGTTTTTTCTTTTGTTGCTACTGTATAGTACTATTGATCTTTACATCATGAATTCACAAATAGAAAATTACACAATATAAAGTTTATACTAATAATATGCATACCAAAAATATATTTACTTTTCCTTCAAGAAGATATTTAGTGTCACATCGATAAGAAAGATCATAGCCATTGAAAGATTCTGAAGGCAGGCATGATTAAAAACTCAACATGACACATAGGAGTTTATCATATGTTCAGATCAGGTGAACGATAAAACAACTCAAGAGTTAGTGGTCAAGGCCTCAAGGGGCACCTAGTCCAAACTGCCGTGCGCACATCTCTAGAGATGGAACATGGTATGGCAGCAGGGTCAGAGATCCGAATAAACAACAAGAGTTTTTTTAAGTTGGAGCACTCAGTTGGACTTTTATAAGTTGGTTTATGGTTTTTTTCACTATAGTTAATTTATATTATGCTATAGTTGTTAGTGTTTTTTTTGTATAATTAAATTTAAAAAATTTTAAAATAAAAAAACAGATTAATCTATCATGGAAAATACAAAGGAATATAGAAAACATATAAAAAAGTAGAAAAAAAAATTAAAAAAGTTAGAAATCAAAAAGCTTAAGCTGATTTATATAAACCGAAATGGGCAGGTTAACAGAGCAGAGCCAGCGCTAACCGCTAGGGCTTCTGACCAACTCGGTTATGTTAATCCCAACATTTTCCAGGTCAACCATTCGAGCCTTCCCACTCTCCCAAGCCATCCCCTGAAAAGGTTTCTTTGCGGAAAGAAACCTGAACTTGTGTACATTTTGAGAACAGCCCTTGGTTATCTCAAAAAGTTAGGACGATGTCAAAGGAGCATTGGCTTATTGGCTAGCGGTTACGAACAGCTTTTGTGTCAGCGCCGCACTGCTTCTGCTGCTAGCCTACTACTTCTTCAAAGCAACGACCATTTTGTTCTAATTTGAGGAATGAAAAGTAGGGAATTTGCTCTTGCCGTTCCTTCAAAAAAATAAAAATAAAAGTAGGGTATTTGACGAGTGAGGAGGGAGCTAGTGCTAACTGCTAACAATGCAAACATATCATTTTCCAAGAGTGAGGCAGTTTACTGTCAGGACAGAGTAGCAGCATATTAGGTGGAATTGGAAAACATCTTTTTTGTGGAAACATCAAACGTAGATAGATATGTAGTGTTTTAGGTTTAGTGGAAAAGATAGCGCTGCATAAAGTTTACGTGTTCTCCGCCAAACATTCATAGCTCCTAACTCTCTTAACAGTGTAATGAATCAGGAAACCGAGAGCAGCAGAAACGATCATATTCTACTTTGGAACTCTTCAACCTAGAATGCTCAAAGCATATTGCTCCTCCGAAAGAACGAACACATAACATGAAGAACTCACGGATCCTGAAAGTTCAGGACTAAAACTTAATTTGCAGAGGTTGACTTGCACCAAGCAATCGGCGTCATTAGAAACTTTCGAGATGTACCCGCAGTTTACCTTCGTGGAAGCGAAAAAAGGTGTACGCTAGACTAATCTACAACACCTAGTCAAAGTTCGTGGTTTTCAAACTCAATGAAAAGTCAGAAGAAACATCAACTAGACAACGCTAATATAACGAGCTCACCAAAGTCAACCGAAGAAACGTAATTAAAAGGGACCAGTCTCCAAATTTTGGAAACGCAAGGGCCTAAACAGGATGAGTAGCTCAACTCTGGTCCAGCCGCGAGCGACGAATAAATAAACGCGGCGGGGCATGGGATGTGATGCATGTGAACACCACTAATAAACGGGCGAATCCCCGCGCAACGGCGACTTGCAAACGCACACCGCCATCTTACATATATATTCTGCTCGCGCGTCCCACCGCCGGCCGCTCGTAACAACCCGCCGCGCATTTCGTCGGACGCGTATAGTACGTGCTTCTTCCGGATGGCAGCAACGGCGAGCGCGCCCGCCGAGGTGCCGTCCTACTTCCTCTGCCCCATCTCGCTGCAGCTCATGCGCGACCCCGTCACGCTCCCCACCGGCATCTCCTACGACCGCGCCGCCATCTCCCGCTGGCTCGCCGCGCCCTACGCCCGTCGCACTTGCCCCGTCACGCGCCAGCCGCTCGCGCCGGAGCTCCAGCTCACGCCTAACCACACCCTCCGCCACCTCATCGGCTCCTGGCTCGCGTCCCTCTCCCCAGGCTCGGCGGTCGACGAGGAAGTGGCCGCCTTGCGGCCCGTGTCGCGCGACGAGCTCGCGTCGCTCCTGTCCGACGCCGCCGCGGCCCAGGTCGGCGCGCTGAAGAAGCTGCGGGAGCTGGTCGCCGAGTGCGAGGACAACAGGGCAATACTGGAGTCCCAGGACGGGGTGTTCGACGTGCTGTCTCGTGTCTTGACCGGTGGTATTGCTTGTTCGATGGCGCGTGAGGAGGCCGTCGGGGTCCTCGCGTCGCTCCGGATCCCGGAGAAGGAGCTCGTCGACGTCGCGTCCAGGCACGGCAACCTGGCGGACTCCCTCACGACCGTGCTCCGCTCGTCGAACTTGCAGTCGCGGGCGCAAGCCGTGTTGCTCGTGAGGTCCCTCGCGGACGCGGCCGTGCCGGCCTGGGTGATCGGGCTGAATCAGGAGTTTCTTGCCGAGGTGGTCCGCGTGATCCGCGACCGCCTCTCGACGCGGGCGACCAAGGCGTCGCTCCACGCGCTCTCCGCGCTCTGCCCGTACGGCCGGAACCGCGTCAAGATCGTCAGCGCCGGCGCGGTGCCGGCGCTCGTGGAGCTGCTGCTGGACGAGCCCGAGAGGCGCGTGTGCGAGCTCGCGCTGGCCGTGCTGGACCGGCTGTGCACGTGCGCCGAGGGCCGCGCCGAGCTGGTGGCGCACGCGGCCGGCGTGGCCGTGGTGGGCAAGAAGGTACTGCACGTGTCGGAGGCGGCGAGCGGGCGGGCGGTGCGCGTGCTGCTGTCCGTGGCGCGGCACGCGGCGACGCCCGCCGTGCTGCAGGAGATGGCGCAGGCCGGCGTCGTAGGCAAGCTGTGCCTGGCGCTGCGGTCGGAGTGCGGGGTGAAGACCAAGGAGAAGGCGCACGAGGTGCTCAAGCTGCACTCCAGGGTCTGGAGGAGCTCACCGTGTTTGTCTCCCAACTTTTTGGCGCTCTACCCATTATGATGAAGAAGGCTGCCTCCAGTTCATCAGCATGCAACTGTTGATTTACTCTCTCCCCCCTCTCCGTCCGCCCTCTTTGCCAATTTTTGTTTTAATTTACTTGATCCGGAGGCATTGGATTGTACTTACAGAAGAGAGAGAAATGCATCGAAACGGAGCCTTTTTGGTTGCTCACTAATTATTTTGTTAGAGACCTAATTTTTTTTGGCCATTTAAAGTAGAGTTGTTTAGATTGCAACCAAGCTAAATTTTGGTAGTGCCAAAATTTCGGTGAGCAAATTCCTCACCTTTCGATTGCCCTCATGTGATATTAGATATCTTTGGCATTACCAAATTTCCTTGGGTGTTACAAAATATTGGTAGCAAACCAAACAGTGGGCAATTTTCGTTTCCGTTAGCAACATTTGGTTCGGATAGTTAGGGTAGTAAACCAAACAGGCTCAGCATATTTCAGTCCGGCGCCTGAGTTGTGCAATGATCTTGGATTCTAGTTTAATCAAGGAACAATAGTTGTGACATTCGAGATCCGCGAACACATCTGCGGAGGAACTCGATGGATCCAATCTGAGTGGGAGTTGAACGTGCCATGCAAATGCTTAATTCATGTCCCCACTTGAAAAGTTCAATTCTCCGGTTGAGTACTTGACTTTATGGTTAGCAGTGTAACATCTAGTAATGCTATGACATCTATTCACCACAATGAACCAAGTCAGATGCCTACTCCATAGTCCATACACATTTAATCAGCATGATCTTGCAAAAATCACTTACACACATATTAATCAAAGGTTCAAAATATACACACCAAGTCACATCTCAGTACTCAGTGAAAACAGTAAGGCACTTCGGTGGTAATTCCTGAACATGGGGAAAACGCCGAACTGCAAATACACAACCAGATACACAGGGGCGCACAACCAATGGGCACTAGTAGAGCAATTTGGCTACATAACATATGAGATTTTCATCACAATTAACAATACTGGTATTACAAAAGCAGAAAGACCTGCTGCTATCCTAATTCTAATGATGTACTACATTTAGTCACTGCTGGAGCCTGCCAAGAACAATATGTTGCCACACAAAGGCTTCCCTCACAAGTTACAAAGACTGGCTGCAAGCTAGTTTAATGTTAGAAGAACCACATGACTGTACCTCTCTGCCTTGGTCAACGACATGTCGTGTTAACAACGGAGACAACAACATACATGTCTCAGCATGTACATGTCTGAGCATGATGCCTGATCAGCTGCATCCATGGTCAGCTGAAACAATGCGAAGGAGCAAAGGTCATGGCAGGTGACGGTTTACCCACTCACAGCGCTCCATTTGCTGAAGTACGGTGGTGCATTGGTGTCACAAGCAGTTTGAGAAACCTGTGGCTGGAATTGACGATGGATAGTAACTATTGTGTGGCAAGCTAACGTTAACACCTGCTGGCAACATAGAGCTTCCAGTGCTAGGTTCCAGAAGATGAACAAGTGCAAGAAATATTTCCATCCGAGTTACATCCTTGTTTGCCTGTACAAATTTCAACTTTTTATTAAACTATTTGTCCGGTGTACCTCACACAACTTGCAGCTCCACAATCAAGCTATACTAGAATAAGATTTCCCCCAATGGTTTTGGCAGCAACATTCATAGCACTGTCTTAAGATAAAATAGCAAGTCGAAGAGAAGGCAGATTTATTACCTCAACAGTAAAGCATGCCCAAATCTTATCTTTCCGAACTTCCATCACGCCCTTAAAGATAGTCAACCCCAAACCTCTAATTTGATCAGCTATTTCCAAGAAGATTCCTCTCTCTTTACAAAGCATCTGAGCAAATTACGATGTGTTTGTATCATCTCTCAACTCTAGGAAGTAGACAGAACTAACAAAAAAGAAGGAATGGTAGCAAGTACCTCCACAAGCATTTGACGGGGTGGGCTGAGATCCTCTACTATGATTGGACATGTCATGGATTGTGTACCAACTTCAAAAGCCCATGTCACGCCACCCTCAAAATTATCTTTCAAGAGCAAGCCTCCCTCCTTACTAATTATCTGCATGTATGAAACAAATTTCACATCGATGATATTACTGCCTTGAAGTATCAAATATTAGTCAACAGGTATTCCTAGTTTAGAACAACATTTTGAACATACCCAGGAGTAAAATAACTTCAATTGCAAAATCTGACAAAATGAAATACATCAAGGAAGTTTTAATTTTTACCTATCTATATATCTGAGTTCAATTGAATTGTACTTGATTAATGTAGATCTGCTATCTTTCATCTCTACACTAGAAAGTACTTAGTTGAAGAAATGTTAATTAGTTAATTTTAGCTGTTTGTCCATTTGTAATTCACTACTACATGTGCTGCTGTGTATTTTCATAGTTTGGATCTAATAGACGTTTTTGATGTTCTTCTGAGAAAGCCTATGGGCTTAATTGCAGAAGTAAACCCAGAATTTTATATTTCAGCAAAGTAAACCCAGAATTTTATATTTCAGCAATCTACCCAAGGAAAAAGAAACTATTAGGCTGCAGCATCCTTTGAAAACTTATAGTAAAAAGGGTTTCAACAAAGTTAAACAAAAAGGGGTCAGTTTTGACTTTTCACCTGTTGTCTGTTGACAGTTAAAACTGGCCTCTTTATTGTTAACTTTGGCTTCAAAATAACTTCCTATCAAATTTAATTATTAACTGCAGGTTGCAAAAAAGGCTTGAGTAAATATGTGCTAACAGCTTCTGCAGAAATTAGCTGATGCTGTTTTCTGGAAGTCTAGTTCTAGTAGATCCGCAAAAGGCTCTGGGAGATTTGCTCACAGCCAGTGTGATGTCTCTTTTATAGTAGATCTATTGATCATGTGCTGTACTGCTGTCTCCTTCCTTGTCTTATGTGTGACAATTCCTTGGTCTCCAAAGTAAGTGTGGACCCTCCAAGCTCACATCTAACATTTACTACATATGTTTACAGATGTTTTTTACACTTTGCCCAAATTTGCTTACTTACATCCATTCTCAGTAGTAGCAAACTGATGCAAAAAATTAAACAAAAAAATGATTACAGCTTGAACTAAGTCAAATCCTACAACTTGTTTGAATTTAGAGCTTGTCTCAGTTCAGCCTGAGCAGATTAATCATCAAAACACACAAAAAGCTACTTCATCATCTTAACCCAACACTGGAATATCTTCTTACACATTAAAATTTCGATGTTGTTTCTCATTAACAGATGTTCCTTGTGCACTTGTTTCTCATTAACAGATGTTCCTTGTGCATGTGAGCAGTAGATACGTGCTGATGAATCATGAAACTAACTCAGAATGGGTACTAACAAAAAACATACCTTTGGCTCCGCAGATTCCTTCAACTTATCAGCATGCTTTGCAACACTTTGCAAGAAAAGCATATGCTTAATGGTTTTCTCCAGTAGAGCATCAATGCTACACTGCTCAAACAAACATAAATGTAAGTACTGGAATTAAAAGGATTAAAATTTGTGTAGGTTTCATCTAACAGTCAGGGACTCAATGTAGATCTCTCTGAGTTGAGAGATGTTACCTTTGAGCTGTTAGGTACTATTTCACGAAGCTCCTTTATACGTTCTTGAATCATTTGGCGATCTTTGGGCCTCGGTCTTGGGTTCTCCCCTGGTCTAGATCTCTTCCTGTTTGATTTATCAATCTCATTAATCCTTTTACACTGTCCAGCTGAAAGAGCATCAGATGCTTGCCCAGCTGGAAGACTTTCGGATGCCACACACTGGCTGTTTTCAACCCAGAGCCTTATTTGTGATTTGAAAACTTGCTGTCTTTGAGAGCATCCTTCGGATTTATCTATACCAGAAGAGGAATTCCCGAAACTTGCAGCAGATACTTCAGTTTTAACCGACATGGGTGAAACACTGGGCAAATTGCACAAGAGTTGTCCTGATGATGATCCTGTGGTATGTGGATGACAACTAGAATGAAATGATAGACTATCAACGTTTGCCACTGAAGTGCTACAAGAAACACTGGTGTCCAAATTCTGCTTGCGCCCTGCGCTCATCTTTGAGACTATTGCATCCAAGAGCTGGTCTGGATCTGATTCTGTGATCAATCCAGTGAAATCATCATTCGTACCTCCAATTAAAGACTTAACAGCTTGCTCTGAACCATAGGACATTGATTCAGAAGTGTTCACTTCCCTACCATTCAACCCCCTTGGCTTCTGCTGAAGCTTTAGTACATCAAACAAATCATTCCCCCCTGTCAGCTGTAAAGGTATTGGACATGCCAGAAGCTCAGGCAAGTCACTGGAACTGGCGGTATTCCTGCTTTCTAAAGAACAAAAGCTGTTCTCTCCAGAGACAACATTTTGAGAAGTCTCACCGTGAATAGCATTTGAATTGCTGGAGACAGTTCCCTGAAGAGTGCCAAGATGTGATTGAAAGCAGCTTGAATATCGGGAAGAGTCAACGAATGGGGCATTTGAACTTGCAAAAGAATCATCCTCATGCTTTGTATTATCTGCAATGGACATTGTCTGAAACTTTCTGTTCACAGATGTAGCATTGCTTGTCCGAAAATCTAATGAATGATCTTGACTCGTCACAGCATCCATTTCATTGAGAATACGTGTTTCACCAGTACAACCTGAAGCAGCAGTGTCACCTTTTGTTATTTCCATGCCCCATTTCATGCAAGAACCATGTTGTTCTATGCTTAGACACTTCCTTCTGCCTGAAATGGCGATGTTGGATTCTTTGAGGGAGCTAGGAACATGTGGAAATGCAACATGTGATGCTTCAGAATATGAATAATTATTTTTCAGTTGTACCATTGACTTATTGCCCTCCGATTGACTGTTCAAAAGAAAGGTGGATGTATGGTCCGATTGAACCAGTGGTTGGAAGAAATCACAGCGTGATGCTAGGGTCACTGGGCGACAGAAAGTAGCTCCAGCATAGAACTGCTGCACAGGGTGGAATGGCTGAATCATAGAGGGTGGTGACATTTGATGCCTGAAGTGGTGACTAATCCTGTCATCATTAGGAGAAGAAGCGTTTACACTACCAGGAAGGTCTCTCAGATGTGAAGAGTTAGGCACACCAAGTGAATTGTTAATGAAAGTCTTCATAATAGGATCTTGTAAGAAGGGATCATGTGGAACAACAGCAATTGAACTACCCAGCTGCCCAAACAAAGATCTGACATGATCTATCAATGCTGCTTCCTCCATAACCTGTAGATAGATAGCACATCATTGAAACCACTGAATATCGCATAGAGTAAATAGGACAAAGTACTTTTTTGTTTCTGGTAGTTCAGAAGGACCAACTATCTAGAGGAAATTGCATCCATAATTTAATGTTTACTCAGGATAAAAAATAATGGAGACACACTGTTCAATTATAAAGAAACCTCTTGAAAACCGGCAAGAGAACAATTCAGGTCCACTGCAATTACAACAGTAGTAGATACAAAAAATAGTAAGGCTCTAAGATGAATCAGAACACCATGTCCAACTCAGCAATTCTGGGCATACAAATCATAATGAAAATCGTAAGTCCTGAACCTCGTAATAAAGGAAGGGTTTTTCTATTTAGGGAAGGGTGAGCTTAGTTGGATCAAGGATGAGAGTATCAAAGCGGGAACAGTACTACAAGATTGGTATTCATGGCACTTGCACAAAAACAAAATGAACAGTGTACTTACCATTTTTGTCGAGCCAAGCTGAATAACGCCTTGTGGAAGGACAGGTATCACTGCAATTGTCTGTTAAGGAGCAAATATCCTTAGATTAACACGAAGAATGGGGAAGGTGATCTTAAATTTTAGTAAAGTATGAAACAAACAGCAGCCAGACCTGTATTCCTGCACAAAACTGGTCCTTCATCTCCAATAATACCTGTATGAAGATGGTAGTAGAGAGTTATAACAATTGAAACCAAGCTCGCTTGCTTTGGCAAAACAAAATGCAAATAGAGTTGGTAAAACAAGCTGCATGATCTCCCAAGCAAATTAACAGTGGTTTCTACAATGGAATCGTGAAAACTCCACAAACTGGCACCTCATTCGGAACAGTGCGAACCATTGTCGTCATTTCTGCTAGTAGTCCAATACAAAATGTCTATAACAACTAATTTATGAATCGGTCTGCACTGCACGTCCTAAATGTAACTTCGATGTGCCGCTTGCAGTAATTAAGGCCTATATATGCTCCAAATTTGAGCTCAGATCTCAGAATTCACAGTTCAGCTTGCTCTACACCAACAATTAGAAGAATATCACAAGCAATCACCTCATCTGCTTCCCCCCAGTCATCAAGACTGTCGTGAAGGATCCACCGGTGAGCCCCCGTCAGCGCCGCCTGACCAATCACCCTGCCCACCCACAGCAATAGCACAAACCAAATCACACTTCTATCTCATAGCATCGCAAAACCAAACCCAAAGCGCTACAAATCCGAAAAGAAACCTAAATTACCCTTCTCCCACGGCGTGGACCTGATGCACCATGGCCTTGTGCACGAGCGCGTCCACCCTGTCGTGGCCGTGGCCCGCGGTACCCTCGGGCGCGTGCCCCTCGCCGCCGCTCCGCAGCGCGGCAGCCTTCTCCTTGAGTAGCAAGTCCATGGCCTCGAAGCCGGAGATCGCCGGCGCGCCGGCCGCCCGCTCGCAGTGCCCATCCCCCCACAGCAATTGCCTGCCGCACAGAGCCAAAAACGAAATCCGAACTCCTCAGAGCTCCGCTTCGCCACTTAAATGACGACCCCCCCCCCCCCCCCCAAACAGAAAAGGACCACTTGTTTGCGGAAGCAGCAGAGCAATTAATGCCATTTATTGCAGTCCTAGGATCTTTTTTCCTGCCAAGTCCAGAGTACTAGCAGCTGTACTACTAGTAGCGACCTGAGCTGAGCTGTAGGAGAAATTAAGCAGACGAGACGAGATCATGAGGGTGCTCACAGTTGCTGGGAGTCGGCGGCGCGGGTGGCTCTCCAGAAGACGGCGTAGGACCAGCCGACGTCGGCGCAGAGGCGGCGGAGGGAGTCGCGCAACCGGGTGGCGCCGGCCATGGGATCCGGCTCGCGCCGCTCGTTCGTCGGAACCCTAGGTCTTGGTTGGGCGCCGACGGCTAGGGAGCGCGGTGGAAAGGCATGGACGGAATCCGAGGAGAGTGGGAGTGGGGGATTGGTGTGCTGCTGGTGCTCGTGTTGGGAATTTTTAGTAGTAGGAGAGGAGGGAGGCTCCGTGGTGGGTGGTGTGCGTGTACTGTAGAGTAGGGCGAGGAGATGGGAGAGGACGGGCCATCGTCATCATTCCCTCCACCAGAGGCATTCTCGTCACACAGAAGTGTTCAAGGTTTTTCCATCTACCTTTCTGGTTTGGATGACGAGATGCTCTTCGCTCCGCTCAAGTTGGCTTTGCCGTGGCGAGGGTTAGGCGGTGACGACGATTTTATTATAGCGTCACATAGCTAAAAACTATCGTTATTTTGAACGTTCCTGAGTCTGAGAACGGACAAATATTTTCGTAAAGGCCTGCTTGTTCATAGCTGAACTTTGTTATATTTAAGTTAGACAACTTTGGTTGTGTTATATATAGATGTCTTTTTTCATTCGTAGTCACACTGGTAGCAAGATTTATTTTCTGCTGTCTAAGCTCTACACGTCCGTAACTTAAAAATTGTAGCAAGATTTTATTTTACTAGCTAAAATGTGGCTCTAATTTTAATGACTTAATCTTATGCAAGTTTAGCAAAAAAAATTATAACAATATTTGGCAATCTTATTATACGAACCAGACAGGCCCTAAATCCATTGTACTTGTGTAGTCTTTAACAATGCTAATATCTAAAAATAGGCTTGTCCTCGGCGGTAATTTCTAGACTATGCTAGATGACGTTTGCTCAGGCGCAGTATGCCGATCAGAGGCGTGATGCGGTCCAGATGCCGTATACTATTTCTTTGCTGTTTCTTCCAGTATATTTGTACACAGATCGACACGCATGCGCATAGGGAGGTGCTACTGCATGAGCGGCAGTTTAGCGCGCACCACGTACATGTAACAAGATATGCATGTGCGCGCGCGGCGTTATTTGTGTTCAGGTGGAGGCCACCAACACGAGATCAACTCTGGCTATGTTTTCACGTGTGACTAAGTCAAATCCCAATCCAATTCGTTTACTTGAATGCCAATCCTTCCGAGTTGTATTCAAGCTGTATTCTTATCTCTACTAGTTAAGGTTGGAGATAAACACGCAACAAATCCGGATCCTAGAAGATATTTGCTGCTATTTGAAGGTCAAAATACAAGGAAAAGGAACGGATCAAGATCAGGAGTTCACAAACCCTGTAGATTATTTCCAACCGAAGGATTTGTTCTGCGCATGCCAGGGACGGCACTTGCAGCGCTCCATCTGCGTGTGATGTTGGTTGGGGGCCACATGCAGACAATCACATGGGACAACAGGAAAAGTTGGAGCACCGGATTGAGTTGAGTCAGTATAGTAGGGTCGGTTTGCACATTAATTATTTGGGCAATGCTCCTGATCATGCGCCTGATATCACAGAAAACATCCTAGAGTAACTCCAGCAGAACCCCTACTTGAACCCCTAAACTCAAATTTGAGAGTCAGAGCAAAAAACTGAGTTCCAGCAGGGCCCCTACTTGGCTCTCAAAAATAGGAGGCCTCTCAAATCAGATCTCCAAGCCCTCATTCCTGGGGTCCCTGCTCTGGCTCTCATTTTTGATTTTCCCGTTTTTCCCGCACTGAAACATCCATCCCGCGCGCCATCTCCCCCTCCCCCCGCCGCCTCCAATCCCCGCCTCGCCTCTCGGCTCTCGCCCTCGCCTCCAATCCCCGCCTCCCGGCGCCTCCCCGCCTCGCCTCTCTCGCTCTCGCCCTCGCCTCCATCGCCCTCCTCGCCTGCATCCCCGCGCGCCCCAATCTCGCTGCCCCTCCAACCCCGGCGCGCCTCCAATCGCCGCCCCTCCACCTCGCGCCCCTCCACCACCCCGCGCCCCTCCTCCACCCCGGTGCCGCCCCAATCGCCGCCCTCCACCACCCCGCGCCGCCCTCCTCCACCCCCGTGCCGCCCCAATCGCGCCCTCCTCCACCGCGCGCCCCCAATCGCCGCCCCTCCACCACCTCGGCGCCACCTCCACCACCCGCCGCCCTCCTCCACCCCGGTGCCGCCTCCAATCGCCGCCCCACCACCCCGCGCGCCTCCTCCACCCCGGTGCCGCCCCAATCGCGCCCTCCTCCGCTTGGCGTCGCCCCCAATCGCCGCCCCTCCACCACCTCGCGCGCCCTCCACCACCCCGGCGCGCCTCCTCCCCCGCGCCGCCTCCACCACCCCGCCGCCTCCTCCACCCTGCGCCCCCAATCGCCGCCCCTCCACCACCTCGGCGCCGGGGCAATATCTTGCGTGAAAAACTCGAGTTCGATCGATGCAGCGAGCCATGGCAATATCGAGACAGCGAGAGGTTGCTGCTCGGATGTTGGCGAGCGCACAACAGAGCCATGGCAGCTCCTACATCTTGTTGTCGAACGCATATGCACGTGCTGGACAATGGGAGGACTTGAAGAGGACGAGGAGGATGGAGGAGCATGGGGTAATGAAGAAATCTGGGCTCAGCTGGATCGAGTTAGATAGCAATGTACATTCCTTTGTCACTGCAGACAAGTTACATACGGAAAGCATAATATTTATCAGATGTTGGGAGATTAGAAACTTAATTTGACATCAGCTGGATATGAACCTGAAATATTTGCTCTTCCTGAAATTTGATTCAGGAAGTTATTGATGTTTGTGTTGATTGTATCATTATTTTGGAGGAAGAATGAATTATTTGTTACCTAGTTTAATATCCGTGTGTTGCACATCCAGAACTCAGTTTCAGAGTCTTGCGTGAAAAAACTCTTGAGTTCAGTCTGATGCTCGTGTTGTTTTCTGTCCTACTGCAAGCTTAAGGTCAAAGTATAATGTGTGGTTGATGATTATGTTTTGATGAACTATGTTGGTGCTTATTATTCATGATAACTATGGTTGAATTTGTTCCCCTCTCTATGTTGGTCATTTAATCATGATAACTATGTATGCTGTCCATGATTGAATTTGTTTAATTAAAATTCAGAACAAATTTGAATTTAAATTTGAATATTCGTATTTGAATTTATAAATTTACATATCGTCCCTCATTGTGAAATCATAAATATTTTATTGTATATTGTGCTTTTGTCTCATACATATGCATATAGTGTGTGAGGAAATAGAGTGAATTGAGAAGTAGGGGCCCTGTTTTGAGGGCTCCTGCTGGAGTGCAGCCTAAAAAACAGGGCCCTCAAAAATAGGGGGAGCCCTCAAATGAAAAATAGGGGCCCTGTTTTGAGGGCTACTGCTGGAGTTGCTCTTAGGCTCCTATTACAGGCCTACGCTCGTGCCTTGATGCTAGCCATACTTCATCCGTATATTAAACCTGGGGGACTCCCCGTTCCCTCGCATGTGTCACGTCGATTCCCCTGCCCTCCTGCATCGACACGTGTGAGCGTAGCTGTGAGCAATCGCGCAAGCGGGTTGTGCAGTGCTCCTGGCCACCTGGTAGCGTCGCGGTTTCGTCGCTACGCCCTTCGCGCGCTTGTCTTATCTCGCCAACGCTACCATTTGCCCGTCCACCTCCGCGCCTCGTGTCCTCGCGTTCTCCGCCCGCATCCCCATCTTCTGATACGCCCGCCGCGCCGCCGCCGCTCCCTCGCTCCCGTTCCCCTTCACCCCACCACCTCCGCTCGGCGACTGCGCCTCTTCCTGCTGCCGACGTGCACCCTATCGCTCGCCCCCCGTTCCCCTTCGCCCCACCACCTCCGCTCGACAACTGCGCCTCCTCCCCGCCGCCGGCGTCGCGCTCGCTCGCCCTCCCCCCGGGATCGCCACCACCAGGCCACGGCGATTACCGAGCCGATCTGCTGCACCGGCCCCCCTCACAGTCGGCGGCCTCTGTACTCGTGCCTCGCCTCCTCCACTCGGCAACTGCGCCTCTTCCCCGCTGTCGGCGTGCGCCCTCTCGCTCGCCCCCCCATATGTGAGAGACGGTGGTGCAGAAAGCTTCGAGAGGAAGGCTGACGCTCCGCTGTTCGCTTTATGCACGGTGGTTTTGATACGAGCCTGCATCTCCTCCTTCTCGGTTCTTCTTTTTGTGCGCTTCTTCTGCGGCGCTTCCCCTAGTCTCCCTCGACCTTCGGTCTCCAATTGTTGTTTGGATGAAGCGTCGAGGTATCAACTCTGATGGGATAATAGCGAGTTACGTGGAAGTAGCTACACAGGTTAGCAATTCAAAATCTTGAATAAGTGTAGATTGTAGCTTCAAAATTTCGGCAACATCTTGATTTTGATGCAGCATGATAAGTTGATACATATTTTCTAACACTTCATCTTCTCTGGTTTACTCTTGTCCATGATATGCCTTTATCGATGAGTAATTAGATTAGTTTCTTCATTGAGAACCCTGTATTAGCGAGGAGATGTCCAAAATCA
Organism: Melocanna baccifera; assembly: GCA_036346265.1. Taxonomy (NCBI): domain Eukaryota; kingdom Viridiplantae; phylum Streptophyta; class Magnoliopsida; order Poales; family Poaceae; genus Melocanna; species Melocanna baccifera. Next base: position 39,143,216 of record CM070677.1, read on the forward strand.
CGATGAATCAACAAACTTCTCTTCTCAACCCATGTAGCTTACTTTAAGAATGGAACTACACACCTTTATGTTTCATTCAATAAGACAATAACATAGCATAGTTACTTATGACAGTATTTAGATTTTGTAGTTTTATTATGGCATGAGCTATGTTTTTATTTCATAATTTGTGATCATGTTTCCTCATTTCTCTCATCGATAATTTATCACTAAGAGTAAGTGGGTCTACTGAACAAATGATTTCTTTCTTGACTATGCACCCCCGCCCCTCATTCACATTTGTTATATTATAGCATATAACTTTTGAGGATCGCACCCACTATTAATCCTGTACCTTTTCAAGCTGCCATTGATATGTCTGTCAGAAATCATAACATCTTTGCATACTGTTGTGCCTGAGTGATTTAAGACTATGCCTGTGCCAGAAAAGGACCACACCAACTGCAGATTTGGGATATATATGACTTAGGCAGCAGTTGTATCCACTAATCACATCAGTGCTAAAGACAGTTTTAAAATTTGTACAATTTGAATTTGGGTGCTTGGAATAAGATAATAGCATTTTGTTTGCTAGATGCTTTTAAGCTGGTAGAGTTGTAAGCTTCAGTCTAAGGATACTAACATGCTAGGTGGGGCTAGGCAGCTTGAGTTAGCTCCTTATTCGAACTTTGAACTATCTGTTGAACATATTCAAGTTCTTTTGCTAAGGTAGTGCATTTTACTGATATGGTGTTATACTAAGAGAATAATTACAGTATACAAACCAAATTAGCAATGAACAATTGTGACTGTGTGGCAGTTATTGATTTTTCAATGGTTTATTCGGTTTGGCAACTACAATGGGTTAGTGATAGTTGAGATCTTACTTGTCTTCCTTCATTAGTAGGCGACAGCTATCCAGAATCCTCTGTTAACCTTTTAGAGCAATCGACAGACCTGGGATTAAGCACCGAAGGATTGACTATTCTGGAATGCTTGACAGTTGTTACTCGCTCAGCACATAACTGTAAAGTATTTAATTCTTATGAAGGAGTGCAGAAGGGTTTTTGCCTTCCAAGGGTTTTTGCCTCTAATATTTGGGTGTTTTTATTGCTGTGATATGTAAAAAATATATCTAAATCTATCTTGATTATCTTCCACTCATTAGCAAGTCATATTCCTTATTTTTGGTTTTTGCCCAATTTTGGTGTAATATTGCTTGTTTTAGAAGTAGGTCTAAACTTTGACATGAATTTTTGCAATCCTTAGATGAAATAGGTTTCTAATACCTTAAGCAAGGTGTGTGCGAAAATTCATATAATTTGAATTTGGATTTTTTGCACCAGTAGTTACATCGACTCAAGCTGAAATTTTTAGTTTTGAAACAAGGGAGTGATCAGACCACTCCATTCGGTCAAACCGCCAAAGGCTGGTTAGACCATCGTGTAGCCGGTGGTTAGACTACCAGCACCAGTTAGACCACCTTTGGTAGCCGTTCTGACCGTTAGTGTTGTGAGGTTCTATGGCTTTTGGTTTCTTGAGTTGCTAGTTTTGGTGTTGACTCTCAATCCTGGTTTTTATAGCTCAGTAGTCATTGTAGTGAAGGATTGACAAATAATTAGTGAAAAATTTTAAAGACACCATTCACACCTCCTTTGTTATCATATTGGTCCTACAGTTGGCACACCAAACCCTGAATCGCTTACTCTCGATCCACTCTGATGGCGAGATGGGTTCGATGGAGGTGTCGACTACACCGTAGAATGGCACCACTACACGCAGCACGGTCGCCACGGGGGTGCAACAGTGTGGGCACTGCGGTGAACGGCGGGGTGGAGAGGACGGTGAGGTCCTCATTAGCGTCCGTGGCATGGGCCGATGGAGGTAGGGACGTGCATGATGTGCCATTGGCGCAACTAGAAGCTACACCCTGTTAAGGCCATCGAGCATCGGAAGAGTTTTTGGCCATTTTGGCATTTTTTGAACCCGTATTTACAAAAATAGCAGTCATCACGGAGAATTAGCAAAAATGGCGCATCTACTGCACAGTGGCCGTGCGGCAGCCCTGAGGGGGCGACATGTGGCCTTTGCCGCATGGCCACCCTATGTGAGGTAATGTGTACTTGTGTAGGGTCATTAGCGCTAATGCAATCCTAATTAGGGAGTTTGTTTAGGTGCACTACTTATACGAAATTTTAGATATAGTAGATAAGCTCTAAAAATTATAAAATTTTATGTAGAGCATCCCGACATAGCGTACTTGGTTGTATAATTTTATAATAATTTTATCTATTATAATTTTACTCAAGAATTCATTTAAGTAGACTATTTATAGGAATTTTTTAATGTAGCAAATTAGCTCCGAAAATTATGATTTTTTTGAACGATCTTTACACAATGCACTTGATTGTGTAATTTTTCTAGAGTTTTACCTGTTCAAAAATATACATCCAATTAGCCATTCTAATTCATGTTTATTTTTTGTCAAACACCTCAATGAACATTTGCTATAGGGAAAATGTTGTCATGCTAAATTGTTTTTAACCCTCAAATCCTACGATCACATATTCACAGGAGAGAGACCCAAACGCTTGTAGCTATCCTCATGTGGGACGGGACTACGCCAGGCCACCTCGCGCTAAACAGGAGCACGCCAGGCTGGTTGGCGCGGGCGCCGGGCGCGGTACCAAAGTCACACGGTCTCAAGTGCATCAACGAGCCTCGCGTGGTCCCTAGTCGCGCAAGGGGGCCAAAACGGGAAATGCTGACGGTCAGGGGCTATAATTAGGATTACGGCGGCGTATGGGGTTACATTAGCCGAAAATTCAACATTAGGAGCTCAAATCTACTGTGACCAATGTGAATTCTTTTAGATTTATGATTTAATTTTTTTTACAGTAATTAACTTTCAAATAAATTATTTTTTAAGACGAGATCTATAAATTAATTATAGTATATACTGTCCCGATTTCTTTTATATCGGTTAAAATCACACGTAAATTTCTTTCTTCGTACTCTTTCATAAATAATTAACAATTAAAAATTTAAACCAAAAATCATAAGATACACTACAAAATAACCCACCCCAAACGTCACATACATGCGGCGCAGCTCTTCACCGTATGACTGCATCACCTTATCCACTGCCTGTCCATCTTGAACTTATTAATCAGATCGACAACCTGTCAGACGTGGCCCATATCATGCACATGCTGCATCACTGCACAGCAAATGGCCCCTCAAAATTAAATGGTCGCACGTGTCACGCAGCAGATTGCAGGTTGTAGTTTCTGCCAGTGTGTGTGAGTGAAGCAGCTGAGGGATGGCAATGGGTACCCGAAACCCGAATACCCGATAAATTTTACTCGATAAGGAGGTGGGTATGGAAAGATATCTTCACCCGTGGGTATGCTAATGGGCAAGAAACTCTACCCATCGGGTATGTGGGTGCGGGTACAGGTATATACTACCCGTACCCGCATACCCGCGGGTAAAATATACTCGGCCGGGTGTATACTAGAGATAGCAACGGGTACATATACATGTGGTTTGTATATATATATTCGAAACGAAACCGATGGAAATACCCGCGCCCGTATATACATGTGCCTCGTATATACCCTTATCAATTCGGGTATGGGTTACGGGTATAAATACTGCGCAGTGTGGTGCGGGTAGATTTTATACAGGTGCGAATGCGGGTATAGGTTGGCACTACCCGTACCTGCATACCCGCGGATAAAATATACCCAGTCGGATGTATACTAGAGATAGCAACATGTACATATTCATCCTTGGGAATTTAATTAACTTGATCGGCACAGTTCTGAAACTCACTGGTACTACTAATCACCACTACAGTGTCTCAATGGGAGCCAGCCCCTGCATCTGCGGGCTGTGCTCAAGATTCAAGAATTGTATCATGTCATTTTCCAGTGTTCCTGTACTTGTTTACTGCAGTTCTAGCTGACTAGCTCTGCTGGCACCGGTGAGTGCTCACTGTTGAGGACGGCGCAGTGCCCAGCAGCTGCCATTAAAAAGAAAAAAGACAGGTCTTTTGGTTAATAAATAGTGCTTTATGGGGGAAACCAAAAACCGCTGGAAAAATAACTAACACCGCTGCCCATACTACCTTATTAGAAGGCCCACTAACCCGTAGAAAATGGCATCATTATTCATTAACCTACAACAAACCAGGTTTATGGATAACTTTGGGTGATGCCAATTGAATAAACCTACTGTGCCTTGTGAAAAGGCAGAAAAGAACTGATGAGTTATACAGTAGAAAAATAGTTTAGTTTAGCCACGAAGCATTTGAATTATTGGTTCTCCTCCTCCTCCTCATCACATTGCTTGGTCGGACGGCTGAAAGCCTGCAACCATCGTAATTTGATGATTGATGGGCGTGTTTTGCAGCAATGGCTGCCTGGCTATCTCAAAAGTAAAGACGGTTAGTTCTGTTAAGTGTTTGACTTGGGCGTGTTTTGCAGCAACGGGGAAAAACAGAAATTGCTATGGGGTTCATTGGAGCTGCGATTTGAAATTCTCTACTGATTAAGCAATGAGCTGGCATCGACGGCAAACAAGTACCACTAACTCCATAAGCAAACGATTGGCATTTGTATATGCATTTGAACCAAAAAAAGTTTCTTTAGGAACAGTGAATCCATAGGGCAGACCCAACCATTTGTCATTATCACCAAGGGAATTTGATGCATCACCTCACCAACTCAGCACTCTTACCATTATTATTTTTAGATGCACTCTTACCATTATTAGTAGAATTTCTTTTTTTATTGATTATAACGGGATTATGTCTGTGCTCTATTAGACTTCTAGTTTAAGATTTTTATACTGTTTGACACTGTTTAAAACTTATTTTTACATTATAACTATTGTTAGCTTTTTAAATGTAATTAAATTTACAAAAATTAAAAATAAATATCATCACGGATAATAAAAAAATAAAATATAAAAATCAGAAAAGATAAAATTAAGAAGCTAGAAACTAAAAGCTTGGTTCACAGCCTATGTCTATCTATTGCTTGTGGAGCGCTAAAGTATTATTGGACTGTTCCATTCCACATATCCAAAAGTTCAAATTTAGTGTACTGCTGCTTTAGTGTCAGCGTTTGCAAGTTGTCAGAACCTACAAATATTAGTGTATCACAAAATTATGAGCAGTTCATTTACAAATTTGTACTAGCATTTACTGACAAACTGGCCGACTAGCTTGCACAATTGCGCAATTTCCATATAAACGTAGTTTATTTTATTCTTTTTACGGGATTTCCTTTTTGACAATTACTGGCGAGAGTACAATTACTGGCGAGAGTTTTTTCAGCTCGTTTTAACTCTTTTTCAGCTTCAGCTTCTAGTTTCAGTTTTTTTTTTACTATTCAGTCATTCGTCTTTTTTTGATTTTTTAAAAGATTTTTTGGACTTTTTTGCATTTTTCTTTTTCTTTTCGTGTTCCTTTGTATTGTCTGTGATGAGCTAATATATTTTTTTATTTTTTTAAATTTAATTATACCCAAAAAGCAAATCAGTTACAGTAAAAAAGCCAGTTACAGTGAACTTTCAGCCAAAAACCAGAAGCCATCGCTAAAATGAACGCCCCAAATTTATTTCATATATAATAGTGGTCCCAGTTTGTTTCATGGTAGAATTCGCTGTCAAATCAAGATCCGATCGAGGCCTAACTTCCTGGATGAAGTAGAGCCATTCCCATGAAGCAAAAGCATCACACGCGAACTCGTGACTCTAGTCTTCGCTCTTCCCCTCCTCTCCTTCTACTTTCATCACCAGCGCTTGCTTTGCTTTCTCGCCCTCCCTTCCATGGAGACGAGCTACCCCTCTCCACCATAGCTTCTCCGGCGACGACGACCACCAACGGCGAGATTTGGAATAGGTTTTCTCCAGATTTAGGGATGATTCACGGTGCCTCAAACTATAGAGGGAAGGGGGTGGGCGGTGGTGGCACCTCTAGCCGCGGGCTCGGAGGAGGGTGGTGGGCAGCAGCGGGCGGCACGGCAAGTAACCAAATATTGGGCCTGTTCTTTTTGGCTGCGACTAATGGCTTTTGGCTGCTGATGGCTTTTTACTGTTTGCGACAGAGATTGCGGAAAGAGAGATACTCACTTACGATTTTTGATGGTACAGATATTAGTTTTTTAAAGTGTATTACAATTAACTTGTAGACCACATCTTAAAAAAATACTCTATTTAAAAGTTAGTTAATGTAGCAAAAGCCAAAAACGGCTTTTAGAAACCGCAAAGAACAAGCCCATTATGTTTGGCGAGGTAAGGCCAGCATGATGGGAAGAGGTGTCGACGCGGTAAGGACGCCTCCAGCCACCAGTGGTGGAAGCGGGGGTAGAGGAGGGGCTGAGGAACATGTAGCTCCTAAAGGAAAAGAGGGAGCTCAGCGGCTGGTGGCTTCGGTGAGGAGATTTGCCAAGCGGGGGCGGGGATGGGATAGAGGTGCATAGGGCTCAACGGTCCTGACCTCGTGAGGAAGAAGACGAGTGAGGGAAGAAGTTGGCGACGAGGGGACGTGCATGGGGAAGAAAGGCAGAAGGGAGGACAATATCGTGTTGCTCACCTTAGCTCACCTTAGGCGTCCTAAAAAAACTCCTCCAAAATATGCTTGGCTCAATGTAGCAAGCAAGACTCGGGATTATCATCGGACAAACGGAACATCCAAAATGGCTCAACGTAGCAAGCTAGATGAAGGATATTATCGGACAAAATGAACATGACGATGTGACATCTCTAATCATAAACGATAAAGGTTCAGGTTTTGTCAATTATGTTTTGGCTTTTTCAAAGACAAAAAAGGAGCGTTTTTTAAAATTAATTCACCAAACGGCTTCTTAAACATAAAACTATGTGCATCATCTATATTGGAGTCTTTACCATTCACTGTCTTCAAACACACATATAAAAATCATTAACAATAGTGAAAAGATATTAGCAGCAGTCCAAAATATCAAGCCCATGGGAAAGTGGTGGTCAAGCACATGTTCTTAATTCGTTGGTCATCGGATCGGACCATATAGGGATGGCAATAGGGCTGGGGTCGCGGGGGAAGCCTTCGTGGCCCCGCCCCACCCCCCGCGAGCCGGCCTCCCACCCCACCCCGTTAAGTCTTGTGGGGCGAGATGACCCCCCGTCCCTGTGGGGACCTTACCCCATGGGGTCCTGCGGGGATAAAAAAGAATTAAATTTATTTTTAAAAATAATAATGTGACTTTATTTATTAATTTATAATTACTTAAGCATATTTTTTTAAAAATATATAGCTTCAAAATATATATTCTAACATATAAATTCAAATTTTAGTCTAAATATACAAAAAAGAATACAATATCATATATTAAAAAAACTATAATATATTTATTTATATTTTTATTGGATCCCGTTTCCATCCCGTTCCTCATGGGGGATATTATCCTCCGCTCCTGCTTCCACGGGGATATTCTCACGGGTAAAATTGCCAGCCCTGTCGATTTATAAATAACCAAAAGCACACCAGAACAAAAAAGAGAAGCCAGAGCAACACCAAAAAACCAAATCAAAATCCCAAAGGGAGGCGAGGCACCACCACTAGCCTAGCAGCCGAGGCCGCGAGGCGACGAGGGCTCAGGTGCGGGAGAGCAGAGGCGTCGGCGCTGCGACGCGACGCCGCCCCACCCCGCCCCTCCGGAGGCGGCGCCGGCGGATTCGGCCGGAACCGGGGCCCTCCCGCCGTGTACGGCGCGGCGTCGCCGGAGCTCTCCTCCGCTGGCCAATGTCGGTGGAGAGAGCCGCGGTAAGGTCCCTGTCTCGGCCAGTGGCGGTTGGTGGGAACTGTGTAGTACAGTTGCGAAGCTTCTCACTTTTTCTGCGAGGAATGGCTACTCTTTTCCTGTGCGTAGTACAGTCGCTAAACGGTGGCCATGGATATGTGTGGCTAGATGTTTGGAGTGGATTTGTGTGTTTAATTTTTAATTGTTCTCGTGTGGGTAAACTAGGTGTTTAGGGTTCTATTGGATGGAACATGAGTAGGCTTTATCCAAATTTGAGTGCAAAGCGTGCACTAATGCTGCTTGATTTATGACTGTCTTTTATGTTTCTACAGAAATCGCCTAGGACGTGGGGCTGATCGGAGCTGCGGCGTCTAGAAGAGATGTGAGGATTTGGATATCAGGGACTAAAATCAAGGCTAAAATTTTGCAAGTGTGTGTTGCTACTGCAAAGTTGTAGTGCAGCACTTGTGTTGAGAGATTGGGAACCATGGAGTCACGGATGGATCAATACGAGGTTATGGAGCAGATTGGCCGTGGTGCCTTTGGCGCTGCCATCCTCGTGAACCACAAGACCGAGAAGAAAAAGTATGACGCACGTTGCTTCTATTTAGTTGTGGACTCTGTTTCCCCTTAAGGTAGCTGGTTGACATCTGATGGGTTTGCAGGTATGTGCTGAAGAAAATACGGCTCGCGAGGCAGACGGAGCGCTGCCGCAAGTCTGCTCATCAAGAGGTCAGTGAAGCATGAGAACTCATTAGGCTTTATTCGTTCAACGGTTAGCACTGCCTTGTGGAATTGATAGATGAAAGGAAAATTGCAGATGGCCCTTATTGCTCGCCTGCAACATCCTTACATTGTTGAATTCAAGGAGGCATGGGTTGAGAAGGTTTGTTCTCTAGGAAAATGCAACCGCATGTGCCTTCTGTTTTGTTTCATCTTTTCCTAGCTTACTGTGTGAATTACTACAGGGCTGCTACGTTTGCATTGTGACAGGATACTGTGAAGGCGGCGATATGTGAGTGTAATTTAAGGGTTGTGAGGTTAGTTTTTTCTGTTGCCTTTCTGTTGACTGCTTTATCTCACTATGTCCTTCTGTGGCAGGGCTGAATTGATGAAGAAAGCAAATGGGACATACTTTCCAGAGGAGGTAATCATGGCTTTTTCTAGTCCTTTTGTTTCATGCTCTGGGAAAACAATGTGCAAAAGTGCGCTAACTGTTGTGAACAATCCTCAGAAACTGCTGAAATGGTTTGCTCAATTGGCACTGGCTGTTGACTACTTGCATTCAAACTTTGTTTTGCACCGGGACCTCAAGGTAAGTGATGAAGAACAGTGATGCTGTAATTTAGTTCATCAAGCAGCCTTAATGTTGTGACCTTGTCCTTTTTGCAGTGCTCGAACATATTTCTCACAAAATATCAGGACATTCATCTTGGTTAGTGTCCCATGTTTATGCAAATAATTATGTGTTTTATTCCATCTGTATTTTGCAGTGCTTCATTTCCTGCAGTTTAAATATCTCTAGTTTACTTGCAGGGGATTTTGGCCTGGCTAAGACTTTAAAGGCAGATGATTTAGCCTCTTCGGTAAACTTCTCCCTTATTTGCTTCATCTTCTATTGCTTTCTGTTTTGAAATCTTGCATGGAAAGCCCCATATTGATTAATCCTTATAATTTCTAATAGTATATCATTATGTTAGCATAATGCCTTTTCTGTTCTCAGAATCTTATGTTTTAGCATGATGCTTTTTTAGGTTGTGGGAACACCAAATTACATGTGCCCAGAGCTGCTTGCAGACATTCCTTACGGATTCAAGTCAGACATATGGTCTCTTGGTAATATTCCCTTACTTTTATGGAGATGCTTAGAGAAATTAATGCTACATACCTAGTTTTAACCGATATATGTCTGTACAGGATGTTGTATGTATGAGATGGCTGCACATCGACCTGCTTTCAAGGCTTTTGTGAGTTCTTATCAGCTTCCTTAAATCACTATAATTACCTAACAGTAGTTTCTAGCCAGAGATGCTTGAATGTAAATACTGGTGCATGTCCCATTTCTAATCAATGCTACATAGCTTGTATGCAGAAAGTTCCTAATGGCTGCCCTAGTAGAAGGATAAGATTGTCTATTGCACTTAGAAATAGGTATGTAGGTTGCTATGAAAGAACAAAGGGAAGATAAAAAAATCAATTGGCATTAGTATCTCCACCGAATAATTTGTTTTTTCCTCTTCTATTCGTTTCATTTAAGTTTTCTCAAAAAATCGCTTGACAACAAAAAAGCATTGAACTCTTCATTCTGTGGTGCTATTCTGAATTCTGGGTAGAAGTCGGGCATTATCTTAGCAATAATGATTTTTGCATAGCTTCTTCTTCTTCATCCTCCTCCCTTTATGTCTGTGCATGTGCACTTTTCATGCACGTGCCATGTGAAACATTATGTAGGAGAAGGATGAGTTTCTTTTCCAGGTTCATAGCATACCGGATCAGAGTTCTTCATGATCCATCCAGGAACTTCATTTCTGAACTTATGTGAATGATGTAGATCTTATGTCTCCTGGACTTTCAAAATGTATTTGAAGAGGTCTACTACTCTCTCCTTTGTTTGAATATCTTGCTTTTAAGCAGATCCATATGTAAAAGTAATTCAAACTGAGGTTTTATTTGGAAACAATGGTGATAATTAGTACTTCAAACTGAGGTTTTATTTGGAAACAATGGTGATAATTAGTACTTTCTCTGCATGTGATTTTGTCGAATTGCTGGACTGTGGTTCATTTTTTAAAAATAAAATAAAATGGTCATATTCGTTGATATCATTACCAACATGGTTGTTACGGTGTCGCCTAGGCATCACGGTGGTGCTTGGTGGACGCCATGCACACTCACCTCGACTTAGGGGGAGGAGGCAGTGGGGAGGCAGCGGGAGGGGAGGAGGCCGGGGAGGCGGCGGGGATGCACAGGGAGAGGAGGCGGCAGGGAGGGAGGGGAAGTGGTGGGGGGGAGGAGGCGGCGGGGAGGGGGACGCACCTGGGAGAGGAGGCGCCGGGCGGGGGGGAAGAGGTGCTGGGGAGAGGAGGTGTGGACAGGGGAGGCGGCGACGGGGAGAGGAGTTGCCGTGGGAGACGGGAGGAGGAGTTCGGTTGCGAGAGAGATGACAGTCGATATATGGGAGGGGCGCACAGGAGAGGAGCGCGGGCGGGGAAGAGGTGCCGGGAGAGGGTGGGCGGGGGAGGCGGCGACGGGGAGAGGAGTTGCCGTGGGAGACGGGAGGAGGAGTTCGGTTGCGAGAGAGATGACAGTCGATATATGAGGAGGGGACCGGCTTGGGCTTCGTATGGCATTCGCCACGGTGTCGCGGTGGCGTCGCCTAAGCGTCCAGGCGCTGTGGTCGCCAGTTACACCGTGACAACTATGATTACCAATGTGATGGTGTTATTGGTTTCAAAATTTTAAAATTTCAGTTATGCTTATATTTGCTCCTTATTTGTTTCAGGATATGACTGGACTGATAAGTAAGATAAATCGCTCCTCCATTGGCCCTTTGCCTACTTGCTATTCGCCATCTATGTGAGTGCATCTGCATGGTATACATATGGATAAATTCCTTATATGCCACTGGAAATTCTCAAAATCTGCTATATGCCATACATCCCTTGGGTCATTGACATGTGGACTCCTACATGTCAGTGGCACAATGAGTGGCAAATAAGGGATCGTGCAAACATTCGATGGTAAATAAGGATATTCATGTATTGGTCATGTATAGAAATTTTTTTTCCTTATCTTTGTTGTTTAAAATTTTTTTCAGTCTTTTTCATTGTCATAATCATTATTGTAATGTTATGTAACATTTTTATCCATTTCAAACCTACAATTTAGTTCTTAGATACATTGTCTTTCAACTTCTTCAGAGCCAAGTGAAGTCTGCTAGCAGATGCAGCTATTTTTGTCCCTTTTTAGCTAAAATGGTCCGTTTTTTTGCTGTTGAATGCAGGAAAACACTTATCAAAAGCATGTTGAGGAAGAGTCCTGAACATCGGCCTACTGTAAGCTACTGTGCACATAGAAACCTCCCTGCGATACCTGTTTGTCGCATTGAGTTGATTCTGACAGTATTTGTTACACTTTGTAAACAGGCATCCGAGATTCTGAAAAATCCATACCTGCAGCCTTATGTTAATCAATACCTCCCATTTGCTGATATATTGCATCCCATGCGATCACCGGAGAAACCCATTGCCAGTTCACACAGCAGTCAGAAAAGCATGTCAGGAAGCCAGTGTAGTAGCATTTCTGGCACTGGCAGTGATATGGACAGTATACAATCAAGTGAAAGAAACACATCAGGACTAGCTTCTAGTTCCAACAACACCATCATTGATACTGAAGGTGCTGAAGCTACCGATCATGCGTCAATTAAAAATGCTGGTCCTGAACTGGAGAGACAAGACTCATCTAAATCCATACATGTCAATCAGCATCCAATATACAAGAGTAAGCAGCCAAAAATCATCAAGAAGATACTAACAACTCTAAGAGAGGAGAGCAAGCTTAGGGGAAAAAATTCACCTGTGAGAGCTAGCCGTGTAAAGCTACATTCACCTAGCCAAAGAGAGCGCTTGTCTGATGATTCAAAGCATAAGAGTGACATTTCCTCCAGTTCAAAGTCTAGTGAATCAGCAAAGGTCATCTGCCAACCTGTGAAACGGATACAAGTATCTCCTTCCCTGAAGAATTTGGTGAGGATCAATCTTTTTCTTGTGCCAAACCCACTGTCTTTTGTGTTGCTAATTTTTATTCTGGTACTGTCTTGCAGTCACCTATTGTTGAACATTCTCCCAAGGTTACAATTAAAGCAGATGAACTGCAGCAGGTAGACCCTGCCAAGCAGACCATGGAAGATGTTGATGCAACTGCAGGAAAGGCTAAGAACAGGACACCAGCCAGTTTTACTAGACACCCTAGTTTTCCCCCTCGTAGACAAGTGGGAGCAGAGAGTCCACAAAACAGTGGGAGAAAACGATCTCACAATAAGGTCATCACGGAGCGTGCAAAAAGTCCTTGTCGACCTGCCCATGGTCCAAATAATGCTCTAATTGAGCTTCCAGATGTTCTAATGGCTCCTCCAAGTCCTCTGGGAGGTATTCAAATGAAAATGGGCAATTCACGGGCGAAATCTGCTCCACCTAGGGCTGTAGCAAAGGAAGACAGCAGTGCCTGCTCCAGTTCCACAATTGGTTATGCTGACAATAATATCGAGCAGTCTGAAGAATCTGAACCTGATTCACCAACTTACTTGGTTTCATCTTGCAAATGCTCGATTCCTGATACTGCCATACAAAAGCATGACCTAACAGCTATATCAAGTTCAGAGCTCAACACCAATTTGCAGAAGAGTATGGCTAGTAATGATGATACTAGTCTAAGTTCAGCCTTGGGCCCATCTTTTGATATTACTGAACAAGAATTTATTTCCAAGGATGATGTGCCCTGCAGTAACGTGGGGCAGAGCACTGTCACAGTCACTGTACAGAGTGACGAGGATAGGTTCACAGTTCAAGAACTGCTTTCAGCAGTACCAGATATTGCTCCTTTTGTTTCAACAACAAAAAACATTACACTAGACAAAGGATCCACTCCTATCCAGCAGCCATCAGAGAAATCATCAGCTCCTCATTTGAACCCTCCAATTGAGGATGTCATACATGTCATAAGACATAGCAGTTTCCGTGTCAGTGGTGAGCAGGCAGTAACAAAGAGTACTGAGAGAGTGCAAAGCACAGACGTTGGCAAATCTCTCAACGTGATAAGAGAAGAGGTGGATGTGAGAAGCATCCCGACGAACCTTGTACCTTCCGGACTTCTTGATTCTGCTTCTGCAAAGCCCAACGTTTCAGAAGCTAAGACTATCAGTCCGAAACCAGCCAGTCCAGATGTGGTAAAAGTGCTCACTATCCCAGAAATAAATTCTACTTCTCCTGAAACCAACAATTTGTTTAAGGAGGAGGCAACCTCAACAAAGGAAACATTAGATGTCAAGTCCTTCAGGCAGCGAGCCGAGGCTCTCGAAGGGCTCTTGGAGCTTTCTGCCGATCTACTGCAACACAATAGGCTGGAGGAGCTTGCGGTTGTTCTAAAGCCGTTTGGGAAGGATAAGGTGTCCCCCCGAGAAACGGCAATCTGGTTGGCCAAAAGTTTTAAAGGGATGATGAATGACGAAGCAAGTCGCAGTTCAACGTGAGTGCTCATAATCTTGACCTTTTTCCTTTTGTGCTTTCAATCTCCAAAGGTTGTAATTTGACCACATCACCCTCCTTCACATCGTGTTATCTATTGGTCCCGTATTTGCATTTGTATAGTTTTCCATTCTTTACAGCACATTTTGTAAATAGCCCAGACTGGTGAACAGAAATAAGACATGCCAAGGATGATGTAAAAAAATACGTAATCAAGCTAATTGAATGACCACTTTGATCTAATATTTCTTTGTCTATGTTTGTGAAACCCACCCGAATTCTACAGAATGTGTTCATGTTTGCTGTCAGTATAATCTTTTTTTCTTGAACACGCAGTAAAACTACGTATCTTTATATTAAGAAGGAGAAAGATTTATAAAATTACTGCCCAAAAACACTCTTACGCTAGGAAAAAACACTCTTACCAGAGACAAGATCTAGACCAAAAAAGTCAAAAGATTATGACGGAGTAGTTAGGTATGAAATACCTTTTGCTCCGGTCAATCCTTAAATCCTCAACTTGTAGTTAGGTACAAAATCAAGATCGATCTCTACTAGAGATAAGATCTAGACCAAAAAAATCAAAAACTATGACAGAGTAGTTATGTATGAAATACTTCGCTATTCGTTTTTGCATTTGCAGCTTACACCATCTGGTCTTTGTTGTATTGCCGCAACGAGCCTCGAAGATTTCGTCAGTTTCTTTTCACACGTTACCACATCGTATGAAACAAAAGCCACCCTCTATGTCTATCCATTGGGATTTGCTACCGTCTCCTACAGCTATGCCCATCTTATGTCATCCATCCACATCACCGATTAAACACACACAACTCATTCTGATCTCTCTCACATATGCATCAACTCCTTGCCCTTCTCCTTTTTGCTACTCTCTCCCTCACAAATCTCTATCCCTCATAAACTCGGTGCATGAGCAGTAGTCTTCTGCCCATGAGCCTTGCCATGGCAAGTAGAGCTCCGTTAACACAAGATCCTCATTAGTACCACTTTAACCTCCTTCAGTGAGCTTTACTACTCGCCACTGTCCGAGGAGCGAGGGGTGCGGTCCTAAGGACGCACCCCACGGTGTTTAGCCAAGTTGCGGGCTTTACTACCCTTTAACCCCTGCCTGCCTACCACATTGGCTTTCACATAGGTTTATACCCTATTCAAAATGGCTTTGCTGATGGTTTTTTATTGTGGCTAGTAGTTCTTGGCTGAAATGGGCAATGTAGCGGTTATTAGTTTTTGGTTGAAGCATCTATTATATTATTAAAGTAGAGGCAAAAGAAGCTACCATGTTCGCTCACAAAGATAGAAATTTTCACGTTAATAAGAGGAAAAAAGAAATATTTAAACCATTGATCGTGGTGGGTTTAGATTATAATGATTTACATTAAAAGAAAGATTCCATGTTAAATACAATTTAAAAAAATTGAAAATCGAATAAAAATAAAATAAAATAAGCAAAAAATTGCATGTTAAATACATTTAAGAAAAAACTAAAATTAGAAATAAAAATAAAATACAATTAGTAATTTGATTGAATTCCTAAGTAAATCATTAAATAAATATAATTTAGAATAAAAATAAAATAAAATTAGCAGTTTGATTTTATATGAATTCTAAAGTTAAATCCCTAAATAAGTGTAATTCAGAATAAATTAAAATGAGCAATTTGATTTCCATACACATTCCTAAGTAAAATCATTAAATAAATATAAATTAGAATAAGAAATATATTTAGCAATTTGATTTCCCTAAATAACTGTAATTCAGAATAAAATTAAAGAAAAATTAGTAATTATATTTCTATACAAATTTCATAAAAAAATAAAAGAAAATTTACAATTCAGTTTTCATATGAATTCCAAAGTAATATTTCTAGATAACTAAAATTTAGAATAAATTAAATAAAACTAGTGATTTGATATGTATACAAATTCTAATAAAAATAATTGAAATTTTGAATAAAAATAAAATTTATAACAAGGATAGCATAAATGGTGCTGGAAGATACTGTGAAAAAGTGCAATAGCATCAATCCACCCTGTAAGAAGACATCAATCCATGGGAAGCGAAGAACCGTGGTGGCGATAGCAGAGATGATGACAATATCGTGCTGCTCACCTTAGTTGTTTGATAAATACTATGTTGTGCTTCTCGCGGGAGCCGTTGAAGAAAAAAAGCCAGAGTTGAGCTGTTCGATAAGGATAATGTCATGCTGCTCGCATAAGCCATTGAGGAGAAATGTTAGAGTTGAAGGATCTACGGGCCGCAACACTAAATTATGAGCATTGGCGTTATTGAAGAAGTCAATGGCCAAAGAAGCTTAATGATGGGGAAGCCATGGTAGAGAGAAGATCAAGCTTTGCATTGAAGACAAGTTATTGATGATATGAGGCCATTGGGTACTTAGGAGCATGCCATCAGTAGTGAAGGGCACAATGTCACCAGCGATGGCGAGAAGATTCTCTGTATCATTAGACAATGACTATAGTAAACATGCCAACATTAGTGAAAATGGGAGGTCACCACGGTTAGTGAGGACACTACGAGTTGACCAAGGACGAAGAAAAGGAATGACCAACATGGGAGAAGAGGACATCGAACACGTATAACATCATGTATATGTATATACATGCATGCAAACATACAAAGCATGGATGTACAGAAGTAGAGGAGCAAAGAGCTCGGGTTAGAGATGATGCGGTTGTAGGAAATAGACTCGGGGCCACCGGAGAGAGCGTGATAGGTGTCCCTGACAAGGATCGACGATGGTTGTACATGTATGTGTGTTTGATATCGTAATGGTCGGTATTAAGTAATAATTGGAGAGAAGTGGAAGATAACTATGAGGTAGAGTATTACATTAGAAGGGGTAGCGGCTGAGAGGGATCGATTAAAAATTGGCTTGTTGTTGGAGGTTAAAGCATAAAAGTTGTAGCGATGAGAAGAGATAGAAGACACACAATTTGGTCAAGTAGCCAACCACTGTATGAGGGAAGATAAATTTAAGATAGGTCGCCCATGACGCATCGGTGTATGCGTAAGCAATGGACTAATAAGATAATTTGTCGCACATATAATTAATATATTGCTTGAATTAAACAGATATATATGTGCTTGCATACATTTTGAAAAAAGAGTAACCAACAGAGAAAGAACAGGGGCATACGGCTGTATGATCTATGCATGATGGATAATTGCTATATTTCTAAGAACTCTAACAACTTATTATGCTCGGTAATTTTCTTCCATCAAAGCTCATGCTTCAATTGCGTTCTTCAAATTGTATTTTCTTTCAAATTTTACAATGGTTTATGATGTCTTAAAAGTTAAAATAGCCTATAAGATACGTAAATATATTCTCAAGCATCTAAGATATATCAATTGATACTACAAACTTCAAAAAAAATTTAGCTACACAAATACGCTAGCCTCCTTGCTAGGTCAATTAAAGGAAAATGATAAAAAATAAAAAATAGTTATATCTCCACAAACAATGCAAAGGAAAAGAAAAGGAAAAGGCACGTTAAGAAGCCAATGTGTTCAAAATGGCTTCTGGCTTATGAAAATTAGAAGCGAAACCGTTTTAAACATGCCTTAAGATTTTCCAAAAAAAGCTAACAAAATATATATATTGGGGATTTTAGCTTAGACACCACATCTTTTTTGGGCTCTTTTGGTACACAAAAGTTTATGCTTACAAAATAAGTGATGAGTTAATCTAGTCGTCTTCAGATCTGGTCGACTCCACGACCATAGTATGTCTTCCGAGTACTTTAGGTCTAGTTGAGTCCACGACCAAAGTATGTCTTACGAGTACTTCAAGTCTAGTTGTTTAATCAGTTGAACCAAGCTTACGACCACAATAGCTTGTACGACCACGACAATTTATACGACCATTGTAGCTTACGACCAGTGCGTGTGTTTGAGTACTGTAGCAGTTGTAAGTCGGGTAGCAGTCAGAGTTGAGTACTGTAGCAGGTGGAGTCAAAAAGGAAAGTATTGTAACAGTTGTAAAAGGTTAGGATTCAGAGCTCGCATGTAACTACAAATAGAAAGTCTTAATTAGGAAAAGTCTAGAAGTGTTTGTTTAGGACTCTTAACGTGGGATAGCACGTTGGTTGCGAAGCCTTGTATGTTGCTTCTCTATATAAGAAAAATGAATAGGACACACGGATATGACATCGCCAAAAATAGATATATGTTTTACTCTTATGTTCACGTGTGTATTCTCAAGGCTCAAGTTCGTGCTAACACCCTAGACTAATACTCTAACAATAAGAAGCTCCCACATATTTTTTTGGCCAGAAAGAAAGAGCTCCCAAGTATTTGACCAGTCCCGGTGGAAAGAACATTGCAACAAACTATGTGTATAGTCGTGGGGAAAACATATGTATGGCTCAATTTCTGATACACGCGTGATGTTGAAAGAAATTATAGCAATACAGATAGTGGAGATAATACACAACCCATCTGTCTTATTCAACCGAAGCCATCTGTCTTATTCAAATTTTTGGCACATATGGCACTGTTTCATCCTATATTTACAAAAATGGCAGTACGTGATCGGGAATAACAGAAATATCATTTTTGCCGTCCGTCCATCGGATGGTGACGCCATAGAAGCGACACGTCTCACCAGAAGCCCGGCTACCGGGTGGCAGGCAACCTGCCGCCCAACCACCGTGTGGCCAATGCCTACCGCCTGCCAGTGGGCCTCACCTGTTTCTTTGCTTTCTTTAATACACACGCGAACGAACAGAGTGGGCCGAAAGCATTTGGCTCATATGGAAATTGAGTGCTCGTGCAGACGCGACAAGGGAACAAACCATTGAAAGGGAGGTTTGCGTCGCGTCTGTCTCCCCGTGCGTAGTTCACTCCCGCCATTATCTATGCTTTGTTACCTCACTGTGGTCTCGCTCGCCTAAAAATTGAAGCTCTCTCATAGTCGCTTTCACAGTCTCTCTTTCGCAATCTCTCTTGCAGTCGCTCTCGAAGTCTCCCAATTCTTCGCAGCCGGTTAGCAGCCGTATTAGTAGGTACTTCCATATACATATGTATGTATGTACGTATGTACATACATACATACAATGCATGCATGCATACATGCATATATACATACATATGTGTGTGTATTTATGTAATTATTTTTGTTATCGTAATTTTTAATTTGCGGTATTGTACTGTCATTATATGTACATACGTACGTATGTATGTCTTGGTAGCGCAACAATAGTCTTGATAGCGCATAGTTACAAAAATACCAAATACCAGTGCTCTCGTAATATTTCATAGTGGATTTGCACCTAAATTATGATCAGATGCTCTCTCTCTCTCTCATGGAATTTTTGTTATTTTGCTTGCAGTGTCAGACTGATAAAATTGTCTTCAAGCTTTACGAGAAAGTTCGTAGAGACTTACCTCCAGTTTTCTGATCACTGGTAAATTATGCCTTCTCTCATAATGGTACAAGAGAACATATCTTGGATATAACACTTAAATCTTGAATTTCATATTCTTGGTTGGTTATCCAGTAGCCTTATTGATATAGAGAGCTATATTAGACTAGGTGTATGTATGTTTAAGTCATCTTTAAGAAATAGTTCATATAAGAAGCAATGCAATAAAAAGATTTAAAATAGAAGATTCATCATTGAGTAACTCCTTGATAGAGCCTTTGGTGTTAGGTTGTTAAGTAAATTCACACATAAAATAATGAACTTAATAACTCTACATACCGTCAATTCTTTAGTGGAGCTTGAAATATGGCTAGCACACAAAAATCAAGCACGAAAGGATAACATATAATTTTAGTCAAATCATCTATACAGGAAATAAAAATTGAATTTATTTAATCATGCACAAGACAAGTTATAATAAAATCAGGTAATAATATTGGGCTGTGATTTTACAAGTAAAAGAGAATCGTTAGACTTAAAATGGTTCAAAGACTCATCTAGAATATTAAGGTATTATAAGTAAGAATATGTAAAATTGTCAATGATTGTCTTGAGCATATGAAGCTAAAATATCATTTGGATACAACATTTACGCATAAATTGCTACCAAGATAAAGAGCATGTCTTTGGTATTTAAACTATAATTAGTTTGTGTTAAGAAGTTAGTAAAAGCTAATTCCATCACATGTACACACACACACACATATATATATATGTGTGTATATATATATATATATTTATATATATGTATTGTTTATTTCATCGTAAATTTTAATTTGTAGTATTTTATTATCCTTATTAATCTTCGCACTAATATTTCGTCTATCCCATTTGTTCGAAGGTATGTCTTTACCGGAGGTTTTTGAATAGTTCTACAATGTACCACAGCCGCACCACTGTTCGAACAGTTCAAAGGTATCCTCGGTCTACTGCACCACTGTTAGCCACTCAACAAACGGAACAGTCTCCATATCTCCTTTGAACAGACACGCAAGCTCCGAACCGGCTAACGTACCCCATGGGACATGCTTATGCTCAACAGAAGACAAGGCCACGCACGGGGAGGCAAACGTGGCGAGGAGATAGCAGTGGCTCAGATGAGTGAGCCATATTGCATCTCGTGCAATGCGTTTTTTGTACTATTATATATACTCTTTACGTAATTAAATAAAAAATGCACCATTAAGTCCGCTGCTATAATTTTTTTATCTTATTTTCTATATTAATAAATTCCTACAAATACTTATTGCACAATTTAAATCTGTTAAAAGCATGTTTCATTAAAATTGCTAAGTCATAAGGACTAATATCGAACACACCAAGGTGTTCCCGATAGCTTGCCTATGAAGAGATGAGCTTCCTCTTTTTTGCTTCCACTATTGCTTTCTCATTCATGTACAAATTCCATAAGTTTTTATGCTCATTTGTTATATTTACAAAATTCTATTAGCAGTCCGTATTAAATCATGCAATTAAACTAATTACATACGGTGCTAATCACTTGGAGCTCGGTGACCGAGCGGCAGGCCACCAGGAGCCTGGTGGCGGGCTAAGTGGCACGTGTCGTCTATATTACGTCACTGTCCGGTAGTCGAACGGCAAAAATAATATTTTTCTAATACTGTTCACGTATTGCTATTTTTATAGATACGAATTGCGCCATATATGCCAAAAGTTCATCTTATTCCACTTCCGCGAAGCCAACCGAAGCCTGTAGGGTCTGACGAACTTTCTACGATCGTGTCCCCACTTTCGTTGTTAGTCAACACGATTTTTCAACACAGGAAACGTATACAACAGGCAACAGCGATCATTTTGCCGCGCAAAACTGCGACTCCTATCCGAAAGCAAACGCGTGTAGAACTTGGAAAATTGCGACGCGTTTCCAAATTTACCTCCCGTTCCCTCTTCCACATCTTTTTCATCCCATGACTGCATATAAATATCACTAGCTGCGTGATTGTTCATCTATCAGACTTGATCTTACTCGTTACCAATCGATCACCTTCTCTAGCAAAAGAATTGGTTACGCACATACGTACTTAGCCACGAGCAAATTCATGGCGGCCTACGAGAAGCAGCATCCGCAGCCGCAGCTCAACGGCGCCTACTACGGCCCGCCGATTCCGCCGCAGCCCCCGCAGCCGGCGTTCTACGGCCCCCCCGGCCCCCGCCGGTGCGGCCCGCGCTGTTTGTTCTGCTTCCTCTTCAAGGTCGTCGCATTAATCGTCATCGCGCTCGGTACCGCCACTCTCGTCCTCTGGCTCATCTTCCGCCCGAGCTCCGTCAAGGCCTACGCGGACTCCGCCGCGCTGTCGCGCTTCGACCTCGTCGGCGGACCCAGGGGGCGCGGCGGCGAACTCCTCCAGTACAACCTCACCGTCAACATCCGCGTGCGCAACCCGAACCGCTTCGGCATCCACTACGACTACGCCGAGGCGCAGGCGTCCTACGACGGTGAGCGGTTCGGCTTCGCCCCCGTGCAGCCGTTCTACCTGGACAGCAAGAGCGACGGCAATATCACTGCCACGTTGATCGGCTCGTCGGCCATCGACGACGACGCGGAACGCACGTACCAGAGGGAGAAGAGCGAGGGGTTCTACTGGGTGAGGGTGAGGGTGTACGCTGACCTAGGCTTCAAGGTCAGGGTCTTCAACATACACGATCACAAGAGTAAGATCAGCTGCAGGCTGCGGCTGCCGGTGCCTAACGCGAACTCGACCGCGACGACGAGGCCGGGGACGAGGTGCGACGTGGACTTTTGATCTTCTCGCCGATTGAACACACCGGCATGATTAGCCGCCGGCCGGGGATGACAACGTTTCTTTGTTGTACTGGTACGTAGTTTGAATGTGTCATTCGAGATCGCCGTGTAGATTCTTTTGTTTTGGTGTATATAAGAAGTATGAATAAATCGGTGTCGTGAGATCGTTAGAAGTATGAATAAATCGATGTCGTGAGTTCGTTGGCTGTACTGTGATCATGCGATTGGCTTCACAAATAATGCTTGTCTAGTGTGTACGTACTACTAATCCGAGGACTTGTCATCGAGACAATCAAACAGAAAAAGGCAAGGAGAACGGTTAGATCGGTGGACTTTTGGTAAATCAGACACCATTTCAGTTTAGTTGTCAGAATGTCCCAGGGGGTCGGCACAATACAGCCCACTGGGAATAAAATTGAGCACCAGAGAGGCCAGGAGGAGAAGCCCAAGGCCGAGAGCCCCCAACATTGAAGCCAACCCCCTTGCTGACGGGTTCGCCGTATTATCTGCTCTCTCTCCCTTCTCGTTTCCCCCTACTCCCTCTCCCCTTCCCTCTCTTCTCTACGTGTGTCCACATTTTCAGATCTAAGGTTCCTTCTCTTCCACAGATCTACTCCGATGACCTCCTCTGTGCCTCCTCACCTCCTTATTTCCCGTTCCTCCTCCCCTAATGTTGGCCAACATTCAGATCTAGAGCACTTGCTTCTCCTTTTGGACTCCTCTTCCTCCACTCCGGCCCCCCACAACTACGGCCAACGAGCACAGGCTACCTGTGCATCTCTTAGCTATCCTCTTTTTGGTGGCACCATGTCACCAACGAGGTTTCGCCGCTTCCCCCATTTTATGTTAAAGTGCTAGGTGTGAACATTTGATGGGGTTCTGTTCTATGGTAACGATGGCAGCAGGTTCGTAGGGTGGCGGACGGTAGCAAAGGCTAGCCGGCTTGTATCTCACTCCTTTCACTCTGGTGCCACGTGTCACACACGTATCTTTTTTATTTTTTCATCGCTCATATTATACTTTTAAAAATTATTTTTTAGATATTATTATTTATTTTAGTTAAAAATCATCGGCTATAGCTACTATGAACACGCTATGAGAATATGACCTAGCTCAACCTCAGACCTTACGGTAGTTGTATGTATAGCAACACTGGCCCAATTTGACTCTGTATCAACTGGCCCAGAATTACGGGTGAGAGCGTCCGAGCCGATCCGACTCGGACCTGCCCCGTGCGACCCTCTGCCCTGTCTCACGGTCCGACCAGCTGTCTGCAACATGCATGTTTGATTCCTACGCTAAGCCTTATGCCTGTAATGCGGTAGTGCCGTGGCGGACTTGGCGGTGGGTGGCCTCGGCGTCGTACCACCACACGATCCAAGCGGTGCTGCGGGAGACGGCTGGCCCTCGCGCGGCGATGCGCGAGCGCTACAACGGCCGCGTACCAGCCGTGCTGCTCACGATCGCCGACACCGTCCCCAGGCACAGGGTCACCCACCGGAATCTTCTCACCAATCTCTCTTCCTTTTCTTTCTTCCTTCCTTATCGCTTCTTCCACCAGGAGTTATTCTTCCTCGTCTTTTCCTACGTTCCACCAGATCTCACTGGCCACGCCTCCCCAGGCCCCTGCGCCTCCTCGCCGCTGCAGACATGGAAGGGGATGGGGGTGAGAATCAGAGGTGGAAGCTTGAGATGCCGCCATCGCCACCATTGGCTGGAGACTCGATCAGGCTGGCGTCGCCGTGGGGTCGAAAGGGGAGAAGGAGAGGCGGTGTTGAGGGCTTCTGTGCGCAGAGGCGGGGCCGTGGTGCAGTCGCGCGAAGACGGAGGCGGAGTGGGGCGAGTGGCCTAGACAGAGAGCCGTAGGTTCGGGTCGACCATGGAGTCATCGCCTCTATTGGACCTCCTAATTTAGGGGCCGGCCCACTACCCTTTGGTGCCAGATTTTGGGACGGGCCATGTGGGTAAACCAGTCGAACTAGACCCCTTGCGTCCCTACGCAGAATGATTGCGTAGTAACTTTGAAATATACTACCACTCCCTATGGATCACCACAGTATCGACTGCTTCAAAAATCGACTTCTTTGATAAGCTGGTGGAGAAAGACGGTTCACTTTAGGCCCTGTCTCGAACCAGAGAATTTGGTAGAAATTGTATAGAAGATGGAAGTTTATTCGTACCGGACGTGGCGTTTGCAACAAAATTTATATGAAAAGCCTGCATTTCAAATAGGGCACAAAACCTACCATCCAAACGATTCCCCAGTGTTTCTAGTACTCCATTCTCTACGTTTCGCTGCCAAGGGGCAACTGGGCAGAGGGAGCTCACCTCACCTGCTCAAAGCATGGCATGATCTCAACGTAAACCGTTTGCATGCAATCGGATTACAGCCTAAAGTACTCGTAAGGCTGGAAACCAACACCAGCTTGTCCAACCAACCAGTCAACGTACGCCGCCGGCCCGCCTATCCTTCTCGGGCGCGCTTTTCAACGGGACACATCGATCACCAATTCACCGCTCACCAACGCGCGCGTTCGTTGCCCGCTTGTCCCTTGCAAGTGCCAGCCGCAGATCGACCGATCAACACGTCAACACCACCACCTTAACCTCCTCAGTCCAAGATCGCGTGCACCACTTGCCCAAACAATAGCCGCCCCAGTTTCATGCCAAAATCCCACGTAAATCGCCACTTTTTTAATCCAATTCTCCACCTTAGCTATCTCAACGCACGTGTATCCTATTCCGGAAGCACTCACAATGGCCAATGGTGAGCACAAGATAGGCCACCTCGACATAGGGAAGACATTTTAGGCCGAAATTCGTGAATTTTGATAAAAATTGGTTTTTTTGGTTTATTCTGGAACAAACCTAAATCGATAAAAAAAATCCAACTTGTTTTGAAAATTTTCTAGCCTAATCAATCCCGGCTCCTTCTTCGGTCCCTCCCATCCTTCAATCAACCCCTAGGTTTTCCTAAGTCAATCCTCCTTCGCCGATTCCCCTAGATGGTGCCGGTAAGGAAGAAAGGGGAGACGAAGCTGACAAGGGAGGCATTTATGGCACGGATGCAGTGCCACGGAGATTTCACTAGAATTTGGTAATTTTTCATATATTTGTATCTCCTGAATTCAAATTGTGTTTTTGAATATTTTGATCAATTTTTTACTTCTTTTTTGAAATTTTTGAATTTATCTAAGAAATCCACAAAAAATTTCAAACCAAAATTATTTTCCTTGACTCGACCAACCCTACTACAGCCCGTCCATCCCTCCCAAAGGACCCGCTATCGGGGCGGCCGCCCTGCACGGCGGTGCCTCCCATGCGTCTCCGCCGCCGACTCGTACGCCCTCTTCTGCAGGGCCTTCCGCATGCTCATCGCCGTCAGCATCGTGGCGCTGGTGCTCTAGGTCGTGTTCTCACCCAGCAGCCACAAGGCCTACGCCATCTCCGCCGCGCTCACCAGCTTCGACCTCGACAACGGCAAGCAACTGAACTACAACCTCACCGTGGACATGAGCATCCGTAACCCGAACCAAAAGTAGGTCGTCCTGTAGCTGCGCCTGGAGGCGGTGGCAGGGGCAAAGCCAACAGGGGCTTAGTGAGGCTCAAGCCTCATCTCCCCCTGGTAGAACCCCCCCCCCGGCCAAGCTCATGGCGGCGTCTAGCACTGGATGTCCCGGTTCCAACCCCCACCCCCTGGCACTAGAGTAAAGCCCAGCAAAGATACAACTCACAAGTCTAGCAAAGAGGCTAGGAAAGCCCACAACAGACCAACTCACAAGTCATAAACCTAGCAAAGATAGCAAATAGCAATCTAGCTTTGATCTTAGTTTTCTATTCACACAGCAACAGAATGGGGGGGTTGGGGGCGACCTGACGTGTGCCGAACAGCAGAGCTGCAAAAGGGGGAGGCCAGCAAGGGGAGCTAGACCGGGCCGGATCCGGCGGCGACGCCGGCGAGGGGGCCGAGCCAGGTCGGATCTGGCGCCTGGCGGCAACGCCGATGAGGGAGTGAGCGGAGCGGAGGGGGAGGCCGGAGCACCGGAGCGGAGGGGGGCGAGGAGCCGGGAACATAGGGGGAGGCGAGGAGTAGAGGGGGAGCGCCGGAGCGGAGGGGGAGTGTCGGAGCGGAGGGGGAGCCGGGAGCGGAGGTGGGAGGTGGTAGGCGGGGAGCCGGGAGCGGAGGTAGGAGGCGGGGAGGGGCCAGGGAGCGGAGAGAACCAGAGGAATAGGAGGGAGGCGGGGAGTTGTCGGCCGGGCAGAGAGATAGAAGCGAGCGGCTTAGCGGCCGGTTGGG
Source organism: Melocanna baccifera (assembly GCA_036346265.1). Taxonomy (NCBI): domain Eukaryota; kingdom Viridiplantae; phylum Streptophyta; class Magnoliopsida; order Poales; family Poaceae; genus Melocanna; species Melocanna baccifera. The sequence continues at coordinate 39,169,759 of CM070677.1, forward strand.
GAAATATCGAAATAGGGTGAAGGGCCGAGCACAGTGAAATAGGGTCAGTGAAATAGAGAATCAGTATTTTTTTTGAGTAATAGAACAGTAAGTAATTTTTTTTCTTAACATCTTTCTTATCAATTTAGTATTTTACAGTTTAGAGTTTGTATTTTTAGGTTCAATGTATATAGATAGTTTAGTCTTTATAATTAAATCATTATAGATTTGTAATTCATTATAGATGTATATAGATAGTTTAGTCTTTATCAATGTAAATTTTATAGCTTTGTACTGATAGAAATTAATAATCTATTTATAGATTTTACTATAACGGAGAAACGAACTTTCTGTAACTATTTTGCAAGCAATTCAAGTAATTCTCGTCCAACAAACAATTCAAGTAGCAATTCAAGCCATTCACAATTTCCTATTATATCACTAATTTTGATGTATTTCATATATAGTTGATTTATCGTTACTCCGCACTCAAGGCAAAATAATTATACATTTTTGGATATGTGCTTTCTATTATCGAGATACCTACTTTGTATTTATCTGTCTTTCATTATTTGTCTCTATCCAATTGTATAATTTCTATGTATATTTCAAATTTTATATAAATAAAAGATTAAATTTATGTTACCTTAGTTTAAACATATAGCCCCTCAAATTTATTTCTGGCTTCGCCACTGGGCGGTGGCGCTCTAAAATGGCAAGTTGTTCGGCTACGTGGACTTCCCGCAGGTGCGGCAGGAGCGGAAGAGCACGATGGAGATACGACCGAGCTTCCAGGGTCATGAAGTCCTCGCCGGCGCGGCGGGGACGACGTTCGGGAGGGAGAAGCAAATTTTCTTGAGCACCCTCAGATATTGCCATGTACTCTCCTAGAGTCACCTTGCAGCATTTGGAGGAGGGTCCCCCAAAACATTTTTTTTCCGTTTGGGTGGCTGGCGTACTATGTTTGTTTGGGATCCATATGCATGTACCGATGTATTGCTAGTCAAGCACGTCGAAGAATAGCGTTGAAGATATTCGGTGCGCTTACCGCTCTCATTTTGCTCCGGACATAAGGCAGGCTGGCTAATCCAATATGTTCATCGTCAAAATCTTACATTTCGAAAATGTAATTTCATGCCTGAACGTCGCAAAGCAGGTACAGAAAATAGCCAACTAGTTTGTTTAGAGAAAAAGTAGGGGGGGTGAATTCTCCTGTATATACTCTATAAAAAAAGAACAAAGAAAGAAAATGTGTGCAAGGAACAACCCAATTATTTTGCATACTAATTGAGTGCCCGTGTATTGCAACATATCACAAATAAACGTTACCACAAGTTTAAAATTAAAAGACCCATATAAATTTTCTAACACACATCAGTATGGAAATTTGACCACTAATATATATAAAGTATATAGATCGGGAACATCGCCCGTACTGCTCTCCTTTCTCTTCCTCCCGTCCCCGCTTGTTGGCGTCGCTTGCTCGTGCAACCTGCTATAGTCGTCATGCCCGTCGTCGTCACTCTGTTAGTCGTATCGTTGTCGTCGTGCGTGCAACTTCGCGCGCCCTCTTGGTCTTTTATTATGTGAAAATGGCTCGTGGTGATCAATACTCCCTCGCTCTGCTGCGGGCGCCTCGTCTAGCCGCGGTGGCGTATCTGGCCGTGGGAGCACGTTGATGATTGAAATCAAGTACAAGCTGGTGGGGCGCGACTTGTCGACGTCCAACAAATGGTGGGACACGGCGAAGAAGGTGAACGGTGTCTGCACCAACGTGCTGGGGCAATCCTAGTGATCGCTGCACCAACGCGCGATGGGAAGATCCTAGACCGGGGGGTGGTCCATCTCCCTCCCACCAACGAGACGGAGCCCCACCCGACGGAGTTGAAGGCCGTTGTGTTCGCCACCTACTTCGATGCGGGGCTCCGCTTCCCCACAGCGATGTTCGTCAGTGAAGTCCTCAGGGTGTATGGGCTAGAGTTGGCGCATCTAACCCCCAACACAATCATTATGTTAGCGGTGTATTGCTAGGCTTCTCAGGCGGAGACATTTTGGCCAAGCCCAACGCTGTTTGCCTTCCTCCACAATGTCCGGTGCCAACCGAAAAGGCTTGCAGAGGGCGAATACTCCAACTTCAGGAGCGTCAACTTCGTACGGCATGTACGAAGATATTCCTAGAGAATACGATGCAAACGAAGTGGGAGTCAAGCTGGATGTGGCGGTGGTTCTACCACCGGGTGGAAGGCGACAGCGGTCTCAGATGGTTGGTGCGCCAGATGGTCAGGGGTTTTGCTTCCAACGGCTAGTTTTTATGGCGTGGGTATATATACCCCCTTGTGATCGGTTGGAGTTAGGCTCTCTGCATCCTTTGATACTCTCTTGAGCTAGTTGAGGTCCTCCTCTCAATTATGCCTATGTAATGTGTTGCATCTTGTGAGCAAGTAGAAGGGTCTAGATTGCATGTGTTACATTTAGAGAAGGATTTAGTATCCATTTGAGCATTGTGCATTCGTTGCACATGGTAAGAGTCAAGCAAAGAGCTTGACTTATTACTTTTGGCGTTTGCTGATTCCCAGACAGTGTTAGAGACGTCGTGCGCAGTGATATTCTCAAAGAAGGTTGTCAGAAGACCCGGCAAAGTGTGAAGGTTGAAACTCACCTACCCGAATCAGGAAAGAGCTACCACTAGTAGATTTGAGGTGGAAGGCTTAATTCGTGGAGCCGGTCTAATTCATTTGGGCTTACCTCAATGTGGATTAGGGAAGACCGGTAAGTTTCCGAACACCATGGTAAAAAGCAACTGTGTCAATTGTTGTTTATTCTCTTATGCTAAATCTATATTCAAGCAATTTACATTCATAGAATTAAATTAATCGCTTGTCATCCTAGGATTGTAAATCTTAACATAGAGTTAGATTGTTGGTGCATTTAGGTGAATCTATTGATTTAAGCGAAATTTGTGCTAAACCCATTTGAGTTAAGCTTTCTCATTATATACTTCGTTTTAGCCAAATAGAGAATTAGTAATTAGGGAAGAGAATTTTTAAAACCGCCTTTTCACCCCCTCTAGTCGACCTCCTCAATCCTATAGTGGGCGCTTGCTGGCGTTGAGCCTCTTGCTTCTCTTGCATGGTCCCCTGAAGGTCTGCCAATTTGCGCTAGAGTGCGTCGAGAGTAGGAGACTCCACATCCCTGTATCGAGATGTCACACGAGCGAGGGTAGGGGATTCGCGACTGTTCGTTTACTCAGCCGCCACCTCTGCCACCGTTGCCGTGGCGATTTGCTGACTCTAAGCCTCCTGCACCACCCGCACAACTCTCCGAAGGTCTGCCAGCTCACGCTGTAGCGCTCCGAGGGCCGCCATGAGAGTACCCTCCGCTATTTGCACCACAAGGTCAGCTAACTCGGAGACGTGTGTTGTTAGGTCACAGGCGGTGGTAACTTAGGCTCTGGTGCCGATGATGGAGTTGGTATGTCCGCCGAGATCGACGGACGCATGGAAGCGCACCTCGTTGTCGACAATCGGGTCTGTAGGGGCGGCATGGTCGCCAAACTCATTAGGGCGATTGTCGAGGATGGCGGTCATGCCGGCATGGCGTCGCTATCAATGGTCGCATCGGTGCGGGTGTTGGGGTTGGACGTCATGCCAGCGCGGGATTCGATGCCAACCACTAGGTTTGTGCGAGCGCCGAAATCGTGGTCGATGGTCGCTTCGACGTCGCCGTCTGAGCCAACTCTCCTCGGCGTTGATCGTTGGTGGCCTACGACGGGGGAGTGTTGCTGCCACGAGGGGAGTGGACTCTCGATCGCCAGCCTCTCCGCACGGCCACACCCCTGGTCATCGGCACTAGCGCACTTCTCTTTCGTTTGGTTGTTGCTGTCGCTTTCTTAGGTGTCATTGTTTCTCTAAGCTTGTGGCTTACTTGTTGGTCACATGGATGGCGTTAACTATTGTGATTACGAATCAAACAGTAAGTGTGAGACTATCAGAGTGTGTGTGAAAAAATAAGTAATATCTCTCTCCTATGTTAACCCAAGAAAGTATATATATACATGTCATCAAGGGCTTATTATAATAATACCCTTATCATCATATACTATTTTAAAGATATACATATTTTTTTATGTCTTATTGAGTCTCTTAACCCAGCAGATCAAATGGTTATAGGCGGGGTCATCCCCCACAACAATTACCTTTAGATTTGTCTTGAAAAATTCTTTTATAACATATATTTTTTTGTTATGTTTACAAGTGGAATATTATAAAATAACACGGTCAAAATATTTGTACCGTGGGCCGTGAAAACTGAAAAGGTCATAAACCACGTGTAGTTAGTGATAGAGGAAGCAGCTAATTATTAGCAATCTACTGATTTATATTGTATCTATTGCATGCTCCTCCCATCATAAATACATATTATTTTAGACATCAATTCTCAAAACATAACTTGACTATTAATTTATATTATAATATATTCATAAAATTCAATAACATTATAATATTAAGAAAGCATATTTCAAGATAAATTTATACATATGATTTTTAATCTATTCAATCTAAATATTAAAAAATATCAATAGTCAATGTTTTGCACATACTCCAAAACAACGTATATTTGTGACTGCAGAGAGTAGCTTGAACAATAAGCAATTATGTATCTTTTAATTTATAGGAGTGTTTTGCAAGGTACTATATAAGCAATCCACTATGTAATCCTGCTTGACTAACTGTTCATAAATCACGAATCGCAACTAACAACCGAAAGAAAAGCAAGTCTTAACTGTGCAGCGCGCTGGTTGCCATCTGGAGAGTCCGGGCGTCTCTTCGGTCCGGCGACGCCGCCGGCGTCGTGATCGGCGTTGTACCCTTCTCCGTCCCCTCATCTATCGTGGACAGGCTCCTGGTGGGCCCCCCGAACATCTTCTTCCACCTCTCGAGCTCGAACGTGTCTGGCTCCTGATCATCCGCCGCCTCGCCGCCCCGCGTAGCCCATCGCCGGTTCCTGTCCAAGGACGGTCTGACGACCCGGCGCTGGTTCTCGTCCTGGAAACAGACGCCGAACAGGACGAAGCGGCGGCTGGACGCGACGGCCTCGTGGCGCTGCCACCACTGCTGAACAAGAACGACGGCGAGTAGAACAAGCAACACGACAAAGAGGCCGCCTGTAAGCGCGACGGCGAGCACCATGCCGTTGCCCTCCTCCATTTATTCTCTCCCCTGTTAATCTCCAGCAACGATTTGGTGTCGCGCGGCCTTCCTCGCTTGAGATTATTCGAAGTAAGCGCAGCGAGTTAACGGAAGCCGTGCAAGAGTTGTACTCTACGATGGCAATTGTTCAGAAGTATCAGGAAGTAAGTCTTTGCCGGTCGTTCTACTCCTAAGCTGATAACGCCAGTACTGACAACTGCAGGTGTATTTGTATCTTCGGAGAACGCAGCTGTGGTAACCGGTCAACCTAGCTAGGTGTCTCGATCGAGAACGCTGTCGCATGCACCGGCCGTCGAGTTCAGATGAGCAGCAGTAGCACCAGTAGTACAAGTCAAGTGAGAAATTTCAGTATCATCTAGAGCTCATCCCATTTTCTGCCTGTCTCCATATTAACCGGGCAAGTTCAGTCCTGGCCAAACCGCCGAAGGCACGTTGTGGCGTTACCTGCTCAATTCTTTGCAACCGGTCAAAACGAAAGAGCACGCTTGATTAGTAGTCGAACCCAAAGTCTGCTCTTTTCATGTCGGCCCAGCCCCAATGTTTTAGAAACGTCCTGCAAAGTTACATAGGAAGACCAAGCAAGGTATTGTCGTGGGCCGTTTCGAAATTTCAAGAGGCAGGAGCCTATCGATTCTTGAAACAGGCCCATTAAGATGCCTCCACGACTCTACGTACCTCTATTTACAATACTCCTGTCCAGTCTAGTTATACACTGAATATTGAGTATACCCATGTCAATGCTGACAGATCGTAGATTCATAGTACTAGTGCCCATCTAGAGGTCTGGAAGGCGATTAACCCGATCCAGCCTTAATTATGGTTTAATTAGCGGACTTGCATATGGAAACAAGCTGGGGGCATAGACATACAGTCCAAAACCATTTCAGCGTTTGAGGTGAACCTGTGTACTGGAGTACTCCGGTCCACAGAACCGCGATAGACACAAATTGAATGCGATCACGTTGGAGTGCACGGCCGATCGATCGAGCTAGCTGCTCCCCTATACATGGAGCTGGACACACTCGTCAATTCAAAGGTCAAAACTACAGGTGCATAGTTTGCATTCAGCTTCCAAAGATTAATTCCACTTATGGATGAACCAGTGTAAGAGGCGAGCAATTAATTAAGATTTCTTTTAAAAACTCCCTATGGCGAGATGTATTGAATTCTCTGTTTGGGCAGTGCATTGGGATCAATTAGACGGGTCTTTAAACCTGACGAGGCCAGACAGTAGAGTGCATGGACCCATGCACCGTGCTCCCCGGCCGGCCAGTTCGAATAGCTAGGGCATCGAGCTCCGCGACCGACAGCTCCATAAATCAACCAGCCGCTCGAGATCAAGCGGCCAGTGAAACCTCACCGTACGATCGATGTCGATGCACTGGCAAATGGAGGCTTCTGTTCTATTCTATGTTCTATTCCACACACCCTTCTGTGAACCTTCCCAAAGCATGCGCATTGCCTCAGACGACTAGAGCTTCGGGAAGATCCACTCATCTTTGACTTCTCTCAAATGGAGCACTCGCTCGCTATAGGTTGAGGTTTTTTAAGCTGTGAGTTAGACTTAAATTTTTGAATTTTAGCTATTTATGAGAGACAGTACGTAGAGAAAAATAGTCATATACGATTTTGACTGATGCAGTTGAACTTAGTATATTTTTATTATAATTTTTCTGTTAATTCTACATTAAAAACGCATCATTTAAAAGTTAGTTAATATAATATAAACTATAAACCACAAGCCATAAGCCGTAAACAATTCCAAACTCAGCCATACTCCTAACCGTTGCCCTGACTTAATTATACAATGGTTGAGTTAAAATGTACTACTCATTTTGTCCAAATTTATAAATCATATTTTCTTTTATCATATAGATGAAGAAGATAATAAAAATAATTATATTACCTTTAATTATTATCTCTAATCATTATATTCAATACATACATATAAAGAATAGTAAATATAACTATATATTCATAGACAAAATTATTTTTAAAAAATACGTCATATGAACTTTGACGGAGGGAGCAGTAACTGAGATTGGAGTAGCTGGCAAATTCTTCTGTATCTGGGAATGATTAGCGATTCTCTTGCAGCTGCGGCGGCAGCTTAGCGCATGTGAGCATGATTAGGTTATTGGTACGTGTGTAGTATCTCGTTGGCTCCCCTTTTTTTTAATTTTCAGCTTAAAAGGGGCCAGAACTGCATGCGCATGAAAGAAAGGGAGTGAACAGTCCAAGATTGCTACACTGGTGAAATTGATGGACTGTCCAAGGGTGCTGCAGCTTCTTTCGGCCATGGAAAGGACGAAAAGCTAGTGACTTCATATGCATATGCAACATGGCGCGTCCATGCACACATTCCCGGCAAGTCTAGCTAGCTGGGAGGCTATACCTAGACCGTATTCCGCACAGTAAAAAATAAGTCAACTCAGTTACAGTAAAAATAAACTAACTATAGTAAAAAATCATAAATCAACATCAAACTGAGCGCTACACTAGAACGTGCAGTTCTAAGACACGTAAGTCTCCTCCGAAGTGCATACTCTTCTAGTATTATATGAGATGTGCACCCCATTAATGTTGTAGATTGTGTTCGAGATTGCTCTCTCCTTTCTCTTATTTTTTTAAGAGAAAATGCTTTCACTTATTTATAGACCCGTTCTTTTTTTTGTTTACGATTGTAACTTATGATTTTTAATTGAAATTTTTAAATTTTTGATTGTTCGTAATAGAGATTATGAAGAGAGATACTTACTTACGATTTTGGCTGATACAGATGTTGAGCTTTTAACATATACTATAATTAACTTGTAGATCTTATCTTAAAAAATACTTTGTTTAAAAGTTATGTACCATAACAAAAAATAAAAATCACTTTTAAAAACCGCACCAAACATACCCTATATGTAGACTGTGGGAGTACTTACTACAGTACTACTGGACATGCATCGCGTGCCGTCCATATCAATGAGTTTTGGGTCGATGTACTGATTGGCATTATGAGCACTGCTTTCTCTGAAGATACGTTCAGAAGAAAGGAAATGGTGGGGGAGAATCAAATCTTTTAAAGTGTACTACTATAAAAATGAAGTACCACAACTTATATACACGAGACCATGAATGCATCCGTAAATTTTTTGGTGCAGGTCAACTGCGTGTGGTTCTTCAATTCATTTGACTGAACATATATGTATAGTGTCCATGGGAAGATCTTGGAGTCAGTTTTGTTCACCGTTTCATTCGTTTTCGTTTCTGCTCGATCTTAGAGTTTTTACTCGTCTATCTGCTCGATCTTAGAGTTTGGTCCAGCATGGCCAGCTTCTCCTCACATGAACAATTAGTCAACTCCAACAGCAGAATTCCGTCCTATTAATAACCGTGAAATTTTTTTACTCCCCAGCCCCTACGCTCCCTGCTCAGAATTTACTACCCAAAATTAACCCCACCCCTGTCCAGTCACACCAGCCATATATGTATGCCTACATCTGCAGCTCTCCTCTGGCGATCCGCCCAGGATACAATCTACTTGTATACATGAGCACATCTCTGTATCTCTCTCACCTTTCCTTGCACTGTCTCAGCTTATTTTATCCACACAATTCCCCTTACACATCTAATTATCCTCTTCACATGCTCTCCCTCCTCAGTGCACACTGTTCATATCCCCCTCTCTCTCTCTACTCTTGTTTTAGGGACCACTCTAACCGACTTAAAAGCTCCGACTTTTGTCTTCTATTGGCTTTTAACTGTAAATGTATTATAGTGACTGTTAATTTTTTTTGAAGTCAAAAAATAAGAAAAAGGGGAAAACGTTATATCACCACAGGCAATGCAAAAGAATAATTAAAAAAGAAAACCAACAAACAAATAAAAACCAAAATTAAGAAGCAGATGCATTTTAAATGACTTTTGGTTTCTAAAAGGCATAAGCCAAAAACTGAAACCATTTGAAGGAAGAACTTAATCATTTCCCACGCCCTCCCATGATGCCCTATTAATATATAATGGGTTTTGATATTTATCATTCGGATGGAATCAACCCAAAAATCATCCAAATTTCTGACCTTTTTGTTTGTCTCGTGCTCTGGCTTTGGCTTTGGTGTCTCTCCAGCGAGTTCATCTTCTCCGGCGAGGTTAGAGCTCGGGCAGCATCTTCTCCAGTGAGGTTTATCAGGGTTCTTCCTCCTCACTGATGAGCCTAAGGGGGGAATCCCACCCTTCACACCTAGGATTCACTATTTCTCCTGGGCATAGAGGGAGGTTGGGGGTAGTGGTCCGACGGTGGGCAACAACAGGGTAGGAGGGTGGTGGGTGGTGTCAGAGGGTGGCGGCGGCGGAAGATACTAGCTATTAGGTTAGGCGGAGATGGCACAGCGGGGTGAGGTAGGGGCGGCAGGGGAGCCGCTGGCTATGGGTGGCGGAGGAGGGGGCGAGGAGAGGCGCATAGAGCTGCTCCGTAAGAAAGGAGAAGGAGGCCATAGGAGGAGTTTATTGCCAATGACGGGGAGGGGGCGGCACAGAGGACGACGAGAAGAGGGCGGCACAAAGGGAACAACGCTGTGTGGGAGGCTGCGGGAGGTGGGAGACACAGCAGGTAAGAGCGTTTATTAGATTGATGTATGAATATCAAAGCAATCGGTCAGTGAAAAATCTGACTAATTTTTTTAAAAGAAACATTCAAATAATCGCTAAACATGTCCATATATAATATGGCACCACCCCTTCCTCCCACTCCAAGCTCCGAGAACTCACTCTCCGAGCAGAGCTCACACAACCAGGGGCGGAGCTCTCAATATGGCAAGGTATGGCGCTCGCCATACCTTAAATTTCGGTTTTACTGGCACATCAAAGAAAATGAAGTTTACTGGAAAAAACTCAGCTCTTTACTACCTATATTATCGATTTTGCTATACCTTAAATTTTTTCCGTCCTCCGCCACTGCACACAACACACATCCATCTCGGTCTGGCCAAGCAAAGCTAGCTAGCCTTGGCTAGGCTGTGTTTGAGGGCAAGCAGAGTAAATACACACTAGCTGTCATCCATGTCGGGCAGGTCGTCGAGGAGGGGTAGCTTTCGGCTGCGGCAGCCGCCGGTGGTGGACATCGGCTGCAACTGCCGCCGGCCGAAGCTGTTCTCACTCTTCTCGTCCTCCTTGTCGTTCCGCGTCCCGGGCAAGCCCAAGTACCCCAACGCCTCCTCCACGTCAACGACCACGGCGTTCACGGCCACCACCGCTGGCGGCCGCAGCGGCACCACGGTCACCTCCACCGACTCGGCCTCGTGGGGCCCCGCCTCGTTCACCACCAACTCGCTGTACGAGGAGCCGGCGCGTCATCAAGAGCAGGAGCAGGAGCAGGAGACGAGGCGGCGGCGAAGGCAGCGCCGTCGTCGCAGGCGTGCCGCCGCGCGGGCGGCGGCGGCGGCGGCCACGAGCAGTTGCAGCAAGAGGAGCACGAGTCAGTGTACGGGCGCGTAACTCGGGAGAGCGTGGCGGTGGCGGTGGAGTCGGCGGAGCCGTACGAGGACTTCCGGGAGTCGATGGTGCAGATGGTGGTGGAGAAGGAGATCTACGCGTGGGACGACCTCAACGATCTCCTCCACCAATTCCTCTCCCTCAACTCGCCGCGCCACCACCCCCTCATCCTCCACGCCTTCGCCGACCTCTGGACTCGCAACGGCCTCTTCTCCCCTCCCTCCCCATGCCAATTCTAGGCGTCTAGCTGATCAATCAACCAACACGACACGACACCGCCACGGCGCCATGCGCGTACGCATGCATATTACCTGTTAGCCACTTGTGTTGATTACTATAGCCTGATCATTAGTTTGTTAACTAGCTACCTGGAGTGCGCACTTCATGACCGGGAGGTCATTAATGGAGATCCCGGTGAGACATGATGCATTCTTCGTCCTCACCTTAAGCTAAGCTGAAAGGGTATATATGCATGATTAATTAGCTGCTGCTTCTTGATGTAATGCCATGTCATGTAATGATGTGCGCGTGGTGGTGTAATGGGCCGCCCCTGTCCCCCCCTCCCGGCCGGCCGCCGGGACGCCCCGTCGCCCTCCCCCTCCCTCCCGGCCGCCGCCGCCGACGCCCTCCCCTTCCCGCCGCGCCGCGCCGCGCCTTCCCCTCCTCCCGGCCGCCCCGACGCCGCTTCCGTCCTTCTCCCCGGCCGGCCGCCCGCTCCCCGCCTGGCCGCCGCCTCGCCGCGCCTTCACCCCCTTCACCTCCCTCCCGGCTCCCGGCCGCCCCGACGCCTCGTCCCTCTCCTCCCGGCCGCCCGACGCGCCGCCCGTCCCCTCCCTCCCGGCCGCCCCGACGCCGCTCCCCTTCCTCCCTCCTCGGCCGCCCCAAGCCCCCTTCTCCTCCCTCCTCCGAATTTAGAGGTGAAGTTCAATGGAATTGATCTACTAGTTTTCTTTGTATTCTTTGTATGTTTGATGGTTGTATGCATGTATGCAATTTTATTGTTGTATCATTGTTGTTGATAGGAATATACTTGTTTGAAAAGTTTCAAATGAGGACATGTTGCTTTGAAGATATTCGCAACACCGGTGAAGATCATTGGTCCTCAAAGAATGGGAAACTTGCCACGGCCCGCCGTGCATCCACACCTATTGAAGTTGAAGAACATGAAGGCGACAATGATGACAACGATAATAGTGAACAAGAAGATGAGTCACCAATTAGTGTTAAAGGGAAGAGAACATGCTAGCTGTCTCATGCGCTTTTGCAGATTTGCACAAAAAGAGAGGAAACTCGGTGTGTACCATCAAGGATGTGATGGTGTTGGTCGAAGAGTGCGGTGTCAGAGGGGACTAATGAGCATTTCATTGCATCTGAACTTTTTATAAAAAAGAAGTATGGCAAGTCATTGGTTTGTAAGACTTTATTTAAATTGTGAGACTTTATTTAAATTGTGAGACATTATTTTGCTTCTATTGATATGTACAAATTGTTTGCCTTCATATGGGTTTTGTCTAATTTAAGTTGGTTTTTCTTGGTAGTGTGTCCAAATGATGCAACTACAACATGACATATTAGGGCACTTAGTCTGCATCGCAATTATTGTGGAGAAGTACCATTCAACTTATCTTGCTTCACGCCTTAGTGGTATGGGTTGGGTAATAGAAACCCTAAACACCCAGGGAAAGTCACCATATGTTTCAGATGAATGCTACAATCTTTCAGAGTCTACATGATCTTTTAGTTACATCTTACAACTTGAAATCAACTACCCATATAAGTTCCATTGAAGCTTTGGCTATTTTTCTCAGATACATGTGGTGGCTCAATCAAATCAAGAGCGCAGAATCGGTTCAAGCATTCTCGTGAGACAATTAGCGTAAAATTTGATGAGGTTTTGGAGTGTGTGGTCAAAATGTCTCATGATATTGTGCAACTAAAAGATCCTAATTTCTCTACTGCTCATAGTAGCTAAAATGTGATGGCTATATGTGATTTTGATATGCGCTTCACATACGCATCTATTGGTCACCAGAGCAATGCATGATACTAGTGTGCTTTATCATGCATTGAATGCTGCATTGTCGATGCCTTATCCGAATAGGCCGGTATCTAGCACCATACAAGGGACAAAGGTATCATATTCCTGAATTTCAAGAGGTGATGCCCAAGTGGTGAGAAAGAAAATTTAACAAAGTACACTCAAGTGGTCGTAATATCATTGAGAGGACACTTGGTGTCCGAAGATGAAATGGAGAATTCTTTTGAAGATGCCGAGCTTTCCTTTGTCCAAGCAAAAGATGATTGTTGCATATGGGACTTCACAACTTCATACGTGATCATGCTTCGCTGGACAAGCATTTTCGTAGGTTCGAGCTAATTATGTGCCAACCATACCATCAAGATATGCAAAATATGCTATTTCTCAGATGCATCGATGTGTCAACATCACAATCGAGTGATAGGGCTATGGATAGGTTTCTGACCTTGCAAAGGCAATTGATGAAAGTTGGTGAAATTTGCTATATGAATGTGATATTTACTTGTAATAGTATGGACGAATGGATTGCTTTTTATAAAAGATGGATGCATGAGTGTTCCATTGCAGCGTCATTTCATATCACATTTCAATCGACTTGGCTCTAATATTTGTAGATAAATTTCATGAATTTGTGTACACGTAAGAAAGAAAAACTTCAAGTGCAAAACTAAGGGTAACATAGTTTTTCCCTCAAATCTTCTCTTTTGTGAACTGAGCCAACCCACTAGCCAAACACTTTTCGAGCGTGGTGGATTCTTTCGTAATCTGGAGCGTCTAAAAATGAGAATCTGGAGCTCTACCAAACAGGCCCTTAGTACTGCTTTTGTTGCGATTCGTTTGCTCACCGTCCTGTCCACGTACGTGCTGCATTGTTGTCAAGTTTAGCGTGGCACTACTCCGTCCAACCCTTTTCGTTTCGCGTGGAACAAATTAAGCTGTGTGTTAACGCGATCGATGCGAGCTGTGGCCTGGAGTGCAAAACCTGCCGTGCTGCTGCATGTTTCCCTGCGGGGCTTCATTGGCTTGATGTGTTTCGCTGTGGGGACGAACTGACGCAGTGCGTGGGCTGTGCAGCTGTTGCGTCGGGTGAAGATTGAGGTAGATAGCGCGCGCGCCTGCTACTCAACGGCTGGATCTTGCCTTGCACTGCACTGTGTGGCAGGGCAGATCTGGGTCTCAAGCTAGGTGGGCTCCAGCTCGAGGCCCAAAATAATTACCATGCAAAAATATATATGCTGGAAAAATTCACTGTTTAGTGGCCTAGCATGAGACGTTGCAGCCCAACCTAAGGCGTTATGCAGTGGCCCAGCCCACAATAAGAAATTATTGAAGTATTGAATAGCCCAGCTCAAAGCAAAGGTCTTATACCTGGCCCATCACCCCACCCTCATTCTGTCATTCACCATTTCACTCAAATGGGTCAAACCCAATGACCCTTCAGTCCTTCACTAATCATCAACGCACCTTCACTTCACCCAGGCTACCACGCAAAGTCACAAACCCTAGAGTCGGACCGTCGCCTCCCACCAGCGCTAGCTCCCGGCCTCTACGGCCGCCGCCTGGCCTGCATCCCTCCTGCTCTATGGTAAATGTTACTTTCAGAATGTTTTGGAGAGATCAAGCTCTGTGGTATATGCTATTGCGCTGCTAGCTTTCTGGTAGGGCTGTAAAAAAAGCTCGAAGTTCGTGAACTACTTAAGCTTGACTCGTTTTAGATTCGATTCGAGCTCGGCTCGAGTTCCAAACGAACCAAGCTCGAGCCTGATCTCAAGCTCGCGAGCTTCATCCCATTCTCCATATCCCGCCGCGCACTCCCACGGTCCCCCCGTCCGATCCGCGCACTCCCGCCCCCCCACCAGCCCGAATGGGCCAAATCCCACCCGCTCCTCGCGAGTCACGCCCCCCGTCCCTCTCCTCGCGCCTCCCGCCTGCAGCCCGCTCCTCGCGCCCCGCCCGACCCCTCCTCGCGCGGTCGCGCCCAGTCCTCTCTCTCTCCACCCCATCCCTCCTCGGCCCCGCCGCCGCCTTCCACCCCCATCCCTCTCCCCTCGTCCCCTTCCTCTCCCTGCAGTCGCCTCCGTCCCCTCCTCGCCCCGTCGCCCCTCCTCGGCCCCCAGCCCGCCCCACCCCATCCCTCTCCTCCCCCCCTCCCCCGCCGCCGCCTCCCCGTCCCCCTCCTCCCCTCGACCCCTCCTCTCCCACCACGCGCCCTCCTCAACCCGGATCCGGCTCGGCCACGGCTCCTCGCGCTCCGCCTAACAGTACTCCCAGGTCATCCCCCCTCCCTCCTCTCCCCCAGAGCTTACGAGCCGCAGGCTTGTCCGAGCCGAGCTCGAGCCCGGCTGAAGCTCGATGGCAATCTTAAGCTCGCTCGAGCTCGGCTCGAGTTTCTACCGAGCTCGAGCTGAGCCAGGTCAAGCTCGCTCGAGCTCGGCTCGTTTATAGCCCTACTTTCTGGGCAAAGCACCACAATTAGTTGCACATTTGCTGGGCAGGTCATCATGTAGGTAATGATGGGTTTCATAGTAACGACTCGTAGTATTGATCCGGGTGTCATCAAGTTCATGAAAAGAAAGTATTTGCTGGCTTGCATATCATTGTCCATTCTTGATATTTTTTCAGTGAACATGGCTAACTCCTTGGTTATAATTTATGATTTGTTTTTCAGGGTTTTCTGGGCATAAAGATGAAGAACTAATTAAGGAACCTCATCACCCGAGTAATTGCCATTGCTCCAAGCCTTATTGTCTTCATTATCAGTGGTCCCTCAGGCGCTGACAAGCTAATCATCCTGTCCTCGGTAGTACTACTCTACCTTTTTCTTAGTTTTTATCTTCCTAATCAACACAGATAATTGCTATAGAAAATCAGTCATGGTGTGAGTGTAAATTGGCGTTAGTTAGGAATCTAGAGGTTAGCCCGGTATAACCAAATCCTAAATCCGCCACTGCTATGTGGGCTTGATTGCTTCAGGGCCTTAGGCCTGATCAAAGGTCACGGAACTACAGTAGTACTCCCTCTGTCCTGCAATATATGTTCTTATTCTTAGGAAATGTCGTCCTATAATATAAGTCTATTATGAAGATCAAATATGTATTTATTACAATATTTTCACCATATACTCATACTTTAATACTCAAAAAATGAGTGATTAGTTATAGTATGTTATTTAATAGGAGTATGCATGGTATAATATTATTAACTTTTAAAAAATTTAGTATCTCTTTGGTTAGTGCGCACAATGGACTTTAAAATTATATTGTGGGATGGAGAGAGTAGTAGCAACTTGCTCGTTTACATGTATTAAATGGCGTGAAGTTTTACTGGTCCTGTCTTAAATGTTTACATGCACGACGAGGAAATGGCACATGCAATGTGCAATTGGATGCTGTTTCTGTTGCGTCCTCGTTAAGATAGCACTGTGCATGCATGCTAGAGCCAGCCATGCATGGATCGATGGAGTCAGCGTTAAGTTGCTAGCTAGCGATCGATGGACGATCAATACAGGGGGGGAATTGAAGTTGCACTGACATGCATGACATGCAATCGCGTGATCATTTTCATGGCCATGCTGGCATCTACAAATTAATATATCGTGCCGCCAAATACTTTCAAGCATGCTTCAAATTCAAGCAAGCAAGCAGATGAGATTGATTCATTATACAATGAAACTAGGAAAACTTGGAATTTCTTGTTTGCGGTCATGCTTCTCTTTACCTCCTTTGCCACTATTGGAATGGAAATGTACCGACGGATCATGTAAGAAAATCCAGAATACTGTTATGATAAACAGAAGTTAACTATCCATCATTCCAACATTGTGTTATAGAGTTATAGTTAGAGAAGAGTGTGTATTATAATATTCTCTCTTGCTCTTCAGGTGGAGTGACTATAAAACCTTCATTCTCAAATAGCAATTTATCAACTTTATTCATCACTTATGGTGTCCCTTTATTTTAGTTGATTTGTTCTTGTTTTTGTTAGTTTTAGTCTCTTCTCTCCCTTTCTTGATGTTGTGTGTCAAGGGCGTGTAAGTGATAGAATGACTCATAGAGATCAAATCTCATCTATCTAGTCACATAGTCTTAAAGGCTTTCGAAGTTGCTCGGTGTTGCTTAGTTTTGGCCTAATCTTAAAGTTTCTTAATCTCAATGTTTTTGCTTTAAATCCTTGGGAGATTTTGCTTGCTGTGACATGTGAGAATATATGTAGAACCATCTTGATCATCCTCTACTCACGAGCAAGTCATATACCGAGTTTTCACCTTTTTGCTGGTTTTTGTGCAACTTTGCTTATTCTTGAGAAAAGTCTAAACTTTGATAAAGATTTAAGTGAACCTTAGATGGAATAGATTCTCTACAATAGATTCTCTACACCCTAAGCAATGTGTGTGCAAAGTTTCATCTTATTTGGCTATGGATTTTTATAGTTGCATCAAAAGTGGTTTAGGTTCGAGCTGATTTTCTGTTTCAAGAACAAGGAGTCAGACCGCTCCTTGGCTTGATCATACCAGTCTCCGGTCAAAATGCAATCTTGCCGCCGAGTAGACCGCTAGGGCACTGTCGATAAGACCACTGTATTGTTGCCGATTAAACCACACCTTAGTGGTCGATCAAAGCGCTCTAGTGCAAAATCTAACCCTCTAATTTTTGAGTTGTTGCTCTATTTTAGCTTCCAATTCGAATTTTTATTGCTCTATAGCTATTGAAGTGAAGAATTTGATAATACTTTGAAGGAAACTTATAAGGCACCATTCACCCCCTACTCTATTGCTATTGCGGTCGTACATGCGCGAACGACATTACATTGGGGCATATTGACATTCGGGCATGTTACAACACAAAGTACGTAGAATATGGTCTGTTGCACACACTAGCACTCCAAGGGACCTAAGTACATGTACTATTATGGCTACAGATCAAATAGTGGATAATGGGGGCTATGGGCGAACCACGGAGGGGCTCATAGTAGGGAGAGGTATAGAGGATGTATGCTATGACTGTACTACCGCATAGCCTTTCTGTTCTAAAAAAAGAATCTGTCCCTCTCTATGGCGTCCTAAAGAACATATTTATAACCATGAGTAGATTGTTTCCATAAATGCTCTATTGGAGTCTATAATAATGAGGGCAAACTTTTTTTACTTGTTATAGTATTGCCATAATATTTACATACTTAATAGGCCTCTTGACAGAGTGGACCGATTGAGCCACAGAGGACCACTCCCCCAACGTGTACATAGAAGTCGAAACTCAACTTATATACATTAATACATGTAGTAAAATGAGGCTTAGCAACCCAGTGGTACTAAATATTGTTTGTCGTCATTTGACCGATTCAACCATAGATTCAGCGAAGTGAACCGTAAACTACCACTAACTGCACTCTACCCAGTACTAACCTAACCAACAGTTTTCCGTTTACATTTTCATTTCAACTTTGGAACAATCAACATGGTATACAGTTAGTTTTTGTGTTTTTAACAGAGAACATCGTAGAGTACAGTTTGCAGCCGATCCGTACCGCGGGCACGGTAAAATCAGAGCTCCAGCCGGTGAAACGCGCGCCTAACAATTATCGAGGCCGACGCGCCTCTCCGGACACGTGCAAACGGCCGGGGGCGCGCGGGCGGAAACGCACCGCGCCAGCTAGCGCACGCATGCTGCAGCTCGCACAGGCTGGGCCGCGGCTGCCGCAAACGAGTGCCCAGTCGTCCGCATTAGCCAGCCCGACCGGCTTTCGCAGGTGGGGGCTCTTCCCAGGAGCTGGTCACCCTGACACCGTCAGTGCGCGCAGCGCGGTCCAGTCCAGTGGGCGCTAGCTAGCAGCGTGCCCAGCGCACGGCCGGAGCTAGCCCGGAACCGGCAAGGCTTTTCGGCTGCGACGTTTTTGTCCGGGCCGCAGCGACAGCTAGCTTACCCTAGCCGAGCCCGGCGAGGCAAGGTAACGCGTCCATTAATGCTGACGCGGTCTTAAAAAGGGGTCACGGGGAGGTGCCTTGGCCCACGCAAAACTGCGAAGGGCCGAAGCAAAACGCGAGCGGCGAGCCACACACCGGCCGCCCACGCACGCCGGGTCATTATGGAGAGCGAGTCGCCCGTGCCGTTGAGGCGTCTGGCCGGCCACGGCTGCACGTGCGTTGTGTGCACATGTAGGAGGATCATTGGATCACTAATCCCGGTTCGCGCGCGGTCTTGTGAGCTACCGGAGCCGCGCGTGCCGTTGGATCCACGGGCGTCCAATGCATCGTAAATGGGCTGTGTCATTCGAACGAAGTGAACGTATGGAGCAATCCATTTAAATAGCCCTGGCAAAGTAATTGTACTACAACTGATGGTCGATCTATACACTTGCACGTACCACTAGCAATATTTAATTATTTCTTGCCTTTAAATACTCCCCTGCGTTTTACTAGCAGCATAACGTGGTTGGCGATCAACTTTCTGTTGTTACTAGTAGCGATTTTAGCGAAGGAAGACTGTAAACAATGCGAAGAAACTTGCTCATTTTTTAAAATTACCCCTACATAACTACTGCTAGTACGTAAAACACACACAAAAGAGAGAGAACATTTTTAGATTTTTTTTTTGTGCACTCCTTGTTTGCTTTTCTTGGATAAACCTGCTTAAGCCTTTGTTTAGAGGGCGAGGGACAATCGACTAGTCTGCGCAACTACCGCGTTACATAATCTCGCATAAGAATTGAGAGAACTTTTGCTGCTCTTCTACGCCTTAAGAAAACTATACATGGAAGCTTTGCAACGGTAAGTCCGATTACCTTCAGCGCGCTCCACGGTCTCCACTGCATTGCGAACCAGAGCAAAAAAAAAAAACGATTGTTCCTCCGATTAGCTTCGGAAAAAAACTCACGCCATGACAGAGTATTCCACTCATTGCAAGTCAAGTGCCCTCATCTCATGGCATGCATGCTTGGGGACACTGTAGAGAGCTCACCCGTGAGTGGGATCCCAGAGCGGCCCCATGCGGAACATCTGGGTTGGGCTTCGGGGCTCGTCTTTCCCAGGCCAGCCCACACGACAACAGTCCGGCTTGAACTCCACGTCTACGTACGGTTCCTGGCGCGGTCGTCTCCTTGTCGCCGCCTGCTATGGCCGCTTCACCGGGCAAACCAGCACGCCGCTGATGTCTCCGACCTAATTCGATCGGCGAATCAAGCGATTTCTCGGTAATTCTCTGAGGTGGGCTGTGGGCACCATGCACCGGCACTATTACATTACAGTCCGTGGCGGAGTCAAGATTTATTGGAGCCTCAGGCCCAAAACAGAAAGCATGATAATATTGCAGGCCAATGTGTTTAAGAGTTGCTGGTAGCAGAGACTAAAAACAGCACACAAAAGGAGGTAATTTTCTGGCTTCATTGTTTCATTTGAGTAAAAAAAGGATCTGACAAGAGTTTCTCGTACCTTCAAAGAGGCACCACCAACAAGGAAGCCATCAATATCTTCCTGCTTTGCTAGCTCTGCAATTGGCTTCATTTACAGAACTCTGCAACAAAAATACATGAAGATGTTCATACCATAGAATCAGTAAGACATACTTGATTGAAATAAAATGCTTCAAACATTCGGTAAATAAATGTTGGTTCTAATGCCAAAGATAAGGGTTGGTTCTAATGCCAAAGATAAGGGCTTTAGTAGATACAGAAATCGAGACTGGAACTAACTTCTCACTTCTCAAGATGGGGTTTCGGATATTTCCAACATATGAATTACTACCACTTGTACTAAATTACGGTTTTTAAGTTCATCTTCCAATCATCGCTTTTATGGCACAAATGGAGAAACGCATTGATCCCGATGCGAGATTAGGAACTAACCTCCATAAATTATTCGAATGGTAGAAGCAACCTCAGGTGATACGTTGGTTTTCAACCAATCACGGACAAAGAAGATGAAGTATGCAGCAACAACCTTAACATTTTGACTCAAGGCATATGCAACCTTCTTCCCAATAAACCGCATTTGGCAAACTTGTTATATCAAAATCTTAAAGTATGTTCTTGCATGACAATGGCAATCATGCATCTCAATGGGGAATAGACAAGAGAAATACCAATCTGGTAGAATTTGTGTATATATTAATTACGATCATCTTCACCAAGAATATGTCTACGCTCGAGTGCCCAAGAACCACCCATTTGCAGCCAATGTCCACGGTCCACCAATTGCTTATCATAAAAACTACATTCCAAGAAATAAAACCAACAAAATGTTGTTTTTGTCATCATGCTATGCACATAGTTTGCAATATCCTTGCATATACTAAGAAGTAAGAAGAGACAAGGTTAACAAGTTTTAGCTTGCAGTGGGGCTGTCGCGTGCGTGATCGTGGCCGCGGAGGAGGCGCCGGTGGAGTCGCGGAGAGGAGGCACCGAGGCGGGGGGGGGAGGTGCCGCGCGCCCGGCCGAGGCGGAGAGGAGGCGCCGAGGCGGAGATCCGCTGAGGTCCGAGGAGGCGACGATCGGGCGAAGTCGAGGCGAGCCCTTGCGCGGCCGGCGGGCTCAGCGGAGAGGCGGCGGGCGGGCGCGGGGCGGTGCAGCGCCTCGCGGCCGAGGCGGAGGAGGCGTCGAGGCGGGGCGATCTGCGCGCGCGCGCCGCCGTGGGCCGAGGCGGAGAGGAGGAGCCGAGGCGAGGGGCTCACGGGCGGCGGTGGGGGGCTGGGGTCGGCGCATCGATCGCGCGGAGATGCGGCTGGAGCCTGGAGGCGGAGATGCGGCTGGGGGCGGAGCCGCGCAGATGCGGAGTCGCGGGGTTAGGGATTACGGAGTCGGGCCTCGCCGCCTCCGGCGTTGCGATTGCGGAGTGCACATAAGCACATTGCACTGTTAATTTTTGCTGGGCCTCGGGCCGTTGCCCAACCGGCCCGAGGCCCATCTCCGCCCCTGATTACAGTGTATAACCGGTCGCATTTTACATCATATACATCTCATGCAGCTCTGTTGTCCTTTGCACAACCGCTCCTCTTTACTCAATCGTCATGAACTCATCATCATACCTCTCTAACTGCACTCTGCTATCTAATATATTATGTAAAAAAGCATATTATTTTTGTTCGACCGACCTTCCAAAGATTTATATAATAAATACGAAATGGAGAAATAGGTATTTGACATTATTTGTGTTCAACTTTGACTCCTAGAAAAAAAATGAAATATGATATCTATTAATATCCGCTCCGATTACACTCCCTAACTTACCATGGGAGTCCTGCACTCGTGTTAAAGCTGAACATCGATGTTAGCCGTGCCTACTCCTAACACACAAAAACACTGGAATGATTTGCAACTAGGATACTCTTCCCTTCTATTAATCATCTATTTATATATAAATATATGAGTAAGAACACTCTCACTTGTGAATACTAATTATCAAGGGAAACATATGTGAACACTCTCATATGTGAAAACTAATTTTCAATGGACACACAACTGTTCCACTTCAACACTCATGCAATCATCTAATAAACATGTAAGCCGAAGAGGCAATAAAATTATCTCAACAAATCACTCCCTAATCTGTTGATCTCAACAAGGAATCTCGTGCACTTGCTTAACTTCGACGATCCCAATTATTGCGGGTAACTCCTAAAACCTGACGCGTCCCAACGCCTTCATCAAGATGTCCGCGAGCTACTTCCAAATATCATATATATATATATATATAACACATACAAGGCACAACCAAGAGAAAGTCTTATGTTTCTTTTAGCATAAAGTTAGTTTGCCAAATATCATACTATAGATAGTTTCTAAACCTATGACTTACCCATTTTTAACTAAAATTAAATATCCAATTTATGTCAAGTTTAACATGAGAGTGAAATCCCTTCGCTTTCGTTATCTATTTCTATTCCAAGATACCATATCTATTTTTATACTTTCATCCATAACTACCAACAACCAATTAGCAATATTTTATGAAAACTACGCAAGTGTGGTAGTTCTACATTTTGCCCATGACAGGAGTACGGCTATTCAAATAGATTTTTAATATTATACAGAGGTTATATAGCTTTATCCACGAGATATGATTAACTTATAATGTTAACCATCACATGCTCTCGTAGACATGTGACTGAGAAAATCATGATAAGACTTTTACAATACTTAATCTCGATGCTTCCTCTCACTCCATGATGAAATCTCTCAACACTAGCGACAATGACCACTCTCTTCCCAGGTTACGCCTCACCTCCAGAAGGTTTCCTTGTCAAGCTACATTTTCAATGAGGGCCCCTGGTATAACATATTTGCGATTTGTGTTTTCAAATATTCTTGCAAGATGGTTGAAACTTGAGGTATTCCAATCTACTCACACCTCTCCCTCTCTGTACCCCCCTTAAAACGGTTTGGAGATTTGCCATCTGTTTGGACTGAGCTTATTTATAAATTGCTGTTGGAACGTCATATAGATGAAACAAATATCCATAGGAACAGAACCGACTCCACTTTATGTGGCAACAACTATCTGTAAGATACTATGTGGAAAACTGATTTCTCATCCTGGAAGGTGGATTGATTTCCTTGTACCTTTCACTTGATAAGTTACTATGTGATGTCAGATACCTTATTCTGTCCAGGTTTCTTCTTCATAAGTAATCTGATGAAACAAAATTTTTATATAATCTATTGTCTGATATTCACGATGCCTGTAAAATACATGCATCAGAGAAGCAATGGGCTTTCACAACTTATGGGCAGATAAATTGTACAAACTACAGCGGTTAATTGGTTATTGACATTATATCTGCCTTCTTCCGTTGGTTATATTAGGTGAAAATATGTTTTGAACTTACATAGGACGGGTGGCACGGGCGTGTTTTGTCATTAAATAGACATGAATCATATGATCAAAGAACTTCTTTACAATGAAGCCATTATTTCAGTCTGTTTGCCATGATATCTGTGCAACCCTTAAGAGAGGCTATCCATGGTCCTTGAAGAATCATGGTCTTGTATAATGTGTCTTACATCCTTCAAGTATGCATTGTTAGGAAGTCTATAGCCTTTTTTGATAAAAAAAAAATCCACAAAGGACAACGACCATTACGGGCTACTTCCAATATAATTACAATAGAAATCCATAAATTCACCTATCAATATATGCACAAGAGTCACACTGAAGCTAAGCAAATTAATTGGTCAGATCCATCCTATACTAGACTTGTAGTTACACGAATTGGGTGTAGAGAATAGTAGCACAAGATTTGGTCCTTAATCGACTCAAGCAAGGCTAACCAACAAATTCAGAGCTCATGCAATCCCTGCACAACTATTCCATCAACGCATGCATCCCTGCATGACCAACTCATTCAATATGTGCAATCCCTGCATAGCCACTTTATTCAATATATGCAATCCCTACACTGGTCTCATATCGACCACTTGCTGGGTCTCCACCATTTTATAAAAGATTTTTCTATTTTCAATGGCAACCCTTGTTACCATTCCCATCATCATGTATGTCTCAAGTTTCAGTTGACAATATTTGTGTTGCATTCAATTTCACTACTAAAACATTTCTAAGCAAAACCATAATCTAGTGAGGTTTAACCAATGGTGGAGTTATTACTATTATAAGTATTATAGAATGACATGGCAAAGGAAATATCAATAGTCAAGGAAGTGTAATAATAAGTATCAATTGCATGTTGTAGCTAAACAATCAATATTTAACATAGTATTTAATCAAATAACAATAATAAGCACGCAACTTGTATTTGAAAGCAAAATAATTGCATTTGAAAACTAGGTTCAATATGATCAATTATAAATATTTGCCTTGGTCAAATGTGAATAGTGTAGTATCTTGTTCATCAGCGACGGGAGCATCCGAAGCGTCAAAGTTTATAAACGCACAACCATATTCAACAGAACTTGAAATAAAGTCCAATGAACTCCAAAAATTATAATTTTTTTCTTGGAAATATTTTGAATTTAGACAATTTTAGAAATGAAAACCAAGTTATTCGGATTTAAAACGAGGGAGAACAAGCTCTCCAAAGTTTGAACCAAGATGAAATTTGTAAAAATAAAAAATCTCTAACAGATGGGGTCGGTTAGGAATTTCTTTTCTTTTTAATTATTTTTCTTAAGAAAAATATTTAGCAGCTAACAGATGGGGTCCATGCAATTTTAATTTCCTTAGGAGAGACTGATAGGTGGGGCCACGGCCTATGTGAACTAGGTTCACATAGAAGTCTACAGGCAGTGGGACCCACATGTCAGAGACAGTGGTCCACGGATTGGGCCTTTTAAGGGTATGGGTCTACATGACAGCAACTCATACATTAAACCAGAAGTTAATTAGGTTTTTCTAATCATGCCTGACCCACATGTCATGCTAATACTAACTTCCTAAGTAATATTTAACTAATTACTAATTAGAATAACTAAACTATCATGCGGGGGCCACTAGTTAGTGACATAATGTTGTCTTCTACCTCGCTTAGAGTAGAGGACAAACATGGCGGCTTGGGTCGAGATTGGCGATGGCAAGGAAGGGCACAACGTCCCTTCTGCCCCCCAAAATGGGTTGTGAAGACCAAGTCGACTATGATGGCAAAACCAAGATTTTGAGGATTTGAGGCGGTATCTATAGATGAGAATGGTAGCGGCACTACTATGCCCGAGGGGTAATGCGCTACGATGCCAAAAACCAAATTTTGCCCGAGGAGGTGGCGTGGCGAGGGCTATAGTGCGGTGGTGCTACATGTTCCTAGGCGCTACGATCGCTATCCTACCAGGTTTGTAACACGAGATGAAGTAGAGAGGGAGATTGCTGGTGATGGTGGGGGTGGAGCGCTCTAGGTCGATGACGGGGAAGATGGAGGCGTTCCGGCAACTTTGATGCACGATAAGGAAAAAGAAGGGCATGTTAGCATGAGAAGGTCAAGGCCAAGGTGAGAAAGGCACAAGAGCTTAGGGAAAAAGTTGATTGTGTTTGGGTGATGGTTTTGACATGCTCGGAGTGGCTTAAATATAGGGTAGAAGAGAGAAAGGGCATGACGCCATGGTGTGGCTTCGGGTGCCAAGGGAGAAAACACACGAGAGCAAGAGAGAGAGCGATGATAGGACGAGGTGCGACGATGTGATGAAGTCATAGTGGCACAAGGCTCGAGGTTGCAGGCTCTCAATGTTTCCTCTGCCGCACACGAGCATGCGAGAGAGAGAGAGAGAAGGTAGGGAGAGCGAGCTGGCATGGAGGAGGAAGAAGCATAGTGCTTCGGCACTGACAAGTGGGACCGAGGCCATATGGCAGCGACAGCGAGAGGGAAAGCGAGAAGGATCTAGGCTAGGCTGCGGGCGGCGGCGGCGCGTGCGTCTTGGCCGGCCCGGGTGGCCAGAAGAAAAAGGAGAAGGGGAGAAGAGAGTGGGCTGGTAGGGAAGGAAAGGAAGGACGGGCTAGGCCGGTGGGTGGAATTCGACCCGAGGTGAAGGCGGGAAAGGATTGATTTAAACTTTTATTTTGGTCTAAATTTGGTTTTGAATTTGTAATTTGAATTCTATAGGGTATTTGCATATAGAAAGTTTTGGAAAATTTTGTTAGCACACCATTAACTTTTAAAAATTTTAAATTTATTTTTTGGGCCAAGGAAATTATTTAAAAAATTTAACCTCAAGCACAGCCTTGGGAAAAATTTAGGAAATGCACAAAATATTTTAAAATCCATAAAAATTATGTATATTTTATTTGAAAACAAATTTAGGCCGTCACACCCAACGACGTGCAAGCATCCGTGTTGCGCTTTCGCTAGACGGAAGTACAACCAAAGCAGGCCGGCGAAAGGGGCAAGTGAAGGGACATCTACAGACCAGTAGTGGGTAATGCTATCAAAACAGGATAAGGAACAGGAGTGCACCGCGGCGCGCACGGCACGGATGCTGGGCGTCCGATTGCCCGTGGGTCGGCAAATCTGGGCCGCGCTGACCCGAATTTGTGCCGGCACGCGATGGGCTCCGAACGGCGGCAGTGGGCCGGCTTTGGAACCTCCGCAGCGTGGCGGCCGCCGTCGACAGCGGCTGCTGAGCTGTGAATTTGTGACTGCACAGCGTGGGTTATTTAAGAAGGCACAAGGCAGATGTATACATATTCACACCCTATACATCACACACACACACACACCATATGTACACACGTCCCTTAACAGAGGCTTGAAAATTTTTACGAAGGTATTTACGTCTTACCGAGCGTAAGCACGTGTTTTTCCACGGAACACATCTAACCTAAATGTGAGCATCCACGTCGAGCAGAGGAGGACGGGCTGGAGAGCGTCACACGCTCTTGGCCAACTGAGCGATGCTCGGTTCTCCAAGCAGGTTCGATTTTATAGCATTTCGTTTCTTCCTGCCATGTTAAATCTGAGCTGCCAATTCTATTACCACCAACCCATTCCGGTTCTTCCCTCTTGCTTATTTCGTGTCTGTGTGTGTGTTGCAGATGGAAATAGCTGTTGGTTCCCCAAGCAGGACTACTTCCAGACAATTATGGAGCAGTACTCCTACGTAGCAGCAACCAGCAAGAGTTACTGTCTAGTCTGTGTTAGCATCTAAAGTGGCACACTGACACCTCCCTTGGCATTTACATGGCCAGATGGATGGAACAGGCCAGACGGATATGTAACCCTGGCCAAGCGATGCAACAACCGCAAATTCATGAGCACTATCGTTTTCTCTAGGCACTATATGGCATTCAATCCTTTAATTATCGTAAGGTTACCAGCTGATCTTTTAGGAGGAGGATTTATGGGAGAGTAGTTGGTGCTTCACTGCACTTTACTTGAGACTACGATGCTGTGTTGTACTACCTGTACACAGAGCTGCACATCATCAGGAGTGCTGTGCTTGCGCCTTACAGTGACGCCCACACTTTTAAATGCAACCGTAACATCTTTGCCTCCTCTTATTTAGCCCAAGGCCCCTCTGGATTAGTACCATCTGATTGGTCATTTTCAGATAGGTGGCAAGTGGACCAATACTCCTATAAAATCTTGTCTGAAATGACGTAGTAATCAATGTGCTTACTCACCAACCGCATAAACTGTTTGGTCAGAACAAAACACGATTATTCAGTGCAAGCTGAACTGAATAGTACAAGGCTCATCTTTCTTCAAGTGATTTTGATCCTGGCGGTAAGTGTCAGTGCTAGACCGCTAGCACTAAATACTAACACTCACCTCCAGTTGGCAAATTGTTAGGCGAGCTGCTGTTTCTTCGCAACAATGCATTGAAGCGAGAAGGTTGGCGCGCGCAGGGTGCGGTTTAATCGCCTGGCCTGACACCACCACCCCCTCCCTCTTATCGCTGCACAACTGTCTCCAATTACTCGTGCATTTATATGGCTTAAAAGCGAATTAATCGGCAATAGGCCTTCCTTTGAATGATCCTAACCACCGAGCATTTGCCTCCTCGCCATCGCTGACTGGAGAGAGTTTCGCTCTCACTGTCACACTGCACAGGAGATTCACCTGAAAAACATGCGAGACAGCTGGCCTAGCTAAAGGAAAGCGAGGCCTATTATTTTTGGCTGGAAGTTTTGAATTTTAATTGTTTGTGACAGAGATTACGGAGAGAGATGCTCACTTATGATTTTGGGTGATACAGATGTTGGGATTTTAACGTGTACTATAATTAACTTGTAGACTCCATCTTACAAAAATACTCCGTTTGAAAATTAAGTACTGTAGCAAAAGCCAAAAACTATTTTGAGAAACTGAAAAGAACAGACCCAAAATCTACGGCTTTTGATACTTAAAAAAACTCGACCTATGGAGGGTAAGACGACCCCCGGGCATTAGCTTAAGAAGAAGATCTTCTCACG
The DNA here is from genome assembly GCA_036346265.1 of Melocanna baccifera. Classification (NCBI taxonomy): domain Eukaryota; kingdom Viridiplantae; phylum Streptophyta; class Magnoliopsida; order Poales; family Poaceae; genus Melocanna; species Melocanna baccifera. The sequence continues at coordinate 39,198,302 of CM070677.1, forward strand.
TAGATCGAGAAAACCCCTGAACTTCTGCTCCACCCTTACACAGTGGCATCGTCGCCCGCGTGAGAAGACCAACGATCTGGATCGGGCCTTAGACCTATGCTTTGGTGTGGTAGCAGGCGAGGGAATTTTTTTTCTCTCAATCCTTGAAAATTCGCTCCCACTAGGAGTCGAACCCAGAATCTGAGAGGTGCTACTAAAACGCTCTAACCATTACGTTAAAAGCCCGTTCGCACGGCTTTTGATACCTACTCCTTCAATCTTGCAGGAGGAGAAGGCTCAGGTGCAGGGCATGTGGATTACAGAGAAATGAGGTTTATTTGGAAAACGTTTGGATTGTGGAGTATATTTGTACCTCCCTTCTTCTTCTCACTCTCTACTTAATTATCTTGACAGCATTTTGGTGTTCTTTCTGTAAAAAGAGAGAAAAACCTAACAAACTCTTTCTATTCTTGATCGTCTTTTCTGCAATTTTTAACTTTGTTTGCGGAGTTCATTCAAGATTGAATGATTGATCCTTCCCCAAATGTAGCAAAAAAAACTTGCACCTGAGTTGATTCTCTTGATAAAAGGATGAATTATAAATGATAAAAACCGAAAACTTGTTGGAGCAGTCACTATAGAAAATCATTGTCCCACTGATGACCACTTCCCCTGCAGTCTGCAGCCTGCACACCACCTCTCCCTCAAACATCTGAACAGAAGCCTTCAAAAGAAGTTATCTAGAGGCATTGGAGGAGTTTTTTTGGACTGGAACATTGCTATTCCATTTTAGGAGGCTATCGGTAGTAGTTTGGTACCCTAGATGATTTTAATGGTGTGTTTCTTCAATTGAACTGTTGCAGAGACCGCCTCCTGGGTTTTCTTTTCTTTTCTTTTTGTTACAGATAAACTCAGCTTTATGTAGCACTGTTGACAGTATTCTGAGAATATCTCTTTTGTTTTGGCACAAACAGCATCCCCCATCAGTGGGCCCGATCATATGAGCTAATTTTGGAGGGCTTAAACCACAAGGCTCAAGGTACTGCGGAGTCTAAACCCAGTGAAACAAGATTTTTGTCGAAGCCTCCACACCTTCGACACATTGTGAACGAGGCTTTTCACGGGAGCTAAGACATTGCAAACAAAACCAGTGAACCGCACAAGAAACGTCTCTATAATTTGAAGTTCTAAACTAAGTCTATTCATTTCTTTCCGAGTAGGCATGTTGCATGCAGTTCAAGCTTTGTCATTTTAGTGCAAGTGCACACCAATGCACATACATTTCGTCAATCGCAATGCACATTGCTTCAACTGTTCAGCATGTTATGTACTGGTACCATTCAGTACCATAAGAAAAGGTAGAATGTTAGGACAGCGGACAAGAGCATTACTTGCATTAAAATGTTCATGACAAGGTAAACTTAAATTTTTCCACGTAGTGTTGCACATAATTCTCAGCAGAACACTTGCACAGGACACTCTTAAGACACGAAATTATTACCTAGAACAATTCCATTGACGGTGAACTTGCATGTAAGAACAGGTCTATGAAATAATTCCTTTCGGCATGCGCGCGAGCACACACAAATTAACTCGATCACAAATGGTAAAGCTACGACGGCGACGACTTGAAAGCAAGAACTGAGCTCAGCACTGCCGATTCACCGGCGTTGCCGCGGGCGGCCCTGTTCGTCGTCGTTGAAGTCTAGCAGCACGGCGCTGTGGCACCTGGGGCACCGGGGGTCCTCCCGGGACAGCATCACGTACATCATGCACCGTGGGCACCCTGCCAGGACCATGGGCGCCCCAGCGCCGCCCGTCCCCGCGTCCGGGCTGCCCTCCGAAGACACGCACGAGCTCGGCGGCGACGCGGTGGACGAGGACGAGGACGACAGCCGGCGAGGCGACGTGTTGCTGCCGCGGTCGCCGCCCGGCCGAGTCGTCGCCGACGGCCCGCCTCCCCGCGCCCTCGACAGGCTCAGCCTCAGGCACTCCAGCTTCGACCCCTTGCCGTTGTTCCTGCTCATCCTCACCACCGTCGCCGCCTCTCGATCACTACACACAATTGCACGGCATTAGTGTCACAACTCACGAGTTCACAACACAACGCATAACACTAGCTGCTATTTAACGGCGCGGCACATTGCGCTAAACCGCACGCGCGCATTACCTTGGACTTGCTGGGCTGAAGAGTACGCAGAGAGATGGAGCAGTACGATGTGCTGGTGGATTGGAGCTCTCCGCTCGGTTGCATATAGCTATTGCTAGGTACGAGTATTTGTCATGCACCTCTCCCTTCGTTATATGAGGAGGGGTTGAGGAGGGAGAGGGGTGGTTTTCTTTAATACAAGAACGGCCACATTTAAACTCCGGTGTCCGGTCAATTCCCTCCAAGTCTCTCGAGTCTGCATGCTGTCCCGGCCGCCATATTTATATAGTTTTTTAGTATCTTCAAGCTCTTATTATGTAATTAAATTTAAAAAAATTTAAAAATAGAAAAAATATATTAGTCTATCACAGATAATGTAAATAAATATAGGAAAAAGAATCAGTAAAAAGGTTTTAAAAAACTAAAAAATAAAATTTAAAAATAATTAACTAGAAACGAGAAGTTAGAATCAAAACAAGCGGAGTCTTAATTAACTGGATGGGCGTGTGAAAGAACAGGTTTCTGTGGATCGAAAGGAGAGCATCGGTACGGGATGTGTTAATGAGCTGGAGGCACCTTAATGGCCCCGGTAAATATGAGGTACTACACTGTCCCTATAGTTCTTTGTGCAGTACACCTATACGCTGGAGCAGTACGTGCGATTAACTTTTTTACGGAAACATAACAAATTAAATCAAAGCCTAATATTCGGCAGTAACGAGAAGCTCGCCATGATTAGAGCTTAATTTGTTTGGATTGTTCATGTTGTACCAAACTAATTAACATTCGTATAGAATGGTCTTCCATTGCGATTGAACGAAGAAAATACGGGCCAGCTGGATTACCACACCTATATCTTGCAACTGTTTTTTCAGACGGTGTAGTTATTTGAAGCCACCATTCCATATGTTATGGGTTCAAATACTGGGCAAGTAAAGTCCAACCTAAGGACATGTTCTTTTACAACTTTTAAAAGCCGCTTTTGGTTTTGCTACAGTAATTAACTTTTAAACGAAATATTTTTTTAAAATGTGATCTACAAGTTAATTGTAGTACACGTTAAAAACTTAATATTTGTACCATCAAAAATCGCAAACGAGTATCTCTCTTTCCGCAATCTCTGTCGCAAACAGCCAAAAAATCATCAGCCGCAGCCAAAAACCATCAACCGCAGCCAAAAGCCATCAGCCGTAGCTAAAAAGAACATGCCTTATGATTGGCGGAATCAATATCTGATCTTCACCCAGAGAGTCTGCTATGCTACGCTAAGCGTGTATTTGATTAGGTGGATGGGATGATTTATGATTTGGTGTGATGCGATGGAATTATTCAAGAGTATGTTTAGTTGGATAGATGGGATGGTATATATTATTGTTTAATTGGTGGGATGAGCATAGATGGAATGAGCTAATTCTGTGTTTAGTTGGAGGAACATATAAGGTGCTAATGGCAACGTGGACCTTCGATCTAGATTACTTAGCTCATATGAAGGTGGGTGTAAATTCTATCCCACTTAACTCTTTTGCAGAAAGTCTACCGTGTTTTTCACAAAAACCTATCAAGTCCACTGTTGCCTCGTAAGTATGAGTTTTTGTGAAAAGCGCAGAGGTTTTCTGCAAAAGCGTTTAAATAGGATGAGTTCCCATCCATCTCTATCTGAGTCACGTAATCTAGATCAGACGATCCATGTCGTCATTAGCACCTTAACTCTGAAATAGCCAATAGCAGTAGATATGTTCCCTTGGTAGAGTGGACAAAGGTAGATGAGATAGGTTGAGATAGCCACTGGTGAGGTTACCCTGGACAAAATTGTATGTTTGGATATCCGAAAATCAAGCTGTAGTATTTCATTTCGTTCGAGTGTTACGCCTACACGAAATGAATGCAACAGATTGCTACTACAAATGTCATCATGTTCATATCGAAGCAGACAGTGAGGCAGAGCATGAACTGATTTCACTCAGCAACCAACATGTCTGAATTTATGTATGACAAGCAGGTTCAGTTACAAATCGCACACATGTGTAGTACTGTAATCTGTTGGATATATACACATCTATAAATAATAACAATTACCAATCCTTGGTCGAAGAAGAACAATCACCAATCAGAATCAGGGGGAAAACTACCACTACCATAATACAACCATGCTCATCGTACAACTCAAGCCGAAGGATACCGCAGCAAAAGATAAAAGAGATGAGTTACAAGCAAACAGAAAAGAAGAGGTTCTCCCTAGCAGAGATAGAAACTGAAAGATCTAAGAACAAAGTGGAAGATCATAATAAACACTTGTAAATTGTAATAGAGTAGTTCCATCGATTCACAATTTCTCAGTCATAACCCTCACTAACAAATTTCCATTAAAAAAAAGTCTCGATAACAAGTTCCAGATAATTGTCCTTTGGGGTTACTTTAAATCACTGTGGCAGGAGCATTTTTTGTAGCACCTCAGACAAGATAATTATGCAGAATCCTACTTTGCACACAGCTCAAGCAGCCTAATAGTAACGCATTAGGGTACACCAGTACCTGCATAATGCTATTTATGGTTAATAAAGATTCTCAGAACATCAGAACCATGCTAGTTTTGTTCTTGCCAGTGCTATTCTTGTATGTTGTCAAACCGCTTTTCTGCTAAAACAAAAGTGCAAACTATGTTTGGCTTAGGATGGGCAATGGTGGACATCAATCATCATGACGCATAGATAGTATGTAAAAGAAACCAAGTGTTATAGCTACACCCTAGCATTGGCAGACCTTTATTTCTAATCTAACACCAATCAGCAAGGGATAAGACGAACCTGCACTCTTGAATCAAAACACAAACTACAGATAAAGGACCCATTTTTTCATTCTTTGGTAGTAATGCATAGCTAATACTATGGCAATAAAAGGTAAACCCAGGTTTCTTGATTCCGTATGCGAACCAAGAACACAACCTACAGATAAGAGAAGGAACATTCCCCCCCTTCTTTGGTGTCACATGCATGAATAATCCTATGGCAATAAAAGGAAACCCCAGGTTTCTTTATTCCATATGTAAATAGGGTTTCCACTCCAGATCCAGATCGCGTTTCTTGAACTCCAGATCCGGATCCAGATTGCATTTCTTGAACCCCGGTTTCCACTCCACAACCGCGGCAATTTGCCTTGTTAGATGGTATCATCAGAATCAGGTTCTTGATTCAATCAGTATGTGGTCAGTGGTAAACTTACAGCCACGGGTGGATCCATTGGAGCAGAGTTGGCTCCTGGAGTCACTGGAGCTTTTGGTCGTGGCAAGCGATGGCGGCGGCGAGGCGGTGCTTCCCTACGTACCCGACGTTCCTCATCGCCGCCGGCTGCTACGGCTGCGGCCCAGAAGACGGCCTCGAGGCCGTCCTCTGCCTCACGTGCTACCGGTTACGGACGCCGTCGCCCAGCCTCCATCGCCGAAGGGATCGCCGCCGCCAGGTGAGATGGGTGGGGAACGGATTTTGGATCTGGGATCAGGAGAGATAGGGTTGGCAGGAGGTGGGTGGAACGACTCCATGCGCGCATTACTCGGCTGGATGAGGTCGTACGATGCTTTTTGCCGCACAGCTTCGTCCAACAAATTTAGCGAATATTTGATCTCTCTGGACGACTTCGGTTGGGAAAACGGACTTGAAACTGTTTACCATCTCCCCTCTCCCATGACGGCCATGAGCACCTGACCCTATTCCCCTCTCCCATAACTCAGTTGTTCTCTCAGCCGTCGTCCATCGTCGTCTCCTACCCGCTGGTAGTGCCACGGCTGGCGGCAACCTCACCTCCACGCGCCCCACTGCTGCCCACGCCGAGCCACCGGCCAGCTAGGGAAGTATAAGGTTAGGGGACCGGGAGTGTCAAACAATCATTCGAATATTTTTTTTAAAAATAAATATCTAAATTTTTAATCACCAGATGAGAGATGAAATAGTCTTTTTTTTAGAGGATATTTCCTAGAGAGAAAATTCATGTCTATTGGATCTCTAACCTAACAATCAAAAAATCTAGATAATAATTTAAAAGAAAATATCGAATGAGGTTTATCAACTCACTTGAGATCAGGTGAATATTGAACGAGTAGATATGCCGGACTTCCATTCGCCATTCGCCAAACACTGATGTGTGCCAATGTTAAATTTTACTATATTGTGGATTTTCATGGAATAAGACTTTGAGTGAGGTTTCAGCTTTCAAATTAAATTGGCATTTCGGTCACTAGGATGCACTATTACTCCTACCTTTTACTCGATCTGGGACCAAGCATAAACGGAGTTGGCCTTTGCACAAGTAGTTGTAAAACCATTCCATGCTCATACACAATTCGTTAGCAGCATTTCGGAACAATTAATTAGCTGCAGCCGAGGTTACTCAGCGGTGATCATTGTTTTAGCGATAGTTTTTATTTTTTTTACTGTAGTTGTTTTTTTATTATAGTTGAATTAGTGGATAGTATAGTAAATAATAAAAAAATTAAAACTAGAAGTTGAAATCGAAACATCACTAAGTCTGCGATCGGTGAATGGGCCATGAAATATGAGAAAATGCTTCCTGGCATTCGGTCGCAAGTTACCGTAATCGCACGACCACTGCGCACACACGCCATTGGATGCCGCGGTTGGTAGCGAGAGTCGTGCGATTGGGTTAGAAGGGGAGACGCACGTGCCGTGCTCGCACGTGCAGGTCGGATGCCACAGTGGGCAATTTGTATATGTTCATCTTTTTTTCTTTGGACTATGTACCTATTAAACCGCGCTTAACAAAATATGACACACACTAAATATATTTAAAGGATATTAAAAAATTATTTCTTAAATAGTAACTCTAGATATCCACTAAGCGATTGTAAGGGCTAGCAGCTCTAACTAATATAGAGCCACCACTTATAGTTAATTGCTTAAAGGGAACATATGCTATGCACTTACGTTTACAGTGTAATCACGATGCACTTCAACTAAAAAATGTAACGAAAAATTCTGAAAAAAAATTTCTACATATACTTCATGATTTACTCTACATATATATAAATTTTTTTTTATGTTTTTCTCTTTTTATTACTCTTAACATAGAAAGAATTTAAACTCAAAATTTTATACATAAGTAAACCAAGTTTAGAAGTACATGTAGAATTTTTCTTCACTTTTTTAGTTGTAGTGCATCATGATTGCACTAGCTATCAGCAAACTAAGGTCGTGCTCAACGATCATTGGCTTCTGCGATGGGTCGTAGAAACTAGCGATCGGTTTACTGTAGTTTTTTGTCCGTTTTTTTTTTTATGTTTTATTTTTTTTCTGTATTCCTTTGCATTGTTCGTGATAGGTTAATATGTCATTTTTATTTTATATTTTTTAAATTTAATTATGCTCAATAAGCCAATTCAGCTACAGTAAAAAATCAGCCGGCTATAGTAAAATTTTAATCAAAAGTCATAAGTCATCGCTATTCCGAACGCCTCTAAGAGTTACTTAGCTGCTACGTGCCAATCACAATGATAACTAAACTTGCATTCTACAGTTCATAGATGAGTATTATCAGAATATTATCAAGTAACATATAAACTTGCTAGTTTACAAGCATCAAGACAATGAGATCTATAATTACTAGTAGTAGAAAATTTTTATTTACTTGCATCTATAGTTTCTAGTAGCAGACATATATAGTTGCTACTTGAGAAATAATTTTCATAATATATTTTTAAAATATATTTAATATGTGTCTTATTTTATTAAATTCGTCGTATAGACAGCAACAATTCATATAAAACGTAAATCGCGCCTCGATTTAACAGATATCATCATTTAAAAAAAATTATAGGTACGTCACAAACTTTGTGTTTTTACTTGGTCGTGCTAGATGGGTAATACAGTCTATGGTGATATTGCAGGAGTATAAGTTGAGTAAACAAAGGAAAGAGGGAACGAAAAAACAACCACATGACACAGAAAAGAAAAGGCTGAATCGGTTGAATTCCGATAGCGCTGATCACGCTGTGAGGGCCATTGCTAGCATCCAGATGCCTGATCTAAATGTTAGTATCGAATGGTATACTGTAACATTTGTTGTCTATATATATAATATTTGTCGACTATCTATATAGCAAAAAAATGATTATTTTTGTTGCAGTATTTTTTATTATGTGTATGAATCAATCGGCAACAACAGTGCAATATCGAGATTTTTATCAAATATTTTTATTGTATATATAGCCAAAAATATTGCATCAAAGCGTACGATAGAAATACTTCCATCGTTTTTTGTTTTTTATTACATATATAGACGAGAAATATTACATCAAAGTGTACGATGAGAGTACTCTCATTGCTTCTTATTTTTTTGTTACATATATATTCAAGAAATATTACATATATGAATGAAAAATGTTGTAATCATTTGATTTTTTTCTTTTCCTCCGTACTACGAACAGTAGCATTTCCCCCTGTGACGCTACTGATCGCATTGGCCGCTGTACACTCGAGCACTAATGAGGCGAAAATGTATGAGGCCAGTTTCTAATGAGGCGCACAAATAAGTTTGCGAAACGTAGCTGGTATCTGCACTGCACGCAACGCAACCGCGGCATGTGCCGGCCTTTATGTGTTGACGTGGGGAGGAACTGAAAATGGTCACGTACAATACACAGACGGGGTGCATTGCACGGCACAGAAAGTCGAAATATACAAAAGAAGTCACAAGTAAATTGGCTACAGTAGACGCCCAGGCTGTGTGCTTTATGATTCGCACAAGGGCATCGTGTTTCATGGGCTGTGCATCCGGCAGAAGATCATCGGGCTACTATTGGGCTTTAATAGGCCTTTGCTGGTCAATTAGTTATTTGGGCCATATTGCCAAGAAAATTTTGCTCGAGACAGGCCGGCGTTCCATAACGCCAGAGGGTCCGTACGTATATCGAATAAATTTCACCTGCAGAAAATAAAGAAAAGAAAAGAGGAAAGGAACGAGAGGGCGGAGCAGGGAGAGAGTAGTGGCGTGGGCGTCGGGCGCGCAGGAGGGAGGCGATGGACAGCGGCGCGAGCGCACGGCGGCGGCGGCTGGTGGAGAGGGGATCAGATCGCCTCGCCTTCATCACCGGTCAGGCGCGCAGCCTCCCCTCCGACCCGTATCCAGGTGACCAGAGCAAAGCAATTTTTTTTTTTGAAAAGAATCCCATATCGCCTGTTCATATGGCTATTGTAACACCTCTTACGTTCACATCCAGATTGGATTTGGTGGTAGTCGTTTTAGGGCATTCAGTTCTGTTTTAGGGCACTACGCGTGCGCCTTTTACTCGATTACTACTTAGTGCGCGAAACTCGTTACGAGGATTGCTTAAGATGTGCTGCGGAGATCTCCGTTTCGTTCATGGAATCTGTGATGTGAGGTAGAAATTTGCTAAATTACACGGTTCGTTCTGCCAAATTATAGGTTACCGGATCATGGGTCATGAGAAAGATGGCAAAAACATGAACTTGTGATTTAGAGTGTTGGCAGCGGAGAATTTGTTGGATGCGTAATTAGGTGCTATATAGACATATATTGGACACTCAGGCTGGTTCCTTTTCAGATATTTTTCTGCAATGTGCTTCACCTAATAGAACGCAAAATGCGTATTGATATATGGCTAAAAACCTTCATGAGAAATTTCTACCCAAATTTGGAGGTATTAGTGGGTGCTTAGGTGAATTGATTTTAAAAGTCCCATACCTGTCATTTTATCAGCTCATCAAGGGGCCATATATAGAGGCCCACTGTAGCAGCTCTTTTACCACTCTATGCGTCTTATTGCAAAAATCGTCAATAAGAGACATGGTGGCAAGTATATAAAACTGGGGATATTCAACTTCATCAGATCTCTATTTTGCAACTTAATCATACATGATTTAATCAGTTATCACACAATCCTTTTTTATGTGTTTATAGTTTATGAGCTACTCTTTGGGTTTTCCCATCTCGTATTGAAGTACTGATATCATTATCAAGTTATCAACTATCATTCATAACGTTGGCTTTTACCCATTAGATTGCTTTCGGTTTCATAATTCCCTGTGTCCACCTCTTTTAGCATCAGTATAAGTGTATGATTTATCGTTTATAGACTATAGACTATCATTATTCAATTGTCGTAAATTCTCCCTACATATATTGTTCTTAGCTTAGGTGATGAAAGTTAATAATATGAAATGCTATTCGCCTGGTTGTTTACAGATCTACTTGAAAGTTAAAACATATGATATGGCTTGTTAAACATTATATCTTGATCAAAAGCAGTTTCTATTCTGCAGATTCACCTCTTAGTACTGTTGATGCTACTTCACCTCAGCTATCTGAACGGCAGCCAAGTGAAGGTGGCATCGGTGGCGACAAGTTCAGAAATATACTTCAGTTGCAAAAGTCAGAACCTAGTGACCCTGAAATTCAGCCATCTGGTGAGGCCCATCAAGAAAAACCCAAGGATAAAATCCAAAGTAATGAAGGCGTTCTACTCCAAAAATTCAAGACGAGCAGTGCAGTTCCTGAAATTCAGCCAATAAATGAAACACCATTGCGAAGGCATGATGACGAAATCCTCGGCAAGAAGACCAGTAATGATGGAGCAGCAAGTATTCAGCCTATGAGGGAGACAGAAACAAGACCCAGATCCGTGCCTCCAAATCAGTCTAACCAATCAGAAAATGCAGCTTGGTCTGTGGAAACTCTGAAGGAACACCTGAATTTCACCCCACACGAGATTACCCAGGCCATATCATCTACAGAATATAACCGTTTTTTAGCATCCATCGTCGTCGCCTTTCTGGTGGTTCTTTCAAACTGGGGCCTGGACATTGGTGGCACCATCACCAGAGTATTAGTTGGTACCAGGCCACTTCTGTTTCTTATTATAACGAACATTACCATTGTCTTGACCTTGTTGATGGAGAACCAGGACCCCAATCCGAGGGGCAGACCGTCCGGCAGCAACCTTGGTTCTGCTGATAGCCTAGGGCAGATGTTGGAGGTCGGGTTGCTGCTACAGAAAGCCCTGGGGGCTCTGCTGATGGACTGCAGCGTTTGCGCTGTCATCATGATCTGTTTTCTTGGATTCTGAGAGACTTTATCTGAGTTTCACGGAAACACTTGTAATAGTTTTTTCTTTGGATTTTTTAAATAATCTATTTTTTAATCCGAATTAGTAATATATATCTTTTTTTATTTTACACTAATGATCCTCTGTTGTTTCACCGTTGATTGATTTAGACTAGTCACCCAACAATTACGCCCCAACTGACCAAGTTGCCCACTAGTTAAGCAACTATGTTTAGTTGCCCAACTATTGAGCGACTAGTCCTAATCGCTCAATGGTGGAGCGATAAATCGAAAAGTCGCGCACCAGTTAGGCGATTTAAAATAATAATAATATTTTATTAATCTGATTAAAATAATTGTGGAGGAATAAAGGGTAATTTTTATAAGTAATGCATTTAGAAAATCTAGTCGCCCAACAGTTACGCACCAATTGTCCAAGTCACTCACCGATTAAGCGACTAGGTCTAGTCGTCCAACTATTGAGCAACTAGTTCTAATCGCTCAATAGTAGAGCGACATGTCGATGAGTCGTGCACCGGTTGGACTATTTAAAATAATCATAATAATAATATTTTATTAATCCAATAGAAATAATTGTGGAGAAATAAAGGGCAATTTTTATAGGTGATGTATTTAGCAAATCTTGTTTGTAGGTTATTTTTTTTAATAAAAGAGCAAACAAGGTAGGTTGGTCTGTTTATGATTTTTGTATATTCTCAAGGATACAAAATATGATAGACTCGTAATAATATTTTATGATCGTTGTATGTTGTTGTAGTGATATAAATTTTTGAAGAATTTTGTGAGGATGATTGAGATAACAATGATTCGTAAGTAGATTGGTAATTGATATTGTAATGTAACAGAAAATTTATATACGGAGAACTTTGGATAAATGGTGTAATGATAACAACACGACAGTTGATCTGGTAAAAGGGTTACATGATATGCAGGTTAACGAACCAAGAATAATACATGCATGCTTTTAAGGAATTAGAAATACATAGAATATATGGACAAAAAGGGTCGAACTACTGCGTAGAATATGGCCATTTGCCCTTGTGACCCAGCTCGGCGCTGTACTCCTCGCCCTGCGCCTTAGCTTTCGCCATGATGGCCCTCTTTCGTGTCCTCTCGGCCTCCCGTCACCTGGTACGCTCACGCTCCTGCTCCTCGTGCAGTCTCTCCCACCTCTTGTTCTCCTTCATCTCAGCTGCAGCTCTGCACGGTGCCTTTCACGACCCTTGCAGTCCTCCCTAGCCCACCTCTTTTGTGACAGCAGCGCCCACATGTTGCAAGGGTAGATCTTGTCGATCCATTAGGTGAAGTCGCATAGGCGCGACGGAGACTGCAGTGGGAAGAGAGGCGGGGTTACGGTGTAACGGGAAGCAAATTAGTGGTGTGCACTGAAATACAATTTCATTATCGACCGCCAGTGGCTCAGCATATCAAACCTGCGGTTGGGGTAGTTCGCACAGTAGTTTAGGCAACACCAATAGCGCTGCCTAAAGGTCCACTCATCGGTTGATTTGACACACTTGCGGGCGCCTTGACTCCAGCAAAGGGGTGCGCCACCCTCATCGAGGGCCCTTTTGGAGGGCGTTCAGCGAGCGTAGGAGGGGGCGTGGCTCAACCCAGAATCGTTGTGCGTATTGCGAGGTAGCCTCCTTACATCGACGAGCTCCAGAGGTGACTATTAAGGAGGTGAGTGGTGTATGTAAGGTCACTGACTAAACACCCTGTAGCGAGTGGCGGTTTGCTGGGGAGCCTCCTAGTCCTTCAAGAGCTCATAGATGTGCTTCCATTCGTTCTCCTTGTCCATGTTATCTAGATAGGGTTGTTGGTGAGGAGTTTTTGGACGAGTAGAATGTATTTATAGCGGGAGCTGATGCAGCTGTAGTAGCTCCATTGAGATGAGGCACGGATGTGTTTCACGTCTGTGCACTATGCCCTTCGAGGAGGAAGCTTGCGGCAGTCGAGTAGTCTCTTTGTGCTTTGTAGAGCGAGGTTACATCCTGCTTTACAGAGAGTGGTCATGTTCTACTTTGTAGAGAGAAGTCATGTCCTGCTACGTAGAGAGTGGTCACGTCCTGCTTTGCTTTATAGAGCGAGGTCATATCCTACTTTGCAGAGATAAGTAATGATGCTGGAGGGTCAAGCTCCACCAATAGTGCGAGGCGTTTAGGTTGTGCTGCCCTAGGAATAGGAGAATGCTTGTTCCTCTCGACAACATGCTTCCTGGTTTGCTCCTCCAACATCTCTCATGGCGCATTGAATTTACACTACTGGTTCTGTATAGCTAGCCTTTTAAACAGCTTCATCAACAGTTGCTACGGGAACTGCTTGAGAAGTTGAACCCCCAAGGGAACGACTCCTCAGGTCTTGTTGAAGTTTTCTTATAGCCTTCATCATCCTAGGATAGTGATCATAGATTATATAGACATAAGAACATGCCCCAATTACTCTCTCCTTTAGATGTCGAAGGAACCACAACCAGCTATCAAAATTTTCATTTTTGACGAATGCGATGGCCAAGGGCAGAATCTAATTGTTGCCATCAACGCTAAGTGCTGCCAGGAATTTCTGTTCAATATCGCATACCATACCATATCTTTGCGTAGCTAATCTTATACTTGAATTTCTATTCAATAGAAACCATGATGTACTTGGCTTCTAGGCCCTTCTTCTTCACTATTTTTCCGTATTGAGTATGCAGGAGTGCGTCACCACCTTGGAGACAATCCAGTGAGTTTCATACTTGGGTTTGCATGCGTGCACATGCCAAGGATAACCAACATGCTTGTAAACCACAGTGTACTATTCTTGACTGGATTTTAAAACTTGAAATATCCGCTGCATGGACAAGGCCCTCAATTTAATGACATAAAATATCCACTACATAGACAAGGCCCATAACTTAATGGCATCCTATAGTGATCCCTTGTTAGCAAATATTGCATGAAGCTGAATCTCCATACCATGGTACTCCGATAGTGATTCATGCTCGTCGCCCACAACAAGATCCTAAACGTACACTCTATTCCATCCCTGCGACATGGGACCTTCGTCCTCATCAGAAGAGTTATCGCCATTCTTTTCTAAAGCTTTTTCCTCGGTCTAAGCTATCTGATCATCGATCTCTATCTGATGCACTATATTGTCGACATACTCCCCTGCATCTGCCTGTCCAATGGGCTCAACATGCGTTGTGTGATCTTTGTGTTCTGCCTCAGCAACATCTACATCTGCCTGTTTAGTGGGCTTAGCGTGCAGTGTGTGATATTCCCGTTCTACTTTTGTAACATTGGCCACCATGTCCTCTTCATGAACCACACGCTGCACCTGAGCTGCTCCCACTAATCGAATGATAGTCATTGGCAGGGCCTCATGCAACTCCCTTCTAACATACTTACACAAGTAGCACACACTCATATCTACGTCGCCGACGACCTTTCACAAAGCCCTTTCAGGCAATCGTGTGTGTCATTCTGCTTAATTCCAACCGAATGTGCATGACAGATCGACTCCAAAGCCCATGTAGGATAACACTGTACACCTTAAGATTCAAGGAGAAGCTGCATGTGAGCTAGCGCAGGTATATCCGATTAGAGTATTCTCTGCATCTGGGTGTACCAAACTGACTTGCGGGAAACCACTCAGGTCAACATCGTATAGACCTTCATGAATCGAAACAACACTATAATGCACTTTTATCTTATGGGTTCAGACATGACTGATTTCTCACTGCAAATATTACCATTTATCAACATACATTCAGTAAATACATGCTAATCAAATAAGTAGCGACACGTTGTCTACATTCGGATGAGGACAATAATAGATGAGAGTATTACCTTCACGCAATGACCTTCTCTCCTTATCAACGAGTTTCTTTCGTCTATCTCTAATACCTCACAAGCTCCTCTCCTCTCATTCTCTCCCTCTCCCGAGCTCCTCTACTTCTCCTCCTCGTTCTCTCTTCTCCTCCCCTTCTCCCCCTCTCACGACCTTCTTCCCCTCTTCACTCCCCTCTTTCTCTTCCTCTTCTTTTCTCTTCTCCCAAGCTCCTCTTGTTTTGTCTCAAGAGAAATGGTGAGAAAGACCATGAGGGGATCGGGTGCACATGACTATACAATCATTCCATCACTCCACTGTTGGACGACTTAGCACCAAGTAGTCGCCAAATGGTTGAGCAACTAGGGGCATCGCCCAACCGTTGAGTGACTAGAGAATAAGTCGCTCAATAGTTGAGCAACTAATAGTCGAAGGGACTAGTTGCTCAGCTGGTAGGCGATTTGGATGGTTGACGTGCAACCGTTGGGAGATCAGTCTAAGTCGCTCAATAGTGGAGTGACAGAGGATTATTAGTGTAAAATAAAAATAGTGGTATATTAATGTAACTAGGAATAAAAAAAGATTATTTAAAAAATTCTTTTTTTTTCTTTTTGTCGTCTAAGGTACTATGATGTCTCTCATTCAAACTTACAACTAGAGGTAGGCATTTTTTTTACCAAAATCGAAAACCGCACCGAACCGAACCAAACCAAATAAATTGAATAATGCGTTTTTTCAGTTTTTGGTCTGCTGTTCGGTTTTTATTTTACCTCTATTTGGTTTTCAGTGTTTGGTGCAGTTTTCGACTTCAGGAAACCGAAAAAACCGTATACCGCAATTCGCTGGACTCAATCACCACTCGCCAGCAAGGCCTAGTCGCTAGGCCCAACTAGCATCGAGCCATTTCCATTTTGCTCGTATGGTCGCACCTGCTGCCGTGAGAGTTGAGACCTGAGAGAGTGTCAAAGTGAGACCCCACACACACTCCACCCTAAGTGCCTAAGGGGGTGATCGGAATAGTGATGGCTTTTGCTGAAAAAATACTGTAGCTGAATTGGTTTGTTGAGTATAATTAAATGTAAAAAAACCGAAAATAAAAAACGAAACAAAAGTATAAGTAAATTTTTAAAAATAAAAACGAAAAATTCAGCATGCGCGCTGCGCTCTGATGAAATAATCGC
The DNA here is from genome assembly GCA_036346265.1 of Melocanna baccifera. Lineage (NCBI taxonomy): Eukaryota > Viridiplantae > Streptophyta > Magnoliopsida > Poales > Poaceae > Melocanna > Melocanna baccifera. The sequence goes on from CM070677.1 coordinate 39,214,514, forward strand.
CGCGCCGTCGCGAGCGAAGCTCTCTGGCGCCTAACCCTAGGAAGCAAGGGCACCGCATCGCGTGCCGTTGGCGCCGCCTCCGGCCCTCCGCCCGCGTCCCGTCGATGCTGCCCCCGGCCCTCTGCCCATCTCCTGTCGACGCCACCCCTAGATGTCGGTGCCGCCCACCGCCGGTCCTTCCCAAGTCTCGAGAGGCCAGATCTGCACACGACAGCAAGCACTCGGCGTTTCAGCCACCAATCCACCACGGCGACGGCGATCTTGCTTGCTTGGTGAATGCCCTAGTGATGGACTAATGGTGTATATCATGTATTGCACTATTGCTCAATTTGGCTATACGATGGGTGAATGGTGAATTGGTGATGGTCATTTTCTAGCTTTTGTAGATTTTACTAATGCAAATTTTAGTAGCATAGTGCTTATTAAGTCGTTGTGTTGTACTTTTGTATGCTAGTATACTACTATGTTAGGTCAATCCAGTCAATCCACTTTTACTAATCTGTTCTTATGCTCTCTGCAATCAGCTATTATCCTTTCTCCATAATTTTTCTGCTAACTTCAATTGATACTAAAATCTTTTGGGTTCTCCCAGCCCATGTCTGCATGGCAGTTGGATTGCTCAAGACATCCATTATCAGGCGAGTTTCCTGAGTATTTAACCTTTCCATTCCTTTTTCTCGTTCTAGTTTTTGTTCTAATCATTCTTGTTAAACTCTAGAAAATCTGAAAATGACCAAGCAGCAGATGCTGGTAAGAAGTTGTTGGATATATCAGTCATGAAAGATGGTACTGATACTTATCTTCTTGATTTTACATGTCTTTTGTCTTGTTGCTTTATTTTGACCTGCTCCCTGGCCTTGTATCGTTTTCCTAGCAATAATGTCCTAGCAATATACACCAAGATCACATTTTTCAGTGGTGTTCTTGAATTGGACTTAATAATATTTCTTAGGATCTTAGCTTTTAGCTTGAATTGGGCTGGCATCTTACATCCAGAATGACAGAAAGCTTTTAGCAGATGACTTTATTGCTCTGTTCTATTTTTCAATGAATTGGATGACTTTATTGATTCCTTTTGTCTAGTCTGAATCAGTGTCTTTTGTCTAGTCTGAATCAGTGTGCCTTTTTATTTGAAACGAGTAAATGGTGTTAACAGAGGAACCACGTTTTATATGTTGCGGCTTTAACCGAACCGAATTAGTTTGGTTAATTTGGCGTGGTTTTTATTTTCCCGTCAGACTTTTTGGTTTTTAGGTTGTAAAAACCGAATTTTTTAATACCAAATAAACCGAACCGATATAACTAAATAAATCAAATGCCCACTCCTACTTGCAACATCTCTTGGGCTGAATTTTGATTATTTACTGTTTTCTGTGCATATACAGTTCATTTGGGCTGAATTAAAGCAGGTCCAATAGAAAACAAATGTGCGCAGCGGGAGTTCGTTCCTGCCTATCAAGTACCACAAATTTGCTGCATGGGCGATTAATTAGTGAAGTTTTACGATGAGCTGATGTTATCACCAAACAAATTTTATAAACAAGAAACTATATTTCGCTCAAAAAAAAAAAGAAACTATATTGGTTACTCGACCTGGTGTCCTGGTTGACGGTTCTCGCTCCACAGATCATGCATGGTTTGACAGCCGAATGACTAGATGTTGCACAGTTCAATGGACAGCTAGATAAACAATGGCTCTCTTTTTTTTTTTTTTTATTAACCTTTAACTTCTCTTAAGATTACTATTTATTATACTAATAAATCATAATAAAAAACACGGTCCAAAATAAGAGGCCAGACGACGAAGCTGGGGACCCGGCGTTCCTGTGAGGTGTGACCTCTGCACGGCGGTGCGCTAGAGACAAGAGAAGCCCGGGGGTTGACACTGACAAGTGTCGCGCGCTAGTTAACCACGTGCCGTTCGAACCTTGGAATCCTGCCGCCTATTACGTGGCGCCGTCGGAGCAACCACAAGTCCCAAATCAGCAGCGTACAACTCTTTCGACATCGTCATACAAAAGCAGAAAATCGTAGAAACAGTGCCATCCGCATCCGCACTAACCTAACCTCGACATCAGACGACGTTGCCAGGTCAAACTCCACCAGCTCTTTCCACCTTAAATGCTAAAAAGCCTAAACCATGTGCGGGCCAAAACTCAGCCTCGAAGTGCGTTTTTTCCTGTAAATTATGGTTTATAATTTTTAACTCTAATATAAACGTTCGTACAAATAAACTAAAAATCAATAAACTATTTTTAAAAATATTATTTTGATAAACTACTTCAAAATGACGACAGAAAAATCATCTCATATATTTGTTAAAAAAATCATGAGTTGAGTTCTTTTGGACTTTATACTTATGACTTTTGTATTCTTTTTAAGATAGTGTTTAAGTCGATTATAATAGACACTATCCAACTTCAGTTATACCAACAAAAATTATATACAACTGTCTCTTTCTTTGTATTTTCTCTCACAAACAATTATAATTCAAAACCATAAGCCATGTCCCGCTCCAACTGACTTACAGGTTAAGCTTTTGGTTATAGTGTTTGACCTATAGTTGAAACTGTATATAGTGGCCGTTAGCTTTCTTTAGAAAAAATAGAAAAATAAAAAAACAGTTATATGTCATGGACAATATAAAAGAATAAGAAACAAAAAGGTAAAAAAAACCTAAAAAATCAAAAAACTAAATAAACCGAAATTAGAAATCGACACGTTCTAAATAGTTTTTGTTTATATAAGCTGATAACTAAAATAAATTAGAAGCTAAAATTATTTAAAACAAAACTCATAATCCAAAATAATTTATTTATAAGTTATAAATCGAAAATAACATGTCTCACGGTTATAGAGGGCCCAGCGGCCAAGGTTTCTAGCCTGACATAGGATATAATGTACACGTCATTAACTAAGAGATGTGAGTATAGAAAAGTGGGTCGCCGTCGTTGCTGGTCAAGGGGTGGTGATGTCGTGGATGCTCTTGCGCTTGGAGTCGCGGGTGGCGGCGTTGGTCTGCCGGATGAAGTACTTCTGCGCGTGGCTGGCCACCTGCATCGGCGTCCGGGTCCTCACCGCGAACCGCGAGATGTTCCTCCAGTCGCCTCGGCCGTACTTCTCCAGCCCCTCAAGAAACAACCTTCACAGGCATGGTACAATAAATGTAGATTCATTTCTCAGGGAAAAAAAAAGAAACCTGAATTCACAGGGACAGCGCGGCTGGCAAGTGGGTCCCTCTCCGCCCAACTAGGCAATGCGGAAAGATCCCGAGATGCCTCTAAAACCTCCTCGAACACAGATGGACAGAAAGGATCCTAGGATTTGAGACTTTCTTTTCCATACCTGTGTTCTTCCTCGGACCAGGGTATGCCGCGCCGCCGCTCCTCGCCGCGGGACTTGCCGGCGCGGCTGTCGGTGGCGCCATCCTCGGCGTCCCAGCAACTGGGGACGTCGACGGCGCCGCGCTCGATGAGGTCGACGTCGAAGACAAGCTCCTGGTAGTGCTCCCACGCCTCCTGCGGCGAGCGCCCGGGGAGCTGCGCCGCGACGACCACCCACCGGTCGGGCGCGTGCTCCGGGCACATCACCAACGCGCTCTCGAACACCTTGTCCTCCTCCTTGCTCCACGGCCGCCTCGCCACTTGCACGGCTGCGCGGTAGAAATCCATGGCCTCTCTCCCCGTGACGACACGATCGGCTGCAAAGTGTGCTACGCTAACTAACTAGGGCGCTTACGTGTGCTCGTGGGTGGATGGATGGATGGGTGGGTGGCGCCGTGTGTTGGCTTGGTTTGTGGCGCGTGGGAACGGAGTTAATTATCTGTTTATATAAAGCTTCGCGGGGCGGGGTACGACGTACACGGGACTTGGCTCCGGGACGGGAATTGGGAATCCCGTGGGGGTCTTATTTAGGGAAAATTTTGTTCTGTCACTTAAAATATGTGTAATCTTATTTTTATCATGGAAAAGTTGCTTATTTCGTTCTGCTAGAAGATACAGAAAATTTAAGGGAGCACTGCGGAGCAAAAATTAAAATTTCACAAAATTTCTACATCAACATTTTAGCAACGTTCCATAAAAAATTGAGGAAGATCAAAACGATTTCCTTGGCGTATTTTTTTGAGCAATTTTCCTAGTGTAATTTTTCAAGAAAAAAGTTAAAAACTTGTCAAAACGTTATCCTTAAATTTCGTCTATATTTTTCTGCTATTTTCTTTTTTCTAATTTTCTATGATTTTTTTGGTATTTTGTACATTTCTTAACTGTCAAACCGTTGACTTAACCAAAAAAAAGTGGGTGGAATGGTAAAAACAAAATATCTACTAATGGAAGGATGGCAAAGATGAAACGAACAAATTTTCGATGATAAAAATAATAACGTTCATATGTTAAGTGGTATGAGCAAAATTTTCCTTTTTTATTTAGCGGCGCGCACATGTTTTGGACGCGCGCAGGCGCGTCTGGGGGCATCGGCGCTGGACGGCGCCGGATCGGTGGACGCGTGCGCGTTGGTGCGTGCGGCCGCGGTGGTAAAGCCGGTTAACAGCCGTCGGCCGGGGCAGGGAATACAGGCGGGGACGGGGGTTGCTTCCGCTGGATTTGCTCGGGTTTCTTGTTGGGTTAGTTTCGTGTGGGGCGCCTTAGTTTCGTTTCGGCTGTTATGGTACGTTTGTTAGCCTGGTTTGACGTGTCGTTAACTAACTGCTCTCTAAGTATAGCATTGGTTGGTTAAGGTCATCAGACTCCTCTGCTCTGAAGTCTGAACTCCGTTGCATCGACGTGGTAGATCTATCGGCCTGGGAGCTTGTTAAAATTATAGCATTTTTTTGCTAGGCACACGGGCCAGCCTGACGGGCTGCGCAGCTGAGTTCGTGGCCCAGTTTGTGCTCATTGACATCTTTGCTCTCACAGGGAGCCCATGGAAACCGGGGCAGGTTGGTGGCGGAGCGTTATTTCTGTTTCGCGCGAAGCTACAGTTCGCAAGTGGTGCGGTCTGTTTCCCGTGGGTGCATTTGGGGGGTTCGGGTGGCGCCGAGCCGCCGACAAGTCGGCACGGCAGCCAAACGCACAGCGTGAAGGAGCAGATAAACGGAACAGCGTCCGCGTGCGATTGGCACTTGCCCGAATCAGCCGTTGCTTTCGCTTTTCTCCCCTTTCCGGATTCATTTCACCGAACCGCGGTACGCGGTAAGAAGTGGTTCTGCTTTAATTCGTTCCTACTTTCTAAGAGGGTTTATTCTTTCAGTGCATACGTGCCTTTAGCAATGCGAGACAAGCTGACTTGAGCAAACCTCGCAGCTTTCCTTGAATAAATAGCAGTGTGTTTTGCTATGGATAAAAAAATCATATTATTCTAACATATCGAATCGACATTGTCGGAATTGGTCTATCCAATCCATGCCGTTGACCCCACCTCCGTGCTCAGCCACATTATACCTCCGTGCACCCGATATAGCCTTTTTTTAGTTTTGTAGGGTGGTAGAATTTATTTTTTTGTTAGATTGTTTTTTTTCTTTTTTGGTTAGAGATTTTTAAGGAGGTGCAGGAGTTAGAAAGCGTAGATGAACCATCACCACTAACTTTTTGTTTTAAGTAGTAAAAAAAATAAATTGAGTAAATTTCTTGCCGGTTCGCTCGTGTTGTCGTACCATTGCTTAGAACGTCATCTAGTAAAAGGTGTAATTGTTTGATACATTTTGTCAATCTATATGTATTTCTTTCAAACATTTTCTTCAAAGTACAGTTTTATAAAATTTATTTAAAGAAATTGTAAAACGCCACAACAATACTACTATCTGTTTTTTTTTGTGAGGGAACAATGCTTAATATCTTTGGTGTGAACTACTTCAATCGTTGAAATTGAGTACACATATCAGTGTATTGCAGCATTCATTCATGTTCTCTTCCAATAACTTTTGGAAAGAAATATAATGCTCTTTGTTGATGCAATGACCATTTGACCGAACCATGTCATTCTGGCTCTGGTCTTTCGCAAATCTTTGATTGGGCGTACTTGGATTTTTTCAAAGAGCGGACTCCTTTATGGCGTGTTTAATGATCAACAAAAGAAAACTGGTGTAAAATACCAGATCCAAAACTTTTCCAGATTGGGTTTAAAAAGACTGCTTAAATGGGCCGGTAACTTGATAAGTTTACCTCTGGTTTGTGCCTTTGCAACCGGAAAGAAAAACATACGTGGGAGGCGATGTTATTTTTCCGAGAGAAGTTGGGGAGGGGGTGGAGGGCGTCGGTCATCAGGTCCTCACGAGTCAGTCGCGAGTTGGGAGTCAGTCATGTAGGGTTGTCGCTGGACAGAGTATGAATAACCTAAATTTATATTTAATTTTATCTATATTTATTTAAAGTGATATTATCTATATCTAAATAAAAAATATATTCAATGGATTTGAGTAACCTAGTGGGTAAAAGAGAAGAAAAAGAGAGGTTTAGATAACCCAGTGAGTACAGGAGAAGAACAAAGAGGTTAAGCCAAAGAGGTTTATGAAAAAAGTCTTCATAAAACTTCAGTATTTAAAATTTCGATCTCGTGTTCACACTATAAAAGTTTTTTAAAATTTATTGGAGATGATTTTGCACGTAGGAGAACTACTCTATACAAATTGGTAGAGCTAGACGCATATATGGACCCATATATTTTTATAGGAAGCTTTCATAAAACTTGGTATTTGAAATTTTAACCTCACGTTCACACCAAAAAGTTTTATAAAATTGACTAAATTGTTAGAAATGATTTTGTACGTATGAAGCTACTATGTGTAAATTAGCGGACATAGGTGCATAAGTGACTCTATATGCTTTTATAAGAAGCTATAAATGAGAATGTGTGGTTCAAATTCATTGATAGTCCAAATGCACTCTTAACAATGGTATAGGAAAAAATGAGTAAGTGGATATTATGTTTTCCATATTTAAATTTAAATGGATATTTTAGAAAAATACAAGCGGAAATCTACTGGATTTTGGAGTGGGACTGACATCTGGATCGCGTGGTAGAAAAGAACAGCGAGCGGCCGCCCACTCTAGGGTTCCCTGGCGTCAGCAAGGAGCGCATCACTTCTCAAAGGGCAGGTGTTAGCTGGGTCCGAGCCCAACCATCTTAAACAACGACACGCCGAGCTGTACCAAAAAAATACCGAAGTTAAGTATTCCCTCCCTTTTTATGTAGTTATCTATTTGTACTTTTGTACAGTGATTGGTTCTTTCTTAAGCACAAAAATACTTTTGAATCATTAGATCAAAATCAAAATCATACATTCACACAACTCAAAGCTAATCTTCGATTTCAAGCCCCGCTTATTTTGACTTTTTCTGGTTTTTAGTTCACTATTTTCTAAATTTTATTTTTCCTAGTTTTTAAGATTTTTAAGTTTTTTTCCCGGTTCTTTTCCTATGTTCGTTTGTATTGTCCGTAATAAGCTAACCTGTTTTTTTATTTTTTTAAATTTAATTACAGTAAATAAGATAACATTATCTATAGTGAAAAATAAACCAACTATAATACAAAATAAACTATAAATCATGTTATTTAAGTTGAACTGGATACCCTCCAAATGTAGGCTGTTTTAGCATTCTATATTTTACCCTAAATATAAGTCGTTCTGTGATTTCTAGCCACTTTTCCCTCTTTTATTCCTGTTTTACCCTTCCTTCGACTCGAAGAAACAACCTCGTCATCCAACGAGATCTGTAGCACCTACACGTGCAACAAATCTTTTGGTCACCAATGTGTATTTTATTAGAGTGCAGTGATCCGATAAAGACGCACCGCCGTAACTCGCGCTATTACACTGAAACAAGTCTCCCTGTAGCTAGTTAATTTGAGTCCACGAATATAAAGGGGGGAAGGTTCAGAGCCCATGCGAGACCTCCTGCTCCGGTCTCCGGAGTTTGGCCGCAAGTTAATTCTGCACGTTGCTAATCAGACTGAACTGTTCAGATACATGGAACTAACTTGGATCATGAGCATGCTGTACTGTACGTGACGAGAAGCAGCCAAGGATTACGCGAATGCCAGCAGATGGTGAGGTTTACAGGGTCGAATAATACTGTTCCCTCTCTATTGGAACGTTCATGCTGTACTGTACGTGACGAGAAGCAGCCAAGGATTACGCGAATGCCAGCAGATGGTGAGGTTTACAGGGTCAACACGAGAGTGTCGTCCACCAATGGCGCGCTTCTCTTTTGTGCACGTTATTTTGGTGCAACGCAACAAGAGGCTGTCGCGGTCCTGGCGACACCATCATTAAATTTTGACGGAAATCAGGTGAGAAAATTCTATGCACGGCAAACTTAACCCCCATGAATATGGAGTACGGTGTAGCATTGTATGTCTGCCATTTTTTTTTTTCTGTCATCTTGTTTTAGAGCTGGTCCAGACAGCGATAGACGAACTTAAAATCGCATGTCACTAAATCTGTACAATAGGTCGAGTAGGTTCAGAAGCTTAAAAACGGGATGTTTGCAACCTCAACTTATAATATACTTCCTCTGTTTAATTTTATAAGACATATTTTCTCTTGATACGTAGACTTCCTCTTGTTACATAACTAAAAAGATATTGAAATTACTAAGTTACCTCTAATTATTATCCCTAAGTATCATATTCAATATATGCAAGTAAAGAATATCAAGTAAAGTTATATATTTATTAGGGTTATATAGAGAACATCGCACTAATTTTGTATGGTAATATGAAATATGCCATATATTTGTGGCTGCTCCAAAGAGCTTATAAGGGGGCTTATGGCTTATTTGTGTGCATTATAGTTGTAAAAGAACTATAGCTGCTGTTGTTTTTTTGTGAGTCAAAATAAAAATAAAAAAGTCAAAAAATTGTAAAACACTGCTATATATTTTAGGACAATGCAAAGAAATAAAAGAAAAAAAACCAAAAAAGGTCAACAAGCCAAAAAAAAGCCAAAATTTAGAAGCCAAGCCGAAGTCGCTTGGAGCGGATCTCAAAAATATGTTCTATAAACTTGGATCCATGAAGTAATCGGGAAGGGAATAAATGGGCAAGATTGAAGCTAAGAAAAAACTGCAATCAGCTGATGGAAAGGATTAACAATTTATTCTTAATCTTCTACAATGGAGAGGGCCCAAATTAAAATCTTCTGAAAGTTTTATGCGGCAAATACCTGCGTACATAAAAGTCTCCGCGATCATTGACTAGTATGTATGCTACACGCATTACTACATAAATTATCACCACAGATGGTTCAAAAACGTCATCACAGACGGTTTTCTGAACCGTCTGAATTTATGGGTCAGTGATAATCGAAAGTTATCACAAACGGTTTGTGAGCCGTCTGTGATAAATATAATACAGACGTTTTGTAACTAGAACCGTCTGTGAAAAATACTATCACAGAAAGTTCTAAACAAAAACTGTCTGTGATACTCACACATAACAGACAGTTTTAAACAAAAATCGTATGTGACACTCACACATTACAGACGGTTCTATTTACCAACCGTCTGTGATACTTTCCTACCACAGACGGTTGGTAAATAGAACCGTCTGTGATGTGTGAGTATCACAGACGGTTTTTGTTTAGAATCAAATCTACTCATCTAAAGGTAGAGGTGTACGAGAGGATTAGATGTTAGGATATTTTTTAGCACTAGATTCTTGTATAGGGCGAGGATCCAGGGGTTCTAAAAGATTAAGATGGTTGTGAGTGAGTGGCAATTCTTTGTACTCTTTTGAGGATGTGTTTAAAGAACTTATTATTGGCTTCGCCAAATTTTCTATCTCTCATCATATTTATTTTAACGTTGTTATTTTGGTTTTCTCTACGAGATTCATTTTTTCGTTCATGATACCGTGCATGCTTGTATCATATCTCACAAAATCTAATTCAATTTAAGAGCTATTGCGTATAAGTAGTATTATAGTCTAACGGTATATATTCTCATCAATAGATATGATAGATTCAGGCACTCTCAAGCGCTCTCATACGCAGGATGATAGATTCAGACTTCTATGAAAAAAAAAGAAAAACTAGTCTTTTGCATCTAGCTTGATTATTAGTTTTTTTCTTTTGCATTTTGTCAAACTGCAGCTGCCTTGGCTGTGGTTCTCTTGCTTAGGTTCTAGCTATGGCTGTGCTTAGTGCACTTTGACATAGGACAAAGGAGGGAAAAACAATAAATCTGCAATAGCAGTAGCTATGAAACACTAAAACATAACTATGTAAGTTTCATTATCTTAGAAATGGAATATGAGTTTCTCATGTGGATAAAAAAATTCTCATCGATAAAGATATTCTGTCTCATTAGCGTAGTCTCCTTTGTGCTTTTCTTCATTACCCAGGAAATAATACTCCAGGAAGAAACTTAAGTATATGAAGTTAGATCTTGCAAAAAATAAGTAGTCACAGGGGCACGCCCGCACAAACTTAACACACGCGAGCGTCATATATGACATCTGTAATCTCCAGGCCAGTACAAAAGAGCAGTCAAGGTGGCCACGTCGTCCCCGTAAGGATCACCATCACCTCCCTCAATTAGCTCGGCATTTTGCTGCTGCTGTTGCTGCATGGAGCCACCGGAGCCGTCGTTGTCATCCGGTGACGCCGAGGCTGCCGTGGATGGCCCTGGATTGTCACCAGCACCGCCTGCAGCAGCGGCGAGCGGCCGCCGATCGAACTGCCGCAGGGATCCCGATTTGGTGTACAGTCGACACAAGCTGAACTCGCTCCTCAGCTACAACAATTAACGCAAGTTCAGAAAACAAGTTACAGTTCATAAAATAAATAAATTGCCCAGCTTGCACATATATACGAAATCATAAACTAGCCAATCGAACGATATTATAAACTAGTTAATCGTGTGCAAAATTGTCGTGCGGACTATTCGGCTACTTGCATGATGCAGTGGTGAATTTAGGCATGTGGGGCCTTGAGCCTTCATCATGTGCATCTTGTTAATTGGCGCTAGCTAAGAAGCACACAGAATATGAAGTTTGATTGCGAGTTGCTTGTGGGCACCAAAAGAGACAGGCACAATCAAGTTGATCCTTCCATACCAGTCTAATCTATATGGAGATGGACATGACATTGAGGCGTAGGCGGTAGCTTTGGAACTTGGAAGCTACTCCATACGCATGCCAATATCTACAACGGCAAAGAAAGCAACGTCCATTCATTCGATCGAGTGTTACCTGCGGAAGAAGGTTTGGTCGTGCGGCGGCGAGGGTGCTGGATGAGGACCCGGCCCCAGCGGCCGCGCTGTCGGGATCGTACTGGAACGCCCTGTACTCGTTCATCTTCCACTTGGTCCTGTTCCCCGACGGCGCGCGGCCGCGGTAGAACACCATGATCTTCTTCATCCCGATGGGGCGACGGTCGGCGGAGTAGACGACCCCGGGCGTGCCCGCCGCCTTCCAGTACCCCGACGGCGTGGTCCTGCTCGGCCGCCCGCCCCGCCTCTCCCTCTCCTGCCGTGGGCAGAAGTAGAACCACGGCTCCCCCTGGCTGGGGCCGCCGCACAGCCCCTCGTGAATCTCTGCATGCAGGTGAGGTAACATGACGACGACGCGCGGTTAACGCAATGCACGCGCCTCGACGACACGAACCGTACGTAGTAAATCCTACCTGAGAGCTGCCACGGGTCGACGGAGTAGACGTCGACGACGGGGATGACTCTCTCCATGTCGTCGCGGTGGCTGTCGAGCTTGTTGCGGAGGTAGAAGCATATCAGCTCCTCCTCCGTCGGGTAGAAGCGGTACCCCGGAGGCAGGCCGTCGGCCATGTCGACCCGCTTATGGCGCCGCGCTCACGCCAAGCTAGCTACCCGGCCAGGATCGGCACGTTTGCGTAGGAAGCCCTAACTAGCTAGGCCGGCGCGTACGTGTTGCGCTGCTCGATCGATTGGGTTGTATGCTTGGAAGGATACGGCCGCCGATGCGGCCTGTGAGATATATAGATCGGTCGAGAGGGTAACCGCTAAGCTAATTAAGCTGTGAGACTTGCGCGGTGTGGTGTGGTGTGGAGGGAGGTGTGAGTGCGTTTGCGTATGCATATATGGGGAAGCACGCGCGAGCTGGCTCATGGTTTGACACTGGGGACGACGCTGACCTGCTCGCCGGGGCGGCGAAATTTCTCATGGCGTGGTGGGACTGGCTGTTGGCTAGGGCAGGGACGTCGAGGTGCTTAATTTAGTGGGGAGACTGGGTCAGGCCTAGCTTATCGCTTCCCACTTCCTTTTGCATTTCTAATCTCTTCCTGCCCTTTTTTCCCCTAAATACCTTTCCATATGTATGTACCTTTTGTTGAAAATTTAGGGACATTCTCGTAATTTTATAATTAAAAAAAGAAAGGATGAGGCGCCCACCTGTCGGTAGGCCGGCGCGGACGGATAAGGGGAGGAGACTTCATCTCCTCCCATGCGCATGTGGCTCGGTCCAAATCTGAGAGGAGCGGCGGCGATAGGAGGCAGAGGGCGCGACGACGCAGGCGGTAGGCGCGGGGTTTCGCCCCGGCCGTTGGAGGCCACCACACCAAGCCTCGCAACCCCTCTTCCTCCTCTTGACTATAAGAGGAGGCCGTCTCCTCTCCGTAAGGCATCCGCGAATTCGGTAATACCTGATCCCTTCTATCCCCCTTTCTACTTCCGATTGTGCTCTAGATTTGAAACTTGAGGTCCTTCCCACGCTGAGGACCGTCGGTCTCAGTGGCGGTGTTGCGTCTTCAGGTGCTTGGTGGTGAGACACTTGGCCGGTGTCTCGCTTGTTCTTATGCGGCGTCTCCTTCACCTTGATTTTGCTTGCTTGGTTCATCTGAACAGCAAAGATTGGCACTGTATCTTCGATGACCACACTCCTCACACGGTGGCGCAGAGGGTTGCTAGGTTTTCTGGGTGAGCACCTTCGGGTGTGCCTTACCTAGTTTTACCACCTATGTTCTTGCCGGCGGCTTGGTTGCTTCTGGACGGTATCGAGTGCCGTCTGCATCGTTAGTTTTTCGGTTCCTTTCTATGCAAACTTTGTGGGCTATACTTGTTCTTTAATCCCCGATTCAAGTTCAAGTATTAGGAGACATAGTTTGTATGTGGGCTCAGATTGTATGCTCGATGATGGAAGTGGTCTTATACTGAGATTGTTAGATTATAGCGGTAAGCTCTAAATTCTTATTATCCTTCATTACTTTGTCTGAATGATGAAATATGAGCTATACATGTTGATATTCAGATTTTGATATTTCAGTCACATATTGTTTGATTCCTGCTGTCATTGGATCATTGCAATTTACATGATTGTTGTTAGAACTCAGATTTGCATGACTAGATAATTTGGTTTTAAGCAATCGGTAAGAAAAATCAAGTTATATGTGGCTAAATCTGATTCTAATTGAGTAATTGCTTTGGTTGCTGCCTTGCTGGTCGAATGTATATGTGCTTGGTATATTTCAAACTTTGAAGGTGTTAGACTTTGAATTTAGAGCTCAAAGTTTGAAATCTCATTTGGTATATTCAATTGATAAAAAGTATAAGACTACAGTAGCGGAACGGCCAAGATTCAATCTTGTGTAACTCTACTTCTGAGAGCACTAAACATTAATCATTTAAATATATGCTTTATGCTGATCTTTATTGATTCCATGGTCTTTACATTGACATACATGTTTAGATTAAGAGTATTTTTGCTCCTTGTGTTGAATATATGTTTCATTATAACTGATATGATAGAATTATATGATTATATGTAATCTATATCATTTGTATATCTCTTGATATATACATTTAGTTTATCTAATTATGCTAGAATTATATCCACATATATGCTTATACTGTACAATTTACCACACCTTTAATCTGGGAGAACACAGGGGGGTGGGGCTTAACTTGGTTTGCTTTTGGAATCCAAGGCTAGCAATAGCGTAGCGGGGTAAACAACCTATCAAATGGAACTAGCGTTCAAAAATAGCAGATTGGAACTTTGTGGCTCATATAGTGCCTGTCAAAGCGCTATTGCATATGCTATTTACAGTCCACTACTGATGTAATGCTTCAATGTCACTGAAATTTGAAATTTGTATAAGTCATTGTACTAATGTGTAAATAGTTGAGAATGTCTAACTAAATTTGTTGTCCTTGTCTACGAGATATAGTCGTTTTGGGTGTCATCACTATTCCCTTCTTGCTCGATGGTGGCCGGTGCCCATCCTCCATAGCTCCATCACGACGGTCGCGATACAGTTACAATTTCATTGTGCTAGTAAATTATGATATAAATATGACTAACTTCAAATTGTGAGTGTTTCATATACCGATATTAGAATATAGCGTCTGTAATATCGTCCGCTACCCGCTATCTGCTATACCAACACCAATCCACTACGACTTTGCTATCCGCTATTTAGTACCTTGCCCATCCCTCTCCCTCTGCCTCTGCACGTGAGTTTTTTGTTTTTTTTTTATTTTTTGGTACTGATGACGTGACCTTTAATTTTAGTTGCAGAGCCTTAAAAATAACTATGACATATAACCAATTTCTACCCAAGGATAAAAGGCATTCCAGTTATGACATTTTGATCGAATCACAATATTTGTGTTTCCACGACCAAATCAGCCTGAAGCGATCTCTGTGTCAACTCTGCTATTCGTCGAATCACACATCAGTATTTACTCACCTCCGGATGGCCTTTTCTAACTCAGACATGTTTCCTTAGGAACAGATTGGTCCTGATAGTTTTGCTACTCTACAAGGGTTAAAAATAACCTATATTAATCAATTTGCTCCACTACAGTGCTAGATTGAACAGACTTGGGGCTGTTCTTTATAGTTTTTGGTTTCCAGCTTTTGATTTTTCTACAGTAACTAGGTTTTAAATGAAGTATCTTTTTGAGACGAGATCTACTAGTTAATTGTAATACATACTATAGTGATTTCATTTATATCGGTGAAAACCGCATATGAGTTTCTATTACTCTTTAATCTCACTCACAAATAGCTTAAAAGACACAAGCCATAGCTATAAAGAACAAGCCCCATAGATCAAATCGCTTCAAAAGAGTTGGTCCTATTCATATTAGTTTCTAAAAAAAATACTTTTCTACAGTACCTAACTTTTAAATAGAGTGTCTTTTCAAAATGAGATCTACTAGTCCATTGTAGTATACACTATAGTAATTTTATTTATATCGGCCAAAATCGTATGTGAGTTTTTCTCTCTCTGTAGAGCTCTCTACAAGCTATTACTATTTATAAACTAAATCCAAAAACATCAGTAAAAGCCAATATGAACAGCCCAAAATAGCGCCATGTGTGTGTGTGTATATGATTCTTTGTGTTCTACTACCAATATAAGGTCAACAAGTAAATTGTAATATAAATTGCACCGAGTTCAGTTGTATCGGTTAAAATCACATACAATTATTTTCTTCTGCGTACTACCTCTCACAAATTGCTCAGAATTCAAAAACTATAGTTATAAACCATTAAGTCTTAATCTAGAAGAATTCATGCATGAACAATACACTACGAGTTTTGTACTAGTACGAATTTTAGCACGGGTTACTTCAGGGGGCGTTCGGAATAGCATTGGTCTATAGCTTTTTTTATTTTAACTGAGTTGGCTTATTTGGCATAATTAAATTTTTAAAAAATTAAAAAAAGAAAAAAAACATGTTAGCCCATCACAGATAATGCAAAGGATACGGGAAAAAAGAAAAGGCAAAAAAGTTCAAAAAAATTTAAAAAATTTAGAAAAAGATAAAATTACTGAATAGTAAAAAAAATTAAAAATCAAAAGTAAAAACTAATTTTAAATTAAAATAAGCAGTACCTCATCTGACTCCTGGTTTCAGTTAACCGCCACCCAGGTATGACTGTAGCCGTGTTGCGGCACATTAATGAGCTCTAGCCTTTTCCAAACTGATTGAGACACACCTGCAGAAGAATTCACGCATGAACAATACACTACGAGTTCTGTACTAGTACGAATTTTAGCACGTGCTACTTCAGGGTGCGTTCGGAATAGTGTTAGTTTATGATTTTTTTACTATACTTAACTTATTTTTTTACTGTAGTTGAGTTGACTTATTTGGTATAATTAAATTTAAAAAAATAAAAATAGAAAAAATATGTTAGCTCATCACGGATAATACAAAGGAATACGGGGAAAAAACAAAAAACAAAAAAACTCAAAAAAATCTAGAAAAAATCTAGAAAAAGATAAAATTATTGAATAGTAAAAAAAATTAAAAATCAAAAGTAAAAACTAATTTTAAATTGAAATAAGCAGTACCTCATCTGACTCCTGGTTTCAGTTAACCGCCACCCAGGTATGACTGTAGCCGTGTTGCGGCACATTAATGAGCTCTAGCCTTTTCCAAACTGATTGAGACACACCTGCAGATTATAACCACCACTGCGCGATGCAGGAATCTGCCCAAAATATGGTCCCTGACCCTGATTCTCTCGTTTGTTTCCTAGCTTGACCCGTTCTATGCTCTGCAGTGTAGGTCTGCTGTTTATTCTTTTTCACGAGATATATAGAGGAACGGCCATGCATGTCATGAATCAACTACCGGCGATTCAAGGGAGACTTATCCTCAAATATTTGAAAGGATAACACGAAATCTTCGATTCCAAAGGTGACATGTAGAACATAGGTCCTCTGTTCGTACGAATTAAGGACAAACATTTTGTCAGCCTCTATCGGTACTTTATACCTGCAAATTTTCTCCTACATATAACACATTGTTCTATGGAAAAAGTAAAACTTTAGGCCAATGTACTTGTAGCTTAGGGGTGATTGTTTTAGCGATGGCTTTTGGCTTTTAGTTTTTTTTCACTGTAGCTGATTTTTTTTACTATAGCTGAGTTAGTAGATAATGTAGTGAATAGTGAAAAAAAACTAAAGCTTTTAGAAGCCGAAACGATCACCCCTTTAGGGGAGTGTGATTATTTTTCTATATATGCTGTAAAATTATGACCTCCTGGTACAAACCAGTAGTAATGATATATCATATAAAAAGAAAAGAGTTCAGCTCGAGAATAATTATTTATTTTAACTCATTTTTAAATTTATTTTAATTACTAACACCATGCCAACTTTTTTTTTGTAAATCTAACCCTTTTAAACATGCTACCACCCATAGCGTGGTAAGACAATATTGCCACATCACAAGTCAAGTATAGCTAAATGGCATTCTTACCACGCCACTAACGGTGGAGTGGCTAAACAACACTACCATATCACTAGTGGTGTAGTGGCACTATTTAGCCACGCCATATGATGACTGACGTGTCAGTGTTGCCTTACCATGCTAAAAGGGTTAAAATTGAAAATAAAATTGGCAAGAGGTTACTAACAAAATATTATTCAGAAAATATTATTTAATAAAAAGTTCTCAGCTAGGCGCTTTCATCAAGTCAATTTCCACAAAAAGTAAGAAATTGGGATATATTCTTTCGGCTTCTCAAATCAGCTTTTGGTTTTACTACAGTATCTAACTTTTAAACAGATTATTTTTTTAAGATGGAGTCTATAAGTTAATTATAGTATATGTTAAAACCTCAATATCTGTACCATCTAAAATCGCAAGCAAGTATCTTTTTTCGTAATCTCTGTCACAAACAACTAAAATTTAAAAATTTCAATCAAAAATCAAAAGACAGAGCCATACCAAACAGACCCTATAACACTAACACGTACCGGTGCCGTAGGCTCCAGGGTGTGTTTAACACCCCCACCCTCAAATTGCAACCGTGTCATCTAGCCATTAGATCCTTTTTAGGCTCTCTTTTACTCCGGCTAAACGCGTCGCCAGTCGCCAGGTCTTCGACCAAGTAATACACTACGTGCTTCGTAGGTCCTGGAACTCCCCAATTCAAGGCCCACGCGCGTTCCTACGCGAACTCACAACCTGCCTTTTTTTTTCCTTGCCCCTTTTTGCAGTTTTAACATTTTCTACGCACGTTTCTAAATTCAGATGTGTGTCGTGCTTGATAGTGCATCTGAGTTTTTTTTTTTGCCTGACCCAGTTCGGCATGAATCCTGAGCTAAGATCAGTAGTCTTATGGTCGGGAACGGTAGCAAGCAAGAAGCCCGCGGCATGGCTTGATCACAAGTACTTTTGAGGTTTGAACTAGTCCTAGTTGACATATAGCTTGACCTGGCTTGGCGCAACTCTCGTTTTCAATCTCAGCCATGTTATTAATCTTCAAGACGAGTACTTGACTGGCATTTTGTTATGAAAATCTCGCCCGTGAAGAATTACAGAATATCCATCCTTGTATTATAAATTATATAAGAAGGGGACTGTAGTTTGGAATGTCTAACTAGGCTAAACCGTATGGTGCACAAATTCACTATTATCGTTTTCACATGACAAATCTAAATATTTTTTTCATATATCAGAGGTTAAAGTTTTAAAACGTAGACTATACATATTCTAAAACGACTAGGAACACATAATAGAGGGTTTTTTTAAGTTGAGAACGTGTGATAATCCACCAAGGTATATAAAGTTTTTTTTTTTTTGCGAGGTAGGTATATGAAATTTGAACAGACAAAATGAGCCGACCATGTGTACACACAGAACCTCCTCTAGCTCACTAGCTCACCATTCTGAATCATGACTACGCTAGGTATAGCTCCCAAAACAACGCTAAGACATCTAGCGCAAATATATTTGGCCCGTAGATACAATGGTAGCCACAATAAGGAAAAGAACAAGAATATCTAAGAGGAACTACGTATCTTTTTATTGAGAAGAAAAATAGACAGCTAATTTTAAGCTGAAGATGACTCAAACTTGTTTTGTTTGGTGGGAATACACACACCTCCAACCAACACACTGTCGAATCCAAATTTAGCCAATCCAGAATTCTCTATGAAATCACTGTACTATTCCCTAAATCAGTAGATAGTACTCACAAATACATCACTAAATCATTTCATACATAACGTGAACCATACCATACATTAATATGACATATCAGAGTTCAAATAGATCACATCAGGTAAAGTTTACAATATACCCGATCAGGACAAATGGACATATTACATAAGCGAAAGTGAAAACGATAGCAAAATAAGAAAGCACATCTCGCCACAGGCAAGAGACTAACTTAGGTAAGAGCTTAAACTACTAGAGACTCTCCTAATCTTCTCCATCTTTTTCTTCATCAACTCCTTGGGTGTTATAGTATATGTAATGACTTTGATCCGTCGGTTCTGAAGATTTAGTGAGTGAGGGTGAGCACAAACAACTATGCTCCATGAGCCAATATATAGAATGCAATATTATGCATGCAAGGTTCAACAAAGTTAGACTCGAGTTATTTTATTTGCTAAAGGCATTGATTGAAAAATATAATAATTAGAAATTCTTATTACTTAGCACTTTTATTAAACCAAGTTTTTTACTAAAGAGAGTAAAAGTGTGCAATATTAATAATGGTACAGGTTCTATCT
Organism: Melocanna baccifera; assembly: GCA_036346265.1. Taxonomy (NCBI): domain Eukaryota; kingdom Viridiplantae; phylum Streptophyta; class Magnoliopsida; order Poales; family Poaceae; genus Melocanna; species Melocanna baccifera. The sequence goes on from CM070677.1 coordinate 39,233,964, forward strand.
ACCTGTTATATGATTTTAGCCACCATATGCTTATTGTTGATACTAGAGTAACATCCACCAATTATTATCACTAGGTTACATCTACCCAAGGCAAATCAAAATCAGGGTTATATCCATTCGACGAGTTTTCATCCTAATCATAAAGTTTTTAAAAATAGACACTAACTCGAGTAAGTTTCCGTGCCCTCCCTTGACTGTGGGTAGGTTGTTCGAATAATTTGCACTCTGTAGAGATTGTACACTTTACCCACAAGAGATAATAAACTTGTTATTTTCACATATTTTCTTGGACATGTGAACCAAGAAGATCACCACAAGGTCTTTACTATGCATCGCCCAATGTAGATTACACCTGCTAAGGTATTATCTTATAGATATTGTGTCCACCACACCAAGATCCCCTCTTACGTCACACAATGATTTAAATCCAGTGATACGACCTTTGTTCATAGCGGCTTAAAACTAGCGATACGACCTATGGATCATTCCAATGGTGCAACCTGTACTGATGGATATAAATTATTTAGCCAGGTCGTACCCATTGTAGATTTGTGATTGTACTATTTTATATTGGAAGGTCATCATATGATTCAGTCCTTATAGTTATCTGGGTGGTACTACCACAAATCAAATATTCTTATGCTGCATCAGCACGAACGCCCTTAACATTCGCCTAGATAGGTAAAACAAGTTTTAAAGTTTTCAGAAGTATAAAATTAAGTTACCTCAACATACTAGCAATTTTTCCTCCAATGGTTATCCAAAACTAGTTTCATGATTAAAAGAAGATGATTGGGCAATTGAATGCCCTAGTACTTAAATAAAACTAAGTATGACGCTTAAATACAATTTATAGCTAGCATGGTTACCATTAAGTTTCTAGATTGACAAGAACTATGTGATTCACGAGTCCAAATGATAGTATTATAATAATAATAATAATAATAATAATAATAATAAAATGTTGAATAGGCAAACATGTATAACCTTAAGAGAACATACAAATAAAGCATATAATTTAATAATTTAAATGAATATAAATTTATACTAAAATATAGGTTCAATATGATCAATGCATGGACTTGCCTGGTTTATAAGAAGGTTGGTCTTGAAAATATTGACTTGTCTCGAACTGCGACTCTTTTGCGTTCTTGTACTCTACTTGGGCTATTGCATCGGAAAAGAAATAAATACACAAGCAAAACAAATAAATTCAAATAAACTCTACATTTAAAGATTTCTTTGTCATTAGATAGATCTTGAATTTATATGAATTTTGAAATAAGTTTCATTAATTTTGGAGTTAAAATGAATGAGAACGGGCTCTTCAAAGTTTAAATTAGGATTTAATTCTAAAATAAATAGAGGAGAGAGGTTCTCTCTCACTGATAGGTGGGGTCCATCAAAATTAATTTGATTTTTGAATTATTTCTTAATTAAAAAAGATTACAAAGACTGATAGGAGGGATCCACAGGTTTTAATTTACTTTTGAATTATTTTTTAAGAGGAAAAGGCTTGTGGGGGCTCATAGGTAAGACCAACCACTTTTCAGAATAGTGAAAAGGGCCCATATGTCAGTGGCTTAACAACTAATAACTGATTTTTAACAGAGTTTTAACTGGGCGGGGCATACTTATCATAGAGTCAATAGATAACTTAATGAGAGTGGCCCGCACGTCAGCGAGAGATTAACTAACACTAATTATATCATTAACTTAATTAATCATGCGATTTAAACTAAATGAAGGGTGAATAGTGGCTTCTTCTTCCCACCAAGGAGAGCTCGGCTCGACGCTGGCGAGGGCAAAAATGGGTTGCTCTCGCCAAACCACACCTAGGGGTAGCTATGGCTTTGTCGGAGGAGCACCTGAGAGGTGGCACGATGGTGAGAGGTGCGACAGTGGCATGACCATCAAGATGTCCATGGCGACGATGTGGCGAGCTAATTAAAGATAAGAGAAGCATCTATGGGGTGAGGGGGACCTATCGGAGGGGTTAACGGGGTCCGACGAAGGTTGGAGTAGCACGGCACCTCTTAGGTTGGAGTAGAATTTTTGAAATTAATTTTGTAATTTGAGTACACTTATTCATGTTATATTGAATGAAGGTTGATTTTTGAAACATATTTAATTATTTTTTAATAAACTAATAATCTAAAACTGCAATATGTAAAGATAATACTTTTTTTTTATCTTAGAACAACAAAACAAAGTAAATTAAACTAGTGCAACTTAAACTAACAATAAATAATATTAAATTTTATATGCTTTATAGTTTATTGTCAGGATCACGATCATACTGTGTTCCTACTGTGATCCTAACGATTCTACGAGCTGGATCATGAAACTACTTGATTCCGATCCATATTACGATCTGTGTAATTTATCTTTGATAAGATCTAGGTTCATACAATACTACAATATGTACCGTGATACAGACAAAATTATTGCTCATGTCAATATGGCCTCCACATTCGGCACGACTGTTGTTCGATCTGCTCCATCCACTCTCGACCAGACAGCGACGATCCGCTCCATCCACTCTCGACCAGACAGCGAACGAGACCGAGTCGTTCTCGATCACGAACCGATCCGATCCATTCCTATCCGTTTACCCCATGATTGTTAGCAGGCACCAGCTCGCCTCGACGGCGACGCGCGTGCGTACGAGTTGGTACTAGTGTGTGCCGCGCGGACGGACGGCGAGCCGAGAGGAGACCGTGCGCGTGCGGTCGTGCGCTCGCCGCGGCCGCGCGGCTTTGCTGTGCTGCTAAGGCGCTTCATGGCACGCGGGATTTTGCTTTGCCGCATCGCTCGCGCGCGGCTGCAAAGGAGATGGCGGCACGCAACGGTGATTGATGGATGACATGACACCAGGCGCCGTGCAGCGCACCGCAGCGCGACCAAATCGACGGGTTCTGACGGACGGACGGGGCCCATCCGAAGTGACCGGATCGAATCAAAACCAGAGCACGACGGATGAGACGACTCCCGAGAGACGTGGGAATCTTGAGCCGCGGAGCTCACAGCGGCGGACTGGTCCGCCGTGGGATGGGACGACTCCTGTGAGAACAAACAGAGACGTGGGAATATTGAGCCGCGGAGCTCACAGCGGTGGACTGGTCCGCCGTGGGACTTTTGGACTCCCGTCCGTCGGAACTGGACCGCGCGGTGGATGCGTCCGGGACAGAAACGACACAGCCGGGGTGCTCTGGCTGTGCGGCTTGGTGGACAGCGACCGTACCTAGACACGATCGCTGCACGGTCAACATCTGCTGGTAATCCGGAACACCATTGTGCCTGTCTGCTATATTGAAAGAACACGAACTCTTAATTCTCCGCTCGTTTCAGCTTTTTTTTTTACTATTCAATAATTTACCTTTTTCTGAATTTTTTAGTTTTTTAGGCTTTTTTGTATTTTTCTTTTTTTCCCGTGTTCCTTTGCATCGTCCGTGATGAGCTAACATATTTTTTTCCTATTTTTACATTTTTTTAAATTTAATTATACCCAAAAAAAGTCAAATCAGCTACAGTAAAAAAAACCAGCTACAGTGAAATTTCAACCAAAAAAAGCCATCGCTAAAACGAACGCCCCCTAAGGCTAAACAGTTCAATTAACTTAAATTGACAGTAAATTAAGAATTATCAAGATAATTACAAGAATTAGTTTCAAGAATTGCCCTGGGCATTGCTAAGAAAATAAAGAACAGTGCTTGTGTAATTACAAGAATTCTATGCAAATATGAAAACATGAATTAGTGCATGGCCGAAAATTGTATTAAAGCAAAATTAATGGCCGAAACTTGTATTGAAGCAAAATTAAATAAGTTGCATTGCATCCACTGCATTCCTTCCCACAGCCAAGAAGAAGCCCCAAAGCCAACCAAAGAGAGCCAATAATACTCCCAGTAGCAACCCACTCGGCCAAGCCACAAGAAGCCTACCAAGCACAACCAAGATGTCAGACCTCAGAGTAACAACTCTTGGATCCTTTGTGTAAATCGCACAAATTCAAAATCAGCTAGTGCACACAGTGAACAACAAGATAAATATCAACCATAATGATATTTATTCATTAACTAAATATAGACATGATTGTCAAAGTTTACATCCATAGTCCATAGGCTAAATTTAAATATAACCAGCGGAAGAAAAACATCAAAGCGGAAGAAGCCCACTGAGCCTGCTAATAGGCAAATGATAGTAATATGCGGTCTACTCTTCTTGGTCTTCACTGTGGTCGAAATCGTCTTCCTCTAAGATGTGAATGCAAGGGTGAGTACAAATTTGTACTCTGCAACTCACACAGAAAAATATAATATAATATTAAAGTCAATAAAGGAAGGCATGTAGGGTTAGCTTGAGCATAAAATAATATTTAATGAAATACAATAAATAGATTAAAATGGTTGAATTTGATACCATAAGTAAATATAGTATTTGTAACTGAAATTAATATCGTTAGTGCAGGCTCATCCTCTATACTAACCAAATCACGGGCATCCTACTCAGGTCATCTTTTTCAAAAGATCTCATACAGATTTCATCCATCCATATGTTTTTCAAATCTCCTATGGATTCTATCCATCCATAAGACTTTTCAGAAACTATTTTTTAAAATCAAAGTCTAATATATGAAAATCTTTACTCAGCTTGTCCATGACCATGGGCACGATTATCTAGGATAGTTTATACACTATACAGAGGTTGTACTATTTACCCACAAGACATGATCATCCCATATTGTCACCGGATAAGTACAATTCCTTTGGTCTGCGGCGAAAAGATCATGACAAGGCCTTTACAAAGCAAAGGCTTTAACCTGACCAAGCCAACACTAAAGTTTCACCTTAGTAAGGAATCCACTAGACCGAGATCCCCTCTTGAGCCGAGTGAGTCTTTATATGGCCTACGCCACGCTCACTTTCAACCTACAGTGAGATTTAGGTTGGGACATGCAAATTAGTCAGCCAAAACTGTCACATCCAACCTTGTGGTAGTTCGAAAAGGGCTTTATAGCAGTAGCTCATAGGTCGATCCTTAATTTGACTTAGCCTCAAACCACATACCCTTTATGCCTGACAATCAATATTATGTCACCGAACAACAATGCATACCAGCACCCACCACCTATCCATTAGCCGAAGTTTAGACCAGATATTATATTTTATTCTAAAATAATTTATAGCCTTTCTTGACTCACCGAAGTCAAGAGTACATTTGAAAAGCTTACCCATTTATGTGAAAAAGTTATCTCAAAATAAAATTATGTCTAAGTAGGTCCAAGCATTTGATACAAAATTCTCAAGTTCAGATTATGTCAATCGGAGTTAGGATGAACAAGAATGAGCTTATGGAAATTTGAATTCTAAACAAATTAAAAAAACTAGAGTTTTTAGAATTATTTTTCTACTGAAAAATGATTTATGATGTCAACAAAGAATTACTCGAATTATTTTTTAAAAGAAATCAGAATTATGATGTCAGTAAGGGATTTTCTTTTTGGCCGAATTAGATTTCTAAAGAGAAATTTGATTTATAATGTTATGTTGACGTCACCTACACGTGACATGATCTTGCTGATGTGGTTGCTACGTGTCTGATATGTGGCGTTGATGTGGCATGGGGTCGGTCCTATGCTGACGTGGCATGCCACGTGGACCTGTGCAATTAGGTGACACACCACGTCATAGCCATGTGGGTGTGCGGTCGGACTTGTGCGGCATGGCACTTGTGTGATAATCCGTGGCATGCCACATGGACCTGTGCCATTAGGTGACACGCCACATCACGGCCATGTGTGTGCGGTCGGACTTATGCGGTGTGGTGCCCATGTGATAATCCAGGCCATCCGATCGGTCAAGAGATGTGTGGACCATCCGATCGTCTAGAGAATGTTCAAATTGTCCAAATAACTAGGAGCTTTTAGGCCGTCCAATCAATAATGGACCGTCTGATCGTTAATTGAATGTTCGAAATATCCAAACGGCACTAGATCTTTCGGACCATCCGATCAACAAAGGACCGTCTGATCGGCCAGAAACTTTTGGACCAGTCCAAACAGTCAAAGGGGATTCAGATCGTCCGATCGGTAAGAGGGTCATTTTGACCGTCCGATCAGTTATGGAGACGTTCGGACCGGTCCAAACGATCAAGGAAGGAGGGGGCGCGTGTGCTGGTGTGGCATCCTAGGTGGTGAGACACGTTTGCGGTGCCAATGAGGTGGCTCGCCAGCCGGTGGCGCGCGCAAAACCCGAGTGTCCCTGACGATGTGGGGCATGGCGGAGCTTGACGAGATGTGCAAAAGAGAGAGGGAAGCTCAGGGGAATGCAACGGTATACCAGGATTTTACCAATTTGTACGGAGGGTGGCCGGCGATGGGAAGAGGCAGCGGCAGGGCACGGTCTCCAGTGAATCGACGGTACCTATGGTGCTCTCACCCAGAGGAGGGACGAATGATGGTCGCGCGGTCTCCAGGATGTTGAGGACAACGATTGCTCATGAAGTGGCGGCGATTGCTTGCCGTTGGTCTCGACGGTGCTCGAAGAAGGGAGGAGACCGTACGGGGGTGATTTGAAGCCCGAGAGAGGAAACCAAGGAGGGGAGGGGGTAGTGCAAGAAGGGGTGCTTGGGGTGACTTTAAATAGGTGAGGAGGGGAAGCACGAGGGAAAATCCCTCACCGGAGATCATGGTGGCGATTCGACCGGGAGGAGAAGAAAAGGCGTGAGAATTTGGCCAAAAATAGGGCGGTTGGGCGCGGGCCGAGAGGAGGGAGAAGGAAAGGGGCGTCTGTTGCGGTAGAGAAGGAAAGGGCGAGAGTGGCGGCGAACATGGCGGTGGCGACGGTGTGGGAGAGAAGGCGGCCGAGAGGTAGAAGATGGGTGGGGCGGTCCCACTTGGCATCAAGGGAGAGGTGGGATGAGAGAGAGGGAGATTGGTGGGGCCGTTGGATGGCCGACACGAAGGAGTGGAAAGGGATTCGGCGGTCGGGAGAGGAGAGAGGGAGAAAAGAGGGGCGAATGGTGGGGATTAGCCGGGCGATGACGTGGATGAGATTTGGCCGTCCACGCGTCGCTCAGGTAGGGAGGCGCGAGTTTAAAATTTTAAAATTGTGATTGTGGATTTTCAAAAAATCTAGGAAAACTCAATAAGGCTTAGAAAAATACTAAATAAAATCCAAAAATTTCAGAAAAATTGACAAAATTTTGGAACCATTTTGGAATCTAGATTCACCCCAAAAACTAGCAGTGGCCTCTATAGGGGCGGAGGAGGCCGAGGAAGCCATGGAGCTGACGTAGCCATAGATCCGATGAGGAAAGGTAGTGGTAGCCATAGATCCGATGAGGAGAGGCGGAGGTAGCCATAGATCCGGTGAGGAGAGGCGGTGGTAGCCATAGATTTGGTGAGAGGCAACCCGAGGGGAGGCAGATTAGCTGGATCCAAGCCAAGAGGAGGTGGATCGACCAAATCCAAGCCAAGAAGAGGCGGCGACCTGAGGGACGGCGTCTCAAGTAGATCCGATGGAAGGCGACTCGAGGGGTGGTGCACCAATTAGATCTGGTGAGGGAAGGCATAGGGGAAGGCATCGGACCAAGAAGGAGGAGTCGGGAGTGAGCGGCGGCAGCCAGGTCGAAGAGGCGAGGAAGGAAGAGGGAGCAGCATCAATGTGAAGTCAAGTGTGTCTGTATGTTGAGTGCGTGTGGTGTGTTAAGTGCGTGCGGGTGTTGAGTGCGTGTGGCATGTGTGCCCGAGCCAGGCTGTGCGTGTGTGGCTAGGCCATGCATGCGTTGGGCCATGTGTGATTGGGGCGTGCGTGCATTAGGCCGTGTGTGAGTGGGCCATGCGTGCATTGGGTCGTGCGTGAGTGGGATGTGTTTGCGTTGGGCCGGGCATGCATTGGGTCGTGCGTGAGTGGGCCGTGTGTGAGTGGGTCGAACATGCATGGGCCATTCCCAGTAGGTGTAGAAAGAGTGGGCCGAGTAGGCCAAGTAAATAGCAAGCCAACCTAGGAAAAGAGTAAGGAAAGAATTGAGGGAAAAGTTGACCTTCCCAAGAAGACCTAAAAAATTTGGGATAGATGGAATCGACTAGAAATCCACCAAAATAGGAGAAAATGACTTTCTAAAAATTATAGATATCCTAATTAAGTAATTTCTCAAGTTGCACATCTGCCTGTTAAATGCATAAAGTGAGTCACGTCAGGCCGAGTGCTGCTGCTGCTGCTACTACTACTACTACTACTACTGCTGCTGCTGATGCTGCTGCTGCTACTCCTACTACTACTGCTACTCCTCCTACTGCTGCTACTGCTAGTGCTACTGCTACTACTTCTATTGCTCTCTCTGCTGCTACTCTTGTTGCTTTGCTTTCTCTATCGCTGCTCTTTGCTCTCTGCATCTTTGCTCTTTGTTACTACTACTACTACTGCTGCTGCTGCTGCTACTACTCCTCCTCCTACTACTACTACTACTCCTACTACTGCTACTACTGCTGCTGCTACTGCTGCTACTACTACTCGCTATCGCTATCTCTTCTCTACTCTCTTTGCTCTGCTGCTGCTCTTCTGCTGCTACTACTACTGCTGCTCTCGCTCATCGCTCTCGCTACTACTACTACTCCTACTACTACTGTTGCTGCTACTACTACTATTGCTGCTATTACTACTGCTGCTGCTGCTACTACTACTATGCTGGCAAACTTATCCTTTGATCACAAATCTAGTTATATTAAATATACAAACTACATACTGTATCATTTACTATATACATGCATTAAAACTTTATTTCAAAGCAAATCGAATAAAGGAGATGAAAGAGATGAGATATGAGAAAATATAGCAGTTCAACTGAGAGGAGCAGCTGGGCTACAACAGTATTTAACAGGATGGTAAAGAGGGCCCTGGATAGGAAATAGAGGGCAGGCGGCCCTTTACATATGGATAGAACATAAAGATCAACAAAACTCTCACTCGAAAGGGACGTAATTAAGTGCAAGCCATTTTCCATTTTCAACGGTAGAAAATGCTACCCTATTATATTATTATCCTCTCCACATTTCGTAAGTATTATAAGCATGAGTGGTGATAGAGGAACTCAGGACCGGTAGCGCAAGTTCGGATGTAAGGGATTCCCAATCGCATATATTAACGTAGGTGGAGTGTTGGGTGAAGGGGTAGCCGGCCCAACCAATGCTATTTGAAATTGGTGGATGCCAGGTGAGCATATCGGGACACCGGTGGAGAATAGATTAGTGGAGATTTAAATAAGATAACTTGAAAAATGTTCTGTTCTCTGAACTTGGCACCGCACCCAAGGAAGTACGGAATACATAGTTTCATGAGGGATCAAAGTAGATATTGGTACAATGGTACAAGCCTATGCAGTGTATAGTAAAATCATGAATTTATGTTTGTCTCCTTGATTGGAGACTATGGAGATCACTAGGAATCTTTCTTCTTCCGAGTGAAATATAGTGTTTTTATAAATTAAAACTTACCACTTAATTTGATAAAGTAGTTTCCAGAATCAAATATGAGTTAGAAAATATGATAACGAGCAGAGAATATACTAATACTCACCCTTGTTATTATCTTTCTTTATTAGACCCTAGTTCGACCAGGGATTATACTGAGTGGATGAAGGGCTTGCAGGCATCGATGAGGCCGTAGGAGATGAGGGCGGTTGTTACGAGGACTAGGGTGAGGTGTACACCCTATATGTTGATTGGGATGAGTAGGCATCTCTGCTGAGCAGAGCAGGTGAGAGAGGGGGTACATGTTCCACACCTTCCCTATTCAAATATTTGTATTAAAGACCATAGCCATACATGGTCAATGCTATAATAAAGAGACAGTATCTACACTATTGTTCTGCTTCATGACTCTAGTAAGGCTTATTATTTGTTAGAGTAGTGTTCTACTAAGGAAACAAATAATAATTCATTGCTTAAGTGTGATTACCCTCAAGGTAATGACATGGGGTGTCGCATATATACTTAGTTTGGCAGCATCACTGTGTTTTGTCACTGTGTGAGAAGATAAATTTACTAGTCAGAAAAGCATGCCTCTTTTAGTAGACTAAATAAGGCGTGTGAAGTTTCTCTGAAAAGGATATTGTTTGGGATCCTACATCTGGTAAAACAACTCACATTGACGGCCCATCAACCGACCCAACATCCAGTGCTATGACCCAGATGTGAAGCCTCCTTCTGCCATGCATCATTTTAAACTCATGCTTGTGGATCTAAGAGAAGGTCGTTGAGATGGCCATGGCTTCTGCACTAGTGCCAGACATGGCATTTGTGAGCTCTGTATGATGCCCTGAACATAGCCTCTGTGAGTTTCACCGACGCCCCGGCCGTGGTCTCCGTGATCTTCGTCTCCAACGCTCGGTTGGCGAGCTCTGCCAACCACGGCCATGGCCACCGCGACCATGAGTAGCCTCGTAAGCCTCATCCAAAGTCCGCCATCACCAGGGTGTGGCCGCTACAAGCACCAACTTAGCTCCGTCATTGTGGGCTCCTTGCTAGTGTCACCACGACCTACCCCAACAAACTCTACACTTTGCCACCGTCAGATACCTCCTCCACTTGTTAGGTGTGTTGCAGGCGTTCCTCTAATTGTTTAACTCATTTTGTTACATGTATTTTTGTTGCAATATTTTAACTTCATGTGTGCAACAATTAACAACAACCATTGCAACATCGAGATTTTTTTGTCAACTATATTGTAGCCCCTTTCTTCGTTTGTTGCGGGATTTGTTTCTATTTGTTGTGAATTTGTTTCTCGATTGTTACATTTTTTTATTGTGATATTTTGATTTTACATATGTAACAATCATCATAAGAATTGTAACATCGAGATTTTAAGTTATAAATATATGGTTTTTTTTGTTGCATTTGTTAGATGCAATGTGTTGTTCTCCGAGTTATTTTGGTTGCAAATGTCCTCTTAGATTGTTACATATGTGTTTTCAACATGTTGCAAATGTTATAACATCGTTGATTAATATTTTTTCAAATTTCTGTGCTAGTTTTTAAGTATATCTATGTATATAAACGAGATATATAATTTTCAAGTGAATTTTGATAAGAAACTGGATCATCCCTTTTCTATTTTTCGAGAACAAAGTTCTTATACTGTATATGTTGAAATTTTATGTTGCATATATTGTCAAGACATGTTGCACCGACATATCCATAGAAAACTTTCTATCGTATGTCCAGGCACTAGTAGCCCCGTCTGAAAATTATCTAAGCCAGGCTTCAAGTAAGAACAACGTAAATGCAGTGATCAGTAGTAACTACCCCCCCCCCCCTCCCCCCGGCGGCGCACATGCAGAACGTGGTGAATTTTTTGTTCTATCAAACAGGATAAAAGATGGAGCGTAATCAAGAAGGAATCTCCCCTGATTTTCATTTTCTTGTTCTTTTCTTTGCGTTCACATTGTGGAAGGATTGTCTAACTTGCACCGCTCTGACTTTGTCAGTTTATATCTGCAGACAAATTTGTCAGTCTTGATAACACAGTAGAAATTAAAGGCCAGAGTCCTTCTCATGGAAGGAATAATCAAAGCATGGAGGTTTATTCTTTTCTTTATGTTGGAACTAAAGGGGCGCAATATAGTTAGAACCAACAAACAAAATATGAAAAATACTTGTGAACTGTGATTCAGTGTGAATACCAGAACACTTGCAAAGTCTGTCAAAACTCTAAACGGGAAGCAGTTTTAGGCGGTTCAGTAGGAAATACCATAATGTTTAACATAATCCTGCAGCCCCCACTGCGATAAAATCCACTTTAGTCCTCGATGACCCCAACAAGTCGCTCTGCAATAGGGTGTTGTTCTGCAGACATCCGTGTCACTTAGCTGTCTTCGATTTCACACTACGTCAACGACAAACAACTGGCCATTCTATTCGTCAACCCTTTTACTCCGAACCTAGACAACCCTGCGTTTTTCACAACTGAGCTCCCGCTTGCCCACCGTTTCTATTCACCGTTTCACAACTGGCTGCACTTGTCACCCTACACTGACACACTACACTCTTTAAGGGGTGATCGAAATAGCGATGGCTTTTGGCTAAAAAAATACTATAGCTAGCTGAAAAAACACTGTAACTGAGTTAGTGGATAGTGTAGTGAATAGTGAAAAAAAAGCTGAAGCTAGAAGCTGAAGCCGAAAAAAACCGAACAACAGCGTTGTGAGAACAAGAGCTGGAACCTGGTGACTGGCCGACAAACTGGTACTCTGTACCTGTTTATTTGAAGCCCACTTTAGCACACAATGGAACTTGGAGAAACATGAAACGTGGAAGTGGACATTTTTGTGCTTGCCGACCGCCACAGTAATCCAGTGGTGATGCAGCTACAATGGGATTTTAGTGTATTCCTTCTTTTACGTACTTACATCAGGGCAATTACTTAAAAGACCAAATATCCTTGGGAGAGCTTCGTTAGCATCTTCGCCGCATGGCTAGGCTTAACAATTTCGGTCGTCAAAAAATTCCAGAGGGTAGCGAAATTACCGAAATTTCGGTTTAGATTTCGTTCAAATTTCGGTAATTTGAATTTGAATTTTGAATTTTGAGAAAAAAGGTGATCAAAGATGGTAGAAATGAACTAGATATTGGATATAGAAAAAAAATAGAGATGAAAAAATATATAAAACTTGCTCTAATATTTGCAGTTCGTCTCAAGATTTGACTTTGAACTGAGATTTCGGTCTTACAAAATAATTTTGGAGGGGACCGAAATTACTAAAATGTCGCCAAAATTGCTAACATGCGCATGGACACACGAACTTTACAGCTGGATAAAAACTTCACGGAAGTATGACGATACTTGTACTCCCTCAATTGCTTGAGTCCATTTGGAAGAACCTTGCTGCACCCCCTGGCTGTCAACACTAGCCCCAGCTTTCGTGCCAGCCGATGGGATCAGACTGTGTATTCGAAATGAAAACTGAAAAACCAATCCACTGTGAAGTGTGAACCAAACAATAGACTCAACTTTCCACTACGACGGCAAGCACACCTCATTAATCTTCTTTTGTAATTTTGTTCATTTAACTGCTATACATGGAATAAACATGATCCTTCTAATCTGGCGCGAAACAGAATGCTCAAACCAAGCACTAGTGTAATAGGCCATTGGGTTGGGCCTGAGCAGGCTGCAGGCTACAACATCAAACTTTTGGACATTTAACAACGACTGAGGCAAATTCTCTCTCAAGAAAAGAAAAGAAAAGGCAAGGAGACAAACTTTTTTTTTGTGAATCAGGGAGCTCATATTTCATTACTCATCAATAGTGGTACAATCATGAAGTAGACAACTACACAAAAAAAATCTGGTGTTTGGTTAAGCCAAGTGCACCATTGTCCACTTTCACAAGCTTGCTTAGCTCAAAGATGAGCCGCCAAGTTAGCGGTACGTCGAACAAAGCAAATAGAAAAAGAAACAAAACCCCTACTGAGCTCCTCTATCTCTGCTAGGCTTACTATACTAGGCTTAGCGAATTGGTCTCGATGATCATACCCCCACTCCGCAGAGAGCTGAACATAAAAAATTTTCCTCGTTGCCCTAGTGGGAGAGCTATCATATGATTTGAATTAAAAATTTGAAAAATACACTCAAACAGAAGGACAACCCCTGGATAGCAGGAAACTAATCCTCACACATATAATGCTATTTTTCTATCTAAATATACTCTTAATCAATTCCTCGATCATACAGCTGGGAAGAGGTAACAAGTATTGCTATTATTCTTCCAACCATGTGGGAAGTCATAAGGCTCCATTAAGGTATTCTGTTTTCTTTGACCAATTCAACAGCTAGACATTGATTTCTTTTGGGAATTCAGAATCTCAGATACGTAGACCTAACAATCTGGCAAATACAAAAGGAAGTATTTGACTACATTCTGGATAACTTTAAAGCCATGTTAAGTCAGTTGGTGCATCTTTTGGTTATTTGATTCAATGAGTCGACCGCCTGACTGTTTATCTGACCAAATCTGGTATCGTTAGTACTCTTGAAGTGCACAAGAAAACACAGTGATGATTAAACTGTAAACTTCCCAACATAACTTTATATCTGTGTAAGCATCAAAATAAAAATTTGAGCACTCACCCTTAGCTACGCAGTAAGCACAAAATGTCCATCTCAAACTCTGAATAGAACAATCAACTGCAGCAAAAATTAAAATGAGAGGCAGCCTAAATAGTGCCCTCCTCCCTATAAAACACCAACTATTTATCCATAAATAATATATTCCCACAACCTAAGGGGGTAAGGGGTACCTTTGATATTATTCGCAGAGCAAGTATGACGAAAGGGGTTTAAAACGAATGATCAATAGAAGAATAACTTCTCAAGATGAGGCCAAAACTATCTATAATTTGCAGAATCACATTGGCCAAAAGGGTTGCAAAATTATCTTCAGCACAAAATGAGCAACTCACGACAGATTCTCAGAAACACCCAAATTTATCGCATTTAATCTAAAACCACTTTGTGTTGGAACCCACAATAAGGATCAGTAAAAGAGAACCTTCCTATCTCACGCAGTAAATTAACACACAAGCATCCATGACAACACAATTCGTTTTAATTCCATATCCAATAATAGTTGAATGCCGAAAACTTGACAGCTCAAATCAAGAGTTTACAAGTAATAATGCATAATAGAACAGACAAGTTTTACAGGTGCGACTAAAATTAACACCCGATCATCCATCATAATGTACACAAACAAATTCAAACATACAATCCGATTAGCTGGAATCTAACTGAATGCAACTGCCAAATGCAGCGGGAACGGATCAATCGAGAAAGCCGGTCTTCCGCCACACGGCATTGCGTACCTGGTGGAGGTCCCTCCCCTTGAGCGTCCGCCCGGCGCCCTCCAGCACCGAGAACGTGGTCATCGGCGACTCCCGCGCCCGCGCCCGCGCTCGCGCCACCATTTCGTGCGGCGGCAGCATCTCCTCATCGTCGTCGTCCTCCGCTTCACCCATCACCGTCTCCACCAGCGGCCGCCGCAGCCGCGCTGCCGGCACATTCACCGGAGCAGACTGAGGTATATGCGGCAGCGGCGCCGCCGCAGGGCGGGGGATGGCGGGGATCATGAGCGGAGGAGCCGCCGCCGGGGAGGCGGAGGACGACGAGGTGGACGACGAAGATGGAGGCGGCGAGAGAGGGCGCCGGCACTCGGGGAGGGCGTCGAGGATGCCCTCCGGCAGGCGGCGGAGGCGGGGGAGGGGGCTAGGGTTTGCGGACCCACGGATGGATGATAGGAAGAGGGGGCGGCGCGCCGCCTGCGGCCGCTCAGGGGATCCGGATCCCGAGGCGAAGAGATCATACTCGTCGAGCTCGAAGACAGCCGAGCCGGGCTGGTCGCCGGCGGCCGCGGAGGGGAGGAAGGAGCCGAGGAAGCGCTCGGAGCTGGGCGAGCTCCTGTGGCGCGCGCGGTCCATGGAGAGGCTAGGCTGCCCGGGTGATGTTTCCGGCAGTGTCGATTTGCGCGCGAGGGAGACGTCGCTGGTGGGAGGCGGCGAGCCGGCGAGTGATCAGCGCAGTAAAAGGGCAGGGATGCGTGTCCACGGGTCTGTGGGAGTCTGTCTTGCCTAGACCTGGCCGGATAGGCGTAAAAAAGAGCTCGAGACCTGTGACTTGTGAGTTGTTCCAGCTCAATCTGCTTATTTTGGACTTAGCTTTGATCTGTTTCGATTTTTTTTTATTTCAGCTTTTAGTTTCAGTTTTTTTTTACTATTCACTACACTATCCACTAACTTAGCTACAGTGTTTTTTCAGCCAGCTACAGTGTTTTTTCAGCTAAAAACCAAAAGCCATCGCTATTCCGATCACCCTCTTACGATCGAGCTTTAAACGACTTAAAGAGTTTAATATTGAGCTCACAAGTTTCAATAAACTGAATTTGAATAGCTCATAAGCTTCGAATTTTTTTACAATTCACATACATAGTAACTCTTACCAAACTTACTGAACCGAGCTCGAATTTTTCTATTATTAAAAATTAGTGTATGTTAAATTATTTTTTACTGTTATCGAGCTTACTCGAGCTGAGTTCGAGTTTTTATTATCATTAAAAATTAATGCATATTAAATTATTTTAACTGTTATCGAGCTTATTTGAGACGAGCTCGAGTTTGGGCTGAGCCAAGCTCTAGGCTCAGACCCTAACTCAAGCTTACTCGAGCTTCCACTAAGCTCGAACATAGGAGGTCAGGCTCGCTCAAACTCGGTTCATTTACAGCCCTATGGCCACGTGGACTGGGTTGGCATGACATGAGTGCAGATAGAACCCGATTTGATTAGGTACGACTAGCTCGAATAAGTTATTAAGCCGTGCTATACTAGTCTACGTGCTTGCTCTCTGATGCAGGCACATCACGGAGAAGGGTCGGGCTCTGTCGGGCCGGTTTGGGGATGCTTAGCCAAATAGATCACCGATGATCTGTTGATTTTATTATCGGTCGTAAGTAATTTATTACTATTAATAAGTAATTTTACTATCAGTCGCTGAGTCGCAGGTATTTTACCGTCAATTTATTGGACCCCGGAGCAACAACTCATAAATTCTCTGTATAAATTGCACTAGTCCAGAATCAAGCTAGTGTATACAACGGTAACAAGGATAAATATCAAGCACAAATGATGATCTTTATTAAATAAAAGAGTATGATCTTATAATCCAAAGTTTATATCCATGCTCATTGACAAAAATAACAAAAGAAAACAACTGCGGAAGCAACTGAAGAAAGCGAAGCGTAAGCCTGCCTATAGACAGACGATAGTAAGATGCGGCCTAATCATCCTGGTTCTCACCATAGTCGAAGTCGTACTCCTCTGAGATGATGAAGTAAGGGTGAGTACAAACTCGTACTCTGCAAGTCACATTGGAAAATATAACATAATGATAAAACAACAAATAAATGCTTATATGGTTATTTGAGCAAAATCAGCATTTAAAGAAATACAATAAGTAGATTGAAATTGCTGACTTTGATACAGAAAGTAAAGACTGTAATTTAAAATATTAACGTTAGTGTAGATACCAACCTAGCACCAACCTAACCACGGGTATGCCACTTGGACTATTCTTCTCTAAAAAAATACCATATTTTTAGCTAAAACCTTTTTATGAAAAATCAAATCTAATCTGTGAAAAACCTTACTCAGCATGCCTTTGACCGTGGGCACGGCTATCTCGGATAGTTTATACACTCTGCAGAGGTGGTACAGCTTTACCTATAAGATATGATTAACTCATTGTATCGATCATTACACGCTTTCTTAGGCGTACGACTGAGTAACTATAACAAGGCTTTTATAAAGCTAAGCCTTTAACTTGGTTATGCCTCCACTAAGATTTTACCCTAATAAAAAATCCACCAGATCAGAGCCTCCTCTTGTGTCATGTGAGACTTCTTATGGCCTAGATCACGCTTACATTTAGCCTATAGCAAGACTCAGGTTGGGACCCGCTAATTAATCAGTTAGGACTACTCCATACCAGTCTTGTGATAGTACGATTGGGCTTTATAACAGTAGCTCATAGACTGGTCTTTAGCTTGACTTAGGCTGAAACTACATACCCCTTGCACCTGACAATCAACATTGTATCACAGAACAACAATGTATGCCAGCACCCACCACTTATTCATTAGCCTAATTCTAAACTAAATTTTATATTTTATTTTGAAACATTTCATAAATCTTCTTGACTCACCGAAGTCAAGAATACATTTTAAAAATTTATCATTTCATGTAAAAAAAGTTATCCCAACTTAAAGTTATATCTATGCAGGTCTAAGCATTTACTACAAAAATTCTCTAGTCATAGTAGTGTACTAACTAGAGTTTTAATTTAAGGTGACAAGATACATGAATTTATAAAGTTAAAGGAGTCATAACAAATAGGTAATAACTAAAGTAAAACTGAATTTAAAATATAGAGATTAAAAATTAAGCATGCAATATAATTAAAAATAACATAAATTTATTTGTAAACTGGGATCAACATGTTCAAGAGTGTGTGAACTTGCCTTGCTCTACAGTTTGATGCGAATCGTCATCATACAATTATCCGAAATCGTCACAGTCTACACATAAAAATAACTCTCTAAATTCAAATAAAATTCAGATGAACTCTAAAATTTGAAAACATTGCATATTTGGATAGATCTTGATTTTAGATAAATTTAGAAATTTAAATGGGTTCAATCGGGGTTAGGATGAAGGAGAATGAGCCTCTAGAAGTTTAAATTCTAAAGGAAAGAAAAATCATGATTTTTGGAATTTATTTTTGTACTAAAAAAGGATTTATGATGTCAGCATGGATTTTGGGAATTATTTTCAAAAGAATAATCAGAATTATGACGTCAACCTTGGTGTGACTGACACTGACTGGTGGGCCTGGTTTATCGTAGACCAGGTCCATGGACCATGGACCGGCTGAGGTGGCAGGAAGGGTGATGTGGCGTACACGTGGCAACTAACAGGGTTGATTTGCTGACATGGCACCCAGGGGCGCAAACATGGCCTGGGAGGGCTTCGAGGGCTGACGTGGCTACCGTGTGGCGGCTGGGCATTGAGATGGTGCGCTATGTGTCGGCCACCTCAGCCGTGCCGTATGACGTGGACATGCCGGCGAGGGGCATGCTGGGACCGAGGGTTGTCGACGGTACGGTCCACGGCGGCAACCGGCGAGTGGCACGTTAGAGAGAGGGGAGCGAGGGGAGTCTATTGGTACATAGTTGCCTTACCGGAGGTGGTCAAAACATGGTTGGCAACGAGGTGGAGCGGTGGCGGTGCTCGGGCTCTGGCGGGCGCGATGCTCCAACGGTGTGCTCGGACGGTGGTAGGGTCGCTGAGCTTACTTTACATTCATTTGAGGTAGTTGAGACAAATTAAGTGTATTTCATTGTAGATTGATCATTGGCACTTAGATCACCGTCAAGCGAAGTTTTGCTTTGTTACTATTGGTGCTTACCGGCACCTAGATGGCTTGGCGGGAGCTTGCGACATAACCTCCACAAGAAGATTGTGAAGAGGCCCAGCGCTGCCTTATGAGTGGTTTGATGTCCACTATCTCCGGAGCAGAAGAAGGACAACTAGTAGTGGATTGAGGAGCAGGGCTTAATTTGTGAAGCTGGTCTAAGTCGCTTGGGTTTTCCTCAACATAGACTAGTGAAGACTGGCAAATCTTCGACACCATAGGAAAAACTTCCCTTGTCATTTGGTTATTTTTTGCCTCTACTTTTTGCACTTGTATTTCTAACATATTGTGATTGTTGAGATTGTAGTATATGTTTGTGCTGAGATATATTTGTAGAGGCTTATCTTTTGTGCCTTTGCCATACTAGAATTGCGTAGGTTTGAATTGTGATATGAATCTTGCTTAGCTCTAAAATTGTGGTAATTAGTTTTAGAAAGCAATAATTTTTAGAACCTCCTATTCACCGCTCTCTAGTCAGTTATTCTTGATCCTATAGTTCACGCAGATGCAGAGGCTCGAGTTGGTTGCACATGCTAGATGTCGAGGTTGGTGTCATGCCTGCCCTCAATCAGGCAGTTTAGCTTGGCGATTATCTTCTTGCATTACTCCTGGATTGTCTCCTTCGGCTCCTTGAGGGCCAGTTCCTTGAGCTCGTCACACATCGCTTCCTGAGCTTCGGTGGTCGAGGTCGTGAGTGATGCCGTCTTTGGGGGTAGTTGTCGTGATTGGCGCGTCGGTGTTCTGGCTCAGTCCTAGTGTTGAACACCTAGAGGGCGTCGTGGAGTCGAGGCTACTGGTGGCAGTGTCTCGCACTGTTGTAGCCTGGGTGGCCACTGGCGAGGGAGTAGACACCACTAAGGTCATGAGTGACGCGGCCGCTAGGGTGATCATGGTCATCAACGCGTCGGTGTCATGGCTCGGTCCTAGCATTGAACACCTGGTGGGCGTCATGGAGCCAAGGCTGCTGGTGGCAGCGTCTCATGCCATTATAGCCTAGGTGGATGCTGCAAGGAAGTAGACACTACTGGAGTGGACGCCACCATCGGTACACGAGCATCATGGTCGAGACCCTCCATCGAACACTTTACAGGCGTCACCATAGTGCTATCGGTAGGAGACAACAACATGTGCTGGATGTCCAGCCAATAGCAGTCATCGTAGATGCAGTGGCCATGGAAAGGCTTCTCGAGCTCTTGCTTCATCGTGACCCAACCAGAAGAAGATAAGCTCCCAAACACGATATGTCCTTTAGAGTACGTACACCTAGGGGTGAAAACGGATCAAATTTGTCGGATATTACTCATTTCATATTATATACTATATTTTTTTTCTCGGATTCGGAGTCGAATACGAATAGTACCGGATAGGAATACGAATTCGGGTAGTGTCGGTCACAAATACGGAACAAATACGGAGCAATTGCGAATACGATAACGAATATCTAATAGGATATTACGTAGGAATATAAATGGCATATATAGTGCGCACGATACCCATCATGTATTTCTAAAAAAATTGGTAGGTTTCTGGTAGGAAATATTTCAAAGGTGGCTCCACTAGATTTCTTGCACTTCCAGAAAACTTATTTGGATTTTATTGGATTTGTTGGAATTTATTTACATTTTTCTAGATTTTATTTGAAAGCATAGAGTAAGAAAACTTATTTTAACTATTTTCTAAAAGATAAAAATAGTTTATATTATTTTCCCAGAACTCTCCTAGATTTATAGTATTTTGTGAATTTTTTGGAATTTTTTAAAGTTATTTGCATTTTATTGGATTTGTTGAAATTTATTTGGATTTTTCTAGATTTTATTTGAAAGCCTAGAGCAAAAAAAACTTATTTTAACTATTTTCTAAAAGCTAAAAGTAGTTTATGCTATTTTCCCAAGTTCTCCTAGATTTATAATATTTTGTGAATTTTTTAGAATTTTTCAAAGTTATTTGCATTTATTAGATTTGTTGGAATTTATTTGGATTTACTAATAGGCTGATGGGCATCTTGGGTTGAAAATGATGATTTGGCTGATGGGCCGAGTATCCGATAAATATATCTGGGTATTATCTGATAAAAATATCAGATAGTATCCGTATCCGTCGGATAGTCCGCTTCCGATTTCGATTCCGTATCCAAAAACAACTATTCGAATTCAACTCCAAATTCGACAATTATCCGACATGACTACCCAAATTCGATCTGACTCGAATTCGGCGGTTGGTCGATCGGGAGATATTCGATCCATTTTCACCCCTACATACACCTTCTTAGCATCATATGGGTTGAAGACTTGGTGAAGAAACTCCTTGATCACTGGGTAGAGTAGGTGGCTTACCGTGACGTGAAGAATACCTCCGGTGGGCGCTTCTTGGTGCCTTGACAATTCTGCTGAACAGGTGCTAGGCAACCAACACTGATACCAAATGTTATGATCCTGCCTTGCGAGATACAACCGCACTAGTAATTGAGGAGGAATCAGAGGGAATTGGATAGATTTTAGACATGAGTAGCAGGGGATTAGGTATAGGCAGCAAGAAAGAATGGGATACAGGAAACATACAGAGGAGTCGAGGGAGCAACAAGGAAGAAAGGCTATGCCTTTGTTCTAACATGTTATGTTGTTCGTTCCTTCCAGTTGAGTAGGGTTGCTATTGCCTTTGTACTGAACCACCATCCAACTTGGGCCATGACTTGGTTTCCCTTGTAACTCCTTGGCCCACTACCCATGACACCAGGTTGGTCCATGACAATGCTCTAGTTCATATATTGTTAAAATTAACGCTTTAATTTTTTTTTGTTAAAATCAATACGATGTAGTTCTTTTTAAACTAATTACTCCCTCCAGTCACAAATATATGTCATTTTGGACATTGGCACGATTCTCAAAAATGCAACTTTGACCATTAATTTATATTGTAATAAATTTATAAAACCCAATAATATTGTAATATTATGAAAGTACTTTTTGAGACAAATCTATACATATGATTTTTATGTATCCAATCTAAATATTTAAAAAGATATCAATATTCAAAGTTTTAAAAGTTTGACGGTACGTATCCCAAAAAGACGTGTATTTATGACTGGAGGGAGTAATATAGAAGCCAATTCATAGAAAACATGAAGCATGCATTGCATTGAGTAGTAGTATCAAAAATCCGATATTGTAAGATGTGTAGAGAAGTATCATGGAGGTAAACAATGGGAATGATTGGATGTTTACACGAGATAGCTTATCTCATGATGCAAGTATGCAATATCTACGAGAGAGTTTAATGGTTGGTTGCCTGCATTGGATGAGTGAATACATGTCGATAGATGTCAGAAGCATTTTATGTAGAATAAATATATAAATCGACTTGAATATGTTTATACCAAGCTAGTAAAGAATACAATTATGGGCCAGAGAAGTCAAAAGCCAAATCGAATTACATGGCTATGGCAACGGCTTATACAAGACACTTCTGGCTCACCTCCTCTATTCATCCCACTGCATCACGCACTCCACATCCACGCTAGGGTTCCACACCGCCATGCCTACCCCCTGCCTGCCTCGGCCGGGCCTCCTTATCGATCAACCCTGGCCCCATCGCCCCTCCTAGCCTGTACCACCGCACCCTTCCCCGCCCGATCGCTTGTGCAGAGATCTCCACCAGTGCCACCTTTCTCAGCATTAGCGTCTGTCTCCATGTTGGCGTCAATGTCTAGGCCACCCTCGTCATCCAACATGGCCTCTAGCTCCGCCTCCTCCTTGAATGCTACATCCACCCCCATGTAAGAGTCGACGTCAAACGTGCCTCCCTCACTCTTGGTGTCAGCCAGCTAGAGCTGTAGCCCATCTTGCCTCCCACTAGAGATGTTGGTCCTCAGTGTTAAGGTAACTGTTATGTCTATTTACTCTTGAAATCCATTTCCATTTTTGCTCGATCCATGTTGCAATGCTTCTTGTGTGCTATTGAGTTGCGTTGTGATCTCATGGCTGCTGGTCTTTTCTTTCGGCTGTTCCAATCGGTAATAGATGGGCAAGTCTCGTTGTCCCACTGCCATTTAGGACGATGTCACCCATATCCCATGGGCTATCTGAATAGGCGTAGCTACAGCAATCTAATTAGGGAATTCAAAGAGCGCACTGGCAGAGAGTACACAAAAAATAGTTCATGAACTAATGGGACACACTGAAGCATGACTACATGCAATGGAAAACCTTGAAACTCAATGCGTCATTGTTAGGAATTGACCCAAGTACAGGGTCCATCGATGCTGGCAATGACTGGTGAGAGTGGCAGAACATGGTATAGAGCCTCATACAATGTTTGTTTCTTGAGCTAATTGCAATGTCTTTCCCATTTCAAGCATGGAGGGGATGCATGAAGTTCAAGAATGTGTCGTTGTTTCACGAGAACTTGATGGAGGTGATCTTTTGTGACACACTTTGCACGAACGAGCATGTTGCGATTCCTGGAGCGAGTCGGATCAATGTGGACTCTATCTCTGACGATGACATCAGTGCACAACAGTTTAGTTCAGTAAGCTCATTGTGCAAGAGGGATTGCAAGTAGACCACAACCACATCTGGCTGTGAGTCCAAGAAGTCCTAGGGCAGCTCGGCCGATGAATGCATGGAGCACATTTTGTGACATGTACGTGAGATCCATCACAAGTTGTGCTGCCTTCGTCAGTGTCCAGCAAGAAGTCGTGCACAAAGAGGTAGCCATGTTGCTTGACTTGGTGATTGCTGACAGGTACCTCGAGGGCACGAGCGGGCACTTCTACACATGTGCTTTGTTCACGAAGAGAAAATATAGGGAAGTCTTTATGATGTTGTGAACATAGGAGGGACACGTCTATTGGCCAGGCAGGATGTGGCCGATCTACTAGGCACGTGGTAGGGTGGGTGGACTCTGATCGTCCATGTTCACTTCACCTAGTATTGTAGTGTTGTGGTGTTGGCATCTCCCTATGTCAACCGGTGTTTTCTTTTATGGACTGCATATGTAGAGTTCGCATTAGACGTCTATGTGTGTATTGTTGAGTTCAATTGAATCGATTGCATATGCATGTCGAGCTCATTCTGGTCTTCATTCGCTTCCTTAATTAGATGTTGGACTTTCATTCTGTCGGTTGTTGTGGGTGTTGACACATTTGTTCTTGTCAAATAATTTGTTTGTACAATGTGCATGTTGAGTTTGTTGGGTTTATGCTTCTAAGTTGGTTCTTACTATTGAGATTGTTGATATTTGCTAATTACATTCGAACTATTATAGCTCTTTAGTAATGAAATGATGGTTAAAGTTGCATTGTTCTTTTTGCAGACGTGCTATGTTAGGCCATGAAGGCGACAATAGTAACGATGATGGCATCCCACCCCCCTTGTTGGAAATGGCTATGATAAGAAGTTTTGCGGAGATAGCCCGTCGTCATCCAAGAGGCCTCACCGTGAGCCCATACAGACTGGACTTGAGTAGGTTGACAAGCAGCTTGCGTCACCTCAGTTGTTCCATGACATGTTAAAATGGAGAGATGTTTCCAAATACTACACAACACACTTGTCACACACTATGGATTGCAATTGTCACCCGACATGACCTCCATGGAAGCATTGGCAATGTTCTTACGGACGGTGGGAGCGCCACAATCCAATAGTTAGGTTCAAAATAGGTTTGCACATTTGGGGTTAACCGTTAGCTTGAAGTTCCATCATATCCTTGATTGCTTGTACACCATGTCGGTGCACAATGTGGAGATGATAGATCCAACTTTCAGTACTGTGCATGAAAGATTGAGAGATCCAAGGTTTTATCCACACTTTAGTGGAGCCATAGAAGCCGTCGATGGGACGCATATTCCAGTGACGGTGCTGAGCGACTACGAGTTATGCACACAAATCGACACGGTTATATGAGGTAGAATGTGATGGCAGTATATGACTTCGACATGAGGTTACATTCGTAGTCATCGTATGGCCCGGTCAGTGCACGACACGTGCATTCTACTGGACATGTTGGTCAGTTATGCGCATGCATTTCCACATCCTCTGCTAGGTGACTATCCAACTATGTCAATTCCTTCATTCTCATCAATTTGTGTCTCTCAATCTCACGCACACCTCCTGTATTGGTATCATAGGGAAGAATTACTTAGTCAACTCAACATATCCTAACAGGATAGTGTATCTAGCACCATTCAGGAACCAGCGATATCACGTAGCAGAGTTTGCAAATGGTGGTCGGGCATGCAGGTGCAAGGAGACCTTTAACTACCACCATTCCTCCCTGCGCAACATCATTGAACGTGCATTCAGGGTGTAGAAGATGAAATGGCACATCCTAGAACATATGTTGGCCTTACACAATTTCATAATAGATAGTAGGTCACACGATGGGGATTTCGAAAATCCCCACTTGGGCCCTGATTACGTAGGATCTGAACTGGACATCACTTCTGATGCGGGTATACTTCCATCGAGGGATGTAGGTATGGATCACGTACATAATGCCATTGCGGACACTCTCACCGCACGACATCATTTCGATTGCCCTATGCTGTGTGTGTATGTAAGGAAGACATGTGCGCGTGTATGTCTGAATTGAACTCATATGTAAGGGCTGCATGTATGCTTGTATATTTGTATTTATGTACATATACTTGTAACAAACACATACTTATCAAAGTTCGTATGTATGTATGTTTGTGTGATGTACACGAGTCGCTTGTGCATTGCAATTTGTTCCTAATTGTCCACGAACCAATACGCTTGTTAAATCAACAAAAAGTCGAAAGTCATCAATAAAAAAACGACTTTGCGTCAGCTATTATTATTTAGCAGTGCAGTTATAAGCTATCAACAAAAGTAAAAAGAACAACCCCTATATCGAATAAACCAAGCAAAACTTAGCCTTGCAAGATAGATAAAGGGAAAATAGTATGACCAGTATTTAGGCCATATTTGAAACATGTGAATTTTCCTCGATTTCTATAGAAATTGTACTGTTTTCTATAATTTGTTTCCTTCTAAACGGAGCCTTAAAGCGGGTCGTGGCACGGTGGCAGACCAACTGGCTAACCCTGGACTGAAACGGATTTGCTTAGGGCCGGGCCATCCGAGCATCTGCGACCCGATCCAATAACACACGCCTCCCGTCACTAACGAACTACCCAACACAAAAGCGCTCACGAGAAACTTAAAAAGAAAAATCCTTTTCTCTTGGTTCCCAAGTCGTCCTCTTCTTCCCGTAGCTTCGCCGTGCCGCACCGAGGAGACGAGGCCTCGCCGGAAAGCTCGCCATGATCTCCGCGGTAATTGCGCTCACCCGCCCCTCCACTGCTTCTCTTCCACCGCATCAACGGCCTTTCGCGCGCCTGGTTGGTAATTCGCACTGAATCTATCTATGCGCGCTCTCGCAGGAGAGGAGCCAGACGCAGAGCCCGCGGTCGCCGGCGGCGGCGGCGGTGGCGCCGTTCCTGTCAATCTCCGTCATGGATCCCGTCAAGATGGGCGGCGGCGTCCAGGCCTACATCTCCTATCGCGTCATCACCAAGGTCACCTGATTCGTTCTCCGTTCCCAAACTCCAAACCTGCCTGTTACTTCGATTTAGTAGTTTTTAATATTGTACTGTTCGATTCGATTTTTTGCTTATGTCCATACGGCGATGCCAAATTTTAGAGCAATTTTTGCACGGCACGAGATGGCAGTGGGAGAGCTGGAACAGTGGAACTCAATTTTTGGACTATGATTTGCTTATATTAGATCCGAAACTTAAAATTATTAACTCTTAGTAATAAATGAACTCGGTGGTTTGCAAACTCTTATTATGGCCTTCTAGATTCCAGTAGGAAGCTTTTAATAGATGTTCCGTAATTTGTACAGCTAAGGGGGTGATCGGAATAGCGATGGCTTTTGACTTCTGGCTGAAAAAACACTGTAGCTGGTTGAAAAAACACTGTAGCTGAGTTAGTGGATAGTGTAGTGAATAGTGAAAAAGAAAATGGCACATCACCCCTAAGTATGTGTCGGGGAAAAGAAAATGGCACAAAATCGAATAGTTCTGATTTTCTGAATGTTGACGTGAAGGAGCTATAGAGAGCAGCTATGGAGCATCAGGACAATATGTCAGTATGAAGAGGGTAGTCTAATGGATTGTAATAAATTGGTTGTGAGTTTCAGATTTGGGGAAAAATTATATTCACTTATAAATAAGGAATCGAATAGTTGAAAGTTTTCATTCAAGCAACCAAACAAGATTATTGTGGGGAATGACATGGCAATCATGTAACCTGCCAAATGAGTATGCAATTTTTTTGTTCTGTTCTATTGCTACTTTACTTCCATTTGTGTGGATTGAGTAAACCTGCAACATTTGCTTTACGTTTCATTCTCCCTCTTTGTTTTTTTGGGCTTGAATGCTATCTCCCTCCATAAGTTGTAGCCCAAAAGAACATGCCCATCATATTGACTGCTTTGAGCAGATATTTAGTTTTTGGCCATATCATGATTTTGCTGCTATTATTTTGCTAATTTGGTATCATTTGTTCCTGTAGACTAACCTACCTGAATTCAAGGGACCAGAGAAAATTGTTATCCGGCGCTTTAGCGATTTTGAGTGGTTGCATGATCGGCTTGCTGAGAAGAACAAAGGCATTTTTATACCTCCCCTTCCAGAGAAGAATGCTGTTGGTAATATGGCAAATTATAGTTTTGTTAACAACCTATTTCTTATATCCTCTCTAGAACAGAACAATCTCTAGACTACTAAACTGTGGTGTCGGCAATGTGTTCCCTTGCTTACTGGGGTGTTGTTATTTTTCTTTACCCTTAGAGAAATTCCGGTTCAGCAAAGAGTTCATTGAATTGCGGCGTCAAGCTCTGGACCTATTCATCAACAGAATAGCTTCACACCCTGAACTTAAGCAAAGCGAAGATTTGATGGTATTTTTGCAGGCAGATGAAGAGGTAAAGTATTTGCATGAGCCGAGTGCCAAATTTTCCTTGTTAGCTTTGAATCCATATAATTATATGTTTTTTTGGCTAAGTTTTCTTGCATAAATTCTTGACTCTTCAGATCTATGTTACATATACTTTGTGACATATGAATGATAAGTTGTATGGAAAGTTCTATCATATATGTCCTTAAGGTAGCTGTTAATAGTCAACTGTTGGGCCAACTGACGTATGCGTGCTTTATATTGCATCTATGGTTTGCAATGTGATCATTTTATTTGATTTTACACTGAAAGTTCCACCAGAACAAAATAAAGCAATTTCACTGCATAACTAAAAAGAGCCCACGAGATACTCCTGTCGTGAATGTGCGATCATTTGAATCAATATCGTGACTTCAAGTGCAGACTGTGCAATAGTTGCTTGCAATCTTGTGCATCATAAGGTTGATCCTCGGTTAGTTGTTTTCTTGGAACTTTCTATGTTCATGGTTTCATGCCTTATATATCTCTTCTAATTTTACTAAAGAATTCCTTGTTAGTTACTTTTGATAGTTCCTTCAGCTCATATTATTGTTTTGTTTTGCCTGAGTGTCAAGCAGAAAATGGATAGGGCAAGGTCTTATGAGACTGGTATATTCAAGAAGCCTGCAGATTTCATACAGATGTTTAAGGTATCTCTCCAATGTCCAGCAAGACATTCTTGATATTACCTGAATACTGCCTTTGATAATAAGATTATAAATGAATGTCATGGTGTCAACTCTCCCTTTTCCTGTCAATATTGAAATTTCACTTACTGATTAATAATCGGTGACCATTTTTTTAGGATGTACAGTCAAAAGTCAGTGATGTTGTTCTGGGAAAAGAAAAGCCTGTGGAGGAATCTACTCCTGAATATGAGAAGCTTAAACATTACATTTTTGAGCTACAAAATCATTTAGCAGAGGCCCAGAAACAAGCATTCCGCCTTGTGAAAAGACACAGAGGTACATATGTTGATCTTAGAAAAAAAATAAACCCCTTTTTGATTTTATCCATATTTTAAGATTCTTTGCAAGTTTGATGGTCCAATCTCATGGTAAGACTTTGTTAGTGACAGTCTGAATCTGCAATGGCAGTAAAAATTGTATGCTTGCTCAAATTTTAGTCTTTCAAAATAAAGAAATAATTGACCTGGTGCATGATATCATAATGAGCACAAGCCTGCTGCTCAGGGGCATCAACTATATCTCAACTTCCTCTCTTGCTTATGTAATTTTGTTACTAGATTGTAAGATCAATTACACAATCCTGATTTTCATTTTTTAGAACTTGGGCAATCTTTGGCGGACTTTGGGAAGGCGATTAAGCTTTTAGGTGCTTGCGAAGGGGATTTCATGGAAAAGGTGTTTTCTGAAGTTGGTTCGCGGTCAGAGATGTTGTCTGTAAAGCTTCAAAGAGAGGTAATCAATAAAATCTATATTTCCACTTGGAATTAATTACAATATAACCATCCCTTTCAGGGTTTCTATAATCTAATGATGTCAACATTCTGTTGCTATAGGCAGACAATCTTCTCTTTAAATTCGAAGAACCTTTGAAAGATTATGTGCATGCTGTGCAGTCAATAAAAGTTAGTATTTTCTTTCCCTCGCCGTGTATTAACTGTAAATAGAGAATTGTTTATAATGTTGAGGAAATGCCAATAAAATTGAGGTCATGACTTATCTTCTCATGTTCTTGACAGGCAGCTATGGTGGACCGAGCCAATGCTTTCAGGCAGCACTTTGATTTAGACCAGGAGAGGAAGTATAAAGAGCTTAACCTGTATGTTTTGCATATTGTATTTACCAATTTCGTGCGCAGTGACAGTGGATCTTAATTAATGAGGAAAATTTTCCTGAGCATGTGTCTTCACCTTTAGGATAATACCTAAGCAAGCTTGGACCCTTCCAAATTAAAGATCCTTATGATTGAATAATCGAATCCCTAATCTCATAGCACAACACAGGGTCTAAGATCCTTGTAATGTTGATTTCATGGTTGTTCCATACACCTGAAAAGTTTCTAATCCTGTTCTTACTGCAGTGAAAAATTGAAGTTCATGTACCCTGAGAAGTTTTCCGAAACAGAACATGAGTTCAGAGAGGCAAGTTCTTTTTCATTTTGAAGGAACTCTTAGAAGTGAAAAGAAATTGTGAATGAATAATTGTTTTGACTAGTTTTTTTAGACGTTTCTGACTAATGTTTTGTTGTAAGTAAATGCAGTTGAAAGCAGACAGCGAGGAGGCTACGAAGAGGTTTGAGCACATAGTTAGTGTAATGAATGAAGAGCTTGCACGTTTCCAGGAGCAGAAAACAGCTGATATTGGACTTGCATTTCATGAATTTGCCAAAGGTCAAGCAAAGTTAGCTAAAGATATCGCTGATGCATGGCGTAGCATACTCCCAAAGCTCGAAGCTTGTTCCACATCATAAACGTAATATGTTAGCTCATGATGTTTGAGATAGTGGTGGGCGCTTGGCGAGTTTTAGGCTGTTTTTCCCCCAGCCAACCTTGACACCGGGTCATGTATACTTGAAAGATGGTTGTAAAATGCACCATTTGTTAGATTTAGTTGACATCATTTCTTGCTGTCCGAGTGTGTGTATCCTACTATTCTTCGACATGTCAATCTAGCCACTGGAATCTCTTGAGAAGTATCATGAATAAAGAAAAAAATTGTTGGAGCTTGGTTCCGTTTCCTGTCACACTCAAGGGATTTATATCTTCATTTTGGCAATGGACACCAGGGAACTAGAAAAACAAGATTTATAGATTTGTAAGTTGCAACAACAAAGAATGCAACCCGGCATCATGTATTCGTGTTTCCTACACCGTCAAACTTGTGCAATTTCAAGAGACTTTTGGAGCGCCTGCAGGAGACTTCTGATGATCCGCGGCTCCCCAGGTGGCACTAGAGATGGCAACGGGTACCTGAAATCCGAGTATCCGATAAGTTTTACTCTATAAGGAGGCGGGTATGAAAAGATATATTCACCCGCGGGTATGCTAATAGGCAAAAACCTCTACCCATCGGGTATGTGAGTGCGGGTGCGGTATATAATACCCGTACCCGCATACCCACGGGTAAAATATACCCGGCTAGGTATATCCTAGAGATAGCAACGGGTACATATACCTGTGGCCTATATATATATTCGAAACGAAGCCGATAGAAATACCCACGTCCGTATATACCTGTGCCCCGTATATACCCTTATTAATTCGGGTACGGATTACCCGTCGGGTAAAAATATCCGCGCGGGTGCCGGTATGGGTAAGTTTCTATACCCGTGTGCGGGTACGGGTATCATGACGGGTGCGGGTGCGAATATCGGGTACAGGTATGAGTTAGTTATACCCAGTGAGTATTTATCCGTTGCCATCTTTAGGTGGCACCAGTGTCACAACCCTCGATCTGAAGCTCTGAACCGTTGGTGTGTAATTACATAATCTCGACCGTTTACTTCTGGTGCAGAGATCCAAGTTAATAACCTATTAATAGAGTAACTTTTTGCTTAATGGGTTTTTAAGCACAAGGTACTTAACAACACATTAATAAAGTAATTTTCTAAAAGTGTTTACAAATGACAGTTTGGCCGAGTGGTCTAAGGCGCCAGATTTAGGCTCTGGTCCGAAAGGGCGTGGGTTCAAATCCCACAGCTGTCATTATTTTTTTTCCCTTTTGTTTGCTGCCTCTTTCTAAACTCCCGGACTCTTCGGCAGCCATCACCCATCGCTGCGTTGCGTTGCCGTCGCGACCTTGGCGAGAACTCCTGCCAAGCGAGCGATTGGCCATGGCGGCATCTCTCCAAGCCTCGTCGTCCTCTCTCCGCTCGCGCCTCGTCCGCCGCTTGGTCTCCGTGGCGCCTCCTCTCCTCTTTCGTCCACTCGGACGCCTTTCACCAAACCGAAACCCTCGCCTTCGACGAGATCCAACTGTCCCCCGAGAAGCCGTCCACTGCTACCGCCTTCGTCCTCCTCGGCTCCGGCCGAAACTGGCGCTCCTTCGCCCGCGCCCTCGCCTCCGAACTCCGCAACCGATCCCCTTCCGACGGTAACCTCAAACCGCAAATTTTCCCTTTAATATTAAATTCTCATACTAAGGTCTCATAATTTCGCACTATTTATCTGATTGCGGTGATATCTAACGAGAAAATAGTTCAGCGTTTGTTCGTAGGTAGGGAGGGAATCGTTTAGAGAGCTGAATTTTGTGGCGTGTATGTGTTTGTTTGTTTGTAGAGTGGAGGATGGTTCTTATGGATTTGTGGAACCACGGGAGGTCGGCCGGGATCAGGCCGCACGACATCCCACCGTAACTTGACGAAGATCATGTAGGCGTGAACTCGGTGGCGTCGGCGCGGAGGCGGAGGGGGAGGCCGGAGGCGGTCGGCGCGGAGGCGGAGGGGGAGCCGCAAAGGCCGGAGGGGGAGGCAGGAGGCCAGAGCCCGGAGGCGCATCCGCCTTCGCCAATCGCCAGTCCATTCGCCACTGCATATATAGATATGGAAGATGGAAGCTAGCTTACAGGAAGGCCTGCGGCCAGTCCATGTGTGGATCGCCAAGCGAGGAAGCAGCATCGGATAGAGGCTGATGAGTGTTACTGCTCCTGTGGGGGTCTTGGAAGGTTATGGAGCTCGTCGACTCGGCGACGGTGGGGGACGTCCAGCCACCGGCAGCTGTGTCCTTGAGCGGCGCGGCCGAGCACGCCGATGTGCCGCGGCTCCTCTGAGAAGTACTCCACCATTCGTCAGCCATGGAGATGAAGGGATCTCTCTCTTATTGATGTGGTGTTGTTTCGATCGCTTGAGGTGTAGTAGTAGGTTGGATGGATGGAACGGGGGAACTGGAGGATAGCAATCTGGGACGGTACTCGGTACTCGGTAGGAGCGGGCAGCGGCGACTGAGGTCTGAGTACTGACCGAGCCACCGAGGGGCGACCGATCGCTGTGACTGTGAAACCTGTGCTGTGAACTCGTGATTCGTGAAGTACTGGCGTCTGGGCGTTTTAGTGATTCGTAGAGTGAAATTGGTAATTAAATTTAGTGATTTAGTGGTATATTTTTATTTTATTTTTAATATTTATGAATATTTATAATTTACTATTGTATCACTAAATTTGATATTTATTATCTACAGATCGGTACTCACATATTTATAAATATTCGGGGGGCATATTATCTATTAGCAAGGTACTAAATTTATTGTATTGTATATTTCAATTTGTTTTCTTTCTATTTACGTATGAATTTGATATTCTAATGGCAAAAAACTACTAGATGTACCTTTGGTATGTTTATATTGTACTATAGATTTAACAGTAGAATTTTCCTCTATTTTTATTCTGAATTCGCCACTGACGGCAAGGGACCTAGCTGATTTGATGAAGGCCCGGGCTGGTCATGGCCGGATGTTGTCGTGGGTCAACCATGGGAGGAAAGGCGCTTGATTTTGACTATGGAGAGTCGGCTATTCTTCCCAAACAGGTGCAAAGAGTAATTTTTAGATTTCGCATGGTTCATTCTGACATACTTGTTCTTCTGCATACATTGTTTGGATTTTATAAGTGAAAATAGATGTAGATACCCCTCTCAATACTTCTGTACACAGGTTTATTTACAAAGATATCAAAGGTGATGCGGAAAACAAGAATTGTGTGATTCTATATGTGACAAGCATACATTGAGTTGCGTACTCGGAACTCTAATCTAGCATCTCAGTACATACTACTACAGAAATTATAATCACAGACGGTTCTAAAACGTCATCACAGACAGTTTTTTGAACCGTCTAAATTTATAGGTCAGTGATAATCGAAAATTATCACAGACAGTTTGTGAGCCGTCTGTGATAAATACAATACAGACGGTTTGTAACTAGAACCGTCTGTAAAAAATACTATCACAGACGGTTCTATATATACGGTTCTAAGTTTAGAACCATCTATGATGTGTAAATATCACAGACGGTTCTATTTTAGAACCGTCTGTGAAAAACACTATCACCGTCTGTGATGTGTGATCACATATGGTTTATACTACAAAATCGTCTATGATAGTTTATTCTATAGCTAAATTTTTTTTTTCTATTTTTCAGTTAACCTCAGGAAATGTTAGCTATGCTTTTTGAAAACAAGCAAATACGATATCAAACATAGCAGAAAATATTTTATTTCCATTACAATCTACCATTACAACATCACAAGATTACAATCCACCATTACAACATCATAAGATTACAATCCACCATTACAACATCACAAGATTACAGTCCATCATTACATAGCAGAAAACAATGGAGGCTACGATGAAGAGAACAATGAAAGCAACATAACAGAGAACAATCCATCATCACAAGCTTGGGTAGGCCTTCTTAGCAACTGCCTCACTGTAAGCTCTCAGGCAATCCTAAACCCAACAAAGTAGCAACAATGGAGGCTACGATGGAGACCTAAACCCCACAGAATCAAATATTTGAAGAAATAATGGAGGGAGGAAGCGGGAAATAATGGAGACCTAAACCCCACAGACGCATTTGAAGGGAGGAGGTAGATGGGTTCGGGTGAGGGGCGGGAAATATATCATAGACGGTTCTTAATTAAGAACCATCTGTGATATTGCCAATATCACAGATGGTTCTTAATAAGAACCGTCTGTGATAGTCCGTCTGTGATTGTATTTAATACAGACGGTTTTTGGCGTCTAATATAAACCTTTTTTGTAGTAGTGACAACTCTAGAAAATTTATTGTGTATCATCTGTCACAAAGATACAGTATGTCTTGTACTCGTAGTTCATTGCTTGGCATCCTTTCTTTCTTCTTATGGTTGGGAAAGATTGTTCAGTGCAGTTGGTCATGCCTACTGGCTTCTGCGCATTTCTCGATCATGAGGAGAAATAATATGTATCACTGTTATATGTTTCCTTTGATGCAGAACAGCTCTAGGTGCTTGATTCTGTCCCTGGACAAGTAGAAACAGATAACAGTGATGAAGTTTAGCGGGTTCTGCAAACATTAGCAAGTCTTCCTTCATCACTTCCATCACGCAAGTACTCTCTTTCCTTGCCTCACTGAGATTTATTTATCCTTGCTACCTGTTTCATTTAATTTATGAATTTAAAGTATTTGATTCAATCTGTTCTCTTTTTTTTTTTGGAATAGACAGCATTGACCCCTGGCCTTAACACAGATCGTTTCGGTTTTTTTCGGCTTTAGCTTCTAATTTCAGCTTTTTTTCACTATTCACTACACTATCCACTAACTCAGCTACAGTAAAATTTTAGCCAAAAGTCAGAAGTCATCGCTAAAACGATCACCACCGTAACAACACTTGAGCAAACATTAATCACACACTTACACTAAGGTACATGTGCAAACAATGCAGCGTATAACTACATGGATGCAAGCACTAACGACACCCACATATAGAATAACAGAACAAGTAAAGGATAATTTGTTATAGTTCTAGTTAATATGCATTCCAAAACCACTACACAACTGTAGGCTACGACATGCATAATCATGCGCAGAAAGGATGTGCATGGAATCAAAATTTGGCTAGAACTTTTGTAATACCTGCTGTATTAGCTTGGATAAATGTTTTACAGCTCAAACATTTCATG
This sequence comes from Melocanna baccifera, assembly GCA_036346265.1. Lineage (NCBI taxonomy): Eukaryota > Viridiplantae > Streptophyta > Magnoliopsida > Poales > Poaceae > Melocanna > Melocanna baccifera. Next base: position 39,269,567 of record CM070677.1, read on the forward strand.
AAGTAGTTTTTTTTCACTCAAAGCACCAGAATAACCTTAGACATGCCTTGCATTTCAAAGGTCAAATGGCTCGGTTACTTTGATGCTCGGGATAAATAGTGTTTAATGGCCAAACTGCAGATATTGGTCCTTGACGTGTAAATCTGTAATACTTCCAATGAGCAAGAAGTATAGTCCTGTTAACTATAAAATTGTTGATTGATGCCTGCCTGGCTGCCTCGTCCAATGATTACCTTGCACTGTAGATGCAATCATGCAAGCAACCATAGTGTTGAAGCCTTGAAGGATATAAAATATTTCGTGTAATGATTACCTTTCATTGTTTAGCCCGTACCACAACAGTGAACTAGCTCTCGTGTAAGTTTGTATCATTCATGAACATAAAAAATTGCTTGTTTATGTTAATCATACAGCTGTATATTTAATGCTTTGCTGCAAACTGAGTTAAGTTATTGTTAATTTTCAGAGAGGAGCTATTGGACACTACTGGAGCACCCACCGAAAGGCTTGGAGATTGCAACAGTGCAAGCGGAACGCAGTGATAGATGGCACCCTGATGATGTTCAGAGGCTAAAAGCATTGTCAAGAAGAGAGAGCAAGCCTGATGCAGGGGTCGCTTCACGTTCTCCCCAACTCTGGCCATTGGGTTCATGTGGACAATCCCAGGGGGCTACTGGAGATAATGGTACCCAACTTCCTGTCAACTGTTCAAAACTGACTAGACTGTCAACTGGAACCTTCTTTTAGTGTGACAATGTCATGACCACTGGAACGCAGGCCTGGCTTGCTGTGCCGAACCAGACCAATGCCAGACGGTTGCTTCGATCCCACATCGCTAAACGACCAAGCTGCGCTTGCTTTCTCTGGAGCTATGAATTTCGCGCCATTTCACAGTCCATTGCTCGTATGCGTCGCAATTCACCGATATGAATTTCGCTCGCCACGGACGAAGGTGCTGACGAACAAGCAAACCAGCAAAGCGTCGGACACAGGCCAACTACCAATCAAACACGTCTCTGATCCAAATCAAATCGATCCAAAGTTCCAAACTGACAAGCACGCACAAAACGCCAGCTCGCTGCTAAGAGCCGCCGCAGCCGCCGCGCCGCTCCGCTCCTCCATGGATCCCGCGAGCGGCGGCATCGGCGCGGGCGCCGAGCCCGACGCAGCGGGCTGGCGCGCCCGCGCGGCGGGCGGCACGGAGTACGGCTGGTTCCGCGCTGCGCCGGGCGGCACCGGCACGACGCTACTCGCTCTCCGCCTCTCGCGCGGCTCCGCGGCCGAAGCGGCCGCAATCCTCCAGGCCGCGCTCCGCTCCATCCAAAACGCCCACCCCGTCCTCCGCGCCCACCTCCGCGCCTCCCCCTCCGGCCCAACCCTCGCCTTCCCCTCCCCCTCGCCGCCTCCGCCTCCGCTCCCCCTCGCGCCCCGCCCCACGGTCCAATCCACGCCCGACTTCCACTCCCTCCTCGAGCGCGAGCTCAACCGCAACCCATGGGCAGCCGCGTCCGCGCCGGAGCCCGACGCGGCCCCGGTGCTATTCGCCACGCTCTACGAGCTGTCGCCGCCCGCGGGCAGCGCGGCGATGTTCGTCCGGATCCACACGGCCGCGTGCGACCGCGCGGCGTCGGCGGCGCTGGTGAGGGAGCTCGTCGCGCTGCTGGGCGGTGCGGGAGCGGGCGACCTGGAGGAGGAGGCGGCGGCGCTGGAGGCGGCGCTGGAGGAGAGGATACCGCAGAGGGACACGTGGAAGCCGTTCTGGGCCCGGGGCCTGGACATGGTGGGCTACTCCATCAACGGGCTGCGCATGTCGACGCTGCCGTTCGAGGAGACTGGCACGGAGAGGTCGACGCAGATGGTGCGCCTCGGGTTCGGCCGCGAGGAGACGGCGAGGCTGCTCGATGTTGAGTTCGACCTTTTCTTGTTTCTCCAGACTTCCAGTAGACCAGTTGATGGTTACTGCGTTTGCGATGATTACTGACTCTTAGCACATTGTCATCTAGGCGTGCAAGGAGAACGGAGTGAAGCTTTGCGCAGCCATGGCTGCCGCCACGCTTCTAGCTGCACGGCAGTCGAAGCAGCTGCAGAGCGGCCAGCAGGAGACGTACTCCGTTGCGACCCTGATCAATTGCCGAAAGTTTCTTGAACCAGCTTTGGATGATCACAATGTTGGTGAGTCCCTGAAGCAACCACAAGAATTTGCCCTAGTATTTTGTGTAGTGTGAGCTAATGTACAGTACAACTAAGAGAAATTTCCACGCGCATCAGCTCTCTGATACTGTTGATGTTGCAGGGTTCTTCCATTCTGCTATCACCAACACGCATACGATACATGGAGAGGAAGGCCTGTGGGAGCTGGCCAAGAGGTGCCATGATTCCTACACCAATGCCAAGAACAACAAGAAGCACCTCACTGACATCAGCGACCTCAACTTCCTCATGTGCCGGGCCATCGAAAACCCCCAGCTGACAACAGCTTCTGCGCTCCGCACAGCGCTCGTCTCCGTATTTGAGGAGCCGGTGATCTACGACCTGTCCGATCTTCAGAGTAAGGCTGGTGTGGATGACTATGTCTGCTGCGCCACCGTGCATGGCATCGGCCCGTCGATCGGTGTGTTCGACTCTATCAGGGACGGCCAGTTGGATTGTGCTTGCATGTACCCGTCACCTCTCCACTCCAGAAAGCAGATACAGGAGGTCTTTGACAAGGTGAAGCAGATTTTACACGAAGGGAGCAACGCAACCGATGAAAAATTTGAAGACTGCGCCTAGTAGATTTCATGAGCGATCTGGTCCTCTGCGGCAAAGAAAATTGCAATGCATTTGTTGTGCCATGCCATTGATGTTGCACATTCAGATGCAATTTGTAATGCATGTATCGCTGAAAAATTGAACAGTTGACAGACATCAGTTATGCCTGGAATAAGTGCCAACTATCGACTCCTGATGCTTTTGTTTGTACCACACCTGTTAAATTGTCCGTTCCTAGTGGTTCATCTGTGCTCTGTAATTTAGGCTAACGTTTCTGCAGCTACCTTCTCATGTTTAGCGAGGTTATATACATGGTCTGTCGCTGAGGAGCTGAGAAAGCAGATGTAGTAGGACCAAACAACAAAAAAGCACCCGATGCGATAAATGTAATCTGATCGATGTATTTCAATAGCCGATTGCAATTGGATGCAATCAGTCAAACTGCTGGAAGAGGTCTAGTCAAACTGTTCTCCAGCGTAAAACATATGTAATTAATGATCTGCACATCCAATCATATCAGCAGTGAGCCTTCCCACGCATGACAACCCTAGCTCGAGTTCTATGACCCTGTTTGGGGAAGCTGCTGTAACTTTTTTTGCTTTCCGGCTAAAAAGCGGCTGTAACTGTTCCACCAATTTTAATGACAATGTCTTAACTTCAACCCATCAAAAGTGAAAACACCTCTTATCTAACTTTTCAGCTTGTAGTTCATTGTACCTAAAGCTAGCTTTCGGCTTATCCCATAAGCTGCTTGAAAGCTAGGCCGTTTGGGGAGCTTCGAGCTTTTCTCGATCAATCGTTCGTCGATCAGCGCAAACTAATCTCTTCTTTTCTCGATCTTTCTCAGCAGTTAGCATCGAGGCTTTGGATTTCTTGGCGTGGTCGCTTCGCCGAGTGCTCTCATGGCTTCGTGCAGAGGTGTTTGCTTGGCTCTCGTGGCTGCGGTGCTTGCCGCGCCCGTGATGTCAATCGCCGACGTGATGTGGGCTCGCACCGGGCACCAGCACCTTGCTCCGGCACCAGCACCCGTGGGACGCTCATTTGCCACGCCGCCCTCGGCGTCATCGTCCAAGCCGCCGACCGCGCATGCGCCGGTCTCTCCGTTAGCCCAGAAAAAAAAACTCACACGAACAAACACACACAAATGTAATACTCTAAACAAAAAACTTGAGAGAAAAATTAACACACGCACTAATTGGAGATTTGATGGACTCACACCACTATTCTTGATTCCCTAGATACACCCGCACAAAGTAAAACACACATAGGAAAGACTGCAACTCCTTCTGATATTCTTCTCCCCTGGACTCCCTAATACTCACGCATACATTACAGAGAAGACTGCTTGTTCTTTTTCACACTTGACTGCCTCGTGAACTAAACTGGTTACAATCCTTAAATAGCACATGCACCCAAGCAAAGCAACGGCTAAAACCCTCGCCACGTTCGGCCACTCGGCCACATCTCCACTGCATGCACAACAACCCAACTAACTCACAACTGATTCTTGCCTTCTGATTCCCTACATGCACACATGCAACAACTAACTGATCCATTTATTTTGTTACATGCAACTAACTCAAATGAACTAAGTTAAGATTAATTTCTAACAATCTCCCCCCTAATCTTGACTTGCTAAACTTCAAATAAACATACTAAAAAACTAAGATAAACTTCACCCCATAATCTTATTGCTTAGAGCAGCGCTGGTTCTTCATTGGCATTTGCCTCGACGAGATGTAACTCCTGCGCTTTCTTCCTCTTGTTGGGCTTCCGACATTCTAAAGCAAAGTGCCTATAATCATTACAATTAAAACATCTTACTTTTGCCTTGTCAACTCGTTGATATTGACGGCTACCGCTGCCACTAGAACCACCTGAGGAGCCTTCACCTTCTGCTTCGACAATCGGGCCTCCCACTCTGCGTGCATCAGGAGCAAGTGCTCCTCGTCTCCGTCGTTGTTACTGTAGTGACGTTTTCCCTCTTCCTGTGTCTTCAAGCGCCCGATTAGCTCTTCGATCAACATATTTTTTATGTCACCGAATTGCTCAATTGTGGTGACGACGGGAGAGAATTTCTTAGGCACGGCACAAAGAAACTTCCGCACGATGTAGGCCTCTTTCATCTTTTCACCTAGACCTCGTATCTTGCGGACGATTGTTGTCAACCTCATCGCGAAATCATCGATCTGTTCGGTGTCCCTCATGCGTAAGTTTTCAAACTCGTTTTTGAGGTTTTGTACACGCGCATCCTTGACGCGATCGGCACCGAGATGTATTACCTTCAGGGTGTTCCAGGCCTCCTTTGTGGTCTCCTTCTCAGCTAGGAGCAGTAACATGTCTTCCGGCACCGCGAGGAAGATTGCCACGAGTGCCATTTGATCTTGCCTCTCGTTCATCTCCTCATCCACGATTGCATTCAACACGCCCTGAGCGTACATGAACACCTTCATCTTCATAGCCCAAGTCATGTAATTGCTCCTCGTGAGTATGGGATACGGGAGGGAGATGTTGCCCTCACGCGCCACGTTTTTGGTACGCTCCTATCGTCGATTTTCTGAACGCCCCCAACAGTGGTGACGTTTCTCGGCGAGCTCGAAGACGACATGGATTAAAGTGTATACGAACACAAGCTCTGATACCAAATGTTAGCCTAGAAAAAACTCACACAAACAAACACACACAAATTCAATACTTTGAACAAAAACTTGAGAGAAAAATTAACACACGCACTAATTGGAGATTTGATGGACTCACACCACTCTTCTTGATTCCCTGGATACACCTGCACAAAGTAAAACACACATAGGGAGGACTGCAACTCCTTCTATTATTCTTCTTCCCTGGACTCCCTAATACTCACGCATACATTACAGAGAAGACTGCTTGTTTGTTTTCACACTTGATTGCCCGTGAACCCCACAATCCTTAAATAGCACACGCGCCCAAGCAAAGCAATGGCTAAAACCCGCCACGTTCGGCCACTCGGCCACATCTCCACTGCATGCACGACAGCCCAACTAACTCATGACTGATTCTTGCCTTGACTGCTTCCCTACATACACACATGCAACAACTAACTGATCCGCTTATTTTGTTACATGCAACTAACTCAAATGAACTAAGTCAAGATTAATTTCTAACACTCTCCTACCCGGTCATCGATCGCGGCGTCCCCGGGGCCCATCCCATCTGAAGAGCCCACCAAGGCGCTGTCGTTTGACGTCGTTGCGCTGGCACGACGTGAACGTGGACTCAACCGGTGGGCACGCACAATCCATTGCCCACTGCTGATAGCAGCGCCATGGCCGGAGAATCGTCTGTCTGGACTGCCGCAACCTTGTCAGTCATTGGTGTGGTGACTGTGACGCTGTTCTAAGTTCGTTGATCCATCCGAAATCTGAATTAGTGATCTTGTGCCATCCTAGGAAGCACCAATACCCCGCTGAACCGTTGTACCCGTGTTCGATAGTATCCAATACTGCGATACGTACCAATACACGATAATATAATATCAAGAGTATCAGTGTATTTCAATCCAAAAACATTAAAAATACCTCGATACATCGATACGCTTCGATACTTCAACGACACATTTTAGTCCACAGCACCCAACAGGCCCAAGCCAGCCCACATCTCATGGGGTCATGCCCCTTATCCTATCAGCCTGTGAACCCTAACATCGCAGTCGGCCATCCCTGTTGGGATACAGGTAGGCTGCGTTAATGTAAATTAAAATTTTTTAACGCGTAAACTAGAAAGCTATACAAGTAAGAGATTATAGATCATTACCACTAGATGTGCTGTGCAGCGAAACTAGAGTTGAAGCAGCCGATTTAACGAAGAGCGCATCGATGTAATAGAAGCAGTCGATCATCCTCTAGCCAACCGTCTCTCCTCGCGATCGTCCTGATCAGCGCGCAGTTGTAGCAGCGTCTCTACCGAGGTCCACTTGTCTAGATATGGAACACCGTGCGTCGGTTATGAGATGTGGCGGCTAGGATTTTGATGGGTGTATTTTGAGATGCCTCCCTCAGCCTCTGCACCTCTCCTTATATAGCCTTCAATCGGACCCTTATCTGATACGAGTACAGATCGTATCCCACTCAGAGACTATCATCCAAACGCTTATCATTCTAGTCCATTAAGTGTGTGACCTCATAGGTTCATGTATATTTGGCCATGGGTAAAAATTTCTTTCCGGTCTATAAGTCGGTAGCGGTCCCTAGTAGGACATAATGACTCCCAAACATACATAAAAATCATATCGGACAAACATATATAGTATTTTTGTACCGATCTCTTTACTTTATAATTTCAGATCGAACTCAAGACGAGAAGCGTGCCATCCTATGATAGCTCGATCCTCCACTCTAACGTGTAGTGGATTACTCAGTTGTGATTAACTCATCAACCACATTCGGTATGACCATGCACTTTCTTAATCCAATCATATCGAGGGGATCCAGAAATATCTCTTCTATTATATATGAGGGCCAAATTCTATCTTGATCACTAATATTTCTTCGTATATTTCATAGTAAACCCGTAAGCTACCTTAATGACTACCCAGTCACGAAGTAGTATTTGATAATCCTTAAGTAATCTATTACATGCAAAAAACAATGACGACCTCAGGTCTAAAGATCCTATATACACTATGTATGAGACCAACTGATGACACTTAAAAATATAATAATTTTCGTAGTATCTCATGGTGGGGTCAATCCAATATCATATTTTCTAACATATGTCCACATTATTGATTTGATATTCTATATCTATGATCTGTGAAACATGATCATCAATCAATACATATGCTAATTTGTAAATCATAATTGTTCCACATAATGATATAAGATCAGAGATAATTTAGAATAACATCAAAACATAATAAAGAGTTCCACGAATAAATCACATACTGATTGATCAATATGAACAATATTTATTCAATGGAAAAAATAACATATTATTCAAAAGATCATAAATATAGAAGTGATACAATTATCTCCATGATTTCTTCTTGAGCATATCACTAACAATCCGCACACAAATTGTGTCGCCCCTTCTCGCACTAGCTCTCCTCGCCCCTGCCGTCACTTGGATATCTTCTCGCTGCCATAGCCTTGAGGTCACCCAAAGTCCGGCAAGGTCAAGGAGGTGTGGCTCGTTCGGGATCCGATGAGTGAAGAATGGAGGCTTCCCTCCATACCCCATCCCATGCCCTTAAGGAAGGCGGAGCTCATGAGGTCGGAGTTGGCACAGCCGCCGAAGAAGGTGGCTAGGTTGAGGTCGATGCTTGTGTACTGGACTGGGTCGTAGGAGTTGACGGTGGTGGAAGTGCGGGGGGACGGAGGAGGCAAAGACAGAGGCGTCGGAGGAAGATGGGGAGGAGGAGCCCATGGCGATGGCGGGGTACGAGGAGTCGAGTGGGCAAGAAAAGTGAGAGAGAAAAGTGCAGAGGGGATGAGAGAGGGAGATGCAGATGGAAAGAATATCCTAGCCACGACGAGGGTGGGCTATGGCGCGGTGGGCCTACGTCGATTGGGTCGGACTCAGGCTCGAGTCCGGTGCGGTGACCCAACGCCGCTTGATGGTTTCTGGCTGTGCAAGTGCAGTACGACCGAGTTTACTCGATCAAACTCAGGCAACCTAATAATGTGGTGGTGCTCTGTTGGTACCGTGCATTGTGATTTTCTCCATGCCTCTGTTGAGCATATACTTGAAATGATGATTGATGACTATGTATCGTGCAAAGGGATTAGACTTTGGAATTGAGAAGTTCAAGCACTGTAAGATGTTTGCTCCAAATGCTTCTTTATATTTTTCAGTTTCACTTTTCAGTTTTCAGCATTCAGTAGTTTTGTATTTGATTTGATTGTTCTAAATTTGTAATAGCAGCATATTGTTTACTGTTTAATAGTAATAGAGGATTGAGGGGTGCGGTTGGAACCAGTGGGTATGTACCAAGTAGTATGTCATTTAAGCTTTTTAATTTTTATTTTTTCATTACCAGTCAAGCATTGATGGTTAATTGGTTATAGCATTGGAAATCTAAGATACAAGGAAATCGAATGCATTGCATTTGTACAAGGAAATCTAATGCATCTTGCCAAAAGTACCAAGTACCAACTGGAAAGTGCTATCTAGTCTGGTTGATTAATGGAATATATATCATTCAATTCATCAAGGTAATCTCAATTTCTCAATTTCTCCTCTCATAGCTTATTTATAATTTTTTATTTTCATACACACACACACACATATACTTGTTGTATCGATGTATCTTTGTTTTTTTGAAAAATATCGTAGCGCCATATCTGTATCGCCATACCCATATTGCGTATCGGGGCATCCTAGGTGCCATCTAGTAATAAAGTAAGTTTTGTCATTTGTCGAGTGTAATAGGGTAGTAGAGTGTAGTAGGGACCGGAAAGTTTTGCCATTAGTAACCACAATTACATATTTTTGCTATACTGTTTGTTTGGTTAACTGGTAGGAAGCGGTAATGGCCTTCCATACAATCATTTGTGTACTGTTGTAATTACGGACCAAACAGTAAGTATACGACTATCGGAATATGTGTGGAAAAATAAGCTATATCCCTCCCTTGTTAACCCAAGGAAGTATATATATACATGGCCACAAGGCTATATTACAATAATACTCATACTATCATGTACTATTCTAAAGATATACATGTTTTTACATGCCTCATTGGGCATCTTAGCCCAGCAGGCCGAATGGTTAAGGTGGGGGCCATCCCCACAATAGGAGGCTCTCATGGTAAAGAGCTTTATTCTTGAACAGTGAAGCCATGTCACTTAGGCCTTTTGGCCCCGCTTTGTCCATTCGGCCTGACAAGTAGTCGGCCCATGGGCCTAGTGTTGTTTGATCATGGTCGTGGTTAGGCGTTGAAGCTGGTACACGTGTACATTGCTCATTGGCGTGTCATGCACCGTGTACGTCAAACTTTTCATATCCATTCATGGATTCACAGAAACAGGTAAAGAAGCACACTTCAAAATTGTTGAGTACGGTGACTTATATCCTTATGTTTTAGTATTTGGAAAAATATGCTATAACAAGTTATAGATGATTCCTAATAAGATTAGGATTCATACTTTCTTTTCGAGTAGAATTCCCACTCCACTTTGGAGGAGGGCTAGAGATGACTATGGTCCCGCTCGTTTCAGCTTTTTTCAGCTTCAATTTCTAGCTTCAGCTCTTTTTTTCACTATTCAGTAATTTGTCTTTTTCTGAATTTTTTTAGATTTTTTGAGCTTTTTTGCATTTTTATTTTTTTCCCATGTTCCTTTGCATTGTCCGTAATGGGCTAATATATTTTTTATTTTTACATTTTTTAAAATTTAATTATGCCCAAAAAGCTAAATCAGCTACAGTAAAAAAAGCTAGCTACAGTGAAATTTCAGCCAAAAGCTAGAAGTCATCGCTAAAACGATCACCCCCTATATAAACCCATTGGGGTGATCATGGAGAACCTAATCAACCAAGCAACAAAGTAAAGAAATCATTCATTTAAAAGTAGAGGTACACGAGATGATTAGAGACTAGGTTATTTTTTAGCTCTACATTCTTATATAGGGCAAGAATTCAAGGGTTCTAAAAGATTTGGAAGGGTTGTGAGAGAGTGACAATCTTTTGTACTCTTTTGAGAGTGCACTTAAAGAATTTACGGATCGGTTTCATCAAATCTTTTCTCTCGTCATGGTTGTTTCAATGTCATTAATTTGGTTCTCCATACGAGATTTATTTTCTTCGTTCTTAATACCGTGCACGCTCGTATCGTATCTCGCAAACTTTGATTCAATTTAAGGGCTGTTGCGCATAAGAAGGGGCATCAGAGTGTAACAAATGATATTAGAGGCCAAATTAATTTAATTTGTGAGAAAGTCGGTAAAGCATCAGGTAACATAAAATGAAGATCAATGTCGACGATGCAAAATCAAGTAGAGAGATTTGATGGCGGAGGAAATTTTAACGTGTGGCAATGCTTGGTGAAAGATGTCATTGTCAAGCAGGAGTTAAAAGATGCTCTTGAAGGGGACAAATCAAAAAAGACATCCACTGAAGACTGAAAGGTGATAGAGTGGAAGATTGTCAGTATAATTTATCTATGTCTCTCCAATGAGGTAAAATAATTGATGATCAAGTACAATTTGACGAAGAAATTATAGGGTTTGTTCTTTTTTGCTACGGCTTATGGTTTTTGGCTGAAATTTTTGAATTTTAGCTGTCTGCGATAGAGATTACAGAGAGAGAGATGCTCGCTTGTGATTTTGGATGGTACAGATGTTGGACTTTTAATGTGTACTATAATTAACTTGTAGATTCCATCTTAAAAAAATACTCCGTTTGAAAGTTAGGTACTGTAGCAAAAGTTAAAAGCCGTTTTGAGAAGCTGAAAAGAACAGTGCATAATAGGACTTCAAAGAATTGTATATAGCAAAGTCACTAACAAATTAATGGATACTGAAGCGTTTGTTGACCATATCAATATCATCAATAAGCTTATCACACAATTGACTAGCGTGTGTAAGAAAATTGAGGAGAATGACAATTTCATCGTATTGGCATTATCTCTACCACTATTATGCAAACAACTGGTGATGAATATTTTCGTCAGAAAAACCGCTCTTAACTTTAATGAGGCAATTACATATCTATTAGAGGCGGAATTCTTAATGTGGTATTTTTTTTCTTTTTTTTCTTTGTATTGTTCGTGGTGATATAATATTTTTTATTTTTCTTTAATTAAATATCCTAGCAAAAAACTAACCGTCACTATAGTAACTATTTCAGTTAAAAAACTAATAACCATAATTAAAAGATATTAGCAAAAACTGTTTCAAAGGGGACCAATAAGAATCAGGCGGGATCTTGGGAGGCAAAACTGAAGAAGGAAAACCAATGGGCGGCATTGCAAGAACCAATGGGCGGCATTGCAAGCAAGCTATCCTGTTAGTAGGAGGAGGCATATCATCATGTTCTTTTTTAGAACATGTCTATCATGTGTTCTAATCATGTTGATTGTGTGCAAATCCTAATCCCACTTTGTGGTGATTACTGCAATCAATCAAAAGAATCTAGTTGCATTACACGATACGGTAGTTACTTGCAAATCTTGTTTTAAAAGCTCTTTGACAAACTTTCTTCTTGTACCAGTAGTACTCCATGCTGGTGGAATTATCTCTCTTAATGAGAAAGCAGAAGGTACTACGAGGCATGTAGGGGTTGATTGGAATAGCTATGACTTTTAATTTTTGCTAAAAAATACTGTAGCTAGTTAAAAAACACTATAGCTGAGTTGGTTTATTGAGTATAATTAAATGTAAAAAAATTGAAAAAAAAACCGAAAACAAAAAACAAAAAAGTGTAAGTAAATTTTTTTAAAAAATAAAAATAATAATTTTATTGTGTAGCTACAGTACCTATTACAGTATTTTAATCACCCAAAGTCACCATGGGAAGCTGAACTGATCGGCCGTAGTCCTATCGGAGAAACTGGGGTCTAATAATTGTGGTGTGACCGTGTGAGACTGGGACTGGGAGGACTTGATACACATCTTTCATCTTTTTTTTTTTGCTGTGAGATGATTGGAGGCTGGAATTGGATTGTCACTGACTCGACATCTGGATTTTTTTTACTACTATCCAGGTATTCCTCGACAAGTTTGATGCGGGGATTGTTGGCTCAGATGTTTCAACGACCTCCGCTGAATCGAACGAAACACGTAAGTAATACTTAATTTTCGCCCGGATGGGTCCAAAGCTAATCTGGCTGCCGATTGTCATTGCTTCCCGGCGAAGTCACGGAGTCTACTGCTACTGCTACTGCTACTAGAGAGTAGAGTGAGGTCCTGCTTGTTTGAACTTTTTTTTTATTTCAGCTTCTAGTTTTTGTTTTTTTTCACTATTTAGTATTTTATCTTTTTTTGAATTTTGTTAGATATTTTAAGCTTTTTTATATTTTCTTTTTTCTGTGTTCTTTTGTATTGTTTCTAATGGGTTAACATATTTTTTCTATTTTTATATTTTTTTAAAAATTAATTATACCCAAAAAGCTAAATCAACTATAGTAAAAAAAAGTCAGCTATAGTAAAATTTCAGCCAAAAGGTAAAAGTCATCGTTAAAACGAGCACCCCCTGATTCAACGGCCACTACTGACAACGCCAGGAGGCCGAGCACGAAACGTCGAACACGTCCATGTGCTGCTCTGACGATGACCAGCGACTCGACGAGCCCTGGCCGGCTGGGCATGAGTTGGGAGGGAGCGGCGACCAGTGACTCGACGAGCCCTGGCCGGCTGGGCACGAGTTGGGAGGGAGCGGCGCGCGGCGCTACGGCCAATGCCCGTGCCGCACCTCCACGGCGTGAGAATGAGATAAATCTCCGTGACCCGGTCTCGCGCCATTGTGCTGCGCCGTCCGCCCCCCACACATCTCACGTGCTCTCGCGAGGCACGGGATCGAACGTGCGCTCGTCACTGGGATAATGACACGGTGACACTGCTCAAACACAGCAGGAACCGTTCCAAACACCCTTAGTAATCGCGTTTAGGCCGCGCTCAAACTGGCTTCTCCTCGCGCGATGGCGCAATGACGATGGGTGATAGCATTAGAATCACTGTAGCACACTATAGCAGTTTTGTTTTTTCTTTTTTTGGTTTTTTTTGTGTTTTATTTTTTTCTGTATTCCTTTATATTGTCCGTGATAGATTAGCATGCCACTTTTATTTTTACATTTTTTAAATTTAGTTATGCCCAAAAAGCCAACTCAGCTACAGTAAAAAATCAACTAGCTACAGTAAAATTTCAGTAAAAGCCAAAAGTCATCACTATTCCGAACACCCCGGACATTTGTATTAGTGATGACTAGCTGTGGATAATAGATTAAAGGGCATATTCTTTTTAGCTGCGGTTTATAGTTTTGGCTGAATTTTTTGAATTTTAGCTGTTTGCGACAGAGATTACGGAGAGAGAAAATCGCTTGTAATTTTGGATTGTACAGATGTTGGGCTTTTAATGTGTACTACAATTAACTTATAGACACCATCTTGAAAAAATACTTTGTTTAAAAGTTAGGTACTGTAACAAAAGTCAAAAACCGCTTTTAAAAGCCGAAAAGAATATGCCCTTTTGCTGAAAATAATGGTAGTAGATGAAAGATGTGACTTTTAAAAAAGAAGGTTTGGCCCCGCTCGTTTCGGTTTTTTTTTCAGTTTCAGTTTTTTTTCACTATTCAGTAATTCGTCTTTTTCTGATTTTTTAGACATTTTAAACTTTTTTGTATTATCTTTTTTTTCGTATTCCTTTGCATTGTCTGTAATGGGTTAACATGTTTTTTTTTCTATTTTTTAAAATTTAATTAAGCCTAATAAAATAACTCAGCTACAGTAAAAAAACCAACTACAGTAAAATTTCAACCAGAAACCAGAAGCCATCGTTATTCCGAACGCCCCCTTAAGTGGTGAAGAAAGTGGGAAAATAATGTAACACAAACTAGAAACAAAAGCCACTACCTAACTAATTTACGTCAACCGCCTTATTGGGTGATCCCACTGTCGGTGCGAAGGTGTATGCCGCGCTCAATAACGCGAGCGTCTGTGTTCAGCATCAAATGCCGGCTCTTTTTATTGTGCATATTTTTATCTTTTTCTGTTTTTCTATTTTTTATTCTAGGTTTTTTGTTTTTCTTTTTTTTCGTATTCCTTTGCATTGTTCATAATGAGTTAACATGTTTTTTATTTTTAATATTTTTTAAATTTAATTATACCAAATAAGACAACTTAGATACAGTAAAAAAATAATCCAACTATAGTAAAAAAACCATAATCAACTACCATCGTAAACACCCCGTGATAGGAATGTTACTGTCCAGTACTACTTTTTTTAGAACGTACAGACCATGTGTCGTCAGCATTTAGTAGTATAATAATAAACGGAAAAAGAAAAAAAAAAGAGACCTTTGAGCTTGTTCAAAACACATGGGTTTCCTGATGTCTGAATGGTGCATGGGCTGTAAAACACAGTAGATTAGAGTATAGACCCTACAACAGTTTCTAATATGGACCTATCTGTTATGAAGAAGCTTCAAGTCCAGTGAAGATTATGGCCCAGCCAACACACATGCCATGCCACACAAACGTAAGGCCCAATCCGAAAAGAGCGCCCGCCTGGGCCGCCTCTGATCACAATTCACAGCTCGCCCACCCAATCAGCTGTTCCCAGCTTGCCCTAAACGAAGACAACCCACGCACCAAGAACAAGGAGCGGTGCCATGGCGGCCGCCGGGGACGGTGAGGACGCGCCGACGCAGCAGCAGCAGCCGGCGGCGGCGGCGGCCGGAGGAGGCGTGATCGCGAAGCTGGAGGAGCAGTGGCGGAAGACCAAGGAGCACGCGGAGACCTACCCGTACGTGTGGGGATCCTACATCCTCGTCTACGGCGGCCTCGCCGCCTACCTCACCTGGCGCTGGCGCAAGCTCCGCCGCACCGAGGACCGCGTACGCGCCCTCCAGGGCCGCCTCCGCCAGCTCGCCGCCGCCGAGGAGTCGCAGGCCCCTTCCGTTCCTCCTACCCCATCTCCTCTCCCGCAGCAGCGGCAGTCGGCTGGGCTCGCCAAGCCCGCCTCCGGCCCGTGAAGAGTAAGCCCCCCTTAGCCAACTTGTTGACGTGAGAGGTTACAAGTAACAGAAGAATTTCTGAATCTTTCGAGCTCGAGGCAAATCTTTGGTTTCTTGCTTATTAGGTGATCCTAGAGACCTAGACCAAAAAAGATAGGTGCAAGGTAAAACGTTAAGTGCCTAGCCGTTGGTGATTCTGTGATCGTAGCGAGATCATTCTGGAGGAGGTTAAAATCGTTTGTATTCATGTATGATGATCATTCCCACGAGGGTTTTGGTTTTTTGGTTATGTCACCAAAACCCTTCTTTGTATACCTTCCGCATCGCATATTTGCATTTCGCGGTGCTGGTCTAAACTGATCTGCAGTTTGCTTGTCCCACTTCATGTGACCGTGTGACCGCCGTATAGCTACTTGATATTATTATTTTGATCTCATTGAATCTTGTTAAGTCATCATCATTTGAGAAGCATATTATGCCCACTTGTGGAGAATTTGATAGAGAGAGCTGAACAAACATGCTATGTTTCTGATATTGTCCCTAACACTTGCTGATTGGATTTGGAGGGGAACAATATATGGTCTTCTGGAGAAATTGACAGATAAAGATGAACCAACCTGTTTGCATTGGCCTTAACGTTGCTGCTGATTTCTGGAGCCCTCAACCCAAAATTGGCTACAGGAAACTATCAAGTAGGTTTGTAGGAAATAGGAATGTTTATTGTGGGTATCAGTCTATCAGAGTTTTGGGCTTCATTTTTATGCCTGAAACTAATCTGGTTTCAAAATTCCCTCAGCTTAGCATCCGTAGCTTTATTATTCTCCCAAATTTAGCAAACTGTCTTACATTTTTCCTGAGTTAACTGGTGCTGGATAGTCCAAATCAAATGATTTCTAACTTGCGGTTTAGTGTGTGCATTTGCTTGTATTACCATGCTCTGTTATACGAATAATGTGGTCCATGCATTATTGGTTGTCGCTGTTGTCGGTGAGATGCCAATGACTTAAATTTGTCTGCACAAGACTATTATTGTACAGCCAAAATTATACTAATCCTGTAATTGCTTTTGACATGCTTTGTTACCGATACTATAATATAAGGTGTACTTTGATGTTCCAATTCACAAATCCTGGATTGGATGCCTACTAGTGCATATGTCATTAGCCTACAAACATTCAGGAAGCTTTGTGGGTTCAATAAATTGGTTGCATTGGAGGCCCACTGAACTAGGATATTTATTTTTCAATTTATCATACCAGTCACTTGATCTTATTTTGGTTCCCTCGTCCCATGCGTCACTGTTTGATAATGTGATCCTGTATGGGAGTACAATAATTCCGACCCCATGGGAGCTTGTGAGCTTGTGGGGCTGTTGACCAAGGTTGGACTTGTTTGGAATGAAGGTGTATCTCGGTTTCCTTCCAATGAAAAATGTAAAGATGCCCTTGCACCTCTCCGTTTTATTAGAAATTCTGTGGTTTTGCATTTAGAAGGCTACTCTGGCTCTCTGAGTACTCTCCATTTTATTTATTTGTACCACTAAGATCAACAGCATAATATATGATTTAATCGCTGTACACTTAGCAGTCAGCAGCCAGTAGCTGCCTAGGGTCATTCAGATCTCTCTTTCCTAGCATTGTTAGGGTTAACAAGGTATGTGCTGCATCTTTCACTACTAATTAGTCGAGGAAAGGAACGCCCTTATGCTCCTCTTAACGCCAATCTGCTAGGTTGGGACGAGCCAAAACAGCATGCCGCGCTGATAATAATAGGAACTAAGACCGCCTGTGTGTGCAGCTCAAATCTACAGCGGAGGCAACAAAATAGTACAAAGGGTAGGTGCCCCGCCGATGCCTTCTGCTACTCCGTCCGACACGGCCATGTGATCGCGGAACAGCACCCTTGTGCCAAGAACTGGCCTCGATTCCTTTTCCCAAGTCCCTCCCATTTCGCTTCATGAACTATCGCTTATCCACAGTAAAATCTACTCCTCAAATCGTACTTTTGATCTCAGTAAAAAAACATGACGTTGCATTTTTGGGAGAAGTTTCACCTATCTAGTACGATATCTTGAGGTGATTGATCCACGTACTATGACCTTGACATTGGTTAGAGGTGGTGAATGCTTTTTTTTTAACTGAACACAGGTGTGCACAGGCTGATCCTGCAGGCACAACTGTTCTTTATTTGCGAATTTTTTAGGCACTGTAGGTGATCACATTTTGGTGGTCACTGCTGCTTAACTAAAAGACAGATCGGCCTGAGCGGATCACTGACCGTTCCACTCTGAAATGAAGAGAGTAAGCTTATTAATTGGGAGGGCCACAGGAGAAAATGGGCCTTGTCGGAGGACTCCAGGTCGGCATAAAATCGCTCTGGTCACTCCTGTCTGCGCCACCGTTATCCCTGATAAAATTAATCGATGTACAACTACAGCCCCATGGTGTACTCCATCATGTATGTGCAACTAAGGAGGCTTTACAAAGATCAACTGCTGCACTGTCTTGCCGCCATTACCATTTTTTTTTGTAACTTTGGTGGTTAGTAGTTACTGCTCGGTTCAGCTCACTAAGACTCAATGTTTTGGGGAGACAAATAGTCGAGATCCGTTTTTGGAGTTCGGTTCGTTTCAGAAGTGGCATTTTTGTGCATCATTATTCGTAGGGATACGACAGCCTCTGAACCCAGCTGATGCAAAAGCGTGTGTGGTATCCACTTTATCACTCTCCCTGCTCCTAGCTACTCTTAATCTCTTGCTCTCCTCTGCTGCTCAGCGGTCTCTACTACCGTAGCACAGAGCTCAGAAAGGCGGCGAGCTGCGCGCGTGCGCAATGCCTCAGGTCGACCTGGAGAGCTTGGTGTACGGCGTGGCGGCTGCCGGCGCCGGGGACAGGAAGGTGTCCTGCGAGACCGTCATCGTGGGGGGCAGCGGGGATGCGTCGCCTCCGCGGATGCCGCCGCCGGACCCCGACTTCCCGCCCGAGTCGATAACCATCCCCATCGGCGACGAGGTGTCCTTCTCGGAGCTCAACCCGATATACGACCGGGACGATTCCACCAAGGGCAGCACCAACCCCAAGTCGGCGGCCGGCGCCTCCAACCCCATCCCTGCCAAGTCGCGCTCCAACTCCACGCGCATCGCGGGCGCCCCGGCCGCGGCCACCACGTTCTTCGGCCTCCCGGCCAAGATCCGTCCGGCGTTCACCCGGCGCCGGCCGTCGCAGAGCCGGATCTTGCCCGGCAAGCGCTCGGGCGGAGGCGGAGGAGGCAGCGGCAGCGGTGACGGCGAGGAGCCGCGGTCGCCCAAGGTGTCCTGCATTGGGAAGGTGCTGTCCGACCGGGAGCGGTGCGGCAGGCGCCGGCGCCGAAGGTGGTGGCGCGGGGTGGTGGCCGTGTTCCGGTGCGGCGGTGGTTGCGCCTGCCGAGGAGGAGACGCGGGCAAGAATTTGCCGTTGGAGGATGACGATGACGGAGAGGACAAGCCGGGCATTGCGGCAATGCGGAGGTTCAAGTCCGGGAGAAGAGCCGCTTCATGGGGAGAGGAGGCACTGGCTTCGGCGGCGGCGGCGGCGGACGACGAGGAGAAGGAGGAGGATGACAAGGACGAGAGCCATGAGACTGAGCGGTGGGGCCGACGACCGGTAAGTTAAGTTTCAGCGAAGGCGGGAAGTGAAACGAGCGGTGGAGTACGCGCTTGGTGGGACCCTATGTCAGTGACGGTGGCTTGTCCGGGTGTGGTTGCCGATAGGTGAGCTCAAGTTGTCTCGAGCTGTATCCATCAGCGAAGGATGGGCACGGCCTGGGTTAGGGTTGGTGGTGATTGGTGACTGGCCTTGAAATGCGAGTTTTGCATTGCTGTTTGGAATTTTGCACTTGGGATCATGTACATTCCCCCAGCAAACAATAATACTACAAGAGCACACAAGGCGCTGCTCTGGTCCATTCGGGTCATTTCTGTGTGGTTATCTGTGCCCCTGCAGGCTCATCGAAGCCCCACTCGAAACGGATTCAATTTCTATTTTATTTAGATTTTAATAAATCAGAAATCATTTAGAATATACTAACTTCTAATTTTAGCTTTTTTAGCTTTTTTTTATTTTCTGTCTTATTTCTTGGTATTGTCCGTGATGTTATAACAATTTTTAAAATTTTTTCTCAAAAAAAGCTAATATCTATTGCAGTATAATTTCAATTATAAGCAAAACAAAAACATAGTTAGGTCATGAGTCATTGGAGCGAGGGGGTAGGTGTGCTCATTTGAGCTTCTAAATTAAGCTTATTTCATTATTTAGTACTGTTTTGGCTTATTTTGATACTGTAGCTGTTGTGAGTTTTTTCAATGTAATTAAAATTTAAAAAGGTGATGTCATCACAGACATTGCATATAAATAAAGAAAAAATTACATAAAAATTAAAATTTGTAAAAAGATAAAATAAAGAATCTAAAAGTTAAAAGCTTTAAGTTAATCTTGAAGCCTAATATAGCAGGGGCTGCGACGAGTGACAACTGATAGCTAAGGACTTAGGGGTCGCTCAACTTGGCTTCCTCTCGTTGGTGGTAGGCGGCAGGAACACTGTAGCTACAGTACCTGCTACAGTAAAATTATTTTTTTTGTTTTTTTCTGTTTTTTTAAAATTTACTTATACTTTTTTTCCTGTTTTTTGTTTTCGGTTTTTTTTATATTTTTTACATTTAATTGTACTCAATAAACCAACTCATTCTGATGTTTTTAGTAAATTCTGATGTTTTTAGTAAACCAAAGCCATCGCTATTCCGATCACCCCCTTAGATTTCGTTCATTTAGGTTTTGGTTTTTGACTTATTTTTTATTATTTATAATTTTTTAGTATTTTTAAGATTTTTTATCGATTCTTTTCAACTTGGCGTCCTGTTCCGACGTGGCAACGTACTGCACCCGTCACACGTACGTCACCGCCGCCGGTGCCGAGGGCAACGTACATGATGCCACAGCCAACGTTTCTGGTTTTCTGCCGCCGTTGCTGTCGCCGCCGTTGACGTCTGCGTCTGCCGTCCACTTTGGCGGTGTGGCCGCCGAGGAAGTTGCGGCTGGACTGCCGTCATCGTCCAGGATGGCGTAGCACACTTGGACACTTGGTTGCTGCTTGCTACGGTATGTAAGCCTGGTCTGAACTATTGAAGCATTTGAAGGCCTATTCTTTTTGTTTTTTTTTTATAGTTTTTAGTTTCAGCTATTCTAGAAGACAAAACAATTGGAACGATTTTTCAAATGATTTTTTTGAATCTACTTCACTAAACAGCTTTTTGAGTCTAAAATCATGTGCATCATCTATATTAACATCTTTACCATGTGTTAAAATACACAAACAAAAAATATCAAGCACAATCAAAAACTGTCCACCGCAATCCAAAAGCACATGCCGTAGAACTCCATAGCATGTATGGCTCGTTTGAACGAACGCCTCCCAAAGTTCCTGTAGTTCATTTCTGTCTACACTTGGAGCGTTCTCTTCATCATTTCACAAATAGGCAATTCGGAGAAGTGTGCTAATCTTTCATTGTAGTAACACTGACATCTAAACTACGATAGATGCTTGATTCAGCATATAACACGAACACAAGTACACAATATGTTCGAATTTTTTAAACTAATCATTTTTCTTGCCAGTTGACTTGGTACATGTGAGCCCAAACCATATGGGCTTTAGCCCCGAGTACCAACCACACGGGCTTTAGGCCTCCATTTTGATGCAATCGCAATCATCAAGATTCTTGGGCAGGCAGGATAGCTGCCCGTTTAATTTCTTTGCATAAGACCCAACACCTTTCGTTCTGTTTTCTGATTTCTTGGTAAGCATATAGGCGAACTGTTACTCCCACAGCATCAATACTATGAAATAAACCAAGCTGAACTGTGGGAGAGGCGCCAATTCTTTAGTCTTTTACCATTTATAACTAATACTAATAAAACTTCAGCCCGGAGTTTGTGCAAAAAAATGTCTTTGTCTGAAATTAAATGTAATCAACACCACGCCACATATACTTCATCTGTAGGTACCTAATCGGTGTCCAATCTGCTATGAATGCTACATTGCTATGATGAATAAATACAATAACCTCACCTAGAAATTAAAAAAGAAAGATAGCAAAACAAGTTCTATGAGCTCAATCATGTACTTGCCGCTGCTAAAGAACCAGTTACAGCCACTTCTTTCACAATTTAGCTTGTTCTTTCAGGTTTTCAGGAGTGGCTTGACTGACTGATAGCAATAACACGTACACGGGCAAGCTAGCTAGTACATCGGGCTCATCTAACAGCTCCCTCCTCCACAGTTAGTGCAACTACAGTACATATCTTAAATGTCCATTCAGAACCAGAAAGTATCTCTCCCCTGCATCATAAAAGGTCACGATGAGCAACAAGTTTACATTGTAGAACGCATTCTCTTTGAACACACTCGAGTAGGCTTAGTTAGCCTTGGATGAACAATGTGTTCGTTGTATGGCATGTGTACACCAATAAAAAGAGATACCTGCATCTAGATGACCAAATAAGCAAAAATACCACTACAGGGACAGGCATAGATGGCTAGGTTAGAAAATAGCTGCACATTCTGATCCTGGGAATAAAGGCCCTTTACCTCCCAGTCACACAATGCTACACGGAGCAGTGCAGCTTTAGAATATAAGTACCAGACAATAGCGTAGATATTCCACAATCCACTCGTACGTCCTCTTTCGAGGAGGCGCCTCCACGTTTGCATGATTAGCATGACGAAACAAGGCGATGGCATGGCACGATTTGGAACAAAGTTAGTTAGTTGGCCTCGAGCTCTCAAGAGGGTGCCCTACACTACATGAATGAGCCTTCATTAATTAGCTAGTGTTCAACAACTCCGCTGACCCAAGCGTGCTACAGACAGGGACAAAACACTACCCTATCTGAAATGTCTCTATGCTTGTTGGATTCTTGCAGGTGACGCAAAAGTTTCAACGGTTCTCGATCGAGGGTTTGTTGCTGTGCGTTGGTTAGGACGGAGCCCTCAGCCTGAAGGGTGCAGCAACGGCACTGCACTGCACCGAGGACCTCAACAAACAGGGAGGGAGCCATCCATGACAGGCGACCCTGGCGAATACGCTAACCAGACGTCTGCTCACATGGCACACCAGAAGCTAGAGGCCAAAGTAAGTCGCCGCTAGGACATGACCTCTTACCCAAGAGCATGGAGCTAGCCTGACAGCAACACATCGCACATCCACCGCTAGTCATGTGGTAGTTGACCCACTTTCTGAGCACGATTTGGCATTAAACCGCCGTATCAGATGTAGAAGGAACCGGCCCGAGATGAGTTTAGGTAGTTACCTCGGTGTCAGGACAATACATGCATCGGCCTGCCCTGATGAGTGGTGATGACAACTCAGGCTGGATGCGTTAGTCAGAAGGGAACAATCAATCATTCGTGCGCCTTTCTCTCTGCGTGGTACGTGTGGAGGAAGCTCAGAGGAGTAATGCGGCGAGTAGGACAACCACCCCCGTCCCAAACGTTATCTGCAAGCGAGGAGAAGAAAGAAAGAAAACGTTAGGTGTGGGGAAGACGAGCAAAGCAATCTTGTTTCGGTGACAGGAGGAGACGCTGAATTGCTGTGCTACTTTGACATGGCCCTTTCTTTCAACTACTAGTACTGTTAAGAAGCTTAAGAAATCACGCAAAACCGCGGCGAAATGTGCCCTGTTTCTTCAGTCAAACACTACGAAATGCCCGCGCTTTCTGTGGTGCCCGTCTATCTATATATCGACCTCCCTTCAGGTGTTTCCACATCTTGATAGGTTTGTGCACGAAGGGAAGAAAAGATCACTTTTTTCAGATCATTAGATCATTACGAGGGGAATAAGAGAAAAGAGAAATTTTTTGGACAACCTCACTTTCATGCCAAATTTTGGAATCTAGGCCTACCCCATGGTTGATTTGCAAACAAGAGAAAAGAGAAATGTTTTGGGCAACCTCAATTTTATGCCAAATTTTGGAATCTAGGCCTACCCCATGGTTGATTTGCACGTTTTATGTATACAAGGTATCGTTAATTAGCGTGAGAATACTGACAGTGTGAGTAATACTAGTAGTAGCGGGAAACGTAGTGTCAAAAGATGCTGTTCTTACCGCCAATTTGGACGCGGAGGAGAGCATGGACTGCGAGTACGGGTCGAACGGCCCTGCGGACCCGCCGCCGGAGCCGGTGTTGATCGCGTAGACAGGCGAGCCGTTGGGGTAGAACAGCCCGTAGTTCCTCTCCGACGTCGGCCCGGGCTTCATGTCCTCGTTGAAGAGGGCGAACACGAACACGTCGATGGGCACGTCGGGCTTGAGCGGCGTCCCCTGGTTCATGGCGATCCTCTGCATGAGGTTCCCGTTGTACGACGCGGCGTTATGCACGGTGGCGCCGACCTCGTCCTCATCCCCCTTGGACGGCCACCCGGTCTCCGAGATCCTCACGCCAACGTCCGTGTGGCCCATGGCCTTCATGGCCGAGTACACGGCGTCGATCTGCGCGTATAGCATGTTGTCGTAGGTGAGGTTGGTGTTGGGGTCGCGCACGCCGGGGTTGGGCTGGAACAACACGTACGGCAGCGACACGCTCCCGGGGCTCGCCTTGTAGGCGAAGAACGGGTACGCGTTGATCAGGAACGGCGAGCCCGTCTGTGCGTGGAAGTCGAGCAGCGGCTGGATGTACTGCGCGAGGTCCTCTCGGAACTCACCGGATGACGGCGGGTAGCTGGTGACGAGTATGTTCACCGAGTGCGCCGACGAGACGGTCACCTGGCCGGCAAGGCCGAGTTCGCCGAGCGCGCCGTTGATCGCCTTCATGGCGGGGAGGAGACTGGCCATCATGCCCGTGTCGTTGCTGGAGAACACCTCGTTGCCGACGGTGATGCAGGTGATGCGGGTGGCCGGGAGGAAGGGCTGCACGTGCTGCGCCACCCACTGGAGGGCGGCGCTGGGGTTGTCGACCATGGACTGCAGGTTCTCGTTGCCGATGGCGATGATGAACTCCACGCCGGTGTTGGCGAATGACGTGAGCACCTTGGGGTCCGCGTCGTAGAGCTTCACCTTGTTCACGTTCAGCGACCGGAGGAGCCCCGCGACCTGCGTCGGGTCCGGCAGGTTGTTGGCGATCTGCCCGTAGTTGATTCCGAACTTTTGCGCCGCCGACGCCACGTCCACTGCGAAACACGGCGAGCTTAACAGCGATCATTACCCTGCTGTTTTGCAATGTTAAAAAAAATCTCTCTTTTTTTGGTCATTTGAATTCTCTGGAGAACAAGATTTTTTTTAACGAAATTGAATTTCTTTTTCTCATAGAGCCATGGAATACTTTAGGTAGGAAGTAGCTTTCGCTATTGTGCCTGTTTTTTTTTCAGGTTCTAAAACTGATTTTTAATTTTTGCTATAGTATCTAACTTTTAAATAAAGTATTTTTTAAGATAAGATCTACAAGTTAATTATAGTATACATTAAAAGTTCAACATCTGTATTATCTAAAATTACAAGTGAGTATATCTCTTCGTAATCTCTATCACAAATAGCTAAAATTCAAAAATTTCAGCAAAAAATCATAAACCACAGTTATATCAAACATGCCCAATTAACTTCAAAAAAATGGATAAAAATAAGCAACCTGCTAATTAATAATGTACGCAATTAGATGGGATTGGAAGAGAACAAGGGTCAATTCAGAGTGTGTGGTTTCAGCGAGAAATCGTATGGTGACGCAGGAAATCATACAGCCTGCTCAGAATGGCTGCACAATGAGCGTCCGCGTTCAGTTTTTTTTTTGTTTTTTTGTTTTTTCTTTTTTTTTCTCCTAATCCTTTCCATTGTTTGTTATGGGTTAACATGTTTTTCTATTTTAATTTTTTAAAAATTAATTATATCAAATAAGTTAACTCAGTTATAATAAAAAAATCAACTATAGTAAAAAAACCCATAAACCACTGTTATTCTGAACACCCTCTAATACTACATCTCAAGATAGCAAGCATGGGTGCCCATCAGAGTTGACGAAGCAAGTCGGCTCAAAATGACATCGTACAGTTATTGGCAAGAACAATCCTAAACAGGCTTGCTGGATCTCAGAACTCCATACTCTGCTTCACAGCTTTTTTCCAGTACTGTTCTTGCCGGACCTCACAGCCCAGAATTCTATCTAGTCAGTCACTCCTCAAATTTCTTGAAACGGAATGGAAAAGCATCCTATCGATTGGAATATGAGCAAGGAACTGCAAAAACATGCATCCACGACGACAGACGTAAAGATGGAACGGCAGAATGGCCATGAGACTAATCAACAGCAGTGGCGGCAGACGCGGAGCTCGAGCAAGAAGAGAAAATTCCAGAGCAAGAGAAACAGGGAACGAGCAAGAGCGGCCACTGGATTACTCACCTGAGAGGAGCGAGAGGAGGCAGAGCAGAAGCGAGGAGACGCGGACGCGGGACGCCATTTGCATCTCGCCTCCTCTCTCTCCTTTCTCCTTGCTCTGTTCCTCGCCGACACGGGAAGGCTAGCTACGTTCGCAACCCCTTCTCTCTCTATCCTCGGGTCGCATCCCTCTCCACCCCCTCCGTTTTTTATACTGGAGTGCTACAAGTACCACCGGTGACGGCGCCATCTTGCGAAATCACGTCGGTAAATGTTTTGCCAATATGCAGAATGTTGGAAATAATCAGCTCTTACCTTGTATAGGCCTTCCTAGTATAGTTGATTGGCTGATTGATTAGTTGCCTAGAATAGCTTCTAACCATGTATACGCACGACCTCATATAATCAATGGATCCACGCCTCCTGATCGTGTGGCGTTTCTTCCTAGCTTTCTCCCTCTGTTGCTCTCACAACTTCACAGAAAAGAGGAGAATATCTGAGTCGAAGTCGGCGTTTTCGCGCTCGGGCTCGTCACCGCACTACCGTGCGTCGTCTCGGTCTTACGAGTACGTTCCCTTCACGCTTCGCACACTTACTGCCCTGTTTCGTTTTGCATGCAAAGATGTTATTTAGGAGGCGTTTGTATTAGCTACGGCTGATGATTTTTGGTTAAAAATAAATAGTATTGATGAAAAAGTGAAGGAGAGATACGTGTACGAGAGGAGTAAGGTGCGTGATGCACTTACGATAATCTACTTTATCTTCGGAACAAGACGAGAGAGAGAAGTGGAGAAGCTATTTTGAGAAACCAGATGTTCATATTGACTTCACACAGAAACCAATACAAACATGTCCTTAATATTTATAGCACTGAAATGGTCAGGTATGGCTTATAGGGGTATACCTACCTATTTGGACTTTGCAGCGACCAAAACTAATCATGAAATGCTTTCACTAGTCATAGGTCCTATTTACTTAGGCTTTTTCATCAGTTTAAAAGCAAAAAAGACAAATCCTAAACAAATGGAAGGCCTTTTAATTGGGCTTTTGGAAAAGCCTAAGCCTTCCAATAACTATAAACCATAAGGTAGTTCGGAGATATTTTTTTTAGTTTTTGCGAAACAAAATAACCTATTGACACATAACTTTGTAGAAATTACCTATCAAATATCACTGCATATAAAGTTAAAGCCCTCCTGCTTTTTCCTTATCCTTTTCCCTCCCCGAAGTGAGCAGGAACTCACGCACCCTTGCCACCCTTTTCGTCTCCTTGTAGGGCGCTAGCGCCAGCGGCCTAGTCATTCTTGCGCCAAGTACTTCTCCCTTAGCCAGTCGTCATCCTTCTGCCTCGACACAGCCGTCCTCCCCACGCCCGACGTCATCTTCTCCAGGATGTCGCGAGCTTTGTGTGGCCATCGCCGGATCCCATTGCCAAATCCCCACCGCCAGATCGCCCACGAGCAGCTCTATTCGGCCGCTTGCCTAGATGCCTCTCCCTTCTTCGTCGGCGACCTTTTTGCGGCCCGTGAATCTGCTCCTCTTCCGTCCTAATCTAGACACCACCTTCCTTCGAGCGTCGGTGTTAGTCTTAATCTTGACTTGGTTTTTTGAGTTTGTTAGCATGTGTGAGTGCACGTAATGCATGTAGATGCATGCAGGTTGTTAGCTGCATGTAGTTAGGCCACGTCTTGTGCACAAGAAGAAGTCTGCACGTTGCATGGTGGTGATCCACTCCTTGCGGAGTCTAGTACATGCAATTCTACCGCGTCAGGCACCGAAAAAATGGGCTCAGGAAGAATTGGTTGGACGTGGCCAAGTCTTGCACTGAGCATGCATCATGACGAGCACGCAGGAAATGCATGAGTTAGTTTGTTAGTGGTCATAGTTTGTTAGTGTGCATGTTTTCTAGTGTATAAGTATCAGATGAGAAGAGAGAATAAACGACAGCTAAGAAAAACGCATTTGAGTTGCGTTCTGTGCTCCATCGTCCTGTGTTCTTCTCCCAGTTCAAGTGTTCGACTAGTGCATGTGTTACTTGTTGTCGAGTCATGTTTGATCAGAGTATTGTGTGTGTGTGTGTGTGTGTCATTTTTGTGAGTTTTTTCTGGGCTAACATTTAGTATCAGAGCCATGCTGAGGACAAGATCGATGTCGCCGTCGGGTCGCTCCATCGTCACCGGCGGTGGTCCATCGAGGGTACGGGGAAGAGAAAGCAGCGTCTCTCTTCAATACCCCATACTGAACAAGAGCAACTATGTTGCGTGGGCAATCAAGATGAAGATGTTCATGAAGGCCTAAAGCGTTTAGGAAGCTGTGGTGACCGACGACGTTGATGAACACAAAGATCAGATGGCCATTGCGGCCATCTTCCAAGGAGTCCCGAAGGAGACCATCCTCCTACTCGCCAAAAAGGAGACGGCGAAAGCTGCGTGGGACACGCTCAAGACGATGTACGTCGGCGCTGACCGCGTTAAGGAGGCGCGCGTGCAGACCCTTAGAAATGAATTCGAGGGTTTGCGCATGAAGGAAACAGAGTCGGTGGACGACTTCGCCGTGAGATTGACGACACTCGTCAACCAGATCCACGGTCTTGGCAATAAAATGGAGGAAAGCTACGTCGTGAAGAAGCTTCTCCGCGTTGTCCCAAAAAAGTACCTACAAATTGTCTCAACTATTGAACAATTTGGGGACTTGAAGAAAATAACAGTGGAAGAAACATTGGCCGCCTCAAGGCGTATGAGGAGCGTCTACGCATTCCGGACGACAACAATGACAACGAACAACTTCTCCTCATGCGGGCCGAGTGGGAGGCCCAATCGTTGAAGCGCGAAGGCGGGGTTCCGACAGCAATGGGGACCGAAGCTGTAGGAATCGGAAATTCGACAAGGCTAAAATGAGATGCTACAACTGCAATGACTATGGATATTTTGCTTCCGAATGCCGCAAGAAGAAAGAGGAGCAGGCGCTTCTCATCGAGGAGGATGCTAATGACGAACCAACACTGCTATAAGCAAATCAAGATTAGGGGGGAGATTGTTAGTCTTAATCTTGACTTGGTTTTTTGAGTTTGTTAGCATGTGTGAGTGTACGTAATGCATGTAGATGCATGCAGGTTGTTAGCTGCATGTAGTTAGGCCGCGTCTTGTGCACAGGAAGAAGTCTGCACGTTGCATGGTGGTGATCCACTCCTTGTGGAGTCTAGTACATGCAATTCTACCGCATCAGGCACCGAAAAAATGGGCTCAGGAAGAATTGGTTGGATGTGGCCAAGTCTTGTGCCGAGCATGCATCATGACGAGCACGCAGGAAATGCATGAGTTAGTTTGTTAGTGGTCATAGTTTGTTAGTGTGCATGTTTTCTAGTGTATAAGTACTAGATGAGAAGAGAGAATAAACAACAGCTGAGAAAAACGCATTTGAGTTGCGTTCTATGCTCCAGCGTCCTGTGTTCTTCTCCTCCCAGTTCAAGTGTTCGACTAGTGCATGTGTTACTTATTGTCAAGTCATGTTTGATCAGAGTATTGTGTGTGTGTGATTTTTTGTGAGTTTTTACTGGGCTAACATTCCCTTGTTAGATCGGGACCCTGGTCATATGTTTAGGTTCAATCGGGTTTACTCCCCGGGTCACAGGTCCAAATGGGCTGAACACATCTAAACCCATGAAGCACCATACTTATAAATGG
The DNA here is from genome assembly GCA_036346265.1 of Melocanna baccifera. Classification (NCBI taxonomy): domain Eukaryota; kingdom Viridiplantae; phylum Streptophyta; class Magnoliopsida; order Poales; family Poaceae; genus Melocanna; species Melocanna baccifera. The sequence goes on from CM070677.1 coordinate 39,299,043, forward strand.
TATTGGGTTTTCTCCCCCAAAAGACTAGTCCGATTGGTGAGGGCTCACTTACACTTACAAATTGTGTTTTCTTCTCTTCCACAACCAATGTGGGATTATTCCTAATAATCTCCTCCTCATATATTGGTTGGGCACTTCTGCAACCACGAGGTTCAAGGAGATATTAGGCACCTGGGCTCTGATACCACTTGTTAGATCGGATCTTGGCCGTATGCCTAGATTCAACCGAGTTTACTCCCTGGGCCACAAGTCTAAATGGGCTGAACACAATTAAACCCACAGAGTACCATACTTATAAGTGGTATTAGACCTAGATGAGAACTCACTTATACTTATAAGTTGTATTTTTTTCTCTCTCATTATCAATATGGGATTATTTCTAACAGTCGGCTCGCTTCTCTCCAGATCAAATGGCGAGGCTGACGAGGCCCATGGGCAACGACGGGAGGCCACAGGACGGCAGTGGCCGGGTAAATCTAGGTCCTAGAGTTCTTTTTTCTTGAGTTCTTCTTTCTTCTTTTGTTCCCTTGATTTGGATAAGGGTTTCCGTTCTTTTCTTTGAATTGAGTGAACATGTGGTTTGATGCAGAACGGATAGAATTGTTAATCTATGCACCAAATTCGTACCCGAATCATAAATGGCATTTTTGACATTTCATCCTTCTGCCACATCTCCATGAGCCAACCAATCCAAAAAAAAAAAGAAAGCTGACTGCCAAACAATATGGCTTAACGTAAAAGCTAATATGTTTATAAGCTGCTTAAGTCGGAAGACTGGTTTCAAACTGTAAGTCAAAAAATCTAATCTCTTTTTTTTTCGTTCTTTTTAGTTTTTAACTGGTTTTTGACTTTGACTTTTTTTAGTAATTAATATTTATTAGACTAATAAGTTATAGCCAAAAGTTATAAGATACAGTTCAAAAAATGCCCCTGATATCTTTCAGAACTCTGATGGCCATTTGTCCGGGGAGTTTGCACAAAGCAACAGTCAGCGTTCAGCCTTGTTTGCTGTGAGGAGAAAGTGAGTAAGTTGAATTGACCTCTTTCTATCGGAAGAGGAAGGATACCACGCTATCCCTCTCCGGTTTTACACTGGATGACTCGTCTTTTCAGGATACATGAAGAATTGCTGCATTCATAATCGGATTTCTCTTTAATTCCATCGGAGGAAAAGGCTCTGATAGAGTTTGACGTGCCGGGTATGATTGATTGCATGACGGGGGAATAATTCTGGGTAGCAGCTGTTGTCGCGTAGGGGTGGCATCGCATCGCAGGGAAGTTCTGAACATTCGCCAAAGTATAACGTTTTGACGATGCGTTAACCAGACGATACCACCAGAACACCTACGTGGGATAGTGTTTTGCTCCTCGAGATCATCGCTAGAAAATTACCGACTTGAGAACTTAGGCTTGGTAATGCCCATTGCACAGCTATGAGTGGGTGTAGGTTTTTTCGGCGGGGTTGGTGGTTTGTAGTTGTGGCTGATAGTTTTTGTTTATAGTACGAGTATTTATTCAAATAAATTAAATTTTGATTTATAGTTTTGAAAAAATTATCTCAATAAATTATTTTAAAAAAATGATAAAAAATTATCCTATTTATTTATTTAAAAAAATTATATCCATAAATAAAAAAGAACTGGGCCAAATTCACACTAATAGTCTCGTGTAGACTTCAGGTCCTCATGGCCAGGTTCTGTCTCCGTACATTTGGTCCATCGCTACATATAACATATAATACAAGTATGAAACCAAAGATAATGTATTAAATAAAACCAAAGATAATGTATAAAATCTTTTGCAATTGCGTGTTACTACTTGCTACGTTATAGTAGTACAATACATTATGCATATGCACCAAACAAGTTGCGGTAAGGCATAACAATCACTTCTACTTATTTTCAAATATATCCAACTTTACTTTGCCCTCTTCCTTTTCTGCGTTATAGTAGTACAATACATTATGCATATGCACCAAACAAGTTTCGGTAAGGCATAACAATCTCTTCTACTTATTTTCAAATATATCCAACATCTTTACTTTGCCCTCTTCCTTGTCAATATTTAGTCCCTCTACTTTTCATTTGATCCAATTTAGACCCTCTACTTTAAAATCAGTTATTTTACACTCTCTACTTAAAAAACTAGATCAAATAATCCTTTAAAAGTGGTATTGAGGGTGGTTTTGCCATGTAGTCGTGGTTTTGCCATGTGGCCAGCCATATCACTCACACGGTGGCAAACATCACATATTTGAGTCAGCAAATGCAAGGAAAAATATTGACACTGTTAATGATAGAATATGATTGTATTATTTGTTTCCTTATATATCTTGATTTTCTTATCCGTATATGGCATATTCCCCTATAATATCCCATTGTACTTCCTATATATATTGCCCATTGGACTTCTTCAATATACACATAATATTCATAACATGGTATCAGAGTAAATATTAGGATTAGGGTTTACTATAGCCACTGTCTAACCTTCGGCCTTCTTCTTCTTCTGTTGCCACAGCCATCGGAAGGATCGATCTCCGCTCCTGAGGGCAACCACCTCCTATCGCGGTGCCGCACGAGAGCCAGGAAGCTTCTCGGCCGTCCATGGCGGCCACGCGCTCACCAGCCGCCCCAGCCCGGATCTGGCCGATCATGAGGTTTGTTGGCTCGACCACCCTAACATCGCCTAGGCCGCCTCCCGGCCGTATACGCCTGGATCCAACCACCCCAACGTCGCCTCAACCGCCTCCTACTTTGGATCCATGCTAGGCTACCGCTGCCCTCCTGTTGCCACCGCCAGGCTGCCGCGTGAATCCACCGCCTAGAACCGGCCTTCTTTGGGTCGGATCCGGCAATATCTGCAGCTCGAGGTCACCACACTGCCACTTGAGGCCACCGCGCCATTATCTGCGCCATGCCACTCCAATCTCATCTCCCGGCTGCCGTCACCGGATCTGGCCTCCCCTTCTTCCTCAACTTCCTCCTCTGCCTCAGCCTCTCCACCGATGACCTCTCCACGTACCCACTCCTCCCTACCTTCTCCCTCCACAAGAACCTGCTGCTGAGGCGAGCTCGAGAGAGAGAGAGAAGATAAGTAGAGAGAGGAGTTGGTGGTGTTGGTTTTTGGTGTTGTGTCGCCTTGGGAGTTTGTTTTGGTGCTAGTGTCTTTAGGTTCTTTGAGTTCTTTAGTTCCTTTGAGTCTTCCATTGCATCCATCCTAAATTCATAGTCTCTATCTATTAGTTTGCCCAAATCGTGCGAGTCTATAAATTTATTATCAGTTATAGAAGCATAGAAATTTTCTTTTGCATGACAGTAGCCGCCGCTCTTCTCTTTGAGCCGCGTGCAGATCGTAGAAGTCATTATGATATCGTCGCTTCTCTAGCCACCGCTCCGAGCTTCTAAGACTGCTGTGCTTCTTCTGCACCTTGTGCACTACATCGTCGCCATCTTGGGCTTCGATCTGTTTGCATGCTTCTATCTATTCCTCTTTAACTTGATATTTTTTTTAAGAGCTGTGCACTATAACGATATTATCAAGACTCGAACTTTGGATTTTTTCTATTGTAACTTAACTCTTTTCAAATACAATGCTATTGTATACACTTTGCATTTGAGAGGCGGTGTTAATGATAGAATATGATTGTGTTATTTGTTTCCTTCTATGTCTCGATTTTTTTATCCATATACGGCATATTCTCTTATAATATCTCCTTGTACTTCTTTTATATATATATATATATATATATATATATATATATATATATATATATATATATATTGTCCATTGGGCCTCTTGAATATACACACATAAGTTTTGGACACTCAACTCGCTTAGGTATGAGCTCGGGAGGAGTTATGGACTCATTGAGGGCCGCCCTTTGAGATGAGGAGATATGCACCCGAACGCAAGGTGGTCAATTCATCGGAGCCTACGAGGCCAACTCATCAAGTGATTGATTGTGCGGCATGGAGTACTCCATAAGTCGGGGCATGGCCCTTGATGAAAGAAGGTGATTTGGTTATCCGTAGAGTTAGAGAGAGTCTATAGTCGGGGGATGTAATTGAGATGAAGTGGAGTTTGGCTGGGGGAAGCCATCAATACTGATCAAACCACACCAGGGTCAAGCTATCGCTCTCAAGACGTTCGGAAAAGCTCTGTCGATGGGCTGAAAGGGCCAAGACAACGGACATAGTGAACTACCTTCTCGGGAGTGATGTCGACTTTATTTTTGGCACAACATGAACCTGGTATGGGGGCCAAGTCAAGCCCAAATAGCAGTAGTGGTAGTGGAGTCGATCTGAGCCAGGATGGTGGTGCATGGTGGATGTCGAGCCTGGACAATGGCGCGCGTCACCCATTAGGAAAAACTTGGTGTTTGGGACTCGTTTTTGCATGAGGAGTAATGCTAGCTTGGACACCGACCGACATGGCACATCATCAGGATGCTTTTGCTTCATCTAGTGACAGCCCGGTGTTCTTCAATGACGGTGCTAAAGAACTATAGTTATTTGTATTGTTTACTATGGGTATCCTGTTACCCCGTTCCCAATCGAAAAAACTTGGCGCTCGAGACAAGCTCATAAGTGGCACCTCACTTTGGGAGACAAGAATGTCGTTGTCTCCTATCAAAAAATTTTGCTCTCGGGACAGAACTCACAAGTGACAATTCACTTGTGGAGATAAAAATGTCACTGTCTTCTACAGAAAAAAACTTGGCACTAAGACAAAGCTCACAAGCAACATTTCGCTTGGGGAGACGAGAACGTCACTGCTTCCCAATGAAAAAAACTTGGCTCTCGGGATGAAGTTCATGAGCGATACTTCACTTGGGGAGACGTGAATATCGCCGTCTTCCATCGGAAAAAACTTAGCACTTGGGACGAAATTCATGAGTGACACATTGCTTAGAGAGACGAGAATATCATCGTTCCCTATTAGACAAAACATGTTGCTCGGGATGAAACTCATGAGTGGCATTTCGCTTAGGGAGGCGAAGAACGTTGCTGTCCTCCATCAGAAAAACCTTAGTGCTTGGGACGAAGCTTACCCCAAAAGGGAGAAGTAGCTCGACTCCGGTGGGGGAGAAGTAGCTTGATCCCGGTGTGGGAGAAGAATTAGCTCGATCCCGATGAGAAGAATTTTTATATCAATGATGTATTTATGATGTATTTTTGTTATGCCGTGGTATGGTATAAATTAATATTGCTTTTACAATGTTAACTTGCGAAAGTTAAAATATATTAAAATTTTAGATCCGTCACTGTCATCGGCGACGAGACGAAGCTAGTAGACAGTAGAATGCCCGTATCAGAATATGTCGGAAATGCTCGACCTACAGGTGTGGTGAAGATGCACCGGTGCCCGCTGCAGGTATTGGCTTCCATGGTTGCCTACATACTCTCGCCGCCTCGCGTCCCCTCGGCCCTAACCGTGAAGTTGGGCCCAATCAGCACTATGAAGGTGAGCTTTCGGCCTACGCGACATGATATGGGTACTGTACTACTGAACATATCACTTATAAGTTTTTCTATCCGAGACTAGCCCAGAAAAAAGGTGAGCATCAGCGTCAAACCTAGGGTTCGAATGCTGGTAGGCAGTTTGCACAACAGTAGAGCTTGTCAAGCGAATACTCATTACTGAATTATGAGTTGCCTCTGTGCATGCCCTGATGATGCCCTCCTAAATCGTAATGGAGTACATGGCAGGTAGTAGAGCCCTGCATTTGCTATTTAGATTCGTTAATGTGAAGTACAGATAGGTGTTTCAGTCTTTTAGATGCCTCAAGAAAATAACCTCCGGTACTTTAGTTCTTCGTTTTTCTTATTTCTTCATGCTCTTGAAATGGCAACTAGCTGAGATGTCCTGATACATGATAATACGGGTACAGCGATATGGCAAGTATATATGTATTTAAAAAATACTAGACAGGCGAGTCAATCTTCCATTCGCTATGGTTGTCCTCTTCACCATCAGCTCTACAATTGTAATCTAAAGTGGGTCGTTTCGCTTCATCTTCAGCTCTATATTTGTAATGAAGTTTGTAGTTAATTCAGTGAAACAATATTCAAGAAGGCGCTGTGAATCTTTTGGTATAGAATAAATGTTGTGCATTTCATACGCACCTCCCCGATAGCTCCAGCATCAAGTGCATGAAAAAGACGATGGAGCACATCTTGAGCAACCTGGTATTCAAAACATCTAGAAATCAGTAAGGTGAAAATTGGGACAAGTAGGATGTAAATATCAAATTGATGGGGCCTTATGTGTCACTACAAACAGACTGCAGGAAAGTCTACTTGATGTAAACAGAAACAAACACTACACTTACACTACTACAGTCAATAGCCAATCTCGTTTAGCAAATAGCCAAATATGATGAAAGAGGGTGAAGGAAATGTACAATCCTTACCTTCTTCTTGTTGAACTTCAAACATTGTACAAATTCCTCGTACAAATAGCACTAGCATGTCTTAGCTACATTTTACAAATTCCTCGTACAAATAGCACTAGCATGTCTTAGCTAACTAATCAGTCCATGCTATGAAAATTTTAGGAAATCTTTGCTGTAATGAACGCAATGCCTGAAAAAAATATTAATTGATTAATTCACAAAGAACATACCTATAATAACCTAACTGTTTATTTCAAAATTTAAAGTAAAAAATTTAATTTAATTTAAAATAATATAAAATAAAATAATTGATTTCGATTGCCTGAAATTTTGAAAGTTTACTTGTCTGTTTTTCTACTTTTAGAAAGGCTTTATTTTCAAAAGTAATTTAAGTAAAAATAAAAATATTAAAATAAAGGGGTATTTGATTTTTTTGTAAAAATTCTAATTCAAATTAATTATTTGGAAGCATTTGGCAGTTTTTGGTTTTTCTGTGAATTTCTAGAATGTAAAATTTAAGTTCAAAATTAAAAAATATTTTATGTAAAAATAATAAAGACCAACTTTAAATTTTAAACAATTTTTCTAAGTCCAAAATAGTTTAAAATTTTTCTATGAATTTTTCTAAAATTTTTTAGCTTTATTTACTATTTTTCTAAGTTTTTCTTGAATTCCCTAGTATTTATAAATTAAAATTCGAAAAAAAGACCTTCCCATAGCGTCACCCATCCTAGACCTGCTTTAGTGCTTTGGGGGTGAGGCGTGAGCACACTTAACCTCACATTCAAACCCATCCAGCCGCCACTTCTCTTTTTCTTCTTTCTTAGCTAGTCTCTCTCCTTCCTCTCTTTTATCCCTTACACCATTGGTTTACTATTCATCTTCCCAAATCACCATAGAACGACCGAACGCAGCTAGAAACATCTCTCCTCCCTCTCATGACAACTTTCAAACCAAGTCTTATCTCAATATCGTTCAAAAGAAAAGTTATGTCAAATCACATAAGAAATATACCTTTTATCTCATATTTTTCTAAACGGACACCAAACCAAATACCACATATTTGAATCAGTCTCTACCCCTTCCAAGCCTATAAATACAACCCTTTGACCCCTCCTAGCCCTCAACCCTTGCTAGCCTCTTCAAAGCCCAAAACACCGTCGCCACCAAAGCCTTCCGGTCCCAAAATTGCTTATTACGTCTTGAGCTATTCGATGAGATTTTTTATGATTCTTTCATCTCACATCGTGTTCCCATGTATCATAAACCTTTTTGCCAACTTAATTTGATTTTGGTGTAGTATATATCTAAGAATCAAGTTTTCCCCAATCTAGGCTGAAATTGCTTTTCAACGTCGATTCGTCACCTCCAGTGAGTTTTAGCTTATGCCATCACAACTCTTAGACTTGCCTTATCGTGTTCTACACCGTGTTCCCCTCCTTTTCTTCAAAAAACCTCCATAAATTTTTGCCTAACACCTAACCATGGCCGCCTAGTGTATCTCACATTCCCATCTATCTAGTTATGCTTTCTCCAATCATTTCACGTCACAACATGTCGAACCATCCTAGGTAGCTACCTTTCAAGTGGATTTGGATTTCGTTCACCGAGCACCAAGATATTATTTTTTTTCTTTTTCTCTACCGTCGTTGTTCAATCATCGATAGTGTCGCCTCTGGTGAGTTTTCTGCTGAGCCAATAATTTTTCTAGCTTCACCATGTTGCGTTCTAGCCCATGGTATCCTACTTCTCTACGTTTCATGCCTGATTATTATTCCTCTCATACCCATATCGTTGTCTCCGTCCACATTGTCATTGTGCTTCGTTTGATGTGTGGTTACCTTCTACGTATTCCTCGGGTCCTTAATAACCCATTTTACTAGTTGGCTCTACCTCAAGTGTCTTCCCTCACCAGCGTCACACCCAAAAAAGAGGAGTTGTTGCTCTGGTTGTTCCCTTTCGTGAATATTCCCTCAGAATATTTCTGATTTTTCTTTTTTCAGCATTTTCTCATTTGGTGATTTTTTTTTATCACTCATTCTCAGCCGTCCGTACTCCAAATTAAGTGATTCAAAATTTTGAATTTATCTAAATTCATAATCTATCTTCCAATATATATTATATAATTTTTAAATTTTATTTAAATTTAGTTGTTCTGGCTTTTCACGTGTGGACTATGACTTCCCCGAAGAGTGCGACTTCGTCAACGATTCTCACCATAAATCCACAGAGCAAGGCAAGCCACACATCTTGATCATGTTGATCCCAGATTGTGAAATAAAATTATATTATTTTAAATTATTCTGAATGCATATTTCTATTCAACGTATTTCAATTTAGTTAATGCATGCATGCTAATACCTCCATTGATATTAATTCTCCGATACTTTGTCACCCTAGAATAAAACTTTGGTTAGTACACTAATATAACTAGAGAATTTTTATAGCAAATACTTAGGCCTGCATAGATATAACTTTAGGTTTGGGTTAACCTTTTCACATAAATGACAAGCTTTTAAAATATATTGTTGACTTCAGTGAATCAAGAAAGTCTATGAAATATTTCAAAATAAATATAAAACTTGATTTAGGCTTAGGCAAATGGCTAAGTGGTGGGTACTTGCTAGCATAGTTGTTGTTTGGTGATATAATGGTGATGCCCAGCATAAACGGTATGTGGAAAGTGTCTAAGTCAATTAAGAACTGATCCGTGAGTTACTGCTACAAAGTTCGATCGTACTACCACAAGATTGGTATGGGACAATCCTGGCTGACTAATTTGCCGGTTCTAATCTGAGTATCACTACAGATTGAATGTGAGCGTGGCGTAGGTCACGCGAAGTCTCACACGGCACAAGAAGGGGTCCTGATCTAATGAATTCCTTATTAGAGTGAAATCTTAATGGAGTCGTAGCTAGGTTAATAGTTTTGCATAGTAAAAACCTTGTCATGATCTCATGTGACTTATGGAATACAAGTTTGTACTCACTCTTACTATCTCATCTCAGAGGAGCATAACTTCGACTACGGTAAAGACATAGACGAGCAGATCACATCTTACTATCGCTTGCCTAGGCAGGCTCAGTGGGCCTATTTCGTTTGGTTTTTTTTCCACTACTATTATTTAAATTTAGCATATGGGCAGTGTATGTAAACATTGGCCATTAGGCCCATAATTAGTTAATGAATAAATGTTATTACAGTTGATATTTATTTTTGCTGTTCACTATGTGCACTAGCTAATCAACTAGTGCGATTTACACAGAGGATCCAGAAGTTGTTGGTCTGGGGTCCGACAATACCTAGCTCTTGAAGATTAACATCTAGAGAAAGGAAAGAGATCTCTTTCATCTTATTTGTATGAATTTGAAGAATTTGCAAATGACCATTCTCATTAGGCAGATTTATCTCAAATATGAACTTCCAAGTTCCAATCGTCCAGGTCTACAACAGATGTATCAAAGGGCACTGAGCATATGCAAATAGTAAACCAAAACTACCAACATGCTTTGCACAAGCATCAACGTTTATTTACACTTGCTCAATTACAATGAGAACTATCAAATTTGACATAAATTGAAGTACATGATAGATACAATCCTAACTAGGAGCTTTCAAGTGAATTAATCATAAAAAATTCTTGACTACGGGTACAATTGGATGACAAACCATCTGGCCAGTTACCACTTGCTATCTGGGTCAGTGGGTCTCCAAGTTCTTTCTTCACATCTTTAGGAAGGTTTGCAACTTTGAGAAACAACAACTCAACAAGCAGGAAAGCATAGAGGTAACACAAATCCTAAAAGGCGGAAATCCCATGCTACTAAATGGTGAGCATCTCGGGCATTTCTGGGCATAGCAGCGGCAGATATGGAAGACTGGAAGGTAGCTACGGGAAGCGTGAGGACATCGCAAGGGTGGCAGGTTTGAGGTAGATGGGACTTATGGTGAGGAGGTTGTTCATGGCAGCGACGAGGTGGTCGTAATGACGAAGCTCACATCACCCCTCCTTGGGGGGAAGCCATCATCCTCCACTCGTCGCTGTCACTGGGGACCGCCACCACTCCTCACCCATCACCGTTGGAGTTCTAGGGTTTCCTCGCTGTGGAACGGCAAACAATTGCGAGCTCATGTCTCCAGGGTACGAGGGGAAGCCGCCATGCTCCACTTGCCATCACCAGGGATCGCCAGCCACCGCTCAACAATCACCGGAGATGGAGCTCTAGGGTTTCGTTGTGCGCAGTTGGCAAACACTCGCGCGGGGTCGGGAAATACTTGCACAAGCCGTCGATAGCAGCTGACTTATGGGATGGCCTGGTTTCACATGGGCTTTCTTTCCAATTGTTATGGGCCAACACGTATCGGGAGATATCGGGACACATCGAAGACGTATCATGACTAAAAACATTTATTTTTATACTTCAATTGCGCCGATACTTACCGATACCGTATCACATCGTATCGACGTATCACGTACGGGTATCGCGGTTGAGTGTCATATCTATGCTTCATAGGCAACTAGTGTCTGTCCAGCAAATAAAACAGGAACACTAAACCTTCCAATCTCCAAGGCTCTTCAATATGAATGCAGGGACGACACGCGCGAGAGAGCATTCGATGTTAGCATGCAACTCCAACCGTCACAACTGTGGGTTTATGATACACTACTAAGGTGTCTGTGCACTACAACAAGATCCTAAGTTGTATACTAAAATAGTAATTTCCTTTTGCACACATATCAAATGTATGGACTAATTAGAACATCAAATAAACACATCCATTTTCATTCTAAGAGAGAAGATACGTTAGGACATTTTGTAGTAAAGTATTAAGCATTTTGCAATCCTAAACTAATCAGTGTCCAATACATCAATCAAACAATAAAGAAGGATAAAGAACTGATTCTAGCTGAGAGTTTTAGGCTGACCTAACATGATATTGAAGTAGACGATGGATGCCTAGAAACAAACAAACCTTCATCGGTCAAACACATAGAAAGTATTGAACAAAAGCAGCATTAGCAGCCAGGTAACAAATTGCAAGCACAACCAGGGCTATGATGGCATAGGCGGTGAACTTTTAGTCATGCATATACTGCCATCGCTCCCATCAAGATCACATCCGAGGAGCCACACCACCATGGACCAACCCAAATTTGCAGCTATAACAGGACACCAGAAATGCTAAGGCCACCTCATACATGTAACAAACAAACTATTCATGAAAAATTCAAAAATAACATCATGTCAATAACTAAGAAATTTGAGGACTTGAAATCTTAACAAAAGCATAAATAAACAAAAGAACTGCAAACAGAGAATACAAACTATATCGCACTCTTGCAAAACAAATAGTTCATGTCTAAACTTTTCTCTTGTTGAAAAGCTATGAGATAGACAATGTGATGCTATTTATCATTAGTAATCCCTACAATAGATATGCTGCCACCTACACATCAAGACTTGAAGAGAATCTTAGTCAAAGAAATATTTATATATATTGTGCTGCTATATGAAATTGTATGATGCATCATTGCCATTGTTGTGTACTTTCCATGCTAACATTTCGATGCCAAGGTTGGGGAACATGTAATTTACCTTCAACAATGCATTGTCATTTTCTCACCAATCTATAATTCTAGTTTGGGTGCTATAGTATGAAACATAGTTACAAGTTGTTATACTAATGGTAGTGGAGCTTACCAAAAAAATAGTAAGTTGCATAAGTTTGTGCACCTCGTCATGCCTTGGAGGTTTGGAGCATTGTAGAAACATGGTAATCTCTCCAAATTGGTATATCTTGCTCACGTGTTTACTCATATTTGTTAATCCTATACAACAACTTTAGATCAAGAAAGAAAGATCATAGATTAAAAGGAATTTCTTGCGAAAGACATAGTTCACACATACTTCATTAACCTTCCGTTGCAATTTTGAGTAGTAAACAAGTGGAAAAATTGTTCACAAACCATGTAATCAGTGGTTTCCAGCAAATGTTTGTAGATCAGGAGTGAAGGTGATTGCACACCATCGCTTCCCTATCTCGAATTAGAATATCTGCAGGTCTACTTCTCCCCAGCCGAAGAAATAAAATAATTTGGTAGCTTGTTTTTCAATGGCACAAATGAATTGATTTGGGAATAACTATGAATATATTGTTTGATTAAGGGAGTAGTTGGACGAATACATTTAGTCTTTTTGGACTTGGAGGGGACAATTTTAATGTAAAGGGAGAAGAATCACTCAATAAGTCACTGGAGGAAACTTAGAAGATGAATAAGTTGAGACAGTAGAAACTCACATCCATGAAAAAAAGACCCTTCCACACCGTGTTGGCAACGCCATGTGATTCCTCTAGTGGGATCCTTGGGGTCGCCACCACCACTCCTTCACCTCATCATCCAGAATTGAACAACAACCCACCTTGCAATTGGTTAAGAAAAAACACAATCACACACATTCAGTTAAGAAAAAGCAAGCACCTGCTGCTACAATTCACAACTACTAAAAAAGTAGTATGCCACATGAAGGATGCCATCACTATACGACAGCTGACCTTCGCCCACGCCAACTACCTCCACTCTTACTTCGCCTAGGGCCACCCTGGCCTCAGTCTCCTTGTCCCACCACACCGCCCCCATCCTGCTCACCACCACCATGCCACTTGCGCTCGCGCCCTCCACCACCGTGTCCTCCCTGTCCCTAACGCCGTGTGACCAACTACACGGTAAGACACTCAAAGGGAGGTCATTGGGAGGCTTGTGTTGCGAGCGGAATAGTGGCGATGATGCGCGAGTTCAACGGTGGAGACGGGCAGAGGCTAGGCGTAGGGTTTAGATTTGGTGTGGTTTTGGCATGTGGAGGAAGGAGGTGGTTGCCTTGCCTAGATCTCCTCCCTATTTCCCACACCTCTCTCTCTACCCATTTCTCCCCATTCCTCCCTCGAATCTGAGCCCAATTGCTCCTTTCTCGTGGTGGGCGTCGCTCTGATCCACTTGATCCACGCTATTGTTCAGGCTCCGCGCATAGAGGCCGGTGGGGGCTGCATAGCGACAATGGATTCAGAGGACGACACGTGTGACTTTGCCGACGAGGACTTCTATAGTGATGGCGAGGCTGGCCTTACCCTCATCAATGATAGGGACACCGACTACGACCGCTCCATCTTGTGGCTCTACTGCCGAGCTCTCATCGACGCCTTCTGATTCGCCGCCGCGGCGCTTGAGTTCTTTGGCTACGACAAGGATGGAAGAGGGGCAGAGGAGGAGAAGCGAGGACTAGGAGGTGGAGATCAAAGGTAGGTATGGAGAGGGCGAGAGATGCAAGTGGTGAGGTTTCTTGGTGAGAAATCGACAGTGCTACTTCTAATGTAATGTCTAAGTAGACAACCACTAAGAGTGCATGTGGAGAGGGAAGAACGTACTGTCATCATTAGTATTAGTAAATAAAGATACATTGAGTCAGTTCACCGCAGTGCAGTTTCATTCTGGAATAGTACATGCAAAAACATATCAGAGAGATCTCGAAGGCACCAAACACCTATGGATCAGCTATACATAAAACAAACTGCGTACATTGATAATTGAGGAAGCTGCAGGTCATGAACTTCGCCTCTTCATAAATCGTACAGGTCTGCCATCTTATTGTGTGTGCGTTTTTCCTGAACAGTACTACGGAATCTTACACGTCATACGCACGCCGGCACTAGCATGTTGATCACATGCCTGACTGACACGAGCAGTTAGCTCACACACTGGACTTGACCTTATCGCTGTACCCCGTGAGCCCGTCGTAGAACCTCGACCACAGCATGATCCCACCGTACTTGGTCGAGTTCTTCACCACCGGCAGCACCTGCGACACCAGGTCACTCGCCGCCACGAACCCGCTGCCGGCGGCCTGGGGCGCCGCCGGGAGCCCAAGGAACACCCGCCCCGCCGGTATCGCCGTCCACTGCTTCCACGCGCGCGCCAGGTTGCCCACGCCGCCGCTCGAGCTGTACTGGCACGGCGGGTTGTTGTAAAACTGCACCCACACGTAGTCGAACAGGCCGGTGCCAAGCGCGCCGCCGAGTGACGCGTCCGGGAACGGGCACTGCGGCGCCGCCGTCAGGTACACCGGCTTGAGCCCCTGCCGCGAGTAGGCCTTGAGGTTCCTGGCCAGGACGTCCCAGTACATGCTGTCACCGCTCTCGATGTCGAAGTCGATGCCGTCGAGGACAGCGTTCCCGAGGGGCCTCGACGGCGACGTGCCGCCGAGGTAGTTGCTCCAGAGGTACGCCGCGACCTGGTTGGCGTCGGCGGGGGAGGAGAGGCCGTAGCTGCCGACCCCGCCGCCGATGGATAGCATGACCTTGATGCCGAGGCGCTGGCACGACTTGACATCGGCGCCCACGCCGGTGCAGCCGTTGGATGCCGGGTCGCAGTGTCCGGCCAGGTTCAGCACCGGCGTCTGGCCCTTGCCGAAGGTGGGCAGGAAGGCCACGTTGACGAACTTGTAGTTGCCGGTCGCGCACGTCTGCGCCAACGTGCCCTCGTTGCCGTTCTGGCCCCAGTAGATCGCGATGCCGCCGGCGCGAGCTCCGGCCGCTAACCCGACCAATGACACCACCATCAGCAACGGCGTTGCCGGAAATAATCTGCTTGTCATCTTGGTTAATCTCGACTTCTTGCTGGTGCTATGATATGAACTACGACCGAAGGTTCCTGGTCTATATATAGCTGAATTCAGTGAGGTGTGAAACTAGCAGCGACGCAGTTGGGCATGTTGTACGATTTATCTTTTGATAGGTTTGCTCGCCGTCACAAGTTGACCGCGCAAGATAAGATAGGAGAGCATGTGGTGGGTATTTGGGGCTTATCATCTCAAACATGGCATTGCCAATATGAAACTCGTGCATGTCAGGACTAGATGCGGAGTGTCGGCAGAGGTTGATTAATTGTTGACCCATGCCGCCATGCGAGCTGGTCTTCAGTTGGACTTTGAGAGAAACTTCCACTCATGTCGCGCCCAATAACATTCTCGCAATGCGGCGGCCACTTCACCCGTTCTCTTCTAAAATCCCTTTGATTCGCCGTAGAAACGTTCGGTGCGTGAGAGCGCGGTGCTAATGCGTTTCAGCTGAGTTGACGCTGAATCTGCTGCATCTTTCGGCAAGCCGTGCGAGTGCGACCAATTTGCTCTTCGTTTCAAAGCCTCAGTGTCAGCTCGCTGCAACCGATCTAGTAGTTGTTTTCGAGCAAAGGCGATACGTGGACTGTTTGGTGATGCAAAGGACAGAGGTCCGGTGTGATTCTTCCCGGTATCACGGACGAGATTGTGCAACTGGATCGATGCTCTTATCATTTCTGACGCATAAGAAAGCGCAATGCCCTCAATTGGTCTATATATACGACGGTGGACCCAGGAATTTTAGGTTAGGTATTCGGAGTTACAATATTGTTCAATAGAAAATATAAAAATTCATAATAATAAGAAGAACGATGCAATTCGATGTCTAGAGAACATCACATACCAGCCTAAGAAAGTCATAATGAATGACATCAACAACACATACCAGACTAAGAAAGTCACGATGAATGGCATCCTCTGCATCAATGGCCTTCAATGGCCTTATGAAGGATGCTAATGCTATGATTAAAAAATAATTGTATTTGACTAGTTGTGTATTCCTGTTTAATTTTCCTTGTTACATGCACAATAGATAATCCTTCTACTTGATTAAATGCACATTCTTTGTCTATTACTTCTAACTAAGAATAAGAAATTCAGCAAGCAACAGCGAGCCAATACAAGGAAAACAATCAGGCTACATTGCAAAGTATGAACCTTGAGGCATCCAGATCTAGATCCAGGTTTGCTACTGAAGGCAGTGTTAATCCCAATCACTACAATAGCCTTCTTCCTTTGCTGGCTTACACCGTCTGCACTCCCAAGCAACTCATGAGTGCTACGAACAAATCCCCGAATGGCCGAATCCAACAAAAACAAATCTAGTCTTGAGTCTCGGCAAGCTCAAGAGCCAAGAGGTCAGAAGAGCAGGACTGAAGGAGTCCGCCGTGAGCATACCTGGAGAAGAAGGTTGACGATGGTCACGAGTTGCGACTTGCGATTGCGATTTGCGAGACACCGAGATGAGACGGCCGAATGCTCCTGCCTCCAGCTAGGGCAGGACAAAAAACTCGAGGCTCGCGAGCTACTCGAGCTCGTAGTCGGCTCGGCTTGGCTCGACTCGAGCTCGAATTTTTCCTAGCGAGCCAAGTTTCTTCTGCAACTCGGGCCGCTAATGAGTCGAGCCCGAGCCGCTCGCGAGCCCATTCAAGCCATCCCATGCTCCGTTCGCTAACATATCTCCATCGCTCGCTCCGCTCAGCTCGAGACTCCACCTACTCTCTTGGTCGCTCGCCCGCCCCCGCCGCCTCTCCCCCTCTCCCTCGCCCGCCCCCGCAGCCGATCCCCTCCGATGTGGCCACCTCTCCCCCTCTCCCCGTCGCGATCCCCTCTCCCCTCCCCGCCGCCGCGCGATCCACCCCGGTGCCGCCGCCTCCCCTCTTCCCGTCGCGATCCCCTCTCCCGCCCGCCCCCGCCGCCGATCCACCCCCCGTGCCGCCGCCTCTCCCCCTCTTCCCCGTCGCGATCCACCCCTCCCCGCCTCCCCCCTCTTCCGCCGATCCACCCCCAATGCCGCCGCCTCTCCCCTCTTCCCGTCGCGATCCCCTCTCCCCGCCGCCGATCCACCCCGGTGCCGCCTCTTCCCCTCTCCCCGTCACCGATCCACGGGCCTTGCCGTTGCCGCCCCTTCCTACGCGCGAGGAGGGTCAATGGGGTGTCGCCGGTGGCGGCCACGCCCTCCACCATCAAGAGGTAAGTAGATCCTCCGTCTTGCTCCTTGATTAGAGTCGTGTTCTTGGTTGGGTGTAGTGTGTGATCTGGGTTGCGGCCGAAGCCTCGGTGGGATCGTAGCGGCCTAGCGGGCAGAGTGCTATCCCAGGAGGCCAAAACAATGATCGTGCCGAGCCAAAAGCTTGGCTCGCGAGCCGGCTCGAGCCATCTGCCGAGCCGAGCTAAGCCTGCCCTTTAGCTCGATTTCTAAACGAGCCAAGCCGAGCCATGGCTTAGCTCGGTGTGAGCTCGGCTAAGCCTGGCTCGAGCCGGCTCGGCTCGGCTCGTTTCCACCCCTACCTCTAGCGCCGCTAGACAGACAGAGAGGAGACGAGAGACTTGAGTGAGACCTAGAGGAAAATGGGCCAAGAGGAGTGAGCGCCAATTTGGGCCTTGGAGAGCTATTGATTGAAATGAGCTGGCACTAATTTAGGCTGAAAATGCTGAATGGGTATGAATAAGATGAATTTGGTCTAATTACTAATATACATGTGTATTATATCTTGTATATAGTGGATTTTTTTGCTAAAAATTTAGGTATTTAGCTGAATACCTATGAATTACTGTAGGTCCACCCCTGTATGGGGCGTTCGGAATAGCGATAGCTTTTGATTTTTGCTGAAAAAACACTATAGCTGGCTTATTTTTTATTGTAGCTGAGTTGGTTTATTGGGTGTAATTAAATTTTAAAAATACAAAAATAAAAATGGCATGCTAATCTAGAGCGGACGATGTAAAGGAATACAGAAAAAAAAAAAACAAAAAATGAATTTTTTGTTATTATAGCTACAATATCTGCTATAGTGCACGCGGAAGCAATCACTGAATGCTAGCAATCATCGCGCAACCAACTTGAGCGGGACCTATATATATTCAATCAGTTCCACGTCATAACTCCTTTTTTAAAAGAAAAAAAAGCACATCAATTCGGGCACAACGAGTTGGGAGATAAAACAGAACGATTATTTGCGCAAGCTTTTGCGGTCAATTTAGGCATTCTGCCGGTGGAATGGACAAGCCCACAACTGTTTCATGAGCGAAACAACGCCACGCTGCTCACGCACCTTCGTACTCCTCGGTGGGTGAGCTCAAAAAACCCCAAGCATAGAGCTAATAACCCGACGATTAACAACTTTAAGGGAGGGGCCTAGACAGCTGATTGAACGAATTAGTAATGCACCTGGACAGAGGAACGGACAATCAGCCGAGTGAATTGGGTGATTTTGAGCACTCGTCCCAGTTCCCAACTTGACGAAAGCTATACGTTGGTCAATGTCAGGTGCGACAAAAGCAGAAAAATAGGAGGAAAAGGCCGATCCACATGACGAGCAACTGATTGGTAGTGTTGGACATTATGTTGTCCCAACAAGTTCGTGCTTATCATTTCTAGTGCCATTTGAACATCTGCTCACTGCGCACTAGTCCTTAACCAGTCGCGGAGTTCTACTCTCACAGAAAAATTCCTTCGTAGCCTTCAGGAAATCTTCGAGAACTCTCATTGGCTGGTGGATCCCATCAGCTGATGCAACTCTTTTTT
Source organism: Melocanna baccifera (assembly GCA_036346265.1). NCBI lineage: Eukaryota > Viridiplantae > Streptophyta > Magnoliopsida > Poales > Poaceae > Melocanna > Melocanna baccifera. Next base: position 39,317,857 of record CM070677.1, read on the forward strand.
TGTTGTTACGGGCCAGTTTGCAGTTATTCGTAAACTAGTTAGTTACAATCAACTTTATTCATTTCAGTAAGTTTTGTTGTTATGACCCAAAAAAGTGTTTTCAACTAATTAGTATTATATAGAAGTAAAAAAAAGTCACATGTGTTTTTGAAAAGCCACTGCAATGTCAGGTGGAACCTATATCTCATCATTACTACCTTGATTCCATGATAATACTACTGCTATTGATCAGTTTGCTTAATGTTGTAAGCTCACTTGCAAGGTTATATAGACTCAGAGTTAGGTAAAATAAAGAGCTGAAAAACGTGTGAAATGCAAGTATATTTCGGTCACAACAATCTTCGTTTGCAACGTTGTTTAGCAAAACAAATAGCTAAACACCAAAATATTAAAAATGATCCAACCAAACATGATTACGATAATCCACTGAAATACCAAAGAGATCCTTAAAGCCAAATTAGAACTACAACCGGATTTAATTATCACAAAACAATTTCTTAGAATATGACGAATGTCATGATCCAGGGTAAACACCACCAAGAAGATGGCCGGATGGCGTCGGCGTAGAAGGGAGAGAGAGAGACTAGACGAGAAAGACTATAATATTTCTCTTCATTGATTGATCCCAATAGCATGCGGTAGCCTCCTTATATAGATGGCTCCCCCTAATAGATAGATTCTAATCTCAATTATATCTCTAACAAATATAGCAACTCATATCATATCTCTAATTATATCTCTAACAAAAGGAATCTAATCTCTAACTTAAATAGAAATCAATCTCTAATTATAACCGACTGAGCCTTGGGCCCAAGGCCCACACCCCTAACAACAAAATATAAGTGTAATTATGCAAAGTGTATTGCTTTAGGGCCGGTATGTGATTTTTGTCATGTACGGTGTTGTAACACCCTGTGGCCAAAAATTGGCTAAAAGCCCACCTCAGCGGGGTGGGCACACATATGTAATACCTTGTTTGGCTTTTTTATCCTTGCTTCATCTAAAAGGTTAACTTAAAAATACTATGATTTTGCCCAATAGATATTATATGCAAGTGTAACTCAATATAAACTGACATTATGATACTAAAGCGTGGGGTATTAATTACATTAAGGATTTTAGCGCAGGGTGTTACAACTTATAGGTGTAGTGTAGTATGGCAAAAGATGACGTAAGGAAAAGCAATTGTGTATAATTCAGTAAATTGTTTAGCAAATAAAATTATGTTCTAAAAATTCTATTTTTATAGAAATTACTGATTTTTTCACATATACACAGGTACATGTACTACTACCACCATGAAATATGTTTCAAGATTGATGCAAACTTTCAAAATTCAAACCACCATTCAATCTTCTAATCATTGCAATATCCCATGTATGAATCTTGAGGCATTTGGAGGGCTAAGATAGTATATGTACCAACATATACATATGGTTTTGCATCTTTACAATGTATTAATCTTTGATGTAATGTGGTTTAGAATGGGCATGTAACCAAACACTATGGTATCTGAAAGTAGTTCCATTGAATGACATTATAGCACCGCTCAATTTAGCTTTTGGTCTTTGCTTTTTTCACTATTCATTTATTTCGTCATTTTCTTCTCTTTTTTTAATTTTTTGGGATTTTTTGCCTTTTTCCTGTATTCTTTTGTATTGTCCGTAATGGGCTAACATGTTCTTTCTATTTTTAAATTTTTAAAATTTAATTATGTCAAATAAGACAACTCAGCTGCAGTAAAAATAAACCAGTTATAGTAAAAAAAGCCATAAGCCAACGTTATTTTGAACACCCCTTATATACTCCCTCGGTTAATTTTTATAAAGCGCAAATTTGACTTGGCACAATCTCAAAAATTGAACTTTGGCCGTTAATATCTTTTACAATATATTGTTAATAACTATAAAATCATATTCACATGAAAGCATATCCAAATACAAATCTAACGATACCATTTTTGTGTCACTAAACCTAAATTTTGTTGGTCAGATATTACAAAATTTAAATCTCGAAATATGAGGGTGCCTTAAAAGATCATATATCATAATCCACCGTACAATTCGAAATGGAACCTTAGAGAGCATCGACGTACTTTTGCATAGTGCCAATTATAAAAGTAGGACAAAAATGCGCACTTTCTCAATGCACTGCAACTTCGTTTTTCAAACAAACTTCCACAGTACTTTATTACTATTATTATGCTGGTACATGCATGCACTGTCTGTAACACCGGTAAGCTAGCTGCCTAGCTAACACCGACATGATCTCATCTCAAACAATTAATTAACGCATGCATTATACAAATCACTGTGATACAGAACACCAGACTTACACCTCTAGACTCTAGTGACACGTCGAGACATGAACAAGAGCACAAATAAATATTGTACGTACAACTCGCGTGCACAAATACATGCGTGCAACACATGCCTGGCCGAACATCGAAGAGGTCACACATTCACACGTGGCTCTTGATGGCGGAGCTGTAGCCCGTGCGGTCGTCGTAGAACTTGGACCACAGCATGACGCCGCCGTACTTGGGCGAGCCCCTGATGAGCGGCAGCACGCGCGACGTGAGCTCGCCGGCGGGCAGGAACCCGGTGCCCGCCGCGTCCTTGGAGGCGGGCAGCCCCAGGAAGAGCCGCCGCGCCGGCACCGACTCCCACTTCTTCCACGCGTTCAGGAACGCCGCTCGCCCCGAACTGAACTGGCACTCCGGGTTGTTGTAGAACTGCACCCACACCAAGTCGAATAGCCCCGTGTTGATCGCGCCGCCGTCCCACTCGTCCGGGAACGGGCACTGCGGCGCCGCGCTCAGCAGCACCGTCCTGCCGCCGTTCTTGCCCAAGTTCTTGAGGTCCCTGCACGTGCGCGCATGGCGTCCACGTACTTAAAAGTGAGTGGCTTCTTATAATTAACTAGCGGCAATGGTTTACAACGAGGAGTTAATTTACCTAGCGAGGTCGTCCCAGAATTTGGTGCCGCCGAGCTCGATGTCGAAGTCGATGCCGTCGAGGACGGCGTCGCCGAGGGGGCGGGACGACGACGATCCGCCCAGGTAGTTGTTCCAGAGGTACGTGGCCACCTGCCGGGCGTCCCCGGAGGACGACAGGCCGTAGCTGCCGTCGCCGCCGCCGATGGAGAGCAGGACCTTGACGCCGCGGCGCTGGCACGAGCGAATGTCCTTGCTCTGGCCGGTGCAGCCGCCCGACGAGGGGTCGCAGTGGCTGGCAAGGTCCAGCCGCGGCGTCTGGCCCTTGCCGAACGTGGGGAGGAAGGCGATGATGACGAACTCATAGTTGCCGGACGCACACGTCTCGGCCAGCGACACCTCGCCGTCGTTCTGCCCCCAGTATATGGCGATACTGCCGGCGTGGCACGTGGCGAGGAGCGCCACGAAAAGCGTCGCAATGAGCTGCAAGGGAGTGAGAGCTCGGCTCGCCATGGCTGGGCTTGGAGAGTGCCTAGCTAGTACAAGAAACGGTGACGAGTGCTAGTAGCGTTGTGCTTTGTGTTGTGATGGGTGGCGAAGTGTGCTTAGACGGGCCTCCTTTTTATAGCGGTTTGATACTTGCATTGCGTTAAAAAGTAGCAATAAAACCAGCGACATGAAAATTTCTTGGAGTAGCTTTCGCGCCGTGGCTCGCCCGCACTTGCATCTGAATTTACCGGAGCAGTCGCGGTTAAGCAAAGCTGAGATGCAGAAACATTTCGTTGCGGCCGGTGTGTTTCCACGTACGCTTAATTTACATGAACTTATCACCGGTGATTCAATGATCAGTGATGCTGAGTGAGTTCGAATCTCAAACGCTCCACCGTACTCAACCGAAACATGACGATACGTGCGACAAGAATTGCATCTTCTCTGTCCCAACGATGTGCCAGACAAAACACGTCTGTATACAACTTGTAGCCTTTATCCCTGAATAAATCGTACGGAGCTCTAGGCGCTGAGAGAGGGGTGACTGAAGGGCAAAGGTGTTATTTTTTGCGGCACGCAGATAAGCAATTTTTCAGTTTAGTTTTTGACAGGTTGAAGTGATCTCACGGAACGGGGTAACTACAAAGAATTCACTGGGACGCTCCAAGGCTCCAATGGGAAAGTCAAGAAAATGATAATGACATTCGTCATGCAACTAGGCCAAAGACGAGCTGTGGTGTTGCATTTAATAATTTTTATTTATGATTTTTTTATATAATAACGGATAATAAAGACGTTAATATAGATAGCGCATATAATTTTAGGCTTAGAAAACCGTATGAAGAATCAGCTTCCAAAGGCTGTCCATTTTGATATTTGATTTTTGATTTTTGAAGATGCTAAAAGTAAAAATCAAAACGAAAAAGAACAGGCTTATAATGATCCACAGACGTCAAGCATCGATAAATTGCACTAATTCCAGAGGTTGTCAAAACCATAACCCAAAGTATCTCTTGAAACTTACCACTAAGACTATGGTGAATCAGACTACCTTGGCTGATTGATTACTAAGACAATGGCAGAGGTCTTTTCGGCTTATAGATTTTCTCGAACAGATAAATAGGATGGCTTCTTCACCGTTGTTTCAAAGCAGCTTATCGGAATAATCTTTTTAAAGCGGTTTATTAGCTTATCGGCATATAATTTGTTCACACAAACGCTCATACTAGGTTAAAATAACTCATAGCCATAACTCGTAACCAAAAAGAATTCACCAAATGCACGGCTCAGACACAAACAGGACGCCAAGGCCAAGCCTTACAGAACAATCCCAAACAAAAAAAAAAGCAATAACGACAAAAAAATGAAATTTGCTTGCAACGGAAAATGTCATGAGGTTCGCATAAACAGAACCAAACCATCTCGTACAAGACGATCGAATTTGAACTCACTCAATCCTCGATTGTTGCACAAAAAATTGATTGTTCAGAAAATAGCATAAATTCCAACGTAGTCAAGTCTCCTGGAAATTCTGAAAGCCTAAAGAGAACGATTTGGAACACCCGGCACGGCGGTACACCATCCCCATAGTGCTCTTCAGGTACAAGCTTCACACATACAAATAAGAGGTTAATGTTGACCCAAACTTTTTAGGGACGCGCAAAAGAAAGAATTGTACACTGCTGCATTAAGATAGATAAAAAAAGTTGGCACCGAGGTGCGAATATATTACAAGATGCATGCATGTGCTGGTCTCCTACCAAATAAACTCAGCACATACGAAATTTTAGTGCAACGCCGCGTAAGCAGCACTAGGGGACTAAGGGGTACTCTCTGGACAGGCGGAAGCGACCCTACGCTAGCCCGGCGCCAGCAAGCAAATTCATCGAGGCGCATATTGGCTGCACAGGCAGTCCTCGACGCGCAAGGCGATCGGACATCTAACATCTGTCATTGACTGCTAGCCACATGAAGAACTTGCATTTCAATGGCGCTGCACTCTTCCAAATTTGCTTGTAGCCTGGGAAAAGGGTTCCCCCAATGAAGAACACGCTGTATGCTGATTTTGTTGAGTATTCGTGTAAAGAGCTTAGACTCCAAACCAACTCGTCAAGAGTGTGTGGTTGCAAGTTCACGAAACAGACTTGGAGCCACAGCTGGAAGCATTGAGCATGAACCTCCGCAGTTAGTGCCCTAAAAATGTCCCTGATCCAAGCGTTGAGATTGACGGCATGGGCAATGGTGGTCGCTCTCCTGGTGCTTGGTGGAACAAGGCTCCAGAGGATAGGCCAAACGAAATTCAATAGAATTTCCATCTATCCATTTATTCATCCAGAAGAGAGTATTGTGGCCATGTCCAATCCTCATTTCTGTTGCTATGTTGAACATCTGTGGAATGACTAGATCGGTGGAGGATTGAAGACTAGTCCATGTGCGCGAGGAATCTGTTCTTTGCCACCAGAGTCACCACAATCTCAAAGCGTACCCCATGAGCTTCAGGTCTAAAATGCCTAACCCCCCCCGAGCGATAGAGGCCTACACACTGTTTTCCACGCAACCAAGCAATGTCCACCGCGTACTGTGCCTGTGCCTTTCCAAAGGAAAGCCCTTCGGCGCTTGTCAATGGCCCTGATTGCCCATGCGGAAAGATCGAGTGAGAGAAGGTGATACAATGGCGTAGCGGAGAGCACATGCTTGACAAGACGACTCGGCTGTCCGAGGAGAGAAGTTTGCCTTTCCAGCTTGGTAATTTGCTGACGAACTTTTCGACCAAAGGTTGCAGTTGTGTTTTGGTCAATTTAGTAAGCAACAACGGCAGGCCGAGGTATTTGATTGGGAAGGATGAGAGCAAAGATTAAAGGATAAATCTTGTACAGGAAAAGCAAAGGAGCATCGCATTACATACGTTTTGCCAATTCTTCTTCAAGAGTGATACAAGGAAGTTCATGCTCCTTTGCACATCCGGGAAGATTAGCTTCTCCTCCATAGCAAAGTTGCCAACGGCAACACCCATGCAAAGCACTTTTTTCAGCTGGAGTTCTCTTCCGGGAGGCTCGTTTTGTGCTTCTCGCTTGTTTTTTAGAATTCCATGTTTTGTTTTGCTCCCGGGCGTGTGACAAAGTAGCCCATGGTCATGCGAGGCTTGGTGCAAGCGCCATTATGTTGTGGATGGATCAAGTTGATAAGGTCCGTCCTTTGTATCTGATCTAGTTGCCGCCGATTCGTTTGGGGCCGCAGTTTAATGGAATCCTGAAGTTCCATCACCAACAAATACCTTAACAGATACATGCAAATTTTGTCATGTATACTCGAACTTCCGTAAATCGATGACTACAAAAGATATTATTGATATTTGTTCGATGAAGGTGTATATGCCATGACGAAGGGACTACCGACTCAAATGCCACTCTAAAGTCTAAACACAAACACACATTGTTCTACAGAAGGATACCTCAGCACCTGACAACACCGGTCCCATCATCGGATCATCCCATCACACATGCTACATTCATAAATCACCTAGTGTCCTAGTTCATAGGAATTGACCCAAAAAAACCGGTGAAACGAAAAAAGATGGGCCGTTCTACACTTCCTTTCAGCCTCTCTCGAGAACCCTGGACAGCCTTTTCTCGGCAGGAACTCTGGAATTTTTATTGCAGGACCTTCATTGCGTGAAGATGAAGAAAAACGACCAGCCTGACTCCGATGGTTATCCCCACTGAACTGGGATCCCTTCAAGTTCACATGAAGGGTAAGTGGATATCATTTGATACAGATAAACTAAGTGGTTGTTTGGATCCCTTAATGAGATGGTGCTTGTGTGTAATCATCCAACACACACAAATAAGCAAACCAAACAGCCAGACTTAATGCAATTATTCATGGTAAAACGGTTTCACACGTATGCATCCACAAAGATAATTAATTAGACAATGGACAAATGAGAAACAATGGAAAGGGTGTACCTGAACTAATTGACCCTCATTCTCTCCTTGGCGCTTAAATCCGGTTGCAATCAAGGTTATGCTCACCTGAATGAACATATTTGTGTTATTGACATGTGTGATAGCCATCACTGCAAATTTACAATGTGAATCTGAATGCTCAAAAACATAGCTGAATGATCGAAAATTCAAAAGCAGTCTTTATTCCTTTGTCATCATGTCTACACCAAGGTTGTGCGGTGCAACTCGTTTTTCCAACCAAAAAAAAGGAAAAAAGAAAAGAATGCTTTGTTTACGTACTTGACCAGCATATGATGGGTCTATAACGGAGCCGAAAATTAGATTTGCAGTAGGATCAACAAGATCATATATCACTTCAGCTGCTGTGTTCACCTGAAAGATAATCTAAGAACACCGGATTCAGTTCCACGTATAGCTCATACAGATATCCAATATAGCCAACATGTATAGCTTTCACGGCTCTATCAAATTATAGATCATTTATACGCAAAAAGTACAGTTAAGCAATACCCCCATCAAGGTTAAATCATTCCCTCCAGTGATATTCCACACAATTCCTGTTGCTCTTTCAATGCCAATATCAAGTAGCGGAGACTGGCATTCAATGCAGCATCTCTGGCTGTGTCTCACCTGCAAATGGACCAATAATCCATTTCTTTAAGATAAAGATTATCCTAAATATGCTGGTTAACCATTACAATAAGGAAAATAGAAACAAAACGGATAATAAAGAAGAAAGAGATTGAAAATTCAGTTTTGCTCTAACTGCTAGCACATTTTGCTACTCGATTCCAAATAAAGCATTAGAGATATACATGAATAGACAACCTGTTGCAGTCCCTATTCCCATCAAGGACGAGCCTGCATCTGCCACAATTGATCTAACATCAGCGAAGTCAACATTAACCAAACCTGGCACCTGCAAACAGAAGAGAAGATAGAAGTAGAACACCATCATAGATGCATGCATCACATGTAGTTGTCTTGGTGAAATATATTGAGCAGGTGACAATAATACATGAGTTTGCAACAGGGTGGAGATCCAAGAAGGCATCCTTTTTGCGACGTGGCCCAGCTCGACGTGAGTTTGCAGAGCACTCAAATCGACTAGAGCACGAAACGCTGTTCCAACCATCAAGCCTCTGCCTTCTCTGGAAATGCCTTGATTAGCAGTCAAAGCTGATCTTCCAGCACTGTTCCCGGAAATGCTTACTGGGTATCCACAATTGGAAGCTGTGGAAAACACTAGCTGCGTCCCCATCCTGTATCTGATGAACCTGAACTCTCCCAATGGCCGGCACTAGTATATGTAAGTGATTCCTGCTCCGCTAGAAACACACCCGTTGAAGAATCTACACACTCCAAAACTCCCCAAAACTCAACGACATTAAGCATGCAATACAGGCACCGGTGATCAAACCAAACATTCACGGCTTCTGTGTGGTGATTTCACATAATAGCGCGCATTTTTATCACTGAATTAATTTACAAAAAAGATTTAACTTAGGGACGATCCATTCTAAAGAACGCAAAGCACTTAATTTGGCAAATATGTCGACAAATGGCCCACCCCCCAAACAAATTCCTAGGAACAGCCGCAGCAACTGCTACATAGAGGAGAATCTAATACGAAAGTCTATACACAAATAGCAGATCGATAAGCGGGGATGTGGTACAAGAATACCTATCAGATCTCGCGGCTCGCCGCGGAGCACGAAGGGATTGGGCGGCTACGAGCGCCGGCGGGAGCGCGAGGCGGAGGCGATTATCCCGGGCCCGAACGAGGTGGCCGGCGACGGGTTTGAGCCAGGTTCTGGTTTTTTTGTTAAAACCCCGGATCGCCGGTGGGCCGCACGGGCACAACGCAACGCCTCCCTCACACACAGGACCCCACCCAGTGCACCCACCCCACGACACGCCACCCCTCCTTCCACGGTGGAAGTTCCACCTCCCCTCTCTCTTCCCCATCTCCGCCCGTCTCCCTCGCCTCGCCTCCTCCGCGTTGCCCACAGCGACGCACACGCCACCACGCCCAGATTCATCACAGATCACAACAAAATCTTCCCTCTCTGCCCGCCTCCGCGGCCCCGCCTCCTGGCCGCATGTGAATTCGGTCCGCCCCCCTCTTCCCTCTGCCGGTGCGATCCGACACGCGGAGGTAGGGTTAATTCCCGTGCTCTGGTTCGCCTATGTTACCTCAAAACTCGATCGATCCGGTAGTGGTTTTGTGCGCTGGTTGTTTGATTAACCCACGGTTTTGTGATTTGCTCCCCGTTAACCTGCTCTTGTTTCTGTCGGTTATTTCAAAATTGTCTGGGTGGGTGAATCGTGGTTCTCGTCGATATCTTGTCCTCTCCGTCGCTGGATCCTGAGCTCAGTTTCTACAATGGTTGTTACTATATGATTGCGTTGAGGAATTACGGTGTGCTAATTACTACTACTTATTCATGTGATTTCACAGGGAAGGAAGGTAATGGGATCGGAATCTACGATTGATATATGCTCATCGAGAAATGTTTGCAACTTCATGAATTCCGTGGAGCACTCCATGAAATGGTTGTGATGGGACAGATTCTTTGTTAGGTTTTAGCTGATCAGATTGGGTGATTCTTTTGGGTGCCAAATATGGAGCACCTCCCCGTCGAAGTCATTGGTAACATTCTTTCACATCTTAGCGCTGCACGCGACGTCATGGTCGCCTCTGCCGCATGCCGGAAGTGGCTCGAGGCCTGCAGGCGGCACCTCCATTCATTATCCTTCAGTTCCGATGACTTTCCTCAGGACATGACTACACGTCAGCTGGAGATTGTCATCACGCAGACTATATTTCAGACAATGGGGCTGCAATGCCTCTCCATTCATATAGATAACTCCCACGAGTTCTCCGCAGCACCTGTGATTGCGTGGCTCATGTATACCAGGGAGACACTCCGGAGCTTGTCTTACAACGTCCGAACGAACCCTCATGTAAACATCCTGGAGAAGTGTGGGAGGCAGAAGCTGGAGGTGTTGGATTTGGACCATAACACAATCACTGGTGTTGAACCAAGCTATCAGAGGTTCACTTGTCTGAAATCCCTTTCTTTGAGGCATGTGAGCATTTCAGCCTTGGATCTGAGCCTTTTAGTTGCTGCCTGCCCAAAGATGGAGTCACTGGCACTTGATGTCCTTGAGATTGTCACTTCAGATTCACAGTCTACAATGGAGCTCACAAGCCATACCTTGAAGAACCTCTTTGCAAAATCAGTTGGTGTGGACAAGATCATACTCGATGCAGATAATCTGGAGGTCCTACACCTGAATGCTTTGAACCTTGATTTGTTTGAGCTCATTGGGAAGGGTACACTCAAGCATCTCAAGATTGATGATGTCAGTGTTACACATTTGGATATTGGGGAGAGTACAGATCATCTGGAGGTAGTGGATGTGAGTAACTTCACCATAGTTTGGCCGAAGTTCTACAGTATGATATCCAGAGCATCCAGCTTGCGAATGCTACGGTTTTGGGGTGTTGTATTTGACGATGAGGATGAGATTGTGGACTCAGAAACTATTGCTGTTTCATTTCCTCTTCTAAGGCATCTTTCACTGAGTTATGAATTACGAGATGGGCTACTTCATTATAGCCTGCAAGGATCGTCACCACTGCAGAATGTTTCAGTTCTGGAACTTGGTTGGACAGTAATAAGTGAGCACTTTGGACCCTGGGTGTTTGGAATGATTGAAAGGTGTCCAAATCTCAAGAAACTTGTCATTCATGGTGTTCTTTCTGAGGCAAAAACGCGTGAAGAGCGCCAGATGTTAGCAAGCTTCACCTCGTTTATAGTGTGTCTCATGAGGAAGTATGTGCATGTCGATGTACAATTTGAGTATGAGTGATCATCCACTAGGTCGAATGGGCGTTCTTATCCTAGTTCAGCTCAAGTTGTGCCATCAGGTAATCTTTCTGGTTTTTGGACTTTACATTTTTCAGCATAGCCTCATTACAGCTTTACTTTCTGCAATTCTTTCCTTCCTGTAGAAATGGCTTATTTTGGCTCTAATGTACAATGTTTTCCTGTAAACTCAGTCTTGCTTGTTATGTTATTGGCTCTAATGTACAATGTTTTTCTGTAAACTCAGTCTTGCTTGTTATCTATTATATGTAACATATTTTGTTGCTGCATTGTCAAAGATCTTTTAAAAAGATTACTCTGTTAAGTCTTTTGATAAGATCTTGAGGAGGTTTCATTCTTAGCCTACCTCAACTTGTTTGGGACAAAAGGCTTTGTTGTTGTTTGTTTGTTTGTTACTCTGTTACGTCTTGATTCCTCACCTGCTGCGTGTGCAAAGCCAACGTTGGGACCTGATTATCATACTGTAAAGAAACAAAGTTAATATACACTAAAAGTAGGTACAACAAAACCCATACAGGGGTTTCTTCAGCTCCTGCTCAAAGTGACATATGGCAGCTGTTGGTATAGGTTGTTATTGAACTTTGCTATCAATTTAACCATCAATGCTTGCATGAATACCCACATAATAGAGGCATGCATTAATTGTTTTGTTTTCATATTTCCAATTCTTTGTGCACATCTTCCTTGATGCTAAGGGCATGCTTCCAGAGAAAACTCATATAATTGATGCCCTTATTGGCTATAACAAAGCACAGCTAATTGGTTGCTGTACTACATGGTGGACAAAAATTTGACCTTCCCCGTTAAGTTTGTATCAAGTACTGGCCCTTTGGAGATGTGAGAAAGTATCTGAGGTATTGGAAATTTCGATGTAATTCTTTCATGGCACGGTAGCAACTAGCAATTAGCAAGCAGCTATAAAGTTCAGTAGGCATGCACTGATGCTCTTTTCCTTAGGTAAATCTTGCCCATTACTGGCTTATTTTAAAGCAGGCTACCCTAGCTTATGTTTGTTACCTTGATTGAATGCTCAGGTGGCAATGACAGAGTGCTTTGAATAGATGGTAGAGAGTGTAAATTCTTCGATAAAATTTTGTTCACGGAAGAGCTACAGTGAGGACATGTCACATGACACACAATCAGGCATTGCTACATTTTTGCTGTTAATAATTTCAATTTTCCATATGTTAATATGTGCAAAATACCAGTTTCATAGTGTTTGAACTTTTTGAGCATGTGCTTTGATTTTCCATTTCTTGCTACCTTATGATTGCTTATACAACCTTTCATGGGCATCTCGCAATCTGCTCAGTTTGGTGATCACATCATTTTAAGATGCATATTGACATATAAAACTAGGTAAGTAACAGACATGGAACTCAATCCAGAAAATTGTGTATATTGGCACAGATACTCTGCTTTAACTGATTTTATAATAAGATCCAAATACTGTATTTGGTTGTTTGATGCTTCATTATTTTGCCTAAAAGCCAATGTGACTTTTCTGTATATAAATGTACTATGCACAAAACCAAATTCCCCATGAAGAAAACTAGGCACCACAGCCACAGGTCCTCGGCCTAATAGTATGATTATAAGTAGTAGACTTGTAGCGATGCAAATCTGTCACTTTCAGTAATATTCATCCTATTTAATATATTTGTATTCAGTAGCATTCACATTCATACTGTGTAGTTTGTACATCATTAGTATGCATCTGAGCTACCTTTTCTCATACTGGTATGATGTTCTGCATATGGTGTGACATCCTAGCTGGAGGATAAAGTGATGCAGTATTAGTTTTACGGGTATCTACTCCATATTTGTTCAATTTCAAACCCTGGTAAGATCACATGATTTGCATGGTCTGCACCGGTACTGGAGTTTCTTAATGGCTTTGTCTAAACAGTGAATGTACCTGTTGGCCAACTTTTTATGCCTCTTAGCTCGTTTGTTGTAGGTGTGATTGCAGTTGTAGTGTGCATATGTCTAGTGAGATTAGGGATGGCAATAGGGCCCCATTCCCTGTTCCCTGACGGGGAATTCCCCTATTAGAGGGGCAGGGAGGGGGAGATTTCTTCCCCCATGGGGATAAGTAGAAAGCAAATTCATTTCTCATCGGGGATGACGGAGACTTGGATGTTCCTCTACCCCCTATACCTGTTCCCTGTTGGGGACCCAAATTATTGAATATCATACAGTGTATATCATATGATACCTTATTAATACCTTGTAAAACCCTAAATTGAGAAATAAACACTTGTTTGAATTATGTGATGCATCTATTGTACATTTATTGTGGTGAATTCATGTAATTTTTATTAATCTAATTGTCATATTATTGTTGATTGTAATTATTGTATATTCCAAATGGTCACTTATTTTCGGGGAATAGATCCCCATCGGGGCCTTGTTCCCCACTGGAGATAGAGAACGGGAGGAATTCTTCCCCGGGCATGTAATCGGGGGCGAAGGTGGGGAACAGGGGAAGAATCGGAGACGGAAACGTTCCACCACTCCCCAGTGGGGAATGCCCCTGCTACCATCACTAAGTGAGATCTATTTAATGCTAGCCAAATCATTGTTATCTTGAGCAGCACATTCATTTTCAACTATTATTTACAGAAGGAGAGGTGCTGGGAATTGGTCATTTAATGGTTTATTGGGATTTAGATTCAAGTAGTTTGCTTTGTCGACTTTTGTGAACAATCACCATTCTAAAATAAGTTAAAATGTTTGTACCCTAAGATCTGTTTGATTTAAGGAAAAAGGAAAATTATTAGCTTATGTTAGATTCTAGCTATCTTTCGTGATTGCATCTTCCTGAAGCACTGATTCTGCAAGACAATGGTGGCAGACAAACCAGCTCTTTTCTTGTCTTTGCTGTTTCTATTATAATCTGCTGTCAACTGTGCTGCACTGTTTCACATTTTAACAGTGTACCTGGAATATAGCAGCTCCTAGAATGAACTATTCCGTGCTAGTTCACTATTTTTCTTTTATAATTCTTTGGTTCCTTATGTTTCTTTTGGAAAGACCACTTCATTATTTTAAATTCGATACCAAAGTATGAACTGATGGAGTTCAAGCTACAAGTTTTGTTTTACATATAGGTCTGGTAGTATTGCTACTAGCCTATGTCATCATGCAACGCTAGATCACTATTAACTGAGGTTTGATGTGTCATGTGTTACCTTTCTTAATTACCATGCCTAATGCTTTGTTTATTATGCATTTGCAGATTTGCTTCTGAGTTATGATCCTACTTCATGAGGACCATCTGGTTTGTAAATGTCAGCTGCATGTACTATTGCACATGGTTAAAGAAAGTTTTGAGTTGACATATTCACAGAATCACAGATGCAGAACTGAATGCGTTCCCTTTTCTGAAAATCCCCCCTTTCTGTTAGTGCTACATCTCTTCAACTGAAATGAACTGCTTTAGTTGATACTTATTCAGCACATGCCTATGCACGTCATATCAACATCTTTTGGTCTATTCATGAGACAAATTTTGGATCGAATTCTCTTTAGATACTGTAAAATTGACTGGCGGTTCTGTAAATTCCCATTTAAAGATTAATATTTCATGCCTGATTGGTTATCGTGGGAAAATGGGTATTCACTGTGCCACTTTATACCTTGACATTCCTCTCCCAGAGTGATTTCATGACAATTATAATGGCATTGCAGCATCACTGCCCAATATTAGTTATCCAAGAGCGGGAGTTATAAAATCTAACAGTAGCATTTGTGCTGTTATTCCATTCGGCTTACATTTTACAGTTCTTTATAACAGAACATATACCATGAGCGGATTATATAAAATTATGGGTCCAGTTTGGCCTGCCAAATGGATGGTCCGTCCTATAAATACAGCCTCACTCACTGTTCGCAAAAAATACATTTCTTCTCGCATCGTGCAATATTATATCGAGGTTGGATTTGGTTTGGTTTGACAAAATCAAGGAAACAGTAAGAAATATTTCGAATCTTTATTTTGGTGTTTGCATTTGTGGACGGTAGCATCACCATTTTCTATTCTCCCCCGCGAATCCGTCCTTCATTGCTAAACTAATTTGTTGGGTGTTACAGTGAGAATCTTATGGTGGCCATCGTCTTGGAATATAGCTTTTTAGCTGAAACAATAAATGAATTAAATAACGTAAATGCTATATCACAGCCGACTAACTATTTTTGGGAAATCAGTTTTTTTACCTTACGATTTGCTCCGTGATTCGTGACGCTTTCTCCTCTAGTTCCAAACGGCGAAGCGGGCTGCACGCACGAGCGCCACCACCGGCAAGCTGGGTTGCCGCCGCCGCCAAGGAACGCCCTCTTCACCGAATGCCTCCGACGACGAATGTACGCTTTGCCGAATGCCCTCCTCCTCCTCTCTTGTATTAAGAAGTGTCGGATGTGCTGCTCACGTCGCCATGGCCGTGGCGGTGGCCATCAGTGCCTGGAAGTTGCATGAGGGATAGGGCTGGAGAGTGGTTGGAGAGGAAGGGATTTCAGATGTGGATTGTTGGATATTGACCCATCCGATGGCCCACAATTTAAATGTTTTTTTAAGAAATTAGTTGAATGATATATCGACAATCCTATTTAAAAAAGGACAAAGTTTTACATGTCACTATAAAAATTGTAAGGATCTATATGTCAGTGACATAAGAGATAATCTTAGAAATTTGCAGTGGTAAATAAGGAATTGTCACACTGAATAAAAGGTTTGACCTATTCCGTGAAATTTGCAACCGGGGACATGATCGATCGAAAGTTAAAATCACTGACCTTTCAGTTGCCGTTGCTTTGCTCTACAAGGTTGGAGGAGAGAATTTCGTAATGGCTTGAATCAGTAGCGTTTATATCTTTCTTTTCCTTCTTAAGTGGATCAAAAAGATGTGATCCTTGCAAGCAAGCATTTGCATTATCCATATTCCGGCCATTGAATTGTGCGAGAAATTCCAATCGGTGGGTCATGTCAAAACAAAAGACCACAAGAAAAAAAGGGGGGGTAAAAAGTGAGAAAAAGTACACTCTTAGACTGTCTTTGTGATATCTCGTTTTCACTTTGTTAAATTACCATAGTTGGACGGCAGAAGAATCATTCGCCAAAATAAGCTTATTTCCTCTCCTTTGTAGTTCGCTTCATCATTCGCCAATGTTCTTCTCTCTGGAAAACACTGGTGTTCGGAATAGCGATGACTTTTAGTTTTTACTGAAATTTTACTGTAGCTAGCTTATTTTTTACTGTAGCTGAGTTGGTTTATTGGGCATAATTAAATTTAAAAAATGTAAAAATAAAAAAAGCACGCTAATCTAGAGCAGACAATGCAAAAGAATACGGAAAAAAAATAAAACAAAAAAACCAAAAAATCAAATAAAGACAAAAAAAAAAGCTAAAAATGTTTTGATCTCAAAAAAGCTAACTTAAAAACACCCATTCAAATAAATCAAATAAAGACAAAAAAAAATAGATACTCTACAGTTCCATAATTCGCTGAAATTCCTGAATTTTGGACACATGTAACATGTTTGATCTTCAAAATTCGAAAATAGCTACAATGTTTTGATCGTAGAAATCCATCGCATGGCTGGGAAAAAAGCTAACTTAAATAGATACTCTACTGACACCCATTCTTCTCAAAAGATATATGAAATCTACTGAATCTGTAAAGAAACTGAACTGGTAAAAAAAATAGGTACTCTACAGTTCCATAATTCGCTGAAATTCCTGGGCTCCGACACATGAACAAAGACCCTTTCTAACTTCAGCTTTGACCAAGTCCGGTAGAAGACCCAGAAGAGAGAGAGAACGAAGTGAGAGAGAACTAAAAAAATAAGAATTCCCGGAGTAAATGACGTTTGGTTGCCTTTGCAGCTAAAGGATTCAGCAATCTGATGAAGTGATCACAGGAGATGGCCAGCGAGTATAAATGCATCTACTCTTCACCGCACCACACTTTTAATTCTTTAGTTAGTTTATTATGCATGCTTTAGGCCCTACTTAGGCAAAGGATTAAGCACCAGTAATGAGCAATTTGGTCTCACAAGTCACAAACTCAGCTCAAAACATGTGTGCTCCCTGCCTAGAGTGATCCATAACATCGCCGGACTAGAGAGAGAGAGAGAGCGCCCTTGTCAAGAAAAAAATTCTCTGAGGACAAAATCTTTTAGTATTTGGTCATTTGGTGCATGACAAGGCCATAATCCCAAACAAACCCATTTCCAATCACCCCAAGATAAATTATATATTTTTCATGCAAGTGGGCTTTCACATTGGAGCGGTAGTGTATCATATTTGGTGGTGCTTTAGTTAGGAGTGGTCATGTGTAAACTATAATTGTTTCTCATAAGTATAGAGGGGTGTTATAGAGAGAATGGCATCGCTCAATTTAGTTTTGATTTCTGATTTTTGTTTTTTTCACTATTTATTAATTTTATCTTTATCTTTTTTATTTTAGATTTTTTTTCTTTTCCGTATTCCTTTACAATATACATAATGGGTTAACATATTTTTTATATTTTTAATTTTTAAAAAAATTAATTATGTTAAATAAGTAAATTTAGTTACAGTAAAAAATAAACTAGTTATAATAAAAAATCGTAAACTAATGTTATTCTAAATATCTCTTAGTTTGACAAATTAATACCTTAGTGGCTTTGTCTTCCTCTTCCTTCACTGTGAACAGAGATAGGAAGAGAAGATGGGGTGCAGACTCAGAACTCCCCTTTTTTAAAAGCTTGTGCGCCTCTCTCTCTCGGTGGTTACAGGGAGTGGAGTAGGAGACATAAACCCTGACAGGAAAGACCTACGCATCTCTCTCTCCCTGTCACTACATCTCTCTCTCTATCTAGCCTGTGAAGAAAAGAAGACAGGCCTATAGGACGGAATTTTTTTACTGTTTTGGGCCCGTAGCCCTTTTTTCCACAGCATTGGACCCCTGTGCGTGAAATTTATGTAACTGGTCTCCTTCCGACGGCAGAATCGTCCGTGCGCGACACGTGGCAGTTTCTAGGGATGCGGATCAACAGTCGGACAGCATGGCTTTTGGGCTCCTTGGCCAACGCGTGTGAGATGGTGTTTATAGCAAAGGCAGTTCGGTACTTTCTCAATTGAGGGAAAAGAAAAAAGGGTTAGGGTTCATTTGCCGATGAGCTAAATAAAGAGATAAGGGGAGGAGACGTAGGAGGAGATTGCGCGTCTCCTCCCACGGCGGCTTCTCCTAGCTTTCTCTATGGGTGGCGGTTCTTCTCGATGGCTCCGCTTGAGCGAGTCTCCTATGCGACCGGGTCTTGCGGGCGGACGGCGATGTCGGAGGCGCCAATAGCCTGACAGCTTCGACCGCTGGCCGTTGGCCACAACCCGTCTCCTCCTCCCCGCTTCCCTATAAGAAGTGGCCTCTCTCCCCTTTCTGTGGCATCCTAAATCGGTGAGTTCCTCTTTTTCCTCCTCCCTCGATAGATCTACGATTTGAGCCTTGAGAGCCGTTGGACGGATTATTCCCTGTCGCCATCGGCTGAGTAGCCGAATCACTATTCTAGGGTTCTTCCCCATGCGGTTTTGTTGTCCCTTTTCCTTGGATTTGGCAGTGGGGAAAGGTTTGGGGATTAACCTCTAGAGATTGATTTGGCTGGGTGTTGTGTCGAAAGTTTGGATGAGAGATCGTGACTTGTTCTTGGTGTTCATGGGTGCTCTTGGCCGGAACTCTCGTTGGTCTTATGCGGTGTCCACCCAACCCTCGGATTTTACTTCAGCTACTCGAGGTGGAAGTGTGGCATTGTATCTCTGATTGCCATCACCTCCTAGCTCAGCATAGTAGGGTGATTGGTTTTCTAGGTCAGCGCTACGTGCGTGCCTTGTCACTTTCAGTTTCTTCACGGTGATTTCGAATATCACCGCCATTGTGAGTACACTAGCTGTTAGTTCTTTAAAATTTCGTGATCTACTTCATTGATCTGTAAGTTGGTAATTGCAAAGAAGCTTCTATGGTATTGCTCTGTGATGAAATGATATATCTGAAATTATATATAAATGTGATGGTACATGGACCTTGAGCTTGCAGTTAGCTAGCTGTTATGATCATTGACTGTGTTGTACATTTCTTGATGCTCGTTGAATTATCTCAGTTCTGATTCTGGACTTGGTTCAGTTCAATTATCCAAACTCTATTGTCCTGCTTTAATTAATATGGTTCATGCTGATTGAATGGTAGGTTTATTAAAGAGAGCATTTATTCTGTACTACAACAATACTTTCATGATTTGATTGTTTCCTTTAATAGCTAATTTTGTTTTAAAACTCAAGGTGTAATCTACAACTGTCATATATAATCAAGATTGATACTTGTTGTGGCGGAGATGGTCAAGAATGAATCTTGTGCAACTAGCCTTCTGAGAGCAATTAATATACGCAATACAATTTGTTTATGGTTAGATCAGCATTTAGTGGTAATTATTTTCAATTGTGGGCATGTTCTTTTTAGCTGCGGCTTATGACTTTTGGCTGAAATTTTTGAATTTTAGCTGTTTACGACAGAGATTACGGAGAGAGAGATACTCGCTTGTGATTTTGGATGGTACAAATATTAAGCTTTTAACATATACTATAATTAACTTGTAGACTCTATATTAAAAAATATACTCTGTTTGAAAGTTAGATACTATAGCAAAAGTCAAAAGCTGTTTTGAGAAGTTGAAAAGAACATGCCCTGTATATGTTGATTTTTTAGTTTTGCATATATATATGTTCGAAGCATATGTTTCTTTCTTAATGGCTTAAGGAGTTCATATGGTTAAGCATATGTAGATGTTGGGGTTGGAGCAAACATCGGCGATGAAGACCTGCGGAGGTGTGCTGAGGGTTTTGAGCCGAACAAAGGCGTGGGGAGATGGTGGGCAGCCCTATTGACTACCACGAGTACATTGCCAACTAGGTTGGAGAAGAGGAAAGTGAGGAGGAGGGGGATGTGCCGACGGATAGCTCTGAATGTGAGGAAGATGGAGATTGTGCTATGGGGGTGTGGTTGGTGGTGTTGTCACTACCGACATTGGTTATGTGTCCTCTAAACTGGACGACATCGTAGTGTCATCTTTGGTTCTGCCACAGCCAAAGGAGGCACAATGAGGGTTCAATGAAGACACCCTTTTGTTAGGGTAGCACTTTTCTAGCAATTATGCTGCACAGCAGGCCATTGCCAGATACGTCGTTAGCATCCATCAGACATATTGGGTGCAAAGGTCGAACCCGGACACGTACATCATCAAGTGTGTGGACGAATCTTGCCCTAGCAAGGTCTGTGTGCAGCGATTGAGGGGCGTGGCCACGGGCTTCCAGATATGGTGATGACGGATCACACATGCGTGCTTGTTGAGCCACTTCACAAGCACCGTGGCATAACATCATCATATGTTGCGAGCCTGATAAGCCATCTCATCATGGTAAATGTTTCTGTTTCACCAAAGGTTCTATTGGCAGATATTGCCAATACGGTCAGGTTCTAGGTCAGCTATCATAAGGCATGGCGGGCGAAAAGGAAAATTCTAGAGCATATGTATGGCACATACGATGAGGCCTACGACCTAGTGCTAAGAATGCTCCATCAAATTGAAGAAGCCAATCCCAACTCATACATTAACAAGCAGGAGTGGCCGCATCCTACCAAGGGGCCTAATTGCTTTGTTCTTGATAGAGTCTTCTGGGCCTTCGTTAGACCATTGAAGGATTCCAGCACTGCCGTCCCGTGCTAACGATGGACAGCACCTTCCTCCATGGCAAGTACAAGGGCATGATCATCACCGCGATTGCAGCCGATGTGAATGACCAGTTACTCTCTATGGCCTATGCACTTGTGGAGAATGAGAACTGAAATACCGAATATGGCAACAGAGGGGGTGAATATTGCCAACTCAGAAATTTTTCCAAGTATTCAAAATTCTATCCGCAGACACCTATAGAGGTGTAGAATACATAATTCTCAACTAAACATCAGACCAATTAGTCCAAATCAACAAAATTTAGAACATAACCCTTCCCAATGATCTAACCGGCCTCCAAATGGCAATCTAACTAGCCCGAGTGGTCTGACCGCTAGTATAAGGGCAGGCTAACCACCTGCTATAGTAAAATTAGGGAATAAATAGTATTTTTAGCATGAATTGAAAAACCAAAATTGAGAGAATATTTGATCCGTGGATCCAAATGATATCAAATTTTATATGGATATTCTCTAGGTTATTGTGAACCTATTCCATCAAACGATTATGAAAATCATGGTCAAAGTTGAGACATTTTTTAGTTTGTTGAAAGGTTGCACCAAAACTAAGCCAAAACCCCAAACGGTGAATTCAACTTACTCGTAAATAGATGATGGCTCTAGATATATTTGCACATGTCATAGTAAGCTAGAATACTAAAGAACTCGACCCAAAAACCTTTGAAATAAGAAATCACTCGATGAGGTCAAAATCAAGCAAAATCGGGTTTCTTTATGAGCTTGCTCTCAAAGTATCTAGATAATAGGCGATTGATTTCTAGAGATTATCTCCATCTCAATCGCTTTCTTGGCAAAAAAAGATCAAGAGGAGAAAATAAAGAGATTAAAACCAACTAAAACAAGAGCAAATGAATTAAAATAAGAAATAGACATGAAAATCATCAAATAGGGATGTATTTCTTACTTGAGAGAGATAGTTTTATAGTCACTCCATCTTGGAGGATAGATAGTATACCATGTACTCAAAATGCTAACCCTAGCACAAGGAAGCACAAGAGAGGTGGGTTGATGGTTCACAATATGTCTCCATCCTAATCCCATTTTATAGATAGGCTAGCCAGCTACATCTACCCCTTAATAGATACTATCCATTTAGTACAATGGAGAAAACCCGTTAACCCCCACACACGGGTTTTACTCACACATGTTCGTTTATACACGTTTTTCAAAGCGTATAAGCCCATATCCGCTAAATCCTCAAACTCGATCCGTCTCAATCAAACCAGCTCCACCTTGACCTAAACCGCTCTTCAATGCGTCGCCACGTTCCACGGTTTTGATCTAAGGTGGTTTCTAGTATTTTAGCCAAACTACCAAAATAACCCTTGTTGACCCAATTATCACCATCTTTTGCAAGCAATCATCATGCTTATCACGTGTATGTGCACCACTAGCTTGCCACGCGTTGCCAAGTCTCTCATATTCCCGTTTCACTGAACCACGGCTCACTTGGACCATCCAAGTCTCACGGTGCCATCTCGCCATTTGAAACTGCCTTCAATATTTCCCTCCTTTCTTATGCTATACTTAAGCTCACCGTCTCATCCGGTATCCTCGATCATTCTGGGCATCAACTCCTCCATGAGCCTAGCCTCGATCCTCACCATTGACCACGGTTGACTTCAAGCAACCATACACTTTCAAAGACAAAGAAATTATTTTCAGCACAAGTTCTTCAGAATTTGGCCCACGTTAGCCAAACTATACATTATGCAACCTTAATGCAATGACTCAGGTCACCCCAACTCAGTCCAGGAATCAAATCCCAAAATTCTAAATTTCTACCTAAAACCAATCCTATCAAAGTGCGATCTTTGCAAAATCAAATAACCATTCTTGAAATATTGCAATGGTTCATCACAACATTAATTAGAATCTTCTCACATGATCCTTCAAGAACACGAATAGCTAGTTGTGGTTCCTGACCAATGTGAAGCAAGCGGTCATTCAGGACCGGCTAGATGTTTGTGTCATCTTAGACCGCAATGCCGGGTTGCTATCCACGTTGAGCACGATGCAGAATGGGACGGAGCCACCATTGCAATGGAACGACATTAGGTGCTGTTGGTGCATGAGGCATCTTGCGACTAACTTCTGCACAAGGTTTGGAAGCAAGGACCTGACAAAGCTGTTCAAGAAATTGTGCATGCAGAACCAAAGGTGAAAGTTTGAAGCCATGTGGAGACGGCTCGATGAGGAGATTATGAAGCATGTAAGCCATTCTAATGCAGGCCAAGGAGAACCGGCTGGAGGGTTCACGAGAGTTGGGAGTTCACACAGTGGGGTTCACTCCTATGCTCCTGACTTAGAGAAATGGTCTCTCATCCACAACTCCGGTGGTGCAAGATATGTAATAATGACGAGCAACATGTCAAAAGTGTACAATGGGGTCTTGAAGGGTGCTCGATCCCTACCGATCATCGCAATTGTTAAGGACACCTGAAACCGTACCATCGGGTACTTCATTAACAGAGTTAGGATGGTGAACAAGCATCTCGAGGAAGGCAAACAATTCTCTAAAGTGATGTAGGCGTTCATGAACAAGAAGATCGAGAAGGCTCATTCCCACAAAGCTCGACCTTTGTCCAAGATCATGAAAAAATTTGAGATCCATCTGAGGATGAAGTATGTCAAGATCAAGTTAAATGAGATCGGAGGCAAATCTGCACACTCGATGGCGAAGCATCCCGCATGTGCAACAAGCTACAACTTCTTCACAAGCCATGCTCTCATGTGTACGTAGCATGCGCGGTGTGGCAGCAGGCCTCAGCGCCTTATGTTTCTGAGTATTATGACATCCACCACCTATACGACACATGGAGTTCCGAGTTCAATTCATATGGGCAAGACATGCACTGCAGGGACCTCTGGTCAGGAGAGGTGAAGTGGTTGTTGAATGACGCACTGAAGCAAGCAAGCCGTGGAAGACGACAGTTCAATCATATCTATAATGACACGGATGAAAGTTAGTGTGGTCAACAGGTTAGACGCCCTCGATGCAGGCTGTGCAAGACGCTCGGCCACTCCGTAGGCAACTGCCCAAATAGAACTAGTCTGAGCAATGCCCCATAGCAACATCTTTTTCATGCATGTGATGTCATGTTCTCCGGATGTTGTAATACATTTAGATGTACTCGTGTTGTTTGCTGTCATGTTGAAATGCATTAGACATGTCTGTGCTTTATTTCACTTACTTTATTTTTGAAATGTTGAAATGCTTTACTTTATTTTTGCATATCCAGTAAACTAATTACAAGTGGGTACACATGAAGCATTGTGCAATATATTACATTATGGCCACGAACAAATAGAGAGGTGTGCCTACTGGTAGAAGGTGCTTCGCGCTACCCATATGGAGTGTTGCATAAGGGCACATCGGACATGGTTGGTCATCGTTGTAGTAGCATGCACATATGTAGATAGGTTCGTGCAACAGCATGTGGGATCGTAGGAACCTCCAATGTTGACGACCTCCTCATTGCCCCTCTCGTGCTATATCTGTTAGCGGAGGCCATCATTTTCCTCATTGAGACTGTCAATTTCATGCATCCATCTCTAATATTCGCTCTCACAGTGTAGCAGAGATCTAAGCCTAAAGCGCATACACTAAAGGCTCTAACACAAAAAAAAAACTCTAACCCTAATCTTTCAAGTCATAATTGCACTCTCTACTCAACGCATAAGGCTTATATGGTGGATGCTACCACCTCACATCAAATCAGCCACTGCTTAGTAGATCACACCACTTAGAATTAAGAAAACCCAGTAACCCACATGAAAATGGGTTTTGTTTACACATACTTGCACTCTTTACAAAGGATGACTTTCCAAAGGCTTTACAAACCTGATAAGACATTTTATCCTCAAAGATGTGATCTTTACCACTTAGGACAACGCTACATTTTGCAAACCGTCACTTCACCCAATTTTTGACAATTTTCCCAATTGCCACTCATCGCTCTTCACGATGATATGATGCCTATGATTTATCACCAAGATCGTATGCCTATATCGAGACTGTCACCAATTGAAATACCTAAGTCCTATGGTACACCAACATCACACTATAATCTGTGATGTCTAATTACTTGCCACTAAGATTGTACGTCTCTTCTGATAATTGTCATCACTTGAAACACACAAGACCAATTGGCAAACCACGTGCACGTATTGCCTCCTCACGATCCTTATCTTTCTCCAGTGTTTCTTGGCTAAGATGATGCTTCATTCGAACTTACATGACATACCACGACCACCAATCCTCAGTCTTGCACTAGCCGCAATCAATTATCAAGCACCTGCGCACCAAAGACAAAAAAATCAATCCAAGTACAAATGACATATACTTTACTCTCAATTAGCAAAACATATACGTGGACTTACGCCATGACTAACACTTGTATGAACACACCATGATGAACACTTGCATGGACACCTATCGTGATTAACGCCACAAGAAACAACACTCAACTCAACTCAACAGGGGCTAGTCTGACCATGGTCACTAAGCCGATCAGACCACCCTATAGATGCTAATTAGATTGGCATGACAAGGACAATTAGACCGCTAGCTCTCCCCTCGTTGGACCACTGACACGGCTGATCACACTCTACCAGTCAGACCACCAAGGAATGGTCAGTCTGATCGCAATAGCACAGTTTTAGACCGCCACCCTAGGCCGATCTAATCGGTGCTATATGAACAACATAGGTAAAATGCAGTTTCATAAAAATCAAACTTTTTTTGAACGCGCAGAAGAGCTACGCATCATTATATTAAGAAGAAGAAAGGAGTCTGTGTTTTGTTTTTGGTAAAAAAATCAAACTCAACCAGCAAAATCAAGGCATACGTAATGTCAAATACTCATCACTCTCATAGAGCTGCCACTACATGGTCTTATAGTATCTTCTATTATTATATTATTAAAATGATAAAGAAAGAAGCCAACACATTTGCTCTCAAGAGCTAAAAATTTCCACGATAATGGAAGAAAAAGAGAAATTCAGAAAGAGTCCTTATAAAGTACAATAAAAATAACTAAAATTCAGAATAAAATTAAAAAATTAGTAATTTGATTTTCATACAAACTTCAAAGTAAAACTAAAATTTAGAATAAAAATTAGTAGTTGGATTTGTCAACGAATTCCAACCTAAAACCGAAATTCAAAATATGTAAATTTGGAATAAAAATTAATATGAAATTAGCAATTTGATTTTCGTAGAAACGCTAAAGTAAAATCCCTAAATATCTTAAATTATGAATAAAAATAAAATGAAAAATTCAAGTTTGATTTGTATACGATTCAAACCTAAAACTATAAAAAAACTTCATGTCATGTATAATCCAATTATATATAAATTTGAAATAAAAATCAAAGACAAATTAGCAATTTTATTTTTATATGAATTCAAATTAAAACCCCTAAATGTCTAAATTTATAATAAAATTGAAATAAAATTACCAATTTTATTTTATATAAATTCCAATCTAAAACTAAAAAAACTCCATGACGTGTAAATCTAAAAATATGCAAATTCAAAAGAAACCACCACATTCACTCTCAAGGGCTAGAAATTAGTATATTAATCAATGAAAAAATAAGAAAAATCTACTTCGTTGATTATATTGGGTCTAGATTATAACGATATAGATTTCATATAAGAACCCTATTCATAATAAGCATATAGAGTCTCTTTGCGGTGAGCCTATGTACCAGAGTCCCTCGTATGTAGAAGAGCAATAGTAGAGATGTAGGAAATAAAAGAGGTCTGATTAATATATGAAGATTAAAGAGATAGGGTTCTACTAAAAAAGAGATGAAATAGAATAGCATTGCCTGCATGAATCAGAAGCTATATATAAAGTAGATAGTACGTATGTGCAACCCTAGCTTGCTCCTATTTTCAAGAAAGAAAAGATTGGATTAAGGTACCGTTTATTTTAGTTTCGCTTTTGTTTTTTTCACTATTCATTAATTTTATCTTTTTCTATTTTTTATTTTTTATGCTTTTTTCTTTTTCTTTTTTCTCGTATTCCTTTGCATTGTCCGTGATAGGCCAAATAAATCATACCAAATAAATCAAATAAATCAACTCAATTACATTCTTTTTAATTTAGTTTCTTTTTTGTCTTTGTCTTTTTCTTTTTTCACTATTCCTTTGCATTCTTTTTAATTTAGTCTCTTTGCAGTTTTATTTTTTTTAAAATTTAATTATATCAAATAAATCAACTTAATTACAGTAAAAAAACCCAATTATAGTAAGAAAAATCATATACCAATACTATTCTAAACACCCTTAAAAATGTGCCAATCAATTGATTCGGTCAAGCAAATAATGATTGTGTCAAGCGTGGATACCAGCGGCCAATTAAAGGTAGCAAGGATTGATAACGGTGGTTGCTATTGTGAAGATGCCAAAGATCAACCTGTGATGAGACACTAACCAAAACAGAAAAAAAATTGGAACCAAACTCCAACAATGCAGAAGTGGCCAGGTGAAGACTTGCATTACAAGCACTCTTCTCTTGGAGTAAAAATATGGCATGTATCTTTTTTATCTTGATTCCCAATTTTGTTATGCATAAATCCTATCTACAGTCTATATTAAATGTCAGATAAGTGATCATGGAGCATAGCTTAGGTCCTGTTTGGAACGTAATAATTTCTCTCGGTTCCTATGGAAATTAAACTGTTTTTCATAAAATTTATATGAAATTCTTGCGTTCCAAACGAACCTATCATCATGTCGAGTGATTCTACTATATCGACTACATCTAAGGGGTTAGAAATTATCACCTTAATCACAGAGAGAGAGAGAGAGAGAGAGAGAGAGATATCCACATTGTCAACCATGATGGTTTCAAAATTTTTGACAGTGTATATCATATAGAGCAATAATAGTCTGAGACCAATAAGTCGATTAGTACATATGTGAGAGTTCTAGTTGGATCCCAATTATTAGCTCTTGGGTAAAATATAACAAGATATATGATCATGTAGGGTTTTTTTTTTAAAAAAAGATGTATGCTCATGTATCATGTGCAGATGGACCCCATGTGAAGACGTGATATGTATCCTCACAATGTTTGGTAAGTAATCGAATGTGACACTGATATGGCATGCTAAATACATATGTATTCTCACGTATGGAATAAGCATATGTTCGGTGTCACCTCTTATTTTCTTCGTAATTTTAAGCAATTTTTATATATATTAGAATCAACTCTTACGTAACCGACTGAATGTGAAATATAACTTACGATATTGACTCGATATTGAAAATTATAAGAAAAGGATTTTAATTATAGCTTTAGATGCATTAGCATAAAACAAATATGTAGTTAATTGCAAAGGAAATAGCTTGCCACACAATTGCACGGATCACCCTACTAGTTTATGCTCCGCTCGTTTCAGCTTCAATTTCTGATTTTTTGTTTCTAGTTTATTATTCTTTAATTTCATTTTTTCTAATTTTTTAGCTTTTTTTAACTTTTCTTTTTTTCGTATTCCTTTATATTAGTCGTAATAGGATAACCTGTTTTTTTCTATTTTTATTTTTTTAAATTTAATTACAACAAAAAAACTATCAGCTACTACAATATAAACTAAGCTGTGAAAAAAAATCAAAAGTAAAAAAAAAACCCAACTGAGCACAGCCATCCCAAATAGTGCACTAATCTTGATGCTGTTCCGCACGGTCCAGATAAGGGGTGCTGGCGCACCCGGGTGCACAAAATCCACGCTGTGTTCAAAAGGACAATATCTTCTTTGCAGCACAGTGGAGGAAACTCCAAGGCGGATTCAGTCTGCCACTGTGTGAGAGCTGAGAGAAACAAGAGGCGGAGGAGTTGAAATATCCCACCACTCCTCTCTCTCTCTCCCCCTCCTCTTGCATGCTTGCTCTAGGATGGTATGTGTACACCTTTCTCTTGCTCTGGCGGGCGCTCCTCTCTTGTAACGAGTTTGTGTGTGTGTGTGTATGTACCACGCACTCTGGTCTCTTGTTTGCAGTAGAGCTGGTGATCATGGTGCAAGGTGAGAGTTCTTGGAGGATGGCAAGTGCCCACGAGAGAACAGTACCTCTCAACCAAGCACTTGCATATGGAGTCCAAGCCCATGCTTCTGCTGCAGCGACTGCCAACTTCTTGTACTACTGCTTTGCTCTCTCTCATTTTTGCTACAGAATTGAGCAGGAGTTTGTTCCTCTCCTCTAGCTCACCTCATGCAAGAAGCAAGAGCAGACCGCTACAACTCTTTTTTCTTGCAGCTAGCTACTAGTTTTCAAATCCTTCAGTGGGTTACTTGTTTATTTCTATTTTTTTCTGCCTCATTCACATCCTTTTGTCTATCTTTATAACAAACTTATTCCACATATATGCTATGCCTTTTTCATTGGATTACACCTCTGCCACACACCAATTTCTTAATGCCTAAGGCCTGAATCGAGGGAGTGATTTGGGCACCAAGCTCCTTCTTTTGGCCCTCATCCTTATCTGTCCAGCTCTAACCCTCATATTTTAGCAGTCTGCCTTTCCATTCTCGAAAAGTTTTTATCTGCTTGGTTTGCGTTGTTCTTGCCTATAGCTATAGCTTTGAGCACTGGTGATGAGCTCTGTGCACTACTGCTTGGGCAGGGACTTCCAACCTGCAGCCGCAGCCGCTGCCTACTTCGGCGAGCTGGAGGAGGCTCTCATCCATGGCGCCAACGCTGGTGTCGATCATCCCGGCATAATCAGAGGTGACGTGCATACAAAGTGTAAACTAGCCTGCCTGCCTGTCCTCCTCCTCCTTCTAGTCTCTACATCTCCCCCAAACCTTAACCACTTACCAGAAAGGCTTGTTTCTTGCTTGCCTGTCCACAGCACCACACAGGGCGAGACATGCCTCGCCTTTTGCATTCCTATACACAGTGGCCACATGCAGCTGTGTGCAGCATAAATGGTGTGATGCTGATGCCACAAAGATGGAAACATCAAGCATGTCCTTAATTCACTTCACCTCCTCGGCTCCTCCCTCCCTCACCTACAAACTCGTACTCGTAGGCAGCAGCTTCAGCTTCTCTCTCTATTCTGCAACTTCTTGAAGATAGAGAGAGGAACAGGAAAGGAATCGATATGGCCTTTTTAATTCTCTTTGTATGCATGCAGCGGCAGGATACCTCGCAGCCAGGCCCCCCACGCTGGAGATCTTCCCTTCATGGCCAATGAGGCACCAACAGCAACTGCACAGTGTAAAGGACCCGCTTCGCATGATCATTCATCCGTTCACTCGCCTACTCTGCCTCTCTGCTCGTCACTGAACCCAAGAAGAAAACATGTTTTTGTTGTTCTTGGTTTGATTCGTACCACCACGAGCAAAGAGACAGAGAGAGAGAGAGAGCGGGGAAAAAGAAGAAGAACTGCATGCTCCCTGATTTCAGACGCCGTATTAATTTTACCGACCACTCACTATTATCTCGCTGGCTTCTTTAATTGTTGAACAGGGGAATTCGCAGTCAATAGTGAGCACCACTGACTCGGGCTCAGCTCAGAACACGATGCCGCAGATGGAGTTGGTGTCCCCAGCGAGCATCGGGGCCTCCTCCGAGCAGCAGCCGCGGCAGGTCATGATGGTGACCACTGATGATTACAGCTACAAGCCAGGCCTCGCTGCTGCCGCCCCTCCCCCTGCCGCCGCCGCTGCCTCACCAAGCTTGCAGCAGCAGCAGCACGGAGGAGACCATGACAAGGTACTGCCACAGTGCCGCCCTTCTGATCTTTTCCTATCATACGCGTACCACTACCACGCCTCGTACTTGCCAGGAGTACTACTACACCTCCAAGAGTTAGGGGGTGATCGTTTCGCCTTCACGTACTATTCACTACACTATCCACTACTCACACCTCCCAAAACCATCGCTATTCCGATCACCCCCTTAGAACGGGACACATGCACCTAATCCGTAGCTTGTCTTCCGGAATAATGTTGTCAAATCGCCAGAGAAAAAATCTTTGCTTCCCGGTGATGAAACTGTTAGGAGTTCGTAGCGGTGGTGGTAGCATTGCTCTGTCATGTCACCAGCTCCAAACCAGTGCACGGCAAAATAGTACTACTTAGTACTTCCTACCACTACCCGTTCGCAGTTATGAACAAGCCTATCTAGCTAGGTTATGTCTCCATGATGATGTCTTGAGGAGTTTACTCTAGTAGTAGTAAACCAAACCAAAGGCATGTGCCCTTTGCAACAAAAAAAGCCTTAATTGTCTGGGAGAAAATGACCAGTACCGTATGATTGGACAAATGGCATCTGGTCAATGTTGTACCTAGTTTAAAGACAAATGATGGCACGGGCCACCCTAAATTGCCTTTTGTCTCTCCCTGGGTGGATGGAAAAAGGCAGGATGATACCATGATAACCCCCTCTTTATCTCCTCTGCACCTTGGCAAAACAGCAGCGATAGTTACAGAGCTGTGATGGCCAATACAGCTCACTGAGCTATCAGTATCTGGGACAGCTACAGCCAAAAGTTATGAGGGGGAGATAGTACTGGCTACTACTGATTAATGGATCAACAATGGACAGGAACTTTGGCTGCAATACACTGGCTTATTCCCTGTAGTTGCTTTCTTTGGTATTGAGATGTGCACTGTGGCTGTGCTATATAGGGAAGAACACTACTACACCCTGTTCTACCTCCACCTTCTGGTTTACTTTGCAGAGGAAGCATGGATCCACAAGAAAAGATGGCAAGCTGGTAGATGCCAAGGTGGGATTATATATAGCTCCTGTTATCCACTCAGAACTCATTGTTGCTTCGATCTTGGGACTGTATTTGTGCCTTCATCTTACATGATTAGAACCGCTCTGAATTCTCAGACCGAACGGCGATTAGCGCAGAACAGAGAGGCTGCAAGGAAGAGCAGGCTGAGGAAAAAGGTGCCCAAAAGATCCATAAGCTTAACTCAGATTAACTCAAAGCACTTCTTGATAAGATTGCATTTGAGTGTCCTTTCACAGGCTTATGTGCAAAACCTAGAGACCAGCAGGGTCAGGCTTCAGCAGATCGAGCAAGAGTTCCAGAGAGCACGGTCACAGGTTACAGTTCGATCTCTACTGTCCTCACCACATCATCCTAAATTCTGAATTTCTGATACTTTACATTACTAGTTCTTTTCTCCCCACCCCCTAGGGAATTAATTAGGGCATCTCCAATGGTCCTAGCTAGCAACTAACTAGAAGACTTCCACATCATCAACCAAATAGTTAGCATACAAAGGACTGTCTATAAGGATAGCTATTTGATACTTACATGCACACACACATTTATAGAGATCCTCGTTTTCTGTTATAGCCTAGTGCTTAAGGAAGAGCCGGCTCGATTTTTTTTGCATACTCTCTTACCTCCACATAGGATTTATGCTGATGTGTATATACAAATAGCCAGCTGACTCAGACCATTGAAGATGCCCTTTGTAAGAGTTCATACTACTACAGTATGGCATAACACTACTTGGACTTTGGTTCAGGGTCTGCTTCTTGGAGGGTGCAGCGCCGCGGGGGGCATGAGCTCTGGTAATCAGCGCCGTCCATTTAATACTCGTACCGCAAAGCCTCAGGCTTTTCACCAGCGAGCTCGGTAATTTCTTGCGTGTAAAAAAAAATAACCTGCGCCGATGGTTGCGTTGCAGCAGGCGCGGCCATGTTCGACATGGAGTACGCGCGGTGGCTGGACGACGACAGCAAGCGGCTGACGGACCTGCGCGGCGGGCTGCAGGCGCACCTGGTGGACAGCAACCTGGGCCTTATCGTGGAAGAGTGCATGCAGCACTACGACGAGCTGTTCCAGCTCAAGGCGGCGCTCGCGCGCTCCGACGTCTTCCACCTCCTCACCGGCACGTGGGCCACCCCCGCAGAGCGCTGCTTCTTCTGGATGGGCGGCTTCCGGCCGTCCGAGCTGCTCAAGGTCCCCTCCCCTTCCATTTCATTCCCTTCCCACGCATGCATGCATGAAGCCATGAATGGCATCCATCCGTCGTCACCTTCCCGTGCGTCCGTGATCCGTCTGTGCACGTACGGCTGCTAAGGCAGCGTTCCGTACTGAGAGTCTGAGACCGCTTTCTTTGTCCGGGCTTGCCTGTTTCTTGGCCAGCTACTGATACAGCAGCTGGATCCACTGACGGAGCAGCAGCTGCTGGGGATCTGCGGCCTGCAGCACTCGTCGGAGCAGGCGGAGGAGGCGCTCGCGCAGGGGCTGCAGCAGCTGCACCAGTCGCTGGCCGACACGGTCGCCGCCGGCACGCTCAACGACGGCCCTGGCGTCCCCAACTACATGGGCCTCATGGCCATCGCGCTGGAGAAGCTCGCCAGCCTCGAAAACTTCTATCAGCAGGTCAGCTCTTCTCGCATTGTATCACTCACTGCCTCAAATTGCTGCTGTAATTAGATCATGATCCATTGGGGTAATCTTTTCTTTTTTATCAAATAATATTACATTACCAAAAGGCTTAGCTAAAATTTCGGCTACACTAGTCCTTTTCTATCAGCAACGCAGCAGTGCTAGCTGCTGGCCCTACAGGGCCTTGTCCTACTTTCTCTATGGCAGGCCAACTTTTGTCAGAAACTAGTAGATTAAAACTTGCTGATAAGCATCATTAGCACTTTCCAGCATGCATAATTAGCCTGCTATTAAACTAGAACAAGCTAATGCTGCTGGTACTGCCGATTATTGTATGTCTTCTAGAGGAGTTGATGGGGGCCAAAGCAAAGGAGGCAAAGGTTGTTCCTGATCACTTATCTGTACTGGCAGCATATATATAGTAGTATACATGTAGACACCTGTCTCATTCTACATAGAGTCAATGGACGAATGCATACGGTTGCCTCTGTCCATAAACTATGTTCTTTGTGCCTCTAGCCCTCTACCCGCTGTGCCGGCCATATTTCTTATTTATTCTCTCTTCTGTTTGCTGGTACCTCAGCTGAGGCCCACAGGTATAGAAAAAATACTTGAGGTCTCATTTATGATGTTCTATGCCTTGCAAAAGTTGCAAGGGTTCCAATCCATGAATAGTGGTGAGGAAAAGGACGCAACCACCTAAACTTCAGCTCCATGTACAGGAGCCTTTAAAGAAAGGTGGAGCCATCACAAGTGTAGAAAAAAAGGGGTGTTCCCTTTCTATGGGTTATCTTCTCTCTCAAGGCCTCAAGGGATAAAAGGAGATTGAGACCTCCATTTTGTTTAACCTTTCTGCACCCTGATTCCTTTTGAGATATGTTGATTGTGGTTTGTGGATGTAGATATATATTGGCCAGGTAGACAGCTAACTGATAATTCTATGTTCATGATTGGAGCAATCATTGTGCAAAAGGTCTCCTAAGAAAAGATGGTGAACATATCATGAATGCATTTCCATATAGCAGTTTCATGCGAATAAAATTATGTATTATCGGTTGTGATTGGTACAACTGCAAGATAAAAAAAACCTAGAAATAAACATGATCACATAAGATAGCTTTTTTTTCGTTGTTCAGGAAGGCTGGTTGTTGCTGATACTGCACTCCGATTTCCCTTTTTCTTTTCGTTTTCATTCTCTTAAAGTGTTCTAAGATAAACAAATGACAATAATAAGACAAAATTGATTAATATATACAGTCAAGATGTCAAGAACAATTGTTACAGCTTGTAAAGTCCAAATTTATCAGAAAAGAACATTACATTAGAATAAGCCCTTGCAGGGAGCTCTCAACCTGTGTCCAAAGTAGAATATAGCAGAGAAAACAACAGCACATTAGAATATGCACTTGCATGATCATGAAAATGCCCTATCATTAAGTATAGATAATTCCGGCATTATATGCCGTGTCATATTCCTAGCTATGACAAGACACAAAACTACATATAATCTGATACATCAATTTCTTTCATGTACGCTGTTCCAACTGGTAGGTGACTAACTTGCAAATGTGCAGGCTGACAATCTAAGGCAACAAACGTTGCATCAGATGCGCCGGATTCTAACAACCCGACAGGCGGCTCGCTGTTTCCTCTCCATCGGGGAGTACTACCGCCGTCTCCGAGCTCTCAGCAACCCCTGGGCTTCCCGTCCTCACGAGTAAGAACCAGAATCGCTCGACTGCCAAACACACACATACACACACACGCACTCAATTCTTAATGCACTGTTCTAAGTTTTCCAACCATGTCTGAATCGATTGCACGCCGCTGTCGTTTTACAAAATTTTTAGAAAAATAAAATGCATGCGAAATCCCTCCAACGAATCGTTGGACGGATTTGCTATGCGTCTCATAAAGGATCTTTTATAACGTAATATTCGCGTTTCGGAAACATGGCTAAATGAAATGAACATGGCTGACAATGACTTGCACTTGTCCTTCTCTTGCTACAGGAATTTCATTGGAACTGAGAGTGTGAGCCCCACAGGAACTGAGCTGCAAGCTATGCATAATCAGCCGCAACAGAATCTGTTCTCCGGATTTTGAGGCTTCTCCTGGAGGGTGTAAACTTCGGCGTCAGTGATGTTACAGAGAGAGGAGAGGAAGAGGGATTGTAATGTTCTATTATTAAAGTACTGAGAAAGCAACATCACTAGGAAAAAAGAAGGGGGGAAAAATTGTTGAGGTGCAATTTTGAGTGGCTCTTGAACTGATTGAAGAGCTAGCACAGAAAATTTTGGTGCAGAGCAGAGCAAAGCTGAGGCAGGAGATGCGCGACTGCTAACGGACTCGAGCAGACAAAACGCACTTAGGCAGACAAAGCATAAAACAAATTCGAATGCTTTTGCTAAGCAATCTTTTTTTCAATAATAGATTATTTCCAAGCATAAGAAAACGAAAATGTGACATCAACAAGTAACAAAAATGTCGAGGTAAGTCAGAAGTACCGTAGAAATAATATCTGAATAACTGGACAAAAAAACATGAAAGAAACACGAAGATGTAGCTCTCCAATACATGCAGAAACAGCATAAGGAATCTTACATTAACGAGTATAACAACGAACTGGAAGACGCAAGTTCATTGATCAACAAATGAAATAGAGTCAGCTTTGTGGATGTTCCATTGATATCAGATCAAGGGTGACTCAGAAACTCAAAATCAGCTCTGAATCCTACGGCATCTACAGGAATTGTTGTCAGGCTCATGTAGCTTTGAATTTGATCCCTTCAACTGGAAAACTGCTGATTAAGAAAGGGCAGACAAATGGTAAAAGGGATGAAAACCACATGAGCATACATAAAGCATCAAACTAATGCACATAAGCTTAACCTCATCTTTAAACAAAAAACTTTGCAAGATTGAAATGGCGTATGAAATGTTTACACAACACCTAGTACAACACAAGAAAGCGATGAGGCGCTGGGCATTAACTTTCGAATCAAATGAAGGTATTGAATGCAAAGTTACTAAGGGCGTTCATTTTAGTGATAACTTCTGACTTTTAACTGAAATTTCACTGTAGATGGTTTTTTTAACTGTAGCTGATTTGACTTTTTGGGCATAATTAAATTTTTTTTAAAAAAAGTAAAAATAAAAAAATATTTTAGCCCATCACGGATAATACAAAGGAATACGAGAAAAAAAGAAAAAAAACAAAAAAAACACAAAAATCTAAAAAAAATTCAGAAAAAGATGAATTACTGAATAATGAAAAAGAAAAGTTGAAGCTGAAAAAAAATGAGAAACATGCCACACTTCGCTATAAATGAGAATCTGGCAGGCTAGCAGAGACCCTTTTTCCATTAAGGAAAATCCGACAAAATCATTTCTCTGGCAAGCATTCAATGACAAGGAGGATCACTGAACAGTATGCCTAAAAAAGCTGGCATTGTAAGCCACAGTAATATAGAATTTTCATGTGTCCATACGACATACTCCCAAACAGTTAACTTAGCGAACGAAAATGACTTGGACATTTACTAGGACAACAGTAGATAATACCAAAGCATGAACTCCATCTCAATTATCACAGTTACTGAACAGATCGGTTTCTTGTAAGTTCAATCTCTCTTTCGGGTGTAGTCCGAAAGAATCACAGAACTCATATCGGATTCCCCGCTTTTTTTGAGGGAGAAAGCAAGTGTTTTGATCATTCCTGTAAGCTTTTGCGATGAAGAGTGTTCATGCTAATAAAAGGTCGCTTCTCCCGAAACATTTTCTCAGCAGCTTTGCAATCCTCAGCTAATCCCATTGCGACAAGAAGTGCACACATCACGCAGACGCTTCTGCCGTGGCCTGTTACAGATTTAGCAAACTACTTACATGATGAGATGCGAGAGATCAACAAATCAGGTAAGGATAATTAGCTCTCCCTAATGGAAAAAATTGTGTCTCATAAAGGTAGAGTACTACAGTAGCTTACAGCATGGATTAGACTGTTTGGACCCCCATCTTTGATGAACCTAACCATAGAGCCGTTTATCTTCACTAATGCTCTTTTGCCTGATTGGGTGGTTAAAAATATAAAGAGCAGAAGATAATATTATAAATAAAGATAAGATAAAATCGATCTTGACATTCTTCTGGTTGTTAAAAAGACATGCAACTACAGTATAAGTTGAAGCTGCTGTTAACCGTTTATCCCACATTATCCTATTCTGCATTTTGTCACGATATTACACTATCTGGTCACTTTGTAGAATTTGGAATATACAATATAAAATTAAGATAAAAAATTTAACAAACTTTGAATCTTGCACAACTGCAAACCGTCTATAACTATTTGGACTAACCTAGGGTTACCCGATAGCACATCTTATTGGGCCTATAAGCTCAATACGATGGCCCGTTAGATAACCACATCTTAGTAGGTTACATTCCTCCAGCTTAAGCTTAATTTTCTAGGTCTAACATTAAACTAGGCCAAACAGACTGTTAAGATAAAGTATGATACTATTGTTACATTTGTCATCATATTTATGTGAACCTTGAAATCACAGATATCAGCATATAATGACCCATATATGATGGCAATTGTTAATCTATGCAAGGCAGCTTAACTTCATGTTGATAGATGTGCAAAGATAAATTAGAAATGCTTAACCAAATGACATAGTAACAAGACATGAGAATTGAAAAGCATGCACATCGGGGTTGTCTCAACCCTGATTGTCAATGTTCTCATATCGATCTTACGTATAATTTATTGAATTCAAGGTAAATCGCCCAAGGCTATAGTGTGAACATGCAGAATAAAGACACAAAGATTTTATCCAGGTTCAAACCTTCTCTTGATAGAATAATAACCCTACGTCCTGTGCTATTGTTGCTATGAATGGGATTACAAGCGTGACAGTGCAAAGAATTGCACTGATTATAAAATGGATTACTCCTTATCGGACCTATCACTCGCTCTGGGCTCCTTTCCTCTCTTTTCAAAACATGTCTCTTATATTGTCAGAATCAGTGACAGTTGCTCCTTGCCAGGAGATGTCTTATCGCTTCGGGAGTTAACCGCTGGACGGTGGTTATTGTCAAAAATACATGGAAAGCAGTTCGTCGTAGGACGGTTGTTGTCAGAGAGACATGGGTAAGATCGTGTGCGATTATGGAGTACGAACGCATGCTTAACTATCTTGTCAGACCACCCTACCGTAAGAGTAGGTTAATCGTTAAGTCAAATAGTCACAATAGGACTCTTAGCCAAGTAGTCGTAGCAAGTTTTATGACTAAGTGCTCGTAGTAGGAGCCACGAGTAGACCATGATAGCGGGACTCACGACTAGGTAGTCGTAGTAGAAGCTATGACTAGGTAGTCGTGGAAGAACTTACGACTTGATAGTCGTAAAGAGACTTGCGAAGTAGTCATAGTAAAACTTACGACTACACTATAAAATCTTCTCTCTTATCACTAAGGGGTTATATTCAAAGAATATGATGACGTAACAACAAAGAGGATTATTATATCCTCGTCATTGGTCTAATTCGTTCCTGTTCCACCTTGTAGATTCGCACGTGGCCTTAGAGGGAGCGTTCGAGCAATTGCGCACCTTTGATCCTTCGAGTAGCGTGTCCGTTGAGTGTACTCAAGGCAAGTAGCTCACGGTCGTAACCTTTCCGTTCCATATATCATGTGTCTCCGATTACTTGTCACATTTGACATGTTGTTCAATTACTATGATTGTCTAGTTTGATTGCTAATATAGTATTTATATCATGATGCTTTAGGTTATCTATTTTACGTGCTTTTTGGTTGTTGGTAGTGCGTAGTAAGAATGTTGTGGAATTCAAGCTTCTAACCAATATTCTAGAATTCATGCTTAAGTTATTGATAGGGGGTAGCGTATAAACATGCTTAAGTTATTGATAGGGAGTAGTGTATAAACATGCTTAAGTTAGGGTTAGACCACTAGTAATCGCTTAACATTATGGCTGTTATGTTATGTTCCCTGTTATCATGATTTGTTATTTGTATGATTTTGCCTATGAGTCATGACCGATGTTATACGAAATATGTTAATATGACTAATAATCACTTAACATATAATAAAACTTGGATGGTTGATCACTTTGTGTTAGCTATATTATAATACTCCTTTCAAAATAATTTCTCGATCACCTTGACCATACTATCATTTATCCTTCGTCTCATATCAAAATTATGCTTTCATTCTCCATCTTAGCAAATCTTTTCATTTATCATAATCTTATCCTAGCCTTCCCTGTTGTTATTTTAATCTCTTAACCATATGATCTATTGACAATATCATTGTTACTTGACCTGGAGTTATCTATATATAGGTGACAAGGATATAATAATCCTCTATTTATTATGTTATCGTATTATCCTAATATACCCCTTAATGATAAGAGAAAAATTTTGTAGAGTAGTCATAAGTCTTACTGCGACTACTTCATAGTCGTAAGTTCTGTTACGACTACCTAGTTGTAAGTTCTGCTATGATTACCTAGTCATGAGTTCTACTATGGCTACTAGTCATAAGTTCTGCTATGACTATCTTGCCATAAGTTATGCTACGACTCCCTAATTATTCTCCTATGTTCGACTAATCTATTCTCACAACGGATTTATCTGATAAGGCATTTAGAATGTACGTTTATGCTCCAAAACAACACACGATCTTACCAACGTCTCTCTGACAGCAACCGTCCTACGATGAATGGCTACCCACTTCTCTCTGACAATAACCAGCATCCAGCGGTTAACTCCTGAAGTATCAAATCATCTTCTGGCAAGAAACAACTACCACTACTTTGTCGTCGATATAAGGGTTGATGTTGAAGAAGGATGGGGATGATCAGTTCTAGAAGAAGTGCTATACTTTTTGCACTATTCACACGTGTAAACTTTTCCTCAGTAATAATAACACAGGACGTAGGGTTGTTATTCTCCCAGGAGAAGGCTGAATCTGTATAAAAATTCATGTGTCTTTACTCTGCATAATCATATGAGGGTCTTGAGAGTTTTCCCTCGAATCCAAGAAATCATATGTAAGATCGATATTAAACATCGATAATAGGGAAGATTGCCATCCACCTGGTAACGTATGGAGGCCATACGCTTTCGTTACTCAGGATATTACACCTCGTCGGCGGTTATATAATTGAGGACAATGACTTGTCTGACTATTCTAATATAACCGGGTATGTAGAAAGTAATCATCAGCGCCATTGACATAACTTGCTAAATAACAATTACTTTTAATTCCACAATTCCGATATCTCCATTCCCGTGCTATATTAGTGTCTCTGATAACATAATTTCATTGCAATTAACCGGTGTTAATTACTTACTTATATTACTTGTCCTTTACACTTTTCTTGTTGCGATCGTTATTGGGTACTTACTGAGATTTTTAAATCTTATGCTTGCTCTTTTCATTCTTAGGTAAAAGGCTAGTAGAGTGATAGCATCATGCATGGGTAGGAACACTTGAGTTTTTAGCACTATGGCTTGCCACTATTTATATTATTTCACTTATTCTCTTTTGATTAGAAGTGGACCGGTCCTATATTTTAAATATTTATTTTAGTTTTCGCTAGTTCTTTAATTAAGTGCTCTTCCAGTTTTAATTCCCTTGAAATTTCTATTGTTTCTATTGTTTATTTATTCTTTACTTTGACGATGATATTCTATAGTAATATCTTATATTGATGTGTGTGCAATCTATGATTGCAAGTCACCAGGCGGCAGGTGTTCAACTAAAGAAGGACATACTCCAACATACACTCCATCCGCTATCTCAGTGTACAAGGGCTCATTCTTCACAAATCTCTGTAACAGCACAAACAGATGGATGAAAAGAAGAAATGACGATAACATGATCCACGACCACAGGGGAAATCTACCATTCGATGCCTTGCCGAGGAGCAAAGGAAGGTCAACCAACAGATGGGAAGCAATGGAAACAAGCAATGCGATCATAGAGGCATATATGAGGGGAAAAGAGAGCACTTTCATGCCCAGTCCTTGGAAAGATCAAAAGGGGCAGCTTTGTGCAGCGATGTGATGTTACGTTGGTCCACAAACCCTCCAATGTCCCGCTGCCTCGTGGATACGAATTTACCCAAATCGAATTGGACTTGTAAAGTGTACGCCGCGTCGGCTAAGCCTATAAGTACTGCCCCATTCGCAGCGTGTTTCCTGCACCACGACTACAAAACTACATCGCTAGTATGGAGAAGCAATGGGAGAAGATCACCTGACTTGCAAGGGCTGCTGCAACCTAGGAAGAACAAACGGAGTGTGCCAGGAGGCCACCTCCCTGAAGCGAATCCCCCCGTAACTTCAACCCCAACCTATACATTAACATTCCCACCGAGCGTTCACCGCAAGATCTGCCCGTGGGGAAGACGCCCCCTCTGCTAGTGCAGGAATGCATGCAAGTTTTTCAAGTCCAAGGAGCGGTTGAGCTTGGACATACATTACTGGAGTTGCGATAACTACGCCTAAGAGTATCTCGACCGGCGTTGGGACACGGCTTGCTACCGGCACCCGGTAACAACGGGTTATAATATATTTTCTTACTAGTTCTCTTGTATGGCACGCATTAACAGGCTCTCCCCTCTTCCCGTAGTCTCCAGATCTATTATGTGCTTACCGCAAAGGATCGACTAGGAGATCCACCCGCATGACTAGTGGACTCTGGACTACGAGGAGTGGGACGCCCAGACGGTACACGAGAGGATGGACGAGTGGTGCCACAGTGAAGAACAAAGCGAGCATATCCCAGCGAGAGACGTAAGCTCACCTGGAACCGTGCAAGCGCAGAGAGCGGGAGGAACACGAGAGAAAGCGTGAACTAGAGGCTAAGGCCATGGCTGACGGCGAGGACTACAACATCGGATCAATTGTGGTGTTGTTATCGTTATGCCATTTATCCAAAGTTTTTCGTATATGAATTCCAAGTTACGTCGCAATATCACTTACCTTTGTACTTCTAGTTATTGCCGTCTCAGTCATCCCCATAAAATTCTTCAGAAATTTATCGCACTACAACAACATATGACGATCACAAAATGTTGTTACGAGTCAAACAAATTCTGTACCCTTGAGAATCTACAAAAATCATAAACGGATCAACTACCTATCTTGTCTGACCTTTTATTTCAAAAAAATAACAACCAACAAACATTTCCTACATGTATTATCTACAAAAATTGCCTTTTATTTTTTCATAATTATTTCCATCAGATCAATAAAAAAATAATATAATTATTTTAATTGGTCAATCAGTGAACTGAAATCCATTCGGTGTATCCAATATGTGGTGTAATATTACATACAAATAGCAATTATATTTTTATGTAGTTTAATCTTATATCAATTAAATCCATAACTTTTTTCATATGCAAGTAATTCAAAATTTAATGTGATAGATATTATTTTCGTCAATTAAATTTCTAATACAAATTGCTATTAAAAATAAGAAAAGAGATAAGATTAATTTTCTAAT
The DNA here is from genome assembly GCA_036346265.1 of Melocanna baccifera. Lineage (NCBI taxonomy): Eukaryota > Viridiplantae > Streptophyta > Magnoliopsida > Poales > Poaceae > Melocanna > Melocanna baccifera. The sequence continues at coordinate 39,360,836 of CM070677.1, forward strand.
ACCATTGTACTTAATATTTTAGAATTTTACAACATATTATGAATACATACCTACACCAAATACCACTATTACAAATTTATGGCACATCGCTACATTTCTTTGTACGCTATGCCATACAATTAATTGGTGTTTCCACCAATATTGTAATTACACGGTATTATAAATATAACCACATGTTATATTTAATTTGGGTATATATTCATTCAGATTACAATACTCATATTGTTTTCCACATACTTTACAACATATTAATTTACCTCATGTAAATTAATTATCGTATGACGTACTTTTCATGTAGGTCTTAAATGGCTACCAAAGAATTTGAGCCTCTCGCTCTCGATGGTAGCAACTACCATACATGGGCTATGGATCTAAAAATCAACCTCACCACACGTGGGTTGCAAATGGTGATATTCAATCCTCCAGCTAATCAAATCCCACCGGATATTGTGAAATATTCCGTTTTGAGCATAATACGGAATCATATACATCCGGATTTGAAGGCTGAATACCTGTATGAGGAGAATCCACTCACCTTATGGTTAGCCCTCAAAAATAGATATGAACAGTTGAAAGCTGTTATTTTACCTGAGGCTAATCATGAATGGGCACATCTCAGACTCCAAAACTTCAAAACGGTTGGAGATTATAACCATGCCCTTCATACTATTTGCTCAAAGTTGCGATTTTGTGAAAAGGAACCAACAGATGCGGATAAAATAGAGAAAACTCTATCTACCATGCTCCCATCTGACAGGGTCCTCCAGCAACAATGGCGTGCTGCCAATTACCAATCTTATTCTGATCTTATGCATACAATACTTGGTAGAGAGCATCTTGAACTTCTTTTAAAGAACCATCAGCAACGCCCCATTGGGGCTGCTCCACTTCCTGAAGTTCATAATAATCAGAATAACATTAAGTTCCGTGGTTCAAAAGACCACTCAAAGAACTTTAAAGGTAAAAACAAACGCAACATGAAGCAAAAGCGCGGTGGATTCAAGAAGGGTAAAGGCAATTTTGGTAAGAAAATTGACAAAACTGCAGTTTGTCAAAAATATGGTTGGTACAACCATCCTACCAAGAAATGCCGCACCCCGAAGCACCTTGTGAACCTCTACCTTCAGTCTTCAGCTCAAGGCAAGCATACTCAAGAGAAGAGATTTGAAGCGCACTTCAATCTCCCATGCCACAACAATGAAGCTGGATGCTCTCAAAAGTTCGTTGAAGAACTCAAGGACACATGTGCTTCTCCAAAGAAGGATGATCTCATGAGCACCGAGGACACACTTGAAGAATTTACTTCTCAAGACATATTTGGAGATCTCAATTAGACTCCTCTTGCCATAGTTATTAAGTATTACAGTGTTGTAAAATAAACAATGTTGTCATCTATTGTAAGCTTGCATGCTTCAATTATATATCGAACATATTCAATATTGTAACTAAGTTTGTATGAATTCTATATATACCACCATGAGAATTTAATTAAATTCTTCTTTGTGTATATAGATTTTTGGAGTCAATCAAATGGAGGAGGAATTATGCCTTGTGGATAGTGGCACCACAAACTCTATACTTAGGGACACAAAATATTTTCTAACTCTCACAAGGAGGAAAGGAAATATTTTAACCATCGCTGACGCGATGCAATGATAGTAGGCTCAGTCGTGCCTCTATCACTCTCCCTATGGGTACCCAGTTAGAAATTGAGGATGCACTCTTGTATCCCGATTCAACACGTACCCTACTCAGTTATAGAGATATCCGTCAGAATGGTTTCCATGTTGAAACTCAAAATGACAACAAAGAGGAATATCTCATTCTCACCAAAAATAACGGATATGGCAAACAAGTACTAGAAAAAATTCCATCTTTAACCTCCGGATTGTACTATACATACATCAAACCGATTCAACATATTGCGAACAAAGTAATTTTCCAAAACACTAACATATTCCAAACATGGCATGATCGTCTTGGCCATCCAGGTATTGGAATGATGAGGAAAATTATTAGCAATTCTATTGGTCATATATATCTCAAAACAAAATTTTCGGAATCCTCAGATTTTATGTGCACTTCCTGTGCCACCGGAAAATTGATTTTAAGACCATCTTATCTTAAAATCAGAGCTGAACCATTTAAGTTCCTTGAACGCATTCAAGGAGATATATGTGGTCCTATAAAACCATTGTGTGGACCATTCAGGTATTTCATGGTTCTCATTGACGCATCTACTAGATGGTCACATGTGTGTTTTTTATCCACACGAAACCATGCATTTGCTAAGTTAATTGGTCAAATTATCCAATTACGAGCACATTACCCTGAATATCGAATTCAATCAATTCGAATGGACAATGCTGCTGAATTTTCATCTCATGCCTTCAATGACTATTGTATGGCTCTTGGAATACAAGTTCAACACTCTGTTCCATATGTTCATACACAAAATGGTTTAGCAGAATCTCTCATCAAGAGAATCAAGCTCATCGCAAGACCATTGCTTCAGAATTGCAATTTACCAACATCATGTTGGGGTCATGCAGTTTTACACGCTGCTGACTTAATTCAATTGCGTCCAACTGCATATCATAGCACTTCCCGCTACAATTAGTGCGTGAAATCCACGAGATATTTCCCATCTGCGAAAGTTCGGTTGCGCTACATACGCATCGATCTCACCACCGCAGCGTACCTCAATGGGACCGCACAGAAACTTGGGATCTATGTTGGGTATAAATCTCGTCGATTATAAAATACCTCGAGCCCCTCACTGGGACTGTTTCTGCCGGTTCGTTGATTGCATATTCAATGAGAACATTTCCGGTATTAGGGAGACAACAAGTACCAAACTAAATGCCGGAAATTGATTGGAATGTCCAAGGCATTCTGCCTCGAATCCACGTGCGAGAGTGAACTTCAAGTTCGAAACTCATTCATTTGCAAAACATTGCAAATAATCACTGATGCATTTCACGATTATAAAGGTGTCACAAAATCCTATAATCCTGCGAAATGTGCCCAAAGAGTGGAGGTACCGAAAAATACCACTCAACTCCCGATTCAAAATAAGAGGGGAAATGCGGCACAAGTGGCGGATCTGACTTCTAACAAGCGACAAAGGAAACAAAATCATGTAAATGCAGATCAACCTCATGTTGATAGACACCAAAGGATCCTTGAACCCGGATCAACGGTGCACTCAAATCTGATCTTGGGACATCGAATACCCGACTCAAATGTTTTGGGAAATAACATTGAGTCACCGGGGTCAAGAAATTTCCACTAACTATCTTGATTACGGAGAATCATATGATCGTAAGACTACAATTGTCGACATTTATTTCTCCACAACAATTGCAAACAACCTTCAAAATGATCCGATCCCAAGACCATGGCGAGTGCAAGCAGCGCTGGATGGACTCAATGGAAGGATGCAATTCAAGAGGAGTTAGCCTCGCTTAAGAAAAGAAATGTATTCACCAATGTGATACATACACCTCCCGATGTATTCCTGTCCAGTTCAAATGGGTTTTCATCCATAAGCGGAATGAAAACAATGAGGTGGTGAGATACAAAGCAAGGCTTGTAGCACAAGGGTTCACGCAGAGACCCGGCATTGATTTCAATGAAACTTATTCTCCAGTAATGAGTGGAATAACATTCCAATATTTAATATCATTGGCAGTACAAAATCATCTATCTTTGCAGTTGATGGATGTAGTGATTGCATATCTTTATGGGTCACTTGATTCGGACATATATATGAAAGTTCCTGATGGAATTTCAATTCCGAATCCAAGCGCAAATCGCAATATCTATTGTGTAAAACTGAACAAGTCTCTATACGGCTTGAAACAGTCGGGTAGAATGTGGTACAACCGACTAAGTGAGTTCCTAACCAAAAAGGGATACTCCAACAATGATGATTGCCCATGCGTGTTCATCAAAAAATCCTCAACAGGATTTTGCATTATATCTGTGTATGTTGATGATCTCAATATCATTGGTAATACACAAGATATAGATGAAGCACGTAATCATCTTAAGACGGAATTTGAAATGAAGGATTTGGGTAAAACCAAATTTTGCTTAGGTATACAACTTGAGCACATTCATACAGGCATTCTAGTGCATCAATCAGCCTATGTCCATAAAATATTGGAGAAATTCAATATGGACAAAGCATATCCATCGAAAACCTCCATGGTTGTTCGATCTCTAGACAGGGACAAAGATCCATTTCGACTCCGAGATGACAATGAAGAGCTATTAGGACCCAAGGTTCCATATCTCAGTGCCATTGGAGCGCTTATGTACCTTGCAAATTGCACCCGGCCGGATATTGCATTTGCAGTTAATCTACTTGCTAGATATAGCGCTACTCCAACCAAAAGACATTGGGTAGGAGTGAAGAATATCGTTAGATATCTTCAAGGCACTCAAGATCTCGGCCTATTCTTCAAGAAGAATAAAAATATGGATTTAATAGGATATACAGATGCTGGCTATTTATCAGATCCCCATAACGCTAGATCTCAAACAGGCTTTGTGTTTTTACATGGTGGAACAGCCATCTCTTGGAAGTCTTCAAAACAGACTCTAGTGGCTACATCCACTAATCATTCTGAAATAATTGCATTATATGAAGCATCACGTGAATGTGTATGGCTTGCGAATGATTAACCACATACAACAATCATGTGGTATAGGTGCTATCGCATCACCCACCATTATCTACGAAGATAATGTCGCTGCGTTGTTCAAATGCAAGCGGGTTACATAAAGAGCAATATCACAAAACATATTGCACCTAAACTATTTTACCCACATGAATTGCAAGAGAGTGGGGAAATAACTATTCTGCAAACTAAGTCTTGTGATAATCTCGCAGACTTATTCACTAAGTCATTACCAACTTCCACATTCCAGAAATATGTTCATGGAATTGGTATGCGAAGACTACGTGATTTGCAGACGTCAGGGGGAGAAATCTCCTAAGACTTAACCCGTTCAAACATAAATATTGTACTCTTTTCCCTTTATGAGTTTTCCTCTAAAGGCTTCTCATCAAGGTTTTTAATGATGCAATATGACAATGTAATCATACATATATTATATCTCTATTTTCCCCACAGGGGTTTTTAAAAAGATAATCAAATATATGACATATCATTTTTCTCCTTAAATTTCCCCACTGGGTTTTAAAGGAGTTTTTCATGGCATATCTACTCTACAGATTCTCCTCATATTTTTCCTACAGGGTTTTAGAGGAATTTTTTTTTCAAGATGACGAATCAAGGTGATCATATGACGATACATTGGTCAAGGGGGAGTGTTATAGAACAAATGACCAAGCGCTTCACGGCGTCAGATGGACACGACGGTCGTCTGACGACGAAAATATGCCGTCAGCGGACGCGACGTTCTGTCTGCGGTAACTATTCATCATGTATAAATATGTTACATCCATGTACAGAACAGATTAATAGAAACAACAGTTCTTGTCCAAATCTTCTTGCAATACTGAGCAAGGTGGCGCGGTACCGGGGCACGCCAGGCGGTTGGCGCGGAGCAGCGACGCACTAGGCGTCCACGTCAGAAGGCTTGTGCGGCCCACAGCCATGCCAGGGAGCGGAAATTGGATTTCCGCACGAACAAGGGCCAAATCTGGCATTGCTTCACCATGGGGGCTATAAATGCCCAAAATTCTCGGTTAGAGATGTTATATATGTTTCTTGGCACTTAGACATCAGATATGTGGAATTGATCCCACTGATCCAAGAAGAACATATGTCTAAATCCTATGTAACGATCTGATGGGAAACATACCTGCGAGAGGAATGGCGGAGAATGGATCGAGGGGCCCAACTCATCAACATTTTTTGACGTCCGGCGCACGAAACTTAGGTACACCATCGGCCTTCTATAAATGGTCCCCGGGTTGGGAGGCAATTTGCATATACTGTTTCCATGCTACGGTGCCATTCACCTTCACGAGCTCCCACACGCTATTCATGCAGGTGATCCCCTCGATCGCAAGTTTCATCACGATTGCCTCCGTGGCAAACTCCCTCTGGATGCAGCTTCGTAGCTCGTGAATATTCATGACGTCGAGCCCCTCGGGCTGTGTCGAGACCCGAATATGCAAATTCGGTCTCTCTGTGTAAACTGCACTAGTCGGGATCACGCTAGTGCACACAATCAAACATAGATGTCATCACGATCATACACACGACAATAATAAAGGAAAACTTCGAATATCGATAAAATATCAAAGTGCGACCTTATGGTCAAGCTTACAATATCTCTAGCGGAAGGGCTTAACAAAATAGCGCGAAATCCAAAATAAAGCGTGGCGACCAATCGACAAACCACAGGCTATCGAGTGGAGAACGAAGCCTAATCAGTGAAGTCGTCGTAGTACTCTCCTTCGGCACCTCCTGGCGATAGTACTCCTCTCCTCAATCGAGCAACATAGGCGTAAAGCGGTGAGTACATTAATACTCGGCAAGTCGCTTGTAACAATAAATACAATATAATATGCAAGGCTTACCAAAGGAAGGCTGAAAGGTTAATTTGCATAAAGGCATTTATTGATGAAATATATTAAATAACTTGAAAGCGAAAGTTAGCGAAAGCAGTGATAATAGATAATCAAAGGGATAAACATGAACCACTTGTGAACACCAATTCACAAGTTAAACCAACGATGAACTACTGTCCACTCCCAACATAAACCACCAAGTTATAAATGAAACACTAACCTCGTGTGAAATCCCGAGCACCGCCCATGACCGAGGGCGCGCTATTCGAATAGTTTTACACTCTGCGAGAGGTTGCACAATCTGTACCCACACGATGTGATTAGCCTAGGCCTAAGGAAATCACAACAAGGCCTTTACAATGCTCTACCTCAACACAATCACCCGCTAGGTTTCATCACACCCCCTTGCGCCACATGGAAATCAGCAACCATGTTCATCACAATGGCGAATTGAATTGAAATATTACAAATTAATCAGCCAGGTCCATCCCATAATAGACATGTGGTTTGCACGATTAAGCTCAGATCAATGGCGCACAAAGTTAAGTCCTTAGCATTACCCGGGCGAGACTACCACATCCCCCAAAGTACAACTGTACTTCCCCCTTTACTGCACGATCACTCGCCCGAGTGCAAAACCAATTTGTATAACCAAACCAACGTCACACCAATGACGTGGCACAAATTTTAATACACGTGGCACCAACCACAGTTCCATATGTCATTAAGTCAAATTAATAATTTATCAGGTGTGATGAGACCAATCGTAAATATAAACTGGCTAAGCAATCTAATCGTACCAACCCATGTGACAAATAAACTAGCATCACTAATAAATTTCCCAACCTATGGTGACAATGGCATCATGGTATTCCAAAGTATCAAGGAGGTGTAATTGCAATTGGGACAATAACTACCTGTGCAACGGTTTGAATAAAAATAGCAATGCAATGTAATTTGAAACAAAATAATTAAATAATAGTTTGTAAAATTGGGTTCAACATGATCAAGGGACACGACTTGCCTTCGTTATGCTCGTGAGGTACTCTGGTCTTACAGCGCGAAACACTGCTCCTCGGAATCCGAATCTAACGAGAGAAAACGATCGGAAACAAAGAAACACATAAAATGACAAGCAAAAGAACTCAAAAATTTACAAAACCAGAACCAACAGCTAGAGCTCGATTTTAGATGAATTTAGAAAAAAAAACGGGGTCAATCGGAGCTAGGACGGAGGAGAACGGGCTCCGGAAAATTAATTCAAAATTAATTCAGGAAAATTGAAAAAGGCTCTTGTCTTTGTGAACCCGGTCCACGAATACAGTCCACGGTGAACCCGCGCGGAGCAGTGCTGCGGGGGAGAGAGGGGCGGCGGCGGGGCGTCTTGGCGTGGCGGCGGCATATGCCGCCACGTGGCGCGTCTTGGCGTGGCGGTGGCGTGGGTCGCCACGTGGCTCGGGAGGCGGCTAGGGCGGCGTGGCGGCGTGGCATGCCGCGTGTCGTGCCACGTGGCCTAGGGCTGGCGTGGCGTGCGCCGGCGGTGCTGCCACGTGGCTAGGCTGAGCCGCGGCTCGGCGCGGCGGCGTCGGCGAGATCCGGCGGCGAGGGGCGAACAGCGGCGATTCCCCGAGCCCTCGGCTCCGAATCGCAGCGGCGGCGAGATGCGCGCGGCGCGCGCGGCGGCAGGCGATTGGCGGCAGCGTGGCGGCTCGCCGCGCTGGCGTCGCGGACCTTGCGGCGCGGGCGCTGGAGCGAGAGATGGCGGCGCGTGGCGGCGCGAGCCGGATCGGCGGCAGGCGTGGCGCTCGCGCGCGGCGTCGCGGCCTGCGAAGTGCTTGCGAGCGTGGCGCGGGTCTGGGCTCGAGGACCGAGCGGGCGAGCGGGTGCGGCGAGAAGCGGCGGGCGGCGAGCGGCGGCGGCGGCGGCGAGTTCGTCACGGCGGGCACACGAACCGAGGCGGCGGCGGGTTTTATCACGCGAACAGAGGCAATCCAATCCGATTCTGGCGGCGGTCGCAGCGCGACAAGTTTGGGCGGTCGGGATTCAACGAGAGATCGGACGGTGGGATTGGTTAGGGTTAGGGTTGCGCGGCGCGGCGGACGGCGTGATCGCGCGCGCGTCGCGGCGGCGCCGAGGCAGACGGCGGGCGTGGTGCGCCCAGCGTCGTCAGCAGGATCTTGCGGCAGCGTGCGCGCGGCGAGATCGAGCGGGCGAGCGCGGTGAGCGAGGCTAATGCTGTGTGGCGCGAGGCGCGGATGGATGACGCGGAGAGAGAGGAGATCGGGCGCGGGGATTAATTTATTTTCTTTTCTTTTTCCAAAATTCAAATAAACTTCTAAAAGCTCTAGAAAATAGCAAATAACTCCCAAAAATTCACCAAAAATACCAGAAAATTCCTTGAGACACGAGGAACACAAATAAAATATTTTCAACTTATGTTAATGTTTATTTTAATCACATTAAATCATTTAAAACTTTAAAAATTCATTTGAAGCTTCAATTGATTTGAGAAAATTCAGAAAATTCATTTTTGAAATCCGGGCTTTAAAAATCTCGAAAAAAGCAGGATGTTACAAACCTTACCCCTTTAACGAGATCTCGGCCCGAGATGCAGGCCAACTAAGAGAATAGGTTGGAAACTCGCTCTGAGATCCTCCTCGCGCTCCCAGTGGCTTCCTCCTCGGAATGGTTGCTCCACCGAACTTTGCAAAAGCGGACCGCTTTATTCCGGTGACTCGCTCGACACTTCCAAGATTTTGGTGGGTGCTCTTTGTGCAGCGAGATCCTCCTGCAGTCAACGGCCTCAAGCGGCACAACCTCCTGCAGTACTGCGCGAGCACTTCTTGGTGGGACACATGAAAGGCGTCATGTACCCCATCGAAAGCGCAGAGTAGCTCAAGCCCGATAAGCAACCTCTCCCTGCGTTTGAGAATCTGAGCGGACCAACATATCTCGGTGCAAGCTTCCCTTTTAGCTGAAATCTCTTCACACCTTTGAATGGTGTGGTCCTCGAGTACACAAAATCATCGGCTCAAAACTCGGCTCCGTCGGTATCTGCATAGCTTTTACATGCGGCACAGGCGACTTTCAACCTTTCTGAATCAAGCGGACCTTATCCTCGCCTTCTTTCAAACAATCTGGGCCAAAAACGACCTTCCCCGTCTCTTTCCAATTGAGAGGGTCACGCATTTCTGCCATACAATGCCTCAAGCGGTGACATCATAAGCGGCACGATAAGCGTTGTTGTATGAGAACTCTGCAAAAGGTAAACAATCGTCCCATTTAGACCCATGATCGAGCACACGGGCTCTCAACATGTCCTCGAATCGATTAACTCGCTCTGCCGACCATGCATGCAGGGTGATATCTTTGTCTTGAAATTCAGTGGGTTCCCATAGCCTTATGGAAACTACCCCAAAACCGAGAGGTGAAGCTGCGATCCACGATCGACACAATCTTCTTGGGCACACCATGCAAGCCGACAATCCACGGACATATATAGCTCTGCGGTTTGTCACCACTTGTAAGTCGTCTTAAGCGGGATGAAATGAGCAACCTTGGTCAAGCGGTCCACAATGACCCAAATTGAATCATGACCCTCTTTGGTTTTAGGCAAACCGACTATAAAGTCCATACCAATTTCTTCCCACTTCCACTCGGGGACTTTTAATGGTGTAGCAAACTGCGGTCTCTCGGTGCTCTGCCTTTACTCTCGACAAACATCACAAAGGGCTACATACTCGGCGATCTCACGCTTCATGCTTGGCCACCAATACTTATCCTTAATGTCTGGTACATCTTGGTACTTGCTGGATGAATCGAATATAGTGACTCATGAGCCTCTTTTAATAACACATCCTTTAGTTCTTGCTTGTTGGGCACACACAAACATTGCTTGAACCACAAGGTTCCTGGTCATCCACCAAAATCGACTCTTTACCTTCACTTAAATTCTTTACGATCCATTGAAATGCCTCATCATCCGAGTGAGCTTTGCGAATCGACCATCAAAGTAATTTGCATCTCCATAGCTGCCAAAAATCCTGTTCAACCAACTCAAGGTTAAGCAAAAAATTCCTCATGCAAAGTGGTGACCCTCTCGAACCATCAACGAATTGCGGTATACCTTTACGCTCAAGGCATACGCAACCACATTAGCTTTCCCGGGATGATAATGTATGCCCACATTATAATCCTTTATCGGCTCTAACCATCTCCTCTGCACTGAGATTAAGCTCGGTTGGGTAAAGATGTATTTGGACTCTTATGATCCGTGTAAACCTCACATACATTACCCATCAAATAATGACGCCAAATCTTTAAAGCATGCACTACGGTGCCAACTCCAAATCATGGGTAGGAAGTTCTCCTCATGCGGTCTCAAGCGGCGTGAGGCATAGGCTACCACTCTCTTGTCTTGCATCAAGACACAACCCAAACAACTTTGCGAAGCGTCATAAAATATCTCAAAATCCTTGTTAATATCGAGGCAACACAAGCAGGGGGGCTGTGGTCAAACTCTCCTTAAGTTTAAAAACTTTTCTCGCACTCTGGCGTCCAAGTGAATTTCTTTTCCTTTTGAGCAAGCTGCGTGAGGTGCAGCCACCTTTGGAAAATCCCTCAATAAAGCGACGGTAGTATCTGCCATACCAGAAAACTCGACACAGGTAGCTGAAGTGGGTATTGCCAATCCAAAACATCACTTACTTTCCACAGGTCAATGCGACTCCTTACTGCTGTCAACACATGCCCTAGAAAGCGACTTTCTTCATCCAAAACTCACATTTGCTGAACTTTGCATACAACCGATTATCTCTCAATTTCGCAATGCTAACCTCAAGTGCTCTGATGTTCCTCCTCATTCTTGGAATATATCAAAATGTCGTCAATGAAAACAACGACAAACTTGTCCAAATATTCCATAAACACTTTATTCATCAAATACATGAAATATCTTTGGAGCATTAGTCAAACCAAATGACATTCTTTGTGAACTCGTATAGACCATAGCAGTCGAGAAAGGTGTCTTGGGTATGTCCTCCTTACGTATCCTCATCGATGATATCCCGATCTCAAATCAATCTTGGAGAACACTCCTGCTCCCTTAAGCTGGTCAAGCGGTCATCGATCACAGGCGGAGGGTACTTATTTTTGACGGTGACCTCATTAAGTGCTCAGTAGTCCACACACATGCGCCGACTACCATCCTTCTTCTTGACGAACAACAACGGCGCTCCCACGGGGATGAACTCGATGCGATGTAACCCTTATCCAACGACTCTGAATTTGCTTCTTCAACTCGCTAAATCATTGGTGGCATCCGATAGGGTCTCTTGGAAATCGGAGCGGTACAGCACAAGCTCAATCGAAACTCAACCTCCCTCTCGGTGGCATACGGAAGATCATCCGGAAATACGTCGGGTACTCTCGACAAGTGGTACATCCTCCAAGCTGGATTACCTTACTCGCAAATCATGGTAGCTCTGGTGGCACTCACCGGCTGCGAATCGCACCTTGACTCCGTCTGAATTGGTTAAGGTCATTTGCTCTGCTCCCACGTCTAACAACACTGCTGCTGAAGCCAATCCATTCCCAAGATTACATCTAGGGTGCATGTCCAACAAAATCAGTCGGCCTAAACTCAACTCCACTGAATGGTTATCCTAACTCTGGACAACCTAGGTTGGACCTCAACTCGGATCCGGGATTGGATTAAAAGAACAGATCCAAGAGCAACAGTTTTCAATTGTTGCTTTAAAGCAAAACTCAGAAACAAGCGAATGCGAAGCTCGAGATCAAATAAAGCGGTGGCGGGGCCAGATATGCGAAGCGTCACCGATCACAACGTCTGGTGCTGCTGGGCATCCTCTGCGGTGGCGTGGTTCACGACCTCTCACCACGGCGTCCTGCTAGCTTTGTCACGAGGCGGGGTGCTCCTCGTCTGCTCGGGGTAGGGTGCGGCCGGGTGTGGCTCCCAAGTCAAAGCGAATCGTGTCGGGGCACGCCTGCGAGGGCACTTGCTAGCATAGTGTCCCACCTCATGACACTTGAAGCAAGTGATGGATGTTGCTTTGAATTATTGCTTTTGCTGCTGCTGCTGTCCCACTGGAACCACTAGGGCCGTCTGGCCCAAAGCGGCGCGGTGTGCAGTGGGGTCGAAATCACGAAGGCTGCTGCTGCTGCTGCTTTGTGGCGCTCGTGCAGGTGGTATGAACCAAAACGAGGCCTCGAGGCTGGTGTGGCTGTGATCCTGCTGGATCAACCTCCTCTTGCGAGACTCCTCGAGCTCGCGGCGACTCTCCTCGATGAGAATGGCCTTATCCACCAGCTGCTGAAGCGGCATAGTCGTTGCCTCGACTTGCACCTTCAAAGCTGGGTTCAAGCCTTTCTTGAACCTCTTAGCGTCTGCATGCAGTGCTACGTCCTGCAGCGCGTAGCGAGCCAAGCGAGTGAATTTATTGAGATATTCACTCAGCGAGTTCCTCTGCTGGAGCTCCGAAACTCATCCTTCTTCATCTCAACCACTCCCTCCATGACATGAGCGGTGTGGAAAGCCTTTGCGAATTCCTTCCGGTGATGTTGTCTTTGGTTCTCATGGGCGGCACGATGGTTCTCCCACCATTCTGCTTTGGTCCCTCAGGCGATGTCTTGCATACAAAACCTTCTCCTGCCGGTGCAGGCCAAGTTCGATTTCTTCTCAAGCGAGCGAACCCGATCGTCGGCCTCCAAAGGCTCGATGGCTGGAGAAAGCAGCGGTCTCGTCCTCATAAACTCTGCATAGTTTGTCTGGCGACGAGTCTTTGGCGGTGGTGCGGCTCTGGTCTTTGTCATTGCATCATAGTCTGCATACCACGCATCATAGTCGCATCATCAGTGCAGGCCATCAGAAGCGGTCGAGTGCGAGGATCAAGGCAGTGGCACCGCTGCGCGCCACTGTTCTCTGGTCTGGTTCCCGATGGCGGTGGAGGAGTTCTGGTATCAACCATCTTGCTCAAAAGAAAACAAGCTGGCGGTGACCAAAGGTGAAAGAGCGAGAGGAAAAGCATAGATAAGAGGTAAATCGTCTAAGGGGTTTTGCTTAATGGAGACCTAACCTAAACATACACTTAGCCAAAAGGCTAACTAAGAAAGCTGAACAAAATAAACTCCAATAAAAGATTTGACATGATCGCAATATAATGCTTTTAAGGCAATATTTGCAGCTCACATCACACTCAGCGCAAATAAAATCCAACGTGTCTACTCGCACTATCTACTCTGAGGCTCCCACTCGGGTCTGACAAATAGGGTACTGCGCTATCGTCCTCGAGAATCGCGTAGACAACCCACGAGTTGCGGATCGTGGCGTTGCTCTCGGCGTGGCCCGAGTGAACCGGCGAGGTAAGCGCGACGATCTCGGTGATCTGACGTCTCTCCTCTGGCTCGGCGGTGTAAGCGGCGGTAGAAATCTTGCGGCTGCGGCGGGCTCCTCCCAGCTCGGTAGTCTCGGGGTGGCTCCGTCTTGCTCCTTGAACTTCCGGACGAGTCAGCCATGTTGATCTTGTATATCTTGCAAAGTCGACGGATGGCTTTGTGCGCAACTCCTTGTCTTGATATCTCCCACCGCACGGTGTTCTTGAAAGCGTGATGTAGCACACGCTGCCGGCTCGGGTGGTGAAGTATAGCACGGAGATGCTCCGATCGTTGACCTTTTGCTTCTCATCCTTAGTGAGGTAGGCGGGCGATCTCTTAAATCCGAGCACCGCAACAAAGCGCGTAGAAGTGACCTCCATTCTCTGTCAGGTGTAAGAAGCTTGGGACATCTAATGCATTTATAAAGGAAAGATCGGTTTATAACTTTAGAAAAATGAATTTTGCAAGAGTTGGGGCGAGAGACAAGAATCCTTAAGAATGAGGTAAGAAGATAGAGATATTACTAAATATCAAGTTTAGTTGGTTTGATTTAGAAAATAAATTTTTGGGCTTGACCAATTTACTAGGGCTTAGTCCTCTGATCGATATGGCTCGATACCATCTGTGCCGAGACCGAATATGCAAATTCGGTCTCTGTATAAACGCACTAGTCGAGGATCACGCTAGTGCACGATCAAACATAGATGTCATCACGAGTCATACACACGACAATAATAAAGGAAAACTCGAATATCGATAAAATATCAAAGTGCGACCTTATGGCCAAGCTTACAATATCTCTAGCGGAAGGGCTTAACAAAATAGCGTGAAATCCAAAATAAAGCGTAGCGACCAATCGACAAACCACGAGGCTATCGGTGGAGAAGCGAAGCCTAATCCGTGAAGTCGTCGTAGTACTCTCCTTCGGCACCTCCTGGCGATAGTACTCCTCTCCTCAATCGAGCAACATAGGCGTAAAGCGTGAGTACATTAATACTCGGCAAGTCGTTTGTAACAATAAATGCAATATAATATGCAAGGCTTACCAAAGGAAGGTGAAAGGTTAATTTGCATAAAGGCATTTATTGATGAAATATATTAAATAACTTGAAAGCGAAAGTTAGCGGAAAGCAGTGATAATAGATAATCAAAGGATAAACATGAACCACTTGTGAACACCAATTCACAAGTTAAACCAACGATGAACTACTGTCCACTCCCAACATAAACCACCAAGTTATAAATGAAACACTAACCTCGTGTGAAATCCCGAGCATCCATGGCCAGGGGCGGCTATTCGAATAGTTTTACACTCTGCGGAGGTTGCACAATCTGTACCCACGATGTGATTAGCCTAGGCCTAAGGAAATCACAACAAGGCCTTTACAATGCTCTACCTCAACACAATCCCGCCCGCTAGGGTTTCGTGATCACACCCCCTTGCGCCACATGGAAATCGGCAACCATGTTCATCACAATGGCGAATTGAATTGAAATATTACAAATTAATCAGCGAGTCCATCCCATAATAGACATGTGGTTTGCACGATTAAGCTCGGATCAATGGCGCACAAAGTTAAGTCCTTAGCATTACAGGCGAGACAACCACATCCCCAAAGTACAATGTACTTCCCCCTTTCTTGCGATCACTGCTTGAGTGCAAAAACTAATTTGTATAACCAAACCAACGTCACACCAATGACGTGGCACAAATTTTAATACACGTGGCACCAACCACAGTTCCATATGTCATTAAGTCAAATTAATAATTTATCAGGTGTGATGAGACCAATCGTAAATATAAACTGGCTAAGCAATCTAATCGTACCAACCCATGTGACAAATAAACTAGCATCACTAATAAATTTCCCAACCTATGGAGACAATGGCATCATGGTATTCCAAAGTATCAAGGAGGTGTAATTGCAATTGGGACAATAACTACCGGTACAACGGTTTGAATAAAAATAGCAATGCAATGTAATTTGAAACAAAATAATTAAATAATAGTTTGTAAAATTGGGTTCAACATGATCAAGGGACACGACTTGCCTTCGTTATGCTCACGAGGTACTCTGGTCTTACAGCGCGAAACACTGCTCCTCAGAATCGAATCTAACGAGAGAAAACGACCGAAACAAAGAAATACATAAAATGACAAGCAAAAGAACTCAAAAATTTACAAAACTAGAACCAACAGCTAGAGCTCGATTTTAGATGAATTTAGAAAAAAGAACGGGGTCAATCGGAGCTAGGACGGAGGAGAACGGGCTCCGGAAAATTAATTCAAAATTAATTCAGGAAAATTGAAAAAACTCTTGTCTTTGTGAACCGGTCCACCGAATACCGTCCACGGTGAACCCGCGCGCGGAGCAGATGCACGGGGAGAGAGAGGCGGCGGCGGGGCGTGGCCGGCGTGGCGGCGGCATATCTTGCCACGTGGCGCATCTTGGCGTGGCGGTAGCGTGGGCGCCACGTGGCTCGGGGCGGCTAGGGCGATGTGGCGGCGTGGCATGCCACGTGTCGTGCCACGTGGCCTAGGGCTGGCGTGGCATCGCTGGTGCTTGCCACGTGGCTAAGCTGGTAGCGGCTCGAGCGCGGCGGCGTCGGCGGGATCCGGCAGCGGGAGGCGGACACGCGGCGGTCGAGCCCTCGGCTCCGAATCTGGCGGCGCGAGATGCGCGGCGCGCGCGCGGCGGCGAGGCGATTAGCGGCGCGTGGCGGCTTCGCCCGCGCGCGTCGCGGACGCTTGCGGCGCTGCGGGCGAGGAGATGGCGGCGCAGCGTGGCGGCGCGGAGCGGGATCGGCGGCGCGGGTGGCGCGCTCGCTCAGCGGCGTCGCGGCGCGAGGTGCGCGCGCGCGCGGAGTGCAGGCTCGAGGACCGAGGCGGGCGAGTGCGGCGAGGCGGCGGCGGCGACGCGGCGACGCGGCAGCGGCGAGAGCGGCGAGCTCACCGGCGAGTCTTGGCGGCAGCGACGGAGGCGGCGCGACGCGCGGGCGGCGGCGGCGGCGGCGGCAGCGGAGCGGCTCCGCGACAGCGAGGCGCGAGGGCGGCGGCGGCGGCGGCGAGTTCGTTCGCGGCGACGCACACGAACCGAGGCGGCGGCGGGTTTTATCACGCGAGCCGAGGCAATCAATCGATTCTGGCGGCGGTCGCAATGCGGACAAGTTTGGGCGGTCGGGATTCAACGAGAGATCGGACGGTGGGATTGGTTAGGAGTTAGGGTTCGCGCGGCGCGGCGGGCCAGGCGTGATCGCGCGCGCGACGGCGGCCGAGGCAACGAGCGAAGCGGGCCCTTGTGCGCCAGCGTCGGTAGCGGATGTGCGACAGCGTGGCGCGGAGTGGGATCGGGGCGGCGCGGGCGCGCGGAGGCCCAGTGCTGTGCGCGCGGGCGCGGGATGGATGACGCGTGGAGGAGAGAGGGAGATCGGGCGGCGGGGATTAATTTATTTTCTTTTCTTTTTCCAAAAATTCAAATAAACTTCTAAAAGCTCTAGAAAATAGCAAATAACTCCCAAAAATTCACCAAAAATACCAGAAAATTCCTTGAGACCTGAGGAACACAAATAAAATATTTTCAACTTATGTTAATGTTTATTTTAATCACATTAAATCATTTAAAACTTTAAAAATTCATTTGAAGCTTCAATTGATTTCAGAAAATTCCAGAAAATTCATTTTTGAAATCCAGGCTTTAAAAATCTCAGAAAAACAGGATGTTACAGCCTGGAGCACCATGTATTGGCATGTCGATAGGTATAATCCATCGGGTCCAGCCTATAAAAGACCACCGTAGTAGAATTTTGTCAAGTGTTCCATGTTTGCGACTACCTGAAGCCACAACAACTAGATCCGCAGTAAGCGTTACAACAAAAAATAGTGACAAGCAGCATGTAAGTTAGTGATTATATGCGTGTAACTACATACGAATAGTTCATTAATAACAGATAATTTAATTACCCGTCTGAAAAAAATTACAACTGATTCATTACCATCGTCCTTAGCACTTAATTACTTAGCACTAACTCATTACTTAAGCCTAACTAATTGTCATTACAGTAATTACAACTACTTAAATACACACTACCGTACAATAACAAATTATAGGTTCCATAAATACACAAAAAATAGTAAAAAAATATGGCTAAATTACTACGCCCGACTTACTTCATAATACAAACTACATTAATTACGACTAACTAAATAACACTAATTAACTAAGACTACAGGAATAACATCGAAAGCATGCGATAAAAAATTAACTGACTTTCGAAGAAGCAATCAACAATGCTGCGTCTTCCTACCGCATTCCTAATGAGCTATGCACTAGCCTCTCCAAATAATTAGCTATACACTCCTAATTTTGAGCGACGACCGCGAGAATGAGCTTTCGCGATGAGCGACTTAGATGACTGATGACCAATTACGAGAGATTCATATTTATGGTCAAGCGAAAAGCAAACCCGGTGTGCTCACTCCGTAAATAAAGAACTTCTTGTCGATGCGCAGCGCTTCGGGCGAGGGGACGACATGGTAACACTGACATTTCAAGGGAGCGAACGATGGGGGATGACACAGATATAACGACATCAGTGCGGATGAGAGAGCATGCGAGGGGGGACGACATGGATAGAGTGACAGTTGTGCGAAGGACATAGCGGAAAAGCGAAACATAGCAGCAATAGACCGACATATGTGCAAAGGACAAAAGTCACACACTGCAAAAAGATGCCTAAGTATCGCATATCACTAATTATATTAACTTAATATGAATTAACTATGTCGGTAGGCTTCTCATAAAATTTTGTAATTTTTTAAACTCGTTTGCTATGTGTAACAACTCCTACAAATATCAAAATCATACAAATTTTTTAGCAACATTCACAGTAGATAAAATTATCAACAAAATTACACAATCAAGTTTATTATGTTAGATGATTGCACATAAAATTTTATAATTTTTTTGAGCTCATTTGATATATTTAAAAATCCAAACAAACAGTATATAAAAAATAATTAAGGAAGGTAATTAAGCCAGCTAATAAGCCGTCTTAATTACCTGCCGTCCGACGGTGTGGCGGTAGGCCTTGTCCACTCGGTGGCCGGGCGATAGGTTGCCTGTCGCCCGGCGGCTTAGCGACAGGTCACACGTGTGGTGGCAAAAATACTATTTTTACTAATACGGCATGCATACAGATATTTTTGTCATTCCTGGCCGTATATGCACTTTGTTTGCTCTGCTCTCTGTATTGACTGGAAGCTCCAGGACCGAGCCACCCATGTCCTTGCTGGCCGATTCAATCCCTTTCCAACTAAATAAAAATGTCTGTATGGAAATCATCAGCAATCATCTCAAGGAATCAATTCCTTTTTATTTCCTAGCAATAAAGTCATCTATTTTCTATTTTCAAGCATTCAAAATTGCAAACCATTGTTGATTAAATTCCGGCCAAGCTCCTCCTCTTACCTCTCTCTCACCCTGTAAATTGGAGTCCTAGGACCATGTTTAGCCCCCCTCATGCAATCCTTAAACCCCACCATCGCTCAGGCCCTCATCGTCGTCATGCACATCATCTTCCCCGAAGCCGACCGCCACCCCACCTTGTCGTTCCGCCCTCTGTGGTGAATATCCCTTAAATCTGTTCGCTCACATTGTGTTCCCAAGCATCTTGATTCTATTCCCTAAATTAATTTTTTTTATCTCACAGCCAATCATCGGGAATCCATCTTCTTCCTCGCCATCAGCCAAAATTGTCTCTCACCATCAATTCATCAACCTCGGTGAGCCAATTTTCAATTACTCACGTCCATGCCACCATCTCCATCCTCTATATCTTTTTGCAATTCAATTTGGTCGTTGGTTCACCATTGCCACTATGACCTTCTTCCCCAGCACCGACCGCCGTCACCCGCCATCTTCGACCACCTTCGGCCACGTAAGATGTCTTGGAGGACTCCCCTCGTTATCGTTGTACTCATTCGCATGCAAAATTTTAGAGGGCGATGTCAGATCGTCATCGCCATCATCTGCCTAAGGCACAACCACCGCTTCACCCACCAGCGGCCCACCGTAGAGCCCCGACGCTTGTGATGTTGCCACCTTCCGCCTTCTCGTGCCCCCTACAATCCATTTTGGTAGTCGTCCGTGTGCTTTGCGCCACCTCTCTCCTTCATCAACGATGCCTACACTGCCGCCCATCCACTATTTTGCCCTGGCTTAGCTCTCTCTATTCCTCTGTTATTATCTTTATATCACTTGCTGGCAGGGCCCACTAGGTAGATTCCATTTTAATTGTTTTCGGTCGAGTGGAATATTCCCATTTTCGTCTCAATTTCCAGCATTTTCTTTTCTGACAAATCTTCTGAGTGCCCGTTCTCCACCATCCAAACTCCTAATCGAGTGATTTAAATTTCTAAATTCATAATCTACCTTGAAGTGCTTATTTTATAATTTTCTAGATTTTATTTGTATTTATTGGTTATTTGTCTTGTGTTCATTTTGCGCGTTTAGACACCGACGCTGTTGAGTTGATCCAAGATCAACAGGAAGAAGCACCAACTGTCACCAACGAAGGCAAGTATTACTTAACCATGTTGATCCTAATATTTCTAAATTACATTTTTATATCTTTTGAAAACCATTGTGCGTTGCTATTTTTATTCGATATTAATTCAAGAATTAGGAATTAGTTAAATCCTACTTGAAATGACTCTCATTGATATTTGAAATCCATGTACCTTTCACCCTAGTATAGATTACCATTGATAATGAGTACATTATCAATCTTATACAATCTTATTACATATGGTCAGTTTAGAATGATTGAATTGCTTAGACATGCCATTTCGATCGATATCATCCTATGGGTGGGAATAATATTATCAAATCTTTATACAATCCTTTTTATAGAATGTATGGCAATAGGTATTGCTAGGGGTGGAAACGAGCCGAGCTGGCTCGAGCCGGCTCAGCTCGACTCGTGAAGGAAATGAGCCAAAAGCCTAGCTCGGCTCGGCTCGTTTCCTGGCTCGAGCCGTCTCATGAGGGCTTGCGAGCCGAGCTGCCCAAAACTAGCTGCTTAGTGCTTACAGGCATAATGCTGCTCCCGAGCTCATTAAACTGAGCTCACAACAATTAAACATGCTGAAAGCCTGAAACAACAAAATGCAATAGAGCACTGCTAACATCAACCCGTTTGCACCCCTAAATACCACTGCTGCTAACATCAAACAAAAGGAAGCAGCAACAATCTTCAAAACTCCATCAAACTTCCTGATTTCTTCCTGATTTCCTTCATGTTTTCAATATTTTCTTCTTCGCATTCCTTGATTTCGGCCACTACTTTCACTATGTCAATCCTAAACTCCCAGGCTGTTGATCCTGGCTGTTATCCTCATGCATTCTCACCAAACTGTTGTCAAGCAAGTACTCCTGGTAGTCTTCCTCCCAGAAAAAGGAGGAGCAACGGGCATGCTTCTGTGCAACACAAACGAAATACAATGACACACCTGACTGGAATCCAACAAAGAGAAAATAAAAGGGTTCGGCTCTACAACTTACATTGACGTTATGGGGCATTTGTAATGCACCCTTCCAGGATTGGCGCCACTCCTGGAGATGTGCTTCACCACCTTCACCTTGCAACAGGGGCAATCCACAAGGGGCCATGATGTCCTCAACACCCACCAGTTGTGTTAATAGAAGGGAATTGAGTTAATAGACTATGAGGCACTAAGTTAACAGAAGTAAGCTGAAAGCCAGTCCCTCTTGTTTAGGATATAATCTTTGTTGTTTTTGAGTTCCTGATTTAGTATAGTGCTAACCTTCTTGTGTATCTTGTCAATGTCTTCCTTGGAGATCTTCCCTGATTCTAACAGCTTGTTTTGATATATCTCAAGCGCACTTGGATGGTTCGTAATCACCTGATGCAAATAAACAGGACTAACCAAATGTAAAATGATACATGTTTCATGGATAATGCCATTATTTCAGTATCCAGAATCAATGTTATTGCTGACCCATGGTAATTGTTCTGCTTCTGCATACCAACAGATACATAAGTAAAATACTCATTACTCATATTTTTGTTCATTAGTTGATAAATGAGCTGCAGATCTGGAGATATGATTACACAACTGTAAAGCGAAGATCAGAATGAAATCAAGAATCACATACCAAATACACATAAAATCAGGGGGAAACCACGCACTTATCGTTGGGGACGTGGATGGGGCCGAACGTGTTGCGCTCCTCATGGAAGTCAGTGGAGATCGGGTGGGTCAGCACTAGATGGAGCAGCAGCGTGGCTGCGGACGCAGCGGGTGATGGCGAGCCACCCAACGCGCCAGCGAGGCATCGCAAAACCATTGCCATCTCCGGTCCCCTCTCCTAGGTTTTTGCACGACGCGTAGAGAAGCGGCAGCTGGTGAATGAGGGGAGAGAAGGGAGGCGGATCACGAGAAAAGGAGAGATCTGGGGTGGCGGTGGCAGATCAGTGGATTTGGGGAGCGGCAGATCGGGGCTGTGGACAAGAAAGCCAGAGGACCGAGCGAGGAAATGAGAATGAGGACTTGAGGAGGTGCAAATGGATCGGATACGGACGGATGCTGTTTATTTCGTATCTGTTTTTATATTTTTTGTCGAAGTCAGAATCGGATACGGATAATGCCGGATACGAATACGAGTACGGATATTCTCGGTCACGAATACGGAGCGAATACAGAACACTCCAAATACGGTTAGTCTCTATCACGAATATTTAGTCGAATAATGCGCGTAAACAAAAATCATATATATCGTATGTGTAAAGATGAATCACCATAGTACATTCCATAATGGAACTACATTAGTAGCTTAACAAGTAAATTTCACATGATGAAATGGATAAGTTAAGCAACCAGTAAATTCTAGTTAACAAAGTAGCATGTAAATGATAGAGACTAGTTAAACAAATAATAGCTAACTAGCTACATACCACAGAGTTCGAAAGTAATAATTAACCATAGCCAAGTAGTCAAGTACATCACTTGATACAGAGTCGACTGATCTTCTCGATGTAGGGTGGATAGTCGCGGAAGTCTTGATGAATCGTAATGATCCTCTAACTCACACAAAAAGGTCCCCAAACCGAATACAACTCAACCCTATACTGTTTTAGACTCGAACTCACACAAAAAGGAAATTAGATTTTACAGCCGTCACATTATTTTGGTAATAGCAGATGATTTATGATGTATTTGAAGATGAGACCTTACCCATTGCATAGGTTTTGAAATAAGCTTTCCAACGAGTACAAGAACACTCGAATCGGACTCCGCTTGTGAAAATTATAGCATTTTTAATAAGTGTCTGTTGGGCTGTCCTGAACCGAATCCGAATCCGAATTTAGTTCTGAGTTGAATCCGAATTTGAATCCGGTAACTATCCGGAAAAATATCCGGTAACTATCCGAAAAAATATCCGGATAGTTCCGTATCCGTCGGATAATGTTTGTTCCGAATCCGTTTCCGTATCCGGCAAAAAATATCCGAATCCGTATCCGTATCCGGCAAAACATCCGGATATCCGAAAATTTGCTCCGAATTCTATTCGAGTTAAAACGGACAGACGGTCGGAAAACATCCGCTCCGTTTGCACCTTCGTGGAATTGGGGGACTTTAGCTGGCTTGCCACATTGACTGGCTCGATCGAGCCACAGAGCTGCTCGTGTTTATGAGTAGAGCTCGAGTCGAGCCTAACTTTGAGTTCGAGTGGCTGAGAGCCTCAATTTTTTTTCAGCCCTAGGTATTGTCATTAGTTTACAAAATAAAATAAAATAGTAAAAATTTATTAAACTAGGACGGATGTTATGTTTAGATAGGTGCAGATTGAGTACGAGACCTTGTAATATGATAGTTCCACCCAAGTCAATTAAAAACTGACACTTGTGATTATCCAAACTAAGCACTATTGTACAACCATATGTCTAAGTGGGTATGATCTGGCTAATTAATTCGCAACAACCTAGCTTTGTTTTGGCCAATTGAGGAATGTGGGTGTCACACACAGTTTATTCTCACACGCACAAGAGGGGCTTCTGACCGGGTAGCTAGAACCCTTCAACGGTGAAACCTTAGCATAAATAGTCACAATAGATTGGCACATTGTAAAAGCTTTGTCATGATCTCTCTGCCGCACACCCAACGAAGTATGTTAATCACGTGGTAATATGAGATGATTATATCTTGTGGATAAATCTGTACAATCTTTGCAGAGTATAAAACTATTCGAATAACTATGCCTATGATTAAGGGTATGAAAGGTGCATTTTCACATGATAGATTTAGAGTTTTATTTTTAAATGAGCTTTAAGGAAAGCTGGGAGTGGTTAGAGCTCTCAGGTATTTATTCTAGCAACACTTCTATGCCTATGGCATATTTATGAACCATCTTTAGAGTTTATTTGTTTTGTTTTCGCCGTGTTTTGTAAGTTTGAAAGGTCTTGTAACTTTAGTTGTCATAAGTGGCTATAAGGCTAGTACTTTTTATTATTGTATTAAAGCATTGCTTGGTTATGTATTCATCACTATTTATCTGTATGTACTAGTTTTGATCTGAAACTAGTACGATAATACATAGAGGATTTGGATCCAGGTAATCTGGTCTGATAGATCTGAAGCAAAAACGGCATCAACACAATCCAATTGGGTGGATTCAGAGGTGACCGGAAGAAGATCAATGAATTTGTGGCAACAGGGAAGGTGTCGGACAAAAACTTGATGACATGGAAGAACACGGTCAGCCACCATCATCCTTCAAGTGAATATGTCAAAATCATCATTTTCCAAGCCTAATGCGAGTGTGGCTTTCGATTGCCAGCGCACCCATTCTTGCCAAGGTGCTTGGGCACTTTTGAGATGGAGTTGGTGAATCTCACTCCCAACTCTATCATGATTCTAACCATATTTGTATACCTCAGCGAAGCATATTTCGATTGACTATTCTTTGCAGGAAATGTTGCGGAGAAGAAAAAGTCGTGGGATTCAGCTCCGAGTGGTTATGGTCATATCACTCCCTAAATCTAGGCTATCAACCAGCTTAGGGAGTGAGAGTTGACTAGGGGATGTGGTGAATGAATTCATCATATGTCGCGTTAGCCCTTTGAAGAAGCAAGCACACCGCATGTGGGCGTCCTTGAGGGTCAATGACCTGATGTCAAGACCCGAATATGCAAATCGGACTCTCTGTATATACCGCACTAGTCCAGGATCACGCTAGTTTATACAGTTTAACATAGATGAGATATCAACTATATACACGCTAAAATAAAGGGAACACTCAAATATTAATAATTGTCAATGTATAACCTTATGGCAAAATTTACAATCTCACTAGTCCGAAGGGCTCAAAATCTAGCAGTGAAAAATCAAATAAGTGTAGAAGCCACTCGACATGCCCACAGGCAATCGACTGGGGAGCGAAGTCCTAATCCGCAAAGTCGCTGAAGTATTCTCCTTTTAGTACCTCCTACTGGTATAACTCCCCTCCTCAACCGAGCAACATGGGGCATAAAGCCGTAAGTACATTGGTACTTAGCAAGTCGTTTGTAACAAATGAGTGCAATATACTATGCAAGGCTTACCAATAGGTGGTTGAAAGGTTAGTTTGCATAAGACGATATTTTAAAGTAAATACGATAAATAGATCAAAAGCGAACTTTAAAGAAAATAATAATAAATAAATAATCAACAAAATATATTAAACCACTTGTGAACCTCCTATCCATAAGCTAAACCACCAGTGAAGTAACCATTCACTTTCTAACGATAATCAATCCACCCATCGTGTGAAATCATCGAGCATTGTCCATAACCGGGATACGACTATTCGAATAGTTCTACATTCCGCAGAGGTTGCACAACTGTACCCACACGATGTGATTAACCTCGTATTAAGGAAATCACAATAAGGCCTTTACAATGTTCATCCTCAACTCAATCCCGTCCGCTAGAGTTTCGCATCATACCTCGCCTTGCACCTCATGAAAATCAGCAACCATGTTCATCATAATGGTGAATTTGAAATTCAAATATCCCAAATTAATCAGCTAGGTCTATCCCATACTAGACATGTGGTTTGCATGGTAAAGCTCAGATCAATGTCGTATAAAGTTAAGTCATTAATATTACTCAGGTGAGATTTCCACATCTCTCGAAGTGAATCCACACTCCCCTTTTACTGCGCAATCACTCGTCCATATGAAAACCAGTTTTGTATATCCCACCATTGACACACCAATGTCATGGAATAAATTTTATAACTGTGACACCAATAACAATTCAATATCTCATTAGGTCAACTTAAGTATTTACATGTGCTGAGAACCCATCGAACTAGAAGCATGGCCAAGCATAATAATCCTACCACCCATGTGACATCTAGGCATAGTATCACTAAATAATTTTCTAATCTATGGTGAAAATGGCATCATGGTGTTCAGGTTATCAAGGAGAAATAGATCAAATGGGATGATAGCTACCAATATAAGGATTTGTAATAAAATAGTGATGCAGGATAATTTAAAACAAAATAATAGAATAATAGATGAAAAATTAGGTTCAACATGATCAAAGACATGACTTGCCTTGGTCTTGCTCAACGAGGGACACCGGAACTTCTAGCGGCGCTCTTGCTCCTTCGAGGACGGGATCCAACGAGGGAGAAAACGATCAAAGTAACAAAATAAAATTAAATCTAAGGAAATTACTGGAAATTCAGAAAAGCTACTATGCTATGGACTCGGTGCACAGGAAGACGGGTTCACGGTGGGCTCGACTCATGGAACAAAAATGGGGTAGGTGCTGACGTGGTGGTTAACTGAGCTGACACGTGGCACTAGGGCTTATGTGGTTGTTTACGTGGCACTGACACGTGGCACGCTAACGTGGCAGCTGGGGGCGGTCGTGCTAACGTGGCACTGACACGTGGTGCCACATGGTGGCTAGGGTTGACGTGTCTACTGACTGGGTCGTTGACTCGGATGGGTCAGGTCCATAGGTCTATGGCACAGTGTTGCTGGCCGGTGGAATCGGATGTCAGCCTCTCAGCTCATGGTGGACCGGGTTCACAGAGAAGGCAAACCCTCGGCGCGCGAGTGCGGGCTGACGTCAGCGGGATCTGACGGCGGCGGCTCGAACACAAGGCGAGATCCTGGCCGTTGATCCAGATCTAGATGGATGGTCGGGGATGGGGGATCGGACCATTCAATCATTGATGCGTGGCGGCGTGAGGCGTCGTGGCACGGACGCGAGCGCGGGCGTGTGGGCCGAGGGGCGGCACGTCGCGGCCGAGTGCGCGGGCGCGACGATGGTTTGGGGTTGACGGAACTCTGGTGACGGCGGCGAGGTTCAGGAGAGCGTCGAGGACTCACCCGAGAGACGACGGGACGGTGGTGAACGGCGGAGTAGCACGGGCGCGAGCGCGTTCGAGATGGTGACTCTAATGATGGTGGAAAGGCTCGGGGCTACGCAGTTCACGGTGAGAGGCGGCGGCAGCTCGAAGGTGCGAAGGCGGCGCGGCACGACACGCTTTTAAGCACGGGGGCCGAGAGTTCGACGCGAGGACGACGCGGGCGCGACGCGAATCCCCCTCGGACACGAACGTGGATGCGGACTCTGGCTCGGGCACGGTAGCACGCGGAGGCGGAGTCCGCGACGAAGACGGTGCACGCGGTGCCGACATGTGGATGGACGGATGCGTGTGTGCGAGGATCGGACGATGGCGAGAGATTGCATAGATGCATAGTGTGTCGTATCTCGGATAGCTGACACGTGGTATGGTGGGCAATCCGGCGGCTACGACGAAGCGGTGGGCGAGGCGAGCGGATGCGCAACGCGCGGCGGTGCGCGATCACACAGCTGCGGGTGGCTGGGCCAGGTGAACAATGACGGGCCGTCCCGTTACTATTCACAGGGTTTTCTAGATTTTTCATTTTTAGAAATTCAGATAAAACAAAAGAGCTCTAGAAAATAGTAAATAAAACCAAAAATTCTCAAAAAACTAGAAAATCCTTGAGACACAAGGAATCTGAATAAAATATTTCTAGCTTATGTTAATATTTATTTTAATTAGATTAAATCCTTTTTGTTTGTAAAAATCATTTTAAGCTTTAATAAATTCCAAAAAAATTGAACAATGAGTTTTTATTTTAAAACTTGGAAAAGTGCTAAAAAATAGGATGTTACACCTGACTAGGGACAATAAAGATGATTATTATCTCATGAATCAAATTCTATTCAAAGTAACATTCTTTTTTAGTAAATTAAATTCAAGTTTATCTTTTATTTGTAGACTCGCTCTTTGCAGAAATTACCGAACAAGTCAAGAACATTTGTGAAAAGGAGCCTCCAAACAAAGTGGGGGCTCCCGAGATTTTAGCTGTCATCTCCGATGAGGAGAGACAAACTAGTTTAAAGGCAAAAAGTAACTACCAATTTTAATTTGAGTAGTTGATACTTGGAATTTCGACCATTATAGGTAGGGTCGAATGCGGAGTGCTATTGACCCTGCACGCAATGTCGGTGCTGATAACCGTAGGGTTGTAGTTACTCGGTGACAACGAAGACTCAGACAAGTGCATTCCGGGATTTCACACAGAAGGTCCGTAGTTGATTAGCGGGCTTGAATGCTCAGAGGCGGTGGCCTCAGAGCAGTTGGAGCCCTTGGGGTGAATGTTGGTTGTGGCCGCTTGGGCACTTACCGTCTAGGAGTTCTGGTTCCCCGTCTGGACGTAGAGATGCTAGCGGTGGTGTAACCACCTCCTCTTGTCCAGAGAAATGACTTTCAGGGCTTGAAGATGCATATCAGGAATAGGTATTCCCCTCCGATGAGAAGACACTCTGCTCTAGTTCATCGAAGCAGGCATGCATGTCGTGAGGTCAAACCAACTGCCCGTTCCACTCAGTTGTCATAAACGGTCGACGAGAGCTGTCAATGAATTACTAACAATCTTATGAAGTAGATGCGAGGAACGCGACACTCTAGATCACGCAGGAAGAGACATGTGTTTTAGACAGTTTAGGTCTTTTCCAGAGAGGATACTAACCCTACTTTGTGTGTTCTTGTATTGGTAGATATTACAATGGGGTGCATAAGACTATGGATACAAAAATATATGGCTATGTTGTGCCCCGTATGTTTTCATGTGTTCTCTATCTCTCGGCACCACTCCTTATAATGTATCAAAGGGGTAGCAGTTGCAGCCCACAGGGAGGCAGCCCGTCGTTCGTGAATTCCGCATGTGATCATCAGTTATTGTCAGCGAGACATCCTCTAAGCATGATCATCAGACGGTTATTGTCAGAGATAGGGATTAGTTTTGTATGGTTATGATAGAAAGATAAAGACACATGTTTTCTTTTAACTATCGTATATGGTTGATTACAGTTGATTTAATATGCAGTCAGAGGATTGGGTCCACATATCTAGTTACAGACCCTTGTGACCAGGGGTGTTCTCAACTAGGGTATTCAAAGGAACTATTGGAGTAATTCACTGCCCGGCAATAATTAGACATTAAATCTATTTATTAAAGATTATTTAGGTGGTGCTCATTTGGAGTTTTATGCTTGAGCTTCTGGTTTTTTTTGCAATTTAGCGGGGTTTTTTCACTATAGCTATTGTTAGTTTTGTAGTGTAATTAAATTTATTTAAAGAAAAGGAAAAAAAAAAAAATGAGTTATATCATCACAAATAATGTAAAGAAATAAAGTAAAAAAATAGAAGAGAGCTTAAAAAACAAAAAAAACTAGAAAAAACCTAATTAAAAAAAATTAAAAATCAAAAGTCAAGAACAAAAGCTTTTTAGAGGCTTTATCAATCCTCCTCAACCATGTTCCATAAAATAACTGAAGATTCTTGCACTGTACTGTAGCTGCATCTGAAATGCTGCTCGAAATGATTGTGCACGACCCCAGGAAGTTGAGAGAGTACTATGGTCGTCCTGGTCCACTGGATCGATTCTGGATTTTTCTTGACAGACTCTGATATGTAGAGAAAACAAGGATACGAGCAGTGCATACACTCCGTTTACCATCTGTCTGTTTTTTTTAAAGAAAAAAAAAAGAAATGTGTACACATCGTCGAGCTGCTGGGCAGCTGGCCATGCCAAGATAACACGTTTGGTCGGTCCCGGTACCATGTTTATTGCTTTCCGGCCTATTGTGCTGACTGGCTAAGAGGCTACCACACCGTGCAAAGGACACTGCGGCTGCTGTTCTGTTCTGTAGGAGATCTTTCGAGAGAAAAAAAGACAATATGTTGTACTGCTCCACTAGCAAATGGACAATCCAGGAAGAATCTTTGGAGCTCAACCTGTCAACCATAGCAGCAGCTTTAATGGCTGACATGGGCCGACTCAAAGGCGTCTAGGCTTCCGACCCAAGGGGCTCCGCTCGTGAGCATCGATTTCATGGCCCCGAGGCGCAGCCCAATCCCCCCCCTGCGCCGCGACGCGACCGTTCCATCCCGAGCGACCGGCTGACCGAGTCCAACACGGCCGATGGCATTCGTACGCTGCTTTTGAATCCGACGCCGTCGCTTCCCTTCCGTTGCTTTCTTCGGTCCGGGTTGATGATGATGGCTGGGGTACCTAGCTACATCCGTATGCGGCGCCACCGTTTCGAAAGGCGATCGATCCAAACGCAGCTCGCGCGCGCCTGAATTTCCGGTTTTTTCGACACGTACTCCTTTGAAAGGTTAATGGTTTGGCGCCCTGGCGCGCGGCGTGGGGTTGTAACAAACCATTTCTAGTGCGGTCTGGTCATGCATGCTCGCTCGCTGCCTTTTTGACGGAGTCTGAACATCTGATGGCGTCATGTTCTTCTGAAGTAAGTTAAAGTTGCACTCTCCTACGTCGGCTTCAAGTGTTTTCCCCCCAATTTCCGCCGATCACGAGAGTGAACATGCATATTAGAAGGAGCGAGTCATGAACGAAATTAAGCGGTTCGGATTAAAAACATGGATGTTAATTTTATCCTCCCATGCAATTTGGGAAGAAGAAAGAGTTGCTTTGAGATTGGTGGAGACATGTGGCATCTCCGAAGAGAGGTCCAACTTGACGACAAGATAAACCTGGTCTCACAGGAAATTCTTCCTGCTTGGCCTATCATAGCAGCACCTAGCCAAAAAAAAATTGTCACGTATGTAGAAGAAGTGAAAGAGAGAGAGAGAGAGAGAGCCTTTACTAATTTTCCGCTAGACTAAATTAGAGCGATACCAATTTTCACCTCTAGAAGGCTAGACTGCCGTCGTGTACGTGAGAGCACAAACCATCCCATCCTCTGTTTCTCTTCCCAGCGTACTGCGCTTGTCACTTGACTCCCCCATTCGGTTCCCCCCGTGCCGCATCCGGCCAGCCCTGACCACCGGTCACACGACTCGCGCGCAGGCGCAGCACACCCGCCGCGTGGACCGCTACTGTGTAGTGCACGGCGGCAGGGACCATCCAAGGCTCCAAACCAGGCTAGGTACGTAGCATTCCGCAGGCATCAGTACACCACTAGCGCAAGCACGCGCACGCGAACAGCAACAGCCAACGATCCGTCCAGCAGGTCACGCAGCTCGGCCATCGCGCTATCTCAGCCCAACCCGGCTCTGCCATCTCCTCTCCTTCTCTCGTCTTCTCCACGCCACAAACCCCAAGATCACGGCAGCCGTATACCCTCTCCCGTGCGAAGCGAGAGCTTTCGGGCCTGCTTGGATGTTACAACTTTTAAAACCACATCTTTTTTACATTGTAGGTACGAAAATTCTAGAGTTTGTGAATACCACAGTTTTTTTTTTGCACTATTGTTAAAAACCACGATGCGTTTGGCAATTCCAGTATTTAGTATAGTATCTTGAGTTTTTTTTATAAAAAAATAGCTGTTAGGCTAACTAGCCATTTTTTGCAATAATTTAAGCAACTTGCACTGCATATGAAGCACCGATATATATTGTTTCTGTAGCTAGTTTTTATACACACCAGTACATAGTTGCCCTAGCTTTTATAGAGTTGTTGGCATTTCTGAACTCGTATTTATAAGAATGATCGTAATCACATGACAAATACAAAAATATCACTTTTACCGTAAGACCATCGGGATGGAGCTGACAAGTGGCCAGCGGTGCCCCGTAGCCGTGCGGCAGACACTTGTCGCCTGGCCACCATGCGGCTGCACGAAGGCCGCACGGCCACCACGGCCCACCTCCACCGCCTAGACACTAGACAGTAGCTAATTAAGTCGGCTAATTAGCCAACTTAATTAGCTGTCTTAATTAGTTATTTATACGTACTATTTATTTGATTTTTTAAATATAGCAAATGAGCTTAAAAATTACAAAATTTTATTTGTAGTCTCCATACACAATGTATTTGATTGTGCAATTTTTAAAATTTTATCTGCTCTGAATATTGCTCAAAAATTCATACGATTATGCTATTTGTAGGAGTTGTTATATGTAGCAAACGAGCTCTAAAAATTACAAAATGTTATGCGTATCCCACGACATAGTTGACCTAATTGTCTAATTTTTAAAAATTTTATGTGCTCTGAATTTATCATATTAATTCATATTAATTTAATTATAATTAGCAACGTGTGATGTTCATTTAATTTGTGGTTTAAACAGTAGGCCGCACGGCCACCATGCAGTGGCCATCTTTTGCAATGTGTGACATTCCTTCTTCACACATATATCACCCCTTGCTGCTATCCCTCCTTTCCCCTCCCTCCTTTGCACATATATTGACTCGTCCATGCCGTCCCCCCTTGGCCGCTTCCTCATCCGTACATATGTCACTCTATCCATACCGCCCTCCCTTGCCCGCTCCCTCGTCCACACATATGTCACTTTGTCCAGGCTGTCCCTCCCTCGTCCGCACATATGTCACTCTTACCATGTCGTTGCCCCTCGCCTGTGGTGCTGCGCGTCGACAACGAGCCCATAATGTTTGGTGATAATGCATTGGGTTCCTTTTTCGCTTGGCCACAAATACAGAGCTCTCGCAGTCGCTCATCGCTCATCTCAACTGCGTTTCGCTCCTCGTTCTCACGCTTGTTGCTGAGAATTAAGAGCATATAGCATAATAAAGACTTTTGGAGACTAAATATCGAAACAGTCATCACAATTGTAGCAATGCTAATTACTTTTGGATAATTTATGAAATTACTATCCACTAGTCTTCACGATGTTTCTCTTCGAAGCAAACTCCAATATGAAGTCTATGATGCTTAATGACTTACCGCTAAGCCTATACACCTTTGGCCTCCTCCCGGATTGTCTCCACTTGAAACAACCTAAGTCTAATAGCACATCACATCCATGCACTTACCTCATCACAATCTTATCTTTTTTTCATGCTTCTTTTGAGATGAAACCCCACTCAAACTTACACAACCCTTCATAACCTCGGGCTCCTCCTTGGCTTCAGACTCCTCTAGCCTCGGTGTTGCCATTGACTACCAACAATCACCAAGCTTTCTGCACATAAAAGGACAAATAATCATCCTAAGTACAAGTGATATATATTTGACTCTCATTAGCAAATACCACATAACACTCCCGGCCATGACTAACACTTGCATGAACTTCCGTCATGACTAACACTTTGTATAAACTTCCAAAAAGCTTCTTGAGCAACAACACAATTAAGACAAAACTCAGCTCACATGTTTTAGCAAAGGCCGGTCTGATCGCCAATAAATAGCCGGTTAGACCACCCTAGTCAACCATGGTCAAACTCCGGCAGCAGGGGAGTTAGTTTGACAGCTCGACACACCTCCGATCGGATCACCATCAACTAGCTGATCGCACCGCCTTCAAATCTTTCATGCAACAAAATGAAGATTTCTTTGAAATAAACATACCATTAACTACAGGCTAATACAATTGCTGTCCAGTCAGACCGCCACCCATGGCCGGTTGGACCACCGTCCACGGCTGGTCAAGCCGCTCATCATCTAACAACAAAACTAGAGAATGCAAATAACACAAAAATCAAACTCAAACTTCGACAATGAAGCACAAATAAAATCAAATACTCATCACACAATATGAGATGATCTCACATGGTCTCACAAATACTATAGTATTTTTAGAAACTATATATGGTATTTCACCAAAATTCCAAAAATACTTTGTAACCAAGCAGCCCCTTACATATAGTAGGGAATTAGGGATCGATTGGTAATCAACATCTATGGGGCTGCGGACCTGCAGCGTCGTGGAAGGTGAGGTTGTTGCCTCGCGTTTCTACTGAGTGGCTCAAGCCGGCGTCCTCGTCGCGATCGTCCTCTTTCTCGTCGTCATCCTCGATGGCATCCAGGCATCAAGAGGTACACGGGGAACAGGGAGGAGGGGGAGTTCAAGAAGATGACAGCAGCGTGACTTGCTTGCCACTCCTCAGCATGCTCGAGGACGGGAGGAGGACCGATGATCACGAGAACCCTGTCAACGAAGAAATCATGAGCAGTGCAACCGAGGTACTGGAGTCCGGCGTGGAGTTGAATATTGGCTTGCCGGTTGGTGGATCTTTCACTGAAGAGGCCACCATGGAAGAGGAGGACAAGGAGAAGGAAGGCGACGACGACGTTGAGGAGGAGGAGGAGATGGATGAGTGGAAGCCTATGAATGGCGGCTGCAAGGTGGAGGGGGAGGAGCAAGAGCATGGCGAGGTGGTTGCGTCAGTGGAAGGATCAAACAGCATCAGCGTGGGGGGATTTGGTGGGATTGGGACGGAGAGCAACGTGGCCATGAGCTGCCGGTATTGGATCCCGACTCCGACGCAGATCCTCATGGGCCCGGTGCAGTTTGTCTGTCATGTCTGTAACAAGATCTTCAACAGATACAACAATATGCAGGTAAAATTAAGATGTTTTGCATGGTATTATATATGATACACGCCTTGGATCTTGTTATTTCCCTTTTGATTTACCTAGGTCCTCGTATATGCATGTCATGATTTGATTGTTGTCGCGTTCATCTTGGACACTGTGACACACACAAAAAAGAGACAAATCTAGTTCTTGTTGATACTTTCGATTGTGTTTACAATTGGAAATATCAACAAGGACGCGCGCAATTGAGTGACTTGATTTGTCTTATGATTCAGACTTTGCAGCAACGCAAGTGCTTTCGGCTATAAATTGCCACACCAATATGCTGAGACACCAAGAATGCATGCGTGTAGCTAGATCTCCATATTTTGTCGGCACTTCAACTCAATTTCAAGCATGATCCATCAGTCATCGTATATATAACCACTTCATTCCTCAATTCTTCAAAGCACAGCTCACACTAATCTAACTTTACCAAAGTACAATTCATGCAAACTACCCTTCTAGACAAACATAATTACACTGAAAACTTAAACTAAGTGGCATAAATTTCCAATCTTGTAGTTTGTTCGCTAATCCAAGGCATGCTGCAGATGCACATGTGGGGTCATGGCCGCGAGTACCGCAAGGGCCCGGAGTCCCTCAAGGGCACGCAGACGCTGGCGATGCTGAAGCTGCCGTGCTACTGCTGCGCGGCGGGGTGCAAGAACAACATCGCCCACCCGCGCGCGCGGCCGCTCAAGGATTTCCGCACCCTGCAGACGCACTACAAGCGCAAGCACGGCGCCAAGCCCTTCCGATGCCGCCGTTGCGCCAAGCCCTTCGCCGTCAAGGGCGACTGGCGCACGCACGAGAAGAACTGCGGCAAGCTCTGGCTCTGCGCATGCGGCTCCAACTTCAAGCACAAGCGCTCGCTCAACGACCACGTCCGCTCCTTCGGAGCCGAACACTTCCCCGTCGCCGAGGCCGCCGGCGCCGCCAAGGACCGCACCATATGCTCCGAACGGTGAGAGACTCTGATAGGCTGCGGTTACCTGGTTCGTACGTACGTGGCTCCGTGCGTACGTAGCATGAAACCGGCAGATGCAGGGTGGATCTAAGTTAACTAGCAGGGTCGTTCAAGCATTTAGACGGCTAGATTTATTTTAAAAATTTTAGTATTAAATAATATAACTTAAATGCTTAAAAATGTGTTTACATATATTGTAGATTATTTAGGATTTTAATACATCATAAATATTGAACATTACAATAGAAGTTTGAAGAAAAATACAACTTGAGAAATATAATTGAAGTATAAGCTTGATGGATTGAAGTTCATAAAAATGTAAACACTCTTTATCATATATAGACCAAACATATGGCTGCATGGAACATTATCTTCATCTTTTATTGTTATTGCCTTAACTCTTCGCTTCCTGGTGGGTCAATATATATCTCTACTTGTTGGATCTCCTCTAACATCATTGGCGCTATCCTTCATCTCTATTGCCATCGCCTCAGCTCTTCGCTCCATAGTAGGTTAATGTCTTCTTGTTGGATCTCCTCCAACACCATTCGTGTTATTCTTATTATAACTTTTATTTTTATTAAAAATTTAGTTGTTTTTATTGGAGTTTGTATACAAATCAAATTGTGTTATTTAATTTATATTGAATTATAGTTATTTACATATTTTACTTTGCAATTGTAGGAAAATTAAATTACAAATTCTATTTTGTTTTTACTCTGAAGTTCAATTTTTTTGTTGAAATTTGTATCAAATTCAATTGTTATTTTTTATTTAATTTTTATTTGAAATTATAATTGTTTAGGGATTTCACTTTGGAATTCGTATCAAAATCAAATTGCTAATTTTATTTTATTTTTATTTTAAATTTCAATTATTTTTATTAGAATTTGGGTACAAATTTAATTACTAATATTTGTTTAATTTTTGTTCTAAATTATATTTATTTAGAGATTCTACTTAGGAATTCGCATTGAAACCAAATTGCTAATTTTAGTTAATTTATTTTAAATTTTAATTATTTAAGGATTTTACTTCAAAATTGTATGAAAATCAAATTACAAATTTTATTTTGTTTTCTTTTTCAAATTTCAATTTTATTTGTTGGAATTCATACGCAAATCCAATTGCTATTTTTTGTTTAATGTTTATTATGATTTACAATTATTTAGATATTTTAATTTGAAATTTGAGTCGTAATTAAATTTCTAATTTTATTTTATTTTAATTCTAATTTTAGTAATTGTTTGTTGGAATTCATATACAAATCTAATTATTAATTTTTGTTGAATTTTTATTTCTGAATTATTTTTATTTAATTTTACTTAGGAATTCATATAAAAATTAAATTGATTATTTTATTTTGAATTTCAGTTATTTTTATTACACTTGATATGAACTCTTTCTTTTAATCTAAATTTTGTGGATTTTTTTCTCCAATTATTATGGAAATTTCTACCCCTTGAAAGGAAACATGGTGGCTAATTTTGCATTTGCTTTAATAATATGATAGATTAAACTCTAGTACGTAGATATATTTCTGGATTTATATTATTATATAGCAATATCTCAATAATGCTGATACATGCATGCGTGCATGGGGATTCAGAGGAGCAAAGCGAACTAAATAGCGCAATAAGGTGGCTCTCCGGTGCCGAAAGCTGTGAACTAGCTTAATTTTCTTCTGCCGGAGCGGGAGCTGCAGGTGTTAATTAAGCTGCCCCTGCAGCTTTGCAACGGAGAAAATTTCTCAGCTTCACAGGCTAGTTAAAACCGGTAGTTTGGAACGTCCTATAGCATTTTACGAGACAAAGCAATGAGAGGCTGATTAATTGTTAGTTGACATATATATTGATCGTTTGGTTACTGTTATCAAATTATATCTATAAATTTCTTGATTGCTTTTATGCACGCACATCCATTAATTTTCGTTGTCCACGTATATTGATGCTTAATTTCTTCAATTTTTCACACGTTACAAATATACACGACATACAAAATCCCAAACGGTTTTGATATTTGTAAATTGCCTGATTTTTTTTGTTAACTCTAAGTCTATTTTGTCCTGGCAATTAGATTACCTCTGATACGTGTGTATATATATGTGTGTGTATACATATATACATGCATGTATGCATACATATATACATACGGCGCATTCCAAAATAAAATGTGAAAACACATACTTCGTCATGAAATGCAGCACGTGCAGAAAATAGAGTTAGCTAGTATAATGGTTCTTTTAGGCTGATGACTTATAACTTAAATATTTGAATTTTAGCTATTCCCGAAAGGCAATATGCAAAGAAAAATAGTCAAATGTGATTTTGATCAATACAGCTGAACTCAATACACTTTTTACTATAATTTTTCTATTGACTCGCTTAAAAATATATTGTTTAAAAGCTAATTACTATAGATAGTATAATTATAAACCAACTTTAAATCAAAAAAACCCGGCCTAACTTATTCACCGACAAAGCATGCCGGATCTAGTTACTCTCGCTTAATGAAGCCACCATGAGAAAATCAACTAGCTAGTAGAGTTAAGTTGCATTGTAGAAATATAGAGCAAGTCTTTTAATTAAGTGGATTTTGCTATTAGTGCTATGTTTTCCAGCATTGATCAACGCTAAATTATGGCCGCGGTCAAAAGCGTGTTGGGTGTTGGCGTTCGGCATTGAGTTCACTGTCCTTTTGTTTGATTTTGTGTTTTCCTTTTTTCTCGTATTCTTTTGTATTGTTTATGATGGATTAATATATTTTTTATTTTTTTAAATTTAATTATGTTAAATAAGTCAACTCAGTTACAGTAAAAAATCAGTCATTCAGTAAAAAATCATAAATCATCACTATTCTGAATGCTACTATATATCCACTACAAGATATGCAACTTTACTTGACGAGTAGACACAAATAGGCAAATAGCCAACTAAAAACTTCTTAGGATTACAAGTGATCTACGATTTTTTTATTGTACCTAGAGTTCTACCAAACTAAACTCCCGGGGATTACAGGGGTGTTCAGAATGACAGTGACTTATGATTTTTTTACTGTAACTGAGTTGACTTATTTGACATAATTAAATTTAAAAAAATAAAAAATATGTTAACTTATCACAGACAATACAAAAAATACAGAAAAAATAAAAAACGAAAATCAAAAAAAGAAAAAAACAACAATAAAAAAATACAAATGCAAATGCAAAAAAGAGTCATCGTAGAAGCAAAAGTGAGCGCGGTACAAATTTACAAGATACGCAGCATTTGGCTTAAGTTTAAGCGCAACCGCCAGGCAACACGCATGCACTTGCTCGATCGTATAAATTTGTTTTAGGGGTGATCGGAATAGCTATGGTTTTTAGTTTTTGTTGAAAAAATATTGTAATTGACTGAAAAAACACTGTAGTTGAGTTGGTTTATTGAGTATAATTAAATGTAAAAAATATAAAAACCAAAAACAAAAAACGAAAAAAAGTATAAGTAAATTTTTTTTAAAAAAAACCGAATTTTTTTACTGTACTACAGTGTTTTTGTCACCCATCGCCCACCACCCACAGCCGTTCTGAGCGGGGCCTAATTGCTACTGCTAATTGCTACAGGCAGTACATGTAGGCATGTACTTAATTAAGAACGAAAGGAAGAGACAATTTAACGGATGGGTTCTTCTGACTTGGGGCTTAGGCTATGGTTTTTAAATTTTTATCTATTTATAAGAAATAATATGCATAGAGAAATAGTTATATACGATTTTGGTCAGTATAACTAAACTCGATAAAATTTATACTATAGTTTGTTTATAGATCTTATTTTAAAAAAATATCATTAAATAGTAAGTTATTGTAAAAATCAAAATCAAAATCTAAGTATTAAAAAAAACCGAACCCATACACCTACTACTTTTCATTTGTTATTACATCAGTCAGGCTAGCTGGCTAGCTAACATATATACGTGGAGCAAGCGGAACAATTTTGGCCCTCTAATGTGGTTCACGCGTTGTGGCGCGGTAGCTAGCTAGCAAAAATTTCAACATTCTTCCGCGGAGGCATACGTGCAGAAGTCCAATTGAGAAAACGACCGATGCACGCGCAGCTAGCGATCATCATCAGACACCAACAAAATCAAAGGTTAATTCGGACAAGGATCGCACCAAGCTCTTACCTAGATTAAGTGAACGCAACAGCTGGGAATAATTATGTCACAGGTTAGCTTTATCAGATGTTTTGCTTCTCCACATTTCTAAAGCCCTCTGTGTGTGCGTAGGGGCGAATTCACACCCCAGACAGCTTAAACTTTAGCATAAGATATATTGTATTTATCAGTACAAAACCTACATAAGTTTAAGTAAGCTAAATACGTAACTTCTTCTAGCTCAGGTAGTAGTGACATCTGACCCTTCCTAACTCAAGCATGATAAAATCCTAGATCCGCCATTACCTCTACGTTGGGTAGTTAAGGTAACAAACTTTTTCGACCAAATTTATGGCTCCCTAGAACGCAACTAGGTCACACCTAGCTTATATTCAATGGCGGAACTAGCAAAATTATGTTAGATGTGCACTATTGATGCTTAAAGATAAGAAAAAAGATAGTTGTTATATGATTATCGGTTGATCAAATGAAAGCGCCGATTAAACCATGTATATTTAATGTTCCTATATAATTAATTGAGATTTCTTTCA
Source organism: Melocanna baccifera (assembly GCA_036346265.1). Taxonomy (NCBI): domain Eukaryota; kingdom Viridiplantae; phylum Streptophyta; class Magnoliopsida; order Poales; family Poaceae; genus Melocanna; species Melocanna baccifera. The sequence goes on from CM070677.1 coordinate 39,401,329, forward strand.
ATTAATTGGCTACTTTATGCATTTAATTATGAAAATAACTTATTTTACAGAGTGATAACAATAACAAATAATAATACTGATAAAAATATTTTAAGTATGTGCGAACATTTTTATTACAAATGTATATCTATTTCTCTATTTTATATTCCTATGCCAGGCTCTTTATGTCAATTCACGTACCCTATCACCCAAAAAATACATATGGTATTTAGTATATCTATACTTAGTGGACACTTTATTTTTTTAGTTAGAAACTGAAGAATTTTCCAAGACCTAAATAAAATAAGTACTTATATACCATTCACATGCTATCATATAGGTAAAGGAAAAAATATGTATGGCTGTCTATAAAATCAAGATAATCATATATGATTTTGGTTGGAATAGCTGAAATCAGTACAATGTCTATTACAATTGACTTGTAGACCTCACTCTGAAAAGACACACTATTTGAAAGTCAATTACTATAGTAAAAACTAAAAGCCACAAGTAGCAAGCCCAAAAAGAACCGGCTTTTGGTTTTGGCTTATGTACTCTGGTACAGTAGTAGCTTTCAAATGGTGCGTCTTTTCAAGATGAGGTCTATAAGTCGATTGTAGTAAATATTGTACCAACTTCAGCTATATCGGATAAAATTATATGCAACTATATCTCTATTTATACTCTTTCATAAACAGTCAGAATTTAAAAGTCATAAATTACAACCTAAAAAAACCTAGCTATTTGCGAACCCATCACGAGGGCTTGTCGGCTCGGCTTAGCACGACTGACCATTTCCCATTCTCTCTTGCGCCAAGCTAATCAAGGAATCATCATGCGTTAGCACATCACGACTCTCAAGATGCGATCAACAGCGTGCGCACGCCTAGGGCCGACAGGCTGATGGGTTACATTGTTTGCATCCGCAAGCAACATTCGTAGCAAGGCTCCACGCATGCAATACTACAAAAAGACTTATATCAACGTCTCATTACATACGGTTCATCAAAATCGTCAGTGTTAAATGCAATCACAGATGGTTTTAGATTTAGAAACCGTTTGTGTTGCTGCTAAGGCTAAAAACTATTTGTGAAGAGATAATATCATAGATGGTTCATGGTGAGCATCATCTGTGAAGTATTACAGATGGTTCTTAGCAAGAACCATCTATAGTATTGCCAAATATCATAAACGATTTTTATTTAAACCGTCTGTGATATTTCATAGATGATTTGTATTACAAACTATCTGTGATAATGAAGTTATCATAAATAGTTTATATTAAAAACCGTCTATGATATGTTTCCCGCCTCCCAATCACCTAAAATTTTATAATCTTCCGCCTGAGTCTGAGTAGGATTCCGTTTCGAGACACCTTTAGTAAAAACGGACATAACTTTTGCATACGGTGTCCGTTTTGGACGTTCTTATACTCGTTGGAATGCTAACGATGAGCCCGATAAAAAAGCGACTTGCTTGCACCAGTCACTCTCTAAGACTTCCAAAATCGGCCATCTTTGGCTCTGAATTTGTGTTATAAGTTTTTGGTTTCTGTTTTGCCAAAATTTTTGATCTTTTTTTTGGATGTTGGGGTTCGCCTCAACTGCAAAGTTGTAGATTTCGTCAAAAACTTTCAAACGAGCATATATAAGCCATATAAAATTTTACTATTTTATCTTTTGAGACTAATTATTTACATTGTACCGATATATTATTTTCTACCGTCTGGCTATTATCACTAACGAGTTTTAATAAAAATTGTTTGTGATATCTTCGGATATCATAGACCTTTTTTTGTTAAAAACCGTCTGTGATATCTGTATCACAGACGATTTGTAATCCGAACTGTTTGTGATAAGCCCCGCCACATCACTAATCCGCGGCATCTCCCCTAGGATCTTGATCTCTCCTACCCATTCTCTTCGCATTGAACAGCAAGCACTGGTCTCCTCCCCACCTCTTGCCCCTATTAATCCCTCTCCCTACTCCAAGAGCCAACACTATCAGTACTACTCCAACTGATTTGTGCGCGGTAAGGAAGGGAAAGGGTTCGGTTCAGTAAGAGTGGCTGAAATTTCGCTTAAAGCAAGATAGAAATGAAGAAAGCAATGTCAGATCTGCACTATTTTAAGTTATCGGTATCAGCTGGGGGTTTCCGCTTATTACATCCTAAAAGTGTGGCATTCTGTTGATTTTAGCATAGAAGCTGAAAATGATGTTCGTTGACTTTATGTTTCTGCTACTTGGAATTTTTCCCTCTCCACTTGTTTCACATTGTAGTTTAATGAAGGATGTGTAAGCATAGTTTGCATTAGCCTTAAATTTCTTGTAGTGTAAGCATATTTTTGAATTTATAATCGTGAATTTGTAAGTGTTCTCTTGCGTATACAGTGCTATATGTAATTCAGATTTAAAATTCAAATTCAAGTACATCATTTCGTTTTCAGAGGGTATAGCATGGCTAGCATTTTTGAAGCCAGCCGAAAACAGTAAAAATTTTAGGTACTATCACAGACGATTTGTAGTATAAACCGTCTGTGAAGCCCTATCACAGACGGCTGCCACTAAAAACCGTTTGTGATATATAGGTATCATAGACGGTTCGGGACAAGAACCATTTGTGATATGTCCTCATCATAGACGGTTTGTGGTTAGAACCGTCTGTGATATTATACCTTCGTAGACGGTTTGTCGTTAGAACCGTCTAGTTCCGAACCGTTTGTGTCGTGATTATCATAGACGGCTCATAAACCGTCTGTGATAACTTCTAATTATCACTGATCCATTGATTTAGACAGTTCAAGGAACCATCTGTGATAAAGGTTCTGAAACGTCTGTGATAACTCTTTTTGTAATAGTGACATAATTTGGATGCTAATCATGTATAGCGACGACGTTTCTCAAGAGAGTAGCAGCAGCAGCAGTTATATATCCGTGCATGTTCACATGAATAAACGGATATATGACGCAGCAGTCCATGTACACACACGTTTTGTATCGTCATGTTCACGTAGGAAACGAATATATGACGCAGCAGTTCAAGATAAGACTACAAGTTAAGCCGTACAAAACACCTTGAACTAAATTACTTTGGATTTATGTGATGGTAATAAAGATCAGGGATCATATATAAACGTTTTATTTTGGTTAGATATATCTTTGACGTAGACCGTTTGACCGCTTGATTGGAGATCCATCTGGATCCAAAGAACTCGTACGTACGTATGGTGCAGGGATACGTACGCTTTGGGCACGACACTACTGTACTGTAGTATATGTTGTAAGTTGAGTATCAGATTACCACGAGTAAAGGATGGTTTAAGCCTCGAATTAAAAATTAAGTAGTTGTAGCAGTAGAATGCTCTGCTTCCAGGGCCAGGGTGCACTCGCAATCCTTGTCTAGCTAGGTTTGATGCGAGCGTATTTCATCTCAATCACGCTCGCTGTCGCAGGTGGAATGGTTAAGGAGGGAGATAAGAACAACTTTAACTAAAGCAATTCAGACAAGGCAAGCAAAGCATGCCGGGAGCGTTTTGTTTTCACATTTACACAAGTTATCCAGTTAAACGAAAATCGTTCATGTGTTAACAGATCGTGCAATTCACGGAGCATCACCGAGTTATATTCTTCCTTAGGATCAGCAAAACGTTTAATGGAATGCAAAAAACCCTCTACAGCTAGCTTTGACGTACGATTTTGTAAGGTGTTCTATATATATATGAACACGACAAGTATATCTTTAAAAACCAATTTAAGTTTGCACGTTCGTGTTAAGACAGATTATGCCGTCTTAATCCTATATATTGAGCCTGTTTAAATCAGCAATCCGATTTATTTCAAGAAAAACAAATCAGCAATCCAATAAACATTGCGATCAAGAGATACACCGACCGGACGAACAAAAAACTCTCCTTTACAATACAATAGTCCAAATGCATAATCAGTATTATCTAAGCCAAGTATGGTTTGGGATATAGACGCATGTGATTTCACAGCAAGGAAAGGTTGAGCAAAGTAATATTAGATTATGTGCAACAGTCACGTCATGCAGATCGCTGAATCGGACACCCTGATTAATTTGCCTTTGCGCTCATAGATACAAAGACAATGAATGGATTATCATCTTGTCGTGATACATCCAAAATCTCAACAAAGGAATAAAGCTCTGTCGGTTTGACCGCTAATTTGGCAGCATGGCAGCCATGCAGCTACCTCAAGAGAAAATGTGATCTGTGAAATCCGCAGAACGTATTCTAGAAGACCTGACCACTTACGTCTTCATTATCAATTTGTTTGTTCATAGTCGAGATCTTCGCCGCATTTCGGTACCAACAATCGAAGCAACGACAACGTCTGGGTTAATTAGTCACTCTATCTCTGTGTCAGGGTACATGTACCGGCTCTATATGCCTTTGACGGAAGTATGAACTAGTCGATTATGCAGTACGGTACCTTTGTCCTGTGAACTACGAAGGCCTCTTACGGTCTTGTCGCTGAAATCAGTCAAAAGTCTTCGATTGAAATGACAGTGCGTAGCATCAAATGTCTTCGGCTATCTATAGACTACAGAAGGTGGTTCCCAAGTACTCGCAATAACAGTTTCTTCGAGCTTGCATCACAACGTAGTCACGCTGACGCAGTAGCTCACACTTGCTGCAATTAAACTGATCTCTCAATTATGACTCGGATTACATTCAAAAAGTCAAGTTCTGCCATTGGACAAGTTGAACCTGCCATGGACTATAACAGTGGGCAGTGGGCAGGTCAATGGTACTCGGTAAGAACATGTGTCTAGGACTGAATTTGGTTGCAGACTTGCAGTCTAGTATCGCTCTCAAATCTCAAGCCAAATCGACCACCTAGCACATATAAATAACGGTGATTGGGTTTACTCTTATTTTTTAGGGATTTTGGGCTTACCCTTGACTCTGAATAAGCTCAGTTTCCATGGCATGATCACAGTTGTGGCATCCATGCCTGGGCTTTCAGTGGTGATTTCGGCCGGTTGTATAGGCGACCTCTGCAATCTTTTCAGTGGATCAGGGAGAGCGGAATTCTACACTTGGATTTTTTATGGGTCGTGTGACATGTCCTGTCCTCACTTCAATGAATTGTATCTTCATCAAGATCTGTTTATGGCATCAAGCCCATCCTTATATTTCCACGGACCGGCCCAAAAGAAAAAGTGATTTCAACTTATTGCTGGTGTCTCCAGTTAGCACCTTTGTAGCTGACAATATGCACTCCAACATGGAGCAAAAAAAAAAGGCGCACCTATTTTACATGGACCAATGGAAAGCATGTAAACATGCGGATCAAACCGCATATCACAGATGGTGGAAGAACGACGGGTAAGTGGTAATCACATACGGGCTGGCTACAGAAATGTACTAGGGATCACGTGAGAAGGTCTAAAATTATTTATGATGAATCATTATCAATATTTGGATTTTCAGTCTGCTGGTTTCATTCTAGCGGCCAGACCTGCCTTGCCTAGCAATCAGACCGGTCATGCATGGCGGTCAGACTGGATAATTTCTGAATTTTGACTGAAAGTTCTAAAATCTAGGAATTTAATCATGGATTGGGTAAATTGGTCCTAAGTGCATTCACATTGTATGAAGTATGTTTAGACTAATGTGGGTCAAGTTGTAAAGAATTTATGCTTAGAAATGATTTTTTGGTTTTTTGAATGTGTAGGGAAGTTTGGAGTTAACTATTGTCAATAGTGAGGAACAAAACTATGCTCATGGAGGAGCTGAGATCTAGAACAGTCAAGAATATTAGATAAGATGATTGAGTTCAAGTATGACACAAGAAATACAATGAATATTAAAGGAAAGATTCGAATGATGGGTTGCACCAAGTGACTTGATTGGTCTAAGTGAGACGTGATCCAATAGGAACATGAGCATGAGAGACTTACCGATGTGTGGCAAGCTATTAGTGCACCTGCACGGGGCAAGTATGGCGATTGCTTGTAAGGGAAAAGGAATATCGGGTCAAGACGATGGTATTTTGGTAGTTGACTAAATACTAAAAATTTTGATGAATCAAAACTGCGATGCTTGAGCGGCGCTTAGAAAAGTAGTTTAGGTCAAAGAGGTACTAAGAAGATCAAGTGGATTAAAGACTAATGATTTACCGGGCATATGTTTTGAAAAGCTTGCATTAGTTAAGTGTGAATGTAAAACCCATGTATCTATTAGGGTTAGATATAAGTTGGTTTTTTCTTCGATTTAATGGGTTGGGAATGAAGCCTTGCAAGATAACCATCCCACCATTTTCATTCTTGAGTTGTAGGGTTAGATTTTGAGAGAGAAAAGTGAATGTTATGATGTGTTCTCTTGTTCTCCTTACAGAGTGGCTGTAGAAACTTTATTTATAAGTAGTAATATATCAATTTTGTTTATCTCTCATGAAGTGTTCTTATCTTGATTGATTTTCTCTTATTCTTGTTGGTTCTTTGCCTCTTCTCTTCCCTTCTTGATCTTGTTGTATGCCAAGGACGTATAAGTGATGAAGATATCTTATATAGATCCAATACAATCTATCTAGGTGTTGTGGTTTGCAAGATTTCAATGTTGCTCAGTTCTTACTTGATTTGGAGCTCTTCTTGAGGAATCTTGATCCAAGGGTTTTATCTTCGATTCCTTAGATGGTCGTACTTGCTGTGACATGTGAGAACCCATTTAGAGCCATCTTAGTTATTCTTAGCCCGCAAACAAGTTAGTTCTCAAGCTTTCGATATTTGACTAGTTTTGATGTAACTTTGCATGTTTTGAGAAAATATTGAAATAGATTCTTAAGACCCTCAGGAAGGTGTGTACACAAAAACTGCTTTCAGATTATGGGTTTTGATGTTTGCACTAAAATTGGTCTTGGCTCGGGCTGATTTTATGTTATGGGTACAGTGGAGTGGTCAGACCATTTCTAGGCCTGGTTAGACTGGTCGCCGATTAGACAGGCTGTTTGGTCTTAGACCGCACCTCCAGTGGTGGTCAAACCGGTCAGATGCTGAATTTGTGAATCCTCGCTATTTTGGATTGTTGTTAAGATTTAGGCTGTGAAATCTAGCCTTCGTAGTTCTTTAGCTACTTGAGTGAAAAAACTATGGATGCTTGGGGAGGATTTTGAGAAGACATCATCCCCTTCTGTTACCATTGCTGGCTTATAAGTGGTATCAGAGCTTGATTAACTTTTCTTGATTGATCTTAATCAATCTTAGATCTATGGCTTCAGGCAAGTATTTCACCAAGCCATCAGTCTTTGATAGGTTTAAATATCCCTATTGAAAGACTCAGATAGTAGCTTATATCCAATCCCAAGGGCAATCAATTTGGGATAAAGTAAAAAGAGCTTATATCATGCCTTCCAATGACCAGATCACTTCGATAAATCTTATGGATATGAAAGTAAACAACAAGGCATGCAATTACCTGATGCAGGGGCTTGGTACATCCGAGTTTGATCTAGTATCTCACTTGACATCTGATTACGAGGTTTGAAAAACCCTCGCTAGCTACCATGATGGCTCTTCAGCGATTAAGGAAGTGAGACATATCAATTCAAGAAAGAATACTTCAAGTTTAAGCAAAAGCCCAATGAATCTTTGGATGAGTCATTTTCTAGGTTCACTAAGATTCTCAATAATTTGTGTATGGTTGGCTTAACTTATTCTGAGTCTAAGAATACAAGCTAAGTGCTCGGTGCTCAAGATGTGAAAATTTGGGGATGAAGATTACGTCCATCAATGACAACACTGTCATAAGTGAGTTTACTATAGATAAACTCTACTTAAGGTTTAAGAAGAATGCGATTGACTACATCTGTCATCTTTCCAAGACATGATGGCTCATGTAGTTGACCCTATGAAGAGTAGTTCTTCTAGTCATTTAGACTTTGGTTCTTCTGAATTTTCCTTGTCTACCTTGCATGCTCTGAGTGATGAACAGTTGGAGAGACTCTTAGAGGATGATTTAGCATTCATATCCACAAAATTCATAAAAGCTTATCATAATATGAGGAACCAAAAGAGAAGTGACCCCTACACCTGTTTTGAGTGTCGTGAGTCGAACCATATTTGAGCCAAGTGCCGTAAGCTCAAGGGCATGGAGGAGAAGAACTTCTGAAGGCGAAGGTGGAGGGGGGTGAAGCCTCTCACGGCGCCACGGGAGGGCACGTGAGGAAGATGCCAGCAGGCGACCCTCGAGGAGGTCGTCCATGTCGCGCTACAACGATGCCTCCGAGGGATCAATGACGTCCAGGTGAAGAAGTGTGGCGTTGAGGTGCGAGGGATCAAGCTATGGCGCAAGCACGGACGTGGGGGCCATCGCTTGACGGGGCGCGGAGGGAAATGAAGCTACCCATAGAGCACGATGAAGAGGAGCACCGCGAACGGGCGCCGCAGTGGCTGCTTCATCGCCGCCACCGTAGTCGCAGCCGGGGGCTAAGTGGGTTGGAGCCACATGGGGGGAAGTGCATCAGGGAGGGGTCCATGTGAGCGGGGAAGTGCCGAAGTGGGGCGGTCACATGCCTATATGATTTGGGGTCAATGCAAAAGCTAATGCCTTTGCTATGCAGCAAGCTAATAACGAGTTGACTGCGAACAACTATACCCATAAGAGAGTTTAGTGGTCAAAATACATCAATTAAATTGATATTTTTCAGTATTGGAATTCTAAATTTTTTTATTTTAGGGATCGACATAACTTGAAAAGATAATAACCCCTTATTATCTTTCAAAGTACAAGAATAATATATTAATTCCCAGAGTATAAATAATATATTAATTAGTATTAATATATTAATAATTTTCATAGTAAAAATCTATGAGTTGACTCATCTTTTTATCAATCAGTAAACAACACTTGAGTGTTTTTTTGGGGTTGAGAGCACTTAGATTTTCTAGCGTTGGATCTCCATCCAACGAATCCTCCATACCTTTTCTCCTCCAAAAAACGAATCTGGAGCGTTAGATCTCCATCCAATGGATCCCCCTATACCCCTCCCTAAAAAAATGGATCAAGGACGTTGGATCTCCATCTAACAAATCCCCCATACCTCTCCCCCTCAAAAAATGTGAGTATTCCTAATCTGGGGCATTGGACGCCTAAAAACTTCTGAGTACTCCAAACCCCAAAAAACACTCGAGTGCTCTCTAGACACCTCCTTTAATTTGTTCCTTAGTCCTGTCATATTGATCTATGGACTAAGCCACCGATCCAAGCACGACCTAGCATGGCACAATTGGCCTATGAGGTCGGCTTAGACACAATTTGCTCATTTGGTATTAAAATTTTAAAATGTGAAAATTATAGAGAAATATGTAAAAATTTTAAAAAATACAAAATAAAATTATTTATACATATAAGATTTAAAACTATAAAATATATATATATAATATTTAAAAAAATAAAACAGGTCGTGTTAAGCTAGACCATGCCTTGTTAGGATCATTACTATCTGTATCGTGCTGGGCTGGCACGCTGAATCAGGATAGCGACCCTAGAATGACCCAACTTGGCTCGGGCCATTTGTATCGTGAGTCGTGTCATGCCTAGGCGGGGCCAATAATGTCATGCTTCAGACCGACCGTATGGCTCATTTGGTCACCTCTATTGTTTGGGTTTGGGCATTGGAGTTGGAGGGAGAGAGCAATGATTTTGGTCTTGTTTCAAACTAGAAGTCGTTTTAAATGCGTTGGCTTTTAACATGATTTTTCTTTTTTTCTTTATATTATTTATAGAGATATAACAGTTTTTAATTATTTTATTTTCCTTTAATCGAGTGTTTTAGCTAAAAACTAACAGATACAGCGCCATTTTCAGTCGGATGATAAAAAGTCATCAGCCGCATAATGCAACAGGTCACGTGGGTGGCAACGGCAGGAGGGTGGGCCCACCAACATGGCCGCAGGAGATGACAGGTGGGGCCGTTAATACGATTTCTTTTCCTTGAGGCGTGGGCACTTGAGCAGTGTTCGCGTGTATGCGCGGTCGAAGCAAAAAACGAGCAAGTCTAGCTACACCACATGCCGTCTTTGATGATTACATGGGCTTGTTTGATGATCTGAGGAAACTGCATCGGATCCTTTTCGTGTGCATCATTCCTCAAACTACACATTCGAGCACTTGTGTGATTTCAGGCATGCAAGTTGCGACACTCTTAACCACATCAAGCAAGGTACTTTACTCTTTTTTTACGAGGAAAGCAAAGTACTTCGCATTTTGCGAATACGTACGTTTCGTTATATTTTACGCGTCTGTAAAGAACTTCGATTTATTAAGCGTCCTACTCTCGCTGCCTGCGTTCGTGGACTTGGGGTCAACTTCGGCCGGATCGGTCGGCCTAGGAAGATCCATGCCCTGATCGTGCCGCCTCCGGTCGGCTCTTTTTTTCTCTCCACTAGGTCCCATCCCATAAGTGAAGCCCTTTGGATCGACGACAACATTACGTTGCTCTCATTCCTCAACCTTCTTGTGGCTTGCTGCTGCTCAACCTTTTATCATTGGCATGACCGTGTGGACTTACTGCATTTGTTTTTTGCCGCTGAATTAATTAGTCTCTGTGTACTACTAGAAGTACAATACAAGCGATAGATCTATGCTGTATTCAGTGGTGATCTAGGATTGAAATTTAGGTTAGACAAAATAAACCAATACTATTATCCGATAACAAAACAAGGAATACATATTGTAATCACTTTCAATAAAACATATGATACTAAATAAATCTTAAAACTATAATCCGCATCATATGAACATACAAAGACCGGTTCTGCCCCTTCCTCTCATCCAGACTCGACTCAATCCCTAAAGACCGAATCCCTACCAAGCGAGACGGCGCTACCTCTCCATGCTCCTAGCCGGTCTCACCAACGGCACTGCCTCCCCCCCCGTCGTGCCTCCCCCGAGCTCCCCTCCAGTCCCCACCTTCCCCAAACTCCCCTCCAGCCCCTCCCCATCTCCCCAAGTCCCCCAAGCCCCCTCCAGTCCCCGCCTCCCCCGAGCTCCCCTCCAAGGACGTCTCCCTGAGTTCCATGTGAGGTCGTGCTCCCCGCCGGTCTCGCCGAAGGCGCTGCCTCCCCGGTGCTCCCCGACGGTCCTTCCCCCGAGCTCCAAGTTGCCACATGGAAGAATCGCATTGTAGTAGCAGGTAAATATATTTTTTTTCTGTCGTATTGTGGACTATGTGTGGTGGAAGAGGACTCTTCGTTGTAGTTAACATGTTCTTCGCAATTCATTTATTTGTTGGTGTTGGTGTATGGTTGAGTGTGGTTCCGCATATAGAGTAGTTGCTAATTTTGCTGCGTACGTAGCACAACTTGATGATAGTAGCGCCAAATCATATGCAGTTGTAGCTCACGATTTGGTGGTAGATGATAGAGATTTGTACTCACTGTTAGATCTGAATGTTGACTTGAAACAGAAGTCAAATTGGGGGTCGGTGCAGGATGCTTTGATATGCAACTTTAATATGTAGTAGCAGAACTTCTGGGGTTGTTTGATGCAAACATGGATAGCAAGTTGGTTTATTTGTTCGTCACTATAGTAGATAGGCAAAAAATTTTTGTCAATTATTTGTAGTGGAATTTCTAGTGCTTTGCACTGTCAGTCTATGAGTCCTCCACACCTATCCTTTCATGTTGATCCTATTAGTGAATAGGCAGAAACATCACAATGGCAAGAACCAGTCAGTCCTTGCGATAACTCCATGCACACTCATATAGGCGAGTCAAGGGGCAGGTTTTGCTATTCCCCAAGTTGATCCACCCGGCCCTGCTAATGCGGATGGAAATGGTGTGTACATCACAGAGACCAATGTTTGACATGCTTGGGTTAAGGGGTGAGGAGAATGAGTATGCACATGTGGAGCCGAATGATGGTGCTAGTGGTCTGAACGATGGTGGTATTGATACAGAGGGCGATTTACTAGTGAATGACTATGCACATGTGGAGCCAGTGCACGTGCATGATAAGGAAAATCCTAGGATTAAATTGGGCAGCACCTTTCCTAATATGAAGGAATTCAGATTAGTGTTGAGGCAATTTGCTATTAAGGGGGAGTTTGAGAGAGGCAAATGTAAGACTAACAAAACAATGTACATGGGAGAATGCACGAAGGAGGACTGTCCTTGGAGAATAACTGTGCACACTGGGATTGATCAAAGCATGAAATTTTTTTGCTTTTAATCCAAAATTCGAAAGTTTCTTACAAATAGACCCTTGGAGAAATGATTTACAAAAATGGACCCCCAGAATGGCGCCAAAGCACATGGCGCCGAGGGTACATATCACGGCGTCATGGCCTTCTGCGCCGTGCTATGCCACGTAGGATTCCACGGTGGCATAGCACGGTGCCATACCGTGCTATGCATAAACGGCGTTAAAGGAGTTGGCGCCGTGCTCTGATACTTCAACCCGAGCTCGGCCGCCCGGCCCCCTCACCCCCTCATTGTTTTCTCTGTTCTTCCCCAAACAGCGCGTCGCCCCCTCCTCTTCCTCCAAATGCATTGATTTTGCTCGATATTTCTCGTGATTTTTGTTCCAAATCGACAAAGCAAGGTTAACTCCCTCCCCTCCCTAAATTTTTTCGAATAGATATTGTTTATTTGAGCTACATTTTGTGGGGGAATAGTTGAAACCCTAGATGAAATTTGATGAATTTGGCTCGGTTTTAGGTTTGATTTGCGTTGAATATGCGAAATATAAGAGTAGTTATGGGTTTAGATTCGTTTTTAGGGTTTGATTTGAATGAAATTGATGAATCCATGTGCTAGGTTTAGAAATATGATATATGTTTGATTTTAGGGTTTGATTTGATATGATATGAATCTATGTGGTAGGGTTTGATTTTAGGGTGTAGATATGATATGGTTTGATATGAAATTAGAAATAGGGTTTGATTTTAGGGTCCATTTCTTGAAATGTTAGGTTTAGGGTTTGATATGGTTTGATATGATTTGAGAAATAGATTTAGAAATAGGGTTTTATTTTATGTTGTACGTATGATAATGTTTGATATGATTTTAGAAATAGGTTTAGAAATAGAGTTTGATTTTCTTTAAAAGTCATAGCATTTTGTTGTCGTGGCCGATTGGACTGAGATATGTTTGTTTGTTGATTATAGATGAATAAGATTGTGACTTTGCACCATGGTGGAACTGTGCAGAGAAGTGAGAATGGAGGTGTTGATTTGGAGGGCATGGAAGAGACCACGTTGCTATTTAGGTCAAGTCCGTCGTATGGTGAGGTCATTTGTCGCTTGAAAGAGAGGCTGGGATGGACAGATGAGCATGATGATGTCGTTATGGAAGGATTGATTAATGTTGGGTTGTCAAAGGGGCCGCGTATAAAGAGATTGGTTCCGATTTGCAACGACGGTGAATGAGATGACTATGTGGCCGTCATTTTGGGCACAGAGGTCAGAGCACCTGACTTGTTCGTGTGCATGGTGGTGAGAGATCCATCACCTCCTAGGGATGCATTCGATCGCAATGACTCACCGTTGGTTGGGTCACCGGGTCATGAAGATGTCGAGATGCAAGTTGAATCCTCGGCTCAAGTATATGAGGTTCCATTGAATCAGGTAGAAGCTGACTCTGAAGATGTCGATAACCGGTCTGTTGGTGGATTCAACGAGGAGGCAGTGTTTGAGGAACCCATGGTTTGTGTAGCATCTAACAGGGTGGATGTAGAGCTTGCGGGAGACGAGGCTGCTTATGAGGATGCGAGGGCTGTGGACTCAGATAATGACAGGCTGGTCCCAAGTTTGACGTCCAGCGGAATTGAGCTGTGAGATTGACTCTATTTTGTACGCTGATACCTATATGATGTTTTGATACTTGTTGACAGTTATTTGATGTTTATGTTATTGAGCGTTTCGAGACATATGTGATGTTCTACGTGCAACGTTCATGTTATTGCATATTTTCAGATATATGTGATGGTGTTCAGCTGTTTTTGTATGTATATATGTGAATATCTGTGTATGTGCATGTGTTTCAGAAAAGACAGCAGTCAGCTATTTTTTTTGCAGGGTCAAGCAGTTCGGCGCCATAACAAGTATTTGCTGTCTTCTGATTAAGTGACTATCTGCTATCTTTTTCTTGTATGTATTTGCTGCAAGTTTCGGTTGGGACTGCTCCTTATTTACTGCTATTTTGGATTAACATTTAGCTCTTTTGGCTGGAGATAGACAACAGTAATTTAAGAACTCCCTTGCAGTTTCTAGTCTACAGATTTTTCAAGTTTTATTGCCATCCCTTGCTGCAGTTCGACCAGGCTGTTGTGTGCATTTTCTGCTGTTCCTTCTAGTCTATTTTGGACAGCAGCATGCACATTTATTGATAGTCATTTTCAGCTTTTGCTTTTCAGCTTTTTCAATTTCCAGTTAGTTTTGGACAGCAGTATGTGTCCTCTCGGTTGTTGTTTTCTGCAGTTTCTAGTCTGTTCTTAGGTGCAGTTTTCTGCAGTTTTATTCTGTTTTTCTGTGCAGTCTGTTTCCAGTTCTCTCTTAGGGCAGCAGTCTCTGGTTTTCTTTCATTCCAGTTTCAGGAGCATTTTTAATTCCATCTTTTTAGTAAGCTTTAATTTTCTTACTTCATAGCTTCCATTGCTATCAGAGAAGAAAATAGTATGAATATTTTGAGCGAAATTTTTAAAGACACCATTCACCCCCTCTGTTGTCTATTTCCGATCCTTCACTATGGGTTCTCCTCCTTCAACGGCTTTACAGCAAACTCCACCAAACTTATCTTCACCTTTTAGGTCCCAACATAGGTCACAAGTTCCACAACCAAGACTGTACTATGTTCCACAATCCGCACCTACGGCTTCATATCAACAGAACATACTTTCAGCAAAGCAGCAGGAACAACAGCTACCACAGCACCAACTTTTGCAGCAACAACAGCAAAGTCAGCCGCAAAATTCCTCACAGCAAAATACGGCACTGAAAAACCAGCAGCAGATTTCTCAGCGGCAAGCTGCTCAGACTCCTGTGTTAATGGCTCAGAAGCCTTATTCTCCCGCTACACTGCAAGCTACTAATATGCAACTTGCTGACATGGCTTCCATTAATGCATATGCTGGTGAATCTGGTAATCGGCTACTCTCCAAGAGGAGTATACATGGATTAGTTGCACAGGTATGCTGCAGCTTCCTGAAACCCAATATGAAAGAAGGTGCAAGATCATATATTTTCAAATTTCATGGATCCTATATTTTCAATTTTTCATGGATCTCAACTAATTTGATTAAGGCACGTGTCAGTGTGTCATTTTGGTTTCTCTTTAATATTTCATTCTGTTTAGTGTCTATACTCTATAAAATGTATATTTTCTCCTCTCTGTTCACATATTAAATCAACCTCATATTTTGCTTGCTCTATACATGACTGCATCATGGAAGACATGGTGGACAACACTTTGGCAGTTTAGTTATCCTTTTTTTTAATCAAAATTCAAAGGTGGAAGAACTGGGTTCTTTTCCTTAGTTAAAAAAAACCATTTTTGAATAATATCTAATATCCAAAGATTATGATAAAGGCTATGAATGCAAACAAAAGACGTCATTGTTAGATATATGTATATGTGCAATTACCCTATTGTAACCCTATTGTATAAGGGGTTTCCTGCATATGTGACATACCTGTACGTGTATATATATTGGCCCTTTAGCCTCATGATGAATACAAGCACTATTCATAACTGGTATCAGAGCCATCTAGGGTTTTCGTCATACCTAGGGTTTCCTCAGCCGCCGCTGCTTCATTGTGCCAGTCGCCGCTGTTTTCATCTCGTGCTTGTGGTGGTTCTCTACCTCCTCTGCATAGGATCCGGCCACATCTGCGTTGGACGTCCTTCTCCTACTCAGATTCGGTCTCTTTCGTACCGGATCCGTCTCGGCTGCTGGGCTCTTCTGTAGATCCAGCTGGATCGGGTTATTAATAGGCCGATCCTTGACGATCTGCCGCTCGGAGGACCCGCAGAAGATCCGCCGCCGCCCGGATCTGTCGGAGGAGCCACGCCGCTCGGAGAACCCGCCGCCTGGCCCTGCCGCACAGATCTGTCGGAGGAGCCACGCCGCTAGGACCTGCCTGCTGTTCGCCCCGCCGCGGGATCTTCGAGGAGCCTCTGCCGGAGGACCCGCCGCGCGCGGATCTGTCGCGAGGAGCCTCTAGCGAGAGCGCTAGCGAGCCGCCGCTTGCGCTTCTCTGAAGCGAGATCTCGCTGAGGAGCCATGCCGACGTCATGCTGCTCTTGGGACCGCTGGGGTCGAAGGGGGTTATCGGGCCGTCGCCCTTGACGCCACCATCGGGACTCATCTCTTGTGTGGTGAGGTGAGTCTGGTGCAGTGGACTCACTTGGTGCGGTGAGGTTTTATTTTGATCGGGTCTGTGCCGCAATCCGCCAACCGGGTCCTCACCAGATCTCGCCTGCGGGGCCTCTTCACTCGTGAAGCTTCTCCGGTCTCCTCTGGTTATTTGACTAGACCGGCTCGGTAAGCCCCTTTTGACCGGCTCTGGTGAATACGCTTCTAATCGGCTCGTTAAAAAAAAGAAAAAAAAGAAATGAAAAAAAGAAAAAAATGTCTTCTTCTGCAGGCTCAGTTTCTGTTCCTCGTTGCCCGGTGATCTTCGATGGTCTCAACTATCGCGATTGGTTTCAGCATATGCGTCTCCACATGCGTGGTCAGC
This sequence comes from Melocanna baccifera, assembly GCA_036346265.1. Taxonomy (NCBI): domain Eukaryota; kingdom Viridiplantae; phylum Streptophyta; class Magnoliopsida; order Poales; family Poaceae; genus Melocanna; species Melocanna baccifera. The sequence continues at coordinate 39,418,009 of CM070677.1, forward strand.
GTCTTTGGGAATTTCTTACCGGCGAGTTGCCTTGTCCGCCTCGCGCTACTCCACCTGCTGCACTTGTTCTCCCGAACAATGCTTCCGAAGACACTCGTACAAAAGCAATCGAGGCTTTTGAGGTTGTTATGGAGACTTTTCAATCCCAGTTTGCTGCTCACAAGACATGGATTGATGAGATGCTCGTGCTTCTGCTATTTTGGTTAACAGCATGGAGGTGCATCTCGCTAGAGATATTATTGGTCTAACTTCCACCCAAGCAATGTGGGCACATCTGTGCACCCATTACGAGCCATCTGGTGATTCCTTGTACCTTGCTGTTGTGCGTTAGGAGCAGTCGCTGCAGCAGGGAGATGCCACTGTGGACGAGTTCTATGCTCAGCTGTCCGCGATATAGCATCAGATTGACTCTTTAGAGCCAGATGTTTGTCGCACTTGTCAATGCTGTCAGCATCAGCAGTCTCATCTAGAGCTTTGTCGCATCTACGACTTCTTGACACGTCTTCGGTCAGAGTTTGAGCAGACTCGTGCTCAGTTGCTGGCTCGTCACCCTCATGTGACTCTGTTGGAGGCCCTTACAGCTGTTCGTACTGAGGAGATCCGTCTTCGTGGTGCGGGTCTACTGTCATCGTCGTCGTCTCCTTCAGTTTTGGTGGCATCTTCAGCTTCTACTCCTGCTGTGTCGTCCGTTACTTCACCGATTACGCCTTCACCAGTGACAGCTGATGTTGGTAGGGGACTCCACTGCACTTATTGCAACAAGGATGGACATGTGGAGCAGTTTTGCTACAAGAAGGATATTCGTTGTGGTGCTTGTCCGTCGAGGGGCACTGGAGGTTCCTCTTCTTGGCAGAGTCCTGGTACCTCTGACACTCAGCAGTTTCTACAGTTGCTAGGTCGCATGGTTGCTTCTACATCATCTGGTACTGCTGGTTCTGCTACTCAGTCTTCGGGTAAGAGACCACCTTCTACTCCTTCTTTAGGTACATCACTTTGGATTTTTGATTCTGGAGCTTCTTTTCATATGACATCTGATTCCACCACTCTTACTTCCGTTAGCCCTCTACTTGCTCCTATCATTGTTCAGACAGCAGACGGTATATCTCTCTCTGTCACAGGATAGGCACTCTTTCCAATTCATCTTTTCTTGTTCCTGTTGTTTCCCATGTCCCAAAACTAACCATGCAGCTCACTAATCATGGTTGCCGTGTTATTCTCGATTCTGATTCTTGTTGTGTTCAAGATCGTTGCACGGGGACTCTGGTTGGTACTGACCCTCGCCACCATGATTCCCAACGGCTCTGGGAGTTGGACTGGCTTCGACCTCCTTCTGCTGCCCTTGCCAGTCTGGTCGCCTCCACCATTGCCTCCGCATCTGCTGCCGCCTCCACCGCCTCTTTTGCTCAGTGGCATTATCGTTTGAGACATCTTTGTGGGTCACGTATGTCTTCTTTACTTCGTCGTGGTCTTTTAGGATCTATGTCTGGTGATATTTTTCTCCATTGTAAGGGTTGTAAGCTTGGTAAACAGCTTCAACTTCCCTATTCTTCTAGCGAGTCAGTATCTCAGCGTCCTTTTGATCTTGTTCATTTTGATGTATGGGGACCAGCTCCTTTTGTCTCAAAAGGAGGTCATCGATACTATATCATTTTTATTGATGATTTTTCTAGGTATACATGGATATATTTTATGTCATCTTATAGTGATGTCTTATCCATCTATAAGACCTTTGTCATCATGGTTCGTACTTAGTTTGACTCTTTCATTCGTGTTTTTTGTGCTGACTCTGCTGGGTAGTACTTATCTGGAGCTCTTCATGCTTTTCTCGCTGAGCAGGGCACTCTCTCTCAGTTTTATTGTCCCGGTGCTCATGCTCAGAATGGTGTGGCTGAACGCAAGCATCGCCATCTTCTTGAGATAGCTCGTGCTCTTATGCTTGCTTCTAATGTTCCACCACACTTCTGGGCTGAGGCTGTTTCCACTGCCACTTTTTTTATCAATATTCAGCCCTCCTCTGCTCTTCACGATGGGATTCTCGTCGAGCACCTATGTGGCAAGACCCCTGATTATTCCAGTCTTCGCCTCTTTGGGTGTGTGTGCTATGTTCTTCTTGCACCTCGTGAACGCACCAAGCTGACTGCTCAATCTGTTGAGTGTGTTTTTCTGGGCTACAGTGCTGAGCACAAGAGATATCGTTGTTGGGACCCTGTTGGCCGACGGATGCGGATTTCTCGGGACGTTACTTTTGATGAGTCTCGTCCTTTCTATTCACACCTTTCTTCTTCCTCCACTTCAGCATCTATTGTCGAACCACTTTCTTTCCTAACTTTTCCTTCCACTCCCATAGTTGCCACTCCATTACCACAGCCTTTGGTCTCTCCGGTGCCTCCTTCCTAGTCGGCACCCTCTTCACCACCATCCTCTCCGGCTTCACCACAGCCTTTGGTCTCTCCGGTGCCTCCTTCCCAGTCGGCACCCTCTTCACCACCATTATCCTCTCTTGAGGTTAGTCCTGATCTTGTTCCTTCTTATCCTCTCTACTATACCTGTCTCCGAGGGCTCAGGACTCTTCTGATGTGCCCTCTTCTTCTGCTGGGACATCCTCTTCGGCATCTCCTCGTTATGCTCTTCGCGATCGCCAGGCTATTCGGCCTCCTACGTGTTTTGGTTTTGCTGCCACTGCTTTTGCTGAACTGACTTCTTATCGTGATGCTGTTATTCATCATGAGTGGCAGCATGCGATGGCAGAAGAGATTGCTGCCTTTGAGCGTACTGGCACGTGGGATCTTGTTCCTCTTCCTACACGTGTCACTCCTATCACATGCAAGTGGGTCTATAAGGTTAAGACCTGCTCTGATGGTTCTCTTGAGCGCTACAAGGCTCGTCTGGTGGTGCGCGGGTTTCAGCAGGAGCATGGTCGTGACTATGATGAGATTTTTGCTCCGGTTGCTCGTATGACCACTGTTCGCACTCTTCTTGCTGTGGCCTCTGTTCGTCAATGGTCTATCTCCCAGTTGGATGTCATGAATGTTTTTCTCAATGGCGAGTTGCGTGAGGTCTACATGTGGCCGCCCCCTGGTTATTCTGTTCCTGAGGGTATGGTTTGCCGCCTTCGCCGCTCTCTCTATGGTCTCAAGCAGGCTCTCGCGCTTGGTTTGATCGTTTCTCTTCTGTTGTCACTGCAGCTGGTTTCTCTGCTAGTGCTCACGATTCTGCTCTTTTTATTCATACTTTGCCTCGTGGTCGGACACTTCTTCTGTTATATGTTGATGATATGATCATTACTGGAGATGATTCTCAGTACATCACTTTTATTAAGGAGCGTCTTCATGAGCAATTTCTTATGTCTGATCTGAGTCTACTTCGCTACTTTCTTGGGATTGAGGTTATCTCTACCCCTGAGGGTTTCTATTTATCCCAAGAAAAGTATATATTCAGGATCTTCTTGAGCGTGCATCTCTTACTGATCAATGCACAGCTGAGATTCCTATGGAATTTATTGAGTTGCATGCACCAACCACTTCACCCAAAAGCTTAAGCTGATAAGGAAAGGTGGGCAATTTACTTATACTTCAACACTCCCCCTCACGTATAGGCTTCCTCAGGCCTAAGACGTGGAAATAGAAGTGGGCTGCAATTATTATTTTTTAATTGCGCCAGCCAGGTCTCGAACTTAAGACCTCTTGGCTCTGATACCATATTGAGTTGCATGCACCAACCACTTCACCCAAAAGCTTAAGCTGATGAGGAAAGGTGAGCAATTCACTTATACTTCAATAGAACTTAATGTTCATCTTCGTCTTACTGATGGTGAGCCTCTTCCTAATCCTACTCGCTATCGTCACCTTGTTGGGAGACTTGTTTATCTTGGTGTTACTTGTCTTGACATTTCGTATCCTGTGCATATCTTGAGTCAGTTTGTTTCTGCTCCCACACAGCTCCACTACAGTCATCTCCTTCATGTTCTACGATACCTTCGTGGAATTATCTCTCCTTGTCTCTTTTCCTCGCTCCAGCTTTTTATAGCTCCAGGCATATTCTGATGCCATATAGGCTAGTGATCCCTCTGATGCGGGAGTCTCTCTCTACTTACTGTGTTTTTCTTAGTGGTTCTCTCATTGATTGGAAGACTAAGAAGCAGACAACGGTTTCTCGTTCGAGTGCTGAGGCTAAGTTGCAAGCGATGGCGTTGTTGACTGTGGATGTTACTTGGCTATGTTGGTTACTTGAGGATTTTGGTGTTTCTGTTTCTGCACCGACTCCTCTTTTGTCTGACAGTACATGTGCTATTAGCATTGCTAGAGATCCGGTGAAGCATGAGCTTACAAAGCATATTGGTATTGATGCTTCATATATGCGGACACAGGTGCAGGATCAGATTGTTGCTCTTCAGTATGTGTTTTCCGAGTTTCAGTTAGCAGACTTTTTCACAAAAGCACAGACCAAAGCTCAGTATAGTTTTCACCTCTCCAAACTTAATGTTGTTGATCTACCATAAGTTTGAGGAGGGTGTTAGATATATGTATGTGTAATTACCCTGTTGTATAAGGGGTTTCTTGCATATGTGACATACCTGTACGCATATATATATTAGCCCTTTGGCCTCATGATGAATACAAGCACTATTCATAAAAGTCATATCTCAACATACTTTTGTGTAATCTGCATTGCGCAAGGACCAAGTAAAAACTTTTCAAAATGGTATGGGCTTTGGTCCTGTGGGCAGCGGCTGCATGGTGCCGCAAACAGCAGCAGCAGCGTTGGCCCTATGGGCAGCATGTCAGGAAGGCTATTAGGAGTTTGATTAGGAGATATATTTGTTGGTCCTCTTAAGGATACATTAGTGGTTGGTCAAGTATCTCTTTAGGATATGTCAATTACTAGTTGGTAAGTATCCCTTCTGGAAGGAGATTAGGATTCAGCCAGAAGAAAGATTAGGAAAGTTAAGTACATGGTATGGTAGTAGTTGTCTTAGGGGTCAAGTTAGACTAGACCTATAAAAGTATATGCGATGTAATCATTTGGCTCAAGCAATGAATAAACAAAGTGTCTAGCCTCTCTCCCCCTCTTCTTCAACCTAAGCCTCAGAGCCTTGGTGGCGTCATGTCGGCTGATCAAGGGCGACTACCGTACCTTGTAACATCCTGAAATTCATATGTCCCAAAATTTGTGAAAATTTTAGAACTTTTCATTGAATCTTATTGGCATTTGAATTTCTTTTAGAAATTGTTCGAATAGCCGTACCCACGGTCTTGGACGGGTATGGAAACTTAACTTAAAATAGTTCTATTTTAAGAACTTTGTGGGTGGGATTGGAAAAGTGGTGGGTTGTGAAAAGTCCCTGATTTATGTTGCTCTGGGTGTCACCCCAGTGATAAAGTTAGGCGGATATGGTGCTGAAAGATCAGCATGAGGTGCAGAAACCATGTAACGGTGGATGGAATCTGGATCGGTAGTATTATTGCATTCTTTCACACATTTGTAAAGTCTGTTTTAGTTAAATCTGCTAGATCTTAGAGAATTTCTATGTATTGTATCTTTGAAAGCAATTTATGGCAAATAAAATAACTCGAGCCTATCTTTGGCAAGCCATGCATGTTATTTATTTACATACTGTGTATTGGCTCGTGGAGCACAGTGGTTTGTGCTCACTCTCGCTCACACAAATAATCCAGAATCAGAAGTTGGATTGCTACGCTTTAGCAATGCACTAGATCATGATGGTAAAGAAGATAAAGAGGCCAAGAACTAGGTCGCGAACTCCAGTTGGCTACCTGTGGGCATGTCTTGAGGGTCTCACCTATGTGAAGTTTCTATTTCTGCTGTTGCTTTTATTGTTTTCGGTCTAATCAGCCCATAAGTAAGTCTAATAATATATTTACGCTTCCGCATGATATGTACTTTGATGTTCATTTGTGAGCACTATCTACTGATCCAGAAAATAGTGCGGTGGAATCACATTGGATTCTGGATTGCAAAATCCAGGTCTGACATACCCTCAGTCCTTGGACCCATACCAACCAGCTTGTTCCACAACACAAAATAGAGCTATTGATTCAATTCAAGTGCTTATGATGACCTGTGCTTAATGTTTGTTTCAGCGAAAGTAACAGATAGAGGAAGTAGGTTTGTTAGTAGAACATTAGTTACTCTTATGAATACTTGCACATAAATTTTAGCTGGGTTGCCCAACTAAATTCCAGAAGACATTTCTGACTTTACACTAGTCAGTATTGAGTTATGTAGGATCATAAACCTCACCAAAGGTGATGGATTTAGCTGGCTCTTTTACCAGTTTGTTGTAGTTATGGGTTTCAACATCATCATATTAGTAGAAATGCTAAGTAATTTGTTAGATTACTTGCACCATTTAACAGCACTGCCATAGATTTCTCATAATATGTTCTTCACACAGATCGATCCTCCGGAAAAGCTGGATCCTGAAGTTGAAGATGTTCTTATTGACATTGCGGATGATTTTGTTGAATCTGTAGGTTTTTTCCCTCTGTTTTTTCCTTTGGTGATTTTTATCTAAGTATGCTTATTGTTGGGAATATGTATTCCTGTAAGAAAATACACATGAATAATCATTTTTTTGTATTCTTATATTGATTTTCAATTATTTCTTTGATGTATATATTGTGCCTTCTTGGTTCATATGCATTTATATTTCTTTGATGCCCAGCTTCCTTTATACTTGTTCAATACTTCAATTCAAGGGCTGTTTAGTTGCTAGCCATTTTTTTATCTGTAAATAATCGGCACCAACTGGTTTGACTATAAACCATCAGTTTTCTGAACCCTGTTTGAAATTACATTGTCTTGAAATAGAAAAGAAAAATGTCACCCTTGAATCATTGCCAGATATGTAATCTTCTGAAATTTGTTACGCTTACAATCCTGGACACTTTTTTGGTAGCTATTTAAAGGTTTTGTTTGCTGATAAATGTTTTAAGCAGGTCACAACATTTGCTTGTTCTTTGGCAAAGCACAGAAAGTCAAGCACTTTAGAAGCAGAAGATGTGCTCCTCCATGCAGGTAACCAAAATATTTTTGTTAATGCTCTCCTGCGATAGCCTTTCAATTGCAGTTCTGTTATAGTTTAACATCATCCATTGCAGAGAGGAGCTGGAATATGACCTTGCCAGGCTTTGGTGGAGATGAAATACAACTATACAAGAAGCCAGTAATTTAGAATTATACATATTTATTTCTTCTTGACTGCTTGCTTTGAAATTTCTTTCCGTAGTTATTTCTTTTTAAACATGTATTGACCTTTTCTTGCCACTTTTCCTTTATGATTTGCAGCATGCCAATGATATTCACAGGGAGAGGCTTACTCTGGTACTTGTTTTATTATTGTTATTGTTACTATTTTCATCAATTATCCATCATAACGCATGCATGATTGCTTCTTGAACTATGCATATATTTCCCATCTTATGCGTTGGAAACATAACATTCAGAAACGTATTATTGTGATTGCCTCTATTCAAGTATAACTTTTAAATCAGTGAAAATCCCAATCTATGTTAATTGATGTTTAAAACATGATCTAGCGATGGCCATCCGTCATCACCAAACACAGCCATTCTGCCTGAACACCCATCTGCTTGCTGTCATCGCTTTCATTGGACACTTCTTTACATGTTCTGTTGATATGTTACTGTTCTTGTCTGAATCGATCCAGATCAAGACGTCAATGGCGAGCGAAGGTAACACAAAGAGCTCTGCTGCCCAAGCTGCAGGTAACCAGAAAAATCAGACTCCAAATCCACCTGCCCCAGGTTCTCCATGAAAGAAATCCACTAACCCTCCGATCCCAGAGAAATATCAATGCATTGGCATATTTGGTGTTTGGACAATGTATATTGCAATCCAGCTTTGACTGAGTGCCATTGGTTTGTTGTATTGTAGATTGTAGAAACAGGGGGGCTGTAGTAGGACAGAAAAGATAAACGTGTACAAATACTTTTCGCAAAACTGGAACTATTACAATGCTAACACAACCATTTTTGTTCCGTATTTCATGGTACTGTTCTGTTGCAACCCTGGTATTTTAGAACCTGAAAACTTTGGTGAGGTGTTAATGTTCCTACTCCATTGCAGTGTTTCTGTTGAGAATTTAGGAATCGTGTATACCTACCATCAGATCAACAGTAATTCCACAGTTGATGTTTCTGCGCTGATGTTCTCAGGTTGCTATGGCAGTCCAAGATGCATATTGGTGACATTTGTTTTAAGGATGTCATTGGTAACATTGTGTGCGTGTGCGTGCGTGCGACTTGTCGGTATTATCTTTGTTTCGTTCAGCAGAAATAGCTAAAGGGGAAGAAGCCAAGCATTGCATTGTTGCTTCTGTCTGGAATTCTAGCCTAAGTCAACTAGTCTGTCATTGCCAGCTCCGTATATAGCCGTCGAACAATCCATCATGGATGTTATTTTCAATTGCCTTGATTAAGTGTATTTTGCTATTGACTTAAATCCATTCGCATCCAGATTCTTTCGTCACCTCTTTACTATTTCGTTTAGTATAGGTAATAATAGTCTGTCCTTTCTGTTTACGTATGCCCGGAGAAAATGCCGGATGGCCTTTGGTCACCTGAAGAATACAAGCCTGCAGAATCTGCTCGTGGAATTTCAGGGTTCTCCAATAGCCAAATAGGATACCAGTAATGAGCTTTGCCCTCCGTGTCTCGTCTCATAAATATATCTTTGGAGCATGCGAATGTCTTATCCTTTCTCCTCACTGCAGACTTAACCAAGAGCGCCGTTTATGCAAGTCTTTTAGCTCTACGAGTGGACATATCATGCTTAGCAAGGTGAGCCAGTTCGTCCGTCCCATCCATGGCCCTCTTGTTTTGGTGATGATCTGTACCTCGCTGTTATCTCGACATCACCGTTGTAGACTACATACGTCCCGAAAGACTGGAACGGCTGAGTCACTAGGCAGTGACGTTTCACTGACGCTGCTCGCTCCTCGAAATCATGACCGCCCCCCAATCATTTTGTTCTGAAAGTACGAGGCGCGGCCTCGGCAACCAACCCATCGCGCCGAACAATTGATGCCTCAGCTGAACCTCCGCGCGAACCCCCGACCGCGTCTTCGCCGGCTACATTGACCGCCGGCCTAATCCGGCCGGCCCAGCATCTTTCCCTTCCCACCCCGCGACAAATCTCATGGTTGTGAAAATGCTTGTGACACATGGAATTGCGAGAATCGAGCTGTAGTCTGTTCTGCGCTGGCAAATGGCACGCGCGAACCAGAGCCCGCCCGGCCCGGTGCGCCGTGCCAAATTGCCAACGCCATTACCTCTCACCAAACACGGGCCAGGCCACGCCCACTGACCCACACCGCGCACGCGGCATGCCGATGCACGAAGCTGCATGCAGTCTTCCGATTCGCCCGGAGCGGACACCGAACGAGGAGGCCGGGCCGGTTCCGGTGCGAGGCACCTTTCGCGGCGGTACGCGCCTTGCGCCGGCGCCAACTGTTGCGCCCTGTACCGACCACGTAAGCGTGCGCGGGCCCGTCTGCCACCACAGTACATGCGTACACACGAGGCTACGTACGAGCGATGCGAGCCAGCAATCCAAATCGTCCGGCCGGCTAGTGGGACGTCGCTGTTAGCTACGCTCCACGCTCTACACTACACGTGCGGTTCGTGCGCCCCCCGGGCGCGCGTTTTTCTTGTTGCCGATGATGGTGCTCGACGTGGTCCGTGCGCTGGTCCCTGGACTTTGAAGTTGCGCCACGACTCACTCAAACTTTATGCCCGGCCCGTTAAACTGACGCGAAACATGCCCTGCATGCGCTGCATAGCCTTGAAGCGATGGCTCAGAACTAAAGAAGGTAATAGGTACCCGAAATCCGAGTATTCGATGGGTTTTACCTGATAAGGAGGTGAGCATGGAAAGATATCTTCACCCGCGGGTATACTAATGGGCAAAAATCTCTACCTATCGGATAGAGAGGGTGCGGGTACGGCTGTATACTACCCGTACCCATATATCCGTGAGTAAAATATACCCGACGGCCCATATACATAATACATACCCTTATCAATTTAGCCCACTTATGGCCCATATATATGTGGCCCGTATATATATATTTGAAACGAAGCCGATAGAAATTCGTGGGATATCTTCACTTTATGCCTTATTCATTTTGTGCCTGTCAGTTGTGTGGAATTCATGGGTAAAAAAATCCGTACCTGTCACTTTGTGCTATCGGGTATGGGTTACCCGTCATGTACAAATACCCGCGCGGGTGCGGGTATGGGTAAGTTTCTATACCCGTGTAAGAGTACAGGTATCGTAGCGGGTAGAGTTATATCTGTCGGGTGCGGGTATGGGGTGACTATACCCAGTGGGTATGTACCCGTTGCCATCTCTACTCAGAACTCAATCGGCTATCGTTGTTGTGACCATCTTGTAGGACCGAATATGGTGACTAGAGGGGGCTAAGTAGAAGTCGATAAGATTACAAGATTTTTTCAATTTTTTTCTTGAGGCGCAAGCATGATTCCAAATTATTCACTTCAATAATTATAAGAAGTTATGAAATTCAAAGACTAATCCCCCACACGAAAACATCTAAACAAAATTGTGCAAAATCGGTAGAACCACTACAATAACTTTGGTAGCACCGTTACAATATAACGCTAGTATCACTATAGTATCCACAGTAGCACCACTAAATTTCTACAATTAAATTGGTAGTGCCGTTATAGTAGCCCGGTAGTACTACTTCTACAGTAAACCAGTGTAGCAATAGTAAAATCAGCACTATTTCAAAATAAAAAAAATCAATGAAACTTTTGATTCGTTGGTCTAAATGACTTGAAATTTAGCATGCACATTCGTTAGAATGTCAAAAACATATTTCAATCAACGATCAACAGAATTATTGCCAAAGTTATGATATTTTTCTATTTGAGTGAAGGGAGCACCAAAACCAGGTAAAAGTGAAAAAATCTTAATATGCTCTTGCTCATGAGCCCTAGTTCTAGATGATCTAGATGACCTCGGGTGGGTTCTCACATGTCAGATCAAACTAAATCATAGTACAAATTCAAGTTAAAACTCTCACAACACCAAAACCCCAAAATCACCTCTTCTTGAGCCAAAACCGGGCAAACACAATAGCTTACAAATACAAGTATATAGATAGATATGGTCTGATCTCCAAGACATATTTTTATCACCTACACATTCTTGGCACATAGCAAGATAAAAAAGACATGATGAAACACCAAAAATCAAACCAAACCAAGATTCATCACAAGAGCAAAAGAGCAAAAATACTTGGATGAATTTTGATCTCTCTTGATACTTGGAGATAAATATTTACAACCACTCACTAGCCACTTCACAAGCTTAAGAATGATAAAAAATTCAGCCACAAGAGCCTTTCATATTTCCCACAAAGTTCTCTTCAAAAAAATCTAACTCCTTTCAAGGCTACGCATAAGCTCTACAAAAGCATAACCTAGCTGCCTCTCTTCCTCATATATGGAGGCTCACAAGGAAAACCCTAACTAGCACCTCTAATTGAGTTTCATTCATTTATATTGGCTAACTTGTTAACCTAATATCATATCGAGGTTTTACACTTACACATGCACGCTTCTCAAAACACTCACATCCATTAACCTATTAGTGAATTAATACTTGATCTATTTCATATTTTAAACATATACAAGATTTAAACCACTTAGATCAACATCGCAATTTCATACATCACCACTATTCTAGTATTGGGTAATTTACCAAAATACCCCTCCACTGCCAAGCTTTCTGCTTTCATTGCCACAAAGCATCACCTATGCTTCTCCATCTTCCATGTGGTCCTAAAAACTTACCGTCAAGCCTCTCATGCGTCCAGATCCCATTGAACTATCATCACTTACAAATGACCCAAGTCACTTGGCACACCACACGCTTCTTCTCGCGCATGACACCACCTAGCTTCCTTGACCACTTTGGACCTCAGCTCCTCCTTGAGTTTAGTCCCGATCCAACTTGCCGTTGTCTGTCATCTCCTCCACCGGTAGCTTCCACTCCGGCTACTCGTCATCTTGGCTTGCAACCACCCCGCAAGCCTCGGCCATCTTAGGTAGCTCATTGATCGTCTTGACCTTGGCTTCTCCTAAGCGTAGTCCCAATCCCTTGACTGTTTTGGACCTAAGCTCCCGTTGCTTAGTCCCAGTCCTGTCCAACTCACCAAAATGTAGCTTTGGAGTCCTACAACCAATAGAAACAAGTAAACAGTCATGTAGCACCGCACAATATAGAAAGTTATCAATTAACACAATTAATCTATATAATGCATCATGTAAAATGTATACAATCAAACCACTGATTTTAAACCTAGGACCTAACATTAAACTCATGTGTATAGAAGCAACGACATCATGCCGTGCCCACACAACTGCAACCAACTCAACACAAACCAACTGGGCCAGTCAAACCGCTTGCACCATGACCAGTATGACTGCCAACCAAAGGCCCGTCATACCTTCTGACGCAAGTCATACATTCAGTACAACACCAGTAGTACTACCTTGGTACTACCGCAGTACCAAACTCGGTATGACCGCTTGAGCTCACCCCAAAACAAGTTCACTGAAAAAAGCTATCGCCAACTAGAATTTGATCGTACTGCAATCTTGGTCCAACCGCCATTCAAGTCCAGTACTACCGCACCCGACCAGTTAGATCAAGGCTCCCATGCCGATCTGACCACCGCTCCACCACCGGTCAAACTGCTCTTGGCCAGTATGATCATAGTCCCAATGCCAGTCATACCGTCTGTAACAGAAGTAATTGAAAATTTTGTAAATTCTCAACCAAACTCAAACTCCACAAAATATTTGAACAAAAAGTCAATTACTTATCGCAAACATGGGGTAACCTCCATATGGTCTTACAAATCTCCTCTCAGAAGTTGGCATTAATCGCTCGTTTGTCCTAGCAAAGAATTCATTGGAGAACAGAATGGAGAAATAAGTGTCACCTTTAGAACAAGAGGAGATCAATTGATCGGATGAGTTGAGTGCTCAACCAGCTTAGTAGCTATAAGTAATGTTTTGAACCCTAGCTTATTGTTGTTGTTAGATTTTGGCAGGCAAAATAGTAAACAAAAGTATTTTGGCAGTTAATATGATTTAAGGAAAGATCGAGATTTGCCAAAAATCATAATCAAGCATCGGCCATGCTAAAAAGTCTCCAAAAGATGCCAACTAAGAAAAGATAAGATGTGAATATGGAAATCATCAACAAGAGATTAGAAACAAGAAGATTTGTGCGTGGACGTGAACTCTATCCAAGGAAATATTAAGCTACCACGAAGATGGAGATTTGAAGCATACTTTCTAAGATTGAAAAGGTTGTTTAGGATATAAATACCCTATACCAGTTGACGGAAAAACATGCATACACATCAACCTTTACTACCTTTTTGCATATACTTTTCTTGTACCTTAGGAGTAGGCTGTAGTTAGTAGAATCTTACTTTAGTAATTTGATTTCGATTAATGTTGTTTCGTATCAACGTGTTGATCAATCTGTGAGTTACACCTATCCCTTGTTTTGAGAATTTGTTCCTGTTCATTATTACTTTGCATCAATGTTTCATCTAGGATTGACTTTTGTTCACGTTTACCTATCATCTACTTTGTTGATTTTCTGAAAAATCAACTGACATATTGCATACGCTACTAGAGAGCACTCTCCATAGGGACACCGTGCTGTTGTTAGATTTTTTTAGCAGCAACACACTCTTGGTATACCCAATGAGACACAAATTGTCTAACCAAGATTAAGATGCCACCAAAGCCCAATGAAGATTCATAGGCTCTTAAGAAGCCGTTAGGTAATTTCAATGTCACTGAAAATTTTTTGATTCTTTCATAGGTTAGAGAACTTTCTGAGAAAGTGCAAGCCAGGTTTACTCAGAAGATGGAGGACTCAACGAGAAGATTATGGCGTTGTTTTCTTAAGAAGAGTTATGGTCAAATCATTCCTAGTGGGGAAGTTCTTATTGCAGAGGATCTCATGTTGACCATCTTCCTAACAATTCCATCGACTTTGCAGAATCTGCTAATTCTAGTATTGACTTTGATGAGTTCACTAAGCATATATCAAGTTACCCAAGGCGAGCTTAGTTAAGCATATATCAATGCTCAAGCAAGGTTGAATTCTAGAGTTGATGTTGTTGAGCAACAAATGGTTGGCAATGGTACTTAGCTGAGTCTTATTGAGGGACAATATTTTCCTCTTGTTTATGAGCGTCGTGGTCGTGGTAGTCATGGTGGTTCCCCCTCTGGTGCTCCTCCTCCTCCTCCTCATGATTACTCCACCGAGTGGTTTGGTCCTTATCATCCTTTTGACTACTAGATGGTTTGACCCTCTCTTTTTGGTTCTTGACTTGATGCCAAATGAGGAGAAGAAAGAAAGATGAAGAAGGTGATATATATATATATATATATATATATATATATATATATATATATATATATATATATATATATATATATATATATATATATATGTTTTCTAGCTAGGTCAATATATCTTGTAATGTGAGGATAAGCTTTTATTTATTTTTCTATTATTTGTGTTGTCAGCTTATTGAATCTCCTTCTTCTAGCTATGTGCTGGCTTGTGGACTTGGATGTATTTTAGACCATTTGGATCTTATGTATGTTCTATGTGGACTTTGTGTGTTTTTGTTGTAATATTTATCCAAACTATATTCTCTTGTGTTTTGTGGATCATTTTTGTGTAAATGCATGCATGTGTATATTTTTATTGAATATATTGTTGTTGACATATTTCCATGGATCCAAAATATAGAGAAAACTCTACCAAAATTTCTAAACATCTACGTATATGTGCATGTATTTCTTTCAAATTCTAATGCACATACTGAGGGGGAGCTTTTATCTATACCTTGTGGTCTTGATAGCAACTAATTCATATACTCCTTTGATTCCACTCAAATGAGTTAATTGCTACCAAAATTTATCTTAGAGTATACAATTATCGAGTACATGCTGTATACTAAAAAATTAATCTTTTATCTCATTATTTGTTGAGGGTTTTTATCAATTACCAAAAAAGAAAAGGTTGAAGAATTTAGACCCACCATTATAAGTTAATGGTATATTTTGGTAATTAATGACAATCATATTGTGGAACTAAAATTTTCATTGAGTTGGATAAATAGACTATGTCCTATGGTGATAGATGACTTGAGATGGATCCATGTGTTGATTATCATCAAGTCATGTGTTGATGCTTAAAGTCAAGAATCTGGACTTGAAGTGATGATATTCATCATCGAACTTCAAGAGGATGTGCAAGATAAAGGTATAACTAGTATAAGCTAAAGATATATTTCTTAATCATTTTACATGTCATGGTGTTTAGTGAAAGATCGGGTTGCTAGTGTAGGTTGCCGTACTATTAAAAGGGGTCTTAACTAATAGTTTGAGTGTGTCATGTGTTGATAGCTTTTTTTGTTTGCTCTATCTCTCTGTGGTATAGTGCTAGTATTTATGAATGTGTTTTACAAACAGTTGAGACTCATGCATGATTCTTGTCATATGTGACTTATGTTTGCAAATGCGTTTTGCAAATGGCTTGAGTCCATGTCCCCCCTCCTTGTAACTTGATTCCAAAAGTTGGCGAATATTTTTTGCAACTTGTTGGGGGATCATGTGTTAGCTTTTGTTTTGCATGGTACTAAAATTTATGAACATGTTTTGCGAATTGTTGAGTATATTCAAATCTAGCAAAGATGCTTTCTCCACTTGAGCAATCTGACCGGCCATGTGCTAGCAGTTTGACCGACAAGAGAGATTTGATGCAAGTTGGTCAGTGGTCTGATTGGCACTCTCGCAACAATCTGACCGACCATGTGTTGGCGGTCAGATCAATCCAAACTAATTTTCTGGAAACTAAGTCCAACGGCTAGTTTCTTAGTGTATGGTATAAATACTCCCTCACGGCCTGTTAGGCATGGTTGTCGGTGCGTTGTTCTTCATTTGTAAGCTAAGAGCAATCCCTCTCATGTCTTATGTGTGTATGTTGTACTTAGTGAGCTTGGAGAGGAAAACTTTTGTGAATGTGTTGCATTTGGTGGTAGATTTCGTATCTATTAAACTTTGGCACTTGATTCATTCAAGTGAGTGTCTTCGACTTGTTACTCTAGACAGCTTAGAGGAGTTGTGCAGGTGATCTTCTTAAGAAGCTTGTGAAAACGCCTAGTGTGTTATGGGCAATGTAGTGTTCACCATCTATGAAGTGAAGAAAAAGTAACCCTAGTGCAATTGAGATACTTAGCTTAATTTGTTGAGTCAGTCCAATTCATTTGGACTTACCTCAATGTGGATTAGGGAAAATCTGCAAATTTTTTAACATCACAGTAAAACATCATACATAAACTGTGGTTTGCTTTCTTGTGCTCAGTTACATTCTTGCAATTTACATTGTTAGAATTAAATTGATTACTTGTCATCTTGCAAATCATGACCTAGTTGTAGTTTGTTGGTGCACTTAGTGAAACTAGATGATTTTGGCCTTAATTAAGTAAAATCGATTTGATTTACTCTGTTACATCTAAAACTCAATTTTAGCTAAAGAGAATTTTAAAAGAGTATATTCACCCTCCTCTAGTTGGTCTCCTCAACCTTACATTGGCTATAGAATCTATGTGCCTCTTTATTGCCTCAAGAGCTTCCAAGGCCTTTTGTGTTTCAAAGAGAAAGAAGCGGTTGAGAGCCAAGTCCCTTTCCCTAATCACGGAGAGTAGCTTCCATCGATGGTAAATGATTAGATTTAGTTGGCGACTGCATCAATAATCGCCTGGGGAAGTAGAGTAGGGTGCGAGTGGATGATCTTCTCCAGACGGTGGTTATCAGTTGTCTATGTGTGGTAATGGCTGAACAGCTCAGTGTGGATGGATGAAAGAATGGAGAGGATGATTGTTGAACGAAGGGGCACTATTGTTGAAGAAGTTCTTGCACAAAAGACAAGCGACAAGTTTGGTCAGAAGGGCTTGCAGTTGATGGAATAAGAAATTAAGACATTTTTCACTGCTTATAAAACTGTGTAACCATGTGAAAGATTAAGGGAATAGAACATGCGGGAGTGCGTTTCTGTGACAAGAGATTGTGTATTGAAGTTTGGGGAAGTTTGACCAATATAAAGTCATTGTGTCCTGAAGTTCAAGAATGGTTATTGTCCGCTAAGCTATTACTAGTTTGAGAAGTTGACTACCAATTGCAGTTCCGATCTTGGTTTCATAGCCTCCAAGTATAGCGATAGTTGATCTGGTAATATCATTGGCTTCTGGGTTGTAAAGATCCATGAGAAAATCTTCTAGCTCTACTTGGAAATTGGACAATGACTTTGAAATACCTTTTCAATACCCGAATTTGGTCCGCATTTTAAGATGTCTCTATTAAGTCAATGCTACTCATAATCCTTGATAAATTCTTGATCACAGAAGCCGATGTTACAGTAGATATGAAGCTTTATAACAAGATGTGGTATGCTATGGATAAGATATATCGGCCTGAGAAACAAGAATTGAAGGATGCAGATATGTTTTTGGTTTGACCAATATTTTGGAAAATACAAGATTAAGCTGATTAAAAAATTGGCTATGATTAAGGACACTTGATATTTTTTGTAAAGGTTTCACCTCCACAAAAAAAATTGGGGGCATGTGTAGGCAAAATAGTCAGTAAAAGTATTTTTGGCAGTTGATATGATTTTGAAAGAAGATTATGATTTGCCAAAAATCAGAATCAAGTATCAACCACATTAAGAAGCTTCCAGAAGATGCCGAATAAGGAAAGGTAGATGTGAATGAGAAAATCGTCAATAGGACATTGGAAACGAAAATATTTGAAGGCAGACAGAGACTCTATTAAAAAAAAGGTTGAGCCTATATGAAGAGGGAGACTTTAAACACAATCTAAGATTGAGTCGATTGTTTTAGGATATACCCTGTATCGGTTGACAGAAAAACACGCATACGTCAACCTTTACTACCTTTTTGTATTTATTTTTTCTTCACCTTAGGAGTAGGCCTTAACTACTAGAATCTTACTTTCATAATTCGACTTTGATCAATATTGCTTCATATCGACGTGTTGATCAATCTGTGAGTTACACCTATCCCCTATTCGAGATTTTGTTCTAGTTCGTTATTACTTCGCATCGATATGTCATCTAGGATCGATTTTTGTTCAGATTTACCTATCATCAACTTTGTCGATTTGCTGAAAAATTAGTTGGCACTTTATATACACTACTAGAGAGCACTCTTCATAGAGACACGGTGCTGCTGTGAAGAATTTTCTAACGGCAACACTTATTATTCCAACTGATATGCTGTTCTGATCGAACTTGGGGTTGTATAAATTTTGTGTGAGTAGGCGTCTTTTCTGAAGGCCGATACCAATTTCCTCTACCACGAGGCTAACAGAGAGCAATGTCCTAGCTATTGGACGGGCTCCGCAAATTCATTTGCTCGTTGTCAGTTTGTAGTTGCTGGTTGTCAGTACTGAGTCACATGAACCTACGCCTCGCGAGCTCTTGATGTGAGGGATTAACGGATTTTATTAAATGTTCCATCCCTCTCATTAAGGATCGCAATTAGACGTACTCCGCTATCGATATCTAGCAAGAAACCATGGAACATGTAGACAACAATTTATATTGAGTTGTCGATTCGGTCTGATCCTACATTGAACTTGGAACATAATTAAGATAGATGCTTCCAGATTACCTGGCCCCATTGTCTGTTGCCTTTAGACTTTAGCTCATACATGTTTAGCAGTACTATTCAGTACGTGAAGCTAATTGTACGAAGATAGCTACCTTCTCAGAATGTGTTTTCCACTGCATGCATTTTCGCTTACATGCTACAACTAGGTTATAGAAAAGCTTTGCAGTTCTTCTCATACTCCAAAAGATTCTGTTCACTCCCCCTGGAAAATGGAAACCAACCAGCCCCTGGATTTATTATTTACAGTGGTTACCTAAGACATGTGAAACATAGTTATTTATTTGCAGCTTATTTTCTCGATATATATTAGCTAAGCCAGTTTGTACATTTCTGATTTCTCGTGCTGGTTCGGCCTGTCTGCATCTGCATGTCCCTCACTGTCGCAGCATGATGAAGCGTCAACTGCTTTCAGAGGAAAGAAAAGCAAGCGCATCAATTGCGTGCAGATGGTACGTTCCCAGCCTTGATTGCACATAAGTGGGTACTTAGAGCATATACAATAATTTATTTTTAAAATTATTTTTAAGACTTATATCTTACCTAAAGACAGTACTAGAGACAATCTTTTCAATAGTAAATTATTTCTCTAAATATTTTATATTATTTTCACCACAACTTCCTATCTCACACTTTCTCACTATTTACGTTGTTTTGTGAGCTCAAGTTAACTCTTACATAAGAGACAACATATTATCTTTCCTCACTCACTTTCTTCTCTATATAAGATTTTACTTATTTAATATAATTAAGAGATAACTAAGATGTTATTATTAGAGATGTCCTTATGTGGATGTACTAACGCATTTAAGCAATCCAATGAGGGGAATAGGCTTGCTCGACCATTTTGCTGCCGGCATGTGGCCGGTAACCACAACATGTCCCTCTTTGCGAGTGAAACTCTATGTCCCTAGCAAATGTTGTTTGCTGGGCAAGAGGTCCTATTTTAAAGTAATGTGATTTTTGATTAAAATGATATCGCAATGATTATTAGTTTTTTTCTGATGTATTCAACTAAAAAAACCATTTATAACTTAATGAATAATGCAAATAAAAAAGAAAAAAAAGAGAAAAAAATTATATTTAAAAGCCAACGTGTTTCAAACAAAGCCAAAAACCATCTTTGTTTGAAACGAAACCTTAATCGAGTTGGCCATTCGCCGAGTCACTCGAGATGGATGCATCTGCCGTCCTGATTCCCATTGATGTTTCAAGTAATCAGATCCAATTTGGGCAAATTACATGTACGGAATACCGAGCTCCGGTCAAAAATTTATTAGGATAATAGATGATTTGCCCTAAACTTAAGGTGCAATTAATAATTCATCCTATGATATTTCACTGATATGTGGGTCCTAAGTCTATATGTTAGTGACACATTAAAAGCAAATATCAATTGCATATCAATTTATGGGGCAAATGATCAAATGCCCCAAATTTATTAGATTGACTTAGCCGATCTAGATGTGAGTGTTGGGAAATCTAGGTCTGAGCTTACAAGTCTGGCTCATTGGTGGACACTCTTCACTTAGTCCATAAATAGGAGTCCCAATTATTGTAAGATTGTACGTGAACAGAGAATGTAATAAAGAAATGAGTTTCCCTCTCACTTTGTGTATTCAATTTACTATTTGCACTATTTTATATTTGATCCATCTCTTTGCATAGGAGGAATCGATTGTACTCGACTCGTTAACAATGGCTCATCAACACGTTATTAGCATGAATTGCTCCGGTGGATTGTAAGGTAATCATTTGCAGATTAAATATCTAGATCGCTTTAAATTTAGCAAATTTTGTTTTCTAAATTATTTTCTATGGTACAAATCTGCTCTAATCTACTGCGAGCAGACTCGAAGTTGCCGGCCAAGCCGATTGGTAGATTTGCAGAAAGAGTAGATGTTGATTGCACTATAGATTAAAAAAAGAAAAAGAAAAACAACGTTCAGACCGCACCGCCCGCACGCACGGCCACCTGCATGGTTGCTACCACAGCTCACCAGGTGCAGTCGCCGGCCCCGCACAGCTACCCACCTGAACCGTCGGCCACTCGCACGAGGCCATGTTGCAACGCGCGCTACACGCGCCTTGGCAGCTACCACGCCGCGCTGTTCGCACACAGCCGCGCTGTCGGCTACCTGCATGTGGTCGTGCCACCACCGCGTGCTACAGACACCCTCACGTAGGCTCGGCCGCCCGGCACCGCAAGGTCGCCATAGTTGCCGCCTCCCATGGAGAGCCACCGCCATTCCGCCCCCTATGTGTCGTCACTGGCTCGGAGTCGCACTGCGTCGCCCCTGCACGGGCTTCCCTTCGACGCCGCCCCACACGAGCTCTACGCCGTGCCCCTACATGGGCCCCACGCTGCGTCATACCGCCTGAGCCACCGGCTCCTAGCCGATTGTCGTCGCTCACCGCGTCTCAGTCGTCGACACCCGACCACCCACCGTGTCACGATTGCCAGCCTTTCCCCACATGCGCCGTCATGAAGTGAATAGGGGTAGGGGAAAACCCTATCCTTCCCTCTTGAATCGGCTATGAGAAATTTGGACCGTGCGATCAGTCATAGGATGTTCGGACCAGTCCGATCGACCATAAGAAGTGTGGATCATCTGTAGGATCGTAAGAGCCTTCTCACCCCAAAAGCTAGTGAATAAGGTGAGAAACTTTTTCACTTTTAAGTTAGTTCCCTTACCCTTTCATAACTAATATGGGACTATTCCAACAGTCTCTCTCTTCACACATTGATGTCCCTCAGCCATTCACCGAAGTGTGAACCGTCTATAGGATCGTAAGGGCCTTCTTACCTTAAAAGCTAGCCAATAAGGTGAGGAACTTCTCCACTTTTAAGTTAGGTCTCTTACCCTTTCACAACCAATGTGAGACTATTTCAACAGTCTCCCCCTTCACACATTGGTATCCCTAAGCCGTTCACCACCCCTTTACCGTACACCGATGATTCCTTAGAGTCCCTTCACCGTACACCGACGGTCCCTCAGGGTCACAGTCCATGAGGCATTCACACACTAATGTCCATTGGGCCAGAGATGTTAGAACCGACCTATGATACCACTTGACTGCAATTGACAAAAACTTTCACAAATGCAAAATCCAAAGCAGTCCAAATATCAATTATTTATTATTACCTTATTCACGACTATCCACATGGTCTAACACTGTCCGATCGGCCATGAGACGTTTAGACCTGTCCAATCGACCATAGAAAATATAGACCGTCCGATTGGCCATAGGACGTCCGGACGAGTTTGATTGGCCATAGGAAGTATGGACGTCCAATCAGCCATGGACCATCCGATCGGTCAAAGGACATTCGTACCAGTCCGATCGACTATAGAAAATATGGATCGTCCAATCAACCATGGACTATTCAATTGGCCATAGAATGTTTGGACCAGTCTGATCGGCCGTAGGAAGTATGGATCATCAATCGGCTATGGGATGTTCGGACCAGTCCGATCGACCGAGGGAAGTTCGGATCGTTTGATTAGCCAAGAGAAGTTCGGACTATCCGATCGGCCGGGGGTGGGGGCGCCCAGATTTTTTAAAAAGGCCCTCAAAAAATCAAACAATTACATAAATAATTTTCTCAGAATTGAAAATTAGCAGAGAAGTATTCGAAAATTGCAGAATACATTGAAAATACATATTATAGCATAAAAAGGCCTCGAGAATTCAAATTTTGAGTTATTTTTGCATCTGAAGTTGTTTAACACTATTGTTATTATTTTCTATACTTTTCTGTATTTACTTACTATTTTCATTAGTCATAATTATTTAAATTACTTTAATCACTAAAATTAATAGTAAAATTATAGAAAATGCATAGAAAATTCTTAAATATCACGAGAATATTTCATGCATATTAACCTGCAGTATATTTATATATTACTTTTATGCACATGTGGATGACAGGCATCACAAACTGGGAGTTCGACTAGCTGGCCCAGTATGGCCAAAACTCTTTGATTTGGGTTTCTGATGTCGAGATCATATTTGTAACCAAGAAGCTCCACGCTACCATTGAGATTAGTGCACCGCAGAATGCCAAACTCACATATGAGGAAAATAATCAGTCACTTCACTTCCTCAGGCACCACCACTGTCCCACTCTAAAAAATGAGTACATGACAGAGAAGAGTGCGCTAGCATTATGGACTGCACTCAAGAAGTAGTTTGAGAAGTTAAAGTACACAATTCTTCCATAGGCAGAGCAAGAATGGATTCGACTCAGATTTGCTGATTTCAAGATAGTTGGAGAGTACAACTCTGCTCTGCATAGAATTTATACTAATCTTCAACTTTGTGGTAGGCAGATCACAGATGAGTAGAAGATTGAGAAGACCATGTTCACCTTCCACCATAGTGTAGTGCAGTCTGGATGCAACTATCATCAATACGACTACAAGGAATATGCTGAATTGATCGATATCATGCAGGTTGCAGAGGCTCAAGATAAAATTCTCCGCAAGAACTTTGTTGCACAGTCACCTGGGAGCTCCACTGGCTGTGAGGCCAACACTGGAAGCTACAAGGTGCGAAAGCCTATAATGAATAAAAAGGAAAGGAATGGCAAAGCCATAGCCCAGAAAAGCACGTCAAATGCTCCACCAGAAAACAAGACTGGCAAACCAAAGCGCGACAATAAGTTCTATGGTCATCAAGATCAAACTTGCTACAAGTGTGGCAAGTGAGGACACTAGTCGTAGATCTGTAAAGAGCTGCAATATGTCGTCGATGCCTTTCAGACCAAATAGAAGAATGGTGGCAAAGGGCCGCATGAAACCTACTTTGCTTTCGTCGAGGTGGAGAATTCTGAGCAGCAGCCTGCACCAATGGAAGTGGATTCCACTCCTGCAGCCACACCCCTCTTAACATTACAGCCGTCACCAAGATTTCTCAAGAAGAACATCTCACCCCCTGAGACGATAGCAACCGAAGTATCAGATTTCTTAGTAGATTCAGTCTAATGCGCAGAATGCATCTATACTCTAATTGTCACGCGTCACATGTGTGAAAGAAATAAGTTGACTTGCAATAATGAAACTCAAACAATTCATTTTCGTGATAGTTGGATGATATTAATTCATTCATTTATTCAGTCAATAATAGTATGATATGTTCTGATATTTGAAATATTTTATTTTATGTGTTAATTGTCTCCTGCCACATATTAATAAAGTACTCTATATCAGAACACGTGTGGTGCCCATGGAGGAAGTGTGCTTAGCTAACAGCGGCACAACGAATACCATCTTAAGAAAGATAAAATTCTTTCAGTTGATTAGCAAAAATGTTGGCAGCCTTAAAACATTCGTCGATAGTGATGTTTGTATAATAGGCTCAGAAAAAGCTACAATTATACTCCCGATAGACACAATTTTGGTAATTAGAAAAACCTTGTTGTACCCGAAATCGACTAAAACTCTCCTAAATTTCAAAAGCATTCGCACTAACGGTTTTCACGATGAAAGTGAAGAAGAGTATGGTAAAGAATACCTGCTCATTACAAAGCGTAAAGCAAGTAGAAAAAGGGTATTAGAAAGACTTCTTTCATTTGAATTTGGGATACACTACACTAATATTAAGACACCCGCAGCCTATACTACCCTAAAAACTATATTTAGAAGCTCTGAACTTTTCTGTCTCTAACATGATACATTAAGCCACCCAGGTCTTAAGATGATGAGAAATATAATTAACAGTTCACAGAGACATAATATCAATGTAAAGAATATCCTAAATCAAAAAAATTTTATGTGTCCTACATGTTCCATCGAAAAATTAATTACTAGACCTTCTGCTCTAAAAGTGGAGGATGAATCCCTGCATTCTTAGAACGCATCTAAGAAGATATTTGCGGTCCTATACAACCTCTGCACCATTTAATTATTTTATGGTGCTCATCGACTCATCGATGGTTTCTCAAACGATTGCACATATGTTTTATTATATATGAGAAATCATGTTTTTGCAAAACTTATCTTACAGGTAATTCAAATTAGAAATAATTTTCCTGATTATCATATAAAATACATTAGAATGGACAACACCAGAGAATTTATTTTAAAAGCATTTGATGATTATTGTATAGTAATGGAAATTAAAGTTGAGCATTCCGTCCCGCATATCCACATCTAGAATGGACTAGTAGACACATTAATTAAAAGGATTAAATTTATAGCCTGACTACATGTTGGGGATACGTAGTCCTACATACAGCAACTCTCATCAACTTTAGAATGTTGGCATATAACATCCGTTCACATATGCAACTAGCGCAAGGATCACTACCAAAAAATCTCTTATCTCCACAGGTTTGGGTGCAAAGTTCATGTACCTATAATTCCACCATAATGTATAGCATCCATAATCAGGTATTTGGACCCGATTACGGGAGATTTGCATACCGCCTATTTTGCTAATAGCATATTTCATGAGTATAGTTTCCCGACATTACGGGGAGGAAATCAACCCCTTAATACAAAATATCAAAAAATTACATGGCAAGCTATGGAAATCCATGCATATGACCCGAGCACTAGTGAAGCAAATAGAGGTCCAGAAGATCATTGATTTGCATGCATTACCAAATTAACTGCCTGACCATTTTAGTGACTTAAAAGTGTGACCAAGTTACATGTGCCTGCACACAATGCACCAGAGAGGGTTGAAATACCAAAGAAAGTAGAAGGTATCCCTAATCCCGTCCAGAGGTTTCAGAATAAAAGGACGAGAACTCCGGCCCCTTAAATCCCAAGTAGCTAGTGACGCCTAGTGAAAAAGAATAAGAAGGACTTGACACGGCAATCACTGAAGTTCCCCAGAACCAACAGGGGAGCCAGTTGAGATCTGGCACTAATATAGCACCTTCAGAAAAGGGTATATTGGATCTGAATATTCCTATGGAGGGAGAAACCAGCATAAATATGTGCACACACATCGGAGCTGAAAAACTAAAAGGAATTGCACCCACAACTAGAAAGAGCGGTGAGCAAGTAAAAGAACAACAAGAATCATCCTATGATGAAATAGTTATAAACTTTGTGTACACAAGAGAATCCATGAATAGAACAACAACCAATGTTGATATTTGTTTTATAAAAAAATTTACCATAATCGTCAATCTTAATCCAGAGCTTGCATCACTCACTGAATATAAGAAAAGGTCAAATTAGGAGAATTAGAAAAAGACAATAGAAACTGTATTATTATCTCTGAATAAAAGAGAAGTGTTTAGGCCTATAAGCCTACGCCTCCTCATGTGCACCATATAAGGTATAAGTGGGTATTTGTTCCAAAGATAAATAAGAAAAATAAAATTATAAGATATAAAGTAAGCCTTGTTGTATAAGATTTCACTGAACATGCAGGAGTTGATTATAAAGAAACCTATTTCCCGGTCATGGGTAGTATTACCTTTAGATATTTAATCTCGATAGCAGTAAATCTAAATTTAGAAATAAAATTAATGGATGTGGTAATCTCAATAGCAGTAAATCTAAATTTAGAAATAAAATTGATGGATGTGGTAACGGCATATCTTTATGAAAACTTAGATTCAGACATTTATATGAAGATACCTAAAGATATCTCTATCCTGAACCAAGATAGAGAAAATAGAAACCTATGCAGTTAAAACTCAGGAAATCATTGTACGGACTTAAGCAATCAGGCAAGATATGGTATAATCGTTTAAGCGACTTTCTATGTAAGAAAAGCTACACGAACAATGAGGATTATTCCTGTGTATTTATACGATGATCTTAGAATGGGTTTTTATATAATCTCAGTGTATATAAATGATTTAAATATTATCAGAACCCTAGAAGATATAAAAGAAGCAAGCTCTTACCTAGAATTAGAGTTTGAAATTAAAGATTTGGGTTAAACCAAATAATGCTTAAGCTTGCAGCTTGAGCATGTCCCAGAAGGAATATTAGTACATCAGTTGGCCTACACTCAGAAGATGTTAGAAAGGTTTGGCTTTGAAAAAGCATACCCTTGAAAAGTACCAATGGTCGGGAGATATTTACAGCAAGACAAGGATCCGTACAGAGTTAGAGAAGAGGGGAAGAAAGTTTTGGGACCGAAATTCTCATACTTAAGTGCAATAGAAACATTTATGTATTTAGCAAACGGCACTAGACCAGATATCATATTTACTGTAAATCTATTGGCAAGGTATAGTGCAAAACCTAGTAAAAGGTATTGGTAGAGAATAAAGAGCATCTTCCAATACCTTCAAGGAACCAAAGAACTTAGACTATTCTACAGAAAGAATCAAGATTTAAATATAGCTAGCTATGCAGATGCCGAATACTTGTCAGACCCACATATTATCAGATCACAAATAGGCTATGTATTCCTGTGTGGTGGGACTAACATTTTATAGAAATTGTCTAAGCAAAGTCTTGTATCGACTTCGATCAATCACTCGAAAATCATAGTACTGTACGAAGCCGCACAAAAATACGCTTGGCTTGACAGATGATTCACCATATCCAGCATGTATTCATGTGGACTGAATATTGTGCGAGCCCCCACAATTATCTATGAAGATAATGCAGCTTGTGTTACACATGTACAAACGAGTTACGTGAAGAGTCATCTCATAAAACATATCAACCCAAGTTTTTCTGTACTCATGAATAGCAAAAGATTGACAAAATTAAGGTACTGTATACGAAGTTGTGTGAACATTTTACAGATTTATTAACTAAATCGCTTTCAGCTTCTAATTTTGAAAGATGTGTATGTGAAATTGGAATGATGAGACTTAGAGAAGTGCAGAATTTAGGGGGAGATTCTTCTCGAGTTCACTATTAAACTTGATTATGAAAATCGAGCACCTAAAGAATAAATCCTATAGATTAAATGAAATTGGGTGGATTGTAGTCATTTTTCTTTGACGAGTTTTTCTGAAGTTTCTCGGCTAAGGATTTTAATGAAGCAATTCGTGCAACATAACATAACATGTATTATGTACTCTTTCTTCAAATTTTTTCACTGGATTTTTATAAATTTTTGATGAGTGCCCAAAGGGAAGTATTAGGAAATCTGGACCTGTGACTTCAAACTTGGCTCATTGGTAGACATCCTATACTTAGTCTATAAATAGAGATTTTAATTATTGTAAGGTTGTACATAAACAGATAAAGCAATAAAAAAGGAATTTCTCTCTTATCTCTTTGTATTTAATTTATTATTTGTACTATTATATATTTGATTCATATTTTTTATATAAAAGAAATCGATTGAACTAGATTGTTAGCGACGGTTTCTCAACAGTGAGGGCTGTGGAGGAGGCGCTGTCCGACGGTTAGTATCGGACAAAACCGAACGGTGCGCGCGTGCTCAACTGCCAGAAATTAAATTGGTTTACGCCGTGTCACCATGCGGTGTTGCCGGTTTCAGCACCTTGTTTTTCTGATGAAAGGTTGTTTTGGTGTTGTCGCTACGTACCGCCTCCTTTGCAATGTTGCTTCCTTTCCAATCGCGTACAATGCTGCAGTGTCTCTCGTTGTTCCATACCCTACCTCAAGACTTAGATGACCCAGACGCACGAGTTCATGTGCAGGAACAGTCCCGGACAAGGGCGCCAGAATTCTCTCACAGGGTGGCTCAGTTATTGCTGCCATTTCTTTATCAGGTTTCATGCCTGATGGTGTATAGGGTACCTAAACGGCTAAACACCTCTTTCAGTAATGAAATCGAGGGGGCACAGGAACAGTAGCAACAGCACTCTACTGGAGATCTGTCACTGTTCCATTAGTCGCTACCTGCCTTCCTCCCAGGAACATACCATGTGGGCAAATGAATGGCAGTT
Organism: Melocanna baccifera; assembly: GCA_036346265.1. NCBI lineage: Eukaryota > Viridiplantae > Streptophyta > Magnoliopsida > Poales > Poaceae > Melocanna > Melocanna baccifera. Next base: position 39,446,658 of record CM070677.1, read on the forward strand.
TGGTAATGCAAGTTCTTAACCGATTACAAGCCCTTTTTTAAGATTTACCGATTGCAAGTCCCAGAACGAAAATAAAGCAGTACGACCCATCAAAGAAAACACAGCAACTGTTGCGAATAGGAGATTACCGGCCGTGGCATCGTGTTACCTCTGCATGTCTGCCTGTGTCTTGACTCTTCAATACGCAATTCATATCGAATCCAAAACCGCTCGTTTTTAACCAAGTACACAGTAATTACTTCAGCTTGTGCTGGATAATACTATGTAGTCCGTATATAGTTCTATTATGGCATTAATTAGCCAACTAGCAGCCGGTCCTTGTTACCATCGGCTTGCTTAGAAACTTAAGACCTGTTTGTTTTAACTTCTAGCAGCTGCAGCTACTTCTAGAATCTGCAGCTCTCTCAAACAGTTCAGATTTTCATTCAGATTCTAAGTAGCCAGAAGCTACAGAATCCAGAAAATAAACTAGTAGTCAGAAGCTGAGGTTATCTAGCTTCTCTAGATTTTGACTAGTTAGATACTTATCAGCTACTTCTCAAAATCTATAGCTGAAACAAATAGATCCTCACCCTGATCGGCAGATATGGATGGATGGATGGATGGAGAGCGAGCGATGTATCGTATGGTGCAATCCAATTCGTCACCGAATAGGGTCATATCAGGAAAGCCTTGTCCAGGCAGTCCAGTACCAAACAACACGATGCGACGCCATAGGGTGATAAGAATTCCAACCCTGACAGGTCGCCATCACGAGGGGGAGAGAGTAGGTTTTCACCCGCTGTCTAATGCGCCATCACGGCGATCGTTTCTTTCGTTGTCGATGCTCCTCTCCCTGCGTACTGCAATGCTTGTCTTCTTGTGCCATGCTTGCAGGCTGGTGATTAAACTATGACGTGGTTTACTTCTTGTTTATGCTAATTATAGGGTGTTGCGTAATTTCAATTATTTTTCTTTCATGGCAATATGCTACATTGCTAACTTGTCGCAATATCGTAAGAGTTCTACTCATTGTCCTTTGCACAGCTGCTACCTGCCATGGATAAAATAGCAAGAAGCCATAACCGTTTGCAGCTCTGATGGGAATATTGACTGAAAACAGAGTAAAAAAAAATTAAAGAAAGATGTACAAGGTGACAAAACTATGGGTGGAGCATATATGTAAATGACACATGCACTAGCTAGGGAGTTCGCCAATCAAATCTTGATAAAACAAACAGATATTAAATAAATAAAGAAGAGAGAAGTTAGTTGCCCTGAACTAGAAAATTCACAAGAGATTTTCTCCGTAGTTAATACTATGCCCCTCTTAACCCATGCTTAGATTGGTTAGCTACGTTGAGCTTACACCAAGACTTATCATCAAGATCGATTAGAAAGACACCTAATCTAAGGCCTTGTTTGAAAGTCTAAAATCCTTGGCCTATCTTCGTGAATGGGTCAGGATTTTAAATTAAAATCCCGATATATCCACAGAGATAAGCCAACATTCTAGACTGCCAAACAAGGTACAAGGCATGTTTAGGGACGGCATAAGTTGGCACTGTGCTTGGTAGTGCTAATTCAAGCAAACTTGCAGCACATGAAGGAAAAAGGAAAGTAGTGCTCATTTGGACTTTAAGATTTCGCTCGTTTTGGTTTTAACTTCTGACTTCTAGTTCACTATTCCTAATTTTTATCTTTTTCTAACTTTTTAGCTTTTTTGCCTTTTCTTTTTTCATATTTGTTTGTATTATCTGTGATAGGCTAACCTATTTTTTATTTTTATTTTTAAATTTAATTATGCCAAATAAGTTATAATCAGTTACAGTGCAAAATAAGCCAGTTATAGTGAAAAATAAGCCATAAGCCGGCTTATTAAGCTGAACTGAGTGGCCAAGCTTATAGCTTTTGAGCTTTTTTGGTACTATTTGAGGCTTTTTTCGTTGTACCATTTAAAGGTTTTTTGGTGTAATTAAATTTTGAAAACTTTAACAATGAAAAAACATGTTCTCCCATCACGGAAAATACAAATGAATACGAAAAAAGAAAAAAAATATAAAGAATAGATGAAATTAAAAAAATTAGAAATTAAAAATTGAAGTCTAATATGCAGGTATGCTCATAACCGGCACTAAATGATCTAGCATAGGTCCTGCCGATCCTAGGTGTAGATCTTTCACCTTTCACGTCTCACAAACAGCAAATAGTAAGACCGGTTGCTGGGGCAGTAATGGTGTTGGCCTCACCCACGAAAAGACCCGGCCGGAATCATTTCCCATACCTTACGCTAGAAAGGTATAGGAGGATAAATAAAAAAAAGATATAGGAGGAGATGAGTGAGTGAGAGAGAGAGAGAGATCAAGTCTAGATTCTAGATTGCGTACAGACACAATCATGCCTTTGTAGGTCCTTGCAGGTGGCGACGTCCGTGTTTTTCTGCCCACGGTGTTGACAAATCTCACTCGAGCTATACAGTGACATATAGCTCGTCTGATGACGCAGTGAGCGTTCAAATGATAGCATCGAATCTGAAATTAGCATAGCCTCCCCCCTCTCTCCCCTCTTTTGTGACGTGTGTATACGATCTGGAGCATCGGTTTATTACACATGTGCCCAGGGTGACTACCGAAGTCTAGAAGACGATGCAAAGGAGGCAGCCTTTCGGTGCTGCTTCAAACCGCTTAAAAATCTGAATTCTCCTTTACTTGTTGGTCTTTGATTATAATTATATTATAGCGATCATTGCTTTGAAGTCTAAAAATTATAATAAACAATAATAAAAGATAAATATTAAAAAAACACTGTTAATTTTTAGACAATCCAAAAGAATGAGGAGAGACAAATAAAAATTTCAAAAAACTAAAAAAATCAAAATTAAAAGCGCGTTCGTATCTAACTTCTAGAAACACAAACCGAAGACTTTTAAGATATTTAGAGCAGAACCATTCATATAACGTGCGTACCGAGTGTGCGACATTCGGCGCCCGTGGACGAACCGCCGGTCTCGGGGAAACCCAAAACCCCTCGTTTTCCAGCACGTGACGGCGCTTTTCTCCGCCCGGCGAGCGCCAGCTCGATCGGCCTCCTCGACGTGCCGCCCGCGCGCCTGTCCCAGCATATTCTTATCCATCCTTTTCACTCACTATCTAGCTGCGCGGCTGCGCCTTCTGGAATTGCCATGCCGATACGTTCCTCTCGCGGCGTAGTAGACGAGTCGTTTCCCCGCGGCCGCGGGGATTCAAATTGACCACAAGCCGCTCGTCGCCTTGCGCATCGACTCGACCCGTGCCTTTCGGGTCTCGGGCCCGGTCAACTCGGCACGTCGCGCGGTGCGGCGTGCGAACGAATATCGGAGACGGACGGTGAGGTGCCCGCGCGCTAGCTGGACGCGTACTTTTTTTTTTTAACGGTTGGTGGTGGTGGCGGGGGCTAGCGCGCTCCTGGGGTAGGGCCCGGCCGCGCGATCGAAAGAAAGAAACGGCAGGCCTCCAGTGCCCGGCCGGAACGGAAGGCCGCTGCGTGGCGCGGGCCCGTGCACCCGCGTTCGTGTCGGCCCAGACCTGCCGATCTAGGGCTGTCAGCCAGGTGATCTGGATTGAATCGATTCCTGGTTGATTGGTTCATTCCGTGAGGCATACCACGATAGCATCATGCCATATATGTGGTAACAGCAGGTGGGATGGATGCAGGCTACAGCAACCTAATTACTCCAAACGATAGTTACAGCCCGGTATTGAGCTTAGCTCTACTCCTAATTAACCAGTGTTGGCGTCTAAAAAACAGTGTTGGGCAATGGATAAGTCCTCTTGTGATGCGAGAACTTTTTCCCCCCCAATTTTCCGCGGGAATTAAAATGATTCCTATGAGGGTCCTGGAAAATTCTTGTAAACATCCTGTGTATCAAATAAGCCATAAGATATGGTATAGAAGACCTCGGGTATATTCTTTTTAGCTTCTCAAACTGACTTTTAACTTTTGCTATAGTACTTAACTTTTAAACAGAGCATTTTTTTTGAGATAGGGTCTACAAGTTAATTGTAGTACATATTAAAAACCTGACATCTGTACCATCTAAAATCATAAGCGAGTATCTCTCTCTGTAATCTCTGTTATAAACAGTTAAAATTTAAAAATTTCAGTCAAAAATCATAAACCATAGCTATATCAAACAGGCCCGAATCTTTTCTCACGAGTCACGACAAAAATTCCGCTTGGTCTGGACATGTTCCAACCAGAATCCATCATTGGTGTGCTCGGGAGATGTCGAGATGGACGCATGATATAAACCACATGAGAACGTGATTGATCACAAATCCTCTCAGATCATGCATGTAGGGATTTCATAACATCGATAGACTAAAGGCTATCTCGCTACTGTAGTCAAGTCAAGTGTACCGAAAGCAGCAAATTTGAAGATATTTTGTACAACTCATGGAACAAAACATGACAAATGGATTAATTGCCTATCGGTGAACAGGTGTACGAAAGAGGACCAGTACACTCAGACAATGGCCGATCACACCAGGTCTACTGCTTCTAATTGGTGGGAAGGAAATTACTATGACATCGCTTGCAACAACTATTTCAAAGATGACGGGTAGGAATCTTTCTCACATGGTTACATTGACAGCGACCTAATATATACATGTGATCTATATACATCTTTCAGGACACTGCTAGAAATAAGAATTGAATGGCACCAACGACAACAACTATAGAATACATTATCGTGGTCCTTGCATATTTTTTCTTAAGCACATACGTCCAGAGAATCATTAATTAATACGACCAACCACTATTATTAGCATCAACCAGAATACAAGTTCATACTTATGAATATGGTCTCTTCTTTTTGACTTCGGCTTATAGTTTTTAACTGCAGCTTAATGAAGAATAACTACTTGTAGGGAAGCCGTACAGAATGAGACACTAGTGTGCGATTTTGGTCGATATAAATAAAGTTGCTATAGTATCTATTACAATCGACTTATAGACTTCGCTTTGAAAAGACATTCCGTTTGAAAGCTAGTACTATAGAAAAGCCATAAGTTGAAACTGAAAAAAAAGAGACCCTATACCAAGTCTCTCCCATGCTACATCATCGTGCAGCGCAGCATGGCGCCAAAGTAACACGTGTCGACATTAGCTTAGCTCTCCATATCTTCATCACTACCACTTTAGCTCATTAGGCATAGGTCCTGTTTGTATTTGTTTTTGTTTATGGTTTTTGTTTAAAAAAAAATTAGAAGTTAATATGAACACCTGAGTTCTTAAAAGAAATTTCTCCACTCGTCTCGCTCCAAGAATAAGTTAGAGGGTCATAGACGTATTACATACTCTATTTCTATCGCTCCTATCTCGTGTACGCATATCTCCCTCACTTTTTTTGCACCATTCGACTTCTCCTTCTAAAAGCCACTTCTTTCAGCTGATATTATTTAATTTTAGAGTATTGATAAATATCAACTAGATGTTTTCTTTCAAACTATCATTTAAATTTCGGACGATTGGATTACAGACCCAATGACCACAAATCCCCCCCTAAAAAAATACCCGCCTTGTTCAAAAGAAAGAGGCCGTTGGATCTGTAATCCAACATTCCAAAATTTGAATTATTGTTTGAAAAAAATATCTAAGTAATACCTATATATATCCTTAGTTTTAATTAAAAGATATCCGTAAAAGTGAATAGGAACATTCATATTCCATCACTGCATCCTTGGTCCACTCTAGCATGCGTACACCTCAACACACCTGAGAAAAGTAGTATATTCATGAGTACACATTAATTCACACTTCATTGCGTTATCATGTCGACTTCTGCCATTGAAGTTCAATATTTAATTTGCTTTTAGAAATATAGAGAACACTGACATCCTAATAACGCCAAAATGTCACATGCAACAGGTTAATATAACACTCCTCTTTCCTTGATAAAAAAAAGAAAATTAGTTTTAAATTAAATTAATTTTTTTGTTTTGCCGACGTCCTCTAGCGCTCTGTTTTCACAGTACAAGCCATGTTCACTATAATGATGAGTTTCTTTGTATTTTCTTACCACGGTAGGCATTAATGATGTAACATTTATTTACCACTACAACCGCAGTATGTTTTGTACTACATGTAACTGTTGGACTACATGTAACTTTGGCAATCGCAAAATTTCTCTATAAAATATCCAAAATCATGAAGACAGAAAGCGGATATATTTTTACTGTAAATTCCGAACTGTTGTACTAAAACAAATGTTTGAAAGTTGAAACGGGATCCGCCTGCAGCTGAATGGTAAGAGGGGTCCTCATGCCCCACCCGCTCGAATTTGAATCCTACTATCAGTTCAAGGTGTTTACCTTCTTTTTGGGTGGTGATCGTTTTAGCGATGGTTTCTGATTTTTAGCTGAAATTTCACTGTAGTTGGCTGAAATTTTATTGTAACTGAGTTAGTGGATAGTGTAGTAAATAGTGAAAAAAAGCTGAAACTAGAAGCTGAAACCGAAAAAAATCGAAACGATCAGGGCTTTAAGGCTAATTTCAAAACCTAGTCAGTGGATGTGGAATCCGCGTCGCATCAATATCAAATAGTGCAAACATAATTTTTTTTATTATCAAATTCATGATAACACGATAAAAAAAGGTGATGTTAATTTGAAAATTACAAAAGATAAGGAACGAATAAAAAGGAAATCTTAAGGATTTTTTTGGTACATCTTTTTAACCTCAGTCCACAGTTTGACCTACCTTTCTGGAGTCGGGGTGAACATCTAAGAAAAGCTTACATAAATCCGCATGTTGCCCTCATGCTTTGGATTGCCTCACCATAATTCATAGGAAAACGTGGAGTAAGGCCTGGAGCCGTCGTCGCTAGGGCTGTAAATAAGTTAAACTTAAGCGAGTCTGACCTTTCAAGTTTGAACTCGATAGAAACTTGAGCTGAGCTTAAGTTAAGATCTTAACTTGAATCTGGGCTCGAGCTCAGCTCGTTGGAACTCGATAATAATTAAAATAATTTATTATGTACTAATTTTCAATAATAAGAAAAATTTAAGTTCGAGTGAGCTTGATAACGATCAAAATAATTCAAATATCTACTAATTTTTAACAATAAAAAAGCTTGAGTTAATATGTATTTCTATTTAAGCTCGAATCGAGACTCGCGAACTATTCGAACTCGATTCGGTGAAGCTCACGAGATCTCAAGCTCAAGATCAAGTTCGAATTTAGCTCGTTTAAAGCTTAAATCGATCTCAAATTAAATTTAGAACAAGTTAAGCTTAAGTAGCTCGTAAATCTCAAATTTTTTATAGTTTTAGTCGTCGCCCCACGGTGAAGGCGTGAAGCCGCCACTGAATCCTTGTGGGTTATTTCCGCCTCCGTGCACTCGCCTCTTGGCTAGAAAGGTGTTGTTTCGCCCGCTTCTGGATGCAGGGGCGAAGTGAGCACCGGAGGAGCCGCATTGGAGAGGGCGTGTGCGTGAGGGAGAGCTATGTACGAGGAACTGGGAGGGGGCGAACCATGCTCGGTGTGCATGATGGCGATGGAACGGGCACCGGTAGGGGTTGTGGAAGGGCGAACATTAAGGAGCAACGGTGACGAAGAGGGAAGAACAGAGCGACGATTCAGCGGGTGAGAACGTAGGAAGAGGCAGCATTGGTTTTTGAAGTAGTTCTCGCCAACTTTCAGTATTGCACTCGTCACTTTCGGCTAACTCCTTCGCTTGAGTATTTTCCCCTTCATGGCTTATTTCGTGTGAGTCCTTCGAGCCCTGACTCTCCTCTATTCTCTTCAACCGGGGTTTTGGTAGATTGTCTATGTGACGAGCTCTCAGCCATATGAGAAGCTGCATGAGAGCCCATCGCCCCAAAACCAAGATTCCTCACCACAGAACGGGCAGCCGTTGCATAACCGCCCATCGCTTATGATCGTACTTCTTATACGGTGATGCCCGCAACTCAGGACCATACCGAATTCCTGGATGCTTTTTAAACTCCTGCTGACATTCACGATCAGAGTGCCCCATCCTACCACAACAGAAGCAGAAATGCGGTACTCACTCATACTTCAAATCATACCTCACCACCTCCGTTGTCCCTCGGACTGGAACTCCACCATAAAAAGATTCCATTTCAAGATCTTGTACTTCATGTTGGTCTAATTCCAGGAGAAAACTCACACATTGCATGAATTCACGGTGTAAAAAGAACAAACAGAGAAGAACACAGGAAAATTACCCTAATGACAACTGCGTAGCTAGGTTTTCTTAATTTCTTTATTCTCTTGGTCTTATTTATCTCAACCTTGACGCAAGTTTTATAGTACATGCATAGACCTATCTATAGAATAACTTAAATAAGAAAAGCCTACCAAAGAAAATAAACTAACTAATTTTGATATGATACTGATTGTATCAGGATTTTAACACCCTATTACTTGACAAATCAAGATTACTTCCAATATTCTCCCCCTAATCTTGATTCGACATACTCCTAGTTTAATCTTAACGTATAATCCAAACTACTAGATATGTCTCCATATAAAGTGATCCACATACAAACTAAACAAATAGCTGCATGTAGAAACTTAACTCAACTGTTACACATCCATTTACATGAAAAGACTCTAAGACGACACCTCTAACTTGTTGAAGCAGTCAGTCTCAACTACGACTTGTCTCATTCATACTCGACACAAGACGACAAACACATCTCCTCAATGTCCTAGACTCGACTCAAGATGACAAACACATCTTCTCAACATTCTAGACTCAACTCTTCGTACTTGACTAGGACGGTGAACACATCTCCTTAACATCTTGAACTCAACTCAACACGGTGAACATATCTCATCAATGCCCTGAACGTTCTCATCGGCGAACTGGACATTGTCATACTTCTCCACTGGTGACACCCAAGCTCTGCGCCCCGCGCACAACACCTTGTCCTATGAGCCTGCCTACTTCCGCCTAGCCTCTTCCTCGATGCAATCATGCAGCCGTTATCTTGTCCTTGCTATGACTGCTCCACCATCTGGATGTAGCAGCCTCCACCCTGCTGCTGTTGGTGTTGTTGTTGCGTGATCTCACTGAACTCCTGTTCGGCTGGTTGCTGTCCATATCCGTAGATGGTGATGCACCGACCGGAATAAGCATTGCCTTCGACTCTGATACCAATTGTTGATCCAACCTCAAGAGAGAACTAACACGTTGTACAAATTCATAATGGAAAAAAGAATAAACAGAGAAGAACATAAGAGAATTACCCCGATTGCAAATACATAGTTAAGTTTTCTGAATTCTCTATTCTCTTACTTTTATTCATCTCTACTTTGAGGCTAGTATTTATAGCATATACATAGATCTATCTATAGAATAATTTAAACAAAAAAGCCTAACAAAGAAAATAAATTAACTAATTTTAATCCGATATCAATTGTATCAGGATCTTAACACTCTATTACTTAGCAAGTTAATATTAGTTCCAACACTCCATCCCACGAAGCAAACCCCATCCTTTCACCATCTCTGAGAACAAACCCTTAATGCTGAATCGGCGCGCCGAGTGGTAGCGCGCCAACCCCGCCCATTAGGCTGTGATCTCCACAGCCGCCTCATCCAAATCAACCTCCACCACCTCCACTTCATTCTCTTCCGGGTCAAACTCCTCTTCCATCTCCTGATCTCGGTTACGATCACGAACATCTTCTCCATCAACCCTACTGTCCTCGCTTTCCCTCGGCCGACTTCCCCTTCTATCTCCCACAGAATCCGCCATGGCGTCGAGGTGACACCACACGAACCCACGATCTGAAAGGAATCCGCAGCACAACGTCAGGTGGGCAGTGCTCTTACCCCTTAATCACCCCCAGTCGTGCGCAAACCCTAGACAGAACGAACAGGAAACCAAACGGAGACGGATCTCATAATCGCGATCAAGACTTTTTTGGATAAGAGTCCCGATCCGATACGGAGACAAGGATCTGCTCACGAAACCCTAGTTTCGCCAGAGAAGAAACCTAGCGCCGCCAGAGCACTTAGCGTGACGTAGTGCCTGTATTACATTTTTTTCTTACTTTAGAATAGTTGGAACGGACACTAGTTTTTTTCCCGTCCTTCAAAACTTGTTACGAGCTAAATCAGCAGTTTGTGGTTTTTTTCATACTTCCATAACTAAAATACATGCTCTCAAAAGACAAGCGTCTTCCTCGCGGGAAAAAAGAGACAAGCGTCAATAATGCTAGTGAGGTGTATCTCATGCATCCATGTTGTTGCCAAGCAAAACTAGCAAGATATATAGGAGACCTAGATCCGAGGAACTTCGAATCCTTAAATCTTTATGCAAATTCAACGTATGAATAAACAATACTCCATCTGTCCCATAATATAAATATATTATAAATAGGATGCATAATTTTGCAATGTAAGCCTACAAAAATAGGATGCATAATTTTACAATGTAAGCCTACTAAAAAAACAAGAGTGCAGTTGTTGCAATATTTTGACTTTATATATTTTCCTGCATTAATGTTGTAAAATTGAATAAGTAGAAGTTGTTGTTATTTAATAATAAAGACGTGTACTCCCTCCGTAGATTTTTATAATGTGCGGTTTGATTTGGTGCAGTCTCTAAAGTTAAAATTTGATCATTAATTTTTTTACATACTTTGTTCATAGCTACAAAATTATAATCATAAGAAAGTGCTTTTAAATATGGATCCAATAGTATGACTTTGTGTCACATAATCTATACATTGTTATACTAATTGTTAGTTAAAATTTACAAACTTTGAATTTCAAAATACATGGGTGTCTTATAAAATCCATGGAGGGAGTATAGTCCAGTGATATTTTTTTCCCCTTGGATCAAGTGTCTTCCTGATATATGTGCATGGTGGCCTTGGACTTACTTTGCAGGACAGAGGGAGTAAGTGTAAAATGCAAGCAAAGTTTCTCAGTTTCCGAGAGGATGTCATTCATAATCACCTATATATCAAAAATAGAATAAAATTTTGTTTACATAAACAAAGATGTCGAGATCTAACTTTGTGATTTGTTGAACTCATAGACTGATTAGTTGACACGAAGTCATTGCAAAAGAAACGGCAATATCTGTCCTATTAATTTCTTAGTGATTTGTTAAACTAAAATGATTGAAAGGTAATACATGCTCACATGGTTTGCACCAACTCTACATACTTGTGTATTTGACTACGCACGTTTTGGGAATCTTATCTCTCCTTGGATAGACTAAAATACCGCAGTGATCCAACAGTTCGCACGCGACATACCTGCTCGGATAAGTAACGCATCGAGTCAAGATACCATTGTGAACTACATTTGGTGGTTTCACTACCATAGAAAAAGTTATCATATTTGATTCAAAACCGTCATCACAGTTAATTTCTAAACCGTCTAAATTTATGTGTTATTAATAATAGATGGTTATGATAGGTAAAAACACAGACGGTTTTTCAATACAACCGTTTGTAATATGTCAGTATCATAGATTATTTTTATATTAACTGTCTATGATAGCGGACATATCACAGACGATTTTTTAAAAAAATCATTTGTGATAGCAGAAATATCATAAACGGTTTTTTTAAAAACCATCTGTGATTTGAAAAATTACATTATTTTTATTTTTAACTAGCCTCACGAAATGTTAACCATACTATCTGAAGTAAATAGAAGATCTCATAAATATATAGCACAAGGTAATCATCATATAGATCTCAGAAATGAAGTAAACTATGCAAGTAGATCGCATATATAGTACATGACAATCATTTGAATGAATTATTTGATTAAACACAATTGAGTGATTACAATTGTATCCAATGTTTCAACATTTAATTATCATCGCCGAGGTGGAACTCTCCAGTATTGTTTATGACCTCTGCTATCAAGAATTGGGAGAGTTTTCTTCGAATTTTGGCGTGTTTGTCAAGATTGATTGCACTTTTATCAAATTTCACATGCTGTTGCTAGTAATGTTAAGTCATTAGTGTGTATATATATAAATAAATAAATTGATAATAATGAAATAATTATTGACAAGCTGACAAACATCTGCCACGCTTAGTTACTCTGGTCTTCAGAGATTCAAACCCATTCGGCGATATCGATGGCGACGATGATTACTGTGCGGACGTTATATCTCTTATAAGAAAAAAAACTAATTACAGTGAGCTATGAGTGTGTAATTTGCTTCATACCCTTTGAAGGTCTATAATCGGTCTTGTACTCGACCAATATAGGTATAAGTATATATTTAGATTTAATTCCATCATAATTAAATATAAGCAAAGCATATTTCTAGCAGTACATAAATGACAAAAATTGCATATAAATTGTAATTATACCATATCATTAAAAGTATAAACATAAAGCAAGAAGCATGATGACTATTGAAATGAGCATAAAGAGCATTATCAAGAATAGAGAATCAACTAAAATTAGCATAAAGTTTAAATTATAGTGTAGTGCTCTCAGATATAGGGTTACATAAGAATTAATCTTGACCGTCTCGCTACTATGGTCTATACTCTTCACTAAGTGGATGTAACAAATGAGATTAAAATTTTGAGCTCTTTATATAACAAATTACTTATCTTCCAAACTTAAATTCATCGATTAAACTTTCGGCTAGTTGAAAAGCAAAGCTAGTAATCGCAGGACGAGTACTTCAACTTAATACACTCCCAACAATACAATCACATATTCAACAAGCTTAATAGCAAACCGAATTAACTAACAAGTGAAGCATATATCATGAAGTACTAAAGATTACAAAATAAATTAGCCAACTATTCTGAAAGTGATGAACCACAAGATTGACAAATGACAGTAATAATAACAATGTAGAGCCCAAGCTTGAATATCCAATTTTAGTATTAGACCGGTATCATCATCGAGCTAATATCCGAACCCACATATATATCTCTTTGCAATTTTCAATCAGTGACAAACCACATATATCCCTCTACACATGCAGAGCCACCACATCTCTCATCTACGAAACTCACCATGATCTACCTCCAAAAGCAGTGAGATTTGGGATTCATACCTTAGGGAGGAGAGGCGGTATCAGGAAGGAGAGGCGACATACTAGATCTAGTAAAACCTAGCAGGGGCAGCGAAGTCGGAGTGCACGAGTGCAGAGTAAAGGGAAAAATCTAGCTGTGCCTATTTATAGAGGCACTATCACAGACAGTTCTATAATAGAACCGTCTGTGATAATAATATCAGAGACGATTCTATTCTAGAACCATTTGTGATATCCACATATCACAGACCGGTCCATTCTAGAACCGTCTATGATATGCCACATATCACAGATGGTTCCATTCTAGAACTGTCTGTGATATGTGGAATATCATAGACGACTTCACGTTAGAACTGTCTGTGATAGCATTATCATAGATATTTTGTTTCACTAAATTGCCTTGTTCTTCCTTAAGCCTGATGTCATCTTTGAATGGAGGCAACTTATTAAATTGATTATACTCTTTTTTTCATCAAATTATTTCTTCATGTTGCGGTATGGGTGATATCTTAGAAGGAGTCTATGGTGATGCATGTACACAGTTCTGCACGAGTTATTCAATCACACACTCTCCGTATAATCTAAGCAGTGCGACAGGCTTTAGTTCCTTTTGTACTTAACCTCGATAGGTTACCAAGGGTAAAAAAATCATTGATAGTGTAGAACAATATGGCACACAGAGTGAAGTTCTCTCATCTGTCCGCATCCTATATATGTACCCCTTCGTTCCATAGCATCACAAGATCTTCTACCAGTGGTGCTAGGTACACATCAAGATCGTTCCCAGGTTGTTTCAACCCTTGAATAAGTGGTGACATCAAAATGTACTTTCGCTTCATACACAGCCAATGAGGAAGATTTTACATGCATACAATCACGGGCCAAGTGCTATATCGGCTGCTTATGTTACCGAAAGAATTCATTCCATCTGTACTCAACCCAAACCTTATATTCCTCAATTTCGCATCGAAGTCTACAAATATTCTATCGATGTTCCTCCACTGAGCAGAATTAACAGTGTGTCTTATCATTCCATTTTTCTTACGCTGCTCCAATTGCCATCGCAACAATCTTGCATCCTTTCGATTTACAAATAAATGCATCAAACGAAAAATTATAGGCAGATACCACAATATCTTAGTATGAGGTCCTTACTTCATCTCGATACCCTCCCCATCATTGGAGTCATTTTTACGCTTGTATCGGGATGCTTTGACACCGGACAAACATGTAAGCCTGCATACTCCTTACGGTAGATGATACAATTATTCGGATATGCATGTATTCTTTCTATTTCCATTTCCAATGGACAAAAAGCTTCTTGGCTTGGTAAGTGGTTCTCGATGACACATTTTCCTCTGAAAGGATGTTCGTTAGAAGACCTAACAATGCCATAAAACTCTTGTTGGACCAACCATTGTTTGTCTTTAATTTCAGCAGTTCAAGTACGGATGACAATCTTTTGTATTGCGGCTTGTAACCCAGGAACAAAGATTTTTTCAAGTCCTTCATCAAGCCCTCGAATTTACCAAACGCTCTCTCACTATAGTTCCCTTCTGCATCGCATAGCATCTGATCTAGATTGTCATCCTGCAACCTATCTTCATCGAAAATACAGTCCACAACCGACATATTATTGTCTCTCTCGATGATATTATAACTATCTTCCTGTATAATCTTCTCTTTATCATGACTGCTTCAACATGTATACCTTTTTTAAAAATCCCTTTAATTCAAGTGAGTTTCGATCTGCTTCAGATTATCGCAATCAATGCCTGGACAATACATATATTCTATTTAGTTCTTCAACATATCCTGTTCGACCGCTCTTCTAAAAGCCAACATGTCATTAATTTACTCCTCACTTACACGGTTCTCAATTTATATTCAATTTTGGTCCATCTACGCTACACATGTAACAAATTAGCTAGTATCAAATTGGATTATTAATGCTACTATAGCTAATCAGTCCAGCTACTTACACACATAATTGTTATTCAACTTATAATAAAAACCTAGCTATGTACATATCTAAATCAAAAATCATATCTATCACGTACAAGACATATAAGTTATTGGAAGGAAATACTAACCTCTAATAACCATGAACAAATTGATCTACAAGCGGTATGTTTTCACCAAACTCCTCAAAGTCAGTGCTTCCTTCAATACAAGCAATTAAAACAGATCTGTCAAGACCACGTTGGATATATAATATGTATCTTAGACGGTTCTAACTACAAACCATCTGTGATATCTGCCATTATCACATACGGTTTGTATAAATAACCGTATATAAATTATCACAGATGGTTATTAATAGGAACTGTTTATGATAGTTTACATTATCATATACAATTCATATAAATAATCGTCTGTGAAAATATCACAGATGGTTATTTGTATAAATCGTCTATGATAATTACAGTACAGAAGGTTTCATATGAATCGTCTGTGATGTAGTCGTCTAGTATAACCTCTTTTGTAGTAGTGTTTCTTGATGTTTTCATAACTTGTCCGGTATTAATTTATCAAGTTCACGTGTTGTAAACAGTAAGTTTATTTTATGGATATTGATACACATCGTGCATCTTAGCCATAACAAACCCAAATGGCCATTCCTCACACACTTGTTTGATAGCTATCAAACCCAAACTACCTTGTGAACGAATAGCAACTAATCTTCCTCCCTTTGCTTCTCTCTCCGTAGCACACCCAAATGGCCATGGTGATGCCCTGCCGCCTCAGCTTGCTCCTGCTCCTGCTCGGCATCATCGTCGTCGCCATCACAGCATCTCACCCAACGCATGAGGTAGGTGCTTCATCTCTATCTCATGACCGTCGCCTGTTTCATTACTTATCTCACGTGGTTAGATTTTAGATGCACACATGAAGTTCTGCGCGGCCATCGGAGGAGATGGATGCGCCGGCTGCGGGGGAGGGGACGACACGAGGATCTTGATCAAGGGCAGGACAGTGGTGAACGTGGACCGGGCAGAGGAGGCCGATGTGTGCATCGAGGATATCGTGGTCATCACCGTCCGGCCAAACATCCTGGTGAGTGATTGGTTACTGTGCTTTTTACCTTGGGAGATTCGGATTGGTTCACCTCGGAGATTCTTATCATTTTGTTGTATGATATGTTTGTCGGTGTTACATTTTTGTTGCAACATTTTGATTTCATATGTGTAACAATTAGCAATAATTGGTGTAACATCGAGATTTTTATCAAATATTTTTGTTACATATAGTAATTAAAATTGTTACACACATAATATAAAGATGTATCGGAGTGTCCAATGGGAATACTCCCATTGGACGTACAGCACTAGAAGACCCAGTTAATTTATTGGTCCATCACTGTACATAGTTTTGTAGTAATACTATACCTAAGGTGGAACCGCATCCTCATGCCTTTGAATTTTGAAGGCACACGGAGAAATTATCATTTTGGGTAGTTGGATAAAAAATCAACGCGTCAGATGCACCTAATTCCTACAGATGTAGAGTAGATATAGTTCCTACTGTAGCACTTTTACTGCAGCGTCCAATCGTGACCATTTCTTTTGATCCAACGGACAGGATTGGGCGAATGGCACAAACATTACAATGGCAGAGGATGTGCTTTCAGGGTACGCATGCAGACCAAATTCATGCACGCATGATGCGTCTCTCTCTCTCTCTTTCTAACTGAGCTAGCATTGCAGGAACTTATTCTGGAAGTAGCAGTAAGATACGTGAAAACATCAAGCTAATTTGCGAAATGTTTTTTAGAGGTCTGTTCTTTACACATCATATAAGAAACTTTTTGGAGATGATACGGAAGGCGTAGCTCACATGTAGCACCACTCTCTGCTTTTACCTAGCTTTCGATCTGCATTTGGACTCACGCAATTAAAGCTGCCACGTCGTAGACATAATGTATGACCAACGGCGAAGATCAGAGGGGTGAATGACCTCTATCTCCTTTTCAATTTCAACAAAAATGTTTTTTTGACTTCTTCACCTAATTAATTATAAAAGCTATTAAGATCAAATACCCAATAAAAATAAGTACAAGTCAAGAAAACAAAAGAAGGAATATGCCAAACCATCAAATGGTCGGTCTAACCGTAGGCATCACACCAGTTTGACCACCACTACCGGTCTGACCGTATGTCTAGGGCTGGTCTGACCAGTCCCCTATTCCTAGATTGAAAAACCTCTTAGATAAAAACTCAAATATCAATAACTTATTCAAATCTCATGCAAACATCTCTAAATTGTATGAGACTTGTAAGTTAATAGGATCTTATCAAAAATCACAAGGTACTTGAGCTCGTATTCACTGAATTGAAGAAAAATTAAATCTATGTCTTAAGAACACAAAAAAAAACCTAAAATCCAAATTAGTTTTTACTCGAGAAGTTTCTAATCGAGAGGATGATCCAGATCTACTCCTACATATCATAACAAACTAATTTAGGCATGAATTCGGACTAAAACTATCTAGACCATGAAAATCCAAATTTGAGCTATAAATAACCAAAACCAAGATTCATATTGAATCTTGCTATATGAGTGATCTAGATGGGTAAAGATTGATCAACTAAACTCATCTTCTACCTCATACTCATCATGAATTATAGCAAAAATAAGAGGAAGAAAATCCAAATAAGAAAACCAAGCAAATCAAAAGTATAAGAAGAAATTCAAGGTAAAACTCACTTAGATGAAATTTATATCTTTATTTTACTTGGAGATGAATATTTATAGTTACTCCACTCATGGAGGACAGAGCCCTCTCTCCATAGAGCGTACACACAAAGTTTCTCTCTTAGAAACCCTAATCATAACTCCCTCCAAAAGCTTCTTACTAAGCCAACTCTTCTCCCTCGTTATATATGGAGGCTTACACCACAAAACCCTAACTAGCCCTCTAATTGAGTTTTATCTACTTACATGAATTAACCTATTAACCTAACATCATACTGGGTTTTACACACTCATGCATACTTCTCAAAGTGTTTACAAGACTTAACCTGTTAAATCATTAGTGATTGATCCACTTAGCAATTCCAGCTCACCTTGACATAAACCACTTCTTTTTGCGTCTTCCGCACCGCAGTTTTGATCAAGGAACGAAACCAATATTTGACGAACTATCAAAATATCCTTGATAAAGCTTTCAGGTACCTTTCCTTGACTCCATCTTCACCATCACATCAAAGCATCTTTGTATGCTTTAATAAGTAGCCCGTAGTGCCTAATGACTAGCATCACATCTTCGAGCATTCGAACTCCCCCGAACTATCTCTACGTACATTGACCTGGTTACTCGGTGCACTATATGCACCAACTCGCCTTTTTACGATCTTTATATTTCATGTGCTTTACGCTTAAGCTACGTAGTCTCACCCAAACTTACCCGACCAGATAGACCTTATTTCCCCCGCCTAGTCCCAGTTCTTTGCCATTGATCGCTAATGTTCTTTAAGTCACTTATACATCTAAAGACCAGGCAACCATCTCGAACATAAGTTTAATACGCTTGATTCATGTTAGTCAAAATAATGTATCATATAACACAACACAATCAACCAACAGCTTCCATATTGTGCACGCACTTAAACCAACATAGTTCTCTCAAACATGTCACACAAAGCCTCCATATCACTTTACAGCATAAAGACACAACTATTTTGGCATAACACTCCTCAACAGATGCTCATATCTAATCTCATCAACAACCTCAGATATATCTTGGGAACCCTAAATATGTATGTCATCTCCAAAACATCTCTGAAACCCCCCATACATGTCTAGGGTACATTCACATATGTCTGCCCTCAAGCCACCGGTCTGACCGTCGCCCCAATATTGGTTAGACTGCACACACCTTACTTGGCTACACTTAGCTCGACTTCAGTCCAACCGCTGCTCCAAATCGGTCAGACCGGTAATGCACTAACGACAACTCTAAATATTACAAACTCTCAAAACCAAATTCAAACTTTGATAATATTTACACGACCAAATAGATACTTATCGTACACCATAGGATGACCTCTATGTGGTCATACACCAGCCAGACGTAGAAGCCGAGCAACTTGCATTGCATTGCATGGTTTAATTACATCTTACAGGAGGATTGATCTATCCAGCTGCTGTGTTGTCGTTGGGGGTCCGAACTAATCAACACTGTCCAGTGTCCACTGCCGTTAATTTGCAAGAGGAGCGCCGCACGCGCGCTCATCTACAACAAACCTGACTCGTGGAACCACCGAATTAATCCGTATCGATCATGCATGCAGGCCCGGCCGGCCGTGCGGCAACTTGCGACTCCTACAGTGCCGATCGGTCCCAGCCGGCCGGTGTTACCGCTCCTAGCTAGAGGGTGCACGGAAAAAACGTGCCAAATCTCACCGCAGCAAATATCCGGCGTTCCACTCGGCTCGGGTTCAGACTGTTGCTCTCTCGGCGGCAATCACGTAATGGTGTGCTGTGTGCAGCTGCTCGGGCAGAGATCGCACTGGAGGGCAATCAATAACTGCCCAAAGAAGAAGGTGTGGGCATTCCTGTTTTCTTCTGCTGTTTATGTACCCGGGCAAGAGAAATTTACGCCGTGGTGGGGTAAAACACGACCGGGTGTAGGTGATCCATGGCCCAAGCGGCAAGCACACTTAAACATAAGCACCGCATCGAAGGAGATAATAACATGCAGATTAAGGCTATCAAGCACATGCTTTCCAGCTCTCCCGATCACCAACTGCAACACCACCACACGACACAGAAGTGACAGAACCAAAGTTCTGTCCAAAATCCGAAGGCGAATCAAACATGGGAAAAACCAGAGGAGCGGAGAAAACGAATGTGCTTGCGTTGCACGCGCGAGCGCGCACACACATGACACGCCACCTCTGATATGTACCATCCTTAACAGTTAACACGAGTGACGAGACGTCCCGCAGTATAAAACGGCCTCCTCCGGGGACGCCACGGCACAAATGCACGCACACGCACCCCGCATATGAAAGCCCGCGCGCACCACGCACAAACGCACGCGAAAAGCACCGCTCGTGCTCATGGGTGTCGAGGCAGAGACGTTACATGAAGCAGTGGAGGCCCTGGCGAGGTCGCTTCAGCCGCACCTGGCCGCCGCCTTCTTCGTGTTCTCGGCGTGCACGGTGGCCCTGGCCGCCCTCCTGGCCGTGGTGCGCCTGCGCCCGCCGTGGTGGTGCGACTGCGCGGTGTGCGAGGCCTACCTGACGGTGTCGTGGGCCGGCGAGTTCGACAACCTGTGCGACTGGTACGCGCACCTGCTACGTAGTTCGCCGGCGCAGACCGTTCACGTTCACGTGATCGGGAACGTGCTCACCGCTAACCCGGTCACCGTTGACCACATGCTGCGCGGCCGCTTCGACAACTACCCCAAGGGCGCGCCGTTCTCCGCCATCCTCGCCGACTTTCTCGGCCGTGGGATATTCAACGTCGACGGGGACGCATGGTTGTTCCAGCGCAAGCTCGCCGCGGCCGAGCTCTCCTCCCCCGCACTGCGAGTCTTTGCTGTGCGTGTCGTAGCCTCCGAGCTGCAGTGCCGCCTCATTCCCCTGCTTCACTCTGCCTCCCCCGAAGGCAACGGCAAGGTGCTCGACCTGCAGGACGTGTTCCGCCGCTTCGCCTTCGACTGCATATGCAAGATCTCTTTCGGCCTCGACCCCGGCTGCCTCGAGCTGTCGATGCCGGTATCGTCGTTCGTGCATGCTTTCGACACGGCGTCGACTCTCTCTGCGAGGCGCGCAACCGTGCCCATGCAGATTATCTGGAGGCTGAAGCGGTTCTTGAACGTTGGGGACGAGAGAAAGCTTCGGGATGCGGTACGCCTTGTCGATGCGCTCGCCGTGGAGGTCATCCGACAGAGACGCAAGCTTGGCGGCGCCGCCTCCGGCAGCGACCTCTTGTCACGCTTCATGGGCTCCATCAACGACGACAAGTACCTACGCGACATCGTCGTCAGCTTCATGCTCGCCGGCCGCGATACCGTCGCCTCTGCTCTCACCGCCTTCTTCTTGCTCCTCTCCGATCACCCGGAAGTCGCCGCCGCCATCCGGGACGAGGTCACCCGCGTCACCGGTGACGGCGACCGACCCACGACCGCCACCTCAGAGAATCTCAAGGACATGCACTACGTGCACGCCGCGTTGTACGAGAGCATGCGGCTGTTCCCGCCGGTGCAGTTCGATTCCAAGTTCGCCGCCGGCGACGACAAGCTCCCAGACGGCACGGTCATCGCGAAGGGCACCCGGGTCACTTACCATGCGTACGCCATGGGCCGGATGGAGTCTGTGTGGGGCCCCGACTGCGCCGAGTTCCGGCCGGAGCGGTGGCTCCGGGACGGCCGGTTCGTCCCGGAGAGCCCGTACCGTTACCCGGTCTTCCAGGCCGGCGTGCGCGTCTGCGTCGGCAAGGAGCTCGCGCTCATGGAGATGAAGGCCGTCATCGTCGCCGTCGTCCGGAGCTTCGACATCGAGGCGATCGAGCGGAGCTCGCGCCGGCCCAAGTTCGCGCCAGGGCTGACCGCCACGTTCGCTGGCGGATTGCCGGTCAGAATTCGCCGGCGAGCACGTGTGAGTGGGCACAGCCCGCCAATCTAATACAATAAACAACTATTCGTGTCATCACGATTTGTTCTTGTTTGCCTTTTCTTTCTTCCCGTTTCTTTCAAACGGAATATTAGATTATATAATATCACGCGCTTGTGAGTTGCTGTCAATTATGAGCGATGACTCCGTGACCACTCGCGAGTGCGTTGGCGCTTGGAAGCACCGAGCAGCTGATGCTGGACGATTAGTCATTACCCTCCACTTGAGATGGAACGACAGATAGATTCCTCGAATCGATAGGAAATTAGTCAGATCAGATCAGGTTTTACGCGCGACTTTTCTGCGTTTTGGAAAAGGGGAGGAGAGACCACCGGCTCATGGTTGCACACTTGATCCGGCAAGGGAATTCTGTTCATTCAGACAAGGATGCAGACAAATGAAACGGATGCCGATCCTAAAACAAGATTGAAGAAATGCCGTGGCGAATGGCGATCGATTCTTCATTGTTGGAGCGAGGTCGTCCTCTTGGTGCAAAAACAAAACGCAAAAATGCTTTGCTTTCCGTGGAAAGAGAGAGAGATACAACTTGTATTGACTCCATGTGAGGATATGGCAATGATTTTAATTAAAAATAAATAGTAGTGAAAGAGAAAAGTGATTTTTAAACAGAAGAGAGTGAGCCATGGAAAAAGTGAGAGAGATACATGCGTAAAACGAGAGTAAGAGGAGTGGGTGCATAATACACTTGTAACATCTCGGCCTATTATGGCCTATGTGTGTGTGCACATGAGGATATGGATTAGTCCCACATTGCTAGCTTAACATGAGAAGCACTAACATATAAACATATAGGCACCATTAGTAATAACCTCCACTTAACCGTTTTGCGCGAAGCGAGGACGAAAGTGCAAGCAGGTTGTTACGTGTGCGTGGCTTATCCATAATGAGGTTAAGTCTAAACTGGTTTGGATCGTAGAGCGTTACAAATGGTATCAAAGCCGACTCTCGCGGTTACACGGACGCGTGCGGGTCAGGGGCGTGGGCATATGATGCATAACGCATGTGGGTCCGGAGTGGACACATGGTATGGTATATGTACCAATACTGGACGCACGAACATGTGTCAAGAGTGGGAGATTCTAGTCATTTGCCCCAGTGTGGATATGTTGGACCAACGAGGACATCGGGTTCTTTAATAGGGGTGTATGTAACACCTCGGCCTATAATAACCCATGTGTGTGTGCATATGAGAATGTGGATTAGTCCCATATTGCTAGATTAATATGAGAAGCACTAATATATAAACCTATAGGCACCATTAGTAATAATCTCCGATTAACTGTTTTGCGCAAAGCGAGGACAAAAGCATAAGCAGGTTGTTACGTGTGTGTGGCTTATCCATAACGAGGTTAGGCCTAAGCTGGTTTGGATCCTAGGACGTTATAGTGCCCGTGAACCTCTGCCTTATCTCCGAAGCAAGACAGGAGCAAAAGGAGAGAGGAAGCCATTTCAGAAAGCTGGGTGTTAATATTGGTTTCTGATTTCTCTAAATAGAAGTCAATATGGGTTGTGTTCGAGAGGAATCAGGCTTTGGCTTTTTTTACTGCGTGCTACAGTAACTCACTTTTAAAATGGTGCGTCTTTTCAAAACAAGGTCTACAGGTAAATTGTAGTACACACTGTACTGAGTTCAACTGTACCATCTAAAATCATATGTGACTTTTTTGTATTGTCTCTCACAAACACCTAAAATTTAAAAACTATAAGCCAAAAATCAAAACCACAACTAAAAGAATCCACCCAACAAGGCCATTGTACGCGAGGTGTAGGTTTGTTTGGGCATAATCCATTACACATATGACTATATAACAATTCTTTTTTCAAATCTAGCACCCGTGCAAATGAAATTACAAATCTAATCCTCTCCGTGACTACGGCAGCAACGACAGACGATATGCGTTACCTACTGTGCTGCCCCACCGTGGCAGATTGTGGCACCACGGCATCTTGACCTAACTCAGCAGGCGATGAAAGAGCGCGACAGACCATGAGACCCACCAGCCTACTGCACTGGATGGGCTTGGCACCAATTCCTGCTAAGCTTGTATTGTGCGGTAGGTTTTGCCAAGCTCTATTAGCTCGGCAGCCCGGTGCCACCCCACCGTCTATCGTGCTCCTTTCTCTCTTATCGGGTGGGCACTTTTTGCCGTGGTGGGAGTAGCACAAGCAGGTGATACGTGTTGCCTGTTATTGCTGTCGTGGTCACAGAGAAGAATAAATTTATAATTCTGTATACATATGTGCTAGATTTGCAAAAAAAAAAAAATTGCTGCGGTGACAGATATGCGACGGCTTCTTTTGGGCAGAGCATTCCACGTATGCATGTACGGCCACATAAACAGATGCTAAGTCTTGGTGGTCGGGTGAGCCGGAAGGAACCAACGCACATGTGCTCGTGGGCGTTGTGGGGCGGCCATTGTTGGTGTCAGATCCTTCCAGGCCGGCCCATGGTCCCGCCGTCCCAACGTGTTCCTTCCCCTGGACCTCTCGCCAACCAATGGCAATTAACTGAAACTACCACAAGCCAGGGTGCACGTTTTCTTCTGTACCGATCGAAAGCAAGATAAAGAAATATCCGTATGTTTTTCTTCTTCCCTTCTGGCCTGTGTAGCTTCACCAGGCATCGGTTGGTTACACGTTCCGTCGCACTATTGGTCCAAACTGAGATAGGTAAAGTGAGACTGAGATAGGTAAAGTGAGAGCTCAAGGGCCTGTTCAAAATTGCGGTTTATAATTTTTAGTTAAAATTTTTGAATTCTAATTATTTACGATAGAAATTATAGAGAGATAGTCACTTATAATTTTGGCTGGTACAGATACTGAGCTTTTAATATGTATTACAATTAACTTGTAGATTTCGTCTTGAAAAAATACTCTATTTGAAAGCTAGATACTGTAACAAAAGCCAAAAAACATATTTAAAAGCCGCATCAAACATACCCTTTACCTGCCTTTTGGATCTATAGGAGCAAGGGAAGTTCAATAGCCGGCTTTTTAGCCGGTTAATGTATTGTTTTCAACTGTGATTTATAACTTTTGACTCTAGTATAAGCGTTCGTGCGAATAAATCAAAAGCCAATAAGCCGCTTCTAAAAAACTATCCTGATAAGTCGCTTCGAAACGACGACGGAGAAGCCATTCTATTTATTTGTTTGAGAGAAATCATAAGTTATAAGCTGAAAAGAACAGAGCTAGCTTCAACTTATTTCAACAATTATTATTTATTAAACCAATAAGTCATAACCAAAAACTATAAGTCACTACCCAAACGAACATGGCTCCTTCCCGTGTTCCCAATCCCGATCCATTGCAAGCCATGGCGGCAGAAATCTATGTCAATGGCATCGACCAGTATGGTTGTATGTATAGGTTTGTTGTACTCATCACTCATGCTATATTGCTATGCCTTGGGTAATCTAGTGGTATGGACAGCTCTATTGAAATCGCTCCCGAGAACTAAAATAGTTTTGACAATTACCCACGTGAGGTTTAAATAGTGCCGAAGAGGTATACTAAGTTGTGTGGAGTGGGTGAAGAACTCGGGGCAAACTTCAAGTTGTCGCACCCCCTCTGCCAACAGGAACGCTCCAAAACCATTGGTAACTGCCCAAAACTTGCAATGTGTCTATGACATTCTTAACAACCCAGACCTTGCATGGCAAAAACCCCGTGATATGCCCAAGTTGCAAGTCAGATATCGGAGATCCTCTAGTAAACCATACATCACACCAAGATGTATCGAGAGCAAAGGTAGTCGTAAAGCCAAACCTTCACTTCCTCTATGCATTCCTCACATGGCAAAAGCTAACAGGATTGAGCTAACAATCATTTGTCAGTAGGAGCATGACCCGCCCAGAGGTTCCAACAAGGAAGCCATGAAGGAAGAAGGCTCTTCAATAATGAAGCAATCCTTCCCCCTCAGTATGAGGAATGAAATTGGGGTCATGGTTCAGGTGATGATACAGGTAGTCCTGATCTTCTCGACGTAGGATCACGATAACTAGTGCTTCTCAACCAATCTCTCTAGCTGTACACCCATGCCAATGCATGAACTCACAGCTTTTTGGAAATTCGCCAAGATACACCGAGCTTTCCCGAACCGAATCCGAATTGAATTCTGAGTTGAATCCGAGTTTGAATCCAATTAGCCTTGTGGGAGGTACAAATTGGGCTTGAAAATTTTATACAAAACTTGTAGTTTAAGTCCTTGGGCTCCTCCTTTTTGCTCTCCCACTGCATGGGCTTTCTTTCTTCATGTCTTTGGCACCTAATGTGATTATCCTCTTCCTTTTGTCTCTTCATTGTTTTGTCATTGACAAACCTAAGAATGCACCATTTGATAACATGAGGTAGTATTACATTTTTATGAATAACAACATTATATTTAATTTAGAATGAGTTCACCTGACAATATTTCATGCGGCTCAATAATTCTTTCTAATTGAATAATATATTTAACTGAAAAGTATAAGACACGTGCGTATCCGCATTAGGTGATCTATCATAACATCTGAACCAAACATCTAGTCGAAGACACCATACGAGTGTCCATGATCGGATTAGGGCACTAGCTCCCATAACAGATCTTCGACAAGCTACAATCCGGCTCCTTTCCAAACTCAGCAAGTGTCTAAACAGTACGTAGGCTGGATAAATTTTGACTAGCTAATCTTGAGAAGTTCTATGGGAGGCAGAACCCATTAGAGTTCTTGCATATTTACACAACTGCAATAAGGGTCATGGGAGGTGGTGACAACATAATGACGAACTATTTGCCAACTATTCTCAAAGGTTCTGTCCGGTCGTGGTTACTTAATCAACCGACCGAAATGATCTACACATGGGAACAGCTCTACAATCTACTGACAGCTAACTTTTAGGGAACATACAATCAACCCGATAAGGAAAATGACATTCATCAAATACAACAAGAGCCCAATGAAATACTACAACAACACATCAAGTGGTTCAATTAGGTTCATAATTTTGTCCTTGAAGTTGTCGATTCTTCCATCATCCAAGCATTCAAGACTGGACTAATGAATGTGCTATTAACGGAGTTTCTCACAATGACTCTACCACGAATAGTTGTCAAACTATTCGATATGGCTGACAAATACTCCACCGCTAGTAAAGTGGATGAGTGCAACAACACCATCGATCGAATAGAAAAGATTCCTCAATTGGACCTAAAGAAAAAGGAAAAGAAGAACAAGAAGAATTACAAGCCTAACACAAAGGATGTCCTTCTGATCGTAGAAAAACATTCAAAAAAGCAAGAAGGATTATTTTGATCGGAGCAGGAAAGACTTCGATCAACAAATCCAAAAAAGCAATAGATGATGTCCACTCCACCAGATGGCAGGGCATGATCTCCACAACTGTAATGCTTGGTAGAAGAAGCTCGAGAACTATTACTCATGTAAGGGACCTTTTCCTTTTGTCTAGGACATCGGAAAGTCGAGCACCAAAAAGGAGAAAGGCAGAGGTGAAGAAATGGAGTATCAAGAGCCAGTGCACACCATCGATGTTATCTTTGGTGGATCAGCCTCCTACGAGTCCAGAAGATAGATTCTAGTTGATAGGGGTAGTTTCCCTGCTATTTTACTTATGAGAGGTATTGAGGAAATGCAAGTTCCCAAGTCTAAAATAAAACCCATATAGTATGCCTTCTATGGCATAGTTTCGGGGTCTTTAGCCAAACCAATGGGACAAGTGTCCTTATCAGTTACATTCAAAAGTCCTAGCAACTTTCAAATGGAAAGGATCTCATTTGATGTAGTGGATTTTGAAACTGCATAAAATGAAATCCTTGGCCGACCAGCTCTGGTTAAGTTTCTAGTGGCCATCTATTATGGTTACCAAAGCTTTAAAATGTCAAGGCCAAAAGGGGTCATAATAGTTCCAAAAGATAGAAAGATGGCCTATGCCACGACCACAAGTCCCTTATATTGGTTGATGAATTGCCGACCAGAAATACTAACTCACCTTCAACCTAGGTAAAGAATACATGCACCAAGTTGGCCCCAAAGCTTGATGATCAAGTGAATGAAGTGCTTCTCGATAAGGATAGACCTTAAGGAATAATAAAAATCAGGGCATGATTTAATCCTAAATAGGAAGAGTCACTCGTCTCTTTTCTCCAGGCCAACTCAGATATATTTGAGCGGCAAGTATACGACATGCTCGGTGTCCCTAGGGAATTGATCAAGCATATGCTAGCACTCCGACCTGACAAGAAATTGGTCAACAAGAAGCTTCGGTGTTTTGCACCTGATCGGATGGAGGCAATCCAGTCGAAGATCAACAGGCTTCGCAAGCCTAGATTTATTCATGAAATTGACCATCCTGAGTGGTTCGCCAATCCTGTATGGTTAGAAAATGTAATAGAAAGTGACAAATATGTGTAGACTTTACAGATCTTAATAAAACTTATCTGAAGGTTGACTTACCCTTCCATGCAATGATCAGATTGTTAACTCTATCTCTGGTAGTGAATTGTTAATATTTCTAGATGCATACCCTGGGTACAATCAGATTAGCATGAGTAAAGAAGATAAAGAGAAAACTACCTTCATCACACCATACCAAATTTTCTATTATGTGAAAATATCGTTTGGGCTCAAAAATGCCGATGCTACTTTTTAAAGGTTAATGCAAAAAAAAAACCTTTATTGCACAAATTTGGTCAAAATTTAGAGGCCTACATGGACGATTTAGTAGTAAAAAATATCAACATCGGAGACCATGTCTCTAACTTAAGGAAACTTTCTCTAACTTAAGAAGACATAACCTTAGGTTAAATCCTGAGAAATGTGTATTCGTAGTTTTCTCTGGAAAGCTTCTCAGCTTCCTAGAGTCAGCTAGAGGGATTGAAGCTATTCTAGAGAAAATAACCCTCTGACAATGAGAAAAGAAGTGCAAAAACTAATCGATTGTATAGCAATGTTAAGTCATTTCATCGTGCAGTTAGAAGAAAAAAGGGTTAACTTTCTTTAAACTTCTTCGAAAACATGGAAGTTTTGAGTGGACTAAAGAAGCTAACTATGCCTTTGAAGAAGTCAAGAAATACTTGATGAGTGCCCTGATCTTAGTTTCTTCAAGACTGGAAGAATCTTTACTTTTATACCGAGCTGCTACACCGCAAGCAGTCAATGTAGTACTAGTCGTTGAACTTGAAAATATCCAATGACAAGTATACTACGTAAGCACATGGACCAAAAGACAGATACTAGAAATACAAAAACTCCTATATGGCCTCCTTATGACTTTAAAGAAAATAAAGCATTACTTCTAGCCCCATAAAATTGTGGTGCCATCCGGATACCCTCTCGGCCAAGTCCTCCAAAACGTGGAACCTTAGGACGTATAGCAAAATGAGCAATAGAACTTAGGGAGTTTGATCTCCATTTCATCTTATGAACATGAAGGAGAACGGATAGGCTACGCTAGCTACAACATTTGATTTTCTACCGCGTTCAACCAGAAAACATGCGTGTAAGGGAGTCATGGATAGTTACCACTAGATGCGCTGCGCTGGAAGAAGAATTGAAGCAACCCGGTCCAACGTAGATGCGCGTCGATGAGGAACTGAACGTCTCCTTCTCGCATCCTAGCAATAGCCTTGCGCTTCTCGCCGGTTAGCACAGCAGCAACAGCACACGTTCGGGATGAAACACCGTGTGCTGGTGTGCTAGCACCGCGCACTCGGCTAGGGTTTCGGGATATGGCTGAGGGGAGGTGGCGGCCAGGGTTTTCAGCATAGTAGCATCACCCACCTGCAGCCCCGCCTCCACAATTTATAGAGCATGCTAATGGGCTTCCACGTTGTAGGCCCATTAGAACCCTAATCAATATTGTTTATGATTACCTCTTGGGCACATCACTAATAGAACATGCATTAAGTTCCAAGCTTTAGCAGAATTCATTGTTGAACTACAAGCAGTAGACTATGTACTTGGATGGGGTAGTCCTCATCTATCCTACTAGAGAAAATATAAAATACATCATCCAGTTAAATATTCCTACTGTAAATAATGTGGCAGAGTATGAAGGTTTGCTGGTAGCCCTCTGAGCATCAATGGCACTTGGGATTCATAGACTACTAGTGAAAGATGATTCTCAAACTAGTAGTGAATCAAATAGGGAAAGAGTATTAATGCTCAAGTACTGTGATATCTCTTATCTTTCAGAAGTTACAAAACTGGAGAATCATTTATTTGGTTTTGAAGTTCAAAATATTCCTAGAAAGGATAATTTTCTAGCAGATTAGTTAGCATGGATGGCTTACTCAAGATCACTCGTCCCACCCGGAGTATTCCTAGAGCAACTTGACAAACCTTTGGTGGTCGATAATTGCGAAGAAGCTCCTATGGAGGTCGCTTAGATCGACCCCAAAAACAATTTGATGATATCAATCTATGGGTATCTTCAGGATGAAAAACTTCCTGAAGAGAATGTAGAGATAGATCGTACAGCTTGAAAGAACAAATCATCCACTATGATCGAATGTACCATCTATAAACGAGGAACTCACAGAGTGTTTATGAGATGTATATCTCAAAGAATGGTTTACACTTACTATCCAAATTACATGGGGGAGTCTGTGGAGCATATTTTTTCTATAGAACACTAGTCAGTAAAGGCTTTTGATAAGGATACTATTGGCCAACTGCCATCCATCATGTAAAAGAACTTGTGACAAAGTGTTTACAATGTCAGTTTCATAGTCGATAAGTACATCAACCTGCACAAGCTCTTCAAATAATCCTCTTTCTTGGCCATTTGCAACTTGGGCTTAGACATCTTGGGACCTTTCCCAAAAGTGCCCAGGGGCTTTGAATTCCTATTTGCAATGATGATACATTTACAAAATGGATCAATGCTAAACTAGTTGTCAATATGACAACTGAGGCAACCAAGAAATTCATAACTAAAAATGTGGTTACACGATTTGGGGTACCTAATCGTATAAATCATAGATAACGATACCTAGTTCTCTGAGCGTAAATTTTTATGAATTCTGTGAGTTTCTACATATCAAAGTATGCTACACCTCAGTAGCTCACTCATGGAGTAACGGGTAGTGGAAAGAGTCAATGGTATATTAATACAAAGGATTAAAAAATGAGTTTTCGACCAGTTAGCAAAACAGTTAGGGGCATGGATACAAGAACTTCCCTCTATGTTTTGGGCTATTTGAACCATGACCAGTCGTGCGACTGGAGAAATGCCTTTCTTCTTTGTTTATGGAGCAGAAGCCACACTTTTTCTAGAACTAAAATTTGGCTCTGCTCGAATAGATCGTTATAATTGTAACGATAAAGAAGATCGTTGGATTTCCTTATATTCGTAAGATTCGCGATTTGATTATCGACAAGTTTATTTTCCTGAAACCAAATATAGAAATAGTTTAAGGGCCTGTTCATATTGCCTTCTACTTCTGGATTCTACTTGGAGAACCTAGAAACTAATATAAACATTTGGCTTCCTAAAGCGGTTTCCACAGAAGCCAATATAAATACTTGGTATCTCGAAGTGGCTTCCCCACTCCTTTTGCTCTTTTCTCACTCTAGGGATAAGGTAGGGGTCACGAGTGTATCACGCACTCCACTCCTCTTGCTCCCATTCTGCACACGCGTCTCTCACTCACTTTGTCCACATCTCACATCCTTCTTCTAACGCCACTACTATTCATTTTTAGCCAAAAACCATCAACCATGGCCAATATAAAAGTAAAGGTTAAAGAGAAAACCTAGTATAGATCTAAAGAGATGGAGGGCCTGTTTGTTTTAGCTTCTGGCAGCTGCAGCTACTCCTAGAATCTGCAACTCCCCCAAATAATCCAGATTTTCATCCAGATTCTAAGTAGCCAGAAGCTGCAGAATCCAGAAAATGAACTAGTAGCCAGAAACTGGGGTTATCCAGCTTCTCCAGATTCTGACTAGCTAGATACTCACTAGCTGCTTCTCAGAATCTACAGCTGAAACAAACAGGCCCGGAGTGCGACATCCCACCTTGGCTTTTTTACATTCGTTGGACGGATGGGCGACCTTTCGCCTGTATTGAAACTGTCAAGTGACCATTCTTCAGTGGCTAATAGAATTGTTTTTATTTTGAAAAAAGTGTTTTTATCCTATGTACTACGATTTCAACCCCAAAATCTCACGTTCATGCCTCTCCACACTCAACCAACCACCCAGAACTCAACCACGTCCCAATCAACAAAAATGTTTGTAACAGCCCAACTGTTTATTTTAAAATTAGAAAAATAATTTTATTAAATAATATTTACTTCAAATTAAAGTAAAACCTTTACTTTGGTTACCCAAATTTTAAATTTTTAATTGCCTAATTTTCTGCTTTTAAAAGGATTTTTATTGTGAAAAGTAATATATCTTTAAATAAAGGATATTTTGAATTTCTGTATAAAAATGAATTCAAAACTTATTTGAACTCAATTGGCTTTTAGGGTGGCCTTTTGTGTTTCTGATGGATTTAAAATTTTAATTTCAAAAGTTAAACTCTATCTTATTGTGAAAGCTAAATCCCAAAAATCTTTTTGTATAAAATGATTACATGAAGTTTATTGGATTTTCCTGGATTTTATTCCAAGTCTGGTTGTGAAAAATTAAATTATTTCACTTTATAAAAGTCAAAATAAGTGCATTTCATTTTCCTAAGTCATTTCTGTATTTTATAAAAATTTTAGAATTTTCTAAGAATTAAAAACTCCCTTTTTAAAGTTAAAGTGTGTTTGTACAAATCAAGACCAACTTAAGTTAAAAATATTTTTACTAACTCAAAAATCATTCCAGATGATTCTCTGAATTTATCTGAAATTTTAAAAATTTATTTGGTATTTTTTTCGAGTATTTTAAAGCCCCCTAATAATTTCTGCAGAAATCTGAAAAGAATTAAAACCAAATATCCCCGGGCTGACAGGTGTCGCAACCGGATTAAATCCTCTTCAGCGTTTCAATCCGCGCCGACCATAGCCACTTAAAACTCTTTCCCCACCTCCCCTCTCTCCCTAGCCAACATTTGTCGCACATCGGACTGGCCACCTCCCGCCCGAATCAATCCCAGCCGCACTGTTCACTTGCCGCTTCATCCGCCTCCCACTTCCCTCGGGCCGACAAGTGGCTTAATCAAGACCGTCCGCTATTGCCAATTCAAATCTCAGCCGTTCCC
This sequence comes from Melocanna baccifera, assembly GCA_036346265.1. Classification (NCBI taxonomy): domain Eukaryota; kingdom Viridiplantae; phylum Streptophyta; class Magnoliopsida; order Poales; family Poaceae; genus Melocanna; species Melocanna baccifera. The sequence continues at coordinate 39,479,515 of CM070677.1, forward strand.
TGTCACTTAAGGCACTCGATCGGTTCGGATCTAACGTCCGTTGCCGGATTGAATCCCGATCGTTCCCCTTCACTTATCGGTTCGTCCCAGATCCGGTGGCCCTGAACATCCTCCCTTGCCACCTGTCACAGATCCGACCGTTGCCTCCCCCCTTTCCTTTTGTTTTCTCACGCTGACTGGTGGGCCCCGCTTGTCAAGATCGTCATCCCCGCCACCTTCCTTCTTCCTCGCGCCTCCTCCGCCGCCATTAACGCCCGAAATCAAAGCTTTGAAAGCTTCGGTTTCCATCCATCATTCCCGCCCGCGCCGGTACCCAATTATTCCCCCGCATGCACCGCGACCGTTTCTGGCATTATTTCCCCCTTTACATCGCCCCTCGCCGTCGCATTCAAACTCGCCACCGGAGTAATTTCGTTCGCCCGTTACCTCCCCTCCCCGGCCTATAAAACCCACACCCCGAGGACCCCTTCACCACACCGCATCTCCCTCGTCTCTCAATTGGAACATCCGAGCACCAGAGCCTCCCCGAGCCCGTTTTCTCCTCCGTCGGCTACGCCACTCCGGCGAGCAATTCCAACGACACCAGACCTCCCCGCTCCTCGCCGACTCCGCTGACACCTTGCTCGTGCCCCGGCGACCAGGAGCCCCCTCTGCCCCGAGCAATTGCGCCATCGGACCTCCTCCGCCGCCGTGAACCCTCCTCCGACCGCCACCCCTTCCCGTTGTTCCTCCTCTCCGGCCACCCTCGGGATCCACGCGATGTACCGATGCATTCCCCGTGCCCTCCCCCACCTTTTGCACCCCTCGGCCAGCGCTGCCACCCGCCGGAACGCTGGCGACCATCGGTCCCCGTGTGCCACCGCCGGCCACCCCTGCCACGTCAGCAGTCGGGCTAGCCGCCGCCGATGTGGCTGCCACACCGGCGCCACGTGCGCCCCAAGCCGCCCATGCTAGCGCCACGTCGCGCGCCTGCTCACCCGCGTGCCACCTCAGCATAGTCCTGTCCATCGACTCAGTCCACCGTAGACCGGACCCACATGTCAGCCTTACTTCAATTATTTAATTATCAGGGCTGACGTCATGCTGATGCAATAAAACCAATTTCCCGTTTAAAAATAATTCGGCCAAAATTAAAACCCTGTGCTGATGTCATAATCTGTTATTTTCTTTAGAAAAATAATTCAGGCTGACGTCATAAATGCTTTTAAATATAAAAATAATTCCAGAAAAAGGGCTTTTTCTTTTTAATTAAATTAAAAACTTTGAAAAGCCATAACTTCTTCATTTTAACTCCGATTTGACCCGTTCAAATTTCTAACTTTTTCTAAAATCATAAACCATCCATTTCTGGACTCCTTTTGAATTTTTAAAAATTATTTGGTAATCCCAAGATTTAAATTCTAATTTTCAGTTCATTTTCAAAAGCCTCAATTCCTTTCCAAATTTCCAGTTCACATCCAAAATTCAAATTTTAAAAACTCCGTAAAAATGTTTGCTCTATTTTTCTGAGTCCAAATATTCTTCTAGCATTTCTCTCTTTTAAACAAAATAAAATGAATTAAGAAGACTTTCTCTAGGCCAAAATCTGCTTTTGTTTAAGCACTCTCAGCTAATAATTCTCATCCAATACCATAGATCATTCCCATTTTTAGGTGTTGAACTATTTCTTTTATCCTAATATTTATTCTTCCCTTCTTTGCTGTCCAACGCCATGCCTCTGACGAATAAATAGTCTGTTTTTCAACTAAAGCCACCGTGAGCAATGCATGCATGCAAGCAAAATTATTTTCCCTCTTACCAAATTAATTGGCATGCAGCAATAACACCTTTAGTCATTACCAAGCATCAATTTCTTTCAGTTTTTATCCATTAAAAATTTCAGTTTCTTGCATGCATTGAAAACTGATATTTCATTTATTTCGGCCATTACTATAGCAATCAATTCCGGCCATTCCCTTGCTCCTCTCCACCTATAAATTGAACCACAGCCTCCTCACCTCATTCCCCACTTGTTGTGCATTCTAGAAAACCAGAAACACAGCCAAGAAGAAGATTTGGAAGAATATTCATTCGGTTGGCTTGTTCCAACAATTTCCTTTCCAACCGATCTTCCGACGACTCATTCTCCGTCATCCGGACTCTGAATCTGGTGATTCAAATTCCTAAATTTATCTAAATTCATATTCTATCCCCCAGCATATATTTTATAATTTTTAGATTTTATTTGAATTTTATTTGAGTTTAGTTTGTTCTTACTTTTTGCGTATAGACTACGACTAATCCGGAGAGTATAACTTCAGCGAACCTCAGCAAACTTCGAAGTAAGGCAAGTTACACCCTTGATCATGTTGACCCTATTATTTTAAATTTAATTATGTTGTTTTACTGTATATGCATGCATATCTTTAATCAAATGTAATTCAAATTCGATTTAAATCCTAGATATACCTATGATCCTTTGCGTATGGCCATTTTGAATCTCGAATTCATGTACCTTGCCACCCTAGCTAAAAACTAGTTAGTACTATAGTATTGACTAGAAATTTTATAGAAATGCTTAGCCTGGCTTAGTACGATTTTAGGTGTGATCAACTATTTCACTTGAAATGACAGTTCCTTTTATTGAAATCTCGACTTTGGTGAGTTAAAGATGGTTTATGAAAATGGTTTAAAAATAAAAATGAAAACTTATGATTTAAACTTAGGCTATTGGTTAGGTGGTGGGGTGCCAGCATGCCTCGTGTTTGGTGACACCTGGTTGATTGTCGTGCATGTGGGTATGTGGATTGAGCCTAAGTCAAATTAAAGACCGGTTTGTGAGCTACTATTGCAAAGCCACATCGTACTACCACAAGTCCGGTATGGGATGGACCTGGCTAAGTAATTTGTGAAGTTCCAAATACGGTTTCGCTATAGGCTGAATGTGAGCGTGGCGTAGGCCGCGAGAAGTCTCACATGGCTCAAGAGGGGGCTCCAACTCGTGAATTCGAGTTGTGGTGAAACCTTAGTGGCGGCGTGACTGTTTTAGCTATGGATCATTGTAGCGGCCTTTTCATGATCTCCTCGCCGCACACCAAAGGGGGTGTGTTAATCTAGTGGCAATATGGGATGATCGTGTCTTGTGGGTAAAGCTGTACAACCTCTGTAGAGTGTATAATCTATCCTGAATAGCCGTGTCTACGGTCACGGGGAAGCTGGGTAAAGTTTTTCGTGGATTAGACTTTAGTTTTTAAAATGGTTTCTGAAAAAGCTTATGGATGGATGGATGGAATCCATGACCAGGTGGGATACCTGTGAATAAGTTGGTGTTTGGTCGGAGCCTACACTAACGATATGAATCCATAAGAGATTTTGAAAATCATATGAATAGATAGAATCCATGTGAAATCATTTGAAAAAATGGACCAGGTGGGATACCTGTGACTAGGTTTGTGTTTGGTCGGAGCCTGCACTAACGATATTATTTTGTTAAATTGTTATTTCTATCTACTGTATAAAATTCAGCTTTTGCACTTATGTATTGTATTTAAATTCGGTACTGTTTTTCGCATAAATAACCTTATTAAGCATTCCTTTGTTATCCCTATGCATGCATTCACTCTGTTAAAACTCCTAGTGTAACTTGCGTAAGTATTTTATGTGCTTACCTTGGGAGTACTTTATGTGCTCACTTTGCTAAAATCTATTGCCAGAGGATGATGCCAACAACTTCGGTGAGGATGGTGACGACTAGGCCGCGTCTTACAGTCATTCGCCTGTGGGCAGGCAGGATGGGCTGTACCTCTACACTTTATTCTTCCGCTGCTTTATTTTGTTGGCCATGAGCCCTTTATTTGTAAACCTTGGCCGTCAGGCCCATTTATTAAAGTGGGATTGTTTGCATGATATGTATCCCTGTTAACTCTATGTGCATTAGCTTTTCCTAGGATAGTGTGATTTACACAGAGGGACTTGGAGTTGTTGCTCCGGGTCCCGACAATGTTTTACAAGTCTATATTTGTTTTTCTCATCTATACTACTCAAAAATACTAGTTGGTCATTGTACATTCGTTTTCCCCTTCACCACCTCCCCCCACACACAGGGCTCCTCCCTGAACTAATTGCCCATTTCCCCCAACCGCTCTCCATGACGGTGGGTGTCGAGATCCAAATATGTAAATACAAACTCTCCTATGTATTCTACACTAGTTTAGGATCGTGCTAGTGCATACAGTGAAAACATAGATGAAATATCGACCATGATCACAATTAAAAAAGAAAGATATAAGTATTATTAAATATCCAAGTAGCAACCTTATGGTCAAGCTTACAAATAATAGCCTAAATGGTTTTAACAAAAGCTAGCGGAGAAAAATAAAGATAACCATAGTAGCCATTCAATATGCCCACTGGCAATTGACCAAGGAGCGAAATTCTAATCCATGAAGACGTTGAAGTAGTCATCCTCTATTACCTCTTGTTGAAATGGTTCTCCTTCAACAACTGGGCAGCAAAGAATATAGCCATGAGTACATAGAATACTTCGCAAATTGTTTGTAATAAAATGTAATATATATATATATATATATATATATATATATATATATATATATATATATATATATATATGATATATATATGTATATATATATATATGTATATATATATATATATATATATATATATATATATATATATATATATATATATATATATAATGATGCAAGGCTTACTAAATGATGGCTGAGTAGTTATTTTGAAGAAAGCAATAATTTAGGGTGAATATAATAAATAGATTGAAAGCAAACTTTGAAAACAAGTAACAAGTAATTAATTCAAAGGAATAATATAAACCACAAGTGAACCACTATTCACTTCTCTAAACAAGAAGTGGACTGTCATTCACTTTCCAACAAATTCAACCAAAGTTTTGTAAAATTCTACTCCTCATGTCAAATTACCGAGCATTGTCTATAACCAGGAACAAAGCTATTCGAATAATTTTCTACAGAGGTTACACAACTTTACCCACAAAACATGATCATCTTATATTGTCACTAGTATAACATGCTTCCTTAGGCGTGCCGACTAACAAGATCACAATAAGACCTTTACAATGGTCAACCTCAACCTGATTCTACCTGTTAAGGTTCCACCACTGAATGGGTTAAATATGCCCAAATCAGAAGTCCCCTGTTGCGCTAATATGAATCAATGTCTATGACCACACCTACATTCATCTCAATTGTAGAATCAAAGTTGAAGTATCACAAATTAGTTAGCCAGGTCCATCCCATACTAGATATATGGTTGCACAGTAAGACTTAGATCAAGGGTGCACAAACTTAAGTCTTTAATTATTACCCATGCGAGGCATCCACATCCCAGTGTGCTACAACACCCCCCTTATTGCACGACACTCACCTAAGTGAAAGTTATTTTATTTAACCAACATCAATGACACTACCCAAGTTGTGGCATATAAATTTTATAACTGTGGCTACAACCACGATTCAATATCTCATTAAGTCAAAATTAATTAACTGATCAATATATGATGGTGAACCTAATGTAACAATACTAGTATTGCATCGCTAGTTAATTACCCCTCATATGGTGACAATGAAATCATATCATTCAAATTATAAAATGAGGGCTTAATCAATTAGGTTAATAACTCCTAGGCACAAGTGTTTCATAACAAACTAGTAATGCATGATAATAATAAATATATTTGAAACGATAGATTTAACATGATCGAAGGTCACGACTTATCTTAGCTTTGTTCAATTACCAATTTTTGGTCTTCAGTTCTTGCTTCTACTCCATCAAAGGCGATATCTAACGAGAAAAAAATGATTGAAACACAAATAAATACAAATGAAATCCAAAAAAACTAAACTAGAAACACAAGATAGAGCTCAATTTTAGATGAATTTAGGAAGAAGAATCAGGTCAATCGGAGTTCGGACGGAGGAGAACGAGCTCTCGAAAGATTGATCAGAAAGGAAAATGCTAAAAAAAGAAAGAGGAGAGAGAAACCAATGGCTGACACGGCGGCCTATGAATTATTTGGGATTTTTAGATTAAAGAAAATTCAAGAAAAAGATTGCCTGGTTAACAAGTGAGCCAGTGGTCCATAGACCATGTCTATGGTTTGTCTCGATCTACGGTGAACTCGGTGCATCAGGTGATGGCTAGGGATAATGTGGTGATGATGATGCAAACCATGACATGGTGGGTGATTGGATGACACGTGACTCAATTTTGCTAAGGTGGCAAAGTGACATGGCAGGGATTGGTGTAGAATCAAGGATTGGTGATAGGCGGTTTTGAAATTCTTTGGCTAAAACCAAGTTTATAATACAGAAGTGTAAATCAATTTGGTTTAAAACAAAAAAGGCTTAGAGTTTAGGGATCACCTAAGTACACCAACAACTTAAGTCTATATCAAAGGTTTACAATCCTAGGATGATAAGCAATTAATTTAATTATCTGAATACAAATTGCCTAAATGTAAATTAAGCACAAGAAAACAAACCAAAATGACACGGGTCCTGTTTACCGTGGTGTTCGGAGACTGCTAATCTCCCCTAATCCATGTTGAGGAAATTCCATACGAATTGGACTACCTCCACGAATTAAGCCAAACACCTCAATTTCACCAGTGGTAGCTCATTCCCACTTCAGGTAGGTGAGCTCCAACCTTCACAATACACCGGGTCTTCTCACAACCTTTTTGAGAAGATTATCGTGCACAATGGCTTCAATACTGGCTAGGAGTTGGCAACTTCTAAGAATAATAAGTCAAGCCCTTTGCTTGACTCTCATCATGTGCAACGAATACACAAGCTCAAGTGGATACAAAATCCACCTCTAGATGCAACACATGCAACTAAAGACCTCTCTCCTTACTCATAAGGTCAACACATGCACAATTAAGAGAAGAAACTCATACTAGCTCAAGAGAGTGATATGAGGTGCTAAACATCTTCCCCCCGACCGGCCACAAGGGGGTATATATACCCACACTACAAAAACTAGCCGTTGGAAGCAAAACCTCCAGAAAGTTTAGGATTTTTGGTAGTTCTGTCGCTATAAAACTAGAACTACCGCTTCCCTCGTAATAGTCAGAAAACTAGCTATTATCAGCAAAATTAGAATTTCCACCATTCATTTTCTGATACTTCTGATCATCAGAAGTCCCGCGCCACACATACGGAAGTACTGCTCTCGCGGAGAGGAGAAGACCACCACACAAGTGTCTCTCTAGAAAAAACATACCGCATGTTTTTTAAAACTTCCGAAGTCAGGTTGTACTGCTCATACAGAGCTAGTACTTTCGACTTCTGGTAGTACCACGCAACACATGCCAGTTCTTCTGATCTTCGGTAGTACTGTGCAACACATGCCAGTACTTTTGGTCTTCGGTAGTACCGTGCAAAACATGTCAGTAGTTCTGATTATCCTGACAAGTGCATATACTTCAATCAATTTAGCAAAACACATTTGTGAGTTAGAGTGTCATGCACACAAGGATCAATCATGATTTTCAATTAGTTATGAAATACATTTGCACACTTTTGAAATCATGACACAAGGTATAGGTACATGGACTCTTCACATTTACAAAACACATTCGCAAACATAAGTCACATGCTAAAAGGATTATATATGAGTTTCAACCATTTACAAAATATATTTACAAATATAAGCCTAATACCACAAAGAGTAGAAAATATGGATTTCAAATACTTGTAAAACACATTCACAATGTATAGTCCCATGTTGCGAGGATCCAACACATGAGCTTCAACTATTTACAAAATATATTCGCAAATATAAGCATCATGCATAGAGAGTTAGAGCAAATGAGGTTAAACTATCAATATATGATGAGACTTAAGCTACTAGATATAACCCTTCTTAATAGTAAGGCAACCTATACTAGTAATCGGGTCTTCCAACCAAACACTAAGACCGGTAAAAAACTAGGAACACATCCTTAGCCCTAACTAGTTATATCTTTGCCTTGAGTATCCTCTTGAAGTTTAATGACACACATTCTCATTTCAAATCTGGGTCATTGTCTTGATATGCATCAACACGTGATGCATCTTTCACTTGAACTCCATCAACACATGATGGGTCTTCACTTGACTTGATATCAACTTTTGATCATCTCCTATTGGACATGTATCAACTCATGATGCATCATTCAATTGATGAACTTTAACTCATGAAACCATATTCCATCTCGCATTTTGACTTGATGATCTTCAACACATGAAGTCATCCCAAGTTATCTTTACTTGTGGAACCTAACCTATCCATTCAACTCATATAAAATGTTAGTCCACAAATCAATTGCCATCAATTACCAAAACTTCACCATTAACATATAATGAAGGGACTAGATTTACAATCTTTCCTTTTTGGTAATTCATGATAATCTCAATAAATAATAAGATAGAAATTGATTTACGAGTATACACTATGTACACAATAATTGTATAATCTAGAATAAGCTTTCTTAAGCAATTAAGTCATTTGAATATGTGTATTTATCTTTAAAATTAATTACTAGCAAAGCTTATTTATCCAGTTGTCATTAATCATTCAACCATTAACATATAATGGAACTAGATGACAACCCCATTATGAGTACATATGAACTACACAAACTATATATACTCAAGGGATATGTTTCAAAGTAAAGATTCTTAATATGTGGAACGAGAAACATAGATCAATACTAATGAAACCACAAAGCATAAAGTAAACTCCCCCTAAATGTGTGCATACAAGAATATAGTGAAAAACATGTGCACATATTCATCTTAGACTTTTGATGAAGTTTAATCTATATTTTAGATCCAAGTAATGCACTAAGTTCTATGAATAAGATATCGAATGCATACCTCTGTGATTTCATCTTTTCATCTAAGTGAGACTTAAGAGATCATAATCAATCAAACACATTAGTCTCACAATAGCATTTGTCATTCATTACATCCAAATGAAATTAGATGATATCATAACTAATAAACATATTAGTCTCACAATTGTATTTATCATTATCACTAAAACCAACCTAAGAGAGTTTGAACTTACAATTGGGCGGTGAGATGAGTTGGCAGATCGGGTGTAGGTGGTGTTGGTGTGGCGGTTGCGTGGCGGCCACATTAGATTGGGAGGCTTGCCACATTGGCTCTGGGCACTGCAGCATGCTTCCAGCGAAGAACTCCGGTGAGGTGCATAGCGGCAAACAGCGGCACAACAGGTCGATGAGACGCGAAAGAGGGGGAGGATGGCACAATCACCGGCGAGTGGACGCTACCAGCGGTGAAGAGAAAGGTGGCAATGAGATAGGTTGGACAGCAAAATATAAGCTCCGGTGAATTTCGAGGAATGCCAAGAGGCAGAAGAAATAAAGTGGCACATGGCAAACCTTGTAGAGGAAACGATGATGACAAGGGCTTGGTGAATGAGGTGGAATTCCTTGACGGAGTTGGGCATCATGGCGGCTTTGATTTTGATGCAAAGGCAATGAAACTGAGGCGATGGTGAGCCAATACAGCGAGGGGTGGCAAAGACGACTCTCGGCATGCCTTTAAATAGCATGGTCAAGGAGGACTCCATGGAGGATACGACGGCGACGACGTATGAAACTCAGACACGGTAAAGAGGAGGACTCCGGCTTGAAGAAGAAGAAGAGCCTAACCAAGGTGGCCATTGATCAGCGATGGCGTAGGAAAGAGGATTCGGCAACCACACGAGGTGATGAGTGGCGGGCGCGAAGCAGATCGATGTGCGGATCGGACGTCTAGCGAGCGGCCAAGGCACAAAGAGGTGGGCTGCGCCTTGGCCGAGCAGAAGGTTTGGGATGGCTAAGAAGAAAGAATAGGCCAAGATATAGGGAATTCAGCCCAAAGACCAAAATCTGGATTTCAAGAATTTTCTATTTTTATAAATGGGAATAACTTCAATTGAGCGCCAAAAATAGCAAATAAACTCTGAAAAATCTAATAAAATATAAAAAAATTCCTTACAACACAAGGAACCCAACTAAAACTAGTTTTGATTTAATTGAAGTTTATTTTTTATATTAAATATTTTTTAATTTCTAAAAATTTAAATTAAGCTTTAATTTATTTAAGAAAAATCCAAATGGTAAATTTTATTTTAAAATTTTTAAAAAGACACTAAAAATCAGGATGTTATAGTGGGAGGGAGAGGGTGCCCTCAAGACCAACCGCACAAAGGGCCCCCCACGTCTGTCTTCTCCCTCCATCAAATGTCGCACCTCTCTCTCTCTTATGCCTCCTCCCTATTTCGCTACACCATGGCCACCTCTACGCTGCCGACCAGAACACCATGCTTGCCAACGTCCACGTGCTTCTCTTGTGCTCACTTCTCGGTGGCTGCCCCGTCATTCACCTCGACAACATCACCAACAAGTACGACCGCACGACCCTGCTAGTAATATTGTTGTATCTTGGTAATTACGTAAGTGCACTAGCTAGTAGCTTGTACTCCCTCCATTCACAAATAAATGTTGAGTTTTTGGGTAGGGGTGTAATCGGAATGGATACAAATAGATATCGCTCATCCTGTATCATATTCCATATTTTTCTCAGAATTATAGTTGGACACGGATAATACTGGATACCTATTTCTATATTCCATATTCATTCTATAAGCCTTCGGACAGTCGGTCGGATGAAAATTATCCTCTTTTTTGTGCTCTACATAATAGGGTGCAATCAGAGTGAACATGAAGAGACTAATTGTTGAGATGTCAAAAGAAGGGAACTTAGTATTCCCTGCCTGTTTGAATGTGGCAATCCACCTATATATTATCTTGTTCCTATGTGAAGTCACAATAGACTTCCTTATATCACTTGACATACAGATATATACAAACGAATATCACTCATTCCGTATCATATTCTATATTTTTTCCTCGGAGTCAGAGTCAGACACGGATAGTGTCAAATACATATTTACCCATTCTGTATTTGCTCTATGGGCCTTCGGTCAGTTGGTCGGACAAAAATTATTCGCTCCATTTGCACCCTTAGTTTTGGGTTTTATATTTTTATAATTTTATTGGGTTTTATAAAATATATTAGACAACAACATAAATCCATAACCATATGCCCTTATGTCAATGTTGTGTATATATAATGTATTTGGTTACTATCGGGCATTCGTATTGGCTTCTATTTCTGACTTCTTCTATAAGCCAAAAGACAATATAAACACTTGACTTCTTGAAGCGGTTTCTCCACTTCTCTTACTTCCATCTCACTCAAGAGATAAGACAGGGGTCATAGGTGCATCACGTACTCCACTCCTCTTGCTACCGTCTTGTACACGTATTTCTCCCTCACTTTTTCCATCGCTTGCGCTCTCCTTCTAAAAGCCACTTCTTTCAGCTACTACTATTTATTTTCAGCCAAAAACCATCAGCTATAGCCAATACAAATGCCCCTATAGATGATGAAATAGTAAATGCCTACATGGCTAACGGATCACGAGCAATAGATCGATCGGTTAATAATGCATGGTGCATGTACACACACATTAAGGACCTATTGTTTGGAATGTAGGAATAGAAAACACAAGAATAGGGAAAAACGAAGGAATACGAAAAAATGCAATACAAAATAGAGGATTAGCATAGGAATTTTTATAGGAAGTGGTTTTAGGAACATATGAATAGAAAGAAGGGATGAATTTAGTGAGTGAATAGTAATATCACTTAATTTGATTTAGTTGTAAGCTACTAACATATCAACATTTATTAGATAAAACAGCATATTGCACACTTCCACAAAGTAGACACGGACATCAAGATTTGTGAACGAGCGTAGGAATTTTTCCTTCCAGTCTCCCTCATGTTTCATTTCCTGCAATTAGTGCAGAACAGAGCAGGAAAATTTACCTTTCCAAAGGAATACTTGTTGGGATATGGGTAATCTACAATAGTGTGGATTAAAAATTTATACCGTTTAAACCATTAAGCAAAGCAAGCAAAAGATCATAGATCATTACCACTAGACATGCAGTACAGTGAAAGTAGAGTTGAAGTGGCCGATTCAATGAAGTGTGTATTAGTGTAATGGAAGTAGTTGATTGTCCTCCGGCCAACTATCTTCTCCTTACGATCGTCTCGATCAGCACCGCAGTCAAGAAGCACCTCTACCGAGGTCCACAAGGCCAGGGATGGAACGACGTATGTCGATGGCACCAACATGCATAGCAAGGGTTATGAGAGGTGGCAGCTAGTTTTTTGATGGGTGTGTCTCGTGATCCCTCCCTCAGCCCTTGCATCTCCCTTTATATAGTCTTCAATTAGATCCTTATCTGATATAATTAGATATGTATCTAACTCAGAAAGCCCCAAGCTATATCTTTATCTAATACGAGTAAAGATTGTATCCCACTCAGAGAACCTCTAACCAAATCCAATATGAGTAGAGATTGTATCCTATTTGGAGTCTATCATCTAGACCCTTATCGTTCTGACACGTAACCTTGTAAGTTCATTATATTTGGCCATGGCCCAAAAACTCATTTCTGATCCATAAGTCGGTAATGGTCTCTAGCAGGATATAACGACTCCCAAATATATATAAAGATCATATCAAATAAACATATATAGTATTTATGTAAGATTTCACAGATGCGTAATACCAAAAACTGTCTGTGATAGCAGAATATCACATATGGTTGTTTTTAAAAACCGTCTATGATATCTACATATCACAGACGGTTTAGTGTTACAAACCGTCTATGATAGCTATTTAAAAAGCTACATTATTTTCTATTTTTTGGCTAACCTCAGGAAATGCTAACTGTGCTCTCTGAAAACAAGCGAGTAGATCACATATATATATAGCATAGGACAATCATTACATAGATCTCACAAATGAATTAAACAACACAAGCAGATCACATATATAGCACATGACAATCATTACACAGATCTCATAAATAAATTAAGCAATTGAATGAATTACAATTGAATTAATTATTCGATTAAGCACAACTAAGGGAATTACAATTGAATCAAATGTTTGAACAACTAATTATTATCTCTGCCGAGGTTGAACTCTCCATTCTGGTGAATAACCTCTACTATCAAGAATTTGGAGAGTTGTCCTCGAACTTTAGTAAGATTGTCAAGATCGTATGTACTTAAGTCGAGTTCTAAGCCCTATCGCTAGAAATATTAAAGTTATTAGCATATATATAAATTGATAATCATGAAATAAATATTGGTAAATTGACAAACCTCTGAATCTTCCATCTTAGTGTACATGATTTTTTGCATATATCTGCAAACATAGAATCCACATATGTTGCCCTATAGTTGTTGTTGGCACTGCAAAAATGAATTACACACATAGGTATGGTCAATTCTAGAGGTATTATTATGATATATGATATAGGATTATTGTGTTATAGTGGATAACAAAAATCGCGTCATATGACAAACGGTTCGTATTAATAACCGTTTGTGAAATATCATATACAGTTATTCGTAAGAACCGTCTATGATAACTATCATTATCACATACAGTTTGTATCAATAACCATCTATGAATTATTACATATGGTTATTCGTAAGAACCGTCTGTGATATTTGTATATCATAGACAGTACACGACCACACTTGTAAAATCGTCTATGATAATTACAGCATAGATGGTTTCCCATAAACCGTTTGTGATATAAATGTCCATTATAGCCTTTTTTTTGTAGTAGTGTTACATAATGACATAAGATCAAGGATTATTTAGAATAACTTGAAAACAAGAGTAAATAGTTTCACGAATAAGTCACATACTTGTTGATCAATATGAAAGACATTAATTCAAGGGACAAAATAACATATTGTTCAAAAGATCATAAACATAAAAGTGATGTAATCAACTCCATTATTGCCTTTAGGGCATATCACTAACAATATTATAGTATCATTCCTTTGAACCAAACATATCGGTATGCATAATCTCACATTCTCTCGTAATCTAATATTCTCCTTAATTTGATTACTAGTAAAAATATTACCTATAATACAAGATTCCAATGTTTGGTTGGTTTAAAGGAAATTATAAATTAGTCATTATCACAGTTCAAATATTTCATAACTCAAATCAACAAATTCGTAAATTTAAATTACATGATTTTAATTTTCAAACCTTGAACGTTAATGTTTATAAATCTTAAAAAACAAAATATTTGAATTTTATAATTTAAATTCTCACAATTTAAAATTCCAACATTCCAATTTTTATTTTTCAAAAGTTAAAATTGAATCTCTCAAAACTCTCTGGACTTGAAATTCTAAAATTGAAAAATTAAAACTCTCAAAATTCGAATTTGTAAAATCTAATTTCTTGGATTTTGTATTTCTGCAATCCAAAATTCTAAATTTCAAAATTTTAAGATTCAAAATTAAAAAAATAGATTTTTGAAATCCAAACTTGAAATTTTGATATTTAAATTGTCTGAATTTAAGATTATAAAATTCAGGATTCAAATTTTGATATTTTGTTTTGAAATTCCGTAATCAGATATTCAAACATTAATATAAATCATAATGTGGATTTTAATTCTGAAAGTTTAAAATTTGATCTTGATCAAAGCAAATGGTAAAAAGCATAACAACAAAGATTTATTTCCCCCGGTAATCTATGATAGACACCATATTTTACCGAAAACAAATTCCTGAAATTAGGCTAATCTGATTTGGAAGGTAATCTTATATTCTAGGTTCATATTACTGATTATTTTAACAAATAAAGTAATATCATAGAATTACCGATAATCCTCATAGTATCCCACCAGCCAAATGCTCCTACAGTATCCTAAACCTTAGGAACCTAGAAACCTGTGCTTTTCCTTTGGTATTCCTCTGTACAAACGGACCCTAGAAGCTAACAAAAGCATAGTTATCAAGTGTGTGGATAACACGGTAAGAATGGTTTAATAATTTGTTCTTCAGGCGTGTGTCCAGTTGCAAGAAGCGAAATTTGTAACTACATTGTCGAGTATTGACCGGTGGCAACGGCGACTTTTGATGACGACGCTGTTGCTATTTCCAAATTTCAGCCCCAACAAAAGAATTGCATGAAAATGGAAAATGGTTGGATATTGTTACTTCTGTTGGGTGGCTGCACGGAGGAAAGCTGTCTCCGTCTCACAGTCACACACACCAGCTTGACATGGATGGCATTATGGATCCTCTCTTCTGCATTGATAGAAGCCGATCAATTAGCTTCTCCCTGCATTGATAGAAGCCGATCAATTAGCTTCTGGATGGAGCCATTAATATCATGTATGCCTTGGTCTGGAAAAACTAGCTTCCTTTCTTCTTATGATTTAATTTTTGTGTAGTGACTAGTTTTTGAGTAAAATATCTTTTTAAAATAGAGTCTATAAATTGATTGTCATAGACGTTGTCTAACTTTATCTATATTGATCAAAATCATATATAAGTATCTCTCTATACTTTATCTTATAAATAACTAGAATTTAAAATTTTTGATCAAAACTCATAAACCACGGTAAAAAAACTCCGGTCTACAACCGGAAGTCAGATCCCATGTGTAACGATCGGTGTTGCTTCCTTACGCCCGTCCTTGTATACATAGCACGACAACTTTCCGGCTGACCACAGTTTCAACTTCCATAGATTTCCACTCATGCTTAATTTCCTACCAGCATTCCATTCCACGAAGGCAATCATAACGCCCACTGAAACCGATCGATCTCGTGATGCGCCACGCCATTCGTGCATGTGACGCAAGGCGCGCTGATCTCTCCACTCGAGCGTACGTACGCGCCGCGCGCCACCGTCCCAAGCATGCAAGCCAGTGCGGGTCCCCGTCGCCCCAGCACGAGAGAGATCTCGAATCGAAAGCACGCACCGGCCGGGGGACAGCCACGTACAGCAGACAGAAAGGCCTTGTTTATTTTTCCAGCGGCTCTTGCGTTAGAATCGGTGGCTATTTATTAAACTAATAAATTATAGTTCAAAATTATAAATCATAGAAAAAAAAACTGATATAAGGATTCAGCGGCTCAGCACCACCGCCTATACCCGCGCAATGTCACATCGCGTGAAAATGAGCCAAGTGTGCCGCACGCGCACCCTGCCGCCTGTGATCAAGAGCCAACCGATCCGGCAAACAAGGCAGCTTTCCCCCCAGCACTAGAGGCGGATCTAATGTAGTTTACGAATGTTCAGTTAAACATCCAAAAATTTTAAGGAATACCTTGTATTTAGTAGACATATTAGTTATATATGATGATAAATTGGTCCAAATAATTCATATTTATATCTTTAATAGATTTTATCCCACTCCCACACCTCCATCCTCATTTCACCTCAAAAGCTGCAACCCGGCTAAAGGTTCAAAGAGGTCAGACTAGCTATCGAGCTTAACGAGCTATTATCAAGTTTCATTCGAAATTAACATAGTTCAACTTCAAATTATTTTATTTATCTTTTAGGTGGTTATTTTAAATTCGAACTAATGAGTTACTATAGAATCGAATCTCATTAACCTTTTTTCACTCGAAATTGACTTATTTCAATTTTGAACTCATTAACTACTATAATCGTAGCAATTTTGATTCAACCCTAAATGAACTTGTTTGCCAGCCGACTAGAGGGGATGAATAGATGGTTAGACTTTTTCTGACCAAAACTAAGTTTTATGTAAAATTTAAATACAAGGTAGTGAGTGGTGGCAAGCACCAAACAGGGCCTAGCCAAACCGTGTTTAGGAGCCAGGATCCTAGGAGGGAGCACGGAGTGGCGAGGGCCACCGGAGATAGCAAGGCAAACAACACACATCCATAACAAGACAAGTGCACCCTTTTCAAGTCCCAACTCCCATATCCCCTATTCAATAAATTTTTTAATTATTTTATAATTTCTCTAAATTAGTTGAGATGTTATATTTAGTACAAACAAATTGTAATTTAATTTTTACTACTATAGATTGATCTCTACTTTTTTTAAATAAAATAATATTTTACTAACTCCAAACATCCATCTTACAAATTCTGAGTTCCACCGGTGGTCCGCACGTACGAAACTTTCAGTGGTGCGTTTGCGACGAATCACCCGGCGGCGTACACACAAGCCCGCCCGATTGCATCGGCCGCGCGCGGAAAGAGGACTGCACCCGCGCACGCGCGTGCGACACATTTCACCGACCGCGGGTGGTGGGCCGTGTACCGGCCGTTCCTCACCATGTGCCCGAATGGGATCCGAGGCTAATCAATTGCACGCTTCCACGTCGCACACTACCGTGTGCGTGAGAGAGAGAGAGAGCACAACTGCTGAACTGCACAAGCGACTGCACGGCATTTGGTTCCCAGTAGGGGTGGGACCACGTGGACATGGAACCTAATTCGGGAAGTCGATTTGACGCGAGCAGCCCTGCCGTGCGAACCATGTCTACCGGCTACGGATCGCTAGATTTGCCTTTTTTTGAGGCATGCAAGAATGGACGGGGTTGCGTTGCTGATGCCATCTTTTCCTTAGAACATTATTGCCATGACGATTTTGGATGCTGATGAAACGCCACTGCGGGATAGTATACGGTGGCAAGATTCCGTCGGAATGGTGATGCGAGTGCTGACTTCTTTCCCATTGGTATAGTACGTACGGCGACAGGCGTGGCTTGCAACCCTGTTGTCCTCCGGCACTTCCATTCCTGTCCTTTCGACTCGAACTACCGGTAAAAGTCAGGAACCGAGAACATATTCGATGTGCTATCTTGGGCGCGATCGGAGCGGACAAAGACAGATTTTTTATTTCGTATCTTATTTTATTTTTAAAAATTAAAATCAAACACAGATAATATCAGATACGAATACGAATGCAGATAATCTCAAACACGAATGTGGATCAAATACATGTCGTTCCGTATACTGTCAGTCTCGGTTACGAATATTTAACCAGATAATATACGAAAACAGAAATAACATATGTCGCACTCGTATGTATAAGGATCAATCAACTATGCTACATGTTCAAAATACAACTACATTACTACATTAGTAACTTAACAAACAAATTTAACTATATCCCACGATGACAAGCAAAGGAAAAGGCTAATAGGATAGGAAATTGCAGATTTTACCTCTGCCAAAACACGAGAATACATGATGTCTCTTCTTGTTGGAGGGACAAACACCGAAACACAAGACTCCTTCTTTGATGGATAACTTTCTGCTTATACACTACTACAAAAAAAGTTTATATTAGACGCCTCATCATAGACGGCTCATAAAAATCGCCAGTGTAAATGCAATTACAGATGGTTCTTAATTATAAATGGCTCTTATTAAGAATCGTCTGTGATATATTTTCGGCCTCATACATCCCTAAAATTTCATAATTTCCCGCCTGAGTTTGAGTAAGATTCCGCTCTGACACACCTTCAGTAAAACAGTCATAACTTTTGCATACAGTGTACGTTTTTGACTTTTTGTACTCGTTGGAAAGCTAACGACGAGCCCGATCCAAAAAAATGACCCACTAGTTGCCCTCTAAGACCCCCAAAATCGGCCATCTTTAGTCTCAAATTTGCATCACAAGTTTTTGATTTCTGTTTTTGCCAAATTTTTTATCTTTCCTTCGAAATTTGGGGTTTGTCTGAACTGCAAAATTGTAGATCTCGTCGAAACCTTTCAAATGAGTATATATAACCCATACAGAACTTTGTTATTTCATGTTTTGAGACTAGTTGTTTATATTGTATCGGTATATATATAACCAATATCACAGATGGTCCGTGGTTCAAACCATCTGTGATACTTTTACAGATGATTCTTACCAAGAACCGTCTGTGATAAATTGGTCTCTGACCGCTGAGCCCATCAATCCTCTCCAACCCAATTCTAGCCAATAGGAACCGACCAACCCACACCCCACAGATCGTTCCACCTCTCCCTCCCCTATAAATATTCACCTGAACCCATCCCCTACGCTTTATGCGCTCAAAATCTCTCCAGGCTCCTCACTGTCCTCCTCCTCGATCAAAGTCTTTGTGGTTAGAGCTCTCTCCATTGTTTCTTCTAGTATTTAATTTTGTAACTTTGTGTTGCTACTTTGTGGTGTTTAGGGCTGCCTAGGAGTTTACAGTGAGGTGATCGCCAAGAAAGCTTACCCGAGCTACTTTGTGGGGTTTAGGGCTACTTGATTTGTAATGTAAATGGAATGTTCTCTACTATGTTTTCTTGTGATATTGTAATTGTGGATTGTAATCTTGTGATGTTGTAATGGTGGATTGTAATATTGTGATATTGTAATAGTGGATTGTAATGGAAATAGAATATTCTCTGATATGTTTGATATCGTATTTGCTTGTTTTCGCTTTTTTTTCAAAAGGCATAGCTAACATTTGCTGATGCTAACTGAAAAATAGAAAAAAAATTATAGGTATAGAATGAACTATCATAGACGGTTTTGTAATATAAACCATTTGTAATTCACTATCACAGACGGTTCTAAATAAAAATCGTCTGTGATGTGTGAGTATCACAGACGATCTTTGTTTAGAACTGTCTGTAATAGTATTTTTCACAGACGGTTTTAGTTACAAATCGTCTGTATTGTATTTATCATAGATGGCTCACAAACCGTCTGTGATAATATTCGATTATCACTGATCCATAAATTCAGACAGTTCAGAAAATCGTCTGTAATGACGTTTTTAAACCGTCTATGATGATAATTTCTGTAGTAGTGACAATTGCATTTTGTTCAAAAGAGAGATAACTTACACTTTCAGATACACAATTGAATTATTTCACTTACTCAAGCATGTAAGCTTAAATTCAAAGCATTCAAGTAGAAAATATTCTATTAAGTAAATACCAAAAGCAATGGTTTTAAGTTAGTTCTAAAGCTTTTCATATATAACTGGGATTAGAGGTTATGTAATCAAAAAGCTTTTCATAATCGTGAAGCTGTACTTCTGTTCCTCCATACTAACATACAGGAAAATCATCTCCCAAAGGAATGAGAAGTGTACAAGGTTGACTTTTTCCTGTATTGATCTAGAAGTTTTGTACGTTGCTCTCTCTTACACCTTGTTAGGATTTGTTTCAACTAGATCATACATATCTCCATGGGCAAGATTCATAACAGAAACCATGAATTCGAGAAAAGTCAAATTGGCAACAAATAGTTGGTTCTGGTCCACACATTACTATAGAAATCATCATCATAGACGGTTCAAAAACTTCATCACAGACGGTTTTCTGAACCGTCTGAATTTATGGGTCAGTGATAATCGAAGGTAATCACAAACGATTTGTGAGCCGTCTATGATGAATACAATACAGACGGTTTGTAACTAGAACCGTCTGTGAAAAATATTATCATAGATGGTTCTAATAAAAAATCGTCTATAATACTCACATATCACAGACGGTTCTATATATAGAACCGTCTATGATGTTCTTCACAGATGATTTATACTACAAAACCGTCTGTGACAGTTCATTCTACACCTAAATTTTTTTATTTTTGAATTAGTCTAAGAAAATATTAGCTATACCGTTTGAAAACAAGCAAATACAACAACAACCATAGCAAGAACATTCTATTTATATTACAACATTCTATTTATATTACAATCCACCATTACAACATCACAGGACTACAATCCACCACTACAATAGCAGAGAACATAGCAGAGAACATTCTATTTCCATTACAAATCAAGCAACAGAGAAGAAAGAAAATAGAAGAATCAGAGATCCTAATGGAAGCTCGTCCTTGATGAAGCTCAGGTAGTCCTTCTCAGTGGCTGTCTCACTGTAAGCTCCCGGGCAGCCCTAAACCCAATAAAGTAGCAACAATGGAGCCTACGATGGAGACCTAAACATAACAGAATCAAATACTATAAGAAACAATGGAGGGAGGAAGCTTAAGACGCATTTGAAGGGAGGGGGCGGATGGGTTCGGGTGAGTATTTATAGAGGAGAGAGAGCTACGATCCGTGAGGTGTGGGTTGGTCGATTTCTGTTGGCCGGAATTGGGTTGAGGAGGATTGACGGGCCCAGTGGTTAGAGAATAAATTATCACAGACGATTCTTGGTAAGAACCATCTGTCTGTAATAGTATCACAGACAGTTTGAACCACGAACCGTCTATGATATTGCTTATATATATACCCTAAATTTTAAAGGGAAGATCAAAATTTTTGACAAAAACAGAAATCAAAAACTTGCGATTCGAATTTGAGGCTACAAATGGCCAATTTTGGGGGTCTTCGAGGGTGACTAGCCTAAGCCAGTCATTTGTTTTGGATCGGGCTCGTTGTTAGCTTTCCAACGAGTACAAGAACTTCAAAAACGGACACTATATGCAAAAGTTATACCCGTTTTACTGAATGTGTGTCAAAACGGAATTCTATTCGAACTCAGGTGGGAAAATATGAAATTTTAGGGGTGTGTGAGGTGGGAAACATATCACAGACGGTTCTTATTAAGAACCGTCTATGATTGCATTTAATACAGACAGTTTATATGAACCGTCTGTGATGAAGCGTCTAATATAAACTTTTTTGTAGTAGTAACAGGTGCACTACTACGATAGTCCTATCACATACGATTCGGAACCGTCATCACAGACGGTTCTCGAACCGTTATCACAGACGGTTCTCGAACCGTCTGTCTTTATGTGTTAGTGATAATAGGTGGTTATCACAGACGGCTCTCAAGCTGTTTGTGATAACTTACATTACAAACAGTTTTTAAGAAAAATCGTCTATGATAGTCTACTTTCACAAACGATTTTTGATAAAAATAACTGTCTGTGATACTCGACTATCACAGACGGTTAATAACAAAGACGGTCTTAAAAACATCATTAATCATATCCACCTGGACCTTTATAAAACCGGTCTCTACTTGTACACCATGCACCAGCGTCCCTGACAGTAATGGATACGCCATCCCCCACCTAGCGTCAACGGGAATAGAGCCAACAAGCCTGACTCTGAGGATGCAAGGCATGGGCTCCTACATAACGACACAAGATGCGTTAAGGCGTCCACCAGAGAGATCTATGTAGCATTCTAAAGAGGTACATTACCTGAATGTCATCGATAGGTAAGTGAGCGTCGCTATGTTCAGTAATTGGTGTGGAGCACAGCTACTGCGACGTTGAGGGGGACCGGATACTGCAGTAGTAGGGGTGGGTTGCAATTGGTTGCGGACTTGTCTCAGTTCTTCCCTCAATGAATCTATCACTCCTCGAAGTGAGGAAGTCTGCTCTTGAAGTAAGGCAGATAGTTGTTCTTGAAGTTAAGCATGAAGCTCCTGTTTTATTTGTTCATTGTGATATGTCTTGGATATCTTTCTACTCCTATATGTCTCGGAGTAATCTGAAAATCCGTGCCTCCAAGATACGTAAACCCCCAAGCTCGTGTGTGACCTGGGTGCTCCTCGTTTTCCAAGGACTGTGATAGTAAATCTCTCTCCCTGTATTTTTGAAAGGAGCCACGAGAAGATTCGGTAGTCAATTATTGCTACAAGAGGCAATTAATCGTGTTATTTTTGAACCTATGAAGTTCAAGAGGTGTTAACAACTATGTAGTTTAGCGTATCTTACCAGGCGTTGGCACACTTCCTCATCTGCGGGGTTTTTGAAAGAGACACCCAAAGATGTGGTTGATGACCTCGCTTTTAACCAATTTCAAGCGCGCTCGTTTGCGATCCCAGCAAATGGCACGGAGGTCTCCGATCGGATTGCGACATCGTCCTGCATCCTGCACTGTGGGATTTTACCCGCGTACCCAGCGGTGCCGAGTCTGTGAGGGTGAGTGTTTTGTGACTGGGTAGCCATGTGCGCCGCACTTTGTTCAAATTCGGTCATTGTCTTCATCTGCACAAGGGCCTCCCATGTTTCTGGCGACACGAAAGGATACCTCATGAAGGGCGTGAGATCCTTGGCCACGAATTGTGTCACAAGAGTGCTCTTAAAATTTTTCCATGCTTTTCCCAATGTGAGGAGCGCGTGCCGTCGCATGAGTCCCTGTACTTCTGCTGGGATCTCGAATAAATTTGTAATTTCCTCCCAAAGCTGATTTTTTGTTCCTTTGACAAATCTCTTCAGCTTGCTATGGTGATGGGGACCCGTTGCCTTCCAATTATCCCGCAGGTAGTCTGAAATGATACCACTGCTTTCTTCGGTTGCAAAGGACCCCATCCGGAGAGACCACCGTGATGGTCATTCGGCCATCTGGCCTTTTCGATACTCCTCGGCCACGCTTAGTCTTCTCAATCTTGGGAGCGTGAGGCCCAGATGACGACGATGGATATTGTGTGGACGTCATCTCTCTTCTAAGAAAAAGATAACTGCAGTGAGCTATAGGCCTTCCAAATAGACCTTGTGGCATATATTAAAAATTGTTGGACGACTATATGGACGCAGTGAGATATGGGCCTAAACAAAGTTCGATGAAGCATATGACATAAACCAGTGTATCAAGTTCATTGAACCGGATACACTGGAGTGTGTCACTTGCTTCATGCCCTTTGAAGGTCTATGTGGCATATACTCAAAATTTTTGGACGACTGTGTGGACGCAATGAGGTGTGGGCCTAAACAAAGTTCTATGAAGCATATGACACAAACCAGTGTATCAAGTTCATTGAACCGGATACACTGGAGTGTGTCACTTGCTTCATGCCCTTTGAAGGTTTATGTGGCATATACTCAAAATTTTTGGACGACTGTGTGGACGCAGTGAGGTGTGGGCCTAAATAAAGTTCTATGAAGCATATGACACAAACCAGTGTATCAAGTTCATTGAACCGGATACACTGGAGTGTGTTACTTGCTTCATATCCTTTGAAGGTCTATGTGGCATATACTCAATCTTATTAGGAGTGACCATCTCTAACTATAGCTGCCATCTCGAATCCTCAATATTTGTTCAAAATTCAGTCTTGTCTTCTTCTTTGACCTAGGTTTTGGATCAAAAACCTATGACTATTGGTGGACTTGCTTATGCAAGAATATATATATATATATATATATATATATATATATCAATATATATATACATATCAATATATATCAATATGAAAGTATAGGATTAAGAAGCAAATGTAGCATATATATCAATATATGAAACATGAATAACATATCTTGATTATTCTATATGAAACATGAAACAACTACATGAAACAAATCTAAAATGACATTCTATAAAGATATGTAACAATATATGTTTCTGGCAATGAAACAATATATTTATGAAACAACAACAAAACCATAGACTGATGCATCACAGTTCACATGTATACTTTAGGGAAAAACATACATTTGCTCAACAACAATAATAGTAAGATTTACCAACAATAATATTTATGAAACAACAACAATATATGTATACTTTAGGGAAAAACATACATTTGCTCAACAACAATAACAATAAGATTGACCAGCAATAATATTTATGAAACAACAATATATGTATACTTTGGGGAAAAACATACATTTGCTCAACACCTTGCTCAACATGAATAACATAGACCGATGCATCACCTTGCAAGGATATGGGCTCAGGGAAGGCAGCGGCGACGGACTCGGGGAAGGGGGCAGCGACGGCGATGGGCTCGGGAAGTAGTCGGCGGCGACGGGCTCAGGGCAGGCGATGGCAACGGGGTCGGGCCAAAAGACCATGGCGACCTAGGATAACAAAACCATGGCCACATCAGGATCACAACTCAAGGGGCCAAAAGAGAAAGATCAACAATTGACAAAGCAAAGCACATACTTGAGTCGAATTGGTATCCCACACTTTGACATAGTGATCAAAGGACACCATGACGAACAGCCCGGTGTCCACGGAATACCAAATGGCAGTCGAGACCGCAAACTTGTGACCGTGCCCATGCTGCTTGTCCACAAGCAAAATGCTCCTGTGCTTGGCTATGAACCCGGCTTTGTATTCGGTTGCATTCTGCACATCGAAGATAGCGGCCGACCCATCCGATGCCCCCGAGAGCAGGTACCACCCCTGTCAAGTCAACCTAACCATATTGTCAAATTACAAAAACCAGCAACAGCGATTGACACATCGCGCAACAATTCGATCTTCACTAGACGTATTTCTCGACAATATTAGCACGCGTATCAAATTGATCTTGTGCTACGTGCAACTGATGCGGCGGCGGTGACGAAGTAATAGCGGCCGATTGGGGAGCGAGGGGGAAGGAGGGGACCTGGAGGGAGTTGACGGCGCCGTGGTGAGGGGTGGAGAACTCCTTGCGGTTGGAGAGCTCGAACGAGGAGGCACGGCGCGCCCGGGCGGGCCTAGAAGCACCGCGCGCGTAGGTCCCCGCGCTCCCTCCGCCTCAGCTTCTCCCACCACATTCACTCGACCACCACGGCGCGTTCGTTGTCTCTGCAGCGGCGGAGGGGCGGGGTGGGAAGGCAAGAACGAGCCCCATGGCACGATCGGGAGCGGTTGCTGTGCTGACCTGTCAGGCCTCCAGAAGAAGCGAGACAAAGGAGATAGGATTTTGAAATGATACGGAGTAGAGATTGGGGAAAACTAGCGACGAGGGTTCTACACTGCTTAGAGGCAAGAGAATACTTTGGTGAGCGATTTTCTGTCTTTTTCATTACTCAGGTCTGGGTTATATAACTCAGTTAGTTCGGGGTTTACATTAGCCAAAAGAGCAGCTCAGCGCTTAAGTTCAGGATTACAAACCAAATGACAAAAGAAATGATAGCTACAGTGGCCCACAGTGCCGTCTGAAAACATTTCGAGCCATCAGATCTCCTCTACATCCTTCTCCTTGATATCCAGACCGTCGTTTGCCTTTTAAGTGAACTCGTCCAAGCGGTAGCTGCCTTGCAGACTTCAAACTGTGAAGCTCCTCTGAAGATTCCTGACTCGCTGAAAGTCTGGGCCTGACAATGCCCCTTCCATTACAGTAACCTTGTCCTCAAGGTTTGAATTCTGGAAATGTTGCAGTAATGAAGCTGGCATTTTCCCAGGTGGCATCATCGAGAGCTAGATTCTGCCAGTGTACAAGCCATTGAGCTACTGCTACACCTTGTCTGGGAACAATTCTTCTGTCAAGAGCAGCTAGTGGAGCCGTCTTAATTTTTCCATCCGGTCCAACTAGAGGCACATAAGGTAATGGAATAGCATGAGTCCCCAAATGCTTCCTCAATTGACTTACATGAAATACAGGGTGAATACCCGTTCCTTCTGGCAGATGCAATTTATAAGCCACCTTGCCCACCTCCTCTTGAATTCTGAAATGCCCATAATACTTTGCTTGCGGTTTCAGAGAACCTCTCAAACCGAATGCATTTTTCCGGTATGGCTGCATCTTCAAATATACCACATTTTCAACTTGGAATTCTCTTTCAGATCTGACCTTATCTGCAAAGTGCTTCATCCTATTTTGTGCATTATGCAAGTTTCCTTTTAGTTCCCCCCAACATCTTTTCTCTTATCTCCAATAGTAAGTCGAGCTTCATTTGAGATATTACCTGGAACATTTAGTACTCCTACCTGGGAAGGGGAATACCCATATAAGGCCTGGAAGGGTGACATATTCAAGGATGTATGATACGAAGTGTTGTACCACCACTTTGCCATCGGAAGCCAAGAAAATCATTCCCTAGGTTCTTGAAAAGTCATGCTCCTGAGGTAGGATTCAATGCATTGATTCACCTTCTCCGTCTATCCATCCGATTGTGGATGGTAGGCAGTGCTGAACTGCAATGAGACATTCAGTGTCTTGAAAATTTCTTGATATAGCTTGCTTGTGAATATGTTGTCTCGATTGAGACTATTGCCATAGGCAAGTCATGTAATTTGAATATGTTGCCCATAAACAACTGAATTACTTATTGTACTGTATATGGGTGAGACAAGGCCATGAAATGTGTATATTTAGTCAAACGGTCCACTACTACCATTATAACCTCCTTCCCTTTTGATTTTGGTAGACCCTCAATAAAATCCATGGAAACGTGGGTCCAAGCCATGTCAGGAATCTCCAGTGGATCTAGCAGCCCAGGACGATGGATGTTTTCTGACTTGCTAAGCTGACAGACCGGGCATTCTGAGACAAAGTTCTCCACCTTCTGTTTAAGTTTGGGCCAATAAAAATTTCATTTGATTCTATGATAAGTTGCCCTCTATCCTGAATGCCCTCCAATAGAAGAACTATGCAATGTCCATATTAAATGTTGTCTAAGATCAATTCTCTCCCCCCACATATATTTGGTTCTTGTACCTGAAAATCCCAGCTTCTAATGTATATTTGTTTCTTTCCTAGTTTCTGGTCTGAATTTGGTTCAGCAAATAGGCACAATGAGGATCATTTTCATAACTAAGCTTGACATCTTCCACCCATTCTGGGGTTAGAGTAGTAACTGCACTCAACTCCTCCAAAGGATCCTCCAATTTTCTAGATAAGGCATCTGTTGCCTTATTTTCTTTGCCCTTCTTATATTCAATTTGATAATCAAACTCCAATAATTTCAGCAATAGCTTATATTGGATTCCCTCTGTAAGGTTTTGTGTGGTAATAAACTTCAGGCTCTTTTGATCTATTTTAATGATTAGAGCATTCCCTATTAAGTAATGCCTCCATCTCTTAATGGCTTCAAGAATAGCCATTGCTTCCTTCTCATAAATGGACTATGTTGCTACCTTAGGTCCCAAAGTCTTACTAAAGTATGCTAGGGGTCTTCCATTTTGCATGAGCATGGCTCCCAATCCAGGACCATTGCATCGGCTTCAATGGTGAAAGGTTGCTGAAAATCAGGTAACCCAAGGACTGGACATGCAGTCATTATCTATTTAAGCTGATTAAATTCCTCAATTTGCTCAGGCCATCAATTGAATGTATTTTTCTTCAGCTTATCATGCAAAGGATGGCAGATCTAACCATAATTCCTAACAATTCTTCGATAGTAGCCTGTCAACCCCAAGAATCCCCTTAGCTTTGTGATGTTAGTGGGAATTGGCCAACTGAGTATGTCCTTAATCTTGTTGGGATTAGTAGCCACCCCCACTCCAGAAATAACATGACCTAAATACTCCACCTTGTTAGTGGCAAAGGAGCACCTACTAATCTTGACAGTGAGATGGTTCTGCTTTAATA
The DNA here is from genome assembly GCA_036346265.1 of Melocanna baccifera. Taxonomy (NCBI): domain Eukaryota; kingdom Viridiplantae; phylum Streptophyta; class Magnoliopsida; order Poales; family Poaceae; genus Melocanna; species Melocanna baccifera. The sequence continues at coordinate 39,507,682 of CM070677.1, forward strand.
TTTGGAACATCTTCTCCAAATGTTTATTATGTTCCTACATATTCCCACTATAGACCAAAATGTCATCAAAGAATACTAGCATGAACTTCCTTAAATATTCAGAGAAGATGGTGTTCATAAGGGCCTGAAATGTGGCTAGGGCATTAGTAAGCCCAAATGGCATCACTTTATATTCGTAATGTCCCATATGAGTCTTGAAAGCAGTATTCGGAATGTCAGCAGGGTTCATTCTGATTTGATGGTACCTAGACCTCAAATCCAATTTGGTGAAAATGGAAGCACCATGTAATTCATCCAAAAGATCCTCAATAATGGGCATAGAAAAGTTGTTTTTAATGGTTCTTGAGTTTAGATGCCTATAGTCCACACATAATCGCCAACTTCTATCATTTTTCCTTATCATGACTGCAGGAGAGGAATAAAGGCTCATACTAGGCCTAATCTCTTTTGAATTCAGCATTTTCTTGATTATTTCTTCCATGGCTTCCTTCTAGTAGTGAGGGACTCTATAAGGCCTCAAGTTGGGAGTTCTGAGCCTGCTTTCAAGGGAATGGAGTGGTCACACTATCTGTGAGGAGGTAGCTTTTGTGGTTCCTGGAAAATCTCTTGATACTGCTGTATGAGATCCGCAACTTCCTATCCTCCAACTCTGATCGTATTTGAGTCGCCTAGATCTATAGAATTCACTTGAATAACATATCCCATGACCTTCTTATTGGTCATTTTCTACAATTTCTCCCCCTCTAGACCACAATGACCCTTGGGTATAGTATGATCCTGGAATAAAATAGTTTCAACACACTTTTTAATCAAGAGTGTCCTCAGCCATAGATCCAAGCAAATGGGACTATGTTCATATATCCAATCTGCTCCAAGCACCAAGTCATAACTCTGCAAATCCAATAATTGAAATGAATTGTTAAAGGAGATTCCTTGTATTTTGTAATTAATTGGAGTTACCCTGGTATCTGTCACCAACTCTCCTTCTGCCACGACCACTCTCCTTTGGTTAGTTTTCTTCATGGGGCAATTCATTTTTAGGGCAAATCTAAGATCCATGAATGTGTTTGTACTTCCACTATCCACCAGTGCTACTGCTCTCCTTCCCTCCACACAAGCCAATAAAGAGAAGGTTGAGGGTCTAGTAGATTCCTTGACAGCATGCGAAGATATATGCATCAACTGCTCACTAGTCTCCATCTTTTCTATTTGGATAGGGCTTCCTGGAGCGGTAACATACCCAGGTTAAGTGGACAACTCCTTGCAATAAAGCGTGGATATTTTCTTTTGACCTTGCATTTCTGTTGTGGAAACCACAGCTCCTTGCAGTACCAACAATTCTTCTTGTCTCTTTCTATCTGCTTATCCTGTTTCTCCCCCTTGATAGGACTTACTACCTTCTGCCCTTGATGTTTACTCGGGTTGTTATTGCTGAACTTGTTCTTGTTAAAACTCCCTTGATAGTTTGATCTCCTGGCAGCAGCTGCTTTCTCGTAAATTCGAGCATACCAATACGCCTCCATTAATCCTTGTGGTCTCTGTCCACTGACATCATGCTTGATATCTCCACGGAGTCCTTGTTGACGGTTAATTTATTTTCTTGAGAGAGTTGCCGACATGCCATATGTGAGTTGTGCTAAAAATCTGAAGCTAGCTATCCATGTCGGCATTGGCTTGTGAAACTTATGGCCAAAGTAAGATTTGAGCTGGAGTCTTGAACTGGTAAAGAGAAAGCAATAGATGGAGCTAGAAACTTATCTGGCTGTGTAAGCCAAGAAATATCTAGCAGACTAGCAGTATGGAGGCTTCAAGAGACAAGTCGGCAAGTAGTATTAGGATAGCTTCTGAGTCAAAAAAATCAGTACGTGTAATGTTTAAAGCATACCAAGCCAACTACTAGAGTTTTCCAGCTAGTGCTATCTGCCAACTACATTAGATATAATTTGCAACCAAGTCGGTTGGTTTAGTCGGTGTGTTTTGGCTATAAAAGGACCTGCAGTCCCTTCCTTTCTCTATGTATGAGATGTTTGCATATGTAAGCCAAGGCTTTGTCCAGAAAAGCTTGCAAGGGTTATGTTTGTAAGAGAGCCAATGAATACATACGGCCTGTTCTTTGCGGCTGCGGCTGATGGTTTTTTGGCTGTTTGCGACAGAAATTGCGGAAAGAGAGATACTCGCTTGCGATTTTTGATGATACAGATATTATTTTTTTAACGTGTACTACAATTAACTTGTAAACTCCATCTTAAAAAAATACTCCGTTTAAAAGTTAGTTACTGTAGCAAAAGTCAAAAGTCGCTTCTAGAAGCCGCAAAGAACACCCCCATAGTTTGATACTTTAAGCTAGTTTCTTCCTTCTGTCCCATTTCTTTGCTTCTTTTGAGAGTTTCAAATCCCCAACAGTCCTCCAATAAAACATCTTAGTAGGAATTGCTCTTGTAAATAAGGATATCTCTCTTTACCAGTGCCATGCACTCCTCAAATCTATCGATATAATTAGATATGGTCGACTAGTATTGCTTGATGTTTTGCGATGATTCAACCGCATCATGTGCACTGGCTTCTAAGAATCTGTCCCCCACCATTGCACAAAACTGAGGCCAGGTCATTACATTACTAGGAATTCCAACCCCTTTGAACCAAGTCACGGCCCTTCCTTGAAAATGTGCAACTGCCAAGACTGCCCATTGATCTTGAGGTGTTCCAGACAATCCATAAAACTGTTCACACATTTTTAACCAATTCAGGATGTCTTCCCCCTCAAACAATGACATTTCTAATCTGGGACCCTTGACGATTACTTCAACATAAGGATTACTATGGCTGCCAGTGTTCATATATTGGTGCCTCTGGGAATCAAATACCTGCACCCTAGGATTGAACTGTGTGTTCCCCTAGCCATTTTTACTTCCCATCTGAGGTCTTACAGAATGGAGCAACGGGTTTCCCATTCCATTTAACGAACTAGCAGAAGCATAAAAGTTAGGAGGTGCATGGGTCTACCCAAATTAGAGACTATGGGGTAGTATTCTGGTCTAACCGTGTTGGGTTCAATAATAAACTGGACCTCAAGTTTCCTCATTCCCACAGCAGTAGGGAGATTAGTAGTCTTGCTAAACATTGGTGCCGTGGAAATTACCTAAATTTAATCATTGCCCACAGGGAGGCCTCCTGCTCCTTTCCCTTGATTCATTCCTTGGCTAGAGACTGGTCATCCAGAAGTCCCTACAACATCTCCCCCCCCCCTATTATTTTCATCCACATCTGAGTCATCATTACCTTCATCTCAATGAATTATGGTTGGTGATTGTTCAGTTCCTTGATGTCTTCCTTTATGGCTAGGATTTCACTCATAAGCTCTGCCACTTCTTCTTTCCCGGCCATGGATTCTTGTGATTGAGAATGAGTTGTCACCACCATGAAAGAATCAGGTCACCCCTGTTGAACCTCGGAGCAACAACTTCTGGATCCTCTGTGTAAATCATATTAGTACAGGATCAGCTAGTGCACACAGTGAGACAATAAAGATAAATATTAAACATAATGATATTTATTCATTAACTAAATATGGATATGATTACCAAAACTTACATCTATGACATATAAGCCAAATTTAAATATAAGCAGCGGAAGATAAAACCGAAGTGGAAAAAGTCCACTGAGCCTATCCACAGACAAACGACAATAAGACATGGTCTACTCGTCTAGATACTCACCTTAATTGAAGTTGTCCTCCTCTAGGATGATAAAGCAAGGGTGAGTACAAACTTGTACTCCGCAAGTCACTCGAGAGAATGTAATATAATGATAAAAGTAACAAAGGAATGCATATAGGGTTTGTTCGAGCATAAAGTGACATTTAAATAAATACAGTAAATAGATTAAAAATTAATGAATTTAATATAGTAAGTAAAGACAATATTATAAAAGAAAGTAATACCATTAATGCAGGTCTATCTCCCACACTAACATAACCTCGAGCATCCCACATAAACCATCTTTTCTAAAAGATCTCATATGGATTTCATCCATTTATATGCTTTTTAATCTCCTATCGATTCTCTCTATCCATAAGCCTTTTCAGAAACTATTTTGAAAATCAAAGTCTAATCTATGAAAAATTTTACTCAGCTTGCTCATGATCATGGGCACGGCTATCCAGAATAGTTTATACACTCTGCTGAGATTGTACAGTTTTACCCATAAGACATAATCACCTCATATTACCACGCGATTAGAACACTTTCTTTGATATGCAGCGGAGAGATCATGACAAGGTCTTTACAATGTAAATCCCGCCAAGATTTCACCTCAATAAGAAATCCACCAGATTAGGACCCCCTCTTATGCTGTGTGAGACTTCTCATGGCCTACACCACGCTCACATTCAACCTGTAGTGAGACTTAGATTGGGACCAGCAAAATAGTCAGTCAGGACTATCCCATAGCAGCCTTATGGCAGTACGATCAGGCTTTATAGCAGTAGCTCATAGACCGGTCCTTAATTGACTTAGGCCCAACCACATACATCTTGTGTCTAGCAATCAACATTGTGTCACTGAACAACAATGCATGCCAGCAAGCATCCACCACCTAACCATTTGCCTAAGTCTAAATCAAGTTTTATATTTTGTTTGAAAATAATTCATAGACTTTCTTGACTCACCGAAGTCAATAATACTTTTTAAAATCTCGTCATTTGATGTGCAAAGGTTATCCCAAATCTAAAATTATATACATATAAGTCTAAGTATTTGCTACAAAAATTATCTAGTCATACTAGTGTACTAACCATAGTTTTATTCTAAGATGACAAGGTATTCGAAAATCAATACTAGTAGAGGTATTAACAAGTAGGCATTAAATAAATTAAAACTAAATTGAAATAAATTAATTAAAAATATGCATGCAAAATAATTTAAAAAATATAATTTTATTTCATAATCTAGCCTCCACATGATCAAGGTGTGTGCTTTGCCCTCCGCGAAATGATGCGAACAGTCACAGTCTACATGTGAAAATACCCAGACAAAATCAAATAAACTCCTAATTTTAAAAAGAAGGGTAGAAATGGATAGAGGGGAATTCTTGATGAATTTAGAAATTTGAACAGGCTCAAACGGAGTTAGGATGAAGGAGAACGGGCCTCAGGAAGTTTAAATCCAAAAGAAAATGAATAAAAGGAATTTCTAGAATTATTTTTCTTAAGAAAAAGATATTTATAATGTTAGCAAGGAATTTTCTTTTTTGGCCAAAATATTTTTCTACGAAAAAATTGAGTTATGATGTTATGCTGACATTAGCCATGTCTTGAGACTGAAGCCGACATGTGGGCCCCGTCTATCATAGACTAGGTCCATGGACCAAAGAGACGCTGATGTGGCGAGAGGGGATGGCGTGACACTTACATGGCGGGTGACAGGCTATTTTTGCTGATGTGGCAACCAGGTGGCTAACATGTGGTGACACGTGGCATGGGGGTCTCGGGTGCTGACGTGGCAGATGATGTGGCCAGACACATGGCACTGACTTGGCACAGGTGGACGTGAGGTGGTAGCCATGTGTTCACGGGCACTGAGGTGGCACAGGACACTGGTGTGGCTGCTAACCGTGTTGGTTTGCACTGGGGTGGCGCATAGGTGGCGGCCAAGTGGCGTCCACGTCGGTTGTGCCATCTGACATGGCTTCATTGGTCGATGGTCGCGCAAAACCTTAGGGTCGCCGGTGCTATGGTGAGTGGTGGTGGCCGACGAATGGTGCAACAAAGAGAGGAGAGCGAGGGGATTACATTGGTATATGTGAGCGTTATCGAGGGTGGCCGAAAGACGTTTGGCAATGAGGAAAGCGGCGGCGCAAATTGGGGCTCCCGTGAAGAGGTGCTTCCAGAGGAGCTCAGGCTTGGAGAAGGGGTGGTCGAGGTCGACGGAGGCTCAGCGATGCCAAAGACGGGCTCGACGGGGCTTGGGTGGTGTCGACATGTAGGGAATTCCTCGCCGGAGACAGCTACCAGCGCGGAGAGGGGAAGATGGAGCCAGAGACTTGGGGCACGAGGGAATGGAGGAGGAGGTGAGAAGGTGGTGGTGTGAGCAAGGAGGTGCTAGTGGACCCCTTTATATAGGGTGGGGGGACAAGTCGGGATTCTTGCCAGATTTGGTGATCGATGGAAGGAAAGAAAGAGGGAGAAGGAAGGAAAGGCGAGGTAGGGAAGGAAGGGGCGCAAGCATTAGGGGATTCATTCCCATATCACGCATGGTTTCCAAAACCGTAGAGGGAGCAAAGAAGGAAGGTGATCGGTGGAGATTTGGGCAGCAGTCGAAAAAGGAATTGAGTGGAGAAGCTCAACCTCTCTCCTTACTCACAAGGTGCAACACATGCGCAATTGAGTGGAGAAGCTCATATTACCTCAAAAGAGTGAAATAAGGTGCCAAAGATTGCATTCAACTAGCCAAGGGGGCATTTATAGGCCACACCATAAAAACTAGCCTTTGAAAGTAAACCCCTGAAAAATCAGTATTTACGGTACTACCGCTGTTGTAAAAGTGGTACTACCGTTTTTCATTATAATGGTTAGAAAAATAGCAGTTATTCAGAATTTACAGTGCTACCACAGTTATAAAAGAGGAACTTCTATTTTTTTTGGAACTACCGTAGTTATAAGGACGGTACTTTCGTTTTTGGTTTTTCAGTATAGACGATACTCGGAAAAACGATCATAACTTTTGACTTCGATGTTAGAATTAAGAGATTTTAGACTCTATAGAAAGTTTATTTAGAGGGCTGCACAACCCATTTATTTACATGATCTCAAATACATTATATCAATATAAAAATTATAAGAGATCTAAAGAGTCACTGTCATGGTCTAAGTCCAAAAAAATAGTAACAAATAATTTTAGACCATACTAAGGTATAATGCATGATCCCCAACTTTTGCAAAACACATTGCAAACTTAGATCATGCCACGAGTTGTAGGTACATGGACTTCAACCATTTGCAAAGTATAGTCACATGTTACAAGATTAGATGCATAAGTCTCAACTATTTGCAAAACACATTCGCAAATAATGGCATCATGCTACGAAAATCTAGAGTAAGCAAGATTGAGCTATCAATATTTGATGAGACTCAAGCTACCAGACAAGACCCCTATTAATAGTACAATAAACATATACTAGTAATCCGGTCTTCCAACCAAGCACCAAGACCAGTAAAAGACTAGGAATATATTCTTAGCTCTAACTAGTCATATCTTTGTCTTGAGTATCCTATTGAAGTTTGATAACGCACATCTTCACTTCAAGTATGGGTCATTGTCTTCTCTTGAATTAATAATCAATTCATGATCATTTCTTTTTGAGATCTTGATGTGCATCAACATATGATGCATCTCCTCTTTGAGATGCATCAGCATATTATGTATCCTCTTATTTATAGCCTTCAACTTATGAAGCCATCTTTCATCCTGAACCTTGATTTGATGATTTTCAATACGTGAAGCAATCCAAAGTCTTCATCGCCATAGAACATAACCTATTTATCCAACTCATGAAAAATATTAGTCCCATAATATGATTGTCATTAATTACCAAAATATATTATTAACTCATAATGACGGGTCTAGATTATTTAATCTTCTTTTTTTGGTAATTGATGACAACTATCACAATTGCAAATAATTGAATATAGAACCATCAAACTCAAAGTACGGTACTACAGTTGTTATAAGTCTAGTAATTTTGATTTCTGGTGTGGTATTCCCGTTTGTCTTAAGAACCAAAACTTGGTCTTTTCTGGAAAAAAAAACATACCACTCATAAATCCGGAACTTTCGGGGTCCAGTAGTACCGCTCAAGAGTTACGATCATACCGTTCTATGGTAGTTCCGCTGTTCAAACTCCGATACTACCATTTTCAGAGGGACTAAGTGTTTCAAGGAGTGCTCTCTAAAAAAATATTCTGCCAACTACATGTCGATACTTCCGAGTTCTAGTAGTTTCACACTACCATCCTGGTCATACCGTACTGCGGTAGTACTGCTAGATACACACCGATACTACCGATTTTTTTGTCAATGCACAGTTGACTTTAGAATTTACATTAAAATGCATGCATAACCTTTGTCTCGAGCCATATCGATCTTCTTGTCAATCTTACCATGCATCTCTAAGTCATCAAGCAAAATCCGGAACTAAACCTTTCAAACACTTGATAATTACATTAGTCTCATACACAAATAATTGAGTATAAAACAATGAGTCAATGTGAGTATATATGAACTACACAAGTTTCATATACTCAAAGGATATATTTCAAAGTAGAGATTCCAATATATGTGAAAAAGAAATATAAATCAATAATAATAAAACCACAAAACATAGAGTGAACTTTCACAAAATATGTGTATACAAGAATGTATAATGAAAACATATGCACATATTCATTTTAGACTTTTGGTGGAGTTCAATCTTTGGATCCAAGAAATACAACAAGATATAAGAATATGATGTTGAATGCATTCCTCTTATGATTTTCACCTTTTCATTCAAACGAGACTAAGCAATAACATACTCACAAATGAGTTAGTCTTTGCATTTGTTATTATCATCAAAAATAATTTAATAGAGCTTGAACTTACAGGGGTCCACTTGTACATGATACGTGCACATACATCTTTTTAAAAAAATCTACATGATTTATCTTGTTATATTTTACCTGAGAGCTAATAATAGGAATTCAATTAGATCTCCTCGCATATGTACTAATCAACTTATTGGTCTCAGACTATTATTGCTCTATATGAGATTTAATCTACATTGTGAAAAAAATTGGAACCATCATGATTGATAATGTGGATATTTTCTTTTGTCTCTCTCTCTCTCTCTCTCTATCTCTATCTCTAATTAAGTTGGTAATTTCTAGCCCTTACATTTAGTCAATATGACAGAATCACTCGACATGATGATAGGGCTTGTTTGGAACACAGAAATTTCACATGAATGTTATGGGAGGTAGTTCATTTCCCACAGGAACCAAGAGAAATTCTTATGTTCCAAACAAGGCCTAAGCTATGCTCCATGATCACTTACCGGCACCAAACATAGAATGCTAATTAGATTTATGCATAAGAAAATTGGGAATCAAGATAAATATATATATGCCATATTCGTGCTCCGAGAGAAGAGTGTGCTTGTAATGCTAGTCCAAACTTGGCCACTCCTACATTGTTGGAGTTTGGCTCGAATTTTTTCTGTGATGGTTACAGTGTCATCACAGGTTGACCTTTGGCACCTTCATAACAACCACCACCATAATCAATCCTCGCTACCTTCAATTGGCCCATTGGTATCAACGCTTGATGCCATTGTTGCTTTGATTGACCAAATTGAATCGATCGGCACACTTTTAATCCAATCTTTTGTTTCTTGAAAACAGAGAGCAAGCTGGGGTTGTACATATGTACTACCTACTTTATATATAGTTTCTGATTCATACAAGCAATGCTCTCTTATTCTATCTCTTTTTTTAGAAGAACCCTATCTCTTTAATCTTCACAACTTAATCACACCTCTATTATTTCCTACATCTCTATGACTACTCTTCTACACAAGAGAGACTCTGGTATATAGGCCCACCGTAGAGAGACTCTATATGCTTGTTATGAATAGAATGCTTATATGAAATCTACACCGCTATAATATAAACCCAACACATACGATGATATAGATCATTCTCCTTTTTCATCGATTAACATGATATTTTGCAGCTATTAATAGTGAATGTGATGGCTTCTTTTCAATTTGCTTATCTTTAGATTTTATATGTCATGGAGTTTTCTTTTAGTCTAGGTTGGAATTTATATACAAACACAATTAGTATTTTCATTTTATTTTATTCCAAATTTAGATATTTAGGGATTTTAATTTGGAGTTCATATAAAAATCAAATCATTAATTTTCCTTTGATTTTTATTCCAAATTTACATATTATTGGGTAGTACATGACATGAAGGTTTTTTATATAGTTTTAGGTTTGAATTGTATATAAATCCAAGTTGTATTTTTCATTTCATTTTTATTCATAATTTAAGGTATTTATATATTTTACTCTAGCGTTCGTATGAAAATCAAATTTCTAATTTTATTTTATTTTTATTCTGAATTTTGGTTTTAGGTTAGAATTCGTTTACAAATCAGACTCCTAATTTTTATTCCAAATTTCATTCTTACTTTGAAGTTCGTATGGAAATCAAATTGCTAATTTTCTTTATTTTTTATTGCAAATTTTAGTTATTTTTTGTTGTACTTGACATGGACTCGTTCTTTTAATCTAAACTGTTATAATTTGGGTCTACCAGATGGATGGCTAGATCTTTTCTCTTTTTCCTTCAATTAACGTGGAAATTTTTGCCCTTGAGAGCAAGTGTGGTGGCTTCTTTTTCTATCATTTAATAACATAACTAGCAAGGTGGCCCACGCATTTGCGTGGCTAGATTTGTTTCAAAGTTTGTTATTATAGTTCTTATAAATATAACCACTCTCCATTATGCATGGATTCATTTAGCTACATCCTCCTTTTCTTGCTCTTCCAAAATATATGTATGCACATTCACCTCTATTTAATCTAATCAATACGTTGATTATGTGTGTGACAAATTATCTTATTTATTTATATGGTATTAGAGTATACTCTCATGCATACACTGATACCACCATGAGCGTAATACCTTGAACTTATCTTCCCTCACACGCCAGCTGCCGCACCGAACTATGTGTCATCTATCTCTTCTTGTCACCATAACTTTTCTTCTTCAATCTTGAACAGCAAACCCAATTCTTGATCAATCTATCTCAGCTTCTACTCTTTCCAATGCAATTCTCTACCACATAGTTATTTTCTACTTCTCTCTAAATATTGATTAATGTTGACCACTATGACACCAAACAAGTATGCACGTGCAACCATCACTGATCCCTGCCAAGGACATCCGTCATGCTCTATCTGGTGGCTCTGGGCCTATTCCCTACAGCTGCACTATCTCTACTCCAAGCTCTTTGCTCCTTTGCTTTTATACGTCTGTACTTCTATTTCTATAGATGCATGCATGTATATACACATGCATGATATTATACATCCATGATGTTCTCTTTTCTTGTGCCGATTGCACCTCTTTTCAACGTTTGCCAACTCAATGTTGTAGCTTTCTCACTAACCGCGATGACCTCCCATCTTCATTGATGTCGGCATATCTGTTTTAGACATCATCTAGCGATGTGAAAAACCTTCTCGCCATCACTGGTGACATCATGCTTCTCACCAACGATGGCACGCTCCCAACTACCCGATGGCCCTATATCGCCCATAGCTTGACTTCAATGCAAAGCCTCATCTCCTTTCCGCTAGGGCTTCCGCATCATCAAGCTTCTTTGGCCACTTCTTTAACAACGCTGATGCTCACTACTCGTTGTAGTGGCTCTTGGCTCCTTCGACTATAACTTTTTCTCTTCAATGACTTCGACGAGTAGCACAATATTATCCTTACCGAATAGCTAAGGTGAGCAGCACGATATTATCCTCATCGTCACCACAGCTCTTCGCTACCCCATAGGTCAATGTCTTCTTGCGGGTGATGTGGATCGAACCTCAAGATGAGATTAAATCCAAGGGTTGCCTGATCTTTCATGGTGGTAGAATAGCTAGATATAAGTGGAGCATGAATTAAAGGATGTAAACCATAGTAAGATAGCTAAATTTCTCTCCTGCACACACCACAGCACATGAATAAAAAATAGGGATCAAAGATCTAGCGGGTAAAAACCAACACTATGATTGGAATCCACACACAAAGATGAAAAATCTCGATGGACTCTCAAGAATCACACACACGATAAAAAGGGATTAACCCTAATGACCAATGACCAATGACACACACGGTGTTTAATTCATAATCTAAAATTCCCCCTTTTCATGATCACACCCTTGGCCTTTATATAGGCAAAACACACGCACACATATTATCTCAATTTGAACTACTAATTTGTTACAACTTGACTCATGCACATACGAAAAGAAGTCCTAATTAAGTAACTTAACCCGATGCATCATGTTGTGTTGATCTAGATGACAGCCTAGCAGGTGGCCCCCACCCCAGTGCCCGTAGGGATAGCATGTCATGTAGGGAAAAGCAGAAAGACAAGCTGGCCTTAAACTTCCATAGGTGCACTAATGCAATCCCATGGAATCCTCTTCTGTTGATAATATCTTCCATCTGATATGCTGCATATTTATCTCCAAGATAATCTTTTAGAAGCGTAACAATATAGAACTCCTGGTTGTACACATTTTTGAGTGGATTCTTGTGGTTGGACTCTTCTTTACTCCCTTGTAAAATAATAACAATAGCACAAGTGCTAGTAATAGTTGAATGCAACATGTTATGGATCATGTCAAACTTGTACTAATTCTCCTTGGACTCCTCCTAGATCAAACATTAACATGCACCCCTGAAAACATGCATGGGTCGATTCATGTCCATGCACATAACGTATTTGCTTCCATAGGTATTGGCCGCACATCACATACACAGCACCTCATGTAGGCCATCATGCGTGCACATCTCCTTCCTATGCTAGGTGTCCTTGTTAGACATAGAATGTGATACGAAAACACAAGAAACTGAGTTAGGTATTTAGGCTGCATCATCCTCCCCTCCTTCAACCGAAACCATCCTCAATTTCGATCTATCCTTGTGCTCAGAAACATCTTCAAACCAGAACAGATGTGGTTAGTAGATATCTCAGATATGAAGTCATGTCTTGGTTTCTTGAATGTGCACCTTGTCAATTGATTTGGTTGTAGCTGGATGATATGTATCTTGTGCATCTTCTTCTTGATTTTGGAGCTAAGAGAAAATTTTGCTTTCAAGCTGCTCCTAATGCCTCTCTCGTTCCTTCAATTTCAGCAATCGTTTCTTTGTTTCTTCCATCTTCAACAGCATGTTGAACCCCAACGTAGGGCTCTCCTCCATTGGCGCCATAGTAGTACAGTAAATCCACTATGAGTAATGAAAGCTCTGATATCAAATGATGTGGATTGAACCTCAAGATGAGATTAAATCCAATAGTTGCCCAATCTTTCACGGTGGTATAATAGCTAGATACAAGTGCAGCATGAATTATAGGACGTAAACCAGATATCTAAATTTCTCTCCCGCACGCACCACAGCACACAAATGAGAAATAGGGATCAAAGATCCAGTGGGTAAAAACCAACACCATGATTGGAATCCACACGCAAAAATGAAAAATCTCGATGGACTCTCAAGAACTCACACGCAAAATAAAAAGGAATGAACCCTAATGACCAATGGCCAACAAAACACACGGTGTTTAATTCATAATCTAAAACTCCCCCTTTACGTGATTGCACCCTTGGCCTTTATATAGGCAAAATACACGCACACATATTATCTCAATTTGAACAACTAATTTGTTACAACTTGACTCATGCACGTCCAAAAAAGTACTAATTAAGTAACTTAACCTAGTACATCATGTTGTGTTGATCTGGATGACAGCCTAGCAGGTGACTGAAAGCATCTAGGCCCCTAGATTAGTGTTTTGGTAATTAATGACAAATTACGAATATGGGACTAACATGTGTGTTGAGTTCGTATAGTTAAAAGTCTCACAAGTATGCAAAGGTGAAGAATAAGCTACAAAGGAGATTTGAAACTCAAGAATGTTCAAGATTGAGGTACATAAAATTTAGGATCTCTTTTTCGGTTTACCGGTCTTAGGAGAAAAGGTGGAAGACCGGATTATAAGATAGATGCCGTACTATTAAGAGGGATCATTGAAAGTAGCTTGATAGCATGTTTGGGTGCACAATGGATCAATCTAGGATCATGCATGCATTTGAAAATGTGTTTAAAAACTCACTGTGCTTTCTCAGGAAAATCGGTAGCACCGCACTCCTCAGCGGTACTACCGCAGTGCGGTAGTACCGGCGTATAAACTGCGGTACTACCGCACCACGGTAGTATCGATTTATTGCGGTACGTTTTTTCCAGTAAGCACTTTCTTGGGGACTTCATCTCTCAGAAGTCGGTAGTACCGGAAAATGAAAGGCGGTAGTACCGCGTTGCGGTAGTACCGCATGATAATGCGGTAGTACCGATTGTCGGAATGTTTTTTCCAGAAGGTTCCCCAAGAATCACTTAGCCTCTCAGAAATCGGTAGTACCGATATTTGCATGGCGGTACAACCGAGTGCGGTAGTACGCACCTCTCAGCACAGACTCTCGCGTGCGTAGTACCGCGATTTTGAACGGCGGTAGTACCGCACTAAAATCAACGGCTAGTTCTCGATCGCTTTGACATAGCCGTTAATATTTGTTACATAAAAATCGGTAGTACCGCACCTACAACGGCGTAGTACCGATTTCCTGATTTTTCAAGAGAAATTTGATGCAACGGCTAGTTTTGGTTGGTGAGGCTATAATACACCCCACCGCACTTGGGCAAAGTTCTTTCAAGTTTCATTGAACTCATTTAAGGCCAAGAGCATTCACTCCACTCTCCTTGCACTCTAGAGCATTCGTTTGAGCTAGTGGAGAGTTTTTGAGTGCATTCATTGCTAGTTGATCCTTAGTGCACTCAAGCGCCGTCAAGCGAACTCGGAGGTCTATTCTCTTGGTGCTTGCCGGCACCTAGACGGCGGGAAGATCGATAGCCGGTGACTTCTTCAAGGAAGATTGTGAAGAAGCCCGAGCAAGCTTGTGATTGGTGTGGAGCTCACCAACTCCGGAGTGGAGGAAGAGCTACCAATAGTAATCGAGGTGTTTCAGCTTAATTCGTGGAGCCGGTCCGATTCGTCCGGGCTAACCTCAACGTGGATTAGTGGAAACCGGCAAGTTTCCGATACCACGGTAAAAACATCAAGTGTCATTGTGATTGTCTATTGCTCTTTATTGCTTATTGTCAATTGCCTAGGATTATTGTCTTTGTGTAGGATTGCTTATCACGTATTTGATTGCTTAGTGATTAGCTAGACCATAATTGTTTAATTTAGTTAAGAATTTTAAAACCTCCTATTCACCCCCCCTCTAGTCGGTCATCCTTGATCCTACAGTGACCCCTACCCCCAGTGCCCATAGGGATAGCATGTCACGCAGGGAAAAACAAAAGGATATGCTGGCCTTAAACTTCCATGTGTGCACTAATACAATCCCATGGAATCCTCTTCTGTTGATAATATCTTCCATCTGATATGCCGCATATTTATCTCCAAGATAATCTTTTAGAAGTGTAACAATATAGAACTCCTGGTTGTACACGTTTTCGAGTGGATTCTTGTGGTTGGACTCTTCTTTACTCCCTTGTAAAACAATACAACAGCACAAGTGCTAGTAGTAGCTGAATCCAACATGTTATGCTGAATCCAACAACAGGCAAAATGTTAACATGCACAGCTGAAAAGATGCATGGGTCGATTCATGTCCATGCACAGAACGTATTTGCTTCCATAGGTCTTGGCCACACATACACAGCACCTCATGTACGCCATCATGCGCGCACATCTCCTTCCTATGCTGGCCATCCTACTTAGACACAGAATGCAATACGAAAACCCAAGAAACTGAGTTAGGTATTTGGGCTGCATAAGAGGGACAAATCGACGTCATTGCACTCTTTCATGATCTCCTTCGACACCATTCACGCCATCCTCATTATAACTTTTATCTTAATTCAAAATTTTGGTTATCTTTATTACAATTTGTATACAACCAAATTGCTAATTTTATTTAATTTATTCTTATTTTAGTTATTTAGGGATTTTAATTTGGAATTCATATGAAATCAAATTATAATTTTTTTTATATTTATGATGAATTTCAATTTTTTTCTGGAATTTATATACAAATCTAATCTGTAATTTTTATGAATTTTTATTCTGAATTACAGCTAGGTTGGAATTTTACTTTGGAATTCGTACCAAAATTAATTTACTAATTTTATTTTTTATTTCAAATTGAAATTATTTTTTATTAGAGTTCATATACAGATCCAATTGTTAATTTTATTTTATTTATTCCAAATTTTAGTTATTTATGGATTTTTACTATGAAATTTGTATGCAAATTCAATAAATAATTCTATTTTTAATTCCAAATTTCAATTAGATTTTTATTTATTTAGGGATTTTACTTAGTAATTTGTATGGAATCAAATTGCTAATTTTATTTTATTTTTTTATTATAGATTTCACTTATTTGTTTATTGGAGTTTGTATACAAATCCAATTACTAATTTTATTTAATTTATTTTCTATTTTAGTTATTTATGGATTTTACTATAAACTTTGCATTGAAATCAAACTACAAATTTTTTTATTCTGAATTTTAGTTATTTTTTGTTAGAATTCATATACAAATTTGATTGTAATTTTATTTAATGTTTATTCTAAATTATATTTATTTAGATATTTTACTTAGGAATCCGTGTGGAAATCAAATTTCTAATTTTATTTCTGAATTTTAGTTATTTTGTATTTCATTTTATGTGAATTTTTCTTTTAATCTAGGCCATTATAATCTTATTCTGATATAATTGTTGGTGTAGATTTTTTTCACTAATTAATATGGAAATTTTTTAACCTTAGAGTCAACATGATAGCTCCTTTTTCTATTGTTTTAATAATTTAATAATAGATAGATTCTGCAGAAGTCTATCGTAAACACTAAGCAACCAGCAGCCTAGACGAGATCAACCACCGGTGATCCCAAGCTTGTTGGTAAATTGAGATTGACCTGACACCGCCGAAAATCTTAGGTAGCGCTCAGAAGAGCTTCTGAGTTGGTATTTTGGTTCTGTGTTTGTTTTTTTTTGTTTGTTTTTGTTTTTTTTGTTCTTTTATTTTCAGGGTTTTTCTTTTTTTCTCATATTCTTTTGCATTGTCCATGATGGGTTAATATATTTTTTCTATTTTTAACTTTTTTAAATTTAATTATACTAAATAAACTAAATCAACTATGGAAAAAATAAATCACCTAGAAAAAAACCATACTTAGCCTCGGTGACGCAAATCGCAGCCGCTTGCCAGCATATACGTTCGGCAGGAGCCTACCGAGGAATCGCCCGCGCGGCAATGCTCGGCTGCTCAAACAACCCTAATTTTCAAAATGAAATTATCTGCTTTTGATCTTTTGGTTGCTCCCGAAATCGTCTCTTAATCCTTCCCCTAATCACCCTCTTTGGCCATTCCCGCCTCCCTCTCTCGCTGGCGCCTGCGCAGACGCCGCCTCCCTTTCCCCTCCACTGGCGCACGCCCGATCCTCGTTTCTCCCGCACCGTGCCCACTTGCCCCAGAATCGCGCACCGAAGCTCCCGTCACTCCTACTCGCGTCACTGCTTGCCACAGTGGCCCCCGCCCACCGCGTCAGCTTCCCCAACTACCCGTTGCTCCTCCCTCCTGCCCATCGGTCGCAGCACCGCCTCCTCCGTGTGACGCACCCCTCCATCTCGCTCACTTCACTGCCCATCCCCGAGCCGTCTCCTCCCCGCCAACTTCTGCTCAGGAGTTGTTCACCAAACCTCTTGGCCGTCCATAACTCCTGGTGAGTCCGCTTGTCCTCCTTCTCCTCATGCCAGTGCCTCCCGCCCCGCTCCTCCCTCTACCTCCCCAAGCATTAAAATCTCAATTGCCTCCGCGGGAAGCATCGCACCCCTCCCACCTCCCTCCCAGAGCAAACATTTGAACTCCCACCTCCTCTAGCCCCGCCGCCGAGCACCCCTGGTCCCGGTAAGCCACCAAGACGATCTCCCATCTCGCCCGATTAAAATCCAATTACCGTCGGCTATAGCACCACTGGAGCATTGTCAACTCAAATCTCAAGCTATTTTTGCGAGAGAGTGCCTTCTCCGACCCGCCACCATGAGCCCTCCTCCGTCCACCGCACCTCACCGTGGGTAGCTCGCCAGAGCTCTTCCCGAGCTACATCCGCACCTCCCCTGTGATCCCCTCCCTTCATAGATGGTTAAATCCAGCTCTATTGAACCCAATCCCTTCCGAAGCCTTCCCGAGCTGCCATCTCCCTCGCCGTCTTCCCCCTCACCGGCGACCTCCGCCGTGAACCCTTACGCCACCTAAGCCCCAAAAATGGGTTCACCTCGTTCCCCTGAGCATCTCCATACCAGCCTTGGCCCTAGAGAACTGCCGCCGAGGCCGAATCATGTTGGGAGGCACGCCCCTGCTCCTTGCCCCGTGCTCGGCCGAAGGAAGGAGATGACCGCAAACTTCTTGTAACCATGCGTTGTGGGTGCTTTTCTTCGGTTCTTTTGATTGTAAGGTATAATTTGGGCTTCGACGTCTATAAAAATGTTAACTCTGACCACTAGGTCTTATCTCTGCCAAACTAATCCTTTTTGAATACTCGTAAGCAGGCTCGATGATCTTTTTGTCCGCAACAGAATTTCTATGCTATTGCAGGATATACGACGCTCCTGTTCCAAAGACGAGGGTGTTACACGTTCCATGTAAATGTCTGTGTCAACCTCGTCATTGGCGCAGGCCGGTTGTGGCAATGACGTGCACGGCCAGGTCATTGGCTCCGGGGTACCGAGCTCTGTAGCATACCATCATCCGTGACACCTTTACACGCACGCAAGATTGCTGTCCCGCACAAGGGTCCTTACTCGTACAATTGTCAATCGGCCACGCAAGTATGCAGCCCAGCACAAGCGTCCTTGCTCATACAATTGTCAATCGGGCAGCTAGATTTTCTTCGGTTAGATTTGTCCTCTTGTACATTCATGTCGCAAAAACTATGCTGGTGTACATGGAGACTAGTTGAGTTAACCCCGACTCCGAGTTGGGTTTTATGAGTTTCCGGTTAGATAGCCAGCTGTACCAATTCGTGTCCTCACTATCCTCTGTAATAATAATAATCTATAGTTATTACCTAATAAAATAAAATAGTTTCTATTTTATCAAATAAAAAATTATATAAAAAGTGTTGCAGCAGAATAATAGTTTGAGACGGTATAATATTATTACAATATCATTAGTACATAAGATACAATCATAAATAGGGCTTACCAAATTCTTCCTCAATATTACAATACTAGAAAAAGAAGTGATTTCAACTAATAATTATTCAAAGACGGAGACAAGTAGATAACTACACACTAATGTACATAGGTTCATGTAAACAGCTCCCGGCTGTCACCTACTCATCTCAACCTCCATACGGGGTGTTCGTCTCATACACATCGTACTCTAGGTTCTCTGCACTCCATCTAGCGTGGTAGTTGTCCTCCACGTCGACTTCGTCTGAACCAAGTAAATTTCCGGACTGACATACTTCTAACTAAGGAAAAATAATAGCAAAAGTGAATACAAAATTACTTAGCAAGCATTAATAGCAACATGCAATTCTATGTCAACCATTTCTCATCTTAACAATCTATCTCATTCATCATCATTTTGAAAATAATTTTTATGTGACAAAAAGTTCCAATTGTAGTTTATAAATCTACTAATCACTCATATTCAGACAAAAGGCTACCAATAGGCTCCCATAGCCTCCAGTCTAGGAAATAGGTGTGAATCATGATTTAAACCCTATGCAGGTTGGTATCACTTTAGCTATAGCTACTCTAACTTTAATTTCAATCGGTTTCTTCGTATTTCCTTATACGCGATGCTCAAATCAGAGTACAGAATTGTTTCCCATATTTTCATATGCTATACCTCCACTCTGCTAGTCATAATCATTGGCTTGAGACAGTTTCTCACCCTCACCCGACACCTACTCGACAATGAGTTAGTCATTGGTAGGGTTGAACTCAGCTTCACCCCGACACTACATTGCACTACTTATATGCACCTAAGTTTTGCCCTCCCTGGTCTAACCCTAAATTTACAATCATATACTCCTTATCCATGTAGAGTGTATAGTAACTTGATAAAGTAATTGAGCTCTACCTGTCTTCAACGAGACCATGGCTGATAAAATAAATACAGCTTATTACACAAGTGATAGTTGGTTTATCCTTATATAATATTCATATGTAGAGGGCAGACATCTACCACTATCTTTCCTTTTCAAGGCACCCGCCACCCATCTCTTATTTATCGATAGGATAGTGGCTTCTCCAACTGCCTATCTTGCCATATTCATCTTCATCATTAAACTCCAGCACATGTTCATCATTATTATCATCAAGCAAATGATTTTTAAAAAATCATTTTATGTAGGAAGTGATATTAATCTAGCATAAAAATAACTTTTAAGTGAAATTACTCTAATTCAATTATCAAAGGCATGTTTGCCTGCGAGTTGGTTGTACGTCTAGTCTCAGGTGCACTCAAGTGAAACTCTTCCATCGGACTCAGTTCGTCCTCTGCATTTAATGCGTATGCTACGGTTGAATTTGTAGATATAAATGACACACTAGGTCAATGCATTCTCGTGTGATTTCCTATGTTAATTTAGCATATTACAGAATTTATAATTAAATGCTATCTTAAACCACCACTTGATGCTAGTTTACTATCGTCAATTAATTCAATGCAGTATCTACAAATAATTATTACCTAATTTTTGTAGATTAAATGCTATCTAGATTACAGATGCAATTATACATGTATCGGAGTACTCAATTATATAAACGTGAATACTTTCTCTCTACTCCCTCCTCTCTCGCTCCTTACTCAACCAGCCTATAGGCCTCTCAGCCCATTTCCCCAGCGCTCTCTCACACACTTCCTCACTCATTCGCTTGCCTACTTCCTAGCTCTCAGTCTCTCCTGCCGCGCTGACTCCTCAGCATCGCCGCTTCACTGCTAGCGTTGAAGCCCCCTCTGCACTAACTCCCTGGCAGGCTGGCCCTTGGCGTTGCACCGCCATCCCTCTTCCCTAGCCGGCCCCCTCTCCCTCGTGCTCTTCTTCTGCACCCTGTCTCCCTTCCTACCCGATCGTCGCCCCTGCCAAGGTGGACTGCCACCATCTCCCAGGCCACCTCCTTGTCCCTCCATCGGTCGAATCCGAGCCCTGGTGCCATGGAATTGGCTCCAACGCTGGGATCTGAAGCTTCTCCCCTCTACTTATGTATTTTTCCATTTTGATTTACTCTTGGCTCTTGGCTTTACACGATTTACTCTTTGATTTGAGTTGATTTAGATAAGAAAAAAGGGGGTTGAGGTGGTGATGGTGGTGGATCCGTTTCGGCTTGCTGTGACAGGGCTTGAGGCCTTCTTGTGTGCTGGGAGCATGGGGTGACCGGCAGTGACATGTCATTGCCACGGTTGGCTCTCCTCTGGTATATTCTACTCCTCTCCCTAGCTTCTCCTCCTACTACCTCTAACTTACTTGGATGGATGCTATGGCTTCGTTAAGATGCTTGCGATTGTGATGATGCGTGTGGTGTGGTCCTATGATGGTGATGGCAATGATCAAAATGGGCTGTAGGGGATACCTTGTCGGATGAGGTTAGCTTGAATTAGGGTTGACCTGAGGTTAGGTCTTTCCGAAGGCTTGTGCTCAGCTCGATCATGCTCTGGTTGGCTGGCGCTCAGTTCGGTTGTTGCCTCTTCCTAGGTTGTCGTCCCCAACTCCTTCGCTTGCTCCTCCTCCTCCTCTGACCTAGTCGATGGGCTTCTCTCCGTCTCCTTCTTGGTTGGCTTGAGGGATTTGGGTGAAATGGATTGGATCTAGTGGATTGTGGCTTGCTCTTGGGGTTCGACTGTGGCTCCCCCCTCCTCTGGTCGCTCTGTCTCAGCTTATCTCTTCCTCTCCATGCTGTGACTATGATGTGGGTGATTTTCACTATGTAGAGGAGGGCTGTTTTTGGGTACTTCGGGAAAAATCATTTTTACTAGGTTAGCTTGCAGTGAAAAGCAATTGGAAATAGATTTAGCTTTGTTTCTAACACCTGATGATGAAACTCTATGGCTACAAGATGTGTCAACTGATCCCAAACAATCTAGTATCTCGATGAGCGATTCGCCTATTTCGATAACCTAACAAGAGTTCTAACAGCAGTCTGACTTTTAATTAATTCTTTTGTTCAGTCTTTATTGATACCTTGTTATTTGTTTTTCTTGCAATTAAATAGATGTTATTTACTTTAGCTTAGCAAATACTGATGTAATTTATATTGTGATGTAATTATTTATATTCTAGAAATGATTGCCTTGATTAAGGTCAAGACATGTTAATTGATGTAATCAAACTGTAATTAATAACTATTATAATATGGACTACTATATTTCCATTGGAATTGAATATCACTTTTAATTGTTGCTTGCTTAATTGTATTTCTTAATCCGGTATGATTAGATTGTATTAATTCACGGAGAGGAGATTTGTAAATGCATTTTATTTATTTACCTCTCTTAGGTTCATTTTGGCTTGATGCATGAAAAAAGATTTAAGTTACCTCGCAATTTATTTATTAATTATTTAATTAATTTTTTTAGCTTCATAACTTACCGTTTAAGGTTAATTGAAAACGCAGGCGTTCCACCAAGTTGGTACGTGGCACAGCCGGCCGCCCATAATAGCACAACCTCCATGATTCGGCGATTCCTCATCCTTGTTGCTGTGAACATAGTACTAGTACTACATCTATTGTTGAGATAGGAGACATAATGACATTTACATGCTAGATCGTAGTTGATACAGATGCCAATGCTAAAACACTATACCTGCGATGCAAATACAACACAAAAAAACCGCACGGCCATAAGCCAAAGACATACCCCTTCGATTCTAACCAAGTAGAAAGTCAGATATTTGGTTCCTGTGAATCTAAGTTAACGCAAAACCAAATAGGGTTCAGGTTGAGCTGAGATCATTTACCGCATGTACATATTGATATCCCTAAAACCAACTAAATAATAGAACAAGAGCAAAATCCGTCAGTGATGATACACAGTAGTCTAAAAAATAGTCGGAAAACGGCTAATGCATCTAGCGTCAGCAGGAGACAGCCTACCTAAAGAGCAATTCAGCATATACACCAAATACCTTGGTTGAGAAATGGTCGGTCATGAAACATGATAAACCATTTCTTTCACCTGAGATTTCACAAGGAAATCATTTCAAACTCCGGAGTTGCAGGATATCTGTCGTGCAGTCGGCCAAAGCTACAAATCACACCAAAACTGTGCTATAGGCCAATGCATTTCACCCACCTGAATGCCCGTCCAATCTTAAAAGGAAGTTCATAGTCTTTAATGATAGCTGATTCTCTCCTTGCCGCCTCTGCTTCTGACCATACATACAAACCCCGTTCTTGGCGGCCACCAGGGACTGTGTTGTCAAGTACGAGGGCAACCAGAAATGCAATGACCATGTTGAGTGACAGTAACGTGTTGAGGACATAGTTTACCTGAGGCGCAAGTAAATAAAGAAATAGCAATTAAATATTTAACCCATAACATGATTACATATAGTGTTATATTTTCTTTGAGACTGTCGTGAATGGATTTTTCAAACTTTGCACAGGAATGAGAATGGTAAAATCATGCCATGATATCTAAAAATATGGTTCCACATTACTTTCCATGAAAACACATGTTCTTTGTTGGGAGAAATTGCATGGGAACCACCTGTAAGCTAACATTTAAGCACTCAAACCAGGCACTTAATTTTATAAAGCTGACCCCTCACAAGTTAGTGTGTTACAAACTACACTTTAAGCTTCTCCAAGTGTCACTCTACAGTCCACGATCATGAATATTTAACTCACAAATCTTTACACTTCAAGCTCAAAACTGACAAACCAGACAAGTCTTAGCTAGACCCAACTGCGGGTGTTTTACCCACTGGACATTCATAACTTCACTACTTTTTAGTTGAAGAATATCATTAAGTGACGAATTGCCAAAAAAGATATGGGAGCTTGTTTGTCAAATTAGAAGTCCAAGTGGTCATGTACCAAAATAATGAAGAACAAAAACTCTGTGCAGGAGCAGATTCAAGCCTCTAGCTAGCAGGGTATGATTCAGCATGGGGGTATGGGAATATTAGCAGTGTATAGCATAGGTAGTTTAAACCCAGCATGGAGTAGCAGGGTAGCATATGTTAGTTCTAGAATGTTAGTCTGTTAGCATTCAACATGGGACATAGTGAAATTCTAGACCCGCCACTGTCTGTACAATTTTGTATTTTTCTGGTTCTGGTTAATTTTTCTTATCTTTCTTGCTGTATTTTTCTTTTTCCACAATCTTTATTTCTCCAATTGCATAAATATAGTTTTTGTAAAGCTTCCAAATACTCCCATAGAACACTCCCCTATTGTTCCTGAAAGAAACAAATATCTGCTTGTCTACCTATTCGGTCACTATGAGGGTATGTACTGTTAAGGAGATAGAGTCCGTATTAGAATATAAAGTTTGTATTCTATTCCTTATATGCTTTATCTCTATATGGCATATATCCTCCTGTACTCCTCTATATATATGGCCCTTTGGGTTTTTTCAATATACACACAATATTCATAACATAGTATCAGAACAAAAGTTAAAACTAGGGATGGCAATGGGTACCCGAAACCCGATACCCGGTGGGTTTTTACTCTATTAAGGCATGGGTCTGGGTCAATTTTCTAACCCATGGGTTTCTTAATGGGCAAAAAGTCTAACCCATCGGATCTGGTGGGCTCAGGTACATTCCCATAGTACCCGAACCCGTAAACCCATGGGTAATATAAACCCGACAAACCAGTCCAGCAAACCAGCCTATACCGACCCACAACAGGCGGCCTGGCCCAACTAATACATATAAAAGATATAAACCCTAGCTCACTTGCTCACTCGGTCAATCCTCATTCCTCCCGGTCCCTTTCTCAAATCCCGAATCCTCCCACGGCGCGCGCGCGGCGCATCTGTCAACGGGAACAAACCCGCTGGGTTTTGCCATCCCAAACCCGTGGGTTAGGAAATTGACTTAGACTCATACCCTAATAGAGTAAAAACCCACCGGGTATCGGGTTTTAGGTACCCATTGCCATCCCTACTTATGTGCTACTCCTACCCATGGGCGACCCATGGGTACCCGTTACCCGAGTGGGCATGGGTCTGGGCAAAAATTTGTACCCGTCACGGGTATGGGTTTTTTAGCGGGCACGTTTAACTTTCATGGGCACGGGTTTGGGATGGCAAAACCCAGCGAGTTTGTGCCCGTTGCCGGATCTAGTTAAAACCCTAACCTCGATCTCGATCTACTTCCGCTGCTGCTACCCCCGAGAGGATCAATCTCCGCTCCCGGGGGCGGTCACCTTGTTGGGCCCCGTCGATCTCCGCCACTGCCCCACATGTTCGTCATCAAGGACCTCGTCATCGACATGACTAACTTCTACAGCCAGTACAAGAGTTTCGAACCATGGCTCAAGCGCAAGGACCCACCGCCGCAGCCAGGGAAGGAGATCCCCCAGACCAAGGCCGACTGCACCAAGCTCGACGGCACGTACGAGTGCATCCTCTGTGCCTACTACTCCACATCCTGCCCGTCCTACTGGTGGAACCCCAAGGAGTACCTCGGCTCCGCCGCGCTTCTCCACGCCAATAGGTGGACACAGGACAGCCGTGACCAGTATACAAAGGAGCGGTTGGAAGCCATCAACGACGAGTTTAAGCTCTACCGCTGCCATACAATCAAGAACTACACGCATGCCTGCCCCAAGGGCCTGAACTAGGCAAAGCACATCGACACAAAGCGCGTCGTCCTCCACGTCCAAGCCCAAGGGCGCCGCTGCCAAGCGTGCATCCCACACCCCAAGGAGAGGGGTACATCATCCGGTCGTGCCTGCAATGGATCAAGACACCCGAGGCGCGACGCAGGCCAACGTCACCGTCTTCCTCGCCAAGTTCTACGACCGCGTCGGCCTCCTCAACCCTCGTCGGGGGCCCCGACCACCTCCACCCGAACGTCGCTCGCTGCTCTACGAGGCCTGCGGCCAAATCGTCAGCCCGATCCACGGCTCCGTCGGCCTACTCTCGTCGGGCCAGTGGCAGGCATGCCAGGCCGTCGTTGAGGCCGTGCTCAAGGGGAACCGCATCATGTAAGTCTCATCTGTGGTAGCCATCCAAGTGACCCTGCCTCTCAGGGCGTACGACATCCACCATGTCACCAAGGACCCTGACAACACAGTGGACTGCCCGCCTCCTCGTAGCCGCCCGCCGCATCCTTCTCCGTTGGTGGCCAGCACGACCACTTGAAAGGAGCTCGAGTGGCCTTCGTCGCCGGCAGGGCGGAGCACCGCCCCGTTGAAGGTCGCCCAACCCCATGAACGCCTACCTGGAGCAGATTGATCGCCGCTGCCGCCTCTTCTACCTTTGGGACTGGATCTACGTCACCAACACCCCCGACGTCCTCACCGCCGACGTCGTCGACCTCGCCATCCCGCCGAGCTCCGCATCGAACCCTCGCACTCAGCGATCGCCTTCTCCGCGCCCTGCGCTGCTGCGGGGCGCAAGCGTCGTTGCTTCCTCCCAGCCTCCTTCCCACGTAAGAAGATGTTGGTGACGACGCCGTCGCTCACGGGCTCCAATGCCAGCACCTTCTCGTTCTTGTCTTCCCCAAGGCACCCAGTGACGCCCACGAGCTCCACCGCCAGCGGCAAGGTCGCGTTGTTGGCTTCGCCGAAGCAGCCGACGACGCCCACGGTTCCAACTACCAGCGGCTGCTTCTCGTTCTTGGCTTCGCCAGAGCGGCCGATGACGCCCTCCGTAGGCCCCACTACGGGCGGCGCTTCACGTTCTTCCCTTCACCGGGGCCATCATTCAGGCACACAAGTTCTCCAGCGTCCCCGGCGTTCATATTCTCGTCTCCGCAGACTTCGGTGTCGTCGGTGCGCAAGTCCAGCAGCGGCAACAAAAAAATGTCTCACCGCAACCTCTTCGTCGAGACCTCACGCCATAGGAGCCAGCAGCAGTGGGAGACCGCTACGTCCGCGCCGGCATGTGGAAGGCCAAGGGCAACTACACCCTCACCACCGCCGTCACTCTCAGATCGCCAATGACCTCATCTTTCCGTCGTCGTCTCAGGCCTCCTACGTTGGCTCATCATCGGTCGTCGGCTTGTCATTGCCTCGTCTCCGGCCATCGCCGCCCTGAGCTCGCCAGCAGCTGTCGTCTTCGGATCCTCCCCGGACGTCGTCGCGCTCCATGGATCTACACGGGTGTGCGCACTCTCCCACTGCTCAAAGACAGCTGTCTGTGTGTTGGGCTAGTTTTCGTTTTGAGTCTTTTGTTTGCGTCTATCTAAATCCATAGTTTTTATTTTTTCAGTTCGTCAAAGCCGTGCGAGTCCACAAATTTATTGTCAGTCATAGAAGTCTAGGAATTTTGTTGTGCATAACAGTAGCCGCCACTTTTCTTTCTGAGCCGTGTGCAGATCGTAGAAGTCGTTATGATGCCGCCGCTTCTTTAGCCGCCGCCCGGAGCTTCTAAGTCCGCCACGCTTCTCCTGCACCTTGTGCACTGCGCCGCCACCGTCTTGGGCTTCGATCTGCGCCGTCATGCTTCTATCTATTCCTCTTCAGCTTGATTTGATAGTATTTTTCAAGAGTTGCTACGACGACATTATCAAGACTCAGACTTCGGATTTTTTTTTTACTATTTTAATGTCAACTCTTTTCAAATGCAATGCTATTGCATACGCTTTGCATTTAAGGAGAGATGTTAAGGAGATAGAGTCTGTATTATGATATAGAGTTTGCATTCTATTCCGTATATGCCTCATCTCTATATAGTATATATCCTCATGTGCTCTTCTATATATATGGTCCTTTAGGTCTCTTCAATATATACATAATATTCATAACATGTATAATGCAAGATGCTTATAAATGAGTGCTTAAAGAGAGCACATATAGCCACGTCATCAAGAACCTACGTAAAAGTCATTTAACTCATTTCCTCCAATGCAAGCATATCTTTTGTGGGTGCTTAGTTGCTATATTATGTATTAATTAGATATAGTTATACACATAAGCACATGTTAAACACCGGTTCGTACTTAAGCATCGATGCTACAAAATAAGCACCTTATCTATCCTATGTGGCAAGAAAAATTAGTTTTTCATTGCTAAGCACCTGCATTGTACATGCTGTGAAGAATTCTTCTAGTTGACAACAGATTGTCCATATTTGTACAGAAAGTAAGTGCTAAAAAATATGGATTCATGCCTTTTAACTCGTGTACAGATACCTAACAGCAGGGAATAAAGCATATTGGTACGAAAGATGGAAAGTTCAGTACATACCCCACCAGATCCAGTGTGTACAGGTCCATGAGATGCAACATTGTATGGCTGAAAGTAGGTTGGAACTGGAGAGTTTGCATTAGGCCGTAATCCATACTGTTGGAAGTATGAAGGAACTGATAGGGATAAAAACAAAGATAGCCCAACTACAATACTGTTCCTGGAGCTTCCTGTGGCACTATAACGAAGATTGGACATGCCAAGAGCGCAGAGCATGGCCCACATGAAACAAAGGAGAGCAGCAACCATAACATCAGGAATAGAAGCAATGAAGGCACCAACTTTTCCTGCAAAGGAGATACAAGAATAGTGGTAAGCAAGAATCCTGCATGTTATCACCCAGTTAAATGATGCTTGCACTTCCAACAGCGTGTAGGGAAAATGCATATAGTTGCTTACCAACAAAAGAGACCAATATAAGTACAATAGCACCAAATCCAACTGCCTTTCGGCTACCCATTTTAGTAACAGCAATTGTGTGTACATTCTCTGTTATCGTCGCCGACC
The DNA here is from genome assembly GCA_036346265.1 of Melocanna baccifera. Classification (NCBI taxonomy): domain Eukaryota; kingdom Viridiplantae; phylum Streptophyta; class Magnoliopsida; order Poales; family Poaceae; genus Melocanna; species Melocanna baccifera. Next base: position 39,536,460 of record CM070677.1, read on the forward strand.
CAACTCCTGTTCCCCACAGGCCAGCCAAGATTGTGGAGACACCTTCAACGCCTATACCCCTGCTAACAACCCCGGCTGTTGGTGGTCTTGCGGCCACAAACAAAGATGACGCATGGTAGGAACCAACCTTAAGTCAAAAAGGAACAAACAAATTTTTAGTGGATAGAAGATTTTGGATCATGAAGGACATTGAATGGTTGCTTCCAGAATGCTATTTACTGGGTGAATCAATTTCAGGCAACTAACAAAATAGTAAGATCGGTGTCTGACAAGAAAGCTCATGTCAAGTTGATGGTTAGGGCAGGGTTTACAGTGTAGATCATTTCCCAGTAAGTAGATTTCATCCACACAATGCATTATATTGCAATCTTATCTATGAAAAGTAAAGATACCAAAGTAAAGCAAAGAAGATATGAGCAAACTTCAAAGCAATTATCAACTTACAGAATCAACTGATGCAATAGTTGATACAACACACATCACAAGGCCCATTTTCCAACTAAAAACTGGAGTGCCCCATTGCAATGGATATGGAAATCTGAACCAAGGCGAAGCTCTTAAGGCATGTGAAGTATCTACACGGCAAGATTTCATCCTCAATACATGCTTTCGGCAAAAGGCTGATACATTGTTTGAGGCAGGAATATTTGCATCACAACTTTTGTAGCTATAAACTCCAGTTGCTGTCAGAAGGAAAGCAACAGCCCATGTGATTCCTAGACCAAGAGGAACCTAAGTAGGCAGAATCAATAGTTCTAAAATTAGTATATCATAGAGTCGTACTTACCATCATGAGCATAAATGAAGACATTAAATCATAGCTCAAACCTTACCGCATAAATTAAAAACACCCTGTAGCCAAATAATTTTACTTTTCGGAGGTACTGCCACAAGTGAATTAGAACAATGATCAGCACAGAACATAAGTTTGTAATGCAGATTATAAAGCATTGCATTTAACAAGTCTTTTTACTGCATACTCACTAGTGCAAAGATAATGACCATCAATAATTGCAAAACACCCATCTCTATACATGACCCTACTTTAGTGAACCCATAACTGAAAAACGAAAGTCCAACAGCTGCAACCGTTGGTGAGACGACAACTGGATTTATCAACCTGCGATAAACAGAGTTTAATAATGACAAAATGCTCAGACAAGATTGAGATCACCTATGTGGTACTATTTGTCACTACTACAGATAGTGGATTGAACAAAAACAAAAATGAGGTTAACATAGTTTATGTTCATCATGTTGCATTGATCCTTGCATCAGTGAATGAATTTAATCATAGTACATACAAAAGGATGTTTATGGTTGGAAACAAAGAGCTTACGCATAGACACCAATTCATAACGGTGATGCTCAAAAGCAGGAAATGACCACTTGAATTTTTTTCATTTTACGATTTTATACTCAATATCCATGAATATTTCGTGAGTATTGTTTACACATATAGCTATGTGAAAGTAGTTGCTAGCCACAGCAAGAGTAGCTCTATTTGAAATATTCGGCAATCAGAAAGGAACTTTCAGAGCAACTTTTGTTACTTGAGAGTATGCCTCGATCCATTCACTACCAAGGCCGATCAGGTGTTCATGATTATACCATTAGTACATCAACCTGTACAGTTACAGCGGACAGCTAGAGAAGGAAATGGTTTGTATTTTATTAACAGGAAGGGAGTCACACCTTAGAAATAGTGACATGAGACCTGTATATCCCAGCAGCACTTGGAATGCACCTCCTATTATGATAGCTCCCTGCAGGTGCTTCATTATGTGTTTAAAGCTCTGCAATGAAACACAGCAAGTTAAAGTCAATGAGATGTGTTGTAAAACAAAGATCAAGCAAGCCGTGCATGACAGCAATGTATGCCACTGTCGTGTTATAGACACTGCATCACCATAGCACAAATAAAAAGGAATGCATACATTGTCATTGAGCCCAAAGAATTCAGGAGAGTTGATGATTGCAAGCGCAGGAGCAAGGTATACAAAGGATGGCCCCTGGACAAGTGGCAGCCTCGTTCCGAAGAATGTGTGCAGCAATGTGGTTATCCCCGAGACGAGCAACACCGTGGACACCACCGCTGTCATGTCATCCTAAAAGATATGCATCCAAACAACACCTATTAAGTAACACACACACACCAAATCGGTCATGCTATAAGAACTACTACAAATTAAATGACACACTCACGACTGAGCCACCCATTGCAGGAACCATCACAAGCGGGGTCAGGATGATAGAGCCGAGCATGGAGATGTAATGCTGAAATCCGTATACCACTAGTGGAACTGCAACACAGCTTAAAAACCCCCTATATTAGTACGCCATACAACACACATCACAACGTGGATATTTCTTTCCTCCTTTGGGTACTTACATACTCCAGGAGTGTCACGGAGCTCGTACTTCACATGCGCCAGCCGCTCCGGCGCTTCCTCCTCCTGCTGCAACTGCGGAAGCGGCGCCGAGGCCGGCTGCCCATTCGGCCTTCGGCCATCTGAATCCCTCCTCCGCGTCCTCGCAGGAGGCTGCGGCTGCGGTTGTTGCTCGGCATTGGCCGCCGCAGCAGCGGTAGGGGGCGGGAGGGCGGAGTTGGGCCGGGCCAGTGGGCCGGACTCCAGATCGGCAGAGGCCTCAGCGTGGCGAGGGAGTGGAGCCTGGCCGGATTTGGGGGCAGAGGCGGTGGCGATTGACTCACCGGAGACGCTCGACTGGAAGCCGGTGCGCTTGGCCCAGGAGAGGGGCTGCGGCTGAGGCTGCGGCGGCGGCGCCGGGGGCCAGGGACCGGGACGCGTGCGGCGAGGCTGCGACAGCGCGCCGGATGAGGAGGACATGGCGGAGGCGGTGGTCACCGCCGGCGAGCGGCGGCGCTTGGGGGAGTGGTGGCGAGGGTTTTAGGGGTGGCGGAGGCAGTGAGCTTGACGCGTACTAATCCGTGCGTGGGGAGGCGGAGGCGAAGATTTTGCAGCGGGTGCGTGTGGGTCCCGCGGCCTCAGTGGACGCTATATGGGGTTGTGCAGCCTGCGTTCGAAATTGGGATATCGGACGGGTACGGTCCTGTCCTTTGCGGCTTTTAAAATATTTTTTAAGATAAGATCTATAAGTTAATTATAGTATATGTTAAAAAATTAATATATATATCATCAAAAATTGCAAGCGAGTATCTCTCTTTTCGTAATCTCTGTTGTAAACAGCCAAAAACCATCACCATGACCAAAGCCATCACCGCACCAAAAAACAAGCCGGGCCACCAGGGCGGGGTGGTCGAGTGGTGCGTGACTGCGTGGTCGTACTCGGATGTTGTTTGTTCCTCGATTGAGCAAAATACCGTATGTACTAAAGTTTAATTTCTATATATATTTTAAAATTTACTTTAACTATATATAAATTTTGAGCTCAGATTCATTATATGTTAGTGCTAACAAAAAAGAAAAAATTGACAAATGTTTAGAACTCAAATTCGACTACATTTTCTCTTTTTTGTTGCTCTTAACATATAATAAATTTGGATTTATAATTTTATACATAAGTATAGTAAACCATAGAATATATGTAAATATTTTTTAAAAAAAATTATATGACTTTTTTAATTAGAGTGTATCTTAAATACACCCCAAACTTAAGTTCATATGTTGCCGTTAGATTGTGTTTCGCATCATCCTCTCTTTGTATGCCTATCAAAAGTACCATATATCATACTCCGGAAAGATGAGTTGCCGAATGAAAGGATATCTTGGCTACACAATACACATTTATATTATTCAAATTTTACATTGTATATTGGTAAAATAAAACCCTCTATAAATATTAATTTATAGGATTTTTATGCACACTTTGGTATCGGCGATGTTTCGTGTGCAAATTTAAGAGGACATGCAACTTTTACACGCGTGTGTTCCAAACCTTGCTTGTAAATTTTAAATCAAAAAATAGGATCATATACTTAGTGCACAGAATATTAGGGGAAGGTGGATGTTATGCTTTGGGAAAATTGAGAATTTGCTACTTAAAATAGTGGCGTTCAAGAATTTGGCACTAAATTTTGGAGCGCGCTCAAGTGAGCTGCGCGATAGGCGATGGTGGCAAAAACACTGCAGCGCACACTGTAGTATTTTTGTTTTTTCTCTCTTTTTTTGTTTTTTGGTTTTTTTGTGTTTTATTTTTTTTCCCGTATTTCTTTGCATTGTTCGTGATAGATTAGCGTGCTGTTTTTATTTTTATATTTTTTAAAAAATTTAATTATGTCCAATAAGCAAACTCAGTTACAGTAAAAATAAGCCAGCTATAGTAAAATTTCAATAAAAGCTAAAAGCCAAAAGTCATCGCTATTCCGAACGCTACCTTTGTTGACTTTAAGGATTTGCCACTTGAAAGGTTGTGTCATATATAAAACTAGATGCGGGTGCGTGGCGACACACCACGCAGATCAGCATGTGTAAATAATTGGTTATTATGTAAAGGTTGACTAAATGGTAATCGTAGAAGGGAAGGTGCATTCCACCTTTGTAAACCCTAAAGAGATATGTAAGAATTAAGCTTTGTAAAATAAATAATTACCACACTAAAGAGTAAGAAAAGCACCTTATGAATACAAAACACTGACAGCAGACCAAGGTGAATACTCTACGAAGATTAAAAGGAAAATAGGTGCGCTCGAAAATACAGTGTATTAAAATATTCGAAGGCACCTCTGCATAGCAAATAGAAACGCAAATATTACGATAGGAATTGAAGCAAGGAAAATGATGTATAGCACTAAAAACGTAAACAAATTATCAAAAGTATACTCACAGGAATACTATCGCGATACAGCATGTATAGATAAAGCATGGAAGTAGTTGTGAGCTAATGATAGGAGATTTAAAGATCAAGCAAAATAGCTTAGAAATGTAGATCGCAAAGAGCAAACCAATGCGAACGATATAAGAGTAGAAATGAGACAGCTGCGATTGACAATATAGCTCGTGAATGCGATCGACAGTACAGCTCACTGGGCCACTTGGAAGCACCTCTACATAACAAGTAAAATAGCAAACATTACAACAAGAAGTGAAAGTAGAAAGCGATGACACAACAACTCCGAAGACAACAAACAGAACAAATAATCTCTAAAAAAAAGTAGGCAAATAGAATAGGAGAAAGTGTACAAAACCCTGGCTAAGACCATGTTCTAAAAAAACGATTCCAAATACAAAAGATCAAGCGTTTGATGAATTGCACCGTTCAAACTACTCTGTGAGCTCAAACGCATAAGGCAAATTAATTGCATCAATAGGTCTTCCAATATCCACCAAACTCCAATGATACCTGACCTCATGCAACATCATCAATAAATTACCTATTGCCATAAGAGAATGTGCTAACACATGGGGAAAAAATAAAAGAGATGCAAAACTAAGAGCACAGAGGTAAAGGTAAGACAAACAGAAATAATAACATAAAGAAAAGTGTCATAAAACAATCGTTGAAACTGTCAAAACAAAAGAAGATACAAGAGTAGCAGGCCATGTGATAAATAGGCTTGTTCCATGTTGTAACAATAACTCAATAAGCAATGTTCTTCTTGTTCTCATACCATAAGTACAGAATTGATCATTCACATATGTAAAAATAATAATTTTGGAACTGCTCAATTGGGGAAACTATACAAGCTCTAACAAAAATAGAAAAAAATAAGTAATTAAACTGGAGGATAAGATCAACATAAGAGGGTTCAAATTGACAAAAGTTTTAATGCCTAATGAACAGATGCTACAAAAGACATATAACATAGGCTACAAAACTGCGATGATATAGATCAGTTAGCAGGGTATCATCCTCCTGTATATGTAACTCTAAATTGCAGCATCACAATTTGTGACAATTTCATTTCTTCTCAAACTCTGTTATCTGGTTTTCGTCATACCAATGTAGAGCAGCTAAGCACCAAAACAAACAGTCAAATTTCTATATTCTAATAGCTCAAAAACTAATAATCATTCAGCAAAAGCAGCTATAACAGATCATGTTAAGCTAGCAACACCCACAACATCATTTTTTGCTTGATCACACAACTACAATAAGAGGTACAAACAGTCTAAATAAATGTCAAGCAGAGAAAAAATACGTTATTCTGAACCAAACAAGGGCTTGCAAATTACTATCAACCAGAAAGCAATAGTAAAGTATCTACTTCAACAGATGACCATATGGGAGGAGCTATGTTTACTCATTGTGCCAGTCTAACACAAACAGTTTCAGTGAAAACATGAGCTTGCTTTCCTGATAAACGAAACTAAAATTTCATCCTAAGGAGTGATGAATTGAATATTCCACAAACAAATTTGACAGACTGACAATGAGACCTATAGAAACATGGTCCAATTAACAATGGTATGCGACAATGTGTCATGCTAATATGAGAAACAGCAATCTCATACGAATAAAGGCATTCACACATCTAGTAGCATGATCTAACAAATCACAGGTACTACCATAAAAAATCTAATGAGATTTCATCTCATGCAGTGTTATCCAAAATAAGAGGAGATAGGAAGCCCTGATTTTACCTGGAGAGATCGAGCTCCAGATGAGCCTAAGCAAGCAAGCACAAACACGCACGCTGGTTTGAGACTGGGGTGGTCGCAGTGGCGGACCCAGAATTTTACCAAATGGTATGCCGCACCAAAATTTTACCAAGAAGAATGCATATTGAATTACATGAAATGATCAATATTCCATTTGGAGTATAATCCGTAAGATAAATTTTGAAATGAGATCCTTCAGAAAATAACTACATAATCAACTTGAAAGGTTGGGCATCCATAGTTCCATAAAAATCCAAAATATTTGTACCAGGAGTTATTTAGTAAGGCAAGGCAGTGCCACAAGCCCCTTTCAAGTTTCATTCTATCGAAAAGCTACTTCGAAAATATATGTTAGCAAAAAAGGCAAAAGGGCTGCTTGTCTTCCAGTGTTTGCCAAAAGGAAATTTTGCGCTGCGACTCACTAAAAAGAACTCAGCAATACAGAAGTTTCATAAATTATAAAACAGAAATGCAGTTTAGTATGCTAAGGATAAGTACTTAATTCAATACAACATAAGGGAGAATATGCGATGGAATATTGAGGTTGCACACTTTAGGCAGCTAAAAAATGAACTTGTAATGACAAGAGACTATGCTTATATGTAATAGTAAGGCCCCTGCTGCGACATGCATAAAATGAAACTTCACAAACATTGATAAAACAATTAAGGACATGCATTATAATTTTGGGGGAGCATTAGGAAGGAAATCATGTGAAAACTATTGTTATCCAGGGAAAGGACATAACAGGAATTCAATTGTAGATATTATAGCAAGACTGTCCTAAACTAAGCCTTGTCAAAGTTCAACTTGGGACTCAGTTCAGTGCAGTCGAAGCCCAACCTAAGGCAACTCAACCCAAGGCCAGCCCTTGGATAACCTAGCCCCACGCCCACTCTAGGCCAACCCAGGCCCATCTCATCTCAAGCCCAAGCATGGCTAAAAAAGGATATGATCAAGAGGTCAGAAGAATATTACATAGTCAATTGAGCAAATTGTCATTGATTTGATGATAAAGTGGCGAAGTGTTTGAGTTTGGTCTATACCTAAACATTGACAGGAGATATATATTTATTTGTCCAAATTCCAAATCAACCAACAACATTTAAGTTCTGAAGATTGCACTCCAAAGATAATGGCCATTTTTGCATTAGGGGCCAATATGTACTGAAAATATCAGTGATATGATTCCCAACAGTACGAACTAATGAACTACAATAGGAAGAGAAATGGGTGATGAATTATGATTATTATGACGTAGAATTTTTGCATAGGGCGCTACAAAAAAGATATAGTCTTTTAGAATTAGTCCCCATAATCAATTTAAAAGATTGGTCTCCTCCTGTTCCCTCACTCTCCTGATCTCTCTGCCAATTTAAATGCCAATCAGGATTCAATAAGGCAAAAGCTGAGACACCATGTGGCTTTCAAACATGGCTAGACACTAGAGGAGCACAAGTGGAGAAATTTAACCAAAAGACCAGTAGTTAAGTGCAACTATGGGATTTGCAACTTAATCTCTCAAAGCCTGTGACTGGATCGAAATTCATTTCAGTAAAAACCACCCCAGATGCTAACACTGGTAGGATTAGACCCAAATGGCGCGAAATAAAAGGAGCGCAAAATGCACACTCCTGGTTCACTCTCAACTGAGGCAGGAGTGCAAAATGCACACTCCTGGTTCACTCTCAACTGAGGCAGGAGTGCTACAAACAGCGGTCCAAGCTTTCGCAACCCATTGCCGAATTGAGCTAAATTCCAACGCGGTATGTTGAACCTTACGCTCCAACAGCGAGTTCCCTACAGCACCCAACTTGAAAAGCGTACACACACTTTACGTCTGTACCAACTAAGCAACACAAATCACATCATGTTCCCTTTCTAAACCAACAATCCACACTAAATGTAACGCGATGCGCAAATCCTTATCAACTATCAAGCAGTTTGATAATGAAGTATAAAGCCGAAGATAAGAAACTACGATGGGGGAAATGAACCAGAAAGCGGTGACGGACGGGAAGTCGCTGGTGGAGGCCATAACGGTGAGCGCGATGCCGGCGAAGAGGAACTACGCGAGGCGGAGGCCGAGCCCTCCGGGCGTGCCGGGCATCCCGGGTATGTCCTTTGAAGTTGCCGTACCCCCCGCGCGGGCTGAGGGTTCAAGGGAGAAGGCGTGTCGGCGAGAAGGCGGTGAGGAGGGGGTCGCCGGCGGCTTCGACGGAGGGTCCCCGCCCCCGTCTCCACCCCTCCAGCGCGTCAGCGAGAAGGCAGTGAGGAGGGGGTCGCCGGCCAGATCCGGGTTGAGGAAGGCGAGGGCGACGCCAAAAGGTCGAGGAGGGGCGACGGCAACGGCAGGGGAGACCAGAAGAGGAGGGGCGCCAGCGGGGGGAGAGGAGATGCGCCGGGGGGAGGGGCGAGGGGGGCGCCGGATGGGGGAGGGAGAAGGGGCACCGGAGGGAGGAGGAGGAGGGATCGAGGAGGCTGGGGACGGCTGGGGTCTGGGGAATGGGGGCAGGAGCTATATTCCGCACGCAGCGCCGGCGCGGCTTGGTAACCAGGAAGAAAGTTGCGACTCGGTAACCACAGAAGAAAGAAGCCGCGGCTTGCTATCGAGCGCCTACACGCGTCCGATGGAGCGCAGGCGAGCACGCGCACACGCGTCGGCGCAGGGGCGCGGACGTGGACCGCGCGAGCGACGAGGAATCCCCCGAGGTTTAATATACAGATGATACCATTATCCTCTTATTTTCTTAATTTCGAAGTAACCATTCTAACGAAGTTCTGTAAATGGAGATCAAACTTTTCTATATTTGGGTAAATCATAAAATCAATGACCTTTTAGTGCTAAATCTAGAAAAAAAATGACTTTCCGTATTAACCCCGTGTCCCACTGACGATGACAATAACTCCTCTTTGCCTATTGAAATACCCCGTGTTCTTAACTAACCTTAATTGCCAACCTCCAGATTTAAACACGAGATTAACTGCGTAATTAACAAAGAAATTACAGGCTATTTTGATCTTTAAAATGTACACCAACACAATCAAAGCAAAATGACAATTAAGTAAAGGGATGCAATTACAAATAACATTTATCAGAATTACATCGCTAGACTCATACATTACAAATTCATACAATTCATGATAACGTCATTTTTAATAATGCCATAGTCCAGTCTTAATGAGGATGGAATAATCCCTTAATACGGCTTTAATACTTAATTAAGACCCTAAAGACCCCCCGGGGTTGTAAGCTTCCATAGTTGTTCCCCAAATACCCTGGTTGGAGGTTTACTGTATACTATACCTGACTAGCAAATTGCTCAGACGATTTGTGAACTAATACCTGGGCCCATTGACAGGGGACTATTTTCGTGTGACAGATAAGACACATGCTCTATCCAAACAACACAATGCTTCGGCCATCTCTCTGACAACAACTACTTTGTAGTTATGCTGCACGTTCGTCTCCCACTGATAGCAACTAATAATCAGGTGTCCTCTCTCTCTCTCTCTAACAATAACTACCTCCTTGATCGGACGTGTTGATTCTATAAGACGTCTTCTTAGGACTATTTTCGTGTGACGGATAAGACACGTGCTCTATCCAAACAACACAATGCTTCGACCATCTCTCTGACAACAACTGCTTTGTAGTTATACCGCACGTTCGTCCCCCACTAACAGCAACTGATAATCAGGCGTTCTCTCTCTCTAACAATAACTACCTCCTCGATCGGACGTGTTGATTCTATAAGGTGTCTTCTTAAGCGGATAACTGGTGTCCCTTCAACAATATTTAAAGGTTAATGAGAGAAAAAAAAGGAGAATTGAATCCCATTCAAAACAATTCGACAATCAATCACAGATAAGAGAGTCAAAATATAGTGCAAGTCATATTCTTTCAATAGGAAGAACATAGAGGCTTAGGCTAGTTTTAGGCCTTTATAAGAGCATCGTATAACCAATTCACAGTAATAAAAATCATCCACATTCTCCTCCTAGGAATTCCGTCATTTTTCTTATATTATTTTGTAAGACCGATGATTCAATCATCGACAAGTATATACATACAAATGAGCACAATATAAACAATTGCAATTAACCAGATATTTGGAACCTTCAAATTGGGCACAAGATGGAGTAATTGACATTTATTAATTATAAGAAGAACCAATAACATTAGACTGAAAAAGATCAAGCAAAATAAATAAACGAAAGCCAAATTGTCGTCAAAACCTGAAAAAGATCAAACAAAATAAATAAACAAAATCCAAATTATTGTCAAAACCCTCATTACTAGAGTTAGTGGGTGTGTAGAGTACAGGTCATGTGACCGTGTGTACATGATGCTTATTTAAGCCGTGTACTTCTTGTTAAACAAAATACAGCAGCAAGTGAATAACAAAGAAAGAAGAAAACGCATGTGTCGCCACAAAGAAGTCTCTCCTATGTTTTTTCGTTCTCCCTGTTAAACAAAATACAGCAATAAGTGAATAACAGAGAAAGAAGAAAACGCATGCGTCGCCACAAAAGAAGTCTCTCCTATGTTTTTTGTTCTCCCTACTCTTCTGCATTTGATCCTTGGGCTGTGCTAATATTTGGTATCAGAGTAGGCTTCCGTGAGTTGGGGAGGATGCCAAGGGAAGGAAGGAGTGTGTCTCCGTCCGCTATGCAAGGCCTACTATGAGGTAATCTGTCCGCCTCGCAGGTGGTGAAGAGGGAGAGCGTGGTGACGTTGTTGTACCTGCAACTCACCAACATGAACTACACGATTTGGGCGATGAAGATGTGTGTCACTCTTTAGGCGTAGAACATGTGGGAAGCAGTAGAGCCTGGTGCCGCGGAGTACCAGAAGGATCGGATGGCATTATACACCATCTACTAGACTATGTTGGAGCAAGTTATGTCTTCCCTCACTGGGAAAGACACGGTGAAGTCAGCATGGGAGGCAATCAAGATGGCGCACATAGGGCACGAGCGTCCGCGTGGCCAAGCTACAGCCATCAAGAAGGATTTCAAGGGGCTAAAGATAGAGGAAGAGGAGACCATTGAAGATTTTGCCAGACGGGTGACTTCTGTCATCACCGGCATCCGTGCGTTAGGAGACACCATGGTGGATGAAATTGTTGTTGTTCATAGGTTTCTTTGTGCTGCCTGGCACGCTACACGTAGCTCGTCACCTCCATTAAGCAATACATGGATTTGAAGACCGGTACAAAGCCTACGATGAACGCATCCGAATTAGTTTCAGCAATTCAAAGGAGAGTGAGCGTTTGTTATTCACACGCACGTAATGGGAGACCCTCACCACTAAAGAGAGGAAGAGTGGAGAAGGGTTAGGCAGCGACGCGAAGAAGAACCGTGACTGCGGCGATGGCCGCGTCAAAGCTGTTGGCGATCGTAGTGACGGCCATGATGACGATGAGGACAACAGCGACTCCGACACCAGTGAGCGCAAGTTTAACAGGAAGAAGGTAATATGCTACAACTGTGGTATACGTGGACATTTTGCCAGTGAGTGCCGCAAGCCAAGGAAGAAAGAGGCACATCTCGCTCTGGCGGATGAAGAACTAGCACTACTGTGAAGTTCGACGAGGAGGTACTCAAAAATAATGACAACAAGATTAGGGGGGTTGCTTGTTGAAACTAATCTTGTTGTTGATAGTGGTCGGTGTCAAGTACTCGTGTGTTCGAGTACTGTGTAGTCATATGTTGAGTACTTGTGTGTTCAAGTATTGTGTGGTCATGTGTCGAGTACTCGTGTATTGGAGTACTATGTAGCCTACTTATTAAAATCGGACCGGACTGACGGTTCGACCGAAAAAATCGAACCGGAGTCTAGACCGGTTTGGTTTTATTGTTGGACCGCCTGTGCAGTTGAGCCGGATTGAACTGGAAAAAAACCGGTTGAACCGACCGGTTCTGCACAAAATCAGAGAAAAAACCAGCCGGTTGGACCAGAGGTGTGCTCAGTGGGAAAATTTGTGGAAAAATATGCATGAGACAAGCCTCGAACCCACAACCTCTTGTGACACCCACCTCATAAGCTAGCTCTGATAACCAAGTAAGCAAGTTGGATGTTATGATATATAAGAAACTTACTATATTGTTAAGTTATATTGAACCACCAGTTGGACCAGTAAACCACCGGTTGAACCAGTAAACCACCAGTTGGACCAGTGAACTGGAAGGTCAATCGGTTCAATGACCGGTCCGGCTTTAATAACTAAGCTATGTAGTCGTATATTCTAGTGCTCGTGTATACAAGTACGTGTAGTAGTCGGAGCATTCGAGCACTGTAGCAGTCGGAGCATCCGAGTATTGTAGCAGTAGGAGTGTTCGAGTACTATAGTAATCGTAAACTTGGTTAGGTCAGTGTGTGGTTGTAGACTTGGTCAGTGTAACAGTCCAGCTATTTATTTTAAAAATTAGGGTAAATAATTAATTTAGTTTATAATAAAATAATTGCTTTTGGTTGCCATATTTTTTAAAAAAATTCAGTTGCCTAATTTTTTGCTTTTAAAAGACCTTTGTTTTAAAACTTAATTTAACTAAAAAATAAAGATATTATTAAATAAAAGATATTTGAATTTCTATAAAAATCTTATTTTAAATTAATTATTTAAACTTATTTGGTATCTATTTGAATTTTCTATGTTTTTTGGAATTTAAAAATGAATTTTAAAATTAAAAAATACTTTTTAGTACAAAAAGTTAGCACAAAAATAAGTTAAAAATATTTTTCCTAAGTCTAAAATTCTTCCAAGAATTTCTGTGATTTTTTTTTTGGAATTTTTGGAGTTTATTTACTATTTTCTGAGCCTTTACCTTGTTTCTCAGGTTTTCTGAAAATCAAAAACAAAAATCAAAACTTTCAACCTCCCGCCTTCACCTCCATGTGACACGTGGATGGCCTGGATCCACCCACGTCTCCGCTCGAGCCCATACCGGTCGCCTACCTTTTCCCCTCTCCCTCCGCACGTCGCCACCGTCAGATCACCATCTGACGGCATCCACCAACCCCTACCATCTCCCACTGACACGAGGGCCCCACCGATCATCCCTACCGCCGTGCCTCCCCTCCCATTTCCTTTCTTCTCTCCTCCCCTATCCTTTTTCCGGCCAACGCCCGAATCTCCGCCGATCATCTTCCTTCTCTGCTTCCTCTACGGTTTTGGAAATTGTGCGCAATATGGAAATGGATCCCCTAATGCTCGTGCCCCTTCCTTCCCCGTCTCACCTTTCCTTCCTTCTGCCTCTCTCTTTCCTTCCACCAGCTGCCAAATTCGGCAAGAAATCCTGACTTGTTCCCCCCTTCGCCCTATATAAAGAGGTCCCCTAACACCTCCTTGCCTCACACCACTAGCTCCATACTTCCTTCTCCATTCCCTGTGCCCCAAATCTCCTAGCACCATAGCTCTCCTCCTCTACTCACCGCTCGAGCCATGGCGAGCAATTCTCACTATTTCGGCCACCACCGAGGAGCGCCGACACCTCCACTAGCTTCCTCGTGCACTAGTGAACCAATCCACTACTTCATCGAGCTCGAACACCGCCGAAAGACCCACTTCACCGGAGACCCAAGCACCGCCACCGCCCTCCTCGCTGTCGACCTATCTCCTACCACTTCTGGTAATTCTATCATATACCATTGCACTCCCCCACACTCTCCTCTCCCTAACGCACACCTCATCGGTCAGCGTCGCCCGCTGTAGCACCATTGACCATTGGTTATCGTGCGCCACCTCCTCCTTTGCCCGATTGGACTGGTCCAAATGATCTTTGTCATTTGAACGGTCCAAAAGTTTGTGGCTGATCAGACGGTTCATTGCCAATCGGACGGTCCAGAAGCCCTTGCCGATTCGGACAGTTCGAGCATTCATTTGTAGATCAGACGGTCCATTGCCGATCGAACGATCCAAACATTCCTTGACAGTTCGGATTGGTCCGAACCACTCTGGGCCTCACCGCCGCCCGATCCCCATCTGATGGCCTACACTAGCCCTTATCTTTGCGGCCCGCCTGTCAACCACGTGGCATGCCACCTCATGACACAAGTCCACGTGGCGTGCCACGTCAGCACCGAACCATCCTCAGGCCACGTCAGCGCCACGTGTCAGATACATGGTAGCCACATCAGCAAAAACAACCATGTCACCTGCCACGTCTAGGGTTGACATCAGCATGACATCATAATTCAAAATTTCATCTAGAAATGTAATTCGATCGAAAAGAAAATCCCTTGCTGACGTCATAATTATGAATTTTCTTCAGAAAAATATTCCTCTAAATTCCTTGCTGACATCATAAATATCTTTTTCAATAGAAAAATAATTCTAAAAATCCTAATTTATTCTTTTTCTCCGAATTCAAACTTCCGGAGGCCTGATCTCCATCATCCTAACTTCGATTGGGCCCATTCAAATTTCTAAATTCAAGAAAAATTACTCTCTATCCATTTCTTCTTCTTTTTAAATTTTGTAGTTCATTCAAATTTATTTGAATTTTATTTGAGTTTGCTTGTGTACTTTCACGTGTGTACTTCGACGATTCAGTAGAATTCTTAGATGATGATTCACATCAATTTGTGGAGAAATGCAACTCACACATCTTGATCATATTGATCTCATATTGCAAAATAAAATTATATTATTTTAAATTATTTTGCCTACATATTTTTATTCAATGTATTTTAATTCTAGTTTTAAATTTAGTTAATGCATATTTGTTACTACCTCCTTTGATTTTGATTGCTGAATACGTTGTCATTCTTGAATAAAACTCTGGTTAGTATATTAGTCTAAACTAGAAAAAAATTTATCAAATGTTTAGACCTTTTTAGAAATAATTTTGTTTTGAGATAATTTTTTCACATAAAATGATAAGGTTTTTAAATATACTCTTGACTTCGGTGAGTCAAGAAAGGCTATGAATTATTTTATAATAAAATATAAAACCTGATTTAGTCTTAGGCTAATGGATAGGTGGTGGGTGCTAGCATGTATTATTGTTTAGTGGTATAATATTGATTGTTAGGCACAACTGGTATGTGATTTGAGCCAAAGTCAATTAAGGACCGGTTGATGAGCTGCTGCTCTAAAGCCTTTATTGTACTACCATAAGGCTGATATAGGGTATGTTCTTTTCAGTTTCTCAAAACGGCTTTTAACTTTTGCTACAGTATCTAACTTTCAAACGGAGTATTTTTTTTAAGATAGAGTCTATAAGTTAATTATAGTACACGTTAAAAGCTCAACATCTGTACCATCCAAAATCGCAAGCGAGTATCTCTTTCTCCGTAATCTCTGTCGCAAACAGCTAAAATTCAAAAATTTCAGCAAAAGCTGTAGCCAAAAAGAACAGGCCCATAGGACGGTCCTAACTGACTAATTTGCAGGTCCCAACCTGAGTCTCACTATAGGTTGAAAGTGAACATGGCGTAGGCCATGTGAAGTCTGACTCGGTTCAAGAGGGGGTCCCAGTCTGGTGGATTTTTTACCGGAGTGAAATCTTAGTGTTGGCTTGGCCAGGTTGAAGGCTTTGCTTTGTAAAGGCCTTGTCATGATCTCCTTACCGCACATAAAAGAAAGTGTGCTTATCTAGTGGCAATATGGAATAATCATATCTTGTGGATAAAACTGTACAATCTCTGCAAAGTGTATAAACTATCTTGGATAGTCGTGCCCACGATCATGAACAAGCTGAGTAAAGTTTTTCATGAATTAGACTTTAGTTTTCGAAAGTAGTTTCTAAAAAGACTTATGGATGGATGGAATCTATAAGATATTTAAAAAGCATATAGATGGATGGAATCCATAAGAGATCTTTTGAAAAATATGGTCCAGGTGGGATGCCCGTGGTTAGGTTAGTATGGGAGATGGACCTATACTAACTGTATTAATTTCATTTACAAGACCATATTTACTTACTGTATTAAACTCATCAAATTCAATATATTTATTGTATTTCATTAAATGTTGTTTTATACTCAAACTAATCCTATAAATATTTCTTTGTTACCTTTATCATTATATTGTATTTTTCCGTGTGACTTGCAGAATACAAGTTGGTACTCACCCTTGCTTTCACATCTTAGAGGAGGACGACTTCGACTATGGTGAAGACCAAGATGAGTAGACCGCGTTTACTATCGTTTGCCTGTGGGCAGGCTCAGTGGGCTTCCACTCCAATATTTTTCTTCCACTACCATTATTTAAATTTGGCCTATGGATCATAGATGTAAACTTTGGTCTTTATGGCCATATTTAGTCAATTGCTGATCATATATGTGTGAGGCTTATTTAAACTGTATACTTCATGTTAAACAAAATACAGCGGCGAGTGAATAACAAAGAAAGAAGAAAATGCGTGTGTTGCCACAAAAAAAAGTCTCTCCTGTATTTTTTTCGTTCTCCCTACTTATGTGCGTTTGATCCTTGGGCTGTGCCAATAGTATAGCAATGGCATCATCCCCAAGATACGGGTAACCGAATCATTAGAAGCTCTAAATAATCTAATCTAGCCAGTAACGTATATCGTAGACAATTAGTTAGTGTGGTTACAAGTTACACCTTGTTAATGGCCAATGTGTTGCAGGCGACGGTGGGCACGTCGGTGACTAGTAAGATGTTCAAGGGGTTGTGCATGTGCTATGCTGTGGTGGTGACAACGTTCTTCAACATGGCCATCTCGGGGTACTGTGCATTCGACAACCAGGCATAGGGCACCCTCATGAGCTACTTCATGGTGGGCGGTAAGGCCATCTTCCCCAAGTGGCTCCTGCTCATCACCGAGCTCTTCACACTACTGTAGCTCTCGGTCGTGGCCGTGGTGTACCTGCAGTCGACAAATGAGGTCCTGGAGGGGCTCCTCTTGAAATCCAAGCCCAGGGTAGGGCAGTACCAACACTGGCCCTGTGCCTAGGAAGCAAGGTGACCGCCTAGGACCCATGAAAACTAGGGGTCTATAGCCCATGTATGTTAGTATGTATACATGTATGATATAGCCTATGTACTAAATATTGAACATAGTTGATTAATAATTAGTTGGGCCAGCTATCAAAGTCAAATAATGGCCATTTAGTCTATGATGTGCATCCAGTGCTGAGCGCTCCCTAAATATCAATGTATAGACATTCACAGAGAGAACACATCGAGTGAGTCATACACCAGATCCAATCGACCACGCACACCGCCTACGCCCCTTGACCTCTCCACTCTTCTTCCGGTCTTCTCTTCCTAAAACAAAATGCCACCATTGTCACCATTAATAGAGGAGGAGAGCCCGATTTCATCAAGTCCCAACCAATTTGCCTTTGATTTCTTCACTTTGCAATGGTTCTATTCGAAATTTCTTCATATAGCTGTTGCATATATGGTATGCTTTTTTTGAATTTTTGTTCCTTGATTATCTGTTAAATACCACTCCAAGTTTCTAATGCAACATCTACACTATTTAGAATAAAATCTTGGACTTTCTTGTTACATTAGTTTCTTTTTTATATAAAAATATCCATTATATCTAAGAGAGATGTGTTGAAAAACTATTTGAGGTCATCAATGTTATATGAAAAGTTGAATGATCAGGCCACTTTATGCATTGAGAATAATATGTTGGATCAGATTGACGTTGATACTATTATCAATAATTTTGTATCTAGAAATGTTAGAAGAAATTATTTTCTGTGATCATTCTATTCATAGTATAGATGATGGCTCATGGCTCTCTCTTAGTATGCTTTAACTAATGTAGTCTTCTCCTAAATTGTTTTGTTCTTAGTAGTATGTTATAGTTTTCTAAGACTTATTCATAGTATAAGCATACCAGCGGATTGTCATCAATCAGTACTTTGTATTTTATGATGTATCAAGTCTAATGTCATCAATAAGTACTTTGTATTTTGTAAGGTACTGTCTAATTGTTACTGTATTGAATTTTAGGTTTTGCAATTAATATAAAAAGTATTGTTACATATTTATGTTATACCGAAGGACTTCACTTTTGTCACACCTAGGGCCTCCAAAATGACAGCAACGGCCCTGGGCAGCACGCAGCATGGAACGGCGTGCCACGGCTACTAGACCACCGCAGACGCGTTCGGCACCACCATCCCCTTCTTCGGGGACATGAACACGCCATCAGCGCCTTTGGGTTCCTGCCACTCGACTTCGCCGTGTCGGCGGTGTTCTACAACATGACGTTAAGCCATCTAAGAAGTGGCTCGTGTTCATGTCTCGGCGGTGAGGCAGATCGTTTTGGACGCCAACAGTTACAAACTTTTCACCAACGTGTGACGAGGCTTGACGCAAGGAGAACCAATGCAGCAAGGAAATTTGCATCTAACTGAGATTGTCATTTGCAAAGTATTATCTATATCTTTGCTGTTTTTTGTCAAAAAGAAATGTTTCTCGTAGATAGGCTGGTCCACAAAAGTACCGAGGCAGTAAAGCACAACTGCACAACTCTAGTTTTGATTGTGAGTGGAATGCTTTCTGCTCATCAATTCTGTACTGTATATACAAGAGAAGAAATATATTTCTTCTTCCTCCAAAACATTGTGCACCTTTAGGCTCGAATTTTACAGAACATTTCTGTAACAACCCAAAAATTCATCGTATTAAAAAATAATTTTAAATTATTTATTTAAAAGTGTCAGCATTTTATTTGGATTATATATGTAATTGTGGAATGAAATCTCAAAATTCTAATTTCAAAAAATCAAATTCAAGTCCCGAAAGATCACCCATTGCCCCAAGCCCAACACGCTTAACTCTAAAATTCCTAAGTGCCCCAAGCTCGGCACGCTTAACTCTAGAATTCCTAAGTGATATGCTACCAAAACATCTTTGCTCTTTTGTTTTCTTTTCTCCCTCCTTCCTTTTTATTCTCTCTTATCCCTTGTTACTATTTATCATCTTCACCCTCACATCCAGACCGACCGACACATAGCAAAGCCAAGCTAAATCTTAAACCAAGCCTCATCTCCACCTCGTGTAAAAACAGAAAATAACCCAAATTACCCAAGCAATCAATCACCTACTGTTTCATTGCCATTTATTCATTCGTTTCTATTTTCTTCGTCCATTTCCAAAACTCATTGAAACTAAAACTTTCAATTCCTCTTCGGTTCCCTTTTCCTCCGAGTCCTCAAACAAGACCTTGGTTATCTACTCCAAGCCCCGCACCACTTTTGCAAACCTCCCAAAGCCAGAGCACCGTTTTCCACCATGAGTTCGTCATCCCTGAATCAACCATCACCCTCGTCGCGGCCGCATAGTTCCTTTGTGTTCCTCACCACCTCAGTGAGTCAATTGCAAAATTGTTCGTGTCATATTGTGTTCCCAAGCCTCATCAACCTTCATGTCTAGTTAATTTGGTTTTCATGCAGGGAAATCACTTGGAATCAAGTTTTTTCTAATCTAGGCCAAAATCGCTTTTCATCATTGATTCATCATCTGCAATGAGCCATTCTTTGATTTCTCACTATTGCAAACTCCTCACCACATCCTCTATGTGTTGCATGATTCATTTTGCCCAATGCATCGCTATGGAGGGCTGTCATCCGCACCACCCCCATGTTGGCCTAGTGTCCCGTCGCTAGCCTGTTCTGGCCACTCTTCGGCCAAGCCGACCTCACCCACGCATTCTTTCAGCTGATGCCGTGCCCGTGCTCATGCTTTTTCTCTGAGTTCCCTGCTAGAACACTGTCGCCTATGCAAGCCCACCCATGGCCGTGCCCTGAGCACGGCCTCGGTCGCCACGCCATGTCTTCGACTCAACTCCCACTTCCCATGGGTTCTTCGGGTCCTCAGCATTGTGTTTAAACCTTTCCTCACCTCCCTTGGTTTTCCTCTCACCGGTGAGCCTCCATGGAACCGGCCAAACTGCACCATACGTGTGCTATGCCATTGTTGCTTTCTAGTGGCCTATGTGCTTCATTTATGTAATTAGTTGTGATCTTAATCACATGTGATGGCATAGCCTTGTGGAAAGTCTTGTGGCTTGGAAACATTAGGTTGTGAGTCCAAATCTTAGGATTGCACGTACTATGTTGATTTCCAATAAAATTTTTCCTTGAGCCAATGACATGTGGAACCTACCTACTCTCAAATAATTCTTAAAATCTAGCAAAAATAAGATTCCAGGAGGGCCTGTTTGTTTAGGCTTAAAAGCAGTTAGCTTTTAAGTCAAGCTAAGTTATTTGGCATCCCAGCTTTTTGATGGGTTGGATGGTCTAGCCTATCACCGGAAAGTTTGAAATACCCTTGTTATGTTGGTTGGCAACAAGTCTGATCTTTGTGTCATCTTGTAGCAATTGAATTTAATTACTCATTATTTGACAAAGGTCAATAACTAAATGTGTAGGTATTCATTGGAGTGTTGTAACCCCATTTACATTTACAATTACAATTTCAAAATTACAATTATAATTTCAACATGAAAATTAAAAAAAGTGTATGTACGCACTGGAGTGTTGTAACCCCCTTTACAATTACAATTTCAACATGAAAATTCAAAAAAAATTACAGCTTGCCTTGTTTTGTAATAGCTCAATAGGGACTGGTATATCATCCTAATTCAAGAAGCACACTGTTATATACAGGGGCGATAAACGGCACAAATGTAGAGTAGAAGAGCAGCAAACAAATCATAATTTCTGTTTGGCCACTCCACTTCTAGTTTGCAGGACACAAGCATTAGCCTAAAAACATTAAAATTGTACAACATACTATAATCTAGCAACTTACTAGTGGAAATATACTTCTTGTATTTGCTAAAAGCTAGTAATGCCTCACTAAATGCAATACACAGAAATATCTGAAGACTTCTCTGTAGTTTAAACCTGAAAAGTAATTAGTCCTATTTCAGAAATCTGTTCCGACATTTTTACACTGAGCAACTACACAATATTGCACTTGTGACAAACGAAGGATCAATTGAATGGATTAAATACCTTGACCCATGTATAACCTCGACAATAGCTGTATAGCTATAACATGTCACCTACACAGGGGAAATTTACTGGAAAAGGGTAAACAAAAACATTTCTCAATCACATACAAGAGCAATGCAAGTTGTCAAATATCAATTACTTCCTAGTAGCTACTTTTGAACAATGTCAGCTAGAAGCACAAATGGCAGCAACATATGACCGACAGTACATAGCACAAATCGATAAAGTCCTTGTCTAGCTAAGTGGCAAACAACAACCATTCTAGATGACCAAAGATGGCCATCTTTGCAATAGACACTCGCATGGCTTTTTGTCACTGTGAAGCTAATCCAGCTCCAAAACAGCAATTGAAAACCACAAAGAAATCAGACTGTTCGATATGCTGAACCTAGAGCCTGAAACAATACTCTAAACTTTGGGCATGTTCTTTTCAGCTTCTCAAAACGGCATTTGACTTTTGCTACAGTACCTAACTTTCAAAGTATTTTTTTAAGATAGAGTCTACAAGTTAATTATAGTACACGTTAAAAGCTCAACATCTGTACCATCTAAAATCGCAAGCGAGTATCTCTCTCTCCGTAATATCTGTCGCAAACAGCTAAAATTTAAAATTTTCAGCTAAAAATCATAAACCGCAACCAAAAAGAACAAGCCCTTTAATTGGTGCAAAGATTGTGTAGCTGCGTACTGGTGGTTGTGGGAGTTGAGGGTGGGTCGTGGGAGGCCGGTGGTGTCGATTGTGTCAGTCGATGGGGGAGGTGGGTCGTGTGAGGCCAGTAGCGTTGGGGACAGGGAGGAGGCTTGCGGCGTTAGGGGCGATGAGACATGCAGAGCCAACGCTGGTGGGGACAAGGAGGAGGCCTGCGGCATTGACTACGTTGGCCGATAGGAGGATGGTAGCGTTGGGGATGGGGTGGAGGCCTGCTGGGTCGCCAAAGGCTGGTGGGATCACTGTGCAACCCTAATCGCCTTGGAGGGGATTCAGTTTGAGAGGGGGAATCAGGGAGGGTGAAGTCCTGAGGACACAACTGAAAGGTTGTGTATATACATCAATGATATTTTGTGGGTAATTCTGATGAAGTTCAGTGACAAAGTGTTGTTTTCATTCGCAAAAAGATAAAAAAAACTTCTCAAAGTTGGCTTATGGCTTTTAGTTATGATAGGCTTTTTTTCTTTTCCAAAAGCCTAGTTGAAAAGCCTCCCATTTGTTTAGGTTTTAGATTTTTTACTTTTAAGCTGAAGAAAAAAATCTAAATAAACAGGGCCGGTATATTCATCGTTTTGGAATTTTCATTCCGTTTGATCTTTTGAAAGCTCGTTCTTCATCGTTCGAACTCCAAATCTAGTGATTCAAGTTTTTAAATTCATCTAAAATCCTAATATAACTTTTATTTATATATTTTATATTTTTATGATTTATTTATATTTATTTATTTGTGTTTCTTGTTTGCGCATAGAACCTGATATCATCGAAGAAATTCTCGACCCGGAACAAGAAGGTCCAGTCAGCGTCCAAGAAGGCAAGTATTCTTCAACCATTTTGTAACTATGTTTACTAGAATCATTATTATTTTAAATTTAAATGCATTGCTATGTTACAAAAAATAATAACTGCTGTCTTAAGGATATTAGTTAATTCAATAATTGTTATACCCTCATTTGATGTTGACAACTATGTATCTTTTTTGCCTTAGGCTTCTCTTGTCTCAGTATTAATATTATAATGTTATTCGATAATTTTAGAATGGTAATAATTACTTAGATAAGTTAGTCGGTCATTATAACCCTACGGGGTGAAAATTGATATGATATGTTTTAATCATTTTACTCAAATAACTTTATGGCAATAGGTATTGCCATTATTTTTAAAGTAAAATAAAATAGTAAAAATGATTTTAGACTTGGGCAAATGGTAAGATTGGGTTGGTGCAGATGGAGCACGTGATCTTGTATTGTCAATGTGCTGCCCTAGTCAATTAAGGACCGACACTTATGATTGTCCAAACTAAGCACTACCATGCAACTACAAATCTATATGGGTATTACCTGGCTAATTAATTTACAATGACTTAGCTTAGAATCCGTCAGTGGCATGAGTGGGTGTCAGATGGAGACAGTTGTCCCACATGGCACAAGAGGAGGCTTCTAACTAGGTGGATGGAACGCTTGAGCGGTGAAACCTCAGCGAGCGAAGTCTAGTTGAGTTGGCACATTATAAAGGCTTTGTGATATTCATTTAGTCATACACCTAAGAAATCGTGCATTGGACGATATGATAAATTGATTATCTCTTACAGATAAAGTTGTACAACTTCTGCAAAGTATAAAACTATTTGAATAACTGTACCAAGGTGGGCAAAATGTGTTTTCATATGGTAAATCTTTAGTTTTTGTTTTAAAGTAAAAGTTTTGGGAACTCTGGAGTGGATGAAACTCTCTAGAGAGTGTCTTGGTAGATGAGCCAATGCGGGTAGATGGAGCATGTAGTCTTGAACCCCTGACGGCTAGAGCCTGTCTACTAGTATTGGTGGTTGGAATCTTCGTTAAAATATTTATATTAGTTTTTATTATTATAATTACTTTGTTAAATTGATGCTTTCTAAAATATATAATGGTAATTGAAATAAAATACTACTTTGTGAAAAAAAACTATATTATCCTTTTTTGTTAAACCCTACATATAATTGTATTTTCTCAAGACTTGCGGAGTATTTTATGTACTTACATGCTACACTCAAACAATCTTAGAGAATTATGAAGATCAAGAAGGAGACTACAATTACTTCACGCATGGCTACAATGAAGGCTTTTTAGAGTTCTAGTTCGTGCTTCTCATGTCAATTGTCTATGGCTTATTGATAGGTCATCATTAGAGTTTTATTTTGCTTTCGTTGTGTTTTGTAAGTTTGAGAGGTAACCTTAGTTGTAATAAAAGTGACCATAAGACCGGTACTCTCTATTGTTGGAATAAATCGTTGTTAGCTATATAATCATTACGATTTGATTGTATGCACTAGTTTTGATTTAGAACTAATACAATAATACACAGAGGATTTGGAAATTCGGTCCTGATAATTTTAGAGGAACAAATAAGGTAATGCTTATTTGGATTTAAGCTTTAGCTTTTAGGGCTTTTTTGGCACTGTTTGAGGCTTTTTTGTAAGCCTTTTTGACATAATTAAATATGAAAATAGAAAAAAAAGATTCTCTCGTCATAAACAATACAAAGTAATAGAGAAAAAAAGGCAAAAAGGCCTCAAAAAGCAAAAAGAAAAAAAGACGAAATTAAAAAGTAAGAAGTTAGAAGCTAAAAGCCAAAAGTTTAAGCTAAAATATGCAGAAACTACTGTAAAAGTGCTCTCTGGGTTGGAAGGTGCAAAATCAGGATACACGAGCCAGAGCAGTTTATGGGCCTTTTTTTGTCTTTGACTTATAGTTTATAGTTGCAGCTTATAGTTTTTGGGTTGTTCGAAGAGAGAGTACGGAGTAACAGAAACTCGTATACAGTTTTGACTGATATAAATAAAGTCGTTACAATATATACTATAATTAAATTATAGATTTTATTTTAAAATGATATTTTATTTAAAAATTAGTTATCGTAAAAAACAAAAAACAGCTTCTAAAAAGCTGAAAAAGTAAGTTCTATGGTAGTAGTGTAAGCGCGACCGCACTTCGAACGCTTCCTTCTCGTGTAATGTAAGTTTGAGTTGAGCACGCGACCACCGGCCGCACACTCCGCCGCCAAAACACCGCCTCTCGGATCGTTGGGCCGGCGAGGCTCCATGCGGCCGGCCCATACGCCGGCATCGGCGACGCGCGGGGGCCGGGCGCTGTACGAGCTGTACAGGGCGAGCCGCGCGCCGGCGCCGGCGGTGCTCCTGTGGCGGCGGCTGCGAGGGCTGGAGCACCCGTCGCGTTGGCCAGAGCGGTTGGGCCGGCCGTCGGTTGCACGGCCTCGGTCGGTTTCGATGCTTGTGTGGTTCCACGCCATCTCCCTCGGCGAGGGAATGAGCACGCTCCCAGTCGTCCGCCACTGCGCCCGCCTCCATCCCGGCCTCCCTATCCTCCTCACCACCACTACTCTCTCCTCCTTGTAAGTCCCCCCCACCATCAATACAAGTGCCTCGCTGCTTCATTTTCATATGGTCGTGCTCTAAATTTCCTTGTTTGTTTTGGATGCAGCGAAGTGATAAAGGATTTGCTCCCGGTTGGTGTCATATATCAGGTGAGTTTGCTGATTGGTCCCATTGGTTATGCTGGTGTTAATTTACCGAGTATGCATAACATGTTATACTATTTGATAATGATAATTTTGAATTGGATTGGCTCTGTTCGTCTGTTTCTGCTTCTAAATATGGCTAACGGGTGCTGTTTGGCAATGATACTACTGTTCAGCTGTATCCCTTTAATTTCATAGTATTATGCTGTACTCATTTAACTGTAATTGTTAGGTTGTAATATTTGATAGCAGTATAGCACAGACAGATCAAGAAGAGGGGGGGGGGGGGTATGCAGCTTGTTTAGTTGCGGGGGTAGACATACTTTAGCATAGTCTAAATGTCTGACTTGTTTGATTCTTTGTATTCTTCATCCCAATGGTTACTTTTTTGTGTGTAGTTTGCACCTCTTGACTGTCGTGATGCAATTGAAAGTTTCATTGGATACTGGAAGCCCAAGTTTGATACTTCTTATGGAAAGTGAACTCTGGTCAAACGGTCAAACCTCATTATCTGCTGCAGAGAAAGGGGTGAGTGGTTCTCTCCTAATTCTTGAGCATAACCATTTCTCTCTTCACGATCATTCCCATTTTCTAATTTCTAGTGTTCTAGTGGTTGGGCTGCCTTTTCTTTAATTTATCTGCTTGCACGAGCAGACTTATTGCCTTTGTTGTTCATAGTGTCTGCATCATGTCCTAACTAATTGTCTGTTATGAATGACCTGCCTATTTTCAGATTGCAGTGGCTCTTTTAAATGCCCGCATATCATTGAAATCTTTCAATTGTTGGTCTGTTCCACTAGGGTTGCCTTTAGTCTCTATGATGCTCTCTAAACTATCGCTTGTTATCCCATTGGTAAGTAGCAATGGAGGTGTAGCCCTTATTTTTTATGTACAACTATTACTGCTGTCATCATTTGTTTCTATCTGTTGCAGAGTACTATTCAGGCTGTTTGTTTTCAATTGCTACAAACACCACCACAAATCATCCATTTTGCTGGCGATTTAAAATATGGTATGGAATGTCTTTTTTCCCCTCCAGTCTTCCTATGTTTTGGTAAAATATTTGGAGTGAACCTATGAGTGGTGTAGTTCTAAAGGGTTATTTCGGGAGCTTGAAAGATAACCAGGTTCACAAGTCAAATGATTTATTATAGAGAGATTCATGTGATTTACCTAGCTGTTGGTGATGTTGATGCTGGGGAGAAAGAAGTCAATACAATAAAAGATCTTCAACAGCAGTTCAGCAATAGGCCTGTCTGGATGGCAGCTTCTATTCACAAAGGTGAAGAAGAAGGTAAGCACCCAAGAAGTGCACCTTTTTGCTGTTACCTGGACTGATATAATGCATTGTTCCTCTACCCTTCCAATGAGCTGTACGCAGGACTAAAATTACATATGTGGTTGTTTGAATTGTAATGGCCTTCTACATGGCCATAGTGATGGTTGCTCCCGATATCCCTAAAGTCTTTGCTCACTTCTTTATGGTCTCCAAGATTCAACTTTGATTACCACAATTTGTTGATAAATTGCTGTTCAAATCGAATATTAGAAAATGTAGAATAATTTTGGGAAAATTGTGTGTTGTCCCATAGAGCCCCACACCCTTTATTTATAGTGACAGGGTTACAACTGGACCCTAACACGGATTCTAATTAGACTATGAGCCCAAACTCTTATTAGTCCCAAATACTCTTATTGGACCCTAATACTAACTCACACCAATACTCCCCCTCAAAGTGGGCATAAGATACAATCATAATCATCTTGTTACATAATGCATACCTCACTAGAGTCTAATACTTTACTAAACCTATAGCCAGCACCATGGCAAATACCACCACCAAGATGTCCACCTCTCCCAAAGCTGCGTCCAATGTCATGATTGACACTACCTCCAAGACTGTCATCCTTGCCGTTCATACCACCAACATCGCGTCACACTGCCACATCAGACGCAACCTCTGAGTGCCATCACTACACCATAGTCATCACTCAGACAACCTCCAACCCAGCCCCAACTAACATTAAGTCCTCCACCTTCTCCATCACACTCTCAATCTTGGTCTCCTCCATCACACTCTCACATGCCTCAAGCCTTAGCCTCCACCGTCTCCACCTCAAACCCCCGGTCACCTTGGCCTCCACCACCTCTCCCAACACATCCCAACCACCTTGACCTTTGTCTTCTACCAACACGTCTCTAGACTTGATCTCCAATAATGCTACCTCGTGAGCTTATATCATAACCTCCACCGAAACTACGACCAGCTTCTACTCCATCATCACCATCGAACTCATTGCTACCACTGACACACCTCCGACACTCTACCTTTCATCACCTCACTTCCTCCACCAAAAACACCATTGCAAAGAAGGCCCTGTTCTTTTGCGGCTTCTAAAAGCCGCTTTTGACTTTTGTTACAGTAACTAACTTTTAAACGGAGTATTTTTTTAAGATGGGGTCTACAGGTTAATTGTGGTACACGTTAAAAAACTAATATCTGTACCATCAAAAATCGCAAGCGAGTATCTCTCTTTTAGCAATCTTTGTCGCAAACAGCCAAAAAGCCATCAGCCGCAGCCAAAAAGAACAGGCCCGAAACCCACCACTACACACCTTGATTATCCATACTAACACCAACACCCAGAATCACCTCTGAGCCTCCCATCAGCAACAATCTCACCACCAATACCACTATAAACATTACCACCAAAGCCACCGCTCAATAGTCTTCTCCCTCTATTTCAAGGCCTCTCTACCGTGCCCTAAAATCTCCACCATTACCATCTCATTGCCAGCCCCGGAGTACGCCTCCACCATCCTAGCAATGGATGGGGACACCGAAGTCTCCACTTCCTCATCCATGTTCACAATACTCTTCTTTTCCTCTGCTGCTTTCCGCACATCTTCTCCCTCAGCCTTCCTCCTAGCTTTGATCTCATCAAGGTTCATCTTTTACTCCCAATCACCAATCAACTATTGCCGCATGTATCCACGATCACGACAATAACCTCTTCATGCAACAACTGATCAAGCAACATCGCGTACCTCCTTGGTCATCACCCAACCTATGCAAGCAACCCGCATGATGCCTCGCGACAATAGCATGCAGGACGAGCAGCAACAACAGTCCACAGAAAATCCTTGTTTTTTCTTACTTTGCAGCACAACAAGCAAAGCAATTTCTTTTTTCCTTCACCCTTTTATGTCAACTGCACGCACACGCATAGCAAACAGAAACTAGCACAACAAACAGAAAATAGCACCGTAGCCTTTTTCCTTCTCTTCCTTATGCTTTCCTTCGATCTCTCTCTCCCCCTTCGGTTCAACAACCAGATAGCAGATAGGTGGTGATGGCGACCTCCAGTAGCAAGTGTCTGGCAGCGCAATCCCCAACAACAGACTGACAACAACGTCCCCGCGTGCACACCTACGAGGCGAGGGAGCAACAACCCTCGGGCCCGCGAGCGAATAGCCCGCCCTTTCCCAAGCGACGCGACGGCGGCCCGCATGAATCTGCAGCCCACAACGGTAGCGGCCTGCAAGACCACGGCACGTGGCGGCGACCCTATGCAACCCAGCCGGTCGAGGCACATTCCCGTGCGTATGGCCACGGTGGACCACGCATGATGGAATGGCGGCGGCCGGTAGATTGACTGAGGACTGATGACAACGAGATCTGCTTAGTGATGGTGCAATGAATGGGATGTACAACGGCGGCGGTGGTTCTGAGGTGAGGGTTTTGCTCAGTAAGGGCTTGAGATGGATTGGCTTTGATACCATGTAGAATAATTTTGGAAAAATTATGTGTTATCCCATAGGACCCCCATATCCTTTATTTATAGTGCTAAGGTTATAACTGAACTCTAACACGTATTCTAATTAGACCATGGGCCCAACCTCTTATTGGTCCCTAATACTCTTATTAGACCCTAATACTAACTCACACCAACAGAAAGATACTTTTGATGATGAATCTACCCATGTCATTTTCATATGTCCAATCTAGGGGTCAGAGCTGCAAAGTTTGACTGATTTTACCAAAGGGACTTAATTTAGGAATGGGGAGTATTTGTAAATTATCATATCCATAGAATGTGTCCTCAAGATATAAAGTGCTGAGTCAACAGAGGCTTCTATACCCTCCAGCTTGCTAAAATTTGATACTATAACTGTCTTTGTTTTAAGAGTTGCCTTTGCTATCATTTCAAGTTCTTTTTATTGATTTGTTGTCGTATCCTTTCTCCTACTATTCTAGTATTCTATTAGTACACTATATTAGGATATAGAGTTTGTATTCTATTCTGTATATGCCTTATCTCTATATAGCATATATCCTCCTGTACTCCCCTATATATATGGCCCCTTAGGTCTCTTTAATATACACGCAATATTCATAACATGGTATCAGAGCTTAGGTTAAAACTCTAGTCTCTATTGCTCTTCCGCTGCTACTGCCCCTGGGAGGATCAATCTTGATTCCCGGGGGTGATGACTTCTTCCTTTGTAGACGACGTGGATTTACGGCCTTCGTAGGCTCTCGCCGATCCCGATCAATCCAGCAAAACAAAATTATACAGCAAAGCGCTGGTCCTGCTTCCTCTCCTGCTCCTGGCGTTCATCTACCTCTACGTCTAACCCAAGGAGTTCGAGCTGCAGGCGTTCATGAGTTTGTGCAGCCCGCCTCCGGCTACGTACACGGTGGCGCGCCTCGCGGCGAGCCGCCATGTTCGAAGCTCGACTTGCCTCTCATCGGCGTGCTCACCATGGCACGACCTATACGAGCGCCGGCGCCTCGCTCGCCAGACGTCACGGTCTCGGATCGCGAACTCTAGCCTCACCGCGCATGTCGACGTCCGGTTCGTCTTCAGCCGGTTGTACAAGGACATGGAGATACACAAGCATGACAAAAGTCGCCGCTGCTAGAGATCTGGCAGCTGCCGCCGCCAACGACATCTGGGCGCTCACGTGCACGGTTGATCTTCGTCTCATTGGCCTCGCACGTACATCGACGATCGAGGTGCACGCATGTACAACGCGCGGTGCATGTGCGGCGGGGAAGCTCCCGTGGAAGCGGTTCTACTGGGCGCGCATGCACAGCACCCACTCAGCGACTCACACTTCCCGATCTCGATATCGCCGAACGACGTCGACCTCTCGCCGCCTCCCCGCGTCAGTGGACCTCGTTGAACTCCTGTTCCCGTCACTGCCTCCGCTGCCGGCCGGCGTTGAGTCCACCGACGCCCTCCCTTGCCCTTCCCTCTATCCGGCGTTCCCGTGCGCCACGACGAGGAGCGCTGCCAGCACAATCATCGCTGCAGAGGCGTGCATTGTGGTCATCGGACGATACGTACCTAACCGATCGACCGTTGTTGTTGCGCTGATTATCACATGGCAAATTGGGCCTGGTTCGGCCGTCTCGGCTTTGAGCTTGGGCTCAAGCCCACGAACTGCTGCTGCGCATCTTGATCCCCAGTTGCTTCGCACCAACCGGGCTTGGTGCAAGAGCCGCCGATTCTGTGGTTTAGTTTTAAGTCTTTCGTTGCGTTCATCCCAAATCCGTAACTTTTAACTTTCAGTTTGTCTAAGCCATGCGAGTCCAGAAATTTTTGTCAGTCATAGAAGTCTAAGAATTTTGTTTTGCATAACAACAGACGTCGCTCTTCTTTCTGAGCCACGTGCAGATCGTAGAAGTCGTTATGACGCCGCCGCTTCTTTAGCCGCTGCCCCGAGCTTCTAAGGCCGCCGTGCTTCTCCTGCACCTTGTGCATTGCGCCGCCGCCGTCTTGGACTTCGATCTGCGCCGCCATGCTTTTATCTATTTCATAATAGCAGCCACCGCTCTTCTCTCTAAGCCGCGTGTAGATCGTATAAGTCGTTATGACGCCACCGCTTTTTTAACCGCCGCCCCGAGCTTCTAAGGCCGCCGCGCTTCTTCTGCACTTTGTGCTATTCTGACTGGTAAGACAAAGGTATCTACGTATTATTGTTTGCATCATTTCTTTAAAAAAAAACAGAAATATCTAGATTCATGATTTGCACTGGCTTTCAGGCTCCCATGTTGGACAATTCTATCATATGCTGGTTGAAATGTGGCAAATAAATCCTTTAGCTGTCAAGCAGGTGACAAGTTATTCTGCACTTTGCTATTTATCTAAACAACATATCTATGGTGCATCACGTACACTGTTTTTTATCACTGATTCCTGCACATGTATGGTTGGTTGATTACTGAGTGGTATTCTGTTGGTTCTAGACTTGGCTTTCTTCCTACTTCTTCCAGAAATTAGTTAGGCTGCTAGTATTAATGTTTAACAGGGTGAGTCCCTACAATACATTCACAGATTGCTCTTTTGAACAAAAGATGCTTGTGATATGGCCTTGCTGGGAGGTTGGGTTCTTTTACATCCGAACATCATGATGAGCTACTACTCTTCCTTTCATCTCATAAGAGGACTGATGCCAATGTTTTTTCAGGTGACAGGAGAATTTGAACTTTTGGAAACACTAAAAAAATTGTTTGGTGATTCCAGAGCTCTGGGAGCACGCCAAAGAGCTGCAAAGGATGCATTTTCCATTATGTCAGATGGAGTTGTGAGCCGTGTATGGAATTTAGCCTGTACGTTCGTCATTGGTTATCAAAAAGATATGTGCAACAGTTGATTCAGCCCACGTAAGTCTTCATGGTGTGCACATGTAACAAGTGGTTTTCTGATTGCCAACTTGTAACAGGGACTGCTTGAGAATGATGGGGGCCCTTCTCTTCCGAAAATATAGGAAGTTTAAAGAATTTCTTTGTACAATTTAGACGTACAGGAGGGCAACCCTGTGTCGTTTTTTCAGTTTCCATAGACCTGACATCACATTCTGGTGAGTGGTGACAAAGGACACAAATATCAAATTAAAGGCCACTAGTCCCTACAGTCACTTGAAGGAATACACTATCTCCATTTCCTCTACTCGATTTACCCCTATCAGCAATCTAATATTTTTGACAAATTCTGCTGAGCTGCCTATCATACTTGTATTGGTTGATCCTCTGTAACTTCAGGGTTGCAGAAATTAACAAAACAATCCCAAATTTAGTTTTGGATCTTAACAGCTAACTGCACATGATTTATCAGGCCTGTAATTTGTGAAATGTGTCCTTTTCAAGCTTGTCAAATTACTTGCTCGTACAGTTTCGGAGAAAAGAAACGGAAAATGGCAAAACGAATGGCCTGTTTCAGTAAGCAACCGCCTGTGCAGTTTGCAAAGTGGCATGAGGTTCAGTTCTTCTCCATCTCGTCGTGCAATGCACAGTACGTGCTTTAACTGTGTCCGTAATCTCAAGAAATGAGGAGAAGAGCAGGGCAACATGAAGGCAAGATATTCAAGTCGTTTTACCTAGGAAGGAAATTCTACGGGAGGGCCTAGATTTTTTTAGACCATCCAAAGCATCATATCTGTAGAGGTCTCTTCTTAGATTATGCCATCTAGCAATAGCACTAATCTGAAAGTGAAGACCACCTAAATAATCCCCCTTCTCTTCCCCACCGCCGCCTCCTCCAATCTCCTCCCTCCCCGGTCTCCCTCACCACCGGTACCATGGCAGCCGTCCAAAACCACCGTAATCAAAAGAAAAAAGAAAGTGAACCTCAACCTCACCATTGAATCTATTTCAATATATTTTTGTTGTGTATGGCTTCAGCTTGCAGACCCAATAAACGCCAAATTTGGTTTCATTGAGACGAATGTTTTTTATCTGGTCAAAGGCTTCGCCTCCCATTGCCATGGTTTTGCAAGAAGCGAGGTTTTTTTTTTTTTGGTCATGGTCATGGTGCTGAGTCGCTTCACCAATGGCCCAGCGGCCAGCGGCTGCAGCCAGGAAGCACGACGCAAGTGTCCACCCGTGGTCTTCCGAGCACGGCCTTGACGAGCTCCTCCTCCTTGGATTTCGCCTGAAGGAGCCAGACCCGGAGGGCGCGGCTGCCGGAATCGTTGGGCGTGGATAGCGAACGGAGTTGGCGACGCGTGAGGCCGCCGGCGATGATGGCAGTGCGCGCTGTGGTCGGACTGCTCATCGTCTTCGGATATTACCACGCATGGGAGTTGGAGCGTGAAACAACCGGAAAATTTCAAAATCAAAAGGAAAGATTTTTGCTTAAACCTTGTTCTTGATCCTTGGTTTGCCCCTAATCCTTCCTCTAATCCCTCCTTGATCCCCTTCCTAACCCTCCTCCCCTTGGTTCCCGTCTCTCCTTCCCCGCTGGCGCTTGGCCGGTTCCCGCCTCCCCCTCCTCCCTGCCTTGTCCCTTCGCTCGCTGCCTCGCCAGAGAGCCACTCGCCAGTGCCCCCTTGCGCTGCCCCGCCCTCGCTCGTGCCAGCCTGGCAGCGCCGCCATGCGCCTGCGCGCCACTCTGCCGCGCCCGTCACTCGCGCCGCGCTCCGCCCAGCTCCGCGCCCCAACCACCCACTCCTCCCTCCACCCCGCGGTCGCAACGCCGTCCCGCCCTGCGTCTCCCCTTTTGGACCGCCGTGCAGCGTCATGCGTCACCGCCTCCCCGAGCCGTCTCCCTCTCCTGCCAACTCCCCCTGCAGCTCCATGGTCCCGCTGCCATGATCTTCCTCTTGCCGGTACAGTCCTCCTCGCCGCCTTCCCGCCGAGCACCATTAATCCCCCACCCTCCCCCGCAAGCCTCCCTCGCCTCCCCATTGCTTTATAAACCCAATCGGGGCCTCGAGCAGCGCCGCGCCACCCCCGTCTTCCTCCTCCCGAAGCCATTTGAGCCCCCCCACTTCCTATAGCCCCGCCGCCGTCGCCCCTGAGCCGGTAAGCCCCGCTCCGATCTCCCCACCCCACCGACCAAAACTCGATTCATTGCAGCCCAAGCCCCCCCATAACCTCCCCTTCCCAATCCCCAACTCACCTGGGCATTTGCCCTTGCCGGTTGGCCCCGCGGCGTGGATCCTTCCCCTGGCCGCCGCAGCCACCGCCGTCGTCTTCCTCCTCCCGGAGCCCCTTGCCTTCCCGTGAGCCGAGGCAGTGCTTCTCCCTCCCCGGAGCCCTCCGACGCCGGCCTGGCCGTGGAGGCCTCCCCGCGGCCGTAGCGCGGTGGCTCGTGCCCCCTCTTTTCCCTCCGGCCGCCGCCCCGACCGCGAGAGAGAAGAACCCCCCCCCCCCGTGACCCCTTTTTCTTTCCCCGCCCGCTTCTCATCACCACCGTCTGTCGGCACGCGTGTCGCCCATCGGCCGGAGCGAGCGCGCAGACGCTGGCTGCCTTCGGCGCGCGGCGCGGCCGGGCGAGGCCCGCGCCCACTCCGCCTAGCCGCGCTTCTCTCGCAGCGCACGCGCTCTCTCGCGCGAACGACGGCCGGATCGCATCAGAGCCCTGGCCGCCAAAGATCGCTCAAAGGAATGCCTTTTTCTTTTTTCGAGTGGCTGAAAAATCCAGAAAAATCAAAAATAAACCCTAGAAAATTCCAGAAAATCCAAAAATCACCAAAATATACCATTTTGCTCAGTTTAATATTCTCAACCTATTTTTGGCCTCCATTCCTCCAAATTCATCCCAGAAAAATTGTGAAAATTCCTTTATGAGTTTTAAAGCTTTCTTTTTCTTAAATAAAATGTTTTCTTTTATTTGTTTTTGATTAGTTTCTGTTTTCTTGTGTGTTTACGCTAGTGTCCGGGATTCCAGAAGTTCAAGTGCAAGCATAGGATTCCGGAGCTACTTCGTTCGAGTTTGCGGAGGTCATCCAGATTAACGGCAAGTCGCAATCCTTTGAACATATTGTACCCCATATTTATTTGATTATGTAATTATGCTATTTTCATTATTGTTAGTTGTAAAATGCTAGTTTACGTACAAACAAATGTTTAGAATGACATGTTAACTTTAGATATGTCCTACTACCGCTAAATGCCAGGATTAATTTGTAGCCCTATCTTTGTTAACCCTAGGTTTAAGTTAAGTGTATTATTATCACTTGTAGAGTATTATCATTTCATGCAAAATCTTTTACACTAATAAGGATGTGGCCGCGGGCCGGTAGATTATTGAAACCCAGGCTAGGGTAGGGTGGTATGGGACACCGTGCCCTAGAATGGACGTACTAGTGTGCAGTGTAGGGTAAAGACGTTGTGGGACACCGCGAGGCGGTCCCCGCTCACTGCTTTACTTGTCGTTGGTGGTTGCGGACCACGTGAAAATATAAGGACTAGACCCTTATGCCAAGCAAATGACATAGTAACCGCTCGACCACAGGTGTTGACGTGTCAACCCTGGTTTAGTACCTACTCAACTCAAGCAGTGTCTTTGCTCCGAGAGAGTCGTTGCGGCTCGCCTAGAGTTGAGCAAATGAACGCACTGGTTCCTTAACTCAGTCATGAGGGTTAAGGATGCATGTGGGTAAAGTTGGGCAGCTCTACAGAGTCAATTAAATGGTATTCGAATACACCGCGCTCCCGGTTAACGGAGCTGTGTCACTCGGGTGATTCCAGTTGCTAAGCTTAAGTAGTGTTTGCAAATGTTTTAACTGGACTAGTGGATTAATTAAACTCTTCGTGAAAACCCTAATCTTAAGAAGTAATTGTCATTTCATGTGCTTTAAAACTGTTTACGAAATAAAACTGCATCAACATAAAGTAATACAACCAATATATTCCCTTCCGTTGATGATTCGTGCATATAGTTAAGTTAGATGTTCCTTGTGATTTGCTGAGCTGGTTAGCTCACGGCTTGCCGAACAAATTCAGAAGATCAAGACGCGGATGTGAGCTCCCCCATAGAGGAAGCCCCGGAGGAGCCCTTCTTCGACAAAGACCCCTGGCTTTAGGTCCCAGCCGCGCTCAAGCTTTCCTAGGAGTTGATCTTTTGTTATGTAATATAATTTGGGCTTGCACGCCCCGCTGCAACTAAAACTGGGTTGATAACCCCTATCTTGTAAATATATGCTGGACTTTTGTTGTAAGCGTGCGATGGTTCACTCTTGCGCGACGTTCCGTACTTGGCTACGCGTGGTTTGTACGGAAGGCCGTGTCCGTCCGCGCCCCTGGAGACGGGGGCGTTACAGAGCGACGAAGAAGATGGAAGGGAATTTATGAGATTTTGGACCATTCTCTCGTGTCTTACGGCTTCGCTCGAACAACATAGGGGCCTCTATTGGTGGCATCTTAGGTCTTCTCCGTAGAATTTCCTCCCTTCTACACGGTACAGAGGGGTAGAGCATTTAATCTCTTTTTTCTTTAGAGTGTTTGTATTGTTTTTTCTTGTGGTTTTTGTATGTGATTTTTGACTTTTAACTAAGATAAATAGTAGTAAGTAAAAAAGGATCTTTTAGAAGAAGAGATAAATAGTATAAAAAGTAATTGAAGGGAGATAAGTGAGATAGATGATGCAACTATGATTCTCTGTTTTATCTTTAGAATAAAATGTTAGCGAGAGTAGTAGATAAGTTATTTTGGGAAGTTGAATGTTTATATTATTTTTTGATTTTTTTTTAAAACAGAAGTGAGTCCGATACAACCGGGAAAAAAATTGATTTGAGCGTCTGGGTGTCGAGCGGTTGAGCCAACGAGACACCAGACCAAACAGGCCCAAGACGAGAGTTCCCAATCCCGTGCTGCTCTCCCACTCTCCGGCTGCTGCCCATAAGCAGCTACCCACCACCTCCCGCCGCCCACCCCTCGGCTTCTCGTCACCATGCCCTAGCGCCGGCGTCGCCCCGGCGGCCGAGGCGGCGGGGGCGCTCCTCCCGGGCGGGCTGCGGGCGGAGGCGCTGCTGCGGCACGTGGCGATGGTGATGGACGGGAATGCGCGGTGGGCGCGCGCGCGGGGTCTGCCGTCGGCGGCCGGGCACGAGGCCGGCCGGCGCTCGCTGGAGGAGACGGTGCGGCTCTCCCGCGCATGGGGCATCCGCGCGCTCACCGCCTTCGCCTTCGCCTTCTCCCACGAGAATTGGAGCCGCCCCAAGGCACGCCTACGCCTCTTGCGCGCGCATTTGCCTTCTCTCCCTGATGCCGAGCTTGACTGTTCTTGGAATTTGCAGGTGGAAGTTGACTTCTTGATGGGGCTGTTCGAGCGGATGATCCACGAGTGTCGTCGAGTTTTTGAGGTACACTGTAACTCTTCGCTGCATATTAATGGCCTCACACTTTGGAATGGCCGTCTTTATTGACATAATGACATTTCCGATTAGATGCATTTGAAGACTAGGCAATATGGAACTGGCAGCTCGCAGAGAACAATACAACTAGTCTCGCTAATAAGTGATACGAAATTACGGACCATAGGATTAGGAACTGAAGATCAGCTTAAGTTATCCTAATGGATTACCGAATGAGGAGGTAGATTTTTTTGCTTTGTACAGGGAAGAAATTCGGCTACGTGTAATTGGTGACTGCTCAAGGCTGCCGGTTTTTCTTCAGAAGACTGCGAGAGAAGCTGAGGCGGCCACAAGGAACAACTCACAGCTCGATCTGACACTCGCAATCAGCTACAGCGGGCGAAGGGACATAGTACAAGCATGCCGAAAGCTTGCCCAGAAGGTGCACAGCAAGCTGCTCAGGCCGGAGGACATCGACGAATCGCTGTTCGCCGACGAGCTCGAGACGAGCTGCGCAGACGAGTTCCGTTACCCTGACCTGCTCATCAGGACCAGCGGCGAGCTGAGGCTGAGCAACTTCTTGCTGTGGCAGTCAGCGCACTCGGAGAACATGCTGTGGCCTGATTTCGGTGAGGCCGGCTATTACGAAGCCCTGAGCTCCTTCCAGAGCAGAGACAGGCGGTTTGGTCTAAGAAAATTGTAGCACAGAGCCACGAAGGCATTGTTTTCATATCCTCGACAGATCGGGCCTGTTCTTTTTTTTTTACTTATCGTATAGGTATATAACTTATAGCTAAAATTTTTAGATGTTAATAAACTCACTTACGATTTTAATTAGTACATATATTGAAATTTTAACGTATACTATAATTAATTTATAGACTGTTTTAAAAAAATATTTTATTTAAAAGTTAGATAGTATAACAAAAATTAAAAATTATTTTTAAAAACCGTAAAGAATAGGCTCGAATATTGGTCAATGAAACATGGTGAGCATAGGAGATGAATTCCCAACTCCATTTTGGTGGAGGTCTCAAAGTTAATTCGTGTGGAAGGTGAACATTGAATACAAAACGAGCGCGGAAAAGTAGGGAAAGCAACTGCACAGCTTGACGTCAAGTTGATTGAGGAGCAAAATGTGACCAAATTGCCGGTAGAGGAGCCACAGCGAGAATATTCTGTATTTGATTCGTCGAACTACAATTATACAGAGCTTTTGAAAATAAATCTCAGGTAGAGGAGCTAGAACAAGAATATTCTGTATTTGATTCGTCGAACTACAATTAGATAGAGCTTTTGAAAATAAATCCCAGGCCCTTAGACATGAAAATAAAACTCGGGCCTTTAGACATGATCAGTTTAACTAAGATTTCTACAATCGTATATTCTGATTCTAGCTCTGTCAAACCTGAATTTAGCTAATACAAAATCATCTTTAAAACCACTGCACTATTTCTTA
This sequence comes from Melocanna baccifera, assembly GCA_036346265.1. Taxonomy (NCBI): domain Eukaryota; kingdom Viridiplantae; phylum Streptophyta; class Magnoliopsida; order Poales; family Poaceae; genus Melocanna; species Melocanna baccifera. Next base: position 39,575,766 of record CM070677.1, read on the forward strand.
AATCAATAGATAATGCTCATAGAATACATCACTGATTTATTTTATATATGACATAAACCATACCATATAATAATATTACATTAATCAAATTTTAAATAGACCGCATCGGGTCAAATTTACAATAAGTATCGATTAGGCCAAATAGATTCATTGCATAAATGTGGAAGTGGAAGCGAAAATAAAAGGGGAGGGCACATCTCGCAGCACTAGCAAGCGACTAGGGTAAGATGTGTGCGACCGATGTTAATCAAAGACTTAGATAATATTGGTACATACAAACATCAACTTAGCCAGCAAGAGTGGGGTGAGACCTAGACTACTAAAGACTATCATAATCTCTTTCATCTTCTTCACCGTCAGCTCCTGGGACATCGTAGTATACGTAGTATCCTTGGTCCACAGGTTCTGAGAGATTTTGTGAGTAAGAGTGAGCACAAGCAACTATACTCCATGAGCCAATACATATAATACAGTATTTATACATGCAAAATTTAACAAAGATATGCTCGGATTCTTTTATTTGCTAAAACCAATATTTGAAAGATACAAGTATTAGAAATTTCTATAACTTAGCATTTAACCAAAATACATTTTATTAAAGAGAGTGAAAGTGTGAAATATTTATAACAATGCAGGTTCCATCTACCTGTTATATGGTTCTATCCACCATATACTAAATTTTAATGACTAGGATTACATCCACCTACTTATCAACACTGGATTACATCTACAAAGAGAAAATTAAATTCAGTGTTACATCCACCCGATGAGTTTTTATCTCATCCGCAAAAGTTTGTGAAATAGACACTAGCTCAAGTAAATTCCTATGCCCGCCCTTGACTGTGGATATGGCTATTCGAACAATTTATATTATATATAAATAATACACTTTACTCACAAAAGATAATCAACTTATTATATTTCATATATTTCCTTAGACATTTAAATCGAGAAGATCACCATAATGCCTTTACAATGCATCACCTAGTGTAGATTACACCGACTAAGATTTCATCTGAGTGAGATTACGTCCACTACACTTAGACCCCCTCTTTCGCCACACAGTGGTTTACACTAGCAACACATTTTGTGTTCACAACGGTTTAAAATCAGCAACACAACTCATGGGTAACTCCTACGGTGCAACCTGTACTGGTGGATGCAAATTAGTTAGTCAGGTCGTACCTATTGTAAACTTGTAGTTATATTGTTTTACATTAGAAAGTCATCACAGAATTCAGTCTTTAAGGTTATCTAGACAGTGCATACCACAAACAATAATTTCTCGTATTACATCCGCACCAACCATCATACCATCTACCCAAATATGGTAACAACAAGTTTTAGAGTTTTATTAAGCACAAAACTAAGCTATCTAAAATATATCAGTCATTTCTCTCCAATAGCTACCAAAAATAAGTTTCATGATTAAAAGATAATGATAGGGTAATTTAATCCCCTCGTACTTAAGCAAGACTAGCATAACGCTTAAGTACGATCTATAGCTAGTAAAGTTACCATTAAGTATTTAGAGTGATAAGAATTATGTAATTCAATTGTCAAGAATGGTATAGTAATATTACAATGTTAAGTAGGAATGTATCTCACCTTAAGTTTAACATATATTTTCATAACAAATAATAGCATACAATTTAGTAATTTAATCGAACATAAATTTGCATAAAATGTAGATTCAAATATGATCAAAGTATTGACTCACCTGGCTTACAGTGGGTTGTCTTAAATTTCATGAGTTGTCTTGTACAGTGGCTCTTTCACATCCTCATTCTACTTGAATGATCACATTGAAAAGCAAATAAACAGCAAGCAAAACAAATAGATACCAAAGAAAATTCAAATAAACTCCAATCGAAAAATTCCATTATCATTAGATAAATCTTGAATTTAGAAATAAATTTTATTAAATTTAGAGTTAAAATGAGTGAGAATGGGGTTTCTAAAGTTTAAATTTATATTAAGAGTAAATTTCACAAAGACACCAAGTTTTGTAATCTAAATTGTATAAAACCACATGTTTCACCGGCCAAACGCGCGACTATTCGGACCGTTCGAATGTGCACTCATCTGGGATGTTAATCCACGGCACCTAGACAGCTAAGGCTTGACAGTGAAGTGTGAGATTGGTTGGTGGGGCCTTGGCGATAGAAGCTGGCAGGCGATGTGAACGGGGAGGAAGAATGCAGTCGCAAGGCAGGGGAAAATAGGAAGACAGAAGGGAAAAACGGATTTCCAAAGGGCGCTGGCGAGAGAAGAAAACAGAAAGCAAAGAAGGAAGGCACAAACTCACAGAAGAGTGCCAAATTAGGAAGGATTGGAGATTCAAACAAAAATTCAAAAATAATTCAAATTGGTTTTGAACTTTTGAGGTGTTTCATTTATGCATATTAGAAAGACTCGGTTTGTGTGCCTTCTGAGAAGCATACCCGCATCTGAGCTCCATAGTGGTGCGGAAGAAGAGGGTTGTGGTGGTTGGCCAGGTATGCACTGCCACTACTCAGGTGACCGACAGCGATGGTAGAGGTAGAGGAGGCAATGGAGTTGTGCCTGCTCCACCCATACTAGCAACAACAGTGGACTACAAGCCGGGTTGCCACTGAGTGGAACGATCGCAACCACTCTGCCTTGGTCCTGGTCACCCGCATCCACACCGTTCACTGGAAATAAAATGGCTATGATTGGATAACATGCGGGCTCACATAGCTGACAATGTAGGGGTAAAATGGGTATTTCTTAAAAACTGATGACATATAAAGTGGGCTATAGATGTAAGAGTAGATCAGATTTGCTAGGGATGGGGTTTTGTGAAATTGCATGACCATAATACCTGGGATTATGTGTCACATGCTAAAAACTCTATAGTTTTATGCAACTTGGACCACAAAACCCGAGGTTTGTGAAATTTACTCTTAGATTAAATCCAAAAATTAACAAAGGAGAGAGGGTCTCTCTCACTGACAGGTAGGGTCCATGCATTTTTATTTAGTTTTTGAATTATTTTTCTACTAAAAAAGGTTACTAAGGTTGACAGAAGGGCCCCATGAGGTTTAAAAATAATTTCGATTCATTTCTTAAAAGGAAAATGCTCTGAGGTTGATGAGTGGAATCGGGTAATGTGCAAAAAGTATCATGAGACCCACATGTCAATGGCTCCAAGGCTTTTTAATTGAGTTTTAAAACGTTTAACAGCCGACAGAGCCAATATGTCATATGGTTAAAGGGTTAACTTAAATGCGTGAGTCTCGCATGTCAGTGAGGAATTAATGGATATTAATGACAGATATTAACACTTAAGCTAATCATGGTTTAAATCTTACCGCTATGCCATAGTCCTCTTCTCTCGTCGAAGAAAGGTGATGCTCATCGTTGGCGAGAGGGAGGATGGCGGTAGGAGGGAAGGCCCAAAATGGGTTCTACAACTCAATGCAAACCTTTAGGCGAAGCAGCACGGGCAGATTTGGAGGCTACGGTGGCCGATGGTGAGCTCATGTAGTGGTAGAACAGGGAGCACAGCACTACAGTGACACAAGGCACTAGAAGCCTATCCCGAGCTAGGGGGCATTTAGGGGTAGAGAGGAACTCACCTTAAGCGATGGCAATGCTTAGGAAAGCTCGGTATACGCTGGCGACAGAGGACCAGAGTGGCAGAGAGGGGTCGTCACAGAGGGCTTGTCAGAGACGAAGGGGACGATCGGCAAGGGTCGGGGTGGCTTCGGGACTCCAAGGTGAAGCTCCAAGCAAGAGGAATCGGCGGATGGTGCAACGGAGCTCGATTGCGTTGGTGGTGGCTTGAGCAACCAGAGGGGAGGAAGAAGAGATGCGGGGAGGCGCTTGGGGCAAACGGAGGTGAGGGGATTGCAATTGAGGTCAAGGCGAAGCTAATCGGGGGCTTTATAGCCTCGGAGTAGGTGGGTGGTTGTCGGGTTTCTTGATGGCAAGCACGGAGGCTGAGGGTGGCGTCATCGGTGCACGACACGGCACAGGAGCAAGGGAGAAGTCAGTGTGAGAAGCGGGCACACACGAGGGAGGGTTAAGGCAAGGAGTGGCTGCTCAATGGTCGACCACAGGATGCATGGGCAAGCGGGTGCAATGCGGCGCGGGCACGACGTATGCGGACGTGACGTGTCACTTGGGAGGAAAGGATAAGAGGGGGGGTCGGGCGGCACAACACTGGTGAGACACAAGGGCGCACAGGGCAAGGTTGCAGCGGGTGGCGCGGACGGGGTGTGCACGGAGCGGTTAGCGCGCGTCTGGGGTGCGGCAGGGTGGCATGGGCTGGCGCAGGCCAGGTCGAAGGCCAATTGGGCTGGGCCAAGCCCAAGAGAGTTTGGGATTTGAATTTTTGTTTTGAAAATTTGGTTTGAAATTTGTATTGCACTTTTGAATTTGAACTCAATTTTTGAATTTCACCCAAACAAGTTTTTAGCTCCCAAAATGAAAATGGGATGTTACAGATTCGTCTAACTACAATTAGACAGAGCGAGAGGTTGCCTCACGGCAACCATATGGTTTTAGCTACGCTGAATTGTTCAATGTATAGAATTATCAACTACTATTATCGATAAAATAGCATGAGATAAACTTCTATGAAGTAACTTCGTGTGGTCTCAGACTATCTGTTATTTTACCCATATATTCCTGTATCCTTTTCTCTTTGTTACACTTATCCTTAAATTTTGACCAGTATCGATTAGGATTAAGGCATTTATAAATGGAACTACGAGGTACATAACTCTAATACCAGTGGTGACGTTTTTTTGGGTCCTCTTTGCTAGTAGAATCTTCACATTTGATATTGGTGAGGTCCACACATGACACATTGCTCCATGATGAGTTTGCCCGTATCACTGTATGGTAGGAGCAACGGCATGATAGATAGGGTATCACTCTTGGCTACAATAAGTAGACAGGGTCCAATTCGACGCTGAAAGAAACGACGGGTTGTTGGTAGTAGATGAATAACGTTTGTCCCTTAACTCGTCGGCTAAGGTGTCGCTCCAAACAAACTAGTAGTTTCTAGTTTTTACTTCTGACTTATAACTATAAATATACTGTAGCGTCTAGAGGCTATTAATTTTTTCTAAACAAAAAAGAAACAACAGTAAAAAAATAAAAAATACCACTATATCTTTTAAAATAATACAAAACAATAAGAAAAAAGAAAATAAAAAATCAAAATAAAAAACTGATAGTTCTAAATAACTTCTTAAAGCCCGAAGTCGAAAACTTAAAACCGTTTGCAGCAATTCCTAAATGAACCAACAAGCAGAACACTTGTTCACATGCTTGATGCCTTGCTGGTGACTGATGAGATGACTAATACCCATGTAGGCACCGCCATGCCCCCCACACACATACCAAATCGGACGAGAACGAGTGTGTGTCAATGCCCCGCGGACCATACAGGCCTACTGACCAGGGTTCGGCACGCGACTCGACCCGACCTGGTCCGCGCCCGACCGCAACCAGACCGGAGACTGGACCGAACAAACGGAACCCTCCACCCCGATGCGTCTGCCCCAAAATTCCTATATAAGCGCACCCAAGCCCCCGTTCTCCAGTCTCCCTCTCCGTCCTCTCCCCCAAATACCAAAACCCGCGGCTCCGCGTCCGTCGAAGCGGGAGGCAGGCAACGCGAGGCGCCCGCACACACGCCGTGCGCTTACACTCGCGGCCTCTCCCTCTCCTCTCCGATTCCACCACCCGCGATGGCGACGCCTCGCCCCGCGCCGCTGGCGGCCGGCGGGGGCGGCGGCGCGGGCGCCGCGGTGGCCCCCGGCAGGGTCAGCATGCGGATGTTCCACGGAGACGTGTTCCTCGGCGAGGTGGAGGTGTTCCCGATGAAGCAGGGGGCCGAGGGGAACCTGCCGTTCCCCAGCAACGAGATCCGCATCAGCCACCTCTCGCCGGCGAGCGAGAGGTGCCCGCCCCTCGCCATCCTGCAGACCATCGCGCCCTTCTCCGTGCGATGCAAGCTCCAGGCCAACCCGCTTCCTCCCCATCCGAGCCTCCACCGCCTGTACCTCACTTGCTTCAACGAGTACAAGGTTTGCGCCCCACAACTTGTCAACAATCGCTGATGTCTTTGGCTTGGCATAACTGTGGTTTCCACGCTCATTCCAAATCGAAGCGAAATAAATGGCTTACTGCAACTACTTGGGAAATGCTATTTTCGCCATTAGCAAATTGTTCGATAATTTCCAGGAATTGAAGCATTTTCCACATTATATTGTCGGTTTTTCATCGGTTGAGTGTAACGTTAGTTAGATTAGGAGTTGTTTTCTGCTGATAAAACTTCCATCAGGTGCATGAAATGAGAGGGTTAGTAAAATTTTGTCTCCTTGGGTTGTGCAGAGCGCAGTGGTAGTTGTTGGAGATGAGGAACTGCACCTAGTGGCAATGCCAAGCAAGGTGGAGAAGGTGCCGTGCTTCTGGTGCTGCTCAGTACGATCTGGGCTCTATGCAGCATCTGTTGGGATGCTCAACCTGCGGTGCCTTGCTATTGTGTTTGATCTTGATGAGACCCTTATTGTTGCTAACACAATGAAGTCCTTTGAGGACCGGATTGAGATACTTTCCCGCAGGATGGATGTTGAAGATGACCCTGTCAGGGTATCGGGGATGTCTGCAGAAATCAAGCGGTATATTGAGGACAGGGAGCTGCTCAAGGAGTTCATTGACATGGATACTGTTACAGACAATGGCAGAATCGTTGGGACCCAGAAGGAGGAGGTTCTGTCTGTGTCTAGCGGCCAGGAGCGTGTTTTCCGGCCTGTTATCAGGCTGCCGGAAAGGAATGCAATTCTGACTCGCATCAATCCAGAGGTATGATTTTGTCAACCTTAATAGAATAGTATCCATTATGCTACTCCCTTAAATATATCTCATTGAATTGCTGCTGCTGTGTGTGTGGTTTATAGTTCATGCAGAAATGTATTAAATCATTTGAGCCTAACCTCTGGTTGAGAAAAAAAATGATATATAACTGGGCTCCCATCTGGGTGGTGCAAGAAAGGCATGTTATGCGGTGATGTGGCCATTGATCATTCTGGTATTAATGGTTTCATAAATGTGTCGTGATTGCTGCAATCTTTGATCTTCTGAGTAAAAGCTTGTCTGTTCAAGTTCATTCTTTCTATGTTTAGGTATTTATTTATAACCTGTTTTAGTTGAAAAAAATAAGACACACTTTTTCATGCTAGATGTTTTACTTACATATTATGCAAATATATCAATGAGCCAACAGCCTGACTGCCTGAGGAATAGTAAATACCAAGCAACACAAGGTTTAAGCAACCTAATGGTAGGCTTTCATCCTGAGATGACAAACACATTATGTGCTAGTAGCAGGTATATATTTGCAGCCTTCAACCAAAAACGGTTCTATATTAGTATTGAAGTTTTCTTAGTGCTTCGCTGACATGACATGGGTTCTGGACTGAATATGGGCTCAACATGAATTCTGGCACTAGCACTTGGATGTTTCAAAATTTGATATATCTATTAGATTTTACTCTTTTAGTTGCCATAGTGTTTTGCGATTAGTTTCCTTTTTGAGATGATTACCTTATCCTCTTACCCATATTCTATTCAGATTCGCGATACTAGTGTTTTTGTAAAGCTAAGGCCTGCCTGGGAGGATTTGAGAAGTTACCTAACGGCCAAGGGACGTAAAAGATTTGAAGTTTATGTATGTACGATGGCTGAAAGGGATTATGCTCTTGAGATGTGGAGGCTTCTCGATCCGGAAGCCAAGTTGATCAGCTTACATCACCTTTCAGAACGTGTAGTATGTGTAAAGTCAGGCAAGTTCTCATGAGTTTGAAGTTTCATTTATTTCTAATATTGTACATGCTCTATTATAATTTACACCATCTGTGAACACATTCTAGCTACTGCAAATTATCTAATGCAAATACTTCTAGCTACTGCAAATTATCTAATGCAAATATTCTTTCTTATCTATTTCCCCATGTACAACAAAATCCAGCATAATGATTTCCAAATGTTGGCTGTTGGAATGGGTCACTTTCACCTGCTTAGTCTTCCGAAAAGGGCAAAGTTGTGTGTGCATATATTTGCGTTTGGTTTGTTTCCGTTAGTTAGTATTCTTAATACAACTTGTTTCCAGTGAAACTGCTAGAATATTTATCAGGAATGTATAGGGGTTAATGGGAATTTGCAGCCACCATTGTGTGGATGGAACAGTAAAATATTTACCTATCACCTTATGGGTTCAGTTCTGGACCATGTTCCTCAATGTCACAATTTCACTGGCCTAACTGTCTTATCTATCCTTTCTATTGCATGGCAGGTTCCAAAAAGTCTCTGCAGCATGTTTTTAATGACAGAGGATGCCATCCAAAGATGGCCATGGTGATTGATGACAGGCTGCAGGTTTGGGATGAGAAAGATCAGCCTCGAGTTCATGTTGTTCCTGCATATACTCCATACTATGCCCCACAAGCTGAGGTATTTATTTGTATTTTATTGCTTACATATTTTCTATTGAGCGTATTCCCATTCTGGAGTCATGTGTGTATTTACTTGCATATCTAGATGGCAAATGCTGTTCCAGTGCTTTGTGTTGCAAGAAATGTTGCTTGCAATGTCCGTGGTGGTTTCTTCAGGTTGGTTAAAAAAGTTACTGTTATGTGACCTATGCATTCTGATGATATCTTACTTACGGCTTTAATATTATCTCTGTTTTGATCAATTTTTTTGTAGAGAGTTTGACGAAAATCTATTGAGGAAAGTGTATGAACTAATGTACGAAAATGAGTTATTGGATCTTCCATATGCTCCAGATGTCGGTGACTACTTAGTCTGCGAGGTAATATTCTTGATACCTTACTGGTGTATATGTAGTTTATTGCCTGAAAGTTTATGGTGTCTGCTAATTTCGTTCCAGGATACTAATTTTGCATCAAGCAATAAAGATCCTGCCCCTATGCCTGAGGGTATGAATGGAGCTGAAGTAGAGAAGAGGTTGAATGGACTGGTGAGTTTTGGTCTGTTGTTTCTTGTTTGATTGATTTTAAGGGAGACTCCCCATCACCTTTTTACGTAGTGCAAACTGGCTAATGAGCCCTATATGGGATCATATGATTGCTCCCATGCTGTTTGCTTTTAGTATCTATAGGTACCTACTTTTTTCTACACCATCTTTTGAAAATATACCAATTAGGTCCTACTTTGGATTGGAATTGAATTTGCACATTTATCAAAAATTTGGACACCAGTCCAATCCTGGAATAATGAACACCATTGATCTCTTCATTTGAATAAACTTTAAAGGATGAACGTGCAATAATGTCACTTATTTCAGGCATGTCATGGGGACCAAAAACAAATACCATCATCGACCCGTTCATCAGGTACTTCTCATGTCCCCTTTTTGGTCAGCTGTCTTTCTGCATCAGTTTGGTAATTTTAATTTGTGGTATTATCGTGTTAAAAAAAAATCTAGAGGCAGTGTTTTAGGCTCTCGACTCAGTTGACAGATTGTATGGCTTAGGGTTTTAGCATTATAGGTATTTAAAACTCTTGTTTCTTTAATCTTGAGGAAGTTTCATCTCTAGCCTACCCTAATTTGTTTGGGACAAAAGGCTTTGTTGTTGTTATTTGTATTATCGTGTTAACTTGCAAAGAGGGAATGGACTTTTTCTCTGCTAAATGTTTCTATAAGAAAGAGTACTGTACTATGTATTGCAGCAGCATCAACATAATGCTTCCAAAATCTAATCCTCATCTCACTACAACTATTTTTGTTAGCTTTCATTAACACCTTCTGAGGCACACAGAAATTATCTTGTCCAATGCTCCATAAAATATTGTCTTATACTCTTATGTTCATATTTACTCAATGTTGAAGGTGTGACCTCAGTTGGTCATGTTGTTAAACATCTGAAGGATTCTGCTCATCTTCTTTTTAAATCCATCGTTTATTATTCATTTGCAAGTAGTATTATACCTTATTTCATTGCATATGTTGTATATGAAATGACACTTAGTGCTATAAGTAACCTATGCCAACCTTTGGAGTAGATGATGAGGGAACAACAATCCGAGGCACTCTGGGAGGTACAAATATCCAATCCAATGGGGGATCACTGGCAATAACCCCATCATTATCTGTTACGGTGTTACAAGAAATTGGGCGACTATGCGACTCCAAGGTATTCTGATGCCTTAATGTTTCAGCCTGTTTGTTTTCCTGTTCTTGACCTTAGAGAAATCTCCTTCTCTTTTGTCATATAGGTGGAGTTCAGGTCTACTGTAAGTGGTGGCAAAAGTATGCAATTTTCTGTTGAGGTTGGTGTTATGCATTTGTGACTGACTGCATTGTTTATACTGTGTTCTTTTGCCAACAACCTGGTCTGAACTTCACATATAAATATCCATTTAGAAGCTTAAGGGGCTTACCTTAAGCACCTGAGGCCCAACATCATTCCAGCGCTTTTGTTTCATAATGACTGACAAAATCTTTAAAAATAGATTCTAATCAAATAATTATCACTGACTTTGTTTACTTTAGATTCCACCTTACTTAAAGCTGCTCTGAATTAGCTTTATTTGCTTGCTTGCTGATGCTTCTTTGGACTTATAGCAGTGTTATCAACTTTCTGCTTAACCGATCACCTTCATCTTAGTTATACATGTGCTGCTCCAGGTTCTGTTTAGTAATGAAAAAATGGGAATTGGCATTGGAAAAACAAGAGATGAGGCCCAAGTACAAGCTGCTGAAAAAGCGCTCCAAAATTTGGAAAGTGAGTATAACCTTTACATCTTGAATACTGCAAGTTTGAAATGTCGTTACATTTTTTTTCGATTGAGATTCTTTGTGGGGTATCATCTTCTCAGCAATGCAAGAACCACTTATTATTCCTGGTCTGTTATTTCTATTATCTTTTGCTTCATTCTACTTTTATTATTGTAAAAGAGTGGACCTGAGAAAATAAACTTGTTGGAAACCCTAAAATGCTTTCATTTGCTTTCATGTAGAGGCATTTGGTTTATTTTTGTTGGTATTCCTGCTTGGATATGGTTTGAAAATGTTATACTACTGTATCTTCAGATGCTGTTTGATGACATAAAACAGCTTTTGGACAACTTATTCATTATTTCATTTCATCCAATTGTTAAGCTGACTTATTCATTATTTTATTTCATCCAATTGTTGGCATGTGTCAACTGATAATGATTTATTCAAGATAACTGCTAATTTTGGAGATGATTGTGTAATACTAACTTTACGAAGATAATAATAGCTGACTGAAGAAAGGTGACTGGTGTACATGCATCACCTTGTCCCCAGAGTGCAAAACCAAATCTCACTATTTGGACTTTCGTTGCAATGTAAAAATGCTGCTGGTGGTTAGCATATGTTTTTTTTCCACATGTACATGTACGTACATGTACTAATCACTACCATCAAATGTGCCTCGAGATTGATACAAACAATTCAAACCTCCATCCCATCTCCTAATCATTGAATATCTCTTGCACAAATCCTGAGACACTTTTAAGTGGATGTACCCACATGTACATGTGGTTTTGCATTTTTCGTGGCAGTTAGCATGAATTTAACCCTGGCCAACTATGGTGAAAATAATCAGGAATTGTGTATCCGTTGTTTGTGTTTAATACTAGTAAGTGGTGCATGTTCTTTGCATGTTTCAAATTGCCAAAAAAAGGATAGTTGTGGAACATATTTTAATGTTTTTAACACAATATATTTGAAATTAATCCTTTACTAATAAGTCAAGTATCATATTTAAATATTTTAAATGAAACATCCACCTTGCTAACATGAATGTGGAACAACATAAATAACAACATACATCTTAATACCACCAACATGGGTGCCAAACTAGTTCTTCAGTCAATAACTGCTAGAGTTGTTTTGGCATCATTTATCCTTTTGGCAAATGAAGGGGAAATCAGGCTATGGCTCATTAGTAGCATACACAGGTTGAGGTCTTTTCAGCTTTGAATTACTGTTTCGTGTACAAATTTCTAATAACAACAAATACTGCTTACTTTTGAACACTTGTTTACAAAAATATTTCTTGTTCAAAAGCACTCAATTGACTAGAAATCGTCTTAAACTGACTTGTAGGCAATTACTTGTCATTTGTTTCTCCTATTGCTGTGGTTCTTAATAAAGACACGAGCAAGCCTCCTGGGAGTGGAAATGGCTTTCTGGAAGACGTTACCGGTTCAGATGTTGATATTTCTATGCAAGAACCTTCTGGAAGTACATTAAAACAGCAGGATCACTCGAATCATGTGGATAGGTTATCTTCTGTTACAAGTCTTATTAGAGAACTTGTAAGAGATGATGCCGCACTTGATATTTCATTTTCTTATGTACCTATTAGATGTGTTGTATTTTCCCCCTTTTACTTCATTGAATTCTAACTTGCATTTACTGCTTCTAGTGCTTGGAGGACCAACATATAGTATTTCGAGATCAAGTTGGGAATTCTGGCCCAGCAATAAATGGAGAATACCATTTTCAGGTTACTAAGCTTACATAGTCACATTATTCTAGAATTATACTAGGATAGTTGTGGGTGGTGGGCCTTGTGGTTTGTACTGCAATGTATCTGAGTGTTGCAGTTCTGACCAATTCTCACCTGTGCCAAGTACCTGTCTTTGGCTGTTTGCTGGTGGGTACTGGTAAATGATCTGCAGGGTTTGCTAATTGAAAAAGGTTGCTTTTTTTTGGTGAGTTTGAAAAAGGGAACTAGCTGGTTACCACCTAGTTTATTGAAAACGTTTTCAAAATTAATCCTTAAATGCAAATTTAACTTTTCGGTGAGTTTTTAATAAGGCAATCTAAATTTGATTGTCGCTAATCGGCCATTTAATATTGTACCTGAATGTTCTATGAGCTTGTTAATGCAATTGATCTCAATTCTTGTTATTCTTATGAAGGTTGAACTAGCAGGACAGATTCTTGGGAGGGGTGCTGGTTTGAACAAAGATTTTGCGAAGCTTCAGGTACCATACTTCCTAGTGTTCCGCCCTTTTTGTCCATGGCTTGTATGTCTTGGTGCCCTTGCCATATTAAGTTATTTCTGCATCAGGCAATGCGCTGATTTGCCTGAAGATCATATAATGAGGCATATACAGGCTTGCAGTGATTTTATATATATATATATATATATATATATATATATATATATATATATATATATATATATATATATATATATATGGGACTGTTTGACAGAAAATCTAGTATCTGTTGGAGTTAATTTATGAATTTACAACTTTCTAGCTAGGATTGTGACGTATGTACAGTTATTGGGATTTGGGAATCTGAAGGTCTGAAGGATGCCTCCTGTTTTGGGGCAGCTGTCCTTGAGCCTGAAGTGGGTTTCATGACATGCTCCAACAGCATGGCTTTCACCTAAGTAATTTCACTAACAAGATTGAGCCTTGGAGTCACTTGGGGGTGCTAATGAAGTGGCATCTGTTTCAGTCAGCCTCATGGTAATACCAGCCCAGGCCCTACCCAAATCCAGCCCAGGCCTGCCTGGTATCATGCTTAACCTACCTCTTGGGAAGTGTTTAATGGTTGGGTGCGCATCATGGGGTCGATCGAACGAACTTGATGATGTGGCATAACATGAAAGCTAAGTTTGCTGTACTCACCTTTATATAAGAGATAAAGATTAGGCCAAAGGGGGCATCTGGAATTGAGAAATGCCATTTTTACCCTTGCCAGACCAGCATCAGCGAGGGTATCCAATGTAATTAGACAGCACAGGTCCCTATAAATACCCCTCAGGACTAGCACCATTCAAGGCATGCTCTCAAGATTGTGTGCCTGCACATGCTACGCATCTTGAAAGCTTTAGCATTCTTGGATGCCAATAAACCTCCTCAAGGCATTCTGTCTCGAGGGATCCATAATTCAGTGCTCAATCCTCTTTGTTGCTATGACAATTCCCATTAGTCTACTTGCTAGCATGGTTAGATGATGTCATATAATGCTTTTCGCTAGTGGGTTAGTTGCTGTGTGAAAGACTGGCTTTTCATTATATTTTATTATCGTTCTCCCAATGCATGCTAGTTCAAGTGTGTTTGGTCTCATCTCTTACAAATGTTATGCCCCCCTTTTTTGGACACTATCCTGTTTCAGGCTGCAGAAGAGGCGCTGATGACCTTGAAAACAACTACTGACCCACAGATTAGGAAGCATTTGAGACCAGTAAGGTAATTATCTGATGCTTGCAGTTTTTGCATATTAGAATGTGATCATGTCAGCTGTTCATGCTTGATTTTGTTGTTTTCTCTTACTAAAAAAAGTCGTGAATTTTGGACAATTTGGGGGTGGAATCATTGTTATTCAGCACTGTCACTCTATCTTAACAAATTCTTTTTTCTTTTAAAATTTTATTCCAGATGCAACGGTTGATCCCCGCGCGGCAGTCCCACAACCAGATGAATTCAAGAAGCTTGGAGTGTGAGGCCAACCGATCATTTCACCATTCCATCTTCAAAAATGGTTCCATGTCATTGATTTACTGGAAGCGCCTCCCTGTGAATATGGTTACCCCTCAACCATAGTGTGTAACCGAACTGTTAGTGCACATCTTCCTGGAAGGCTAAGCTTTGAAGGTGGTGGTACATTGTATAGAGCAGAACATGATGCTTCGCGGATTCTTTTGACTACCTTCATCGAAGAAACTTCTCTTGACCATTTGCTCCCATACAACTAGAGATGGGCTCATCTAGGAAGGATACTGGCGTAGTTGTCTGTAAACAGTTAGGAATGTAGTATGTGTCATGTTCCGTTGACGGATGCAATGATTTGTAAACTGTCTAGGATCATTAAAGGTGGAAATGCGTGTGCTGATCGTTAACGTTTATGTGTTCATAAACGGTGCTAATCTTATAAATTGAAGAGATTACAACCCGTTGTGCAAATCGTGGATATTAACCGTACTAGACTAGTAGTAGCTGGGCATATTAGCCTTACAGCTGAAATGTATGAGAAGATGGCTGTAAGGCTGGTGCTAATTGCGTATGGTAGAGCTCGTGCAAGAACCAAAATTTTATGAATACTGCAATTATCTCCTTCTCAAGCTTGATGTCTAGTATACATCACGATCCACTGGAAAAAGAATTTTAAACACAGCATGCACATCAAGGCTGGAAAGATAATATATCAATTTGGTACAAGAAATTGCTGATGTTCCTAACCAAACAATAATAACGAACTTAGGAAGTACCATGTTTCCAATAAAATTCAAGCCCTAGCATGGTTAGTCTACTTCCAATAATAACGAACTTAGGAAGTACCATGGTTAGTCTACTTACTCTTTAACAGCTGCTGTTTGTTTTTTGAACGTAAGGCCTCTTTAACAGCTGGTGTCCGCAAGCATTTGGATTCTGTTTTCACAATTGATGTAGTACAATGTACTAGAGCATGATTATCCAAATCCTACATGTACTGTAATCTTCCGTGTGGTGTTGCCAATATACTGTTCAGTATCACTTCTATACGCTATACCTGCTTGTCTACTCAAGGAATTAAGATTGGAGGCTAGTACGCTATACGTGCATAGCTCATTCATTACTGGTTCTAAACATACTCGCACTGAACTAACAGCTTTTCTGGGAGAACTTTTTCCATGCAGCAGAATTCAGCGAAAACAGCTGCTGTTGCTGCTGCAACTGCAAAGGGTTTTTCTGTCGCAATCCTCAGTAATCCCGGCATGATCCTCCAAAACCGCAAGTCTGCAACATATACTTGATGCTTATTTCACGTTTTTGTTGTTCCAATTTGGAAACCAAGGCTCCTGAGCAACTGCTTCAGCGCTTTCCTGGCCCAGACTGTCATTTTCAAATGTACTGGCCGACCTATTCTCAACTGGTGCACCTTCCTCATACAAAGATAGCACCATCGCCGTTTCTTCCAGCATAATCAGCAGCAGCAGCAGGATTGTGATTCTGTGCTACCATGTCAGCGTTTACATCAATCTCGTCTGGAATCTTCTGGTCTTTGTCCAAGGTTAACTGATTCACAAAACCAAAGGCAGTTGTATGATTATATGAACCAGAAGGTGATCTTTAAAGATCTAATTGCAACTAGACGAGGCAGTTGTACGATAGAATGAACCAGTAAATAAGAGTTGACGATTTATGCTTATTGCGTCCTGTCCAAAGAATGTTTGCTTATGACGGGATATCTTGTCAGACAAATACGTCCGGTTGGTTCGCTTTATTTGCCCCCATCTTTTCCATGTGCAGAGAAGCATCTGCAATTGCAGCTGACTTCTCACCGTCCAGGCTTACAGCTGTACGCCCTTGTTGGTCTCTTGATTCTCATCCGGTTGGTGCTCATCTGCCAGCAAGGCGCCGTTGCTTCGCACTGCTTTCGCAGCACGAACTTAACATGCACTGTTGTGGGGTGATCCAGCTCTATAAAACCGAATTTTAGAATAGACATAGTATATAATAGATTTAATAGTATAGATAAATGTATTAATATATCTTCACCTTTTATAATTATTAAAGAGTAGAATAGAGATTTCCCATTCTACCCTATTCATATATATAAACTTCTAAAAAAGCACGAGAAGATCACATCTACTTATTTTACATGCAAGCTCTCTCTCTCCTATAGTCAACTCTCTTTCTAGCTCTTACCTCCTTCAGAGAATGGTACCTTATACCCCCTATTGCGCTGATACCACAGAGCTAGTACTTCTGACTTCCGGTACTACCGCGCCACACTGGCCGGTAATACAGACTTTCGGTGGTACCGTGCAACATATGCCGGTAGTACCGTAAGCCGATTGGACCGATCACACAGAGCTGAAACTTTCAACAATCAGTAGTACTGCACAACACATACCAATACTTCTGATCTTTGGTAGTAGTACTGCACAACACATACCAATACTTCTGATCTTTGGTAGTATTGTGCAACACATGTTGGTACTTCCGATCTTCAGTAGTACCGCGCAATTCACGCCTTTAATTCTGATTTTCTTGACAAATGCAGATACTTAAACAGATTTTGCAAAACATATTTGCAAACTATAGTATCATGCACACAAGGATCATACATGATTTCCAACAAGTTGCAAAACACATTTGCACACCTTTCAAATCATGTCATAAGGAATTGGTATATGGATTTAACACATTTGTAAATCTAAATTCCATGTTACAAGGATTGTGTATGGGTTTCAACCATTTGTAAAATACATTTGCAAATCTAAATCTCATACCACAAGGAATAGAAAACATGGACTTCAAACATTTGCAGAACACATTCGTAACGTATAGTTTCATGTTATAAGCATTCAACACATGAGCTTCAACTATTTGCAAAATATATTCGAAAATATAAGCATTATGCCATAGAGAGTTAGAGTAAACGAGGTTGAGCCATTAACATATGATGAGACTCAAACTATTAGACATGACCCCTTTTAATAGTGCGGCAATCTATACTAGCAATCCGGTCTTCTAACCAAACTCCAAGACCGATAAAAAACTATGAACACATCTTTAGCTTTAACTGGTCATACATTTACCTTGTGCATTTTCTTGAAACTTGATGACATACATCAACACTTCAAGTCCAGATCATGTCTTGATGTGCATCAACCAGTGATGCATCCTTCACTTACCTCCATCAACACATTATAGGTCTTATCTTTACTCGATGATCAACTCATGATCATCTTCTTTTCTTGATGGCCTTCAACATATGAAGACATCTTACATCATCTTGACTTGATGATTTTTAACATATGAAGTCATTCCAAGTCGTTCTCACTTGTAGAGCCTAACATATTCATCCAACTCATAAAAAATATTAGTCCATAAATCAATTGCCATCAATTATCAAAACTTCATCATTAACACATAATAAGGGGAGTAGATTTCACAATCTTTCCTTTTTGGTAATTCATAACAATCTCAATAAATAATGAGATATAAATTGACTTGCGAGTATACACTATATACACAACAATTGTATACTTTAAAATAAACTTTTTTATGCAATTAACTTATTTGAATATGTGTGTTTATTTTTAAGATTAATTGCTAGCAAAGCTTATTCATTCAGTTGCTAGCAATTAACTCTGCAGCCCTTGTGTGTGTCGTCTCAGAGGGGCGGCCCCGCACCTGGCTTTGCCTCCATTCGTCGCCACGACCATGTCAGGATTAGTCAAAGAAGAACACTGTTCTGGAGGGTTAGAGCATCCAGACCCCTGGGGGTTGAAGCTGGCAGTCGCATCAGTTAACCCGTCGGACCTTTGTGCTTGCTGTCGGGGGATGAGAGGTTGGGGCAATCGATCACGGCAGCTTGCTCTGTGCTCTATTGAAGTACTCTTGTGGGGTTGGTCTAGCCCCTTGTAATCAGGCCTTAGAATGGATTTAATATGTAATAGGTCCAATAGTATAGATGAATATATCAATGTACCTTCACTTTTTGTAATTTTCAAGGGGTAGAATGAAGATTTTTCATTTTACCCCATTTATATATATAAACCTTTAAAAGGGGTATGAGAGGGTCAGATCTACTCGTTTTACATGCAAACTCTTTCTCCTGTGGTTAACTCTCTTTCGAACTCTTGCCTCCTTCCATGAAGAAAAGTACTTTGTACCTCGTGTTGTGCTGATACCACAACATGCACCGTCTTCACAGGAACTGGCAAGGATAGATTCACCAAAGAATGGAAGTTAAATGGGTTCTATAATTATGTTCTTGTACGCACCAGTGGAAGTGGAGCACACCATCACGGATGGTAGGATTTCGGTAGGAGCGACGTCCTCATCAACCTGCACGGCCTGCACACGATCAACGGAGTTCATAGCTGATAACTGTGTGGTTAACGTGAAAACGCTAATGAACTCAACGACACCAAAAATTTAGTGAAAACAACGACACCAAAAATTCCAAACTGGAGTAGCAAATTGACTCCTGCGCTACCGCTACGGCGTTGGGCGAAGGCGCCGAGAGGTTCTCCCCGAGCGACCCGACGAGCAACCTCCGTCGAACGGCGGACGCCGCGGGTGCTGCGACTACGCCGTGGCGCCGGGCCCGCACGAGCAGCCCACCGCTGCACACCACGGCCGCGGCTTGCATCGGTTACGGATCGCGGCCTGCCCCAGGCCGGAGCCAAAAGCCTACGAGCCGGCGAGGCGGCAGCTTCACAGTGCACTGCACTACAGATGGTGCGCCGCTGCCGTCTCCGTGCTTCGGCCAATTTGGCCTGATTGTTTAGCCTTTTACAGGTGTGTGGCACGGGGATCGCGCGCGCGGCTGTGTCGCCGTGGTGACTAAGCAGTTAGCCGGCGGGGCCCTCCTAGTCTCGATTCGGAACCGCGAGCGCCGAGGGGTTCGTCTCCGAGCATTTCTGCCCGTCTGCTCCCGCCGTTCGTTACGTTGCGACCTGCAACAGCTAACACTGCGCCGCCTGGCGTGGATTCGGCTCGGCGTTGGTTTGTAAAGCCGGCCCGGGCTGGGTGCACTTCCACACGGCACGGAAGCGCCGCGCCGCGCGGGGCGAGCCGTGGGCCGACGGGCGCGCTACCTGGCACGTGGTAACGGTTCGAGCGTTCGGACGTGCTAGATGGCTAGAGCCCTGGTAGCTGTGCGACTTCACTCGTGCGTCTGCGATGGCACATCATTTTTCAGCACAGTAACTGATACAATACTCCGGTACACTGATTGCAGTTCTCTCTCGCATCTTCGCATTGTGCAACAAACAAGGTTTTCGACTAGTGGATGAAGTTGCTGGTACTGGCAGAAGCTTACTTGGAAAAATCTGGAACGAAAGGACGACAGTATCAACAGAGATCTGCATATGTTCACATATAAGCCGCTCTGTTGTCAACTAATCCTCCACGAAAAACATCTTACCAAAACTGAACATAATTTCTGAGGATTTTCATCAGAAAAACACCTATTAGAATCGCAAAATCCATGCACAATATAATCATGTGTTCTTAACAAGTTTACCTGGTATAAGCATCATAATTTATATACCAGGCCCTAGCTCCCCAACTTGGTCTCTGCATTCCCAAATTGATGGTAGATTGTGTATATCAGGCTACAATTGTTTACCTGCTTCAATATACATATACCTTCTCCTAAGTCCATTTCCAACTGTTGGCATGTATCAATGTGAGCATGAGTTTGTTACCTTTTAACAACTTGTTACAATAACAGAATACAAATCGGACTACAAAACATCATCTCTCTGGGCATGCAAAGCAAGTATCATTCAGACAAACATATGTCATTCAGATGTCATGACAAAACTCAGGAAAAATATTAACAAAGAGTTACCAAGATGCACTGTGAACCTATTAGCTCCATAACTAAAATATTGACCACACATATTTCATAAAGGCCAAAGATTATTGGGAATCAGGTTAGCATTCAGCCCTGGAGCTTAGCCATTGCCCATTAGCGCATATCTACAGCCTGAACATTTCCAATAATAAGGATGGAGACATATAATGGATTAAGTTATTAGCTGTAACCAATGGAGCTATACTTATAACATCACTGGTTGCAGCTGTTTTCATAATCAATTAACATGAGTTATGCCTATAAGGCTATAACCATAGGTCTATACTTACAAATCGCTACTTGCAGCTTTGCATCTGTTTTCAATATTTCTTCAACATGATTAACTCAACAGACATTTTGGGATACAAGCTCATAAAGAACATACGTATAGATATTTAACGTGGAAGCAATCCTGCAAAGCATTTTATCTACTGATGCTGAGGGCGAAGGAGGGGTTACAATTTTTCCTCTACGAACGCACTGGTTTAAGTTCATCATGGTCAACTAAATATAGTAACTAGAGTAGGCAAACCACGATCTTAGATAAACGAGATACAATTCAAGCATAATTTCATGGATCAAAGCCAACTGGGTATTCAACCGTAACAAGTCAAAATCAGCATGAAACAATTAGCTTGCACAATTTGCTACGACTTCACGCATACACTTAAAGAGTTTCAGATAAAACTGAAAGAACCAAACACAGATCAATTGACCAAACAAATAGAACAGTATTAGAGAAAGTTACAGAGGAGAGAATCGATCCATAGTAGTATCAAAGAGGACGCTATACACCAAAATCCCAAATTTATTCCCCAATAACCATCACTAATATACACATGCACACTTCATATCCGCGAATCAAGAAACACGAATCATAACGCAAAACTTAAAGAAGCACCATAGAGATGCTATAGAGTTACAGGGGCGGTCACCGGTCCTTCTGCTCACCAATCAATCGATGAATCGATCACTTGTCGCCGGCTGCGGCCGCTGGGGCGGCGGGACGGCCGCTGTCGTAGTCGACCACCTCGGCGTCTGTGACGGAGCTGGAGTGCTGCACGATGGAGCGGCCGATGGAGTTGATCCACTCCTCCTTCTCCTTCTCGGAGTCGGCGATGAAGTACATGGTCTCGCGCGGGGTGGAGAGCTCGAAGGCGAACTGGCGGTTGAGCACGTCCTCTGCGCCCTTGACGGTGAGGCAGGATGCGACGGGGATGACGCCGCGGGGCACCGACGCCCGCGTGACGCCCGAGTCCTTGAACCAGAAGAGCTTCCCCTGCTTGAGCACGAACCACCGCCGCCGCCACGTCTTTATGTACTCGCCCTGCTTGGTCAGCCACCCCGCGCGCTCCGGGGCGCGCCAGAACTCCACCCCGCCGGTGGTATCCCCGTCGGAGGACGAGGCGCCGGTGCCCATCACCGCTCGCCATAGACTCGCCGCCATGAGATGGGCTGGATCTGGGGATCGGGTTGAATCTTGAGCGAGTTCAGTTTTTTTTTTCTGGGGAGACAAGAGGGTTTGTTTGTTTTTTTTTTTGGCCTTATGACTTTGAATTCTAGCTGTAAGATAAATTAGCAAGAGATACTTGTGTAATTTTAGTTAACATAGGTAAATTCGATATATTATCTGTTTTAGTTAATTTATAAATTTTATTTTAAAAATTATATTATTTAAAAATTAGTTATTATATTATAAATAAAAAATCATAAACAAGAAGTTCAAAACAACCCAACTAAGAGTTCGATCGGTTGGATTCCTTTCCCCGATCTAACCGAATGATCGAGGACATGGGCTTGGGGTCAGGTGGATTGCAACTAGGTTGTGTAAATGTATATATTGTAGGACGTGTTTGTATAGAAAAAGAATCCAGGGAACCTTTCTCATATGAATTTGTATTGGTTGATTTGAATTGAACCTAGGGGATCAAATGTCCCGCTCTAAGTGGCTTAGGCTTCTTGCCAGAAATTGGAAGTTGGAATGAACATGTCGATTTCTTAATTTTGTTTTTTTGTTTTCTTTTGCTTTTTTTGGCGTTTGTGTTTTTTGCTTTTGCTTTTCCCTTTTTTCTTTTGTATTACATGAAGATATAACAGTGTTTTTTCTTTAATTAAATGACTCAGAAAAAGCAAATAGCTGCTACAGTGTAATTTCAGTCAAAAGACAATAGCTGAAAATCGCAACCGATCGGAGCGGGCCCAAAACTACCTAAAAAGCATTTTTTTTAAAAAAGGGGAAATATTAGCAGAGGGACAGAGGTCATATGTGTATCAGCTATAGAGTTGAACTCATCTACAACTCTAAATCAATGGTAGGCATTTTGATTTCCCCCAATTTGAAAAGCTCTTTTTGATCTGGATAGGCTAGAAAGCTTGAAGTCATAATTACCTCTATTACTTAAAAGTTAGTGGTGTTACATTCTTTCCCCTTTCCCCACCTCTTTAGAAAAATGATTTGCCCCATTCGCGAGTTTTGGATATATGTAGCTCTTTTGATCATCGAAATACCAAAACTAGCTCTCAGAACATCGAAATTCCATTTCTAACCCCCTCCGTGACCGCGCGTTTATCCCGTAACGACACGTATCCAATCGTGTGGTCGGGAACCGCATAACTACGATGAACAATAGACACGTGTCGCAACCAGTGTAGTCGTGCGGTCGGAGACTGCATGACTATGGTGAACAGTGTAGTCATGCGGTCAAGGACCACACGATTGGACATGTATCGTCACGGGATAAACGCGCCGTCATGGAGGAGGCTAGAAATAGAATTTTAATGTTTGAGAGCTAATTTTGATATTTTGGTGATCGATCAAAAGAGTTACATATATCTAAAATTCCCTTTTTTTCCCCCACCTGCACGGCTTCCTCCTGCCTTCTCTTCCCCCACACCCTTCCCCTCTCCCCAGTTGCTGCACGCCACCCCTTCCTCCTTGATGACGGGCGGCATGCTTAGCGAGGCGTGTGTAGCTCCCGGCCAAGGGCGAGCCCGCGCACGTGGCACTGAGTCCTGCTTCTTCCTTCCCCCCTCTGCTCCGTCCTCCCACCCAGACCCCTCCCTCCTCCCGTCTCCCCTGCCCTCCAGAGCACCGTTGGTTCCAGAGGAGTCCTCGCCGCGCAAGCCCAATCCTAACCCCGATGTTTAGGAGCCTGAGCAGCCCAACACCCCAAGACGCTGGGTCAAGTATGACGTCTCTGAGCTCACCAAGATGCTCACCCGCCGGCTCTGGGGCATCGCCTCCTTCCCCGCCCCCATGAGTCCTCGACCCCACATAATCTCTCAGACGCGCACCTTGATGACGCAGTTTCCCCCAAATCCCAAGCCCACAAAAGGGAAGGGGAGCCTCCTCGAGTAGGAAAAGTGCAGCAATCGTGAGTCATCCAACAGCATTAAGGTGAATTCTTTTCTTGATTTTGATCGAGATTGGTTTCCTTTTTGTTGAATTGTTCCTCATTTCTTGATCTTGTTGAATTGTTCCCCATATCTTGATATTTCATCTGCTTGTGATTCCTAATCTATTTGTTCCCATATTTTTTGGAGATTCTCTTTGGATTTGGATTCGGTTTCTTGTATTTTAGGTTTGGAGATCAAGAAACAATTTACATCAGAGAACTTTTATTTTTTGTTGGATCCAGTTCTACACAACTTCAAGCATTGCAGCCCTGTGAAGCCATTTTCATCAGACAATGGTTAACACTTAAATCATATCAATAAATGTATTTGTATTTTACTAAACAAGTGCAACCATTCTGTGTTTTGGTATGGCTTTTTTTTGTTTATGATGATACCTTTTAAATCTTTTAATTAAAGTACTTTTGAGTAGTTAAGATCAATTTCATCCTTATATTATGAAGCTTATCTTTGTTGTTGTAACGCCCAAGATTTGAAAGGGGCATATTATCTCTAATCTCTCTTCCACATTTATCTCTAATCTTCCTCTCATCTCTAATAACCTCTCTCTCCCATCTAATATTTCTCTCTCTCTCTCCTATCCTCACGAATGAATCTATTACTTACTCTCTCTTCCATCTCTAATGTCCCTCTCTCTATCTCTCTCTACCTCCCACTCTCTCTTGTTGAGGCCAGCATCGGCCACAGTCGGCGGCGGCGGTGTCGGGCAGCACGAGAGAGGCTCAGGGGCGCGTGAGCGGTCGACAGCGGCACTGCAGTGGCAAGCGCGCGAGCGGCGGTGCAACCAGCCGAGGCGGCATCATGCGGGTTGGTGGAGGCGGTGGCCACGTGGTGGCGGCGCAACTGGCAGAGGCGGCATCACGCTGGTTGGTGAAGGCGGTGGCCTTGGTGGCCGACGGCGTGCACATTTGGCCCTGGCGGCTGTTGGGGGCGGCACGGTCGCTCGACCACATGATGCGGGTGGTTGGGAGGCCTTGGCAGCATGGCGCATGGTGTGGTGGCAAGGCATCGCAATGGCGGTGATGGTAGCTGTGGCGGCGGCGGTCGTCAAAGGTGGTTGCAGCGGCAATCGGTGTGAGTGGCCGCACGGCTGGGTAGGCGGGGGCGGCCGGGTGGCCGTTTTTTCATGGTCACATGGTTCGGCTAGTGGGGCGCACGGCCAAATCACGTATTCGCGCAATGTTTCGTGTGGCCGTTCAGCAAGGTCTGGTTCGCATGGCCGAATGACGAATCGCACGGCCAAACGGTGATTCGCACAAGGAAGGCTTAGCGAACGTGATTTTTTCCAAGCAAATGCACTTCTGTTTGTCCTTCCTCAAGGTTGTCTCAACCCTAATCTAATTCATCCTTGTTCCACCTTGTAGGTTCACATGTGGCCACTGAGGGGGCATTCGGGCTGTTGCACACCTTTGATCCTTCGAGTAGCCTGTCCACCGAGCGTGCTCAAGGCAAGTATCTCGCAGCTGTAACCTTTTCTGTTTCACATACCACGTGTTTTCATATTACTTATCACCTTTACTATTGAGTACAATTATCATATCACTTATGTTTGCCTGGTTATTATCATATCACTAAATCTCACCTGGTTATTATCATATCACTAAAGCTTACCTGGTTATTATCATATTACTAAATTTTACCTAGTTGTTATCATATTACTAATGCTTGCCTGGTTCTAGACTTCTAATAATGTATTCATACCATGAAGTTCTAGGTTATCTTGTTGCACATGCTTTTAGGTTTATTAGAATACTGAGTTAATAATATTCTAGAATTTATACTTTTAATTAGTGTTTTAGAATTCATGCTTAAATTGTTAATGGGTGCAGCGGATGATCATGTTGTAGAATTAGGTTTAAACCACTAGCAATCTTCTAATACCAAGATTTTATGTTTATCTTTCTAATATTATGATGTATTGCTGATATAATTTCTTATGTGAGTCATGTCCGATTCATATATATTAATAATTGTTAACTAATAATCACTTATTACATAATTAAACTTAGTTGGTTGTCAACCATTGTGTGAGTCATGTTATAATACCTCTTTAGAACAATTCTTATATCACTATCACCATATTATCATTCCACATTATCCTCATATCAGGAATTATGCTTCTTCATGTCCAAGCTTAGCAAATCCTTCCACTTGTCATAACTTTATCTCAGCCTTTCCTTAGTTCCCTTAAATTCATACAAGATAATTTGTCTATAATATAACAATTGCCTTTATCACCATTTCATCATCCCACATCGCCTTGTGTTAGGAATTGTGCCTTTCCGTTCTTCTTCTTAGTAAACCCTTCTATTTATCATAACTTTATCTTAGCCTGCCCTTAATTATTTTAATCTTTTAACCATATGACCTGTTGATAATATAACGATTGCCTTGCCTGAGGTTACCCACATATATGGGAGATTGTCATCTATCTAGTAACGTACGGGGGGCGGGAGGGGGGAGGGGGTTACGCTTTCGTTACTTAGGATATTACACCATGTTAGCAGTTATACAGTTGAGGACAGTGACATACCTGACTATTCTCGTATAACCGGGTATGTGAAAAGTAATCACCAATATCATTGCCATAACTTGCTAAATAACAATTGCCTTAAATTTCACATTTCCGTTATCTCCATCCCTAATCTGTATCAATGTTTCTGGTGACTTAAATTCATTGCAATTAACCTGTGTCAATTACTTGCTTGCATTACTTATCATTTACTCATTGTGTTGCGACTGTTGTTGGGTACTTACTGAGATTTTTGAATTTCACACTTGCTCTTTTTATTCTCAGGTAAAAGGTTAGTGGAGTGATAGCATCATACATGGGTGAGAGCATTAAGTTTTCAACACCATGGCTTGTCACTATTTAGTTATTTTAATTGTTCTCCATTTGTTTAGAAGTGGATCGGTCCCATGTTTTAAACATTTATTTTAGTTTCTGCTAGTTCTCTAATAAAGTACTTTAAAAGGTTTTAATTTCTCCACGATTTCTATTATTGCTTTTATTTATTCTTACTTTGGCGATGATGTTTCATAGTAGTATCTCATATTAGTGTGTGGGGTACTACAGTTTTTGTATTTCAGGTTTGGAGACCAGGAAACAATTTGGCCTTCGGTTGAGGTAATGATCTCATTATTGCCAACTGCCAATTGTCATTCCATTTTTTTATATGTAAAGTTGACACCATTTGTTTAATTAAGCGAGAATTTTTGAAACCTCCTATTCACCCCCTCTAATCAGTTATCCTTGATTCTACAAATGGTATCAGAGCTTGGTCTCCCATTTGATTAGACTTAATTGTCTAGAGAGAAAAGGATGGTTTGCGAGGGAATTTCTATAAGAAAGACACCTCAATTTGATGGCACAAGTTATGCTTATTAAAAAATTAGAATGTCCATTTATCTTATGGCCATGAGTCTGAGCATTTGAAAAATTGTAAATGAAGGTTCTGTCATACCTCTTGATCCATCACACCCCACGGATCAAGATGGATGTAACATTCATTTAGATGCTCAAGACATGAATGCTCTATTTGGAGCCTTAAACGCGGATAAGTTCAATAGAGTGAGCAAATTAGAAACCACTCATACTATTTGGACAACTCTCTTAGAAATTCATGAGGGAACATCTACGGTTAAAGAAGCCAAATTGTATAGGCTTCGGATAAAATATGAGACATTTACAATGTTGCCATATGAAGGTATTAGTGAGATGTATTCTCGCTTGAACAACATTATAAATGAGTTTAAGGGCCTTGGCACGTCTCTAATAGATCTTGATATTGTGAGAAAAATGCTTAGAGTGTTGCCGAAAAGTATGAGATGTTGGTGACTCTCTTCCTCAATTCACCCGAGTTGGCGAGGATGACCCCAACACAACTCTTGGGTAATTTAATTACCAATGAGTTGCACAAGAAGGACAAAGAGGAGCTCTTAGAGCAATCCTCCTCTAAGGGCAAGAATATCACCGCTTTCAAGGTCAAAGCGGTATCAAGCGAAGAGTCCGAGGATGAGAAAGATGACTCAGAAGAGGAGATGTCACTCCTCGTAAGAAGAATGAAGAAATTCATGAGGAGACATCTACACCGAAGTGGAGGCTAAGGATCAAGCAAGAAGGGGCGATCATTCAACGACAACAAGCGCTATAGCAACATCCATTGCTATGAGTGCGATGAGAAGGGGCATATTGCCTCTCAATGCCCCATAAGAAAGGATGACAAGAGAAAGTCATCCAAAAAGAAGGACTTCAACTCTAAGAAGAAACTTTTTAAAAGGCTTCACAAAGATGGGAAGAATGAAACCCACATTGGAGAATGAAACTCTGATGAGAATTATTCAGATTCCGACTCCGATGAAGAAAAGTCCCCTAAGAAGAAGGGACTAGTTGGAATTGCGATCAAGAAAGCGCCATCACTCTTCTCATCTCCAACATGTCTTATGGCAAAAGGAGAGAAGGTAAATTCATTGACGATGATGAGCCTTTTTATAATGAGTTAATGGATATGTTGATTGAATTGAATGAGTTTTTTTGGAAAAGAAAAGTCAAAATTCAAAGAACTAAGGAGGGAACATATCTCTCTAAAGGAATCTTATGAGGAGCTAAAGAAAGCTCATGACTTCTCTAAGAAAATTCTTCTCCAAGAAAATTCAAGCAAATCTTGCACTAGCGTTGGCGTTACTTGTGATATTTTAGAAAATGTGCCTAGTGTTGATACTACTTGAATCAATAGTTCCATTTCGTGTGATGATTTGATTGCTATGCCATGCACTTCAACTATTGATGATATTGTTAATTTATGTGATGAAGAACTTGTTGTTAAAAATTATAAATTAAAAGAACAAGTTGTTCAACTTATTAAAAATTTAGAAAGATGCTTCAAGGGTAACACCACCCTTGATAAATTATTGAGTGAGCAAAGATGCTCATTCAATAAGGAGAGACTTGGGTATGTACTCAAGAAAGGTAAAAGACCCTCAAAAGAGGTCACAAGGTTTGTAAGGCCTAATGGCAAACGTAGTCAAAAAAACTAAAACTGCTTCTATTAATTTGTATGACTCTTGCTATTTACTTAAGAAATCTAGTAATGGTAAGATTATTGTAAAGTTTATTAGCACATAAATTTTAAGCACAAAAAGAATGCTATTTGGGTGCCAAAAGCCTTGGTTACTAATCTCCAAGAACCCAAACAAATTTGGGTACATAAAAGAACTTAATTTTATTTTGTAGGTGAACTACAAATCCGGTGGATGGCATTGGGTGCTTAATAGTAGTTGTACTCAACACATGACCAGAGACCGGAAAATGTTCACCACTTCTGAAAATGGTAGCAATGAAAAGATCACATTTGAAGACAATAGCAAAGGAAAGGTATTAGGTTTGAGTAAAAATTGCTATCTCCAGTGATCTTTCAATTTCTAATGTATCTTTAGTAGAAACATTGAATTTCAATTTGATATCTATTGCCCAATTGTGTAATCTAGGTCTAATTTGCTTATTTTCAAAAGATGATGTTACTATTTCAAAAGAAAAAGAAAAAGAAATTATTTTCAAAGGCTTTAGGTTTGGCAATTTTTATTTAGTAGATTTTAATTCAAATAATTCAGGATTGAAAATATGTTTGTTAGCAAAAACCTCTTTAGGTTGATTGTGGCATAGAAGGTTGGGTCATATAAGCATGATTCAACTTAAAAAGATTTTTGAACATGATCTAGTAGTTGTCTTAAAAAATATGAGGTTTGAGAAAAACAAACTTTGTAGTGCTTGTCAAGTCGGAAAACAAGTGGCAAATTCTCATTCTTCCAAAAGTATCATGTCAATATTTAGACCATTAGAGCTCTTACACATAGATTTATTTGGGCCAACAACCTACAAGAGTTTAGGGGCAATAGCTATTGTTTGGTCATTGTAGATGATTACTCTCGATATACACGGGTATTTTTCTTAAATGACAAAGGTGAAGATTTCGAAGTTTTCAAAAGTTTTGCAAAAATGACCCAAAATGAATTTGATTTCAAAATAAAGAAAATTAGAAGTGATAATGGTTCCGAGTTCAAGAGTGCAAAAATTGAAGATTTTTATGAATAATTTGGAATAAAACATGAATTTTCCACCACCCACACTCCAGAGCAAAATGGAGTAGTAGAAAGGAAAAATCGTACATTAATTAAAATGGTTAGGATAATGCTTAATGAATACAATACTCCGATATATTTTGGGCGGAAGCCATCAATACCACTTGTCATGCTATAAATCGCCTTTATTTGCATCGACTTTTGAAAAAGACCTCTTATGAGCTTCTCATGGGAAGGAGGCCGAACATTTCCCACCCCTAGTGTCATAGCCGACGATGAACAAGGCGATCCGAGGGCCCAATATCTCTCCCAGTCGGTCCTCCTACCCAGATAAGTAGTGATTAGTAGTCCCAAAATAAGCTACTACTCATGTTGGGAACCGTTCCAACTCCGAGATGCTCGCTTTAATCCATAAATGGATCTTTGGAGCTTGCATATCTTTCCAACGGATTGCGGATCGACAAAACCTGTGGGTGTGTCATGTACACATCCTCACTCAGATTTCCATTAAGGAAAGCTGTTTTGACATCCATTTGCCATATTTCATAGTCGAAATATGCAGCAATCGCTAGAATGATCCGAATAGACTTTAGCATTGCGACGCGTAAAAGTTTCATCATAATCAATACCTTGAATTTGTTTGAAACCTTTGCCACTAATCGCGCTTTATAGATGTGAACATTTCCATCTATGTCTATCTTTTCTTGAAAACCCATTTGCATTCAATGGTTTTAACACCATCAGGTGGATCAACCAAGTTCCAAACTTGATTACTATGCATGGATTCAATTTCGGATCTCATGGCTTCAAGCCATTTCTCAGAGTCTGGTCCCACCATTGCTTCTTCATAGGTCTTAGGCTCATCGTTGTCTAACAACAATATGTCCCGTTGTTGAGTAGTCAAGAACATGTACCTCTCGTGTGCACGACGTGACCTTCGACCTACGTGGTGCTGGTGTGTCCACAACAGTTCTTCAACAGCTTGTTCATCCTGCTGTGGTTCTCAGAGGAGCTGAAACGTTATCGGTGTTTCTTGAATTTCTTCAAGTTGCACTGTGCTCCCACTATCCCTTCTTGAGAGAAACTCTTTCTAAGAAGACACCATGCCAAGACAAACACTTTGCCTTCTCCTCGATTATAAAAGTAATATCCTTTTGTTTCCTTAGGATACCCGATAAAGAAGCATTTATCGATTTAGGAGTGAGCTTATCGATTGTAAACGTTTTACATAAGCCTCACATCCCCAAATCTTAAGAAAAGACAAGCTAGGGCGTTGTCCCGTCCACATCTCATATGGTGTCTTTTCTACTGATTTTGATGGAACCTGCTTAGTGTGAACGCGTACTGTTTCAAGAGCGCACTTCCCAAAAAGACAACTAAGATCACTTTGGCTCATCATGGAGCGCACCATATCTAATAAGGTGCGATTTCTCCGCTCGAATACCCCATTCCATTGAGGTGTTCTGGCGAGTCAATTGTGGAACAATTCCACAATCCTTTAGATGATTGCCAAACTCATGGCTCAAATATTCGCCTCCACGATCGGATCGTAGAAACTTGATTGTCTTGCCTAAATGATTTTGTACTTCATTTTGGAATTCTTTGAACTTTTCAATGGATTCGACTTATGCTTCATCGGTAGATATACCCATATTTACTAAAGTCATCGATAAAAGTTATGAAGTACGAAAACCACCTCTGGTTATTAAGCTCATTGGTCCACATACATCGGTATGTACGAGTGCCAATAAGTCATTTGCCCGCTCACCTTGACCGTGAAAGGTGCCTTTGTCATTTTGCCAAGTAAACAAGATTCGCATGTCTCTAATGATTCAAAATCAAATGAGTGCGAATACCATCTCTATGGAGCTTCGCATGCGTTTCTCATTTATGTGACCTAAGCGACGATGCCAAATAAACGTGGATTCAAATCATTCTGACGCTGCCTCTTTGCATTAATGTTATAGACCGTGACCCTTCAAGAGTAAGAACGTATAACCCATTCACCAATGGAGTATGACAATAGAACATATCTTTGAAATAAAGAGAACAACCATTGTCCATAGATTTAAAGTCATAACCTTCGCTTGCAAACATGAAGCGTAAATAATGTTCTTTGAAAGAGATGGAACACAATAACAATTATTCAATTCCAAAACTAATCCTCGAAGGTAAAGACAATGGCATGGTGCCAACAGCTACCGCAGCAACTTTGCTCCATTGCCAACGCCAAGATCCACTTCGCTCCTCCTCAAACTTCTACTTCTTATTAGCCCCCGCAACGATTTGCGGATGTGAGCAACCGATCCGTATCAAATACCCAAGAATTAGTGGAAGAAGTAGCAAGATTGATTTCTATAACATTTATACTGGAGTGGAAGTCATACTTCCCTTCTTCTTCTCAAGATCCTCCAAGTACTTTGGGCGCCTTTTCCAATGTCCCGATTGCTTACTGAGTAACAATCGCATCGATGAGCATCGCCTTTCTTATCTTTCTTGGCCTTAGAACCGCCGCGATCGCATCGGGAGCTTTCTTTCTTTTGACCGCGATTCTCTTGACATAGGGCTTGCCCTTGCCTTTCGCATCATCATCACATGATTGCTTTTCTTAATGCTTTCCTCGCAGATTTTAGCATCCCATGCAACTCAGCCAGGGTCTTGTCAAGATTGTTCATGTGAAAGTTCATTATGAATGGCTCAAAGCTCGGGGGGAGCGACTGGAGAATCACATCAGTAGCCAACTCTTGGCTAAGGGGAAAACCAAGCTTTTCCAGACTCTCAATGTAACCAATCATCTTAATCACATGAGGGTCGACGGATTCCTCTCGCAAGCCTCGCACGCAAATAAGGACTTTGAAGTATTGAATCTCTCACCCTTGCTTGGTTCTCAAACATACCACGAGCCCCACAATGATATTGTAGGCATCTGTGTTCTCATATTGCTTCTGAAGCTCAGAGGACATTGTGGCAAGCATGAGACAGCTCACATCAAGGCAATCATTCGTGTGCTTCTCATAAGCTCTCCGTGCAGCCACAGTAGCATTATCAGGCAAGTCTTCGGGGTAAGGAGACTCAAGGACATACTCCTTGCGCTCTTGCTTGAGAACAATTCTCAAGTTGCGATACCAATCCAAAAGTTTGTTCCATTGAGTTTTTCTTTCTCAAGAACAGATCGCAAATTAAAAGTACTGGATGCGGCGTTAGCTGACATGATCTACAACACAAGAATATGCAAAGTTTAGCACTATGTTTATGTTCATCTTTTATTAAACTATTTAGTAAAAGACTCCCACTATGAGTTTTGCAACAAAAACTCCTCTAAGTTACATAGTGGGTAAAGATCCTCATTTCACTAATTCCTAGTGAGCTTTGGCATCACGGCTAGAAAACTAGTGACATGGGTAAGCAACACTTTGCTAATCACATCCCTATGTGACTCTACTTTGGGTGACATTAGTATGCCTCGGCCCCAATCTATGCCCCAAGGTCCAAAACTATTTTGATAACCTTGTTAAGTAAACCAAATGCTTCCGCATGTAGATGTCCGACATCTACCCCAAATGATGATGATAACCGATGGCACTCTACTTTGGTAGACCTACCATGCGGTGATCATTATCTTTGGTGCAACATATGGAAGGGCATTAACACCTAATTTTAAGAGGGATTCTATCCTACCAAAGCAACATATCACATATATCATTGCATAAGAATAAGATAGATAACATCATAGATAAACACATTTAACTGTGAAGTAGTATGGCCCAAAATTGGTGATATCCATCTCCAAGTAGGTGTAGACGATCTCCATCCTCCACATCACTACTTTAGGCCACCATGCTTAAAAGCTTGTAACCTCAAAACTAGGCTACTACCTATAATAGCTAGAAATTGAAGATTACAAAGATAGATTCAAGCATTAAGGTCGACACGCAGTCGTTAAATACAATATATACAGCTAACAATAGCTGAAATAATCATGACACGCAGCCATGAACGAATGTTACATGCATCACATACATCTCATACATTCAAATAAGCTATAGGCCATACTATTCACATCATTCTCTGCAAAAACAAGTTAGACGTAGAATCGCATTCTACCTAACGATGTGAACCCAAGACGCTATACAAGGGGATACACACGCGGTCCGCTGGCCACGCAGCGGGGGTCGAGGGGAGCGCTCATCAGGTTTCGTGGCGGCACTGAAACTCTCGCTGATTACATAGATCGCATCTATGAAATCGCTATGAAAATCTTATCGAGCCGATCAAATCAACCCAAACCGAGCCATTCAAAATGTCTCAATTTTCATTAGATCAATCATATTGATCATCGCGATCGGTATACTTGAGGAGACCACAACACAAGACCTCGATCCGTTGGCTCGATCTCTCGATTGTGCGCAGCTAGCCCCGATGGTGATTCCAAATGTAGGGGCAAGTCGCGCGACATCAAAGAAGGAGCACGAACTAATCTTTTTGGCCTTGTGATGCTATCAACTCATACCAATTTCAACCCCTTATGACCGATTGATCTCATCAACCCGCTACCTTATTTAGACCGTAATAGATCCAATCTACTACTATTGCATATCAACATATATGCGCTGATCCAGATTGCAAACTAAGCAAGATGGCTCGATACCACTAAAGGAATACGCGTAGGCTACGGGCGTAAAACAAAACTTTTCTACCGCGCACCCAAGAACATCATGCTAAGGAAGGATCATGGATCGTTACCACTTAGACGCGCAGCCAGCAATGAAGAAGAATTGGAAACCGATCCAATCTCGCCGAGGTAGTAGTGGAAGTAGCCGATCGTCCCGAACAGATCGTCTCTCCACGCACGCCGATCAAGATCGCAACGAGCGCGCCTCCACCGTATCCACACGCCCGGGCCGAACGCCGATCGCGAGTGTACTAGCACTCGTGAGCGCCTAGGGTTTGCTCGGAGGTGGCGGCTAGGGTTTTGCTAGATGTTAATAGGCACATGTCCCCTCCGCCTCGCCTCCATATATAGACCTCCTCACGTGGGCCTCGTGGACCGAGGCCCAATAGGAGTCTATTCGGATCTCTATCCGAATTGAGCCCATATCCGAATCATATTCGAATTAGTGTTCCAACCCGTTAAGCGTGCGACCACAGAGGTTCACGTATACTTGGTCGTGACCCGAAACGCCTTTCCGTTACCATGTTAATAGCGGTCTCTAGTAAGACATATTAACCCCAAAGTATATGTAAAGATCATATCACTGAACTCGTAATGTTCTCTCATGTACGAATCCCTTTGCCTCACGATATAGATTGAGCTCAAGGCGAGACTGTGTCATCCTCTTAATAGCTCAATCACTCTCTCGATTCCGTGATGGAAGACATGATCATCAATCAATACATATGTTGTATAAGGACATGCCACGAGCACCATGTTCTTTCCATTACAAAAGGATGGTTACATCACAAAACACACCCAAGGCCGAATATACAAAGGCTCGGATGGCCACACACGCCACATAGGACACAAGGCCTCGGCTTCACACGTGTTGTTTGGCTGCGATGTCCGTGGTAGGCTTGCCGTCTTCAGCTCGTCAGGGAACCTCGTCCAGCCAAGTACTAAGGTCCACCTTCACGCCTAAAGTACGCTTCATAGTGACCTTTATGATGGTATCGTCGATGTACTCCCAGATCCGGTGGTGGAAGGCTCGGACGGATCAGCGTATTGCATGGAGCACCTCCAACATGATTCTTCTCCCCGCCGGCAAGTCCAGGCAGGGATGGGCCAGTTCACCCATGTGCAATCAACCTCGTAGGTGAAGCAGACAAATGAGCATATGGCTACTGGCAAGTGAAGAATGATTGCCATACGCGCGTGCGGCATTCAGAGCCAACGACAAAGCCTCCTCGATCCTCCGAAGGCTACACAGCAGGTGTTCAGGTTCGTGCGACTGAGGGGGGACTTCCACCGCGAGGTCGGCCAGAGTATTCTTGAACGACTCTAGTGAACTCCACGAAGACAAGGAGGTGTCACCCAGCATGCGGTCCCTCGCCACTACTTTTGATGTTAGCTAGCTCCTCCCCTTTTCCAATTTAGAGATTTCCTGTAGCAACCCTTCATGCTCCTTGGTGGTCGCCTGCTGAGCCTACTCTACCAAGGCATGCACATAGGCAATGGCCTTCACGCCCTTCGTCTCTAGGAAGCGAATGAACTCCTCCTTCGCTACGGTGCCAGCAATCGCTTCCTCGGTAGAATGGTGAGTGGTCGCGGCCTCTGCCTCCGCGGCAGACAATTGCTCTTGTAAACCATTTCGCTCCCGATACCTCACCGTCTGGACAACACAGGCAAGAGCAAGGGTCGACAAGGCACCTCGATGTCGGCAACCAGTCTAGTAAAATTATCGTCGTGCAAAAATACACATACCTTCATCTCAGTCGCCTCGAGGGTGCTCTCCAACAGCTCTGAGCCACACAAAGAAAGTGTGTGACAGTCCAAGGCCATGTCCGCATAGTCTGCGGCCCTTGAAAAACCCTCAGCACCTTTGGTCGAGGCACGAAGTCCGCCGCCACGAGCCACTGAGAGTCTGTGACGAAGGCCTCGGAGCGGGTGGGACCTGAGGACACATCCACAGTGACAGCGCCAGTCAGGCTGTGACCGCTCTATCACTAGAGCCATGTGTGCATCCTGGAGATTGAGGGCCTGCTGACACCGAGGACAGTGTTAGGGAGTAGATTGGAGAAAGCCTCGTGAAGTCACGAGGAGAGAAGGAATTGGTCGTACTTGTAGCTCGACCGTTGGATGCCAGTTAGGACCCGGTAGTACCTTCGGACTCCATATTAGGGCTCACGGACGCACCACCAGTAGCGCCAGCTCTAGGCCTCACTTTAGGGCCATCATGGTCCATGTCGGAGTCTGAGTCTTCCACAAGCATTGTTAGTGCAATGCAAAAGCCCATGCTTGTGGCCACAGGCGAAGGAGACCTTGGGAGCTGCTACCCCGCTCGCGCCTATGAGGGAAGGTACCCAGTCACGCTTTGTTGCTCCAGTCTCGGGAGACACCTCGGGAACGGCTGACGAGGGTGCTACATCCTCGGGGATGTCTACTAGATTGGCGATGATGGGGCCACATCCTCGGGGATGTCCAGGACCTCGCGTCCCGCACCAGCCACTGGGTCACTCAACTCGTCGGCCTCGCCCCCTGGGCTCTTGGTTGGGCTGGATATGTCGACGGCACTGCCACCGCTTGCGCGACGCTTATGTTCGACCTCAAGGTCAAAGTTTGCATAGTCTGCAGAGTCTGACTCTTTAGCTGTGGCAATCTCCTCGACGGCCCCCACGGCCTCACCTAACTCATCTATGGGAGGAGGCAACAAGCACAACAACTGCGTCGCAAGGGGAGAGTGAGCCCTGCGACGCGAAGGGGAACCCTCTGCTCTATCGCCTTCGCGGCCGCGTGGCTGACCTCCACACGACACAACACACTCCGGCACGACGATATTGAGGGCTTTGCATACCCGGTTAACCCTCCTGAGGCTTGCTCTCACTGACTCCCACAGGCTTTGTTCCTTCACTATATATGGCCCTAGGAAAATGGTCGCAGCACACTACGCGTCCTTGAGGGTGAGTTGTACACGAATACATGACGGAGTCAACACTAAACCATCACATAACATAGGTAAGTGTGCTAGTTGTCGTGAGGTACTTACTAGGGTCTGTTGGCTTTGGCAAGGAACCAACTATAGGATGGACACCGTCGTCTCGAGTGGGCCCGGCCTAAATATACCACGGATGCATCAACGGGGACATGCCAAACTTGAGAAACTCTTCTGCCAGATGCCACATGTTAAACCAAAGAGTGAACCTGACAAGCCTATGAGCGCGATGCTCGTCCTCGTGGTCGAGGGTCACTGACAGAGACATGTTGAAGTCCATCGAGCGTCCCGACCATTTGAGACTACTACCGCATCCAACTCGACTACCACTTTGTCTGCATCACATTCGCCTTAAATAGCTTCGTACAGGCAGAGTAGAGCACGAAGTTGATGCTTCTAAAGTTGGAGTATTCACCCTCTGTGTGCTTCTTTGGCTGGCACTGGGTCGTGAAGAAAAGCGAACAGTATGGGGCTCGACCAAGACGTCTTCGCTCGAGAGGCCCAGCAATACACTGCCAGCCAGATGATAGTATTGGGGGTTAGCTGCGCCAACTCCAGCCCATAAAGCCTAAGAACTTCACCGACGAACCACGGTATACGACTCCGTCGAGTGGGGCTCCATCTCGCCGATGACCGGTAGACGGACCACCTCGTGGCTCAAGATCTTTCCGTCGCGCACTAGGGACCGAATCAGCTCTTCAGTTGCTAGACTTGCCCCAGCACGTTGGTGCAGACGTTGTTCAACTTCTTTGCCATATTCCAACGCTTGTTGGCTGTTGAAGAATCGCGCCCACCAACTTGTACTCCACCTCTGTCGTCGATGAGCTCCCGCGGCTGGAGACGCTGTTGTGGAAAGATGAAGTGCCGACGGCGGGGCGCCGAGAATGTTGATCTCCACCATGGGCCATCGCTACACCAACCAAGATGACGAAGCAGATGCGGTAGAAGCGTGTCGACGCACGAGCGATCAGCATGGGAGAAAGCACGGCGATAGGAGTGGCGACGGCTATGGAGGAACGACACACCCGACGGCGACAACCAGCAAAAGCGATGAGAGGAAGAAGAACAGCAAGTACCGCGTCATCCCGTAATCCAGGCTGGCTTTAAAGGCGCATGACTTTTTCAGTCACGCCTTGGGAATCTACGAGAGGCGAAACGACGCATCAACCACTTGCACACGCGTGTCTTGCGCTGCAGTGCGGGCGATGACCGTAGTCAAGAAGACTAGGCCCATGGGCCAACCACACAATAAGCCAAAATGTCGGAGGGGACTAAGAGGCTTGCCAACATGATTTCGGCCTGTCTGAGATGGAGCCCTTTACCATAAGAGGCTAATATTGTGGTGTGGTCTCCACCTACATCCATTCGACCTGCTGGACCAAGAGGTCCAATATGATATATAAAAGACATGTGTACTGTGATGATAGTACCCAATGATAGAAGCAATATTGTAAGAAAGTCTTATGGCCATGTATATATACTTCCTTGGTAGCGAGAGAACAATTCATTCCCTATACTTACTCTCTACTAGTTCTCTCTTATACTGTTTGACTAGTAACCATAATAAAGTTGTTTTTAAAAGGCTGTTCTAATAAACGTTTTAAAACAATAGCAAAAAAATATCTGTTTATTTATTTAAGAGTAACCATAAATTAGTTGAAAAGAACTTAACCATAAACAATCAGTCCATATGCCCGTAAGTTAAAAAGAACTTGGCGACACAACGGAACCAGCCCATAGGCCCAAAGGCCGAAAGCCGCACGGCAGAGGAAACAGCGGCAAAAGCACGCTAAAACCTGCCAAAAATCCGCCCAAATCGGCCACCGCCCGCACGCCGGCGCAGCCATGGCGACCTCCTTCGCGTTCGGTTCCTCCGCCGCCGCGGGCTCTACCGCGTCCTCACCCTTCTCCTTCTCCACCGCCCCATCCACCTTCTTATTCTCCCAGCCCGCCACGGCCTCCTCCTCTTCCTCCGCCCCTGCCTTCGGCTCCTCCCTCTTCTCCTCGTCCGCCACCGCCTCCTCTGCTCCCACTTTTGGCTCATCCCTCTATGCATCCTCCCCTGCCTCCGCGTCCGCCCCCACGACCACCTCCTCCCCATCCCCTTTTGGATTCGGATCCACTGGTTTCTCGTTCGCTCAGTCCACCACTGCCGCCGCATCCGCCCCATCCCTCTTCGGCGCATCCGCCGCGGCAACCACCCCTAGCCAATTCGGCGCTTCCTCCTCCGCCGCAACCACCCCCAGCCTCTTCGGCGCATCAGCCACCTCCTCTGCGGCGACAACCCCGAGCCTCTTCGGCGCCACTTCCTCCGCCGCGGCCACCCCGAGCCTATTCGGCGCTACTTCCTCCGCGGCGACCACCCCCAGTCTCTTCGGCGCAACCTCCGCCGCGGCCGCCACCCCCAGTCTCTTCGGCGCCGCTGCCTCTGCTGCGTCTACTCCAAGCCTTTTATCTGGCGCCGCCACGGCCTTCGGCTTTGGCTCATCCGCGTCCGGCACCACCGCTACCATGACCGCCGCCTCGACACCATCATTCGGCTTCGCGTTCAACACTGGGGCCGCCGCATCGACTACCGCCACTACCTCGGCTTCCGCACCGGCTCTAGGATTTGGGGCCGCCACTGGCTCGGCGCTGTTTGGATCCACCACCTCTGCGCCACTCCTCAGCACCATCACCGCCCCGTCTCCAGCAACCACCGCTACGACCGTGCCATCCTTTGGCTTCTCATCCTCGCCAGCAACTACTGCCTCTGCTCCGTCGTTCGGCTTCACACCGTCATCAGCAAGTACGACGACGGCGAACACCGCCCCTTCCTTGTTCTCAGCCGCTTCCTCCACCCATGCCTTCTCCTTCGCTAACAGTGCGTCCACCACTCCTACCACGCCAGTATCCGCTCCCTCGACTGGTCTCTCCTTGACCACTTCGCATGCTGCATCTGCTCCCTCACTGTTCTCTAATACCAGTGCAGCAGTAAGCTCGTCCGCAAGTTCTCTTAGCTTCCCGTTTGGTTCATCTTCTGCTGCTTCCACGCCGACATTTGCTTCTGTTTCTGCAACGAGTGCATCCACCGTGCCATCAGCTGCTGCAGCCCCTGGAACGTCGAGGTCACTGTACTCGGCACCAACTTCTACCACTAGCGGTTTCAGTTTTACACTAGCGCCATCATCGTCATCAGCAGTGGCAGCAACAGCCACTACCACCACTGTCACAAGTGCGTCAACATCTACAGCCAAGACAACCACAACTCCTTCAAGTACAACTACTGCGTTTCCTAGTTTTAGCCTTCAAGCAGCTACACCAGCTTCTGCCTCAACTTCGGCAACTCAATCAATACTGTTTGGTGAGCTGTTATGTTTCTTCGTTCTCTGTACTTAGTGTTCAACTTGACGTCTTATAGTTTAGTTCAGTGATACCATTCACCATGCTTCTGTATTTGGTTCCAAACAATTAAGTGTCACAAAATGTAAGTAATAGTAACCAGTTTATAGCTCATAATAATAATGTCTCAAAACTACTTGCTGGATCATCATTTCAGGACCCAACATATCAATGTACTGTTGTATCTATTAGATTTTCGTAACACAGGGCAATTTTTATCGTACCGTTACTATTTTGACTATAATGTTTTCCTTCTAATTTGTTTATTAAATTTTTAAGTGGTCACTGCTTGTTTAATTTAGAGATGTTCAGCTTTGTATTAATTGGGTATATTCCACAGGCAGTTCTACTACAGCTGCAAGCACATCAGCAACCAGCACAAGTCAGGCAACTTCATCGGTTGTTCAAGCTAGCAGCACTGGGTTGTGCAAGCGCCAAGCGCCCTTGATTTATTTCATTTGTTATTTACTGGAGCTGGAGATATTAACATTTTCCATGATCTTTCTCTTGTGTTCTTGATGCAGCCCTTCTGCTACTGCTATTACTCCAGCAGCATCCCAAGCACCTAAGCTTCCATCAGAAATTGTTGGTAAAGGTGTTGAGGAGGTACTGCACTTATCCTTTTTTATTACAGTTGGTTGTGTTTCACTGTAGCGTATTGCCTTTTGATATTGACACTGCATTGAAGGCTGGATTGATTGTAATACCCCGGCCCGTTAGTGTGGTGGTCCATGTGGCCCATGTGAAGTTGTGGAGTTGTGGTGGTGGGATTAGTCCCACGTTACTTGTCTAAAGTGAGTAGTAGTAGTATATAATACCTGCTGAGTCCAAACGCAGCATCTTCGGGTTAACCCTTTTACATGAAGCGAGGACGAAAGTGTAAGCTGGGTGCTATGTGTGGTCGGGCCTGCCCCATGGGTGGGCTAAGCATTGAGTAGATTTTGGGTCAGAGTGTTACAGTTGGTTTCAAAGCATGAACCCTTGTTGCACAGGTATGTGTATGTGTGGGCCCTTAGCGGATACCCATGGTACGAAGGTTGCACCTAGGGGTGGTGTTGAGTATCTGCCGTGTATGTGGTGTGCTGTCAAGAGCGTCTACCCTAAAGGGGGGTTAGTGCAATACCCCAACCTGTTAGTGTGGTGGCCCATGTGAACTTGTGAAGTTGTGGAGTTGTGGTGGTGGGATTAGTCTCATATTGCTTGTCTAAAGTGAGTTGTAGTAGTATATAATGCCTACTGGGTCCAAACGTAACACCTTCGGGTTAACTCTTTTACACAAAGCGAGGACGAAAATGTAGGCGGGATGCTATGTGTGCACGGGCCCGCCCCATGGGTGGGCTGGGCATTGAGATGATTTTGGGTCAGGGTGTTGCATTGATCTTCTATTGTGGTTTCTTGAGCATCTTTATTTCTTTATTTAAGTAGCAGAGTAACATTTCAATTTTGTCAGCATTCTCATGAAAGTACCTATTCTAGATTATTAGGGACTGGAACAATGAGCTTCAAGACCGTACTGCAAAGTTCCGGAAACACGCCACTGCTATAGCTGAA
The DNA here is from genome assembly GCA_036346265.1 of Melocanna baccifera. Lineage (NCBI taxonomy): Eukaryota > Viridiplantae > Streptophyta > Magnoliopsida > Poales > Poaceae > Melocanna > Melocanna baccifera. Next base: position 39,618,192 of record CM070677.1, read on the forward strand.
TGGGACAGGAGAATTCTGCAGAACAGGAATGTTCTTATAAGGCTTGAGGTACACTGTCACTTATATGTATTAAACTTCAAGTCTTATTGTATTTTGGGGCTCAAACTCGCTGGCTGTCATTTATCAAATATTAATTGTCATGGGACAGGCAGTATGTTTACACTTGACAATTCAGTTTTTCGAATTCTGTTCATGTGAGCTTTTCAGCTTTTGCAGTTAGGTCAATATCTGAATCTCTTTAGATTATACACGTACTTGTGGATGTTTAGTTTGTTTTCTAATGTCATTTTCAGAAGACAATGATTAAGAGTTAAGACAAATTGTAGTACGTTTCATTATCTTGTGTTAAAAGCAGTTGAGCAGGGTAGAAGCTTGTTTGAATATAATGATCTTTACACTGTACAGAACATTTATCAAATGTTGGTAATTCAAAGACTTGAAGTTCTTCTTTACCCAATGCTGGATGTTTTGTGTATGATAGCACATGAGCTTTAGTTGATCTTCTAGTAGATGATTGGCTACTGCACAAAGCTCTGTTGATTTGACCTATTCATGTGAAAGTTGACACAGAATTGCCTTCAAAAGTTCAGTAAATCCCTTTCTTGTTTACTCTTTCTTCTTCGAAATTGATTTTTTGCTTGATAATATCTAGTTTATTGGCTTTGTTAAGTATAGTTTAGATCTTTGATGTTTATGACAGAAAACGATGATATGGTGTCCAAAAGTGAATGAAGAACTGTTGTTTCCAAAGTTAGTCAATTTTTTTTGAAGGATTATACCTTTGCTTTATTAGATAGCGAACACTACAAGTTCCCTTATGTCAATCCAGCAGAAGGCGGGTACAGATCTCTCCGTTTTGTCATACAATGCAATTCAGGCTATCCCGGTTTTAGTCGGATTTTGTGATGGAAACTGAAAAACTGTGTTAGCATGCTGCATTTGTAAATTAAGCTGATCCGTCACCTACTATATTCAATGCTACCTCAGGTCCAAATTATTTGATGTTTAAGCTCCCCAGACTTAGTATTCAATACTTGTCCCTTTACACTTTCTAGATAACTTTTTCCTAGAATGCCCTTATTATATTGATAGCTATAGATCATAGATGTTCTCCATCTCAACTACTACTATTGTTCCCATTGGACCAGTGGCAAGGAGAAATGGTCATTTAATTAGGAGAAGATATCTAGTGCAAAAGCACAATTTGGTGTAAACATGCAAAAGCTTTTGGTTTGGGCACTATATCAACATAAGAACTTCCGGATAAAAAAAATCCAGGCATACTTCTCACATTACTTTATCTAATCTAGACACACGGCCTAAACAGGTTGGTCAATTTTCTCAATAGAACCACTTCTGCCAATAAAATATTTAAACAAATCATTACTAGTTTTGAAAAGGAAAAATAATAGAAAATGATACTTTCTTATTGAACTCTAATTATCTATCTAGAAATCATGTGAGTGATTCAGATCAGTAAATAGCAGGTTCTTTGCAGATGTCCACAATATATGTTATTGTGATAATGTTTCAAATTGAATATTTACCTCTTCTCTTGCAGGCTGAGGTGGCTAAAGTTGTTGAAACACAAACAAGCTTGGAGCGGCAACTCGAGTTGATAGAAACTCATCAGAGAGAGGTATGGTAGCAAAACTTTTATTTTCTTTTCCTAATATGTTAGTTATAACTTAGTTGTTTGCTGTATGTTTGTTCTTATTTGTTTGCTGAATCTCATTGTCATTGATCTCCAAATGGCATCAAGTTGCTTTCCTATAAACTCACTACTCATATGCTATCCTAGGCAGAGATGCACAGTGTAGTCTAGAATAGTACGGAGACTCTTAATAGTGTTAGAACAATTGATTTGGAATATATGTTAATCAGAGTTTTTTTATGGCTGAGGACTCTTTCTAATCTTTCGAGTTTAAATATGTTGTAGATTAATCTAATGGTCATGCTTTAGCCATAATTTGGACCCACCAAATTGATGGCTAGTTTTTTTGTGGGAATTTCTAGAATAGTACGGAGACTCTTAATAGTGTTAGAACAATTGATTTGGAATATATGTTAATCAGAGTTTTTTTTATGGCTGAGGACTCTTTCTAATCTTTCGAGTTTAAATATGTTGTAGATTAATCTAATGGTCATGCTTTAGCCATAATTTGGACCCACCAAATTGATGGCTAGTTTTTTTGTGGGAATTTCTAGCATATTTCTCTTTTTGTGAGAACTGTTAACCGTGCATCATCACCTTCTATTATGTAATGGATTAGGTCCTCAGTGACACTTTTGTTATTTACACATGTAGTGCTAGTTAGCTATCAGCCTATCATAAAGTCACGTTTGTGTTGCCTTCTTAGTCATTTGTCCATTAGTATATAAAGTCATGTTTGTGTTGCCTTCTTAGTCAATTGTCCATTAGTAAATTTGGTCAGTTTTTCATGGGTGGGAAGTTCAGCTTGACCTATAGTGAGGATTGTTATGCTTGTTGAGAATCTAAATCATAGATCTTTGGTAGATAGCGATCTTCTAATTGCTAAGTTCCCTCGTATATGTCATAATTCAATATTGTTATATAATGTTTGTTCTAATTTTTCATATATCATAGCTAGAATATACAAATCTTGTATCATAAACTAGGTTATCTAACATTGTCAAAAATACAATAACAACAAAGCCTTTGTCCCAAACGAGTTGGGTTAGACTAGGAATGAAACCTCTTCAAGGTTAAAGAAATCAATTTTGGATTTCATTCTATGAAAATGTGGCTTTTTTTTTACGTTTGGGACAAGCCTAACACAACCCTCCTTTTTCCTTGTTTGGGACAAGTTATGTAGAAAACTACATAGACGGGGTTAAATTGTCAAAAATACAATGTTAAAAAAATTTAAAAACCTATATCTACAATAATATGCCAAACTGTCGGTATTGTTTTTGTGGGAGCAGAAATAATTCCCCTACGACACAGCAGTTTTCCGTATCAACTTAGCTGCCCAGCGCTGCTTTTGGCATAAAAACCGTACATTGACAATCTGATAGGACTGATGTGACTTGTGTCAGAACTCAGAAATTGGTGGCTATTTTGGCTGTGCCTCTGGAACTAATGGTGCAATTTTGAGTGGGTTAAAACAGTCCTTGAACTGAAAACATGGCGATTTGACTAGATCCATCAACATTCTTGTCTGGAAGACTGTCTTTATACCCTTTATTTGGGTACCATGCACCTTATGCTTGACACTGTGTATTGTTCTAGACTAGAACTATTTTATTTAAGCTGTAAAGAAATGAATATAGGATGCATTAAAGGCCTGAATACTGATAGCAGTGTTTGGCTGTTTACCGCTAATGATTGCTGTCATCATTTGGAAGTATCATCAATGGCAAATATGTGAACTAATACCCTTGAGGAGTTGCGGTTACACATTTGTATTTTACTCTTAAAATTAGTTTTACAAAAGTTTCATCTATGATCCACCGAGCTAGTCTGGACTCTGGACTCGTGAAACGGGAACCAAAATGCTGTTTTAACTTACAAAAGTGTGAATTCAACTATATTGGGCAATCTCTTTTCCGTAACCAGTACTAATTTATTACTGGACTATTTGGATGAGTTTGTTTGGTCAAATACCGTGAATCTGCTAAGATTAATTGTTCAGCCTTGAGCTTACAACTGACTTCATTTTAAAATTTCAGGTGGACAAGGCTCTACAGAGCATGGAGGAGGAAGCGGAACAGATATTCCAGGATGAACGGGTGTTACTTCGTGAAGATGAGGCTGCCTCTGCCAGAGATACAATGTTAGTTCAATATACTTTCGGCTGGTCAAGCTACTTATTTCATTCGTAGGTTTAGTTTGACTCTTTAATCTATTGTATCTGGCAGTATAAGCAAATATTACAACTCACTTTGAAAGAAACTAGCGCACTTCGCTTAAATGATCTCTAACCAAATAGTTTTACAATGCAAAGGTATGAGCAAGCTGAAGTTGTGGAGAATGAATTGCAACACATGACAGAACAAGTGAAATGCATCATTCAGACCTTGAATGCTACTCAGGTAAATTTTTAGGTTTTAGTATTTGTCTTGTGGTTAGCATTGCCTGAGTCTTCTTGTCCAATGCAGGGTGGTGAGCTAGAGGCTGCTGATGGTATGACACCATTTGATGTTGCTGTCCGGATACTAGACAATCAACTGCGTTCTCTAATGTGGATTGATGAGAAGGTCAGGGTACCTAACTGTTTATAACTGGTTTATGATTTATTTTCAAGTGTTTTAAATGTCTTAGTTTGACATGTTCGAAGCTCGCAAATGCTTGTCACAATATGGGCCTAACACAATTTTTGTGGCATGTGTCCTAGGCCCTGTTCTTTGCGGTTTCTAAAAGCCGCTTTTGACTTTTTGCTACAGTAACTAACTTTTAAATGGAGTATTTTTTTAAGATGGAGTCTACAAGTTAATTGTAATACACGTTAAAAAACTAATATCTGTACTATCAAAAATCGCAAGCGAGTATCTCTCTTTCCGCAATCTCTGTCGCAAACAGCCAAAAAGCCATCAGCCGCAGTCAAAAAGAACAGACCCCTAGTTTTGTTGTTCCGAATTTTCCGAGGTGTTTTGAAGGTGGTACCATGCTTTGTGCTCAATTTTTTCCCGTGACTTCATTTAATTATCCAATATATTTCTTTTGCATCCTTACAATCCTACAGTTTTGAGGATATACCCACGACTTGGTACCATGGTTCCTACGACTGTCTGTTCACGTTGAGTCGCTAGCTATAATAATGGCTAGCGCCGACAAGATGGAGAAACACAAAGAAGGAGATAGCGGACTCCTTCCGCAATATACACGACCTCTTTGAAAAATCTTAAAGGAGCGAGAGAAGGCGCACAAGAAGCCGCCGCAGAGCGCAGGAGACGGTAGATATCAACTTGCCGTTGCGAAAGATGAAAAGGTCGCTCACGGCCGCTCACAGCAGTCGCCGCTTCCATCGCCACCATCGACCGCCTTCGACGAGATCACCGGCCAACGGCAAAGACGACAACTCCTCGCCAAGATCGCCACCACTTCGAGGAGTTTGTGCCACGGCCGATCGAGAAGGACGCTTGCGATCGACGGCGAGAACGCCGGCCGATCGGAGCAGACACCCGCTGCCGCCCAAAGACGGCCGGCAACTCTCCGCTGTCGCCAACGCTGGCCGACTGCCGCCGCCTGCCCGTGTCGTTGTGTCGCCCTCGTGCCTTCCGCTGCCGAGAGCCGCTAGCTGCCTCGCTGCCGAGTCCGTGTCGTCGGACCACACGCCGCTGGCGCCGGTGTCGCACGCTGACCCGCTGCGCGCCTGCCGCTGCCGCTCGCCACTCGCCGAAAGCCGCTTCCAGATCTCGCCGCCGATCCGCTGGGGCCACTCTCCGCCGTGTCGCGGTTCCACTCGCCACTTCGCCACTCGCTTCGAAAGCCGCCGCCGCTCCAGATCCGCTGCCGAGGTTTCAGCCCGCGCTGCCGTCGCTTGCCCGCCGCCGCTGCTCGAGCACGCCTCCTCAGGGCCATATTGCCGCCGCTGCTCGGCCGCCGCCGCGCCGGGGCGCATCCTCGCCGCCTCGCCGCAAGCCGCCGCCGGGCGATCTCTCGCCGCTGCTTGCGCTGCCGCTGCCGGCTGCCTGCTTCGCTAACGCTGTCCGGCTCACTGCTCGCCGCTGCCGCCGCCGCTGGTCCTAGGACCCCGCCGCCCAGCCACCCAAGCTCTAGCCCTGTGTTCTTTTCTACGGGGGTAGCGTCCTTTAGAAGCCATCCTTTAGAAGCCACTAGGAGAAAACAAAACAAAACAAAAACACAAAACAAAAACAAAACAAAAAAATTTAAAGAAAGAGAATTTTTTTTTTGTTTTTTTGTTCTTTTTTGCAGACATCATTTAACCCTGTTCCGCTTGGAGCGGGTCGCCATCTCTATCCGCTGCAGCACCCCACCATCGTTCGTCTTCTACACCGACATCAGAGGTCGTCCATTGGCGTCATGACCGCCGCCTCGCAGCTCGAGGACAAGCTGCATGTCCGAGAGGGGTGTAGTGTCAGGGATGAGGGCCTTGGGCCTTAGTTATTATTAGAAACTAGAGATTAGATTCTATTTGAGTTAAAGATTAGATTCCTTTTGTTAGAGATATAATTAGAGATATGATATGAGTTTCTATATTTGTTAGAGATAGGATTGGAATTAGACTCTATCTGTTAGGGGGGCTCATCTATATAAAGAGGGTCACCGCATGCTATCAATCAATCAATAAAGAGAAATATTCTAGTCTTCCTCATCTAGTCTCTCCCTCTCCCTCTACGCCGACGCCATCCGGCCATCTTCTTGGTGGTGTTTACCCCGATTTATGACAATATAGGTGCTAGCAATAATGTTGATATGATGCAGAATGGTATTTCCAGGATTGTGTGCTATGATTTAGGGGGTGATCGGAATAACGATAGCTTTTGGCTTTTGCTGAAAAAATACTGTAGCTAGCTGAAAAAACACTGTAGTTAAGTTGGTTTATTGAGTATAATTAAATTTAAAAAAATTTAAAAATAAAAGCGGTACGCTAATCTAGAGCGGACGATGCAAAGGAATACGAGAAAAAAAACAAAACACAAAATTTCGAAAAAACAAAAAAAAAGCAAAAAGACAAAAACGCAACAGTGCAGCACAATGAACTGATCGCCACAGCCCATCGCCACCGCGCAGGAAAAGCTGAACTGATCGCAGCCTTACATAGGAACTTTGAGCTAAGCATAGGAACTTGATCCCTTTTTAACACACTTTGGTAGAATCTTTTCTTTGAATAAAAATCCTGGGAAGCCTATTCCTATACTTTTACATACTGTTCAGGTGAATCCTGCTTTTCGCCAATATCTTATCTTTCATGGTTTGGTGAAATCTTGCCTTTGAACAAAACCAGAAGAACTTGAACCCAATCATTTTTTCTCTTTACATGATGTTAGGTATATCTACATGTTTCTTAATAGTGATTATTTGGTATGATGTGCTGATGCAAAATCATTATTGATTCTTCTCTTTCCATTTTTCCTAGGCTAACGAGTTCTCAACTAGAATACAGAGGCTGCCTAACAATAGTGCTGCAGCTGAACGCGACTCAGGAATTTCAAGGTTTTGGTTGAGCTGATTCAATCCTGGATGGACATTTGCTTGCTGTTCTGATCGAGGCTAGTAAACATGCTATGCTTGGTGGTTCTGCTGTCCCACAGCGAAGGTTTCACCGTTTTTCTCGTCATGCTAGTACATCTGCCATGTGGTTCTAACATGATGTACTGAGTTGATGCTATTAATTGGAATTCATTCTGCTTGTTATATATACTATTATGCTTCATAACAATCGCATACATTGGTTTTGACATCAGTGAACTGTTGCAATCACTCCAGCCTTCAGATGAGGAAACAAGGAGGCTTTGTGTGATGTTGGTTAACATTGGTTCGAGACGTGTTTAGATCAGTGGAGTTGAAACGTCACTGTTGTACGATGATCGGGTGGTCTTAGTACCTGCAGAATTGACCGTTGGGCTGTGCCTTGGCATGTGTTGCTTACTGTAGGCCCATCAGATATCTTTTGAGCTTGCTCTTGCGATCCGCTATGATACTTTGTCCAAAAGCATATGAACTTTTGGGAAAGATGCTATATTGCTATCCCAACTCCCTTTTCCCCCCGTTGCGTGCAAAAGCTGAGGGGGTGTTTTTGCTGGCTCTCGAAGACACGATTTTGCTTTACCACTCCATGGTATGCTTGCCTAGCGTGTTTTTGATCTGTTTTATGGAATCTAGCGTATTGTACCTATAAAGAAAGCTGTCGTCTCCTTTTACCTGAAACGAAAGGCTTGGTAAAAAAAGAGTCAAGACAGCAAAAGTGATTGGAACATTAGGCACGCCGAACATACTGGTTTCTGGCATATCTTAGCATCACCAACAATTCCGTTGCAAACAGCGGAAAGCACTAAGGGTAGTACTCTTTAGATCATCACTTGCTATTGTTTTTCACTTGGGATTCCATTCAACGGCAAGTGGCAGCTGCACGTGAAAGGCGGGACTGGAGCGGAGAGTATTGTACCATAACATACGCGGAAAAGTTACTTCTCAGGAATCAAATCAAACTAAACCATCATCAACGGCTACTTGCTGTTAGGTTGGTGCTTTTTTTTTTTTTGCTGTAACTTATGGTTTATAGTTGTGGTTAATGATTTTTGGCTCTAGTATGAGCGTTTATGTGAACAAACCAAATATTGATAAACTGATAAATCGCTTCAAAAACATTATCTCGATAAATTACTTCAAAATGAAGATAGAAAAATCGTTTTGTTTGTTTGTTTATTTGAAAGAAACCATAAATTAAAAGTTGAAAAGAGCTTATGTTGAAAAGGACAAGTCTAATATATATGCTGTGAACTCAAAGCACATGTTTCCTCAGTAGGCACGCAGTAGCACCTCTAGTTTACGGGTCTCTTCTTTTTAGCTTTTAAAAGCTGCTTTTTTACTTTTCTATGGTAACTAACTTTTAAATGTAGTGTCTTTTTAAAGCGGGGTCTACAAGTTAATTGTAGTACACACTGTAGTGACTTCACTTATATCGGCTAAAATCGTACGTGAGTTATTTGTGTCTTATATTCTCTCTCATGAATAGCCAAAAGTCACAATCATAAGTCATAAGGTATAGGTCATAAGTCAAAGTCAAAAAGAACATCCTCAAGGATAGCCAGAAGGAAGTCAAGGAACACAGATACCAGCAAAAGGAAATCTAAAGAGAGACCAGTCAAGATAAGGAGCACATGCCCCTTCCTTGTGAAGCCTAATGGCCGAGGAGGGAGGATTAGAGAATCCATCATCCATTTGCACGAGCTTGGGGGAGCCTAGGACTCTCACATGGGCAAATTAAAGTAGTCTTCTCCATAATCAAAGTCCATCATTACTACAGAAATTATCATCACAGACGGTTCAAAAAAGTTATCACAGATGGTTTTTCGAACCGTCTGAATTTATGGGTCAGTGATAATTGAAAGTTATCACAGACGGTTTGTGAGTCGTCTGTGATGAATACAATACAAACAGTTTGTAACTAGAACCGTCTGTGAAAAACACTATCACAGATGGTTCTAGATATAGAATCATTTGTGATAGTATTTATCACAGACGATTTTTACTTAAAACCGTCTGTGAAATTCTTTTCTACCCCTAAAACTATTTCTGTTTATTAGCTAGCCTCAGGAAATGCTAGCCATGCCATCTGAAACAAGCAGATTAACATATACATATATACATCCAATTCAAATCTCAATTCATTTCACAAACATAAAACATCCAATTCACATCTCAATTCATTTCACAAACATAAAACATCCATTTCACAAATCAATTAATTGATACGAAATAAAATATCCATTAACAAATACATAATTACAAAAGATGTACATTGCATTTGCACTTAGAAGGTAATATTGCATTTTTTATTACTCTATCACTCCGGAATCGAGGTCTCACGAAAGGAATAGATCCATAATCAACGAACTTATCAGGCTGCACAAGTAATACTTAGATGGTGCATGATTGACATCCAAGTATTGCTTGTGTAGCCTGACAAGTCGTTGATTATGGATTATTCCTTTCACGAGATCTCAATTCCGGAGTGATAGAGCAATATAAAATCATTCTACGTTATGAAACTCTCCATCTAATTTTATGACTCCAGACACCAAAAAGTATAAGCACTCTCCTCGAATTTGTGCAAGGTCTTGCAACACAATTGTAAGGATGGGCGTAGCCTGTCGATAGAAATATCAATGTGCGTACATATATAACTTGATAAGTATGAAATAATTATGGGAAGATTGATAAACCTTAGGATTGGTGACCTTTGAGGAATCAAGTAGTAGTCTCATATGGTGACAAACGTAGAATCTACACGTGCTGTCCGGCGGCAGCTGGTGGCACTACAAAAAATAGAATGTGTTAATTCAAGAGGCATTACTATCAACTGCAAATTTTCGGACATATTTCAAGCCGTTGGCCCGTTCCGCCGAGCCACATGCCATTGCAATGTATCTGGCGAACGACTTATGTGATTAGGAAAATTTAACCTTAGTCATTCGGAAGGAAAGAAAGAGTACAATATAGTTATGTATGGAGAAAATGTACTTACCTATCGATTAATTGGCTGATAACTGTGTAGTTAGTTTTGTTCTTACTTAGGGAATCAAGGTATATTGTTTTCTTCTATTTTGGTATAATTACTATTAAAATCTAGTGGAACCCCTGACTGTAGGGCATAAGTACATATTCCTTATCGTGGTAAGCCAGCAGTGCTGCTGTAATGTATCTCTCGACGAAGGATGCATCCTCGTTGATGGTATGCATGGCGACCAAGTGTGGGTCCAGGAAACTAACCGATGATTTGGATGATCTAGTTTCAGTCACCATGTGTCTATATATATACACATAAAAGCAATAAATTATATATGATATTTATCGGTATGACATGAACAGAGACTGTGATTGTACACACTTACAGTATCCAGCATGGAATGAGTAAAGTATCGAGAGCGTTGAGCATGAAAAGATCGAATAAATCTTCAAAGGTCACCGCAAAGACATAATCATGAATGTTGTGTTGTAAATGATCCGTCCTGAATTTGACAGTGATACCTGAACGCCGTTCTCCCTGTGGCTTATTGGCCTGATCTATATACCAAGAATGTAATTTCTGGCAACTAAGTCCTAGGGTTAGGATGCGCTCTACCGGAACGATCAGTGGCTTGCCTACCATGAATTTGTGGGTCAATGGCAGGTACGGGATATCATCATCGGTCTTCTTTAATTTGCCCCTGCTGCCTCTGCTGTAGGTTGACTTCATGGTAGTCAACTATATAGGTAGCACCGGTACAAGTTGTTGCACCAGGAATAGCACCCATGGACATGACACCGGTGCAGGTAGCAGTGGTGGAGATAGGCCTTGTGAAGATGGCACCAGTGCATGAAGCTCTGGTTTGGATTGCCCTTGTGGACCTGCCACCGGTGAAGAAGCCTCTAGGCAGATATCGCTTTTGGTCCACTGGATGAATGTTTCAATGGCTTGCCCTAGAGTCACAAGCTTGTCGTTGGGGGGCTTTGGTAGCGGGATGACCTCGAAATTGGCATGCACACCATCCACATGAACTTTTTTGAAGCTTAGTACTAAAAGTGCACGATGCACCATGGCCCCGTGAGCAGACAGATATGCTTAGCCCCAAACAGCGCACAAGGGAACGAAGGCATATCTCACTTGGAGCTTGCACTTCATAGGCTCCTACATAACAATACAAAATTAGCTACTCCAATAGGCCTATCAACGGATCAAGCATTCCAGAGATAATAATTATTAACATAAAGACCAAGGCCTCTCGTACGACCTGGGTGCTCCTTGTTTTCTAATGCCGCAGAGTATGTCTCTCTCACTGCTTGTCTGGAAGGATCCTTGGAAAGATTCTACACTCAGTACATCCTACAAGGGCCCGACATGTCATTTCACTTCCTACGAAGTTGTGGAGTAATTACAAACTACGTAGTTAGATATCTTATCAGGCGGTGGGACACTTCCTAGTTTGTAGGGTTCCAAAAGGAGGTGTCCCCCGACGACGTGGTAGATGACCTCGCTCTAATCCAATTTCGAGCGCGCTCATCCGGGATCATGGCAAATAGCGGGACGGTATCCCGCAGGATTGCCTGTTCGTCCTCCTGCCTCCACTGCGGGATTTTACCCGCAGACCCAGCTGTGCCGAGTCTGTGGGGGTGTGTATTTTTTGCCTAGAGGGTCTTGTTTGCCGCACTTGCACTTCTAAAATCTTCGGTCGTCTTCATCGCCTTATACTATTCCCATTGTGGTTTTAGGAATGGGTACTTATAAAAGGGCGTTAGATTCTTCCCCACAAACCGCTTGACAAGCACGCTCTTGAAATTCTTCCATGCTTTGCATGTCGCTAGTAAGGCATGTCGTTGCACGGAGTCGTGGTGTTCTTTTGGGATCTCAAACGATGCAAAAATCTCTGTCAGTAGTTCACGTTTTCGAGTCTCACTCACGGTCTCCTCTATGATGGTAAATCGGCCCTCTGGCTTTTTTGATAGTCCTCTTCCTTAGCGGTTTGATTTTGGAGCGGATGCATACGGCGATGATGTTGAAGAATGCATGGATGACATCTTGGCCTTCTCATATATGAAAAGTAAGCACAATATATGTGCATATTCTTAGAACATATATATAAGCATGTATACATGTAACCAAGATACATCATGCCAATCAAAGATCAAAGACATTAAAGATCATAGCATGTATGTGCATGTTAACAAAATTTGGTTTTAATTATTGCTCTCAGAAGGCTAGTTGCACAAGAAATATTCTTGGCCGTCTCCGCCACAACAGATATCAATCTTTTATATAGATATATATATATATATATATATTGTAGTTGTAGATTAGATCTTGAGATTTATTTTCAAACTTAGCTATTAAAGTAAGCATTCAGACCATGAACCAAATGCTATAACCAGTATATGACCTCCTTTTAATCAATCTACTGATTTCATTAAGTAAGAACAATCATTGATTAAAATGTGATAGTCAAGTTATTACAACTTAAACTGAATCAATATTAAACAGTGTATATATCTATGTATATAACTCAATGAGAATCAAATACACAGCTCAGTTAATGATCAGATCAAACAGCTAATGACAAACTCAAGTTCCATCTACCATCACATCTATATATATAAACTCAGTTGTATGCCTTCATCATAGAGCTAGGTCACAGTGCAATCTTTGCAATTTTTCGGTATCACATGGGTATACATGGGTATCACAATGTAGCATATATATATATATATATATCAATATGAAAAGTACCATCATATTCAGGAAGGATTTTTTTTTCAAATAGCCAGGTAAGGTAGAACAGGCAAGGTACCATCATATATCAATATGAAAAATACCATCACCTTGCGAGGGGTACGACACGATGGGCTCGGGACGGCGGCGGCGACGGGCTCGGGAAGGTGGCGGCGACGGGCTCAGGACGATCCAGGCGACGGGCTCGGGAAGGTGGCGGCGACGGGCTCCGGGAAGGCGGCCGGCGACGGGCTCAGGGGACAGAGGCGACGACGGGCTCGATTGGGAGAGCGGTGAAGTCTGTGCTGGTTGGTGCGCTATAACTGTAGTGTACGCGTAAAACCCTAGCTTTCGGATATATATATAGAAGGATTATTACAGATGGTTCTAGTTTAGAACCGTGCTGTGATCTAAATATCACAGACGGTTCTAAACTAGAATCGTCTGTGATATTTATGATACGACAAACGGTTCTATTTTAGAACCGTCGCTGATAACTATATCACAGATGGTTCTGAAATAGAACCGTCTGTATAAGCCTTTACTTCCCATGCACTGGAGTTATTACCTACACCATCCAGGAAGCACCGTAATAAGACCTCATAGAGTATATTTCTTTACAACAGCTCAATACGTATGTAACAAGTTTCGTCACGTTGTTCGTCGTCGACCTTTATGTCATTTCTGATAGAAGGTAACTCGTCCTCGTTCACTACATTTTCTACTCCGATAATTCTCCTTTTTCTATGAAGACATGAAGAACTACATGGCACTTCTTATTTACCGAGTCAGTTAAATAGAAAACTTGAACAACTTGGTTAGCGAGTACGAATGGTTCATCTTTGTATCCGACATGTTGGAGGTCCACGGTAGTGACACCGTACTTGTCAACATTCACCTGTGAAAGATGCATCCAACGACACCGAAATAAAGGGATCTTGAAAACCACGTAGTAAAGCTCCCAAATCTCTTCTATGAACCCATAGTATGAGTTTCTTAACCCATCGGTACTGAACGCATCTATGTGGACGCCGCTGTTCTGGTTAGTACTATTTACATTCTGAGCCTTTGTATAGAATATGTACCCATTTATGTCATATCCTTGTCATATCACAACTATAAATGTTGGTCCTTTTACCAACCATATCAGTATCTCACTTGGCGACTTCCTAGCGATTTGCTCCTTCAACCATTGGTTGAACCGACTATTGTGTTGTTTCATGATCCAAACATTCGGAAGCTCCGGATTCTGTTGCCGAAGCACATCCTTATGCTGGTCGACATAAGGAGCCACTTCAGTCATGTGTTGGAAGACCGTGAAATGGGCTTGAGCATACGTGTCCATAGCTGGAGTGATTGCTTTCTTTTCGATAGTTCTAATACCCTTGAATCTCCCCTCATGACAAGATTGAGGCACACCTATCAATTTAATCTGAGCCATATAATCGACACAAAACTCAATGACCTATTCACTTGCATAACCTTCGATGATGCTGCCCTCCAGCCGAGATCGATTCCGTACATAGGGCTTGAGAATTCCCATGAACCTCTCAAATGGGTATATGCTACGTAGGAATACGGGTCCGCACATTTTTATCTCCGACACAACGTGAACAATGAGATGGACCATGATATCGAAAAATGAAGAAGAAAAATACATCTCAAGATGACATAGAGTCATCACCACCTTGCCCTGCAGAGCATCTAGTCCTTCGAGATCGATAACCTTCTGAGCAATTGTGTTAAAGAAATAACATAGCCTCATTATTGTCTCTCAGACTTTGATCGATAAAATATTTTGAATTGCAATAAAGAGCATCTGTGTTATCAGCACATGACAATCATAAGACTTCATACAATTTAACTTCAAATCTTGCATCGAAACAAGTTTTTTCATGTTGCCGAATAACCAGATGGAACTTTGACACTATGCAAGCACTGGTATAGTTCTGTTTTCTCAGCCTTGGACAAAGTGTAACACACAGGGAGAAGGTACGTTCGTGTATTATCTGTTTCTGTCGGTGCTAACTCAAGCATAATGTCCAAATCAGCCAAGTCAAGTCGTGCTTTGACACCGTCCTTTATTTTATGACGAATATCCAGTAAGAGACTAATCAAATTGGCACATACATTCTTTTCTACGTGCATAACATCGATGCAGTGTCAAACATCTAGCTATTCCCAATAAGATAAGTCCCAAAATATTGATCTCTTCTTCTAGATATTCTTCTCATGAGCCCTCAATTTACGTCCATTTTCGAGAACATCTAAATCCTTAACCATATTATAAACCTCTTTTCCGCTTAAATGTCTTAGAGCTAAACCGTCATCATTCTCTACATCAAATTGTTTCTTCATCTTGCGGTATGGGTGAGCCCTTCGAAAGAACCGACGGTGACGCATGTATACGGTTTTGTGTGAGTATTTCAGCCACACACTCTCGGTACCATCTAAGCAGTTAGTACATGTTTTGGCACTTTTTGTACTGTGGCCCGACAGGTTAGCAAGAGCAGAATAATCATTTATGGTGCAAAACAATAAAGAGCGCAAAGTAAAGTTCTCTTGTTTGTATGCATCCTATACCTGTATCACTTCGTTCCACAATACTTTTAGATCTTTCACCAATGGTGTTAGGTACACATCACTGTCATTCTCATGTTGCTTTGGCCCTTAGATAAGTATCGACATCAAAATATACTTTCGGTTTATACACAACCAAGAAAGAAGGTTATAGATGTAGAGAGTCACGGGCCAAATGCTATGTCGGCTGCTCATGCTACTAAAAAGATTCATTTCATCTGTACTCAATCTAAATCTTATATTCCTCGGTTCTGCACCGAAATATGCAAAACTCCTATTGATGTTTCTCCACTGGACGGAATCAGCAAGGTGTCTCAGCATTCCATCCTTCTTGTGCTCCTCCGAGTGCCAACGCAGCAGTTTTGCCTCCTTTGGATTCGCAAAAAACCACTTCAAACGGGGAATTATAGGAAGATATCATGCCACCTTTGCAGCAGGTCCTTTCTTCATCTTTATTCTCTCGCCATCATCATCTGATTGAATGTTATGTTTGTATCGAGATGCGTTGCACACCGGACAGACATGCATGTTTGCATACTCTTTACGGTGGAGGATACAGTTGTTCGGACATGTATGTATTCTTTCTACTTCCATTCCTAATGGACAAAGAATTTTCTTAGCTTTATACGTAGTTTTAGGTAACTCATTTCCCTCCGGAAGCATATCTGCTAAAAGATCTAGCAGCGCCGTGAAACTCTTGTCGGACTAACCGTTGCTTGTCTTCAATTTCAATAGTTCAAGCATAACTGATAACTTTATACACTTTGACCTGCAGCACGTGAACAAAGGTTTCTCCGAATCCTCCATTAAACCCTAGAATTTAATATAATCTCTCTCATCACAGTTCTCTTCTACATCATAAAGCATCTGATCTAGATTGTCATCGTGCAGCCTATCTGAATCCGAACTACAATCGACATCATCCGACAGCATATCATTGACTTCACCAGCGATGTCATCCGGTGGCATATCATTGACTTCGCCATGACTGGTCCAACACGCATACCTCTTTTTGAAACCCCTCCGAATCAAGTGCGCTTCAATCTGCTCTCGATTCTTAAACATCTTTAAATTCTCGCAATCAGTGCATGGACAATACATACATTCCACCCTTTTATTCAACATATCCTCCTCGATAGCTCTTGTAAAAGCAGACACGTCATTAATATATTTTTCCCTCACACATTCATGGTATATATTCGCGGTCCTATATATCCACACACACACACACACACACATATATATATATATATATATATATATATATATATATATATATATATATATATATAACAACTTAGTACTACTACATATATACCACATGCATTGAGCTTAGCTAAATCTAAATTAGCTAAATCTTCAAAGTATATATATAATAGTCATCAAAAATTTGCTAGATCTAAATTTTGATGCAACTAAAAACAAATTTTATTACTAACCATATCTAGAACAACCAAGAACTTGATGAATATTCAAAACTCTCCTGACAAATAAGTCTCCTTTCACCAAATTAAATGGCCTGAAAGCCTTATCGCCTCCAGCTACAACACCGGCTAGATCTGAATCGAAATGAAGACAGATGCGGTTCTGAGTGGCGCAATAAATACATAGTCAGATTATCATAGACCGTCTGTGGTAATAGATTATCACAGATGGTTTTTAATAAAAAAACCGTCTGTGATAATTCCAGATTATCATAGACGGTTTTTAATAAAAACCGTATGTAATATGATGATTATTACAGACAATTTTTGTTAAAAATCATCTGTAATAATCATCATATCATATATGATTTTTTTATTAAAAATCATCTGTGATAGTCCAGTATCACAGACGGTTCATCGGTAAGAACCGTCTGTGATACTCCTTTTTCCCGTCACCAACAATGCATGCGGTGTTTAAATTAAAACTGTCTGTAATAGTGTACATTACATATGGTTTCACAAAATCGTTTATGATTTGACGCCTACTTTTAGTTTTCTATAGTAGTGCATATTGATGCTGTGATGCACAAGCCAATAATATATGTATTGCACGCTACTAGCAGTGGAGTCTAATCCATGGAAGTGCAGCTTACCACCGGTGTATGAGTATGGTATGATAAGACCGGTTACTAATCAGGGTCTTTTGAGTGACACGGTGTCACTATGCAAAGCCGGCCAGTAGTCCCATCTTTAGAACTCAAAAACGTTTCAGCCTGACTCGTGTGCGGGTCATTATGATATGCGCGACCCAGGACGCACCCGCAACACAACCCCACTCCACCACACCACCATTCATTACTGCGAGCACATATCTCTCTCTCTCTCTCTCTTTCTCCCTTGCTTTGTGGTCCTTTCAAAGAACACCATAAAACCTCTCAGGAAACTTTAATCGCTTGGCAAAGGCAAACAACACGAACCAACACGGCGAGCAATTGCCACATTTACACCCCGAGAACGTCCGTCCAAAGCGGACGCAATAAACAAAGGCCTCTGTGTTTTGCCTTTAGCTAGCATGAGGAATCGTCCATTACAATTACTCACGCTAAACAACATAGACCAAGCTCCATCGGAGAAGGGGAAAAAATGAAGAACCCTATATATGGGACACGTTATATCATCATATGAAATGTCACACGACCTGAAAATCTTATAAGCCATGCATGACGACCATCACATATATATATATGGGGGGGCAAGCCAAACAAACACAAGGACACCAATGGATCGGGGGAAAGCAACGCGGCAACGGACGGCCCAGGGCGAGGTCTTAGGGGCCTATACCCTGTTCTACTATGGTGTGACACCCTACGAGAGGAGAAGCTTGCATATATTACAAGGCGACCAAAACCTAGCAACACTGGTTGTGCCGTACCCCGAGAGAGAGATAGAGAGAGCTCCTTGCTTCCTGCCGGTGGCACTGACACGGCCCGCTGTGAGTGCAGGCGCTAGTGGTGCGGCGACGGTGACTGCGCAGCCTCCGGGATGGGCGGCTTCGGGCACTGGTAGCACTTGGCGAAGAGCCCGAACGTGTCGATCTGCCTGACGAAGTTGACAATGCTGGCCCAGCCGCCGAGCCCGAACCCGACCACGAGTACCCACACCACGATGAAAACGTTGAGCACGAACATCCCCGTCCAGCTCGGCAGGAAGAACGGTGGCTTCTCCGCCGCGTTCTGTTGCATTCACAATTAAGAGAGCGAAAAATGAAGAAACTCGTCAGAAGCTAGAATATACATCCACAGCAAGATGATATGCCTAATGCCACTGCTACTGTACAAGATGAACATCGCGTGTGTATGGTTGATTCGCGGTGCCTCGTTTCGTGCAACTATCGCATTCGATTTCCTTTTTGCAAAGCCGGAAGAAAAGAAGGGATCGAGAAGGAAAGGAACCCCGCAACCCACGCCGAATATCTCCATGGCCATCCATCTCTCACTGCTCTCCCTCCTCTCCAGCGACGCCTCGCGCGGCTGCTATCCATCGCCCGCGCGAAAAGAAGCTAACCGAGTCGAGGCGCACGCGACGGAGACCGGCGCCAGGGGGCACCGGTGACAGCACGGAACCATACATCAGCACTGCATCCGTCCTACATCAGCAAGCGCGCGTACACGTGAGATTTCAACCGTTGCTTTCCCGGTGACCCACACCACACTCTGCGAGGGCACCCATCGCCCCCCGTCCCATCGCGCAAAAGTCGCATGGACGGACGGACGGATGGTTGGAGCCTTCTTGTGAACTGTGCGGCAGCCAGGGACCAGCTGATGGCTAGCCTAGCTCACCAACCGACCGATGGGCCAAGTCACCTTATGTAGTACCAGAAAAGGTCGTCAAGTACTAAGCCAGAAAGAAAGAAAGCTCCTAATTTGGGACATCACGTATAGGCTATGTTTAAAAATACTGTGGCTTTTAATGTTATTACAGTGCTTATTAATTTTTTCTAGAGTATTTAACTAAAAATTAGAAAAAAAAATAAAAACACCATTAAATCTCCACGGATAATACAAAGAAAAAGCTACATTAAAAAACTAACAAGTTCTAAACGACTTTTGAAAACTAGAAACTATAAGCAAGGACTCAGTGTATGAACCCTCTAGCCAAAACTCAGTGCACCCGACAACCAGCAGCAACCCACAAGGAGATAAACTCGCGTCTACCCATAAGGCAACACTCAGCCTAAGAAAAAGGACTGCAGGAGACTGAGGCGTCCAACGCTGCCAATCAACGTCAAGACTGTATAAGTCCATTTGATCAAATACCGAAACATCGAGCATGTCACAACCCTCCTCAACACCTATTCAACTTGCACGGTCGCAAGAGCCAGTATACAGGTGCCACGCCCCATGGCTGCACCCAGCCACGCGGCAATTGGTCGTCAGAGAATGGGAGAAATCGGCCGCCGCTAGCCGGCCTTGATTGCCATCTCATGCGGAGCTTCTCTTGGCCCTGGTTCCTGTTGGCTTGCGCCCTCGCCAGCCAAAGGAGGCTTAAATCCACCCGATTTGTATGTGCTTTACTCAAATTTTTTTCTCAATTTTTTTGTGATTTATATCAAGAACAAGGGCTAAATTTGTGAGTTAGGGTTTTGATGTGATGATTTTTTTATTTTTGTCAAATTGTAAGGTTAACCTTAGAGTTTTAATTTGGGTTTTTTGAATACCGGTCTAGTTCATTACAAATTGGAGACTGAATTATAGTGATATATGATTATGATCCATGTGCTCATATTAGGCCAAGATTTTGATTTAACTTAGAGTATTTGATTACAATGTCAAGTAAGTAAATTTCTGTATGTATTTTTCTGTTTGTGTTATTCTTGAACTGTTGAATATAGCACTATCTAATTAAGTTTTCGATTACATGGTGGGTAAATTTACGAAATGGATTCTAAAAAGAAATACGTCAGATAATTACATCGAGGGCAGGGCGAGGGCACTCTCCCCCCATAGGGGAACGAGGGTGGGGCGGGCTAGGCTAGCGGGGTAGGGACGGGGGTCATCCTCCCCCACAGGAGCCCCACAAGGACCCAATAAAAATAAAAAATATTTTTAAATAATATATTATAGTTTATATATATATATATATAGATTGTATTTTTTTTCTTACATATTTAGACTAAAACTTATATATATATATATATATATATATATATTAGAATATATATTTTGAAACTATATTTTGTAAAAAAAAGTATGCCTAAATAAATATAAATTAATAAACAAAGTTATATTATTATTTTAAAAAATATTTGAACATGTTTTTTAATCCCCATGGAGGTCGGGTCCCCGTGGGGACGAAGGCGGGAGGGGGTAGTGTCCCCCTGGGAAGGTTAACGGGGGTGGGGGTCGGGGCGGGGGGCCTCTCGCGGGACCCCCCGGCCCCGTTGTCATCCTTAAATAATACTACTAATATTGGTAAATATTTTGATAGCTATTTCTTTATAATTGTATATTGCCATCGGTTATGTTGAATTGTTAATATTAAAATTGCCCAACACATTATTGTTTAGTATAATATTGCTCGAAAATTATATATATGGTGAAGTGATGGACCTAGGTTATTTTTATTCTAGTTTCACCCACTAGTTAGAATCCATTACTGTTTAGAATAGACCTCTGACACGATCATCATCACTAGACTAGAGTGGGTAACAAGAGGCTAAGCTAGGGAGATTTGCTGCTGCTCCAAAGCGATGGATGGAGATAAGGAGGTTGCAAAGGGATCCATGGGGCATATTCTTTTTGGTTTCGGTTTATGATTTTTGGGCTATTTTTGAGAAAAATACGGAGTAATAGAAATTTACATACAGTTTTGGCTGATATAAATAAAATGTTATAGTGTGTACTATAGTTAATTTGTAGATTCCGTGTCAGAAAAATATTTTATTTGAAAGTTAGTTACTATAAAAAAATCAAAAAATAACCTTTAAAAACTGAAAAGAAGGTGCCTCGTCGGGTGCCGGGAGAGGTCCGGCTTCGAATGTGGTTGTTGGCTGGATTCAATGATTCGGGATTTGCTCATGTAGGAGGTGGGGACCCTGCGGGCTGTGCATTTAAACATGAACTGGTGCCTGCGCACAGATCTCCACTGTCTATTCTATTGCCTGTGTTTTCCAATCCGGCAACTGTCTATTCATGATGGACCATGGATGTGCTCCAGTCCATTGTAAGTAGAGCTATTGCTAGAGGAACCAAAAAAGAACTATTGCTAGAGAAGGCAAGGGATGAATGAACCAACCTATCGAACCAGTTGGCAATACATGGCTCCATCTATTAACTCCTCCTTAATCCTAGATATATTGGTTACGAAAGAAGAAATAGGAGTATGTAGCATCATGTTGCATTACTCTGCCTGCCATTTAATACGTGCTGTACGGAAATAAGACGTGCACTGAGCAGACTGAAGTGTTAGTAGGACGCATGCATGGTACGTACGGGGGAGGGAGCTTGAATGCTTAATGCATGCTTACCGCGCGCGCGGAGGCCGTGCGGTAGGTGAGGATGTGGGCGAGCGCGGGGATGACGTAGACGGTGAAGGTGACGAGGAGCGCGCCGACGGCGGAGTTGATGGGGCCGAAGAAGGGGAAGATGATGGCGAGGAACCAGATGGGCACGACGATGGGGAGCCTGGCGAGCGCGCGCATGCAGATGCTCTTGGTGTGGTGCATGCCGATCACCTTCTCCCACACGAAGTAGAGCGGCGTGCACGCGAACCCGAACGTGATGAACTGGTGGATCAGCATCAGGATCACCGCCGCGTCGCGCCACCTGGACTTGGGCAGCAGCGAGAAGGCGTTCGAGTGCGTCAGCAGCTTGTCGCCGAACGCCCAGTACATGGCCGACGCCGACGGCAGCGTCAGCGTGAACACGTACAGCGTCGCCAGCAGGTAGATGTACTTGAACTTGGCCGGCTTCCACATCGCGTGCATGATCTCGCTGCAAACAGCCAGTCAGGACACAGGGGGCAAAAATCCATCAGTCTTAAAAGGTTTTTCTTTTTTCTTCGCATTGGCTCCACAGCTAAATGAAATAATCAAGAAATTAACGAACAAAACGGCTCTGCACATGCGAGTGAATGATGCAGACTTTAGTTCGATCAAATGATACGCGAGGACCGCGAAAGGGCTACTAGTGCTTCTCCTAGTCACGCAGGATACTTGCAAAGATCGCGGCGGCAGGGGGAATCTTGCAAGCTTTCACCAACACATCCATGCGCCTCCGGTCAAATAATGGAGCCGACAAATACGGCAACATAAGGCCGTTGCCATTATGCTAATCACCAAAAAAAAACCCTACTCCAGCTTACAGCGAGATCTCATGGACGATGCTAATAGAGTAATAGTCATGTCACTCCTACAGAGCAGTAACTACCTAACCGGACTTTGAATTTGCCCCGGACCGCAGATGGTGAGGGGCACTGTCAAGATGGACAGAGACACTCGGCATTGTCAAGATGGACAGAGACACCTTCTTCTTTTAGGATGCAATTCTCAAAAGTTGGTCTCCTTCGCTCCACTAAGCCAAACTTTCCCGTGCTAGCCTAGCCTAATGGTAAGATAAACGGAATCGCCAAGAGATGATTTGGCACCAAGATGTCCCGATCCATGGGTGGCTATATCGCATCATTTCACCCCTAGGAAGGACGAGGCAGTCAACTAGGACGGAATTGCATAACTTGATGTGAACTCCGCACTAGCTGAGGCCAGCCCCCACGGTTTCACTTCCATTTATTTCCGCTTTCTCATTTCTCTCACAACTAGAACAGGTAGTACTATTACTACCCTAATTGCCGAAGCTGGGAGATCGATATAAAATCTTCAAACCTCCAACCCAACGGCGCCCAGTAACGACCAAGGCGTTCGAACACCGCACTGCAGCGCTAATTATTCCTCGCATGGCCTCTAATCATGCCTAAGCAAGAAACATGCATCAGTAATCCAAGCAATAGATTAATCACAACAAATGAGCAACGGGAATAAAGTGGCCTCAAGGGGTCTATTCTAATGCATGGTGGCTGATACACATCTCAATTCTTTTCTGTCCTAGAATGTATCGTGTGTACTAGTAGGGAACCTTTTGGATGAATCACCACACCACACATGCACACGAGCGCGTCAAGCTTTAGCGGCTGGATCATTAAATTTTTATCGATCGATCGAACTAATGGCTGCAAGCTAACGCGGCTGGTTCCCACCACGCACAACGTAGAATTTTTTACGTGACCCTAAACTATTCATGGGGATCTGTACGCCATGGAGCTAGTACTAGCCGCAAAGCCACTACAATTATAATGTTTAATTAAGTTTAGCTACACTGTTCCAGTGTAGTACAAGTACCATGGAGGGGAGGGAGGGGACAAGTGGAATGGAAACCAGAACCAGATTTCCAATCCGGACATGTCCTCCCCATCGCCAGGCAAAAGCTGCAGCCGGTGAAAAGTTCACTTCTTCAGGGTAACTAATTAGTGTACTACTCCTCCTAAGTGGAGTACTACCAGTAACAACTGAACAAAATAACCTACTATATGCAGCATATGTATGTATTTCGGGAATGGTTATTGTTGCTTACACTGTGACGGCGTGGCCGCCGAACGTGTAGAGGATGTTGGTGGCGCCGGTGAAGTAGAGCACCAGCTTGGTCGGGGCACTGTGCGAGACGCCTTCGACCTGCGCGGCGCGCGACAGCGTCGGCACGGACGGAAACGATCAATCATTGCTAGCCCAAGACGGGTAGATACTATGTGATCGAAACATGTACATGATCATGTGGGCGCGCCCTCCTCTCCGTCAAAACGGATAGGGAGGTAGGCTCTGAACTGACAACGACGGTAAGGGACGCGACACTTGATTGCGTGTGTGGGAATGCGATTCTCTCTTTCGCTCACCTGGCCGTTCAGGAGCGCGGCGATGGCGAGGTACCACGCGGTGTAGGTGGTCATGGCGAGCCCCAGGAAGGACCAGATCCGGTAGTTGTGGAACGACGGGATGAACACCGTGGTCGCGCAGCACGCGCCGAAGATGTACGTCCATGTCCTCTTGTCCAGCCGGTCGTTGATGTAGTAGATGTTACTGAACAATAACATCATCATCATCATCAAAATCTTACACAAGTTTAGCTACCTAGCTTACCCGCAGAAGTAAAACTCATCTGTCACGAGACGCACGCACACGCACACGCTGTGCAGTAGTACAGTGAGAGTGATGGTTGGAGAGGAAAAGAATTGACCTTGCGCAGGCGATCAGCTGGATGACGGAGCCGAAGAGCAGGAACGTGCAGTTGAAGGCGAGGCCAGCCGCCTTCCAGTACGGGCCCAGGAGCCCATCCAGCACTTCGAACCACTGGTCAGCGTCACAAACTCCTCCCATTAAAATTTTAATCCTTAACGCTAAGTCCCAGTTTGTTTATTCTAGTTGCGTACATTAGGAAAATTACTCGGTGCTACTGGAGATATGCTTTTTGCGATAAATACGCAAGGATTAAGGCGCTCCCCAAATCCACTCCATGTACAGGTCATCTCACTTTCCGTTTGACAAGCAACTAGGTGCTCACAGAGCATGCATATGTAACGCGTGAGCCAGGGGCAGGGGATCCAATACCCCCTCCCATTTTCACAAAAGGCGGCATTTTTGCAGCCAGGATGGATCGACAACGACCAAACGAGGACCAGAAAAGGCGTGTTTCGTAAAGCCGGGGGAAAGGAGAACTGTAATCCGTAAATAAAGAGATGAGATGGTGGGAGGAAGAATGCAGTGGAGGAGACGAAGAAGCGACAAGGCGAGCACGGCATGGCAGGTCAGGTACCTGGATGACGTGGTTCTTGAAGTCGACTTCCTCCTTCTCCTTGCGGGAGCGGTACTCGACATAGAGGACACTGATGAGGTAGGCGGTCCAGCTGCCCATGAAGCCGTAGAAGAGCTGCAGCAGCACGCCCGAGAGCATCCCCAGCTGCGAGAAGGAGTACGGCAGCGTCAGAAGCACCTGCGCGACCTGCAACAAACACGCCAAGGGGAAAAAAAATCCGTTCATGTCTCCAGAGGCTCCTTTCTTTTGTACATGCATGCCAGCCATGGCGAAGCTATGTGCGCGCGTGCGCACGTTTCGCGGACATACCTGGTTGGAGGCGCAGCTGAACCAGGCGTCCCAGACGGAGCCGCCGTGCCAGAGCAGGCTCTTCATGCTGAACTCGCCGCCGCCGTGCTGCCCCTGCACCTCGCCGCCGTCCGCCGCGCCGATGCCCATCACCCCGACCTCCTCCTCCTTGCCGTCGCCGTCGGCCACGATGGCCTCCTCCGCCTGCTCGCGTGGCACCATCCTGAAGGCAACCCCGGTCTTTCCCCCGTCTCCGGCCGCGCCCACGCGCTGTGTACGGAGCACGTTGGATCAAGATCCAGAACAGTACGATACGTATTACAAAAAGGACACCCCCCAACAGCAGAGCAAGAAACTGAGCAGCGAATAAATAAATAGAACCAACATGAACACCAACACCAACCTTTATGCGAAGAAAAGATTCGGAGATCGCGGCCGCGCGAGTGATGAGCAGTAAATGAAGGGTGATGGAACAAGGAATGGAATGCTGTGGAATTTACTGTGCTATCGCAGCAGGGCGCTCTGCTTTCGCTGCTAGGAGCGTGGTGGCCGCGCCCCGCGGGTGGTGGTAAAAGTCAGGCAACGCAGGCACAGGGCCCAGATTACGGGGCCTCCTCTCTCTCCCCCTGCCCCCGTGCTCTTTCCCGGCTCTGCTTCTGCCTCTCTCTGCCTTGTTCTGCTCTTCCTTTATGAGGGAGTAATGGGGAGGAGGCGCTACAGAGAGAGCGCAACAGAGTTGTGGGCTATCACTCGTAGGTGAGGAGGGGAGCTCGAGCGCGAGCGAGAGCCTGTGCGTAGGGTGATCTGGTGAGAGGGGGAGGAGGGAAACGGAACCACTTGCGGCTTTATAACGCTCTGCTCGGCTCGCCGGGCGCTCCAAGACCACTCTTTCCTGATTTCTCCCTCGCCTTTCTCGCATTTGTGCTCTTCCGTTCTGTCTATTCCATTTTTTATTTTGCCTTGTGTTGGACTCTTTCCCCTCTACTACGCTTCCTGGGAGGGTGGGAGTAGTAAACTCGCTGCGGGTCTCTACGGCGGTGACTTGATTGGATTACAAAAATGTCCAGGGGGAAGGAAGCAACACCAGGCTGGTTACTCAAAAGTCTTCGCTGCTGTTACACGGTTACTCCCCAGGGTCAGAGGCTCAGAGCCCCGTTTGCTGCTTGCAACTAACTCCCATGCCTTCTTTTTTTTCCCCAGTGAGAGATGAGCTTACTTGATGGAAGTGTGACAAAAAAAACACCCTGCTTTTCGGTTTATACCTCATAGGTTTTTCGAACAAATAAATAGAATAATTTTCTCTTTTTTTAAAATAATTTATTAGGACAATCTTTTCGAAGTAGCTTATTGACTTATCGGCGGTTTATGCACACAAACCCTAAAAGTATAAGTTATCACCTGTAGCCAAAAAGAATCTACCCAACGTCTATGTGCACTGTTGGCTGATGCTAGATTAAATCTTGCCATCTTTGAGTAGGTAAGGGGACTGAATCCAGGGCCCAGCCATCGATAGAGGATCACCTGCTGTTGTGAAGTCTGTAACTTGAGCATCCCAAAGCGTCTGATTGGAAAAACAAGGAGAACAAGGCATAACTAGCCCCCTAAGACGGCGAAATCCCATATCTGACTCCCTCTCGTGCGGAATTCTCGAAATGGCTCCCTGATGCAGAGTGGTTACGCGCAAGGGGGTGGCGTGCTCCGCCACAGCCCCAGGACGCCTCACGCGCCACCCCGCCACGCCAGCATCCTGTTTTTTTAAATGCAAATTGGTATTGAATTTTAGGATTATCTCATTTATATTATATTTGTAGTAGCAATTTCAATTGAAAATTTAATTGAGAAAAAATAATAGTAATATTTTTTTGATTGATTTGATGGAAGTAATTATGGGAAAATAAGGAGCAATTTTTTAAATAATACATGTAGCAAATCTTATTTGTATGTTGTTATTTTTTGCGAAATTAAAGAGCAGACAAGGTAGGTTGGTTGGTTCATTTGTGATTTTCGTAGATTCTCAACGGTACGAAATCTATGTGACTCGAAATAACATTTTATGAACATCGTATGTTGTTTTACCACGAGAAATATTCAAAAGAATTATGTGGGGACGATTGAGGCGTCAATGACTCATAAGTACGAAGGAAAGTGATAATGTGATGTGATGATTGCTCTATTTGTGATTTTCGTAGACTGTGAATGGTACAAAATATGTTAGATTCGTAATAACATTTTGCGATCACCGTATGTTCTTGTAGTGCAAGATATTTTCTAAAACATTTATGAGGATGATTCAGATAGCAATGATTGGTAAATACGAAAGTAAGTGACATTGAGCACGCGAAGAATTGAATGCAAAAGACGGCGAGATTTGATGTTGCGAATTAAAATAGACTTTATAATAAACCAAGAAATAACACGATGCACAAGATTGGATTATGTGCATAAGAAATAGCATCATGCACGATGCAACAAACCAAAGTACTCCTACGATACATATACGTCTTTTCAGAATGAAAATAAATTTGACCTTTGGGGGAGTAGTGCGGAATGACCCGACCTATTGCATGGACTGGGACCATTTTTTCTTTTTGTGAGCTCGGCGTTGAACTCCTCAATAGCCTCTTTGGCCTTGGCCGTCATTTCCCTCTTTTTTCTTGCGGTCCCTCTCGCGAGCCTCGCGCTCCCTATGTGTGCACGCCTCAAGATGAACTTTTGTCTCTCGGCGTATACGCTCGGTTTTCTCATTGTTACGATGCTTCTCCTCCTAGATCTTGCAAACCCTTTTGACATCCCACTCCTCGAAGTCGAGAACCCACTGGTCATGTAGGTGGATCTCTAGGTCAATCTACTCGCGGTAACCACATAGTAGTTCCCGGGACTGTGGGTAGATGGAAGAGATTGTTAGTGCGTACTTTGAAAGAGAAATAGTACATAACCACACTGTAACTGGTCCCCATCGGCTACCGATAGCTGCTCATGTCCCAACGGTGGTCGAGATAATCATAGGAGTAGTTCGTGCAACCCCAATAACGCATGTTCAGGCTAAGGCGCCGCGTAGACTTGAAGAACCTGCGTGAGTCCTGGCACCAATAGAGGGGCGACGTCTCCCCTCGGGCAAGTGTTGCGACGAACGCTCGATTGGAACGTTCAGAATGAATGTACTTCCACGGAGGGGCGTCATTACAAAAATGTGACCTCCTGGCATGCTTCGCTTGTTTGGCTCAGGCCACAGTAGCCCTTGCTTGTTCGTCGCGGGCCACAGCAAACCTTGCAAGGTCGCAGGTCTCCTCCCATTGCTTCATCATCTTGTCCCATTGCTTCTTCTGTCTCTTGTCTATCCCGACGTGGTGAAGTAAGCTCTGGTGTAGTGTTGAGTTTGTTTGTATAGTATGCTCTCCTAGATCTATACCACCTCATTTTATAAGCCTAAAGGTTGGCATGGTGTGGATTATTTTATGTGACTAGCCTGTGAGGTAGAATATTGCCTTGTCTTTCTGAAAAGTACATTGCGAGGTAGAGTGTTGTCACTACGCAAAGCTGCCTCTACCTGGTCTTATCACTGCGCAAAGTTGCCCTGTCTGGTCTTGTCACTGCGTAAAGTTGCCCCGCTGAAAGCATCTAGGCCCCTAAAAATTATTTTGAAAATTAATGACAATATGTGAATATATGACTCATGTGTATGCTAAGTATCACATAGATTCAGTTCCTAATGATAAAAGTGACAAATAAAAATATATGATAAAGCTCAACATGAGAACCAAAATAGTTCAAGACAAAGGTATAAGTAGTCTAGAATATCTTTTGTTTTTATCGGTCTTGGGAAAAAGGTTGAAAGATCGTATTATAAGATAATTACCGTACTATTAAAAAGGATCATAGAAAGTAACTTAAAAGCATATTCTTATGCTATTTGGATTAATTTAGGATCACGTATACACTTAGAATTAAATTTAAAACCCAACTATACTCTGTCAGAAAAATCAGAATTACCAAAGTGTGTTTAACGGAACTACCGTACTCCGAAAGTATCAGCGTGTACACTGCGGTACCACCAGAACTCGGAAGCACCAGTACTTTGAGTGGTATCTTTTTTCTAGAGAGCACCCACCAGAACACTTAAGCTCCCTAATATCGGTAATACTGAAAATGAACGACGGAACTATCGCAAAGCGGTACGACCGCACTCTAAAAAGGAAATACCGGATCTTGAAAGTATCAAAAATTTAGGTGGAATGTTTTTTCTAGAGAGGACCAACTGGTCTGAAAGAAATCGAAAGTACCGCACCATAAATTGAAACTACTGATCATCAGAACTACCGCGATTTCCACGGCGGTAGTACCGTGCTAACTTTTAAACAGTTAGTTTTGACGTTCTGACATAGCCGTTACTGCTTTCTACAGTACAATGCAGCAGTTCTGTAATTCGCACAACAGTACTACTGATTTCTCTAATTTTTTAAGATTGTTTTATGCAACAGCTATATTTGGTTGGTGGGAGCATAAATACTTCTCCACTAACTCAAGAACGAAAGAAGAGACTTCGTTGAACATCTTTGAGTATTGAGCATCCTTCCCACACTTCAGTTTCATATTGTGCATTCATTTGAGGTAGTTGAGACACATCAAGTTTATTTTATCTCTAGATTGATCATTTGACACTTGATCACCATCTTGATGCTTGATTTATTAATCTTGATGCTTGCCAGCACTTAGATGGCTTGGTGAAAAATTTTGAGGTGATCTCTTCAAGAAGATTGTGAAGAGGCCTGGTGCTAATTTGTGAGTGGATTAATGTCCACCATCTCTAGAGCGGAGGAATGACAACCAATAGTGGATCGAGGTGTTGAGGTTTAATTTGTAGAGCCGGTCCAAGTCGCTTGTGCTTCCTTAATATGGATTAGGAGAAACTAGCAAGTTTCCAAACATCACGCTAAATCTTCGTGTGTCAATTGGTTATTTCCTTGTCTTTCTTTTTATATTTCAAATATTTCAATTTAAATTTGCTCATGCTAGATATATTTGTAGAGATTAATTCTTGTGATGCCTTAGGTTCACTAGAATTGTGTAAATTTTATTTATATTGAAATATTGCTAAGCTAAAAATTATGATAATTAGATTTAGAAGGCAAGAATTTTTATAACCTCCTATTCACCCCCTCCCCCTCTAGTCGATTATCCTTGATCTTACACCCATCTAGTCTTGTCAGTACACAAAGCTGACCACGTTTGATCTTGCCAGTATGCAAAGTTACCCCTATATGGTCTTGTCACTGTACAAAGGTACCCGTCTGGTCTTATCACTACGCAAAGCTACTCTCTTTGGTCTTATCATTGCGTAAAGTTGTCATATCTGATCTTGTCACTGCTCAAAGCTGTCCCGATTGCTATAAAATGCACGCCCAACCTCATGAAAGTATGAGCACTCGACCCTATAAATCATGCAAAGAAATACCTTCTCCGTTGTACAGTAACATACCATAGCGGACGCCGAGGGGCCAGTCGGAGTGGGGTCACCAAAGAAAGACCTTCCCGTGGAAAGAAGAGAAGACTTCGGCCCTAACTACTGCTTGATGCTAAATAGATGTGCTCAACTAGTATGACCGAAATGCAAACATAGGGAGGACACAGTCGTGCAGGTCTTCAAAGGCCAGACTCCGGGGTACAATTTGCTAATAGTTTACTTTCTCTTACAGCTAATAGAGCTCCCATATTAACCGTCCTTTCTAGCAGATGGTGAAATATGACTTTGTATGCTAGATCGATCCTCCCTATGAACGCTATATTATGAGGTACATAGATACATTGTGGTACCGAATCTTAGAGTTCGAGCACGATCGACAATCTCAATGAGGAGAATGATGACATCTGCCAACAGATACATCGTCAACATAGGAAGTTCGAATGATCTCACATACTGCTATACAAACCCTAGCAGCATATGTGCGTACCACTACAACAACAGCCAGCCATGTCCCAGGTGGCCCCCTCTACAACACTCCATCTGGGTAGCACGAGGCATCTTGTACCAGTAGGCACGCATCGTTCTGATAGACTGGAGAGTATAATTAACTTAATGTTGTGTGCTATTTTCTTTCTTGTGTTCATTGTTGTGTTCAAGGTGTAATGCTGGGAGTGTTATTTTAATTCGCGCTGTTACTTGTAGCGCTTTGTATGATTTACGTATGTGCAATCCATATCTTGTTTGGTGTTATCAGTGCATAACGTCGTCTCTTTTGGTCTTGTTAGTGCGTAAAGCTACCACGAACTTGAACTATGTACAATTCTCGTACTGATCATTATCTGTCTTCCATTACGAATGGAAAATTACAATTTTGCCCTTGCATTGAGGCTATAAAAGGGAGTCATTCCTCAGCTACTCCCCTACATTGTTCTCCTTTACCTCCTAAAGTATTTATTCCCAATCTATGTACGTTGCTTTGGTGCTTCCTCCCCAGATGTCGAGATAAGTCAACTCAGCGCCTCTTCATCGACACCTGTGGTAATTTGTCTGAAGTGCAACATGCTTGTGAGACATAGGACCTCATAGACAGCCGTAAATCATGGATAGCACTACTACAAGTGGCTCTTTCACTTGGTGAGTCAGCTTGTTTCTGGTTGGTTGAAATAGTTCAGCGTATGTTAAAAAATCTTCTTCTTATGGAAATGTAGGAAGGCCTAGGCGGTTGCTGATTCTAGGTGAGGGAGGATGAAATGGGTACCAGGCCCAGCATTGTTCCACATGAGAGAGTTGTTATGGGGGGTAGCTACCCCGTGGAGATGCGGCATCGTTTCGATAGACTAAAGTGGAAGATTAACTTAATGATGTGTGCTATTTTCTTTCTTGTGTTCATTGTTATTGTGAAGGTGTAGTACTCGAAGTGTTATTTTCATTCGCGTTGGTACCTGTAGTGCTTTGTATGATATATATATATGCAATGCATGTTGTCACTGATTCAATGTATTCGCATCGTAGTAACTTTTTTGTCCGTGAATAGATGACTGCATCGTGCAAGGATGAAGTGCAATTCGATTGATACATTTTCGCGTTCGTAAGGCAGCGTGCCCGAGGAGGTATCTTCATGTCATTTCATGTGTGCGGTCATCATTTCATGCGCGTAGCTGAGGAAGTGGAATTCCCACTTCACGAGGTCGGGGCCGTGTGGAATCTTCATGCGTGGGTGAGGGCACCCACTTCTTGTGATCAGGGAGCACCGGTACCAAGTTATTCAGAAAAATAGTTAGCGACTAAGCAAAAAAATCTAGAAGATATACAGTAGCATCTTTTAAGATTAAAAATGCAAGATTTATAGAATAACACGATATATATTTCATCCGAAACATATATATGTCAACCAGTTCAACATTCACACCAATCTGCAGGTAAGAAGTTTCAAAAAGCTAAAGGAGCATGCCAGTTCTCATATGTATAACCAAATATATTATATGTTCACATTGACAGAAAGCTTACTACTCTATTTACTACAATACAGTTACCCTGAAAATCGATAAGTATAATGGTGTTACAATAGGATAAGGTCACCAACAATAGAATATGAAGAGAGTAATAAAACTCTTGGTAAAACTATGACAACAAACTAGATATGCTTTCAGCAAACAAAGTAGCAATGATTGATCTAGTTGATTACTCTGATTCTTGAATGGCACCATAGAAATCTATCTCTGATTCTTCAACAAGCAACATTTCTATAGAGGAATGATATCTTGAATGCTACAGTGTGTTGCTTGAGCTGGGTCTGTTTGGGCAGTTGTTGAGGGTGTGCCCAACACAGTCTATATCTCAGCCGCCTTACTTGTTTGCCACACTGGATTTCATCCATGTCATTATGGATGCGGTGGGACTGTCATGTTCCACGGCTGACATGCTTCAGCGCGTCGTTCGGCACCCACCGCACCTCCCCTGGCCAAAGATCCCTGTAGTGCACAACCAGCCTGTATGAGTTGAATTGCGCACCCCAAGTGCTATACAGGTTGTGCATGTTGTAGTACTCCGAGATGTATCACGCAAAGGCCTGCCGCCACACCGCGTAGGCGCGTACACATGGGAGCAAGGCTTGTGAAGAACCTACAGCTTGTTGCACGTACGCGATGCTTCATCATCGATCATGCATACTTGTTTGCACTCCCCTCTAACATGACCCATGATGTTCTTTTCTCTCAGACGGATCTCAAACTTCTTCTTTATACCATCCAAGGGCCTGGCAGTGTGCGAATGAGCCTTCGTCACTTCATGTCCATGTGCGTCTACATAGCTTCAAAGAATTGCTTGCCTTCCTCCATATGCTTCTTGGCCATTATGGCTCTGTTTATGAAGTACCCGATGATGTAGTTCTAGCACTCATCGACGATCGCGATGATTGGTAGGGAGTGCACACCCTTTAGGATACCGTTGTACACCTCGAACATATTTGTCGTCATAATTCTGTACCTTGCACTGCCGGTGTCATCAAGTAGAGACCACTTCTCCAAGTCAGATGCGTGTGTGTTCACCCACTGCATGAACTCCCCAACTCTCATAGAACTACCCGCTGCTGCCCCCAGGTCACCATCCTATAAGTGCGCGACATGCTTGCTGGTGTCCTCATCGAGCCGTCTCCATACGGCATCAAACTTCCGCCTCTGGTTCTGCATGTAGAGCTTCTTGAAGGTCTATATCAGCTCCTTGTGTCAGAATCTTCTATGAAAGTTCATCACGAGATGCCTCATGCACCAACGGTTCCTCAGGTCGCTCCACATGAACGGAGGTTGTGTTACATTCTGCATCGTGCTCATCACCGATAGCAATCTAGTGTTGCGGTCCGAGATGACATATACATCCGCGTGGTTCTGAACCACCGCCTGCTTCACATTGTCCAGGAACCACAGCCAGCTCTCCGTGTTCTCGCTCTCCACAATTATGAATGCCACAGGGAGTAACTGGTCATTGGCATCGGCTGCAATCATAGTCAGGATAGTGCCCTTAAACTCCCGGATAGGAAGGTGCCATTCATCGTCAGCACGAGATAGCAAAACTTGAACCCGTCGATCGCCTGACCGAAGGCTCAAAACACTATATCAAGAATGAAGCAATTTGGCTCCTTCGTGGGATGCAGTCGCTCCACCTTGTTTATGTATCCCAGGATTTAATTCTGCTATTTGGTTGACCAATCTTGGGAATAGGTCATACATACGATCTAGGATGTTTTTTTCACCCGTCAAACCTTCTTGCAGCTAACCTTGAAGCCCACCATGTTGACAATATCTGCCTGCAGAAACTTCAGTGAAATAGAAGCATCTGTGACAACTAGGTGGCTAATTAGGCTGGCAACATACGATGATGTCAAGTTGTGGTGCCTTTGAAGTGACTCAGAAAGCTGGCATGTGTGATCCATCAACACTGTGATCTGGAAGTCCGTGGCCTCGCCCCTTGACGCTATGCACGGACCTTTTCAGGATAGGATTCATCTACAGACTTCATGATATAGGTGTCAGAGTTTGACATGCACACCCGATATGTCCGACTGATGGCCACGACATATATAGCAATGGCCTATTGGGCAGTGCTCTTATTAGGGAAGTGCTGCCCTAGGAGTAGAGTGCCTTCATTGAAGCCCAAGTGTGCCTCCTCTACTTGCGATAGAACCAGCGATGCCGCTATGATATCATCCAACCTACAGCTAACATAAGTGTCATCGGTGGTAACAACACCAACAACTACACCTCCCGCAGCAGCTCCTCCATCTCCCTCCTCCTCCTCCTCCTCGCTCTCCACTTCTTCCATCTAGTCGGTCAGGTACTCGTGGCACTCAATACGGACTGCCCACCATCCCTACACGCCTTCGTTGAGCTCAAATTTTTCAGCACTCCTTCTCAAATCTCCATCACCAACTGCCTTGCCCACATCTCCACCAGCAACCTCATCTACATCATCGCCAGAGACCAACCCAGGCACTACATCAGCAGTGCCTGCAGTGGAACTAGCTATGCCGGATGACTTTGTTCACTACACAAACTGAACATACACCATCGGCATGCCATATATTGCAGTAGTAGGGTTACACACAACCTCCATGAAACTGGCCCATGACTCATCGCCTGTTACCTTCAGAAATTGCCATGAGGTCTCCCCTCGACCATCCACCAAGGAGACGTACAATGCTTCAATGTGCAGATTTTTCCTTGCAATGGCGCGATCGAATGCGGAACAGACACACCTCCTGAGATCTGAGAGGCCCACATCCTTCAGACACGATGCTCGAATTACGGTCTGGTCATAATTTGACAGGACCACCCCGTACGGTCCGTCACGTACGATACCATTCCCATGGAACATGAACAGATCCTGAATGCCCGCCATAGCATACCTACAAATTTTTCCAGAGTTAGTAACATTAAGTTACAGCTTTTCTCAACATTTTTAGCACTGCTAAATTAAGCATATTACACATATACCACCCTACAATTCATAAATTACCGCTGATAGTAGTACATTATATTTCTAAGTGAACAACTACAATGATATTTAATTTTTAACATAACGGTAATGTACAAAAATCTGCACAAAAAACAACAATTAAACCAAAAAAATGCTTGTCTAACAGTTTCTGCATAACATTATACAAAATACATACTAATTTTTCCCAAATGCAGAAAAAAACAATGTTGTTCCCATGCAAATAAAATAACCTACGTATAAACTACTGCATTCACATAATTACCATGACTAATAAGCATTTAACAACAATAGCAACATTGCTTCTTCGACATCAACTAAGGCCACTGCCCGATTACAACAGGCTAACTACCGCCTTTTCATACTGACACACTACCATTTTTTAATTACATGTTAATCATGTTGCTAAAAAACTTATAGCATGTCGATGAAAATTAACTCTTTCGGATGCTCCAAAGACGATCTACAAAATTTTCAACTACAAAAACTTGAAACTCAAATTCAAAACCACTAAAAAATCAGACACTTTCACAGCTTTCTTCCTCTCATCTCAGCTGTCTCTCTTGTTCTTGGCTACACTCAAATGAAATGGCACAGTTGCCTCCTCCAGAGAACGAAAGCATCAACCACTTTATCATTCAATCAGAAGAGGGGAGGGGCCCGATCACACAGGTGCTACCACTTGGGACACGCACGCGGGGGGAGGGGGGCCGGGCAATCGGGAGAGTGGGACAGCAAGGGCACCAATTTGCATGTTTTGGAAAAAAACCGAATACTGGCGTGTAGGAGGGCATGCCAGCTAGCTGGTGTGGTGGGGTGGCACACCTGGTGGCCTGGCACGATGGCCAGGCGCACCAGCTAGGTCGTGCATTGCGGAGCCATGTTAGGGGGCAGAATTGGAATTTGGCACGGGAAGGGGCCAAATTTCGAGAAGTACTATTGTACTAGTTGCTTAAAAAAACTAGTAAAAGAAGTTGATCGTGAATTTTAAGATGTAAGTCTTACCACACCGCACATGTTGGATGCATGGTGGGAATGTTTGTTGTTTTACTTTTGCATTGCAAACACTCCTTTTTCTAGAAACAAAATAAAATGTTTTGCTTGTAATGGCCATGACTCATGGATGACATGAATGTTTTCCTTTTGTGTTTATGAGTTTCCAGAATAAAAGAGTTGTGTGTGAGTATCAACTACCAAACACACATGGAAATGGAATCATGCTTTTTTTCCATTGTAAATGCTTATTTCTCGTTTTTCTGATTTATATTCTACTTTTTACTAGTCTCTCCATTTTTACTTGCACGATTTTTATAATTCAAATTGGTGGAAGACATGAGCACATTTCTCACACCTTGCGCCCTCAGCCCTGCCTATTGTTCTTTTAGGAAATTAGTCAAACCGATGATATCATCTCTGGTGTCTCTTTCTTCAATAATACTACTATGAGTTATTGAATTCACAAGATCAAATTCTTATGCACATCAAACCAATTTGCCACTATTCAACCATCAACTGATATCATCATATCACACTCTTGAATGGAACATAAATGCAATAGCTTCTTGTAATATCCTGATTTTCAGAGTTTATTTGAAACTTTTAAAGTAAAATTTACCATTTGGATTTTTTGGATTTAATACAAGCTTAAAATATATTTTTATTAATTAAAAAAATTGAATATGAATAAAATAAATATTAACACTTACTGAAAATATTTTTTTGGGTTCCTTGTGTCTTAAGAAATTTTCTAGAAATTTTTGTGTTTTTTGGATTTATTTGCTATTTTCTAGAGCTCAATTTGTTTTCTTCCAATTTTTGAAATTGAAAATCTCTTAATATGTTTAGCCATACTTATAGTCTTGTTGGGATCATCATCACACAAGAATAAATATTTAATTTGATTTAATGAGATATTGAATCGTGGTTAGTAGCATAGTTATAAAATCTATATATCATGACATTAGTGTCTCATTGGTGTTGGTTATATAAAATTGGTTTTCACTTGGGCGAGTGATCGTGTAGTTAAGAGAAAAGTATGAATTCACTTCGAGAGATGTGGAAATCTTGCTGGGTAATGTATACATACTTAACTTTGTGCGCTATTGAACTGAGCCTTACCATGCAAACCACATATCTAGTATGGGATAGACCTGACTGATTAATTTGTGATATTTCAATCTCAATTTTTTTCATTGAGTTGAACATTATTACTGATTTCCATGAGGCACAAGAAGGAACAATTATCGACTAGGTGGTTAACCTACTTAACAGTAAAACATTAACGGGTAGAATTAAGTTGAGGTTAAACATTGTAAAACCCTTGTTATGATTTTTTTAACATGAGGATGCTCACATCATGTCGATACAGTTGTGCAACCTCTGCAAAGTGTAAAACTATTCGAATAGTCGTGCCCTCGGTTATGGACAATACTCGGTAATTTCACACGCGGGGTGGTTATTTCATCGAACTTGGTTAAATAACTTTGGGAAGTGGACAGATAGTTCACTGGTGATTTATTAAGTAGATGGTTAGTTCACTTATAGTCTATTTAATTTATTTGGTTAGTTATTATTAATTTCTTTAAAGTTCACTTTTAATATATTTATTATATTTACTTTAAATTATTATTTTCTGTAAAATATCCTCTTAGTCATCTATTAGTAAACCGTTCATATTATATTGCACATTTGTTACAAACGACTTACTAAGTACTAATGTACTCACGACTTTATGTCTACTATTGCCCAGTTGGAGAGGGGGAACTATATCAGCAAGAGGTACCAAAGGAGGATACTTTGATAACTTTGCGAATTAGGATTTTGCTTCCCAATCGATTGTCGGTGGGCATATCGAATGATTACTACGCTTAATTTTATTTTTTGATGCTAGTTTTTAAACCCTTCAAGCTATTAATTATAAGTTTGGCCATAAAGTCGTACTCTAATAATTATTAATATTTGAGTCTTTTTCTTTATTTATCGCACATATAGTCGATATTTTATCTATGTTATACTGTGTAAATTAGCATAATTTTAGACTAGTGCGGTATACATAGAGAATCCAAATTTGTATATTCAGGTCTCGACACTTC
The DNA here is from genome assembly GCA_036346265.1 of Melocanna baccifera. NCBI lineage: Eukaryota > Viridiplantae > Streptophyta > Magnoliopsida > Poales > Poaceae > Melocanna > Melocanna baccifera. The sequence continues at coordinate 39,657,276 of CM070677.1, forward strand.
TCCACAAAATTCTTCTCTACCTAGAACGCTTAGATTTTGCACAACCTGTCCTGCAAGAGCCCTGCATAAATTCTGTGGGGGTCTTTCAGGAGGAGGGTTGAAAAAAAAAAGGAACAAGCAAAACATGTTGGTTCCGAATTGATGGTGTCATCAGCATATATATTCAGCAAATCAAGGCTAGACAACCTTGCATGTTTTAACAGGAAGAGCTCCACCTAGCAGTAGTTGCCAGTTGCAGAAAATATAGTAAAGTGCCAGATTAGTAGCTATATTTAAGGGTACCATGGTTGCTCACAGAGGTTGCATGGGGGTGGTTGGGGAGCCCTTTTTCCCTTTAAACCGATCATGTTATGGATGGATTATGGGTCCGTTTATTATACTACTAGTAGTACGTCCTAATCAAGTATTTCAATATGGAACTTCTTTTCTTCAGCTGTTGGAACTTGTCATCTTTTTGTCTAAACCCTAAATGGTTAATTCACTGTTCAGGTGCTGGTCAAGTCAAGAGATCAAGCTAGCCCACCTGCATTCTCCAGCATATTACAGTTGCTTTTGCATGCATCAAGCTCAAGGTATTTCATTTACACTTACAGCTCCATACATGTTCATGAAGTAGACGGTACGTAGCAGCACACATCTTTTCATGTATTTAATGCCCAGGCATCCATTGTGTCCGTGATGCATACCAAAGATTTTTCTTTCTGCACGCTTACAAATATATGCATACAGATTTGTAGGTGGGCATTTCGAATTGTGTTGGATCCACTCGTCAGTGAACAACCATAAAAAAAACAGTTTTATATTTACATGACAGTGCCCGTTATTGCACCAGGGGGAAATTAAATGGCACAAATCATCGGATTTTGCATGTTCATACTTTCGTGCTGAAGCGCAGTACAACATGCTGCAACGGTGCAACCAACCGAGCTGCTTAGGTCATCTACAATAGTATCATATTATCCATCGATTAACTACTCCACATCAGCAAAGTTCTAGGTGAAGATGAGACAACGAAGAGAGAAGAGAGGTGGTCATTTTTAGATACATGAGTGCTTCGTGTGAAGCAAGACTAAAGCGACCATGTGTTTTATTGTTAGAGCGGCGTCATTGTTTTCGGACGCATTTTGTAGACCATGCCTTTGCATCGGTGGCGAAGAAGGAGGCGGAGCATCGTCAACGGCCACGCCTTTGCGTTGACGGGTTGTATCCGGTGGCCACTGGGTGCTGGCGGCTAGATTCGATCAGCGTCGTTGGCAAGGAAGGAGGCGAAGCATCATCAATGGCCATGCCTTTGCGTCACCGGGCCAGATCCGGTGGCCACGGCGGAGGGTGACGGCCATGAGAGCTTGGTTGGTGGCGAAAAAGGAGGCAAAGGAGCGTCCATGGCCACGGCTTTGCGTTGGCGGGTTAGATCCGGTGACCACCAGGCGTTGGCGGGATGGATTTGGCCGACGTCGATGGCGAGGAAGGAGGTAGAGCGTCGTCGACGGCCACGCCTATGCGTCGATGGGCCGGATCCGGCGGCCACGGTGAAGGACGACGGGCACGAGAGCTCCATCAATGGCAAGGAAGGGGACGGAGGAGCATCGATGGTCATAGCTTTACGTCGGTGGGCCGTATCCGGCGGCTATTGGGCGTTGATGAGCTGGATTTGGCTGACATCGGTGGCGAGGAAAGTTGGCGCTCTCTCTCTCTCTCTCTCTCTCTCTCCATCGGTGGCAAGAAAGTTAGAGGCTGAGTCGGAATAGGAATGGTAAATTTATAAAATAGTGTTGGATTCTGTCTAGAGATAAACTGTTGGAGTTGTTGTCTTTTATACTATTGATAAATGATATAGACCTAGTTAGAGATAAACTATTAAAGATGTCCTTAGAACATAAACGCAGAACAAAAAGGTCACCCCATAAAACTGAAGCAGACAGCGTCAAAACTGAAGCAGACAGCGTCTGTGTCCTGTTGCACTTAACTCCATTTGCCTTTTCCGTTCGCTGTAATAACGCAGGCGTGGACTGCAGAGTAATTAAGGGAGTAAGCAGCGAGGTTGGTGGCTTTTCCTTGAGGCAGTTCCAAGTGATTCTCTCTCCGTTAGCATATGTCTTATGGCTTCTAATTTTTTAAAAATAAATAACATATTTTTTATTATTTTTCGAAATAATTTATCAGAATATTTTTTTCGAAATGATTTATCATTTTATCGATATTCGATTCATTTATACAGATACTAATTCTAAAAACAACAATCATTAATCGCGATCACAAAAACATAAGGGGTGGCAAGAGACTCGAGCCGTCGAGTGCTTTGCATTGCCGTCGAGTGCTTTGCATTGCACGATTCCATTCGAATTTCCAAAAGGGTGTGTGGATAGGTAGATTGACTAGACAGATATTGATACCGGCGTCATTATAATCATGATTATTAGATCGGTGGCTAAACCCCCCGTCCTTGTTTAATGGGCAAATCGGCGGAAATGGGCGGGTTAGCACGCTAATCATATAGTGGTAGGTAGGGATTTTCGAGGCATCATCGAGTGCTCGATCGAAGCTGTTCTTTCGTCCTCCTTTCTGGAATAAAGGAAATGCTTGGGTCGTTTAGGCCGGCTAGCTAAACCTTCTTTTTGGTGAAAGTAGGCCGGGCAAATTTATGCCCCGCTTAGTGTAGCGATAGGCGATGAGCGATGGGTTGAAAAAATAATACTGTAGTAGGTATTGTAGCTATAGTACCTGCTATAGTAAAATTTATTTTTTATTTTTTTATTTTTTTAAATTTACTTATACTTTTTTTCGGTTTTTTTATATTTTTTACATTTAATTATACTCAATAAACCAACTCAGCTACAGTGTTTTTTCAGCCAGCTACAATGTTTTTTCAGCAAAAGTCATCGCTATTCCGATCACCCCCTTACTTGAGGGCTGGCTGGACCCATGCTATTTGAGTACTCCATCCATACTTTTTATTTAACTTTCTAAAATCCGTATGATCAAACTTAAAGTTTGACTGCCAATAAATTTTAAATAATCTAGATTGGTTATATAAAAATTATATTATTGAATTTGTCGTCAAAAATACTTTCATAATAAAGTTATAAAAAGAAATAGCCAAAATCATATCTTGGAAACCGTAAAAAAATAAAAAAAGGTGAAAAAGAATGGAAGGAGTCTTGATAGTTTGGCTTAGGTGACAGTTTCCTACAACCATGTTAGGTACATGTCCAAACAGGTAATAAAAAGAATAAATACAAGGCAACATTTGGAAGGTGGAAATTTCATATGGACTCTACGGCATACACTTTTTTTCAAAATTCCTGTAAAATTTTTAAGAGATTCCTAAGTTCCTTGCATACTCTAAGTGAAAGACTCTGGTTTCTGACTTATTTTTTATTATTCATAAATTTTATCTTTTTGGTTTTTAGCTTTTTTTTGAGCTTTTTGTCGCTTTTTCCGTATTCTTTTGCGTTATACGTGATAGGCTAATCTGTTTTTTCTATTTTATTTTTTTAATTTAATTATACCAAATAAGTTACCATCAGTTACAGTGCAAATAAGTTAGGTACAGTGAAATTCAACCATAAATCATAGCTTATTAAAAATCTAATTGAGCACCACCTAAGCCTGTAAAATGTACAAGCTACAAAAAAATTATGCCGGGTTCTAATGAAAACCCTCGCCTTCGGTAGATGAGCTCCGGAGTTTTCATCCTACCCCGGTCTGTCTCTTTTCTAACCCCGGTCTCTCTCTTTTCTAGAGGGTACAAGCATACAGGACAAATACACGTTTGCACGGGCACTCGCTTTCTTACTTGTGCACTACTATAATTATTTGTGAGGCGTACCGGGGTTTCGATTCCTGGATGAGAATCCGGACCGGCTACGTGCATGACAGCGCTGCTAGCCACCCAATCACCGTTTGGTCCTCTTCCTAACCCGGTCCTTAATCCCGAACCAAATGCATAAAAAGATAGGAATCTTCATAGCCCATCCACATTTAAAGCCAGGGACAAGCGTTTTTCTTCTTTAAGAAAACCATTCACAAAAATCTTTCTGGCCAATAAGTGGAGCCTGGCCAATTCCTCTACCCCTCTTAACTTTTATATCAATTCAAAGATTTGTCCATTGATACCAGCTGATCTAAGGTGGAGTAATATTCCCAAACATTCTACATTTAGAGAATTCGCAAGTGACTTCATATATCATCTATTATCAATCCCACTCACCTACTGAACTTTCTTACTGGATTCGAGATATGGTTGAGATCGTCGCTAGTTTCCAACCCTACCTCTCACAGCCTTTCCACGGAACCGGTTCAATTCCTAGATCGTATTTCCTGAAATTTGGACACTGTTGGACCCCTGACTCCTCAAAATTCCATTTTTGACCTCTCAAAACAAAAAATTCCAGAAATGGACTCCGTTTGAGCGCGTGTTTACGGGAGACCGCCACGTGTCCCGGTCGTGTGGTCTGGTACCGCACGCACCGCATCGTTCATCAGTGCGTCGTGCGTACGCATCGCACGACGCCTGCTGACGCGCCGCGAGCGCGATCGTCCGCTGAGCGCACGTATGCCCGGTGATCGCGTTTTGGCGCGCGTCGCTGCCGCCGATCGCTCGGGCGGACGGTCGCGCACTCGGGCGTGTACGCAGACCGATCGTGCGGTCTGGTACCGCACGACCTGATGAACAGTGCGGTCGTGCGGTATCAGACCGCACGACCAGGACACGTAGCGGCCTCCCGTAAACGCGCGCTCAAACGGGGTCCATTTCTAAAATTTTTTTGCTTCGAGGGGCCAAAAATGAAATTTTGGGGAGCCAGGGATCCAACAGTGTCCAAAATTCAACCCGGCCCTCACTACCCAGAAGAAAACGACGTGCATCGCCGTGTAACTGGGCAAAGCATTCCATGCATGCTGTGCTGCTGCTTCTGCTGCATGCATGCTTGTAGCTAGCCGCCTTGACCAATCGGTGACACGGGCATCAATGTCGGGATATCGCAAAATATACTATTCCGTGGTTGTTAACTTCACTTGATGTAGGCGATAAATTAATGAAAGGTGGATAAGCACGAAGCTTGAGGCCTAATCTGGAGGGCGATTCGTAGGAATCTAAGACAAAACCACCTCCAAAAACACACTGTAAGGTAGATTATCTATAATATTTTTCGCATTATCTATAGAAGACACTAAACACAGTATATACAATATGTTACCTTTTTTGTATGTCTCTATAAACAACTTCTTCATGACACAATGTATCTTATTTATTGTGTTCTAGTCGACTGCTGCATAAGAAACGGTCCAATTCTCTATACTCTCTCTTCTATATTATTTGGTGTCTTATGTGGTAAAGTTTATGAACAGCTAATATCATATCATTGTATATGGCTTACGAGATTAGAGATGGGGCTTGCTCTTGCTCTGCCTTCTTTTTTGTGGATGTTGCTCCGTTGCGGCATGGGAGGGAGAGTGGCCGCCAGGTCCTCGTCTCCCCTACAGGTGAAGCCATGCTTTGTAGAACTGTCAACATAGCATTTTTTTCAAATTTGACTAATGGATATCCGTTTTTTTAATCTAGCCGCTTTTTGAACTTCGCTGGACATCCCAGACGCTACAGAGATGCTAATTAGTGTTAATCATGAGATATACTGATTAATTAGTACTATTATGAAATATATTGATAAATTAGTGTTAATCATAATTAATTAACACTAATTAATTGATGTATGGAAGCTGCTCGATAGCTCGTTTGCTGAGCCACCATTGCTCAGCAGGTCAAAAATCTGCTGTAGCTCAGGAGGTGTTGTCAAGCTTTGGTGGTTCAACACTTATCAGGACTTGTCGAGCCACTGTAGTCCGGTAGATGACATATATTATCTGTCGCAGCTGCTGAGTGTAAGAAGGAGACTAGATTTATAAAAAAAATAGACATTCAAAAAAAATTTGAAAAAATCTACAACACCACATGTAAGAACATTTCTATTACGTAACCCCACGCATCGGCCCCGCCCATACGGGATTTGTCGCGCTGGTGCGTCTTCTTTTAGATCCCCATGATTATGCGCTTACCTGTATTTCTATCCTTTGTTTCGAGGGGGGGAAAATGAGTACAAACCAATCGAATATTCTGGAAATTCCAAAGCCAAATTCTGCTACAAGTCTACAAGCAAACTCGATCAGTGGATCAAATCCTCCTACCAACAAATCGTGCGATGTTGAAGTACGTAGCAACATTTCCCCCCAAGGAGTCTATAGTTATAAAATGATCTGTACAACAATTTCTCATCAAAGTCCCATATGGGCTGAGATTCTATTGGCTCTGTCAATGAACTCTTCATGATAATTAAGCTGAAACCACGCGCCATTTATACCTTAAACCCCGAATTAGAAACTATCACCAAGCAGCTGTCAGTCGTTAAATACTAAGTCAAATACATGTTTACCTGCCTAAGCCCATGCAATTTGGTAACTGACTCCCCTGTAAACAAACATATATATAGGGAGGACAAGATATACTACATAGACCTATGGCTAACATAGGCAAAAGAAAAAAAAAGTGTCACCTTTGCTTTAGATAGTGGATTGCGTTGGACCTGATATTAGTAATCAGATAACCCGCGTCTGTGATCTCCTACAAGCTTTAGGTTTTGGCAGTCTAATGATTACAGGGTGGACTTTTGGCCCTGCCAATTAAGTCCGGTCGATCTTGAGGCAGACCCTAGCCTGCATCATTAAGCAACGAAACTTAATCATGTCATTGTGCCTAATGATAATCATGTCATGTGCGCACGGGTGGCCTCTGGTGTCCTCTTCTGCTCGGCAGTCCGGCGGATTCATCGTGCAGTAACTCCTACCAATAAAGAAAATTACACCCAGCTTGCTAAAATGAAATCGAGCTAGAGATATGTTTGGGGTTCTACCTTACCGTCTCGTAGGCCATCTCTAGTGCTCATGTTTGGAGGGGTGTAATTGGCCTGTTATTTTTTGTTTTTGGTTTCTCCAAAAATTAAAAAGATAAACATCAAAATAGGACGGACATGTAATAATCTCATAGATTCGGCTCCAACCCTAGCAGAAGACTTTGGCTCTGTTTTTTTAGCTATGGTTAATAGTGTTTGGTTACAGTTGATATTTTTTGCTAGTTTTTTAAGATGAGTAGACGGCGAAAACGCGATATGGACGGCGCATATGATTTTAGACTTAGAAAATCGTTTGAAAAATCCATTCTGAAAAACCATCTCATTTATTTCACTTCTCGAACAAATTAAAAGACAAAAGCTAAAATGACAAAACCAAAAAAAAAGTTGGGAGGTGCTTCAATGCTTTCCTTAACAGTGATTTGCATAATTTTTAAAGTATAATAAATGGTAGATAGATGTTACTTATCTCTTTATTTGCTTTGAGATTAGTGCTACTTTTGTTAAAGAGAAAAGTACAGAAGCACTGCTCAAAAAAGTTTTTTTTGCTCCCTACATACAATAGATCGGGCCTTATTCATTTTGGCTTAAAGTCAGCTTCTGCTTCTGACTTCTACTTTTTTCACTATTCAATAATTTTATCTTTTTCTTTTTTTAGATTTTTTTAGGCTTTTTTACCTTTTTTTTCTTGTATTCTTTTACATTGTCCGTGATAGGCTAACATGTTCTTTCTTTTTTTAATTTTTTTTAAATTTAATTATACCAAATAAGAGAAGAAAACTCTCATGTGTACACGATGTGCGTGCTTGGTTGGACAGACGGGGAAGAGGGGCTGGCGAGCGATTTCCTTCGTAACCTGGAACCAAACGCGGCGAATCCGATGTCGAAACATGAATTTCATAATCGTACTACTTGACTTCCCAAGCCTAAGTGCACTCCCAATGATCCATATAAGTAGTGTCTTGTAACATTAATTAGTTTATCAAGTAGAATTTATGTTGAGGTAAAGAAAAAATTAAAGAAGAGAGAAAGAAGCAGAAAGACATTGTTTAAGCATAAAATCCAATACTAATGAAGAGAGAGAGAGTTTGGTGAAATTTATTATGAGCTTGGTAAAATTCATTATTCCATTTCACTGATAGACACCATTCACTAAATTTAGTGATATCTATAGCTATTTTTTAATGATGTAAAAAAAAGTAAAAATAGCATAACAGTATCTACTATTAGAAGTGCCCTAAGTCGAACTTGGAGGCCCTGGCGTTAGTTACTACGAGTACTCCGTAAGTCCAATTAATTAACATGTTAATTAAAAGTCACATTAAGCATTTCTAAGTAAAAAACAATTGAGCTGTGTGCTCATCTCTACTGTTTAGCCTGTTTGTAACGTGAGAATTTTTCTCAGTTCTTATAGAAACTAATTCCTCATGTACAATGACAATAAAATTTATGTGAAAACCATGTATTCCGAACGGGTCCTTACTGTGGTAGAGTAGGAAATCAAAGTCTGACTGTCCGTTAGCCAGGAAATTGAGGAGGCACATTTGATTAAACTATCGAATGGTTGGCAGCACACTTCGAGCTGGTGACCATCTTATGTTCAACCATCTTGAACATTCATAATGTATATGACTTGCTTGCGATGGTGTATTACGAATATCTCTGTAGTACTAAAACAGCAACGATATTTTTTTGAGAACGGAGAACAGCCAAAGAGTGAGGGTTAGCTACATGTTTGATGAGTAAATTAACGCCACTTGCCTTCGGCTTTCTTGCACAAGCAAGAATGGCTCTTTAATTTGAAAATGTTTTACAGGTTAGCCGGAGAATTTGTAGCTGCAAACAAGAGGAAATGTTAAATGAGACTGGTGCTTGAATTAATTATTTGAGGTCGTCAGCTTCCTTGGTTTCAGGGCATTGCACGGCAGTACGTACGTGGCGAAAGATGACACTAGTGTAATTTTATTCAGATGTTCAGATGTACTAATAGTTAGCACGTGCGGTTGCTTCGCAATTTTGCAGGATCTACGTATACGTACTGGTACATACGTAAGACCGCAAAAATACATGTATAAAGTCTGGTTTAAAGCCATCCCTTGAATTAGCGTAAGCGACTTAGGCCTGTTCATATCATCTTCTACTTCTAGTTTCTGAGCTAATACGAATATCCTAACTTTTATAAGCCACTTCTATTAGCCACTAGACTGTTTTTCGCTTTTACATATTGTAATGTATTTTGTATTTAATTATATCATAATTTTGTAAATTGCATAGCTATCCGAATGTTACAGCGTTTTTCATTACACCGTCTTTCTTACAAATACACTCTATTCATCAGTTACTACTATTCATCAGCTGTTTCTATCAACTACTACTATTTATCAACCATAGCTAAAATCTATCAACAAAAGTCAATATAAATAGACCCTTAATTGCGAATTTGGCGAGCTGCATTTTGTAGTATACTCAATGGACAACGAATGAAGCAAATAAACGTATTTGAGTCGTTGGACCATATTGGCTTTCGTCCTGTGTAGTGAATTCGAAGTAATGAACAACTAAGACAATTGATAAAAAAGAAAAAATAATCAGTATTTTTTGGAAAATTTTGATTTGGTTTGTTCACATGCCAGGATGCACGAGATCTTGTCCCTAGCTTGGTTTGACCAATATATCAATTCCTATACTCTCTAACTCCATTCTAGTTTGCATGACAAGTAGTTTAGCTGCTGAAACCATGGTAAAAAAATAAAAATGATGGAAGTTGGGAGCATCAAAAAACAATTTCCGTTGCATCTTTTGGACGTTGGAATGGATGAAGTATATCCAACTCTGATCTAAATTTAATGAGTCAACTGATGAATCACCCGAACATATGTAGGGTTGTTCTTTTTTTGCTGCTGCTAATAAACAGTACTGACTGAAGTAGAAGTTGTAGTGTTTTTTTGTGCTGAAACTTTTGACTTTTTGCTGATTATGCTGATTTAATTATCATGTTGAATTGCATTGTGCCAAATTGGATGTGAGCACATACAGACTGAATTGAAATGCACAACCGAATCCTGTAGAGTGTGTGTTGCATATAAACTCACATATATATGTGCGTTCATTACATGCACATGCTCTGTACTACAGTAGAAATGCGTTGTCATGTGACTAGACCGTCTGTGATGACATCACATACGTAATTCATCTAACATCGCTTGATAGAACGTATGTTTCGTCAGAACTAAGGCTTGCTTCCTCACTTACATAATCCCTACCCAATGCTAAATTGTCAATATGCAGGTCATGCAACCTGCTATCTATTATAAAGTTGTACAAGGCCATTGTTGCTAGATAATATTGCTTTGTGCCTCCTGTTTGTAGCTTGAGAGCTTTTGCAGTATACGCCACTTCATCTTCCAAATGCCGAACGCACGCTTAAATAACGTTACGAAGCGACGAATGACGATAGTTGAATATCTCTTTATGCCCTCGCAATTAGATGTTGTTTGCAAACTCATTAATGTGATAGCGTTGATTCTTATACGGCACCAGATAATCGGTCCTATTAGAATATCTGAAGTCTACAAGATAGTACTTGCATATCGTACAAATGACATACACACATGATAACAAAAATTAGCATGAAATATTACTCACAAATAGACAAATGTAGTGTTTCACTTTTGGGAGGATGCCGAAATACATGTGTGAAACTCACCAAAGTTTCTAGGAGAATATTTCATGATGGTAGTGATGCACTACAAATAGACAAATGTACTTAAATAACGTTAAGTACCTCTACTTTCAAAAAAAGGAGAAGGCATGTCATCTGCATCACTACCATCTTCACCATTGTCAAGTTGCAAACATTGCATACATGACAAGAATAGTAGTAAATCCAACACAAATAACATAGAAATAACAATTGTTTCAGCAGTATAGCCGAATGCAACACAAATTATTACAAAGTAGGCAATAGTAAAAATGAATCACAAATATGAGCTTGAACAACAAAACCAAGTAGAAAACTAACTCATGCACTCTGACAGGACAAAGAGCACAATAAGTGGTAAATCTTCATGGTAAGATGAGATGACCAGAATACACTCAAAACCTCCCCTGGGTATTGGCCAAATCTCGCGAAGCTATCCACTGCGACCCTCTGGTGTGGCCAAGTCAACAAGGCACTCAATTGCGTCATCCGTCCGATTACTCTTCAATTTCTTTCTGCCCGGTGTGCCAAGTAGAGGTGTGTGACTTCTTTCCTTGGGGGACTTCTTGTGCAAGTGCTAGCTGTAGCAATGTCATGATCAACTAGTGTCATCATCAGAGCAAACAGGAAGTAGAAGACGTACCGTGGCGGCGCGCACCTTAGGCTTGGCCACGGAGTAGGAGACGTTGCGTAGGATGGCCTCAACAACAGCAGGGAAGACAACCCACACGATGGTCTCAACGATGGCGGGGAGATGGCCTCAAAGTGGCCAGGGAAGGCAGCACGCCGCAGGACCTTAGAGATGGCAAGGAAGGCGACGCACACCTACGACTCACACACTACGGGGAAGGCGGCGTCCAATGATAGCAGTAGGTTGGACACACAATCAAACACAAGGATGGAGGAAGCGACCGAGGACGAGGTGGAGCTAAAGGTGTGACCGAGGCGGATTTGGAGGAGGCGCACACGGACGGGGATCCGAACACGGACGAAGATGCCAGCCCATAGAGGCAGATGTGGCGTCGGGCCTCACGCCGCAACAATAGGCCTTAGATGGTGGCCAAGGTGGAGCCGGATAAGGATGGATACGATGGAGGAGGACCCAGAGTAGGGGCCAGCGGCCAGATCCAGCTGGGCGGCGTCTCTCAACTGCGCGGCAACATGGCATGGAAAACCATAGAACTGTGTGAGAACAAGTGACGAGAGACTAGGGACACAAAGGGGAAAGGGTGCCTGAAGAAACTGCTTTCAAAAGCCTAGTGAAAAATTGGCTTCGAAAAGCGGTTTTTGGCTTACTACAGTCTCTAACTTTTAAATAGGGTATTTTTTCAAGACGAGGTCTACAAGTTAATTGTAGTACACATTAAAAGCTCAACATCTGTACAATCCAAAATCGCAAGCAATTATCTCTCTGTCCATAATTTTTATCGTAAATAGTTAAAATTTAAAATTTTAATTAAAAATTAGAAGTTATAATTATATCAAACAGACCCTCAATCCAGTGTTCGGCTTCTGGCTTTTAGACCGAAGCCGCCCCCATAAGCCACGTCGAACGGCCCTCCTGTTTAATAACTAATTAAACCCAGTGCATTAATGAGATGGCCAGCACTGATTTTTTTTTTCACATCAGCACGTGAATATGGTTACGTTTGCTTTAAAAAATGACAAGATCCATGGCCCCATGGGTATACCTGTATCCGATCGATAGCTAGCTCATGCCTGATTCATCCGTAGTAGTACGCATTTCTTGACCACATTGGCATGCAATCCGTTTTAATCGAACCACTGAGCTCACGAGCATAAGTGCATAACTAGCCGTTCTAGGACAAGATTTGACTAATTTCACTGCAATATTAATTACTCATAAGAGATTGAGCGACCAAGATGTTTCAGGGAGTCAAATACTACTACTCAGTGGAGTAATATTTTTCTTCTTATGTTTTCTTTTTCTGAACATGTATGAAATTTAATTAGTCGACTGAGGGCATCTACTTTTCACCTTATAAAAACTGTTTATTAGTTTTTCTACACTAACTATCTTTTAAACAAAGTACATTTTTAAGATGGAATCTATAAGTTGATTATAATACACAATGTAGTTATTTCATTTATATCAGTTAAAATCACATGCGGGTTTCTATTGTTTCGTATTCTCTTTTACGAACAGCTCAAATATCATAATTATAAGTTAAAAATCAAAGAAAAAAATAGGCCTGATATTTTATCATCATGCGTGTGTCTTCATAGTTCTCTTGGGTTTGGAGATGCGCTGCATGCAACGCATGTATACGCTGCACCTAACGCATGCTTTGCCGTAATAATATTGTGATTTCTTAAGGATACCGACACTTTGCTACCGGTCCCTATTTAATTTGAAAATGTTACTCCTCCGGTCATAATTACGTATTGTTTTGAATAGCAATGTGATCTTTAAAATACAACTTTACTCACTATTTTATCAAGATAAATCTATATATATAATTTTTATGTAGCTAATTTAAATATTTAAAACCAAGCTAAAATTAGAAGCTAATGTGTTTAAAGTAATTTCTAATTTAAATAAGATGAAAGCCAAAAAAAAATTTAGAGCCTCAAGCCGTTTGGATCGAAACCGAACCGTCAGTTAAGGTCGGGATAACGCAGAACTCCCCTGCCTTGGTCTGCACAAATTACTACTGTAGTAAAGACAACGACGACGACGGGGAAAGTATGTACGCGGTTAAGATTTGTTTACGCCGCCCAACCGGCCGGCCTTGGGCCTTATCGTCGTACGAGTGTCTGCGAGCCGCGCGACCTTCTCGGAGTCGCGTTCCCGAAGCGACGGCATGTGCCGAGGCGGCGACCTTGCCCTTCTCTTCAACAGGGCGCAACAGGCCCGGGAGTACGCATGCATACGGCACCCGGCCGGCCGAGCACGTCGCGCACGTCACTCTGTCCGCCGCGCGGTGCATGCGCCCAAACCGGACGGACCATGGCGAACGCACAGGGGAACGCGATTTTGGTTTGGATCTCTCTCTCTCTCTCTCTCTCTCTCTCTCCTACCTTTCGGAGACTGGGGAATCGATTCGCGGACTAGTCCATCCGGACGACGGAGGGATGGTGCTGCCAGGGACAGCTTGATCGATCGTTCCACTTCCACCGGTGATCGATTTACAATCTACAACATCTTCGCAAGAGCAAGTTGAATGACCCGCGCATATTTTTGTGCATTCTACTCTTACGAGGCTACTACGTACTCTGTACTCCTATTGAAGCATATACCCTAGGTCCAATTGATCAGCAGAAGAATTAGCTAGGTTTTGTTGCACGGCCGGGCTACATGGACGAGTGCCTGCATGATGCATGCACGTTTACTGTGCATGCCTGAATGCAGCTAGCTAGCCAATTGCCCTCGCCATTCCCTGTAGCTAAACTAAGGCCCACGGGTTAGGTAGGGTGGTAGTATCCCAGGAGTACTGGTAGTGGCTAGCTAGGCAGCCAGAACAGGCTCTATACCGAACTCGAAAGAATCAGAGCAGAATGTGCTTTCAAGACTTGGACTTGCCTGGAATTTTTTTTCTCTGCATTTTTCTACCTTTCCTATGGGGACCGTCCACCAACCTTAGAAGATCGGTTGGTCTTGAAGTTCCCTCCACATTAGACCAAATATTTCCAGGTTCCTTTCAGAACCATGACATGTATGCATAAGCATGATCTGACAGGCAAACAATGACTAGAAAAACCATCCGTAATCAACCCCAAAAAAAATCATGACGAATCGGAGCATGCAATTATTCATTCTGTACACCGGAGAGGTAATCGTTTTACATGGACCAGTGCCCACACCCATAACCAAGCATCACTCTGCTCAAGTTTTTTAGATTTGTTTTCTTCTCCCTTCCACTGTGCAGCACGCACTCTCAAAAAGGCTTCTGGAGCCGGCTAGATTTCCTCCCCACCTGGGCCAAAGCCGGTGCACATTTCCTGCAACACGAAACAGGTCATGAGCCGCTGCTGCTACTACCACACACACACCGCATGCATGCACTAGCAAGCTAGTGAGTGGCACACTGAGAAGTGAGATGACGCCACCAAAGAATAAGAAAACAAAAAGGATGGCCATGCATGCCTGGTTCTTGCCGCTCTCAAAGCCTCACTTGCAAGTTGCATGCTGCAGCGGCAATGCCAATGCCGACGGGCATACAAACAAATACGCATACGGCACACCATCCGCTCCACTACCATAGCCTGTCCCCCTCATGTCTGCCTCTGGGGGATCCCAATGCTGCCATGGTTTAGACTATGGATCATTGCTTGCACTCACTGGACAAGAACATCACCTCCACTGGCCTGGCTGGCCACTGCCATCTACTTTAGCCTACCAATCTATCTATCTCGGATCGTCTTTACGCTGTAGTGTATACTGCTACACCAAAGTAGTACAGTACTCCGGTGGTAAAGCGGTAAGATCGATGCGTGCGCACAGCTGTTGCAAACACCAGCTACTCCTTGGCTCCACAGGACTGGAGGTTGGGGAATAAATGGCCAATCAGGTTGCATCGGTCCGGTGGCTGTATGAGTTTTAGGGTGCACCCGCGCACCAAAACGGGAGGAGATAGGCTGATCCATGATTCGGTGCTGCTCGTTGCGCCGGCAAGAATCCGGCGGCCATCGTGAACTCATCGCAGGGCTGGTGCGTGTCGATCGGTTGATGTTTTTGTTAACCATGAGATCAATCAATGGACAGTCGAGATTGATTACACATGTGCATTACATGTATTCATCATCAGTAGTTAGCAACGAGTGCGAAAAGGGTTTTTCTATGAGGAATTTGTTTGGAGAAAAGGAGGAGGAAAACGAAAGGAAATGCTTGTCAAATTAATGTGCCGAATATGTGTCATCGTCGAGAGAAACTCCAAATATTCCGAGAATGCCTTCAAAAAAAGATATTCCGAGAAAAAAATCTCCAAATAGACTCGCTTGATATGGAAGTCGATCATCTGTAGAAAGGTTCTACTATTTCTGTACGAGAAAAAAAATAGTGTAGAAAAGCGAATGGGTGTTCGTTTGCCTACTGCCACTCCGGGATAACAATAGTGGTCGTCATATAGCACGTCCCGAACCCTCAAGGCATCTGATCCCTGCGGCTGATGGTGAAAATATTCATGCCCACTAAAGCAATTTAGCGTGTAGCCCAAATCAAACACACTTGGATTATTTCTTTGCACGTATACTATATATACGTCAAAATGGGGTGACGCATGCCATTGCAAGTTGCAACAGGATTTGATTTGAGGAGATGTGAGAAATCTTTACCATGGAGACCAACCCCCAGGAAGCAAGACATGATGGCTCTAACAAAGTGACAGAAACTGGGCCCGGTGTTTAGAGCCTTTGGAACTTGGGTTTGGTTTGACAGCAACCAAATATTGACATTTAACAGCCGTTGTCTTGAGCTTTTGATGCAGGAATGACATGTCTCCATTTTGTTTGCCCTTTGTGTTTTTGAGTCTTTCTTCTTCTTCTTCCTTTTTTTACCCTGCCTCTGAGCTGTTGACAAGTTGGATTGGACCGTCCTATCTCACTCACAATGTGGCCCATCTCTTGCGTGCGAAATAATTGGCCGTACTAGCACCAGTTCGGCCATGTCATCATGTCGAGCGATCGATCGATGCTGTAAAATGATTCACACGCATCACGCATACAGCTTGTTTTTTTCAGTGATTCTTTTCATTTCAGCCATCAGCTTCGGTCTTCATCTACCACTATGAAGAGGAGAAGAGATTTATAGTGAAGGCTTACGTGAGAAGGCCTTGTTTAATTTTGTGATGAATTATTGTAATGTTTGTGGAGTGTTATTTGATTTTGCAAAGATCACTCTTTGAAAGGATAGTTTTTTGGCAGAAATTAAGAATTTTGGGATTTGAGTCATGAATTGAGTTAGGGTGACCTGATTCATTGCATTAAAATTACATGATATATGTTTTAACTAACATGGATTAGATTATAAAGAACTTGTGCTCGAAAACGATTTCTTTGTCTTTGGATATACAAAATCTCTTAGAATCAACCGTGATCAATGACGAGGATCGGGGCTAGGCTCATGGAGAGTTGAGGTCCAGAACGATCGAAAATGTCGGGTGAAATGGTGAGCTCAAGCATGCCATGAGAAAAGCGGGAAATGTTGAATGCGAGTTCTAATAACGGATTGTACCATGAGGCTTGAACGGTCCAAGTGAGCCGTGGTTCGGTGGAATCAGGACAGAGGAGACTTGACGACGTGGCAAGTTAGTGGTGCACCTACACGTGGTGAGCATAGCGTTTGCTTGCAATGGATAGTGATGTTCGGGTCAACGAGGGGTATTTTGGTAGTTTAGCCAAAATATCGAAAACCACCTTGGATCAAAACCGCGGCGCGTGGCGATGCATTGAGAGTGGTTTAGATTAAGGTGGAGCTGATTTGATCGAAACGGATCAAGGTAAATGATTTAAATGGATTCGAGTTTATGCGCTTTGAAAAGCATGCATAAATGATATGTGTAAATTAAAACCCATGTGTGTGGGGTAAATAGGTTCCCTCCATTGTGCTAAGTGGATAGTATCCACTAAGAAATGGATATGGCTGGCTAGCACATCTATAAAAGGGGTTGAGATGGAGACATGTTATTAACCATCCAATCCACATCTCTTATATTTTGATATTTTAGGGTTAAGGTCAGGGGCGGATCTAAGATTTCACATTAATGATGTCACATTACAGGTCACATGGTAGATCGGGCTGATGTCATCAATACAGAATGACAAAGGAGTACAAAGACCTAATGAAAAGTATTTGAGTATTTTGAGTATATGGTATACTCTCTATTCTCCAATATGGAGTGGCTGTAAAACATATCTCTTCAAGTAGTAATACATCAATCTTTGATGATCTCTTTGTCTATTTCGTGTTTTGATTGATTTACTTTTGTTTTGGTTGGTTTTGATCTTTTTTCCCTTCTTGTGATCTTGTTGTGCCAAGGTCATGCAAGAGGTAGAGATAATCCTCAAGAATCCATCTCTATCCATCTAGACACTTTGTTAATAAGATTCATGAGAAAACCTAATTTTGGTTTGATTTTGGTCTTATCAAGTGACTTCTTGTTTTAAGGATTTTTGAGTAGTGATCTTCGGTGTTCTAGTTTGTTGTGATATGTGAGAATACATCTAGAGCTATCTCGGCCATCATCTACCCACAAACAAGTTGTATTCACTGTTTGGGGCTTTGGCTCAGTTTTAGTGCAACCTTCCAACAAACTGAAAAATGTCCCATCTTTGTCCATAATTTTCATGATCGTTTGTTGAAATAGGTTCACAATAACCTAGAGAAGATCCATGCAAAATTTTATATTATTTGGATCTACTGATCAAAAGTTCTCTCGATTTTTGTATTTAAAATTGGGCTGAAAATACTACTCATCGCACTGATTTTACTGTAGCAACAGTCATACCACCATTAGAAGGCCGGTCAGATCGCCATTTGAAAGCCGGTCAGACCGTCGGAAAGGGTTGGGTTCCAAATTTTATTGATTTGAGCTAATTGAATTGATTTTTAGCTGAAGATTATGTATTCTACACCTCTATAGGTGTCTGAGTATAATATCTTAAATACTTTGAAAAAATCAGAGTTGATATCATTCATCCTTTCTCAGTTATCATATTCGATCTTTCATATAGGATAACTGTTCAGGTCGGGAAAGATGCTACTATGGGATGTGTCAAGTTTTCCGGTTAGAGCTAGTCCCGATATCCAGCTTAAAACTGCACTTGTCAAAGAAAATAAAAACATCTGGGGCATGAAGGTCGGAGCAGAAACGCACTCCGTGTCACTGGTTAAGATGCTAAATTGCTCCTTAAGAAATGGCCTAGTCTTGGTCTTGTATTGCTCAAACAAAGACAATTAATCAAACAGCTAGCTCCAGACAAAGCTAAGCGTGTTCGCAACGAAAAGAATTAGGCTAGATTGCCCTACCGGGATTATGGTCAGTCCTAGTACTTTGGCCTTTAATGACAATCGATCTAGGCATGCCCTCTTAAGAGCGACCAATAATGAATAAACAGAATCTTTTGACTAGCTATGCGCAGATCAACATATATCTAATCAAGGCTTTGAACTCTATCTCAGACGCATCTGCGGACTGCACGTACCGACTGGCTTGATCCGCCAAGTGTACCCGAGTCGAGTGAGCATAATTACAAAATACTCGCAATAGTCGCAGCCAGTAATAGGGATCGTACTGGCAGTCTGGCACTAGTAGTATGCCGAAAGCAAGCACCAAAAAATCGACGTGGTTTCGAGTGTTTGGACTCCAGGGTTTCGGCGTCCTTTTCCTGGTAACCGATGATGGTGCCGGTGGAGGAACGGGGGATCAGGCAGGGGCACCTGTCCGTGATGCCACACGGCTACAAAGAAAGCACTTTTTAATTGGGGAAGGTCCACCAGATCAACGGGACGAAGAGGGTTTCGGTTGAGGCCATTCTTCATTAGATTTTCTTCTGTTTCAAAGGGCAGAGCACCGAGCACTCATAATAATGGCCTGTTTTTTATGCTGTGATTTATGATTTTTTTTGTTACAATCTATTAATTTAATAAATAGTAATTGTTAAGAGAAGATAAAAGCTGTGGAAAATATAAAAAGGACAGGTCCGATGAAAGAGGCTTGGGGCTTGCAGGATGATTGTGTCTCCACACCAAATGGCCCAGACCCAAGCGTACGTGCGCATGTGCGGCCCGTTCGGCGCGATTCATCGAGGCCGTCTGACTTGAGTTTCGGACGGGGAAGAATGAAGTCATGAAGACGAAGGCGAGGGGGAAGTCTCAGGTGCGTACAGTGAAGTTTTAGGACACGTTTGTTTAAAATTTGGACGCCTCAAGACTGAGGCACGCCAAAAATTAGGGTTGATGGTCTGACCGTAACGTTGATCTGAAACACCAGTGTCCGATTAGACAGTTGACATGTAGACTAGTGAATTACAATTTACATGTGTCCAACCACCGATCTCTCAATGGTTGTGAAGGATAAGGTTTCCTTCGACTCCTGCCCGACCTCACCTCAACGGTTGATTCCCGATCGGACGGCTCGACCGAGCTCGAGCCTTCCGCTGCAAACGCACAGGACCCGTTTCATGACATGGGGTCCCTTGACAGGGCCCGCGCGTGTGGACAAACATTCGTGTGGTGGGTGCGCGCGGATGCCGGTTCCCTCGTGCCGTTCACGTGCTGGCACCCACCCGTGCCGCGCAACATCTCTTGCCTCTTGGGCTACATGATCTCGCTGTTTTGGGTGGTGATCCCGATCGAATTCCCGTCACAGATCCGGAGGTGCTATCGTCAACTGGTGTCCGTTTTTTTGGTGTTTCGTGATGGCTTCGCGGGCCCAAGGAACGCTGGCCGCATGGGCGCCGGGATCCCGGGTTGCCACCAACCGAACCCTGCGATTACCCCACACCTCGCATGGGAAAACTCGGGAGCCATGCCACTGTTGCTTGTGAAAGCGAGTAGTAGCAGCGACAAGTGACCGAGCCAATCATGGCGCACATAATTAAGAAGAGTTTGGCAGGATAGCGGTGGATTCTGCTGCTGAACCATCGGTTTGCTAAGTTGTTCTCTTGATCTTTAATGCGGTGCTTAAAGAAACAGGCTTGTTTGCCGCATTTTATTTTTGACCTTTTTGTTAAGGTTTTGAAAGTCCAGGGAAAGGTAGGGGTTAAAGCACAGCTTTGTCCTTTTGGAAAAGCACCATGGATTCACTTTGCTGCACTGCATTTTAGCTGCATTTCTTCCGTCAACTAGGACTGACAGTGGAGAGAAGAGGAGGTAGTATTACTACAACGGGATATCATCAAGCTATGTATAATAGGTTTATATCAGTTATATCGCTCATACAACAGTTGACTGTAATACTATCTATAGAGACATATAAAAAATAACTATTATAGTAGCTATCTTTTGGCCCCGCTCTTTAGGCTTTAGCTTTTAATTTCTACCTTCTAATTTTTTTTAATTTCATCTTTTTCTAATTTTTAGGCTTTATTACTTTCCTTTATATTGTCCGTGATGGAATAACTTTTTTTTATTTTAAAATTTTTTAAATTTAATTACACTGAAAAAGCTACCAGTTGCTACAGTGTAAAAACATCAAACAGTGAAAAAAAAGACAAAAACCACATATCTAAACTCAAATAAGCACACCGTTAATGATATCTATAGATGATGTAAAGTAACACTATATACAACAATTATCTATCCCATTATAAATGCCCTTGGCGCCGTACCATGTTGAGCCCGACTAGGCGGCATCAAATGAATGAATCTGAGCTGTTGATCATGATGGTGATGATGGTCTCGGCCAATCCAATCCGGTGGTGGGTCTCTTTGGAACTTGCGACACTGCGTCCTGACTAGTTAGCATAGCAGTGGCTTTCCATGTCCTTTTACTAGTGCTGTTTTTTACTAGTACTCCATACTATCCCTTTTTAGATAAGGGAATAAGCCGGGGTAATATGTTGCTTCATGCTTAGCATAAGATAATTATCATATGCTTTATTCCCTTGCATTTAGTCAGCAAGAGCATTGGTTGACTTGAGAGCTACATTATGAACGAATAAACTGCTGTCCTAGCCTACTCTAAAATACCAAATATGTGCATGTGGCTGTCTCTTGTCTGAGACTAAGCAGTGTGAGTATGCAATTGCAAACTACAGTGTATGCGAAAGGTTCATCTTAATTACTTCCTTACAGATAATATTCTGAAAGAGGCCCACACAAAAGCCCAGTTAGCATAAGCATAGTCCTCGAACACAGGTCTTTAAGCAATTAAGCCTAAAATGTTGGTCAATTGAGTAAAATATCACTGTTGTACAACTGCTGTGGCAACTCAGATAAAAAAGGTTCCAGCTTTGCATTACCGATCTCAACCAACTCAAATTATTGGCATGTCAATGGTTAGAACTATCTTTTGGAAGATTGTGTGAGAACGACTATCAGAACTCATCGCATGTACACTTTCCGCAATAAGAAAGAGTTTCTTCATACATAAACGATCCTGATAAAAAGCAGTGAGCACTGGCTGAAAATTTACCACGGCTTGATCAGAATGCAAACATCTGACTACCTGAGACAAAAAATCACTGCAGTTGACTGAATGAATGAAGAATAACACAGAAGATGTATTTTCATGGCAGTGCTACAGCCTACTCCATTATCATTTAAAAGCATGCTGGCAGGAACTGAACTAGTATGAATGTATGATGGGAGTTCAGTTAGAAATTCACCTGAGCTTTTGGGCATTCTTGGTTTGATTTTTTGGTACTTAAGATTTTGGCTGCTCCAAGCACTTCTGAAAGAATCGGTTACCCTGTATCATGAATGAAACCAATAAGTACACCTGAAAATAAAACAACTTACATTGATATAATTACAGGATTAAGAAACTGTCACACCTTAAATGCAAAAGTGATATCTGAACTGTCAATCTGAAGCATTACTCTCCTTAGCTTATCTTCCTTGGATTGCCCTAACTTCATGAATCCCTACAATGCAAACTCCATTAAAAACTTGAAAACATTTTGGTTTTTCTTTTCTTCGAATAGCACTGAATCTACTGATGCATAATGAACCACAGGTATTTGCAGACCTGATCACTCAAAACCATGCACATGTTAGAAAATTCAAGCATCCCGACTGCTGGGACTTGGGTTGATCTGCAAATTTCTATGTATGACTTGTTGAGCTGCAAAAAGGCATTCATATAGATAGGTTAGAAATTTAGAATTCTACAAGATGGGGTGATCAAGCGTGTTCTTCACTTCATTCAGAAAGTCATAGTAAATATTACCTCTCCTAGAGTAGTAGCCTTTTTCTTGCAATGCTGAAAAGTATTTGCCAATGCACACAACACCATCTGGCCAACATACCATATGTGAGAATGAGATTTTAGGTAATGTAGAAAATTAGTTGTAATGGAACAGGGATGATAAATGTGGCTTTACCTGTTGGTGTTGGGGCAGACATAGTATGCTATCTACTACTGCTGACTTGAATGCCTTTGACAAGGCAATTTCCATATGATCAAATGTCACCTGTAAGAATTTATGTTAGATCACAAGGACCTTGTTCATATTCTAAACGAAAGGTGAACTTCTTGGCAAGAGCCATTACATCAGAAACAGCAATAGCATGTAGTTCACTACTAGCCTGGCTATTTAGTAATGCAAGAGCAGATTCCATTAGGAACTTTCAAACCTAATGTTCAAATTTCTGTTGGCTATTTGGAGGATAAGCAGATTGAAGTACAACACAAGATTCATGTACTCGTATTGATCCAAAGAGTTGGGCACGGACAACATTCGTTTTAACATAGTAGAATGTGACCCAACAGCAAGGTTGGCTCAAGCCTTCAATGCTGAAGCAACAGATTAACTACAGGCTCAAATTAGATCAATGTACATATGAACTACCAAGGTCTGGTTTGGTGCGGAATCCACCAAGAAATCACTTTGTTTTCATTTACACATTCCTAGCAAAAAATGGAGCCGGGAACTAACAAACTTACAACTCCTAATTCTTGATCAGAAGAATCTTGTAGCCTTGATTCAAATACCTCCACAGCACTCCTGGAATACATAAAAAGATGTTATACACTTTGGTTTCATTGGCATGGCTTAACCGTCATTGAGGACAAGGGTATATCATACACATAATCACAATAGAGAATAAGTTAACACATGCAAAGCAAGATTTCTGATTAGGTATACATATGCATCAACCATATTCAGGATTCTTTTGGTTTAGAAATAGGTTATGTGTTATATTTTACCAGCTCTAATAATGGAGGTGGCAGATTGCAAAGAACATGATTGTTACCTCAGCAAGATAAATGGATTACCTGCAAACACCAAGAGCTTTTCTCATGTCCCCAGAGGCTGCAGCGACTTTCTGATAAAAGAACATTAAGCAAACAATGTTAATAAACGAGCATGCTGATGCCACCGTTGGATACATCCCGGTGTTCTCCTAAACAGAAACGTATAGCTCCTCACAAAAAAAATCTATACTACTTGATAAACTGACATACTCCAACATAAAGGATGAAACTATAAATGGGAGTTCTTGTAGGATAATAGGACTTACCCTAGCACAAAACTCTATGGCCAGTGGTTCAAAAACATCATACTCAAGAACCTGTATAAGTGGCATCGCAAAAAAGTTAACATAAAGCAATTTTTAATTTAAATAATTTAACGGACACTTATAAGCTTGAATTGGTCGCATGACAAACGAATTACCTTTAGCCTGTGCTTAATTATGTCAGATATTTGATCCTTGGAATAAGCTCGGAAAGTTACAACGAGTGGTTTGCCTGTCAATTAGCGTTGGAATGTCAAGGACATATTAGTTTCCTTCATATAAGCAAATGTAACATCAAACATTTCAGCTAGTCAATAGGAGGTGTTCCATGTTCACTACACTAAACATGGTAAAGAGTGCTTACAATTTAAGGATTCAAGCTTTGGAAGAAACCGATCTGTTAGGTCTATGGCATTTGCAATTCCTGAAAATCAGCACCAACTATCGATCAGCAAAACGGTATCAACTGTTGATTAAAATTGTGTTTTAGTTGAAGTATCCATCCAAAACTAACCTATCAGTATGCATCTTGAGAATTGGTAAGTCATGAGCATAAAAAGATCATGTAGCACGGCCCGGTCCCTTGTGATTAAGTAGTCCATCTCATCCACAATGACCAACCTGGCAAGCAGTGGCATGCAATTCAGATGGCAGGATCAAATTGGCATGAAAGGTCATAGCCTAAGAGTGGGTACAGATAGTTCTTACAACATCCTTCTTGGAGCTGATTCTTTAAAAAACATGCTCTGGAGTTTCTGAAGTGGTGACAATTTACCGCTTGCCTTCTTCCAAGCCTGGAATTTTCCAAGTATCTGCATTGAAAACTTGATTAGTACTGACATGGTCGGTCAGCTTGGGCACCAATAAATAGATCGAGACCAAAATTTGGCAACAGTAAATACCTTACTAAAAATGTCGGATGTATTTGTTAGGCTCGTACAATTGATTGCCAAAGAATCAGGTGTCTCCATTCCCATCTACGCGCAACATATGCGACAAAGTTTGAACGATAATTCACTCCAAATGAAGAAAATTGTACGGATAACCGAGAAATTTTAGCTAACCTCATCTGCCCAACGCACCACGCTCTCCTTGACTTTGTTAATAGACAATGTCTTTCCTGTACCTGGGCACCCGCACACATACAGGCTGCCTGCCCTCTCCTGCTCGACGCACGCCTTGCAGAACTCGAGCACACGCCTTTGCTCTTCGTCACGGCAAACCAACCCGCACGACGGCACCGTGGCCACGTGCAACGCCTCCTTGACCGCCTGCATCTGCGCGGGATCTGCAGGGCACAGTGGATTTTCCGTCAGACCCCAAACAAAACAACGCCGCGGCCGGCTGAAACGGGAATTCGGAGACTTGCCTCGCGGGTTCCACTTGGGCTTCTCGGCCGCGACGAGGTCGCCGTAGAGCCGCTTCCTGGAGGACTTGGGCGACGCCGACAACAGCTTCGGGGTGCTGACCTGCGAGATCGAACGGTTGGTGTGCATTTGAAGGCAATACCAGATGAAACGAAGCGGCAGTCATGCAGATCTGCATGAGAGACCGAGGGGGGCAGGGGAACTTACTGTTCCGGCCCCGGCGAGGGGGGATCTGTGGGGGGAGGTGAACTGAGACGCGTCGGGTGACTCGGCGGCACGGCGAGGAGTCAGGCGGCGCCTGATGCTGCGCGGGGTGGTGGCCGCGGTTGGGGAGGGGGTGGCCACCGGAGATGGGCTCGCCGTGGCGCTGCGAAGCGTCGGCATTGGGAGCCTTTGGGAATTGGCGGTGGAATTTGGAGGCGGGGGAAGATTGGGAGGGAATTGGGGAGGAATGGGGTGGGGGACAGTGGGGGGAGAAGGGTGGGAAGAAGAAAAAGTCGCGGTGGGGAGGGGGCGCGACCGCGCGAGAGCCCGCCGAAGGGTTTTCGGCTTCGCGCGGGAACGCCAGCGAAAGAACGTGTCCTTACGGCTTGGGTACGTAGCGTTTCAAATTTTTTGGTACCGCGTGCATCAATCAGACTTATCCAGAGGAACCGAGTCGACTCAGAACGGTTTACAGACCAGTTTTGGCTGGATTGGATTTTGCTTTTTATTATAATAACTAACTTTTAAATGATATTTTTTAAATTTAAAATTTATAAATTGATTATAGTAGACACTATTTTGATTAAAATCGTATGTAACTGTCTCTTTCTATACTTTTTCACGTGAGCAGTTATAATTTAAAAATCATAAACCACAATCTAAAAGAACTTATGCATAATCTTTTTTTCTTTTTTTAGAAATAAATTATTACATGTTTTCCCAGCGAATCCTCTAAAAAGATAGCATGCTTTTCTAGCATGCAAAACTAAATTTCATTAATTGGAAACAAAGTAGTACATCATTTCACACCTATCCGCATCTCACACGGTTGTGATAACTAGCTAGCAAAGCAGTATTGCTTCGGTTTCCTCCCATATATAAGGGTGACAAAAGTAGCAGATTTCAATCCGAGAATATACAATTATAAGCAAAAACATGTTTGCCCTAAGCACAAGTTTTTATAAAGTTCGTTCCTAGATAGTATAACATTATGCGCTAATGTGTTTTTTTAGGTGCCGCTCAACTTGGCTTCCTGTCGTTGGCGATGGGCGGCAGGAACACTATAGCAGATACTGTAGCTACTGTTACAGTAAAATTATTTTTTTTCTTTTTTTAAAATTACTTATACTTTTTTTCTGTTTTTTGTTTTTGGTTTTTTTATATTTTTTTACATTTAATTATACTCAATAAACCAACTCAGCTACAGTGTTTTTTCAGCAAAAACCAGAAGCCATCGCTATTCCGATCACCCTCTTAGAAAGGCCGTCCGGTTTTATACTAGTAACATGAGGTTAATGTTTTTTAAAAAAGTTAACACACATAAAGCACCAAAGTTTTACACTGTAGGCCATGGGAGAACAGCAAGATATCGGCTCCCTTCGAATGGGCTTAGCTTTGGCTTTGATTTATGTATGTTGTAGTACCTAGTTTTCAAAAAGTATGTTTTTTAAGATGAAATTAATAGAGAAATTATAGTAAAAAGTGTACTAAGTTCAATTGTACCGACCAAAATCATATGTGATTATTTTTCTCTACGTATTATCTCTCGCGAACAGTTATAATTCAAAATTTTAAACTATAAGTTATAACCCAAAAAAACCCACCCATCATCAACTCGGGGATGTATAAGGTGAAAATGATGAAAGTTCCACCAAAAGTGTCTGGACAAGTTTTCAAAAAAAAATCTCAAAAGTTTGTCAACTATAGCTAATTACATGGGTTATATCCATACAAATTTCTGAGGACAAATTCAATCCAATTTGTGATATACGAAAATGAGAAATGCGGCGTGTAATAGTGCGTTAAAACTATTACATGTTATATTTATCGTTTTTCTATCTCATAAATAAGGTTGAGTTTGTTCTTGTTTTTTTTTTTTGCATTGATATAGACCATATCCTTGCCGATATCTAATAATTTTTTAAAGAATTTTTGAAAACTTGTAAAAAGCACTTTTGGTGGAATCTGCACCATTTTTGCATAAAAGTGATCATCAACTCCACTTCAATAAGGTCATGAACTAGGTTTGGTCCAAGTTTCAAGACTTTTTTGATTGACACAGATCAAAAGTTACATGGTTTTTCAAATTTGAAATAGTAATTTCACTATTTGCGTGCTGAAAATTTCAGTAGCTCTGAAAATTTTTGGATTTTTGGCTTCTTGATCTTTATCGCTTATTATAGATATTGAAGTAAAGATTGGGTTAATACCTAAAAAATTTTAAAGGCACTATTTACCGCCCTCTGTTGCTATACCGCTCCTACGAAATATAAGTAATATGACACTCGAGATCACGTAGTAAAGAGACATGGTGTTTTAGATAGATTCAGCCTTATTCGAAGAAAATAATACCCTACTTATTGTGTTCTTGTATTGCTATAGATTATAATAGAGTGCACAAGTTTATGACTACAAAGACTATACAGCTATCTTGCATTTCGTGTGTGTCTATTCCCTCCATCTCCTGGTACCACCCCTTATAAAGCGTTGAATAGATGGCAGTTGCAACCCACCAGAAGGCATCTCGTCTGTTCGTGAATCCCACATACGGTCATCGGTTATTGTCGACGAGACTTCTACCCATGCATGATCACTGAGCGGTTTTTGTTGGGGACAAAGATTGAATACATGCGATTATTTCAAAGAGGCAAGGGTGCACATCCCCTTTTAACTACCATGTGTGGTTGATTGCGATGGATTTAACCCCCAGTCAAAGAATAGGGTCCATATGTCTTATTATATACCCTTCTGACAAGGGGGTGGTCACTGGTCGATACTTGGCTTAGCCTAAGCATATTCTTTCCGACTAGGAGTATTCGAATGATCCATTGGAATGATTCTCTATCCAACATTGGAATAATTCTCCATCCAACAGTTATTATATATGAACATTAAGTTTATTTATTAAAGATTATTTACTCCTCGTCACATAGGGATGGTAATAGACGTGTTCCCTGGCGACTATGGGGAATTCTTTAATTTACTGGTGAATGTGTACGAGGAGATTTTGGGCTTCTTTGATTCATAGTAAACTCTAGCACAACTAAGCACATCCAAGTACTGCCATGTTTTTCCCCATTTTTTTGTTTAGTGGTCGGCTTAGCTCTTTGGAAACGACATATATATACGTAGGCTATTTTGGCAAAGTGGTTAGCTTACTTTCACTCTAGCTATCAATAGCGTATAAATATTTGACATTTCTGGCAAATTCACAATACTATTAGGATATATTGCATACAACACTATCCTCGAAAATTAAAACAACACCTATATGAGATATAGCAACATGCAGATTTTCCAGTAAGTAATAAAAATGGAGTTTCTAGCGAGAAGATCTAGGAGCGAGATCGACACACTTGGATGTAAATATGCATTTCTCACAGTAGCCCACGTACGTAAATGACTCAACTATACCATTATTCCATTACTCGTGGTGATTACCAATTCAAACGAGCAATTACCGCCCGCAAAATTAAACAAGCCTAGTTACTCCACAGTCACTTGCAGAATTATGCACACAATTGATGACGCACCACCACTCAAAGAGGATTGTGTAACACCTCACATACTGAGATGCCACTATGGAACATCATCGCCAAAGAAATTAAGAAAAACAACAACAAAAATTGCAAGGAATCAAAACTTTTAAAAGAACTTCATTAGAGAACCAGCAGAAACTGAAATAAGTGTTTTAACATGGGATCGATCCACTTCCAACCAAATGAAGAATAAATGAAATAACTAAATAACGATGAGCCATTATGTTGAAAACTCGAGTGTTCCCACTTATACATAATGCTATCACTCCACTGGCCTTTTACTTGAGATTGAAAAGAGCAAATGTGAGATTTGAGAATCTCAGCAAATACCCAACAACGACCGCAACACGGTGAGTAGAGGACAAGTAATACAAGCAAGCAATCGACACAAGCCAAGGCAATAAAACTAGATCACCGAAAACACTGATAGGAATATGAAATGTAGATAACATAAATGTTGGAATTAAGATGATTACTAATTATCAAGTTACGGCAATGATAGTTGTGATAAAGAAAATTATGGAAATGAAAGTGGTAAAAAAATTATGGAAATGAAAGTGGTAATGTAGCAAATTATGGCAATGAGAGTTGTGATTTAGCAGATTATGGCCACGACACTAGCGATTACTTCCCACATACCCAGTTATACGAGAATAGTTAGGCACGCTGTCGTCCTCGACTGTATAACCACGACGGGGTGTAGTATCCTGGGTAACAAGAGCATACGGCCCCCTGTACATTACCAGGTGGGTGGTAATCTCCCCTATATGTGAATAACCCCAGGCTAGTTAACCAAGATATCATCAACAAATCATGTAATTAAGTGATGTAGAAAGATATGGCAAATTATGGCATCGATAACTATGATGTAGCAATTTAGGGCATCGGCACTGGTGATTACTTCCCACATACCCAGTTATATGAGAATAGTTAGGCATATCGTCGTCCTCATCGTATAACCGCTGACAGTAACCGCGAATCTCCCTATATGTGTAATATCAATAAATCAAATGAGTAATATTGAGAGTGTACGCTTGATAGAGCGATTACATTACACTTGTTACCTTGTGGGTCCGTGGCGAAGGTGGATAATCTCCCCAATATATGTGGATAACCCGGATTCGCGGATATTGCTTAAACCATATCCTAACCCATATTTTTTCCCAGGTGACCATATTATGATCAATAAATCAAATGGTTAAGGGATTATGGTGCAAAGGAAATATTGAGATTAGATTATGAGAAATCACGAAAGGGTTTGTTAAAGTCAATCTGCATCATGAAAATCTCTTTCGAGGCAATGGAGGGACATGTAGCGTAATACTTGATAGAGTGATTAGAAATGATAACATGATGGTAAAGCACTTGTTACATTGTAGACAGGTTGAAATAATATGAATTTAAGGCAACTAAAAGATGGCGAAGGTAAAACGATGATAAACACCTCAAAACCACGAGGTCTCTGATATTCCATCCGAGATCGTTGAAGAGCTTAGCCGGTCCGAGAGCGAAAATGGATAGTAATAGTAAACCTGCAGAAAACAATCACCATCGAAATGTGGCTTACAAGATGGACACATAACGTAAGAGAAACTTGAAGATTTCTTGAGTCAAAGCATTGCACCTTGAGCATGATGTATCTGAGCATGTCCATGTATACAATGTCCGGTTGAACACCGGCCTTGCGAAATTTCATCAAGCAGGCACGTGCGGAGGTGGCGTCGATTGTGGGAGATCCCCGGCTTGAGTCGTACTAGCGGTTGTCGTGGTAGGCCCAATAAGAGAGCACGGGAGCTAAAACTGGCCCACAGGTGGTGCGCGAATGGTAATAAGGTACTAAAGATTTAGGAATTATTTTAAAAGAGATATTGTATTAGAGCTCACCCAAGGGTTGACAACCAACTAGTTTTATTAGGTGATAAGTGATTATTAATCAACTTAACAATTATTAATATACATCAATCAGTCATAACTCATACAAGAAATCATATCAACAATACATTCGGATATTTAAAAGATAAACATAAAAGCATGATATTAAAAGATTGCTAGTGGTTTTAATTTAAGTTTACAACATGATCATCCGCTACCCACCCATTAACGATTTAAGTGTGAATTCTAAAATACTAATTAAAAGCATTAATTCTAGAACATTATTGGTTGTACATTCTAATAACCTCAAAGCATATGGAATAGGATAACTTAGAACAACATGGTATAAATACAATATTAAAAGTTTATACCTAGGCAAGCATTAACGATAGGATAACAACCAGGCAACATTAATAATATGATAATAATTAGGCAACATGAGAGGTATGATATTAACTGGGTACACTTCAATGTTATGATAATAGCTAAGCAACATGAAAGATATGATAATTGTAATCACTGGTAAGGGTGACAGGTAATATAGGAACACATGGTATGCGAAACAGGAAAGGGTACATCCGCGAGGCATTTGCCTTGAGCACGCTCGGTGGAATCACTGCACGAAGGATCGGGAATGCGCAACTGCTCAAACGCTCTCTCAAAGGCTGCGTGTGAACGCACTCGCTGAGCCTCCAATGTGCGAGTCGATGTTTGGCCGTGCGACTCGCTGTTCAGTTGAGCAATTTACCGATCGGCCATGCGACCACGGCCTGCATGACCCAACTATCGTGCGAATGCGTGATTTAGCCGCACAACCGACTGGCTGGCCACATGACCGTGAAAAGAATGACCATGGCCGCTCTGACCACCACCGACGTTGCCGGCCAACCGAATATTTTAAGCTTATCTTCTCTTGCAGCTTCTTCATATTTATTCATGCTTATACTTACCTTTTCTTAGAGCCTTTCTATGCCCTTCTATTATTATATTACATGTATTACTACAAATATAGTGTCTATATGAAGCCCAAAGAGCTATATATATATATATATATATATATATATATATATATATATATATATATATATATATATATATATATATATATGTATATATATATGTATGTATATATATATGTATATATATATATATGTATATATATATATATATGTATGTATATATATATATATGTATGTATGTATATATATATATGTGTATATGTATATATATATGTATATATATATATATGTATATATGTATATATATATATGTATATATATATATATGTATATATATATATATATATATAGAGAGAGAGAGAGAGAGAGAAATAAGGCACATATAGAATAGTTTAGCTTTACCTTCTCTTATAGCCCTCCTATAGTCTTAATATTTTTATTCTGCTATTACATTATATATATCATAATATTAGCCCTTTCTTTATGCCTCTCTTACTTTCCTTCTATATGCTTACACGTATCTTTTCTTAGAATCTATGCTTACACTTATCTTTTTTAGAATCTTTCTGTGATCTTACTCTTTTGATTCTACCATTATATTATATATATCAGTACATAAAGAGATATGTCATATAGAAATAGGCCATACATGAAATAATTTAGGCTTGTCTTCTCTTGCAGCTTCTTCGTGTTTATTCATGCTTATGCTTATCTTTTCTTAGAACTTTCCTGTAACCTTAGTATTCCAATTCTATTATTATATTATATATACTATTACACATATAGTGTGTACTGATATGAAGCTCAAAGAGTAATGTGTGTGTGTGTGTGTGTGGCAGAGCGCAAAAAGATATGTCATATAAAGATAAGGCATACATAAAATAGCTTAGATTTATCTCCTTGCCCAGCCTTTTTGTAGTCTTACCATTCCTATTTTGCTATTACATTCCATATATCATAGTGTTGTACCCTTCTTTATGCTTCTCTTATCTCCTTTCTATATGCTCACACTTATCTTTTCTTAGAAAGTATTGCTTTCTTCTCTTTATACTTTTCTTATCTCCCTTCTATATGCTTATGCTTACCTTTTTTTATAACTTTTCTATGATCTTACCATTTTCCCTCTTCTATTATGTTATATATATCAATATACAGAAAGATATGTTTTGTACACGTAAGGCATATATGAAATAGTTTGGCCCTATCTGTCTTGCACCCTTCCTGTAACCATGCCATATTTATTATGCTAACCTTTATGCTCTCCTTGTGTAATAGTCTTCTGTTCATGTTTAGTTTTCTATTTTGTTATAGCCTTTTTGTAATTGCTATGTTCCTGCTGTGCAATTATGTTATGTATGCTTTCTTTCTTTTTATTGTTGTCTTATTTTCCTTTTATAGTTCAATATTTACTTACGCAGCTCTTTTTGAATACTGATTTGTTTACGAACTTATTGTGGTTGGTTATACAATTAGTTTACTTCTTATTTTCCCTCTTTTAGGCTTTTGTGTCTCTTCGCTTTGAATACTAACCTCGTGTCTGATTTGCTGTCATTTTGCCTTTTCTGTTTTCTCGTTTTGACTATTAATCTCATGGCTGATTTTTTGTTCTGTTAGTTGCTATCTATTTTTATGGATTCAACGCATTCTACTAGAGCTAGGCGCAAAGAAATTCGGTATGAAAAACAGCCGGTTAGCTCAGTAACCTACTCACTATACTTACTTACAGCCCGATTCAACCTGTCAAGAAAAGCAAGATTACAAAAGAGTTGTTCCCAGATGCAAAGGAATGAGTAATCACATTAGGTATGTAATAATGTATTCATCAATATTCCTAACTGCTGACACAAAAAGATGATTAAATAGCTCACTAACCATTATTTTCATATTACACTTATAGGAACACTACATGCCTTACTCGCAACGGATAAAAAATATCGCCTATGCCTTGTCAACTAAAAGTGCTTCTCGCAGATTCTACAACACAATGAACCAGCGACGTTCTCACCTTCACTTCAGCATAGGCTTATTCCCATCAGCTACACTTATTTTGTTGTCCAAAATATTACTAACTATGCTTCACGTACCAACAAATCTATCATTACTAAATACTGCTCTCTTATAACTAGCACTATAGCAACCAGTGTGAACATATTTAGTGAACCCTTCGCTTCCTTTATGCTCAACGACATATGCCAGTTTCTGGGAAAAAAAAATTGTGCAACTTAGTTTCCTCAGTTTATCTGTATATTGATTATGTTTCCCTTTACAGTCATTTCTTCCTCTTGCTATTCATAATGTTCTTTTTAATGTCAGAGACAGAACAATACTACCAATTTACTCCATATTAAACAAAATCAGTATATATAATGTATTCACCAAATCATATAACAGATTTGTTACCAACATAAAAAGTCCAGCAACCATCAACTGTTTATACAAACTAACCTGCGTGGCAAATCTCAGTACAATCTAGTAAACAAATGACTCGAGGTGCTCTTGTGATCTGCAAGTCTCACTTGAATCTAGTCAAATGAACAGTAACCTCGTCTTCA
Organism: Melocanna baccifera; assembly: GCA_036346265.1. Taxonomy (NCBI): domain Eukaryota; kingdom Viridiplantae; phylum Streptophyta; class Magnoliopsida; order Poales; family Poaceae; genus Melocanna; species Melocanna baccifera. The sequence continues at coordinate 39,691,515 of CM070677.1, forward strand.
GACGGCGTCAAGAGCTCCCTTGAGGCCATCTGGACGACGTCGACGTCGTCCGGGTCGCCGCTGCTACCGGAGCTGCTCGGGCCTGCCTCATGGTAGTAGCCTCCTGCATTCGTCTGGTTGGAGGATTGACACTCGAACTCCGCATTGCACGTGACGTTCTCAGCGAATGGGTACAAGTTGAGGCTCGTGTAGACCGCCTGCAGGTCTTGAGTATTAATCACCTGTGGCTGTGCCAGTGCTGACACGTGCACTCCATAGTGCATATTATCGGGTGCGAATGATGAGGGGTAGTATCCCTCCTGCGAGGAGCTTTCCTGTTCCCGTGTCGATGTTCCTCTCCGTGTTCCCTTGATCTGGATCGCTCGCTATGATCAGCGAGCGGTCCAGATCGAGGGAACACGGAGGGGAACACCGACACGGGAACAGAGAAGCCATTTTCCCCTCCTGCGACTCGCCTTAGGCGTTGAGGTCTGGCAGCGGCGGCGGCATGTTCAGGTTCATCGTCCCCAGGTGGGATGCTCCAACCGAATTGGCTGTGTTGAGGTACATTCCCATCCCGGGTGGGCTGGAGCTGTCCAGCTGCGTGACAGCAGTTGGACCAATTAAAGCGCCGTACCTGCAGCTAGTGGATGGCGGCGTAGACACCGGCAGTGGTATGGTGACCCGTCATTACCGAGGGATAATAACACTGGTCAACGGATTATTATTCATCTGATTGGTAGAACACCACTTCAACGAATAATAAGTCCATCAGAATGTAGCAGCAGAACAATTATTAGAGTCGGTTCATGCCTTTATTACAAAACATAGCCACACAGGGCTAAAGTCTGGTATAAAGCCTCTAGGGCTTGAATAGAAATACAATACCAAAAGTAGACATTTGGTACTATATTTTGATCTTACACATAGTCTTGGAGGTGAGAATACTATATAACTTTACATTTAATTCAGAGTTGTGCCTACACCACTGGTGATCTTCTAGTCGTCCCACGTCTCATAAGACATGTCAAGCCCACACGGCGGGTCCTCAAATCCCACCCATTCCCCCTCAGGATAAGGTTCTTCGGGGTAGGCCGCATCCGCACTAAGTGAAACTCCAGCATGGCTATCCTCTAAACAAAGGAGAATAATATCAAGGATGAGTACATACGTACTCAGCAAACATTATTAGCAAAATACACTAAATGCTCGAAACTCCAACATTCTTAAAACTTCATCCTCATCCTCCTTCTCATTCTCGCTTTCTTTCTCATTATCATCCTCTCTACTGCTCTCCCTTTTTTTCTTCTCACTATTTATAAGAAATAGATGTTTTTAGTCTTTAAAATACTTCCCAAATTATAAGTTCAAAATCTACTGAACACTCGTATAGTGGATAATACCTCACAGGTTCTGTAGCCTCCAGTCCAGGAGACAAGCATGAATTCATGATTTAAATAGCACTGCGCAGGATTGTATCACTTTATCCATAATCACTCTGATCTTTGTAACGCGTGGATCTTCGCATTTCCTTATATGCGATGCCCATATCAGAGTACATAACTTTTACTATTGTCTTAGTATATTATATCTCCACACAACTATTCACAACCAGTAGCTTGCACTCACTGGAAACAACATAGCTGTTGGTTGGGCCGGTTCGTTCACCCTTACTCAACACTCCACTGCGCTAATATATCCCCCACTTCTGGGCTCTATCCAGTTCTAGGTTCCTCCTACTGTGGATCCCCCACTCCCGGCTCTCTACCGGCTCTGGGTTCCTCCACCTAATATACTACTTACCTATATGGAGAATATCATAACTTTGACAGAGTTACTGATTCTACCCGTCTTCCGACGAATATTGGTTGATACGATTTGTATGGTCCATTACACAAGTGAAGCTTGTAAGTCCTTATGTTTTATCCTTATGTAAAAGGTTACGTACCTGCTCTTCTCTTGCCTGCCCTAGGGGACCTTCCACCCCCTATTTATTGGCCTGACAGTGGCTTCTCCCACGTCTGTCCTGATCTCTTCTCTTTCTTTCTCATCATCATTCTTTCGATTTAAACATCATTTTTATTTCTATGCATAGTGATACATAACTTAATAGGTAAATACTGGTTGTACTAAAGATATTCTAAGCAGATGTTCAAAGGAATACTTGCCTGAGTTTAGAGTGAAGCTCTGGGTTCTAGGATTAGTCGAATAAAACCACCCTCCAAAGTCCAAACCCTGATCCTTTCCTGCAAATCTGCAATTAGTAGGCGTGCTACCGCTTAATAATTATGTGTAGAAGAAATGGCAATTAGGTAAATAATCGCACAAGCTACGCAAAAGTGCCCTGGTGCAACCTATAGATTTTATTTTGGCCACTAGCACAATTTCACGACTCGATGGCTAATTTATTACTTGCACTGAAGTTTAATTGCTGCGCACAATTTTATTTAATCACGCATAGGTTTTGAGTCTTAAAATGGTAATTAATTCATTATAAAAAATCACAAATAATGTTAAATAGGTTTCTACCATTTTCAAGTGATTAACACAATTAATTTGGCACTTAAGTTTGCATGAAAAGAATTAAACGGCAAGAAATCCAATTTAATCGGTACACGCGGAATATCAATCCATTGGTGATACTAATTTCATTTTATGTAATCAAAAATTCTGATTTGCGGGGTTTGATAATTTTAACGTTATGAGCAAATTTTTATTTATTGAATTAGTTTAAAACAGAAGGCTGTGTAATTATTCACAAGACAAAATTTTTATTGCACGCGCTTAACCTCTCTCCTCCCTCTCATTTTTTTCTCCGGTCGACAGCCCCTTTTTTCTAGCGTACTTCCTCCTACCTACTCCTCCACCTATCTCTTCACTCCATTTCTTCTTTCCCCACTTATTTTCTCTCTCTCTCTCCTCACTCTTCTTTCCTCCCAAAACTCCCACCAGATCCGGTCGGCCCCTATGCCTGCTCCTTGCGCCACTCGGCCATCTGGCTCCCCTCGCTCAACTCGGCCTCTTGCGCCGCCAGTCTACCCTCCGGCCACTCCAGTCCGGCCGCCCCTCTCTCTAGCCCATGCGCTCCTTCTTCGGGTCTGGCTCGACCGCCACGCCTCTCCCGCGTCGTCGTTCGGCTCAGCCGCTGTCGGCTCCTCGGCGTCGTGCCGCCTCAGCCTTCCCCGGCCCGATTCTGGCATTTGGCCCTCGGGGCGCCGCCCTGCTCCATGCGTCACCGCCTCGCAGCCCCCTCAACGTCGCCTCCTCCGTGCGCATCTACCCCAACTCCGGCGCCTTCGGCCGCCGGCCTCTTGCTCCCACCGGCGTACTTTCGACTTCCGGTGCGCCGCCTCCTGCTCCGGTCTCCTGCACCGCCGGCTCCTCTGTGCCCCGACGGCCTCCTCGCCTCCCCTCTGGCCGGCCCCTTCGACGACCGGCTCCACCTCACTCGGCGACTCTTGATAGGTCTTTTATTTGAAACCATGGTTGACTTGGGGTTTAGGCACTCGGCACTATTTAGTAATTTATCTTTTTGAATTTTTAGATTTTTAGATTTTTGCGTCATTTTTTCTTTTTTCGGTTCCTTTGCATTATCTTGATAGGCTAACATATTTTTCTATTTTACATTTTAAATTTAATTATGCCCAAAACTAAATCATGGTTGACTTGGGGTTTAAGCTCGGGGATTGGGATGGTGTCAGTGGTAAGCTCCCTTGGCTGTGATCCACTGCGACAGGGCCTGGAGCCTCCTACAAAAATTGCAAATGGACCAGCATACCTATATTGTTTGCCATTCTATTTCGAAAAATAACAATCTAAAAAAACATTTCATACATGTATCATCTACACTGTGTAACGAGTTTTCAAAATATTTATCATAATATTTTGCACCTCCTCTACTATATTACAAAATTGCTGCTAACTCCAAATAGAATAAATTACAAATAAATATGTGTAATATTTATAAATACAAATAATTTGCACAACTAAATAAACTCTTATCTACAAAAAAACACAAAATTTAAAAGCCAGGTCATACGGTCGGGGACGGATGAACAGTAGTGAACAGTAGTCGTGTGATCGGGGATCGCACGATTTGCCACGTGTCAGCTCTAGGAAAATCATGCGGTTAGGAGGGGTTAGAAATAGAAATCCTATTGTTTGAGGGCTATAATTGGAATTCTAGTAATCAATAGTGCCATATATGTCCAAAATTCCATATCGGATGTCCTCTTTGGCTCCCCCTTCTGTCTCAAGTCTCAAGTCGTTTACAAAGATTGAATAATTCATTACATACAGTTTTAATATATAATTAAGACTCTAAGCTATTGTAATCATATATCACTTAAAGTAATACTGTCTGAGTATGTATAGTTGGAGGATTATTGTTCGAGTAACTCTGATCGGAAGATTATTACCCAATCAGCCACTACTCGGAGATTTTATAATCTGATAACTAAGTTTAACTTCATGCAGCCTCCTGTGAGATTAAAATAGAGCACGCACACCTCTATCCCTGATAATCATACATTGATTCGACCCTATGCCTTTGATAATAACCGTATTATAGTTGTTGCTACGGGTTATTATCATAGTTGTTACTACAATCTTCTCTCACTTACAAATAACTAATCAATAGTTATTTGCCAGATCTCTCTCGTTGACAGTAACTGCTCGCTCGGCCAGACGCGAGGAATCAATGAGATAGCAACTGCTCCTAATATAACAATAAAAATAGTTTCCTTTCTCCTTTTCAATCTTTCCGTGAGGTTTGATTTTTTTTCTTATAATATACAACATCGGTGATTTGATGGTGGACACCCATCTGCACCGGACGTATGCAACTTCACTTCTGAACAGGTTAGTTATCGACGATTCTTATGGTACCAGGCATAGAAAAAGCTTAGCTCAATTTTGTAGCGGTGGAAGTGGTGGCGCGGGGCAAATCGGCCAGATATCCCTCGCAATGCTATAAAACTTCACCGGGCCGAGCCAAACAACGTCAGACCTTATGGGCCGACATATGAAAACTTACACGGGCCGAGAAATGCCTTCCCTTTTTCGCCCATCCTTTCGTTTCGGTTGGCTATCCGTGGCTTGGTCCGTTACTACTCCTAAATCGCCTGCTTTACCAGGCTGGCAGCCCAAGCTTCTCAGTGACCTGTACCGCTTTTCTCCGGTGACGTGTGCGTGTATCCAGGGCGTGCCGTGAATCAGACGGGGAGGGAACGCATGGAGCACACATGCAATGGATTGAAAACTGGGCATGGAGAGAAAGCAGCCACTAAAATCCGCCAAAAGCTTCGCCCTGATCCAAAAAATACTTTGGCTTTTATCTTTTAATTTTTAGCTTACTATGATAGATTAAGAGAGTAAGAGATTCTTATATTAAAAAACCACTCTGTACAAAATGACTTCTATAGTAATTTCTATAAATAATTTATAAAAATCATATTAGCAAATCAATCCATTTAAAAGTCAATTTCAAAAGCTAAAAGACAGAAGCTATTTTCCTCAAATCACTTTTCAACAAACCAAAGCAGCCTTTAGCAACCTTCCCTCTCTCCCTCTCAAATCCTTGTTCAGTTGTTCATGCGACACGTCACGGTTGCCACGTAAAGTTGTAGAGAATTAGGAAGCTGAACTAACTCGTCCAGCAATATTCGGGCCGCTTTGAAAAAATACAGTCCCAATTCTAAGCCTGAAACGTCGTCTCAACGAAAAGCATGAAAATTTGGTGGGCCTTGGAGTGCTAACGGGCTTGGATTTTTTTCAAAGAGTATTTTTCAAATACTGGTTTGGCAAACAGTCTTGACTCATCAAACGTAACCTTTGGAGCAAATGTATTGGCGACAGTACAGTGAGGAAGGATGGGAGTCGAATCAAAGGCTGAGCCCAAGTCTCTGCAATGTCTTTTTAGACTGTACTCTAGTATACTAGTAATATGTATGAATTAGGGGCGCTCGTTTTAACGATGATTTTAATTTTTAACTAAAATTTTATTATAACTGATTTTTTTCCACTGTGTCTTCTCGTTTTGAGATCGCAAACAGCTTTGGTCTAGTTCGATCGACGCTCGGTACCCGGCGAAACCTCGACCAAATCAATCATCGAAAACTGTCACATTTCCACGAACCTTTTCCCTTCAGTAAGTGTACAAAGTTCAATGAATGAAGACACGGCAAACAGTAGAAGCTTAGGCCTCACTCGTTACGATTTTTTTTCGGATTCAGCTTTTAACTTCTACTTTTTTTCGCTATTTAATATTTCGTTTTTTTAATTTTTTAGATATTTTAAGCTTTTTTGTATTTTTTCCGTGTTCCTTTGTATTATCCCTAATGGGTTAACATGTTTTTTTATTTTTACATTTTTTTAAAAATTAATTATACCTAAAAAAGCCAAATCATTCTGAAAAAAAATCAACTAAAAAAATCAACTACAGATAGCTAAATTTTCAGAAAGTTTCAACAAAAACCGAAAACGATCAAGCGATCGCTAAAAAGCAGCGCCCTAATCATCTCACGTGTACGAGTCTTCAGCTACACACAATCCCAAGTGTAAATCCGTTGGGGGCATCAGCTACACACAATCCCAAGCGTAAATCCGTTGGGGGCATCTCTTGGACTTCTTACGTGATTTTTAATATTTATTATAGTTATTATTTATTTAATTCAATGTGAAATTATTTACATTATTGATGTAAGTGATAGGGAATAATTTGACATAGAATTTAATTCGAGGAATTAATACTCAACGTGCGAGAATGGCTGTGCTGGAATATCGAGTCTACTGAAATTTAATATGCATGTATTTGTTTAACCCGCGTACATCACAGGGCGGAATAGCTGGGTTTGTTCTGTAGGATTAGCTCTGCAGACTGTTGATCCACATGATAAGATTAGAATTGATTTCGTAAACAATATGACCATTGTGCATAACTCATATATGTGTGCTTAGGGTTAATATATTTTAAACTAATAAAACTAACATATCTGATCATGGCTGGTGACATTACACAGGAGTCTCACGGTGTACCAGAAACAGGTGGGTTGTTTTGTAACACCTAGAAGTGGAGCCTACAAATATGTCCCTACCCTCTAGCTTCATTATGCAATAGTGAGCAACTCCACGAAAAAGACAGATAAATAAAGGGTAGATCAGAAAGTCTCTACAAAATCAATCTAGAGTTTGAGAAAACCCTAACATTGGTATCAGAGCCAGGTTTGGGCTTCTCACACAGATACGACGATCACCTTGCACGATGTTTTTCTTCGTCCTCGGATCGCTCGGCATGACTTCGTGATTGATTCATAGAGATGGCAATCGGGCGCAGCGGGTGCGGGTAGTGCTCGCTCATACCCATACCCGCGATCTTGATTTACGCCCACGGGCATGCCCACGAAGGACAACGGGCGAAGAACCTCGCCTATACCCGTCGCCCGTGGGCATACCCGTTTACCCGCGAACTGAGAGTCATCATCTAAGAATTGAATTAATGGCAGATACATATAAGCAGCAGCTGTTACTAGAAAATATAATAGCTATCTTTTGTGGTTCTGTTTAAATTCAATTTCAAACTAATAGATTTCCTTACTAGGGTCCTTTCCAAACTTATTATGAAAATTAATTATCCCCTAAGTCAGGAACTAAAGAGCCTATGATTAGTTCTAAGTAACATAATAGAGAAGGGAATTGCATAATTGAAGAAGATACCCTTAATTGAAGTATTAAAAATACGTATGTACAAGCAATCATGCATCAGGTAATTGCAAATAAGGAGTGCTTTTAATGAGGAACTACAGAATTACAATCAGTAAGAATTATTTAGATTATCTCAAAGACTTGTATCTTCTCGTGTCTAATCGTAATTGGTAACATGGTTTATGAGTTTCACGATATACCGAAAATAGGTGAGTTATTTTGTAACACCTGAAAGTGAAGTCTATAAAATGGGTAACTACCCTCTAGTCTTATTATGCAATTGTGAGCGACACCACAGAAAATGTAGATAAATAGAGAGTTGACGAGAAAGCCCCTATAAAATCAATCTGGATACAAGGAAAGGCAACATCTCCTAAGAAATGACATAATCCTTCTCCAAACTTCCTTGTCATCCCAATGCGAATGCACTACTCCCTGTAAAATACTGCGTTCCCGCATTCAACTCCCGAGATGAGATCGGTAATCATGCATGCCGTATAATTGGAGGGCAAGATGATAATGCATAAACAAGTCGCAGCAAATCATCTTCGCAAGAAAAAAATTCGCAAAGCGATTAGGGCATATTCTATTCCCATCGATCTCGATAAAGCAAGCAGTCACGAAATTATGGAATGCCGCTTTTTCCCCTCTTGCCCTTGTCATCATCCCCTAGCTGCATACTGGTACTAAGCTACATGAATCTGAACCCCACTTCGCCATGCATGGATTTTTCCTATTGGCGGTGACTCGAAACTATGGATCCTAGTTTGGTCAGGGGAGCACACGAGGCCAAGCAACACGGACAGGCTCACATCAGGACTTTGGTCTTGACGTGATCAAGAACAGCAGTTCAGAATAAGTTCAGGCACAATCTTACACATTTCAGGTGGCCCAGAGCATGTGCCTGATTGATCTCAAGCTCGACCGATCGTGCTCCCTAACCCGGCAATGCGGTGTACGTTCGGCGAGTGATTTGCCCATGTAGGCCGCATCCACCCCCGCACATCCCATCTCAGCTCTCAGAGCTATTGCTCGATGAAGTGACACGAGTTAGATTCAAGTAGATGTAGTTTTCATGGCGACTGGGCATGGACCTGCCGGTTTTGGCTGCTCATCTTTGGTGGATTAGTCGCCTGGGGTGTGTTCAGCTTCAGCATGGCTCTGGACAGGAAAGCCTATCATGGATGCAAAATGTATGTGTCGGAGAGGACATTGCCACAGAAGGTTCGTTGTACTCTGATATTTGGATCAGGCATCAGCACGGGAGAAAGCATATCGATCTAGCGGTGACTGAGCAGGGTCGGTAGAAGATTGCGATTGTTAGGTTTCCTGTCAACTCTGGACTCCTCGAGGCAGTCGAAACGAATTTCTGGCGAGCGGTGACACCGGCCATAGCACGCTGTTCAGTGTAATTCTGGTAACTTTATTACCGGTGATGACCCGAGTAATTCAGCTATGGCTCTGAAGTGGCAGAAGTTTTCTCTTGCGGGATATTGTAATGTCCATCAGAACATCTCATCCTCCATCATACCCAGTGATGAGTGACGAGCATCCATACTAATTTGTCAAATTTAGTTTCGTACGTATTGGGTTGGTCTATACTCCATAAAGGGAAGAGGGCAGACGAGGTGGAATTATTGCTTACACTGGGCATATGCTGATGAGTGACTAAATTGTACCAGTACGTAGTGCTACAACATCAGCAATTACTCGCCTATTTTACGGGTCTTCATATGTTTGTTTTGTCCGTCCTAGAATGCAAATAGTATTTCGGAAGCAATTTACTTCTTCATTTTTTTGACGTCTTATAGTCTCTTGGCGTGTGATATCTGTAGTTCAGAATCTAGTTTCCAGCTGTGATCAGCATATACAAAATAATCCTTCGAAAGTCTCACTATAAAGTTCGGAAGCGAAGGACCTTTTTTTGAGAGCAAAGAAGCGCAGGATCTTTCGTCTTGTTCTTACAAATTAACTTTACAAAAAATAATGCAAACGGACATGATCTTGCAACGTGATAGTCTTTTAGTTATTTATTTATCTATTTGTTTATGTAGAAGTACAGCATAGCTTTTATCAAAGTTTCCAATGACCCTTGAATACATTATTAGGTTCCCTTAGCTGCTAAGAAACGAAATCTTTTTTATCCATTGGGAATTTACTAATAGAAAATGTACTTCATTACAAGTTAAAGACCTATAGAATACATGAAATATCTCAAATATTACCGCTGTATTACGCTTGGAAAGACGCTTGAAAAAGCCTCAAAATACACTGATGCAAAGCCAGCAATGACTAATCAAGCTAACTAACAGCGCCAATACGTTGTTAGCTACGTAAAAGATACTTGGGGCGCAGACTGTCCTTGCTAACCTACCCATTTCTACATGCGCAACACGGCCGCTAATTGTCAACTGTTGCCACCCCCGTTCACATGCTTTAACCTATAAGAACTTTACAGACCACGGATTCATCACGTCCGGTCGAGATGACTGTCCGAGTCTCTAGCCTTCCGGGACAGAAAATGCACCCTGATGCCTTCTGTAACTTCTGTTGATTATTTGGGGGAAAAAGAGAAGCATTTTGATGCATTCTGTTGATAATTTGGGGGCAAAAAGAAAAGAAAAGAAAAGAAGAGGGAGCTTAATAAAAATGAAGGGGAAATGGAGAGCTGCTTATTGTTTATTCATCTGCACAATTACAAGAAGCAAATTGCTGCTATGTACTCCTACTATAGTAGTCACTCCACAAAACAGAGCAGCCTCTCACCATCACTTTCCACGACACTGCTACTAGCTAGAAGCATCGAGGACATCTCACGACAACGCGACGCCAATGGGACGGACCCCCCAGCGCCGAATGCAACCGGCAGATCCGTGGAGCCGCGAGCTCGATCGATCGCATCCGGGCATTTCCCGCCGTTTCCGGCCAAGTTGCCTCGCTCGCCTGATTTCCAGAAAGGGGAAGCAGCAGCAAGCCGCGGATCATCATCACCTCACCGCCCATCGGCCAAGCACATGCAGGGTGAAGTGCGTGGACTTCTTCAGGGAGTTGAGTGGAGGAAAAATCCTTTTTTTTTGTTTTCTGGGACGTATCGAGGAGTTTGGATCGCTGAGGTACACGCATCAGTCGGGGAGGTAGCATGTGTCCTCACCGCCCGTGTTCCACAGGAAGTTAGCGTAGGCTGCCGCGTGGTGCGAGTTGCTGGGGTCGGCGGCGATGGCCTCCTGGTACGTCTCCTCCGCGGCCGCGAGATCGTTGCGCGCCTTCCACAGGAAGGTCGCGTAACACCCGAGCGCCTCTGCGTCCGCCGGCTCCGCGCGCACCGCCCGCTTGAAGTAATGCTCCGCCCTGCGCGCAAAACCACCACCTCCGTCAGCGACTGTAAAATCCAAACTCCATCGGAAACTACTACCTGATGCTGTCATTTCGTCGAACGGTTGGGCACCCACCGGTCGTGATCGCGCTGCACCAGGTACAGGAACTGCGCGAAGTTGGCCAGTAGCAGCGAGTTGTTGGGCTCCTCGGACACGGCCTGCTCGTATCTCTGCTCCATCGTCGAGTACTCCGCGAAGTCCTCCGTGTCCAGCTTGGCTTCCACCGGCGCGACGAGCTGCCCCAGTATTTCCGGGTCCATCAGCACCTCGGCGCGCACGCTCGCCTGCATTCTGGTAGCTTCGTCGGCTATCCTTCTCCAGATGACCAGCTCGTCCTCCGCCTCCTCGACGGCCATTGCGTCGGACACAGCCTCCTCTGGGCCCGCCCCGACCGGCGTCGCCTGTGACGCGTCCTGAGGCAGCACCGCGCCGCTTTGCCGGTACGACGACTCGTCCGACCGGTCGTCGCCTGTGGCCCCGGCGACCGGCCGCACCTTGCCGCCACCGCCGCTGTTTCCGCCCACCGAGGCCGTTCGGCCAGCGGAGAACGTCTTTAGCGAGATGGGATCGAACCGCTGGTGGGAATGGGACTGCTCCGTGTGCTGGGTGTCGACCATTGCGACAGCCGCCGCGGTGGGCTGGGGAGGCGGGAGGGTGGCGGCGCCCGCGACGCTGTCGCCCATGGAGTAGACGGTGAAGTTGGCGAGGAGGAGCATAAGGGAGACCATGAGGACGGGGGTGCCTGAGAAGATGTGCTGGAAGAGCCAGACGAAGGAGGCTTGCATCTCGCCGTGGACGCGCGCGAGAACGCCCTGCAGGTCCTCGTAGAGAAGCGCTTGCCGCATCTGCAGCGTGAAGCTCTGCAGCTCCCGTATGATGAGCACCATCGACGAGAACGCGCGCTCCACCGCGGCACGCGCGGACTCCCCGGCGCAGTCGACCAGCCGCTCGTCCCACCGCCCCCGCTGCTGCTGCTGTTGCTTCTTGCGCTTGAGCATCCGCAGCGACAGCGGCAGCCCCACGCTGCTCGCCGGCCACCCGCAGCCGCCGGGGCCCGGGTGCAGCCCCACGGCGAGCTCCTGGATCCTCTTCAAGAACTCGTCATCGTCCCCGCCATCGCTGCCGATGCTGTCAATGCTAGCTCTGAGGGCGCGCCTCATCGTCTGGTGCCCGCCGCGACGCCGGGTGAGGCCGGCGCTCCAGCTAGCCAGCGACGACTGGGCACTCGACAGCCTGATGCAGCCGGCGCGAAGAACGGCATGCCGCGACGACGTCGCGACGGCAGAGGACGAAGGCGACGCCGAGGAGGAGGGGGAAGCGCACAGCGACGACGTCACGGCCGCGACCTGAATGCCCATGAGTCGCGCGACCTCCCGCCCGGCCGCAACCGAGACGACGGTTGGGAAATCGCCTGCAGCTCCACAACCGTGGGAGGCTAAATGCAAGGAAGGGACGGGACGGGAGGGGCAACGGGCGGTGGCCGTATTTCAGGATCCGGAAGGTGTCCTGGTCAACCTCCCCAGTGGTAAAATAATCTTGCCATATTTATTTTAAAGTCTGAATTAGTTTAGACATAGAAATTGAATTTTAGAGTCAAACTTAGTATTCTAGTTATAGTCAATATTTAATTTATAACTGGTGTATAAACAATGGAAAAAAACAAAAGAACAAATGTGGCGATTTGAGCACCATCAAAAAATTTGTGTTTATTCTATTGCTCACTTGTTTTCGAGTTGTCGTCGTCATACTTGAAGAAAGTCAAGAGGAGCAGAGGAGCTGCACATTGGTATCGAGCGCTTGGCGAACTCGAAGGTACTCGAAGTTATCGAGAACTGAGAGTTCTCGTAGGCGGAGGTGAACGTGGTTGAAGGAAGCTGCAGTCTGTAGTCGAAGTCTGAAGTGGTCATACCTCGATTACAAGTACGTGTAACTCTTCGGAAGCATGGTCGTAACTCTCATCAGCTGAAGTTACGAGTATTCGAAGAAGCAAGGGAAACGATCGGAAGGAAGACAGGATCATTCGATTATCATCAGACCTTTTCGATCAGCGAGGAAGTTCGGACCACACTTCAAAAGTGTCCGATCTTTATAAAATTGATCGAACCAATCAGATCAAGCGGAGACGTTCGGACCACTCCTGTGACCGTCCAATCCTCATAAAACATGATCGGACCAGTCTGATCGATGATCTGAGAGTGTTTGGACTTGTCCGAAGAGATACTTCCTCTTCAACCTTGCGCAGAGCGATTATTTTCATTTAAAAAAATTCTTCATCTGGTATCAGAGTTTGGTGTCGATCGATCTGTAGAAGGAGCAGCTCATTATAGGAGACAGATATTCATAGACAATGAAGGAAAGACCAAATTCTCTTCCATATTCAGTTCTCAATTCAGAGAATTACCCGGTATGATATATGAAGATGTGGGTGAATATGCGTGCCCAAGAAGTCTGGGATGCTGTAGCTGATCCAATCAACACTAATGGAAAGGTCAATCCAAAACAAAATGCTAAAGAAGTCGACGTGAAGACTGATCAAACTGCGTTAACTCTCATCTACGCTGCCATATCCACCTTGATGCTCAATCAACTTATTGGAAAAGGTACAGTACGAGAGGCTTAGATTGCTCTTCAGACTATACATGAAGGAGTAGATCGAGTAAAGAAAGTTCAACTACAAATTTTTCGAGGAGAATATGAGGCGCTGCATATGGATAAAACTTAGTCGGTAAATGAGTTTGTAGAAAAATTAACTGTGGTGGTTAATGAGATTCGATCTCTTGGAGGCAAATTAGAAGAAACTACAATTGTCGAGAAATATCTACGAGTCATGCCCGAAAGGTTCATACCGATGGTCACAATTTTTCTGTATTCAAGCGATCTTGCAGATATAGAAATAGAAAAGGTAACAAGATCTCTCAAAACTCATGAGGGATTGCTTAAAGGGTGTAAGACCATGACTGATCAAACATTGCTAGTAACAAGTGAAGCAAAGGTTGAAAACAAAAATTGGTGAGAATCAAATCTAAGTCAAAGAAGTGGCCATGGATCTGGCAATTGGCGTGATCATGGTCGTGGTCAAGGTGGCCATTGTTTTGGTCGAGGAAGCCGTGGTTTTACTGCTGGTCGTGGAGAAAAAATAATACGAGGTGAGTCCTCTTACAACTGAGACAAGCCAAGAATCAAATATTTTACTTGTAGCAAAGAATGTCATTATGATGCAGTATGTAGAAGTCATATTAAGTGTTCTGAGTGTCAAAAGTTTGGACACTACATCGCTGACCGTCGATACAAAAAGAAGAAGAAAAAGGCAAACTTGATTCGAGCCAAAACAGAGCAGGAGTCAGCACTCCTGTTATCCATCTGTAAAGAAAGGAGCACACAACTTATGATGCTCACTAAAGAACAAGTCCAGTCGCAACTACTGAAAGTTGGAGAAGAGATAGCGGAGTCCAATCTTTGGTACCTCGACAATGGTTCTTCAAATCATATGACTGGACAAAAAGGAAAATTTAGTGAACTGAATGAATATTTTCGAGGTAAAGTAAAGTTTGGAGTTGGGTCAGATATTCATATAGAAGGAAAGGACACTATTTTGTTGCAAAGCAAGAATGGAGAGTAAAGAGTATTGACTGATGTTTATTATATACCAGGATTATGCAATAACATCATAAGTCTTGATCAACTGACTGAAGAAATATGTGATGTGTTATTAAAAGGATCATACTTGTTACTAGATGATCACGAAGGACAGCTACTGATGAAGGTAATGAGAACAGCAAATCGGCTATATAAGATCAAACTCAACTCAACCAAACCAACTTGCTTTAGTGCTAAGGTGGATAAAATGGCATGCTATGGCAAGATTGACTCGGTCATGTTAATTTCCAGTCTTTGAATATGATGGCAGAGAAAGGGTTGGTTTATGGATTGCCTCCAATCAATTATCCATCTCAAATATGTGAAGGTTGCATTATTGTCAAGCAAACAAGACTCCCGTTTCCTCAATAAGCACAATACAGTAGTATATATCATCTGGAATTGCTTCACATTGATCTCTGTGGCCCTATTACTCCTGAGTCAAATGGAGATAATAAGTACTTTATACTTATTGTTGATGATTATTCTATAGTTATGCGGTTTATATGCTTAAAAGGAAATCAAAAACCAAAGACATGTTTCAAAAGTTTGTGATATTAATTGAAAAGGAAACTGATCACAAACTTAAGTCAGTAAGATCTGATCGTGGATAAGAGTTCTTGTCACAAAAATTCAAATCAATCTGTGAAGAGAAAGCAATCAGAAGTTGTTTCATAACCTCCTATAATCCTCAACAGAATGAAGTTGTAGAATAAAGAAATCAAACAGTTATAAATATGGCTAGAAGTTTACTCAAAAGCAGAATGCTACCTAGAAAATTTTGGGTTGAGGTTGTTAGACATGCTGTGTATATTCTCAATCGAGTACTCATAAAAGCTTGGGAAGAGAAGACTCTATATGAAGTTTTAAGTGGAAGAAAATCAAATCTAGAACATTTCAAGGTGTTTGGTTGCTTAGCATATGCAAAGGTGCCCACTCATCTAAAGAAATTAGATGACAGATCAAAAGAATTAATATATCTGGGAGTTGAACTAGGAACTAAAGCTAGTCGATTATACAACCCACATAAAGACAAAATTGTGGTGAATCGAGATGTGATTTATTGTAAACATAAAGCATAGGAGTGGGAGGCAAAACCATCAGAAGAGAACAATCTGCAGAAGTGGATTTCTTTCTCAGTTGAAGGAGAGAATAATGATGAAATAGGATATTTTCATCCTCAAGAACCAGTTACACCCATACAAGTACATCTACTAATACACAGGAGGCAGTAGAGGATATTCCATCTTCTCCTCAAACTGATCAAGAAGAGTTATAAACCCCACCGAGCAAGACACCAGTTTATTGAAGCCTTGCTGAAATTTATGAGCAGACAAAACCCATTGAGATGGCTAAAGAATTGCTGTTGGTCACTGCTGATGAACTAATGGGATTTTCGCAAGCTTTAAAAGAAAGACATTGGAAGGATGCTATGTAGGTAGAGCTTGACTCCATAGAAAATAATAGAACATGGAGCTCGACCAATTCACCTCGTTATCAAAAGGCAATAGGGCTAAAATGGATATTCAAAGTGAAAAGAGATGCAGATGGAAACATTGTTCATCACAAAGCAAGACTTGTGGCAAAATGCTATGTTCAAAAGAAAGGCATAGACTATAAAGAGGTATTTGCACCAGTTACATAATCAGAAATGGTGAGATTGATATTTCCTCTCACTGCTCAATTTGGATGGGAAGTCCATCACATGGATGTTAAGTCTGCATTCTTAAGTGGAGATATTTTCAAAGAAGTATATGTAGCATAATCGGAGGGTTTTTAAGTGAAAGGACAAGAAAGCAAGGTATATCAACTTTTTAAAGCCTTGTATGGTTTGAAACAGGCACCTAAAACCTGGATAGTTCATTGATAAAACTTGGTTTTGAAAGATGCAAGCAAGATCTAACTTTGTATACCAAAAAAACAGAAGAGGACATGCTGATACTTGGCATATAAGTTGATGATCTCATTATCACAGAAACGTGTGATCGGAGGATTACAGAATTTAAGGAGATGATGAAATGATTTGAAATGAGCAATCTCGACCCTTAACTTACTACCTCAGTTTGAAGGTGAAACAAAGTAAGTATAATATTACAATCAAACAGTCAAATTATGCAAAGAAGATTCTCAAGAAGGCAGACATGACATGTTGTAATGCTTGTCAATACCCTATGGAGTTTAAGCTGAAACTTGACATAGATGAGAAAGGAGAGCCAGTCGATGCTGCTGAATTTTGGAGTATAATCGATTGTCTATGATATTTAATACATACACAACCATGCCTTGCATACTTCATTGGAGTACTTAGTAGATTTATGGAAAGACCAACTATACAACACAAGCAAGCATTAAAACATATATTTAGATATCTAGCAGGAACAATTGATCATGGTATGAAATATGTCAGGCACGACAACACTCCAATACTTGAAGGATTTTGCGATAGTAATCTGGGCGGTGATTCAGTTGATCGTAAGAGTACGACTGGTATGGCGTTAAGCATGGAAACATAATTACATGGTGCTCACAGAAGCAAACAAGTGTAACCTTATCATCATGTGAAGTAGAGTTCATGGCAACAACTTCAGTTACATGTCAAGATATTTGGTTGATAAGGTTACTTCATGAGTTGATTAAACAATCCATCAAGCCGTTCACATTATTTATGGACAACAAGTTAGCAATAGCACTTATGAAAAATCTAGTGTTTCATGGAAGAAACAAACACATTAATACTAGATATCATTTTAGTCAAGAATATGTTGAAGAAGGACTGGTGGCTGTTACATAGATCTCAATAGAAGAACAGAGGGCTGATGCACTCACAAAGACGTTGGAACGAGTTAATTTTTATTGTATGATTAACTTACTTGGTGTCAAGGAAGTTTGTTAAGTCGGTAATGATTAGGGGGTGTTTGTTGAAAATAATCCTGCCAAATTCGTTTTAGAGTTGAAGTCCAAATCAATTTAGAGATAGAAGTTTGATTTCAGAGTCGAACTCAGTATACTAATCATAGTCAATGTTTAATCTATAACCTATGTATAAATAATGGAGAAAACAAAAGAAAAGGTGTGGCGATTTGAGCATCACTAAAAGATTTGTATTTATTCTATCGCTCACTTATTTTTGAGTTGTCACCACCATACTCGAAGAAAGTCAAGAGGAGCTGCACATTGGTATTGAGCGCTTGGCGAACTTGAAGGTACTCGAAGTTATCGAGAACCGAGAGTTCTCGTAGGTTGAGGTGAACGTGGTTGAAGGAAGCTATGGTTTGCAATCGAAATATGAAGTGGTCGTAAACCGGAGTGGTCGTTGCTCAGTTACTAGTATGTGTAACTCTTCAGAAGCATGGTCATAACTCTCATCAGCTGAAGTTACGAGTACTAAAAAAAGTAAGGGAAACGATCAAAAGGAAGACATGATTGTCGGATCTTCATCGAACTGTTCCGATCAGCGAGAAAATTCGGACTACACTTCAGAAATGTCTGATCTTTATAAAAATCATTCAAACCAATCAGATCAAACAAAGATGTTCAGACCACTCCTGTGACCATCCAATCTTCAAAAAATATGATCGGACCAGTCCGATCGGCAATCTTAGAGTGTTCAGACCTGTCCAAAGAGATACTTCCTCTTCAACCTTGCGCAGAGCGATCATTTTCATTTTAAAAAAAATTCTTCACCCATGCAGCTCATGAAGCGATCTAGTACTAGCACTGCTGCCATGGTGACACCACATTTTCCAAATTATATATAACCAACCAGAATAGAAATGATATTTTCCCTCCTTAATATAGATCGGGCCAAAATTAGGACTCTCTTGGTCTCGGTACAAATGGAAATGGTACTAGATGAAAAATAAAGAACGAAAACAAATATCAAGATGCCAAGTACTAGTAGTAAGTGAAGAGGGAGGATGTGCCGTTTTGAGCTGCAAACAAGCGGATATGGACATCTATCACTTATCCCGTATCTTTTTTACATTTTTTCTTGAAGTTCGAGTTGACCATGGATAGTGCTATATATAAATACAAATACATATATTCTCGGTCATGAATGCAGAGCGAATACATGTCGTTTCAAATATAGTTAGTCTCAGTCATGAATATTTAGTCGAATAATACGCGAAAACAAAAACCATATATGCCGCACGTATAGAGATCAATCGGCAATACTACATGTCCAAAATGGAACTACATTAGTAGTTTAACAAGCAAATTTAACTACATCACACAATAATAGGGACTAGTTAAGCTAGAAGTAAGTTCTAACTAGCAAGTAGATGATGGATTCTAACTAGCAAGTAGATGATGGATGCTAGTTAAGCAAGTAGTAGCTACACGTTACATGGTCCAAAAGCAAGAACTATCCATAGCTAAGTACATCGCTAGTTTATTTAACTTCATTACATCACATGATAAGTTCACAACATAGGTCTTGTCTAGCGAAGTCAGCAGCGAGCCATTTCTAACCATGCTTCAGTGGAGTTCAGTCTTGGTCATTATCTCATCCTACAAAAAATATCAATTGAAACCCAAAATTATTGAATGGATAATAGAAACCTAAAATTAATGCTTCTACACTAGATGGATCTTCCTTTTACATGTGAGAGTACCAGTAGAGGAGCGTATGGTGTAGAACACATGGTTAATAGTCTATATCTCTATTTTATAATAGTTTGATAACATGTTAGCAACCATCTCTAACTAGCTTGTTCCAGCCAAGATTTAGATCACTGGACACAATTCCAGTTTATCGATAAGACGATAACATGAGCATTGATTGTTGCATGAGTTTGCCTTTGCCACCATTAGCAAGGCTAACTTTGTACACAATGAATTATATCTTTTACTTTGGTTAATATGACACAAGGAAGCAAGCAGAAACTTCATAATAGTGAAGATGACAATATCATTCCTGTGATAGTATAAGTAGTGTCATTTCTACTTTCACAGACAGAGAGCATTCTGCAGTATACCATGTATGGAAAAAAATCTATAGTATATGTGCCTATCTGGCACAATCTACAAGCTATTGAATGCAAGATGGCAGGTGTAATGTGGTTCCTTTTGTTTTCTTGTCTGTAGGAGGAATGAAAAATAATCAAGATCACTTCACTGACGCACCACATTATGATGATTTCTAAAATTGCCATCTAATTAATTTATGACCATATGCATAAACCTTCAAGTAGGAGCTACTATACATGCACCACAACAAGGAACACAATTGCCTAGCAGTTAAGACAATTCAGCAACAAATAAACAACAATTTCAGTACCTGTAGTGAAACTACACAAAACACAGTTGTGTAATATGGCAACCACACTTGCAAGCAAGGCAACGATCACAAGGTTGAACACCCGTGTAAGATGTCACAGCATGTCAGAAGCATCTATAGTAGGTGTAAGCTATTGAAAATAAAATCTATAACACAACATGTTTATGCAAGACAACAGGTGATGCATAAATCTCTCTGAAGATTGAAATTCATAAATCAATGGGTTAGAATTATCAAGCCTCCTCATTTATATTTGTAGTAGCACATTCTTTATCATCTAGCTCCAAACCCAACTTATCAATAAGTGATGCTATCTTCTCCTTAGAATTTGAAATTTGAAAATGACATTAGGTTAGTAAACAAAAGTTGTAAATGGTGCAATCGGTGAACTAAATGACTTATTATTTACCTTTTCTAGATGAAGATATCCAATTGTTTGTATAAATTAGAGCCTCATCGACTATGAAATGGATCAACAATACACCCACCAACATTAAAAGTTGACTATGAAGCAACAGTTGATATTTGAGTAGTTAGCACATTACGAGCTAGTTGTGAGAGAATAGAAAACTTCCCTTGGTGTGTATTCCAGCATGATAATGTATCAAATTGTGCACCCTTACCCTTAAGAAAAACCCTACCGAGTTGATTTTTCTTGCATGTATACCTTAGGTTCCTTTATACCACCATGTGTTGTTATAGTGGCATCCTCATACAAAAACCGTTCAATGTCATCGAGACCCAAGTCGGCATCACCAAGTGGCTGAGAAGGTCCTTCAGGATTAGGCTTCGAAGTTTTAGTTGTGTTGGACATGTAAGCTTAGAATAATTTGTTCACAACATCCATAAAGCGATTAACTTCACGGGCAGCCCTCTCGTGATAAATCTTTCCTATGAAATATTCCACCAACCTTTTTTATATCTAGGATCAAGAAAGCATGCCACAACGAGAGCTATGTTGGACTTGTCCCAATACTTATTATATTTGACTTTCATGGCCTCTACCATAGAAGAAATAGTAACATCAACACTTTCACACCAATCTGCAAGAGCTAATTTAATTTCACAAAATTTCCACCAAAACAAGTTTGCTGTTGGATATTGCTTTCCAGAAAATAGCTTGGTAACATCATAAATTTTTTTCAAACACTTGCATAATGATTTTACTATATCCCATTCTTGATTTGTCGGAGCACACTTATCATACTTACACTCATTCAAGTACAATAGCCTTTCGAAAGCCCTCCTATAGTGAATAGCTTGTGTCAATATTTCATATGTAGAGTTTCACCTTGCAGGCACATCCAATGAAAGACCAAATGTATTACCTAAATCATATTCTGTTGCACACTTATGAAATTCCTCCTATTGCAATGGAAAATTCTTTACAACAATAAAGTAGCTCTAATATTCTAGACTAAAAATGCGATTACTTTCAAACCATCTTGAGCAACAAGGTTTAATATATGATATAAACATCTCATATAAAAAAGGCACCATCACCGATCAAGAGAGAACACTTATGCAGCTCTTTCACAACTTCTCTAACACATTTATCATTGGATGATGTATTGTCTAGAGTGAGAGCAAATAACTTCTTCTCAAGGTTCCAAGACATGACACCCTTGATAAACTTAGTTACTAGATTACTTCCTGTATGATTCCCTTTGACATGAATGAATTTAGCTATTCTTTTTTGCATTTGCAAATTGTCATCAATCCAATGCACAGTGATGCATGTATAGTATTTATTTTGATTAGATGTCCACATGTCCATAGTTGTAGTAAACTAGCAAAAAAGATAAATTTGTTGTTCGTATAACCTTCATCTCCAAATATTTCCAATACCTCTTTCCTAGTGGCTATGTGAGACTTGAATGAAAATCAGGATGTAGAGACTTGATGAAATAAATAAGATACTCATGCTCTACCATACAAAATGGATATTCATGCATAGATATTGCCACATAGAACTTCCTCAGGCTAGCTTCAGCGTCTACCTGAAAGTCTGAATAGTTGCATTATCTTCATCCTTCTCAAATTAGAGTTGTAGCTAGCCTTACTTTACGGTGTGCTTGAATACCAAATGATTTCATAAGGTCTTCATGCCCCTTAAGGTCTCACATTGAGCTTTGTGAGGACATTTATTACATTTCGCCCAAAGTTGTTTCTCCTTTCCACCATCTTTTGTGTTAACAGTTACCGTGTACTTAGTGTAGTGTTCTCAAACCTTCAAGGTACACCTTTTCTACTTCTTCTCAGCAGGCTCAAGTCCTCTGGTGTAAGTCCCTTCATCCACATCAACTACCACATGTCCTTCACCTCCCACGGTTATGGTTGTCTCGTGCGGCATCAATGCACCGGCATTCGATGGCGGTAGTGTTGGTGCACTAACTGCTGTGGCAATACCAGCAAGGGATGCTCCTATGCTTGCACAAATGCTCACACTTGCACTTGCACTTGCACTTGCATCAGCCATCTCAAAATATCAATATCCTGCAACCAAATCAGAACAAGGTTAGTCCAAAAGTTATTGAATGTTTAACCATGCAAACAAATAAATCATAAGACACCTTTGTGCATGCAAATGATGCCAATGTAGTAACTAAGTGTACAAAAAAAATTCATAAATAAAATTCATCCAATCCTATTGAAATAATACCGTAGACTAGGATGGCCAATCTGACCACAATACTAATTCCTAGTATAGCTGTATTAGCAAAATAAAATAGAAGTCAGGGAGATTGAAATAGAGAGAAAAAATTCTAGTAGAAAATGTAAAAAGAATATTTCTGCTGAAAACAACGAAGAGGTGAAACTTTAGACTATACCTTGTCTTCTTCAACTAATTTAGCTACAGTTTTTGTTAATAGAATTTCAAATGGTATCTAGGTGATAAGAACTTCATTATCAATGCAAAAACCTTTAGACATAATATTGGGCACAGTTGCAAAGCTATAACAGGTTCCCATATTTCAACCAACTACACTTAGTATCATAAAAAAATGAAGGTGGTGCTTGGTGGCCTAACATCAATATGTTTTAGAAGCCATGTTTTACAAAGAAAACTAGCTTTATTTTCGTTAAACTTTTCTTAAACACTAATTTGGCATCTAGGTGGTTTTGGATGCAAATTGTTAAACTATTCTTACTAGATAGAACGTAAGGCATTTATTTTTGTTATCAAAGCAAAATATGGTAGATGTTTTGGATGTCAGGAAATTTCACTATACAGATCTTATAGAGGAATTTCACACCTAGCAAATCAATATGAGCACAATCAAGAAAGCTATAGCTTCATGAAATGATCCAGAATTTACTAAATGCCACCGTACAATTCTTATATGGCAACATAAAAGGTTGCAAATGTAATATCCAAATTAACCCCCGAAAACAGACCTTTCTGTGATTAGATGCCAATGGTGGGACAGTGACTCGTATGAATTCTTCTCCATCATTGCTTGGTGTCACCCCAAGATTTGTGGAAACTATTGCTCTCTTGATGAGCGTGAGGCTACACAACATACGGGTGTCAACACAATAGGATGAAAAATTCAATACCAACTTTGAACTAGGAATGATAGACATCTTACCAAGATTTGTCATATGGCTGAATAAGAAGAGAAGTTGAATCTGTAGTGTTTATCTTTGCAATATTCTTCAAGTTCACTGGAGTTCTATAGTACTCAACCTGTAGAGATTGTTAGCCATATCTGCAGCTTCACCAGTAGTCAACAGTACTCAAGGTGAGGTAGGGGAGGTAGACCGGAATGGGAGAAGAAGGCATGGCAGCGGCTCAGATGCAGTAGCCACCGATGTCAGGGCTCCGTCGGCCTCGCCCTTTCTTATGTTGGGTGCAGCGGCGGCGACGTTTTGTGGGGGAGGAGAGGTAGGTATCGTCATTCTGTGGGAGAGGAGATATGGGCGACGGCGACACGTTCTGTTGGGGCGGAGCTGAGGAGACTAGAGGGGAATCAACTGCTCGAATGGATGGGCTAGGGTAAGTGGGTGTACGCATTGTTTGGATTTTTTACGGATAGTAACCAAAAAATAATCCGGGAAGAGACGAGAAACGACAAGTCTCACTTGTCAACCTATGTTCATGTGCCATCACTTGCGGTGGTGGCTCTGCAAATGTGAAGCCTCGAGGCTTTCCTTCCTTCAATGCTCCCTCTAGTCGGCTCCCATCTCACACGTGTTCGCTATTAAGCCACAGTGGCAATCGGTCACCAGACTGCGCCACACAATTCATCCCTGCCACCATGGACTTGTCTATAGTTTGCTTTTCGTATTTTACAGGGTTTCACTTTCAGGGAAAGATATTAAAGAATTGTGTAAACATGAGGAAAGCAAAGTTTCCTATGAAGAAAATTAAGGTGCTATCTTTTTTGGTCTATCTAGACATTAGTTCCTGCTTTTTTCAAAATATAAGTCACCTTTTGACGAATAGGATTACATCAAGAGTCATGCACCCATAACCTCAAAATCCCTCTTCCCATTCCACAGCCACCGCCACCCACAAGCTTCCTCCATGCCCCCTCCCCCATAACCGCCTCCCGCCGCCTTGTCGGTGTCACATCGGCACCGATGAGGCCCCCGGCGAGATCCTCCCCATCGCTTAAAGTGGTTGTTGGTGCCGCCCACCTCCTCTCCGCCGCCCCGCCTCCACGCCTCCCTTTCTGTTGCCCTCCTTCCTTGCCTCTAGCTGTAGTGTTGCCGGATCCAACACCACCTCCCGCCGCCGTCACCTTCCATCGTCTTATGGTCGAGGCGGTGCCACAACCACCCCACCGCATCACCACCCACCACGGTGGCACCCCCTGCCTCCCTCTAAGGTACAGGCTCTGGTGAAGCCTGAATCCTAACCGGTGAATTCAAGCCCTAATTCGGTGGTGGCGCCGAAGAGGATGACGATGAAGCTAGCCAGAGCACGAATCACAACACAAGATCCAAATGTTAGAAAATCAATTGAGATTTAGAATTTTTTTCATGTGACTTAGATTTAGCAAAATCCATCTTTTTTTCTCCTTTTCTTAACAACCACAAAACATGCTCATTAAATACAATTATACAAATTTCTAGCATTTTTCTTTGGATGATGCTACCCATGCTATACCATTGGAATAGTTTCCAACAGTATAGGCAGGTATCACTGAGTTTTGATGGGTTTCATCCATGTTTCATAGGTTTCATCAGGTTCCAAAAGAGTTTCAAACAGATTTCATTTCAGCGCATTTCAACAAAATTCAATGGGTTCAAATATGAAACTATTTTGTCCAGTTTCAAATATGAAACTGGATTAAAAACAAGTTTCAAAAGAATGTCAGCTGAGTTCCAGTGGACATACTTCAAAGTTTTAGAGCAACATTTCATCAGGTTTCAAAAAAGTTTCAAATAGGTTTCATAATGTTTTATCGTATTTCAACAACTCTTAAAACTCTTAAACTAAACTATAAGTTTCAACCAGTTTTAAATATAAAACTTGATTAAAAATAAGTTTCAAAAGAATTTCAGGTGACTTTTGAAAGACAAACTTTAATGTTTCATAGCATGTTTCACAGGTTTTATCAAGTTTCAAACACAATTTCAAATGGGTTTTTACAAGGTTTTAGCATGTTAAAACAAATTTTAATGCTTTTCAAATCTAAAACTATATGTTTTCTCCACTTCCAAATCTGAAACTTGATTAGAAATAAGTTTCAATAAAGTTTTGCGGTTTGTCAAGTTGCAGAAATTAAACTTCTCGTTTTATAGGTGCTTCCGAGTTTCAAGCGAGTTTACTAGGAGTTTCAAGTTCTCTTAAAAAATGGAACTTAAAGTTCAAAAGGTGTTGAAACTTCAAAAAAAATGAAACTTCAAGTTTTATGCAAGTTTCACATGTGTTTTATATTTCAAAATAGCATGTTTCATGGAGTTTTAGGTTTGAGATCCAAGTTTCATAAAGTACCAACCAAAAAACCGTCAAGTTTTAGATTAGCTTCATGTTTCATTAAGCCTCACGATTTGAGTTTTGGATGAATCTCAACAAGTTTCAAACTAGTTTCACCGAGTTTCAAACAAGTTCCATGAGGAGTTCAACAAATTTTTAAAAGTTTCATATCTCAAAAGCAAGTTTCACAAACAAATTTAGAGATTCAAAGCATGTTTCAAAATTCAATTCAAGTTCAAGCAAAAATAAAAAATAAAAATAGGCAAGGAAGGAAGGAGCAGGACATAGTCGTAGCCACAGGGACTGCTTGCCCACCGCAAGCCATCACCGCCCCTTTGTGGCCTCACATACCATCGTTGCACGCTCGCCTATTTCCTTTGTAGCCGCCGCTGCTCGCTCACCATTCCTTCCATCCACCATGGGCTCGTAGCCACTTGCCTCGCCTGTGAGCTGCCCTTATGCTTGCATCACCACTATTCCTATCAGTCAACGCAACATTGTGTCATCCTCCTCTCGGTGCCTCGTTGGATCCGTGTGTTTGGCTTTGCTTGCTTGTGTGCATCGCGGAGTTGGTCGCTACCATACCGGCTGACGTGCTGCCATAGCCGCTAGCTACTAGAATGGCACAACTACTAGCCGCTGCATTCCTGTGATGGGGGGAGAGAGAGAGGAGGAGGATGATATGGAGTCGGTAGCCACTAGCCACGTTTGGATAAGGGTTGTTTGGATAAGTATAGGAAATGGTGGTTCATTAGGGTGGCTGCACTGACGCATCGAACAATGATTTCTTAGTTAGACAAAGAATGATATACCATTAGCTAGATTTTCCATTTTTCTTTTGCAATTTGATACTTCTCTTTTTCTATACTCTAATTTGAGACACTACTTATAATTTAGCTAAGGGAAGCCTTTTCTGTACTCCTAGGAGTACATATTTTCACTTCCAATAAACCACTTAAACAGATGTATTTTATTTATTTATCACTTTTGATATACTTAAATATTAATTCTAAAATACTCCAATATGATTGGTTGAAAATTTTCATCAAAGTCCTTTTTTTCTATATACCATTTTTCATATATAAGAGAAGTATATACACAAAACATACTATAAAAAATAGATTTGATGAAAATTTTCATGAAACTTACTTTGGAGTATCATATAATTATTATTAAAGTATACTTAAAAAGATAAAAACATATAATAATATTATTTAAGTAGTATATAAGAAGTGAAAGTACGTATTCTCATAAATATAGAATGATTTTCCTTAACTACGAGCCCAGACTCAAGTGCAGTTGGGCAGGATGCGCTGATGCATGCTTTAGCTCGGCATGGGCCACCATTTTGAACTAAGCGCAGCATCTGACAGAGTTGGATGCGACTTGATTATTCACCGAGCTAATCTAACTATAATCCAATTTAGCAAATGCCAACATCTATCTTAGTAAATATATGTATACTACAAGAACAAACACAAGTGAAGCGGGATTTACTCATTCTTAGGTGCCGCTCTGTTATTACTGAAACAAAACCAATGTTCCATGAAACTGCCAGTGAATTGTTGATAGCACCTAACAAGATGAGCTCGTACGTCCATCACACGACGCTACAACAGCACGGCCCAAGCGGGCCACCGGCCCCGCACGCCCGCGCGTTTCGGGAAAGGCAGTCCGTGGCTCCGTGCCCTACTTTGTCCAAGTTGGTGACGCCGTTGTCCCGCACCAGCGCGCGCTAGCCGCCGAACCGGTAACAGAAAGTATCTCGGTGCGGGGTTTACCAACGGACGGCAGCGAGGGCGTGCGAGGGGCCCCGATGGGCGCCACGTTCCCATCCGCCGGTGTCCGGATCGACCAGGCCAAACGGCCCGGAGATCGCACCGCGGGATCAGCTAGTTCTTTGCCGCGAATTGGACGGTCGAAATGGGCTCGCGGTTGCGAGGACCAGCCCGTGGTTGTGCCTGGGCCACCCGGCGAGTGACAGGCGAAATGTGCAGCGGCTAGCTGCCAAACAAGGGCGTGCAAGTGATTCACTGTAGGAGTATAAGTTGGATTTGTCCTCCCTTCTTGTTTTCGTGGAGATGTGCCATTATTTTTCTTCTCTAACCTGTTGTATTACTTTTGTTTTTTGAGGTGTTGGTGTGTAGACAGTCATGTAGGAAACTAGCTACTAGTTGATGGTAATGTATGTTTTTATTGAAGTATAAATGGATTATCTATCTTTTCTCATTATATTAAGTTTTTAGGTGAATTAATTGGTGCATGCAATTTAATATGGTATTAGAGCTAAGTGATCTTGAGTTCAAGACCCGGTTGGCATATTTAAAAAAATAATTGCAATCAACTTTTATTCTACATTTTAGACCTGTGAGAGTCTACATATAGGGGTGTTGAAGTATAAATGAATTATCTACCTTTTCTTATCAGCTTAAGGTGGCGTTCAGAATGACGGTAGTTTATGTTTTTTTACTGTAATTGGTTTATTTTTTATTTGGCATAATTAAATTTAAAAATTTAAAAATAGAAAAAACATGTTAGCCCATACAATGCAAAGGAATACAGGAAAAAATCAAAAAATAAAAACAAAACAGTAAAAAACAGTAAAAGCCAAACACAGAAGCTGGCTTTTAAGCCGTTCTGAGCGGGGCACAGTTTTATTTTTGGGTAAACTGGTTGGTGCATGCAACTCAATAATTTCTTATAGAGAAGGTAGGAATGAATCAAGGGGGAATTTCTACACCTAATGGAGTGAAAGGAAAGAAAGAACCACATAAACAATATGTCCCTGTAGCAACTTGATATCCGTCTGTTTTGTATGAAGTGTTGGGTTTTCTTAAACCCTAGATTAATTCTATAAAGGCTTTTCGGTCTACCCTCTATTCCTCTGTCTTATCCGTGGTGCCGCTCACAATGCTTAATGAGGTTAGAGGGTAGAGATCTATTTATAGACTCCACTTTCAAGTGTTACAAAGTGACCCACCTATTTTCGGTATCTGTGAGACTCCTGAACTATGTCACTAACCACGATCAGACATGACAATTTTATGAGTCTAAAATATATAATAGTCCCAAACACACATGTGTGAGTCATACGTCATGATCAGATTGTTTATGAGATTAATTTCAGTATGATCATATGGGTCAATATCCTGCACAGACGATCCTACAAAACAAATCCAACTATTTTGCCCTATGTTGTGCCCGGGTTAAACAAATGCATGCATATTAAATTCTAGTAGACTTGATCTCAAATAAACATGTCTACCATATTCTAGCACAGCCGTCCTTAGCACCTCAAGTATTTATTTCTCAAGTTAAATTCTGCATCAAAATATTTCATATCACTTGCATTAATAATATGAATAGTTCCACATTGAGTAAAATAGACAATAACCACAATAAATATTAAAACCCACATAAAAATCCTAATATCTCCTACTTGATTGAAATATTTCAATCAATAAACTGAAGTCTCATATCTTTAACATGCTTAGAAAATAATTCCTGAATAATTGGCTTAATTAGTGGATCTGCAACCATATCAATGCTAGGTAAATAAACTAAATGAATAGACTTGAGCCTATTTATTACATCACAAATATAGTGATATTTTTCTTCAATGTGTTTACTTTTACTATGAAATTTAGGATCTTTTAAGACCTTGATCGCTACCTGATTATCACAAAAAATAGTAACTGGTTGTGATGCACTTTCCATGACTTGAAGTTATGCAAGAAATCCCCTTAGCCATACACCTTCCTTTGCTGCTTGAGATGCAACAATATATTTAGCCTCCATGGAAGAGAGAGCAATTGAATCCTGTTTCTTGTTGCACCCAGAAATAGCACATCCTACCAAAATAAATAGATAACCAGAAGTTAATTTTTGGTCATCTAGATCCCATTGCCAATTAGTATCAGTATAACCCTCTAGCTGAATATTATGACCATTAAAACATAATAAATAATCCATAGTTCGTTTGACATAACATAGTACATATTTAATTTGATTCCAGTGTTCTTTCCTAGGATTTTTTTGATATCTACTAAGAATTTCAATAGTATGGCTAAGATCAGATCGTATGAATAATATAGTATACATAAGATATCCCAAAGCTAAAGAATAAGAAATTCTATTCATTCTAACTTTTTTCTCAGGAGTATTTGGACATAATTCCTCATTGAGTTTAGTTTCCTTCACAATAGGTACAATTTAACTTGTTGCAGGAATCTAAAAAAATAACGTATTCTAAATAGGACCTAAAATGCTGATGTTGAGACCACCTTGTACTACACGGATGCTGAGTTTCTTTATTTACATGGCCAGAATGCTAAATTACATCAACTTGATACTTTAACTCTTTTCCTAGAAGTTGATACGAGCTGTGTTCAAGCAAATAGACAAAGAATTGGACGTATGATGGCCCTTCAGAATGATTAGCACCTCAGGGCTTAGGCTTGGCCGCAAACTGAGATCGATCAAAGGAACGTCGAACAATTGGCTACATCAGTGTATCGTGTTCAGATTACATGTATCTCGCGACGTGGATGGTAGTCGTTCCGTGTTTCTTCTCCGTTCAGCTCAAAAATATCTTTCCCGCGATGGCGACGTTAAGCGTGATGGGTGCATGATCGGTTCGCGTTAGCTTTGCTTCGCTACAAAATGACACTTGCTGTATAGCATGACTAACACAGTAGCTTAACTAACACTGGTCACGTGTACGTAGCTTTTGCTGTATTCGGGTACTTGTTTACGTCAACCTCATCTGGAATTTTGTGCAAAATGCCTATTTCTCCTCATCGTCTGCGTCCTGTTCTTAAATTCCCCTTGCTAGCTGCTCGCTTACAGCACACATAGAATTCTTTTGGAAATAGTATGTAACTAGATGGACACAAATCAATAACTACTTCACGACCAATTCGAAAGGTCGGTTGATCCAGGTAGATGTTGGTAGGTTCTTTTTTGTTATGCAACTGATAACTTTTAGTTCTAGTGTGGATATTTATACGAATAAATCGAATGTCAATAAACTTATTTTAAAAAGATTATAAAAAATTATTTTATTTATTTATTTAGTAAAAATCGTAAATCATAACACATAAACTGAAAAAGAAAGGAGCCATTATTTTTCAGTGTCTTCTATCGCGCTCAGTGACCGATTTTGCAACGGCTGTATAGGATCAGAGATAGATACCATGGATTCCATAGGGACTGCAAAGTGCAGTCTCAATTCTGGGATTATTTCAACCCTTTTGAGATCTACGATTTGCATCACAGTTGCATTCAGCAGTCAGAACACGAAGCCTTAGATATTTTCCTTACCGGCCTCTCGAGCAGGCAATGGTCACTAACCTATCAGACAATCCTTTGTCTTGTACAACTGCAATTTTCCACGCAGTAGGCAGTAGCCCCACGACTCTCCTGCTGTACAGTAATGGCTTCCACTGTCCGCTTGCAGTAGCTGGTAATCATTTGAAGTACGTGTGAACAGTGCACCACAACCTCTCTTAACACGAGCCTGTTAACCGATTCATCAGAACAACATGTTACACCATAAAAAAAATAGATTGTGATGTGTCACTAACAATTAATGGCACCAGTTGGCTTTTCTAGTACTACTGGTCCGCGTGGTCACGAAGGCCGACAGGGACGCCGTCGATGAGGAATGCCAGCGATCCAACGCCACGCCTCCTAATCTCGACTCCACCTCTCCCGGGCGTTTCTCCTCTGCCGTCGCTCTCGCCGTCTCCGTGTTCTCTCCTTCCATCTCACATCAGCGTGGGTGTGAGTCGCGTGCCCGGACTTCAGAAAAACTTCAGCTCCGTCACTGTTAGAGCTGTAAAAAATACTTAAAACTCACGAGCTGCATAAGCTCAGTTCACTCTGGGATCGATACAAGCTCAGTTTGAGTTCCAAACGAATCGAGTTTGAGTTTGATCCCGAATTCGTGAGCTTTAATAAGCTAAACTCAAATATCTCGCGAGCTTCAAGCTTTTTTTATAGCCCACATACATACTAAGTCTTGTCAAGCTTACTCAAGCGGAACATAAGTTCGAGTTTTTGTATTGTTGAAAATTAGTGTACGTTGAATTACTTTTTACTGTTATCGAGCTTACTTGAGTCAAATAGCTCAAATTTACCTTATTATTAAAAATTAATATATATTAAATTATTTTAATTTTTATTAAGTTTATTCGAGTTGAGCTTGAAGCTCGGACTCAAATCAGACTCACTCAATCTTAATCTAAATTTTTATCGAGCTTGAACTTAGAAGATTAGATTCGCTCGAGTTCAATTCGTTAATAGATCTGATCACTGTCACATCCTGCCCTTATCCTCGCTGCGGTTAAACACCATCCGCGAGGACCGTGACTCGTCTCCGACGCTCCAACTAAACACCATACCTGTTCCATCTCGCGCCTATCCTCGCTGGCCCTTCCAATGTGCAACTCATATTTTTTTAAGGGTATCCACTGTTCACACTCTAGCGATATCGACAGGTGCTTGCGTTTTCGCCTTTCCGGGTCAAGCATGGGCAGTGAGCCATCTATTCTAGAATCCTCCTTCCTCGAGAAAATACTAAGAATTTCACAATCATCGTTTCGTTTGAAGGGCACATCTTCCATACATACTTCCTCTCTTCGCGTCTACTTTAGGTAATATTTAGAATGATGATGATTTATGATTTTTTTATTGTAGTTGGTTAAATTTTTACTGTAATTGAGTTGACTTATTTGATATAATTAAATTTAAAAAATTTAAAAATAAAAAACATATTAATCTATCACAAATAATACAAATGAATATGAAAAAAATAAACCACAAAAAAAGAAAAAAAAACAACAAAAATTTCTACAGGAAAAAACGCTGATGCCCATCGTTGGATGCCAGCTTATCAGTCGCTGAGCGGGCCTTATACTTCTGATCCAGGCACCCCTTCCTAGTCAATCATATACTTTTATATGATATGATTAAAATGCCCTGGGTAATTAAACTATTGTACTCTGGGCCCACCAAATGTGTGATGAGGGCAAAATAGAAAATTGTGTACTGCGAATGGTGGAGTGCCAAGTATTTATAAATAAATAAAGTGATCGAAATTGACAAGTATTTGTAAAGTACATATGCCGATGCTTAATAATGTGAAAAAAGAAGAAAATTCGGACTAGCAAAACTGATCTGCCGTGTCAGCTGCGCGCTACCCTGCCAATCTTCTTGTGTGGCACTGGTAAGGCCAAAAATCTATTCAAAATTCGGACCGGCTAGATTTTCTTAGAGCAAGAGAGGAAACCTCTGCTCCATTCTTACGACCAGCGAGATTCCTGTAAAAATATCTGACCTACGAGTGGAAAACAGAGATAGATGGAAATAGCCCTAAGAAAAGAGTTAGATGGAAACATGGAATGCGCAGTAACCTCTGAAGAATATGCCGAAGAATACGCAGGGCCTTGGCTCCATGTATAGAAACTCTGACCAATGTCAGGCCATCTGCCCTGGTGCTGGTGCAACGAGGAAAGCAATGCATCGTAAACCCGAACAGGGAATGGCTGCCTATCGAAACAAGGCGAAATTATGTATGTGGAGGACATTGCGGCCAGATACAGAACAGGCGCGTGCGAGAACATTGCCCGCTCTTCCTTTTAGCTTTGTCTTTCCTTGAACAAATAAATTTGATAATTTTTTTACTATTTTTTAAAATAACTTATTGAAATAATTTTTTAAAATAATTTATTGGTATTTAGTTTATTTATATAAATATTTATATTAAGATCAAGAATCATTAATAGTGACTAAAAAGGACATACCCATTATCTAACCAGAGGGAATGGTTGTATATGTAGGAATCTTGATACGGAATCAAGCGTTTTTAGCTTTCAAATTACGTTGTGAGTATAAAATTCATCAATGCAAGCACTGCCAGTCCGCAAGATGCATCGTTCGTTGGCAAATGGCCGAAACTAGTACCAAAATTTATCCTGAGATCGAAGCGTATGCGTTTTATACGGTGGTCCTGTAGCGAACGGATCCACCGGTGCGAGCCAAGGTCGGGTCGGACCCGGCAGCCGGATGGGGCAGGCACCATGGGTCGAGTCCGGCTCGGGGTGGCCCACGCACCTACCTTGCTGGGCTGATTTTGGTACGCGGGCCCAGGTTGGTGGCTGCCTGCTTGGCTCTGCATGCCCCGGAAAAGGAAAAAACTCGCGACGCACGTGGCTTCTTTCTTTTCCTTTTTGAATTTTGGTGACTTGGTGTCACGTGTTTGTGTGACCTGCTTGGCTTTGGACAGAGCCGGAGTAATCGAGCACCAATCGATTGCAAACTTTTTACGAGAGACGATCATGTGGCTAACAGTTTTGTCTATGGCAGTGATTTCTGTCGTACAACTCAGCAGATAAAAATAGAGAAAACAACACAGATAAATTAATAAAGAAATGAGTTCTTCTTTTATCTCTCTGTGTTTAATTTATTATTTGCACTATTCTATGTTTGATATATCTCTTTTGCATAGGAGGAATCGATCGGACTGGACTTGCTAGCATTGGTTCCTCAACATGTTATCAACACAAATTGCTATGCTAGATCGTAAAGTAATCATTCACAGATTAAATATCTAGATTATTTTCTATGGTGTAAATTCACTCTAATCTACCGTGAGCAGACTTGAAGTCGCTGGCATAATGTCGATTGGTTGATTACATGAAAGAGTAGAAATTCATTGCATTGTAAATTGAAAAAAAGAAGAGAAAAATTCGCAAGCAGCTGAACGCGTCGCCAGTCGCCATGCCGCCCGTGCACGTCGCCCTAACGCGACCATGTCGTTGGCTAACTGTGCCACCGTGCACCGACGTTGACCCTGGACGTGGCCACCGTCGCCTGAGCTCCCGCAGCCGCCAACTCCACGTGGCTGCTGCAGCCGCCTTGCGCCCCGCACGGTGTAGTATCGTTGCCGCCTGCCTCCTGCATGGGGCATGGCTGTCGCCACATAGCACGCCATCGCTGCCGAGGAAGCGCCGCCGCATGGCCCCAGGCAAAGCACTGCTGCCATAGGCATCCACACAGGCCATCGCCGCGATATGTGCCGCCGCTTGGCCCCCTACGCGCTGTCGTTGTCCTGGAGCCGCGCTGTGCCGCCGCCCGCATGGACTCCCCATCAGTGTCGCCTGGCATGAACTCCACGTCGTGTCACCCGCACACGAGTCCCCGCCGGCGCTACCTCGCATGGCATCCACGCCACGCCACGCCGCCCGAGTCGTCGGCCTAGAGCCGCACCACGCCGCTGGCCCTTTTTTCCCGCACGTGTCGCCATATGGTAAACAGGGGTAGGGGAACCTACCCCTCCCTTTTAAATCGGTCAAAAGAAATTTGGACCGTCTGATCAGTCATAGATCGTATGATCGGCCATAGGCCATCCGATCGCCCCGGGATGTTCGGACCAATCCGATCGATCAAAAGAAATTTGGACCGTCCGATCGACCATGGGACGTTCGGACCATTGCGATCGATCAAAAGAAATTTGGATCATCCGATCGGCCGTAGATCATCCGATTGACCATCGGGAGTTCAGATCAGTCCGATCGGTTAAAAGAAATTTGGACCGTTCGATCAGCTATGGAACGTTTGGACCAGTCCGATCGGCCATAGGAAGTATGGACTGTTTGATCGGCCATGGTTGGCCATGGGATGTTTGGACCAGTCCGATCGGCCAAGAGAAGTTCGGACCATCTGATCGACCAAGGAAAGTTTGGACCATCCAATCGGCCGAGGGGCGGCAGTTGCCCGGATTTTGCAAAAGGGCCCTTGAAAAAGTACGCAAAATTTTTTTCAGGATCAAAAACTAGTAGAGAAGCCCTCAAAAATTGTAGAATTCACTAAAAACACATATTCTAGCATAAAAGAGCCTTGAGAATTCAAATTTTGAGTTATTTTTTTGCATCTGAAGCTTGTTTAGTATTATTGTTATTATTTTCTATATTTAAATATTGTTTTGATCAATTGTAATTATTTAAATAGCCTTTAATCACTAAAATTAAAAGTAAAATTATAGAAAATACGCAGAAAATTCTGAAATATCATGAGAATATTTTGTATCATTATCCAATTTATTTCATGTATATTTATCTATAATAAATTTATATATTTTCTTTATGTACATGTAGATGATAGGTATCATGAATCACAAGTTTGAGGGGCTGGCCTAGCATGGATAAAGCTACTTGACTTGGGCTTCTGATGTCGAAATTGTACTTAGAGCCAAGAAGCTCCACACTGCTACTGGGATTGATGCACCATAGGATGCCAAACCCACATGTGAGGAAAATAACCAGACACTTCACTTCGTCAAGCATCACCTCTGTCTCACTCTCAAGAATGAGTAGATGATAGAGAAGAGCACACTAGCATTATAGACTGCACTCAAGAAGCAGTTCGAGAAGCTAAAATATTCCATTTTTTCTTGGGTAGAGCAGGATGGATCCGGCTCAGATTTGCTGATTTCAAGACGGTTGGGGAGAACAACTCTACTCAGCACAGAATTTGTACCAATCTTCAACTTTGTGGCAGGTAGATCACAGATGAGCAGAAGATTGAGAATACTCTCTCCACCTTTCACCCTAATGCAGTATAGTCTGTGCGTAACTATCGTCAAGACAGTTATAAGGAGTATGCTGAATTGATCAATATCATGCAGATTGCAGAGTTTCAAGATGAAATTCTTCGTAAGAATTTTATCGCATAGCCACTTGGGAGGTCCGTTGGCTGTGAGGCCAACGCTAGGATCTACAAGGTGCGGAAGCCTATAATGAAGAAAAGGGGAAGGAATAGCAAAGCCATAACCCAGAAAGATAAGTCAAATGCTTCATCTGAGAACAAGGATGGCAAACCAAAGTAGGATGACAAGCCCTATAGTCAACAATACCAAATCTGCTGCAAGTATGGCAAGTGGGGGTACTGGTCACGGATATACAAAGAGCCACAACACATCGTCGATAGCTTCCAGGCCAAAAAGAAGGGTGGCAAAGGACATCATAAAATCCACTTTACCTTCATTGAGGAAGAGAATTCTAAATAGCAACCTGCACCAATGGAGGTAGACTTCACTCCTGTAGCAACACCCTCTCTTGACATTGTAGCCGTCGCCGCCATGATTTTTCAAGAAGAGCATCTCATCCCTGAGAAGATAGCAACTGAAGTTTCAGATTTCTTAGCAGATTCAGTCTAATGCATAGAATGCATTTATACTTTAATTGTCATGCATTTAATGTATGAAAGGAATAAGTTAGACTTGCAATAATGATACTCAAAAAAATTCATTTTTATGATAGTTGGATGATATTAATTCATTCATTTATTCAGTTAATAATAGTATGATATGTTTTAATATTTGAAGTATTTTATTTTATGTGTTGATTGTCTCCTAATACATATTAATAAAGTACTTTATATTAGCACGCGTGTGACGCCGATGGAGGAAGTGTGCTTAACTAACAGTGGCGTAACGAATACCATCTTGAGAGAGAAAAATTCTTTTAGTTGATTAGTAAAAATGCCGACAACCTTACAACAATCACCCGTAGTGATGCTTATAATAGGTTCAGGAAGAGCCACAATTATACTCTCAATGGGTATAACTTTGGTGATTAAAGAAGTCTTATTGTACCCAGAATCGATTAGAACTCTTCTAAGTTTTAAAGATATTCACATTAATGATTTTCCACGTTGAGACTGAAGAAGAATATGGTAAGGAATACCTGCTCATTACAAAATATGAAGCAAGTGAAAAATGGTATTAGAAAGACTTTTTTCATTTAATTTGGGTTATATTACACTAATATTAAGGCACCTACAGCCTATACTGCCTAAAAACTATATTTAGATACTTTGAATTTTTCTATCTCTAGCATGATAGATTAGGCCACCTAGATCTTAGGATGATGAGAAATATTATTAGCAATTTATAGGAACATAATATCAATGTAAAGAATTTTCTGAATTATGAAGATTTTGTGTGCTTCATATGTGCCACCGGAAAATTAATTACTGGACCGTCTGCTCTGAAAGTGAAGATAAAGTCTCTGCATTCCTGGAACGCTTTCAAGGAGATATTTGTGGTTCTATACAAGCTTTGTCGAGGCCATTTAAATATTTTATGTTGCTCATATTTATTATCTAGGAGATATCATGCTTTTGTAAAACTGATCCTACAAATAACTCAAATTAGAAATAATTTCCCTGACCATCATATAAAATCCATCAAAATGGACAACACAGGAGAGTTTACTTCGAAGACATTTGATGATTATTGCATGGCAATGGGAATTAAAGTTGAGTACTCCGTTCCCCATGTTCATACTCTAGAATGGACTAGTAGAGGCATTAATTAAGATTATTAAATTTATTAACCGACTGCTTTTGTAAAATTATAATTTACCGACTACATGTTGGGGACACACAGTCCTACATACAACAACTCTTATCAACTTTAGACCATCAGCACCAATCGAGCACCAATCGATGGTGAACCAAACTTTTTTTTGTGAGAGACGATTATGTGGCCAGGCTAATGCTGTTGTCTATGGCACTGATTTCTATCATACAACTCAACGGCACCTAACTTTTGCTGGTACTGGTACCATACCATCATCGTTGCAACTAATCAGTTGGCCTGTTCTCTCCTCGGTCGGCCCGGTCCTAACCAACCGTTGTGGTTGAGCCTGGACGTCAACAAGATTCCTATAGGTGAAGAATTTTCTAAAAAATAAAAACTGATAACTAAAGTAGTACAATAATGTATATCAAACTTTGTTGTTCATGAAAGGTTGCTGAAAAGTGAACATCAAAAGAAAAGAAAAGACAATACGAGTGCATATTAGTTTCATGAATTTTTTTAATAATCAAATTTTAATTCAGAATTACAGTATTATATCTGTCTTTTTTTTTGCAATTCTGGTCATGTGTCGTCTAACTATTGACTTGGTTTTTTGATGCTTCTCCTTACCCTCCTATGCTCAAGTGATGAAATCTTGATTTAACTTGATTTTTTATGCTTGTCCTTACCCTCTTGATCTTGTTGTGTACTAAGAACATGTAAGTGATTATGATGTCTCTTGGAGATCAGATCTCATCCATCTAGATACTTGTTATTTTCAAGTTCTTGTTTTTACCTGGTTTTGGCTTAAGAGAGGATGATCTTGGGGGTTTGACCTTAAGGGTGTTTTTGACTTGAGTTCATGCTGTGATCTAGCTTGTTATGATAGGTGAGAACCTAGTCAAAGTCATCTAGATCATTAAGGACTCATGAGCAAAAGTAGATCGAAGTTTATCTCTTTTGCACTATTTTGGTGCACCTTCTTTTAAACGGAAAAATGTCGAAACTTTGGCAACTATTTTCTTGATCGTTGATTGAAATAGGTTTCTGATATCCTAGAGAAGGTGCATACCAACTTTCAACTTATTTAGAAAATTAGTTTGAGAGTTGGCTCAATTTATAGTTTTAGCCTAGTTTTGTTGTAATAGAGCTTTAAGAGCAAAAAAATCCTAACTCTTTTTAACTTTTTTTCAAGATTTTTGGTTGTGATAGATTTTTAAGGTCATGATATAGCCTTGTTTCAAGTTTCAAATTATTTGGACCAATGGATCAAAAGTTCTATGAATTCATGGTTTTGAAATTATGTTGATTTTCTATTTTGTCCTAAATTAAAGGTCAGACCGCCCCCCGGGGAAAGGTCAGACCAACCAGAGGTTAGACTGCCCCCTCTTAAAGGTCAGACCAACCCCTTGTAGAGGTCAGACAGCTGGGCATGTCAAGGCTCGTTTTGCTTGGTTTTTCTTGAATTTTTCCTTGTAGATGATTGGTCTTTGATTTTTGTAGTTTTTCATAGCTATTGGAATGATGAGCTTTGCTTTTCTCCTTTGGAAAAGATTTAAAAAAGTTTTTAATCATAGTGGCTCGTGTTCTCCCCCCTCTAGTCATCGTGCTCGGCTCTACAGATTTCTTGTCGTGCATTCTGGTGACAATGATAGGAGCTGTTTCTCTTTTATTTTCTCTAGACTTCATTCTTGTGCCCAACTGCCCGCTGGTGTTTCATCGTTTAGTCAGAGCACCTGCGCATTTTTTTCCAGTTAGTTACACCAACCTAGTTGATGCCATGCTGTGAGAATTCACTTGAGCAAAAAGTTAGCTCCGAATTCTCAAGTCCTTTTCCTTCGCTACTATTTGCCTTTTCTTTCCTTACGATGCCATGACAGTAGGCAGGAATTTGTCCCGGTATGTGCTTGCTTTGGTGGTTTGTCACAACTTTTGTCGAGACTTTCCAAAAAAACCTTACAAAAACTTTTGTCCATAACGCTGCTATTATTTGGACAAAGGAGAGGTGATAATTATGCAGAAATGTACACTTGATATTTTGAACTTGTCATGGTAACTATTGAACTACCTTGATGTTGATTCTTTAGGAAGATTGTATTGATGAACCTGCAGGTTGCCTCTTCTGTGCAACATCTAACAGTAAGGATACTATGCTTGCACATCAAGATGCTAACAGATCTAATCTGTTGACTGAAATAGTTATCTTGCACTTTGTTTTCTATTTATTTTAGGTGGAGGCCAGTATTTGGGACGGCCGATCTTAAAGTCTACAGAAGGTATGCTTAGCACGCTTCCATTCTTCGGACCACCTTACAATAATTTTGCTTAACTTGTGTGTTGCAGCCTTTTTAATGACCCTTTTACCACAAGTGCTTTGATGCTCCTCTAGTAGAAAATTTTCTGGTCTTAAAGCAAAAACTAAGGACTTGAGAGGATGATATGCACCAAACCACTACAGAAAATTGAAGGTGTTCTTCAATGTGTATACTAGATTTATATCGGGGAACTTAGAAGCACCACTCTGGCTTTTCACCCATAACATCAGTACATCACTGCAGTCCAGTTCCATGAGGCCTGCGTCCTCTGTTGATTTTAGAAGGCGCATCCTTTTCGACCTTCGCGTTTAGCATATTACAACTCAAGAAAGGGTTTAAGGCTTTTTGGCTAGCAGTAGTAGTAGTTTCTATTGGGAAGGTCGCGTACGAAAGATTCCGACTGAAAGAAAATAGACAGCGTTGCTGCCCTTCTGATCTGGTACTTTCCTTTAGCTGCTAGAACTTGATCAAAGACTTAGGAACCCTCTCATCAATGTGGATAAATGAGCAGCAAAAGTTAGATGGTGATTAACAAAGGCTCACTGTCGTTGGCATTTAGGTGGAGTCACGGACATGTGTAGGGGTGGTTCTAGAGCGAAGGCTGGGGACTCGTAGGCCCTCCCTTTATTAGGTTAACCGTGCGTAATACTTGTGTAAAATATACAATGTTTTTTATTCGGACCCATTAACATTCATCCACTACTGTATTACTCCATCAAGATTTGCAATCTTCAGTATGCCCCCCTACTATCGACTGAACAGTCATCACTCATCAGTAAATAAGCAATGTTCATGCATCGGTGCAAAGGGGACAGTCACATACATGCACATTTTAATCCTTTAAACCTGCCTACCTGTGGAGCCATTGGTTAACGATTTAACGTTCTCAGGACCATGTTATTTCCTGTTCTAATTTGCCAGCCGGCCTCAATTTCCTCTTTCCTTTTAAAGCGGAGCGGACATTAAAGTGTTTGTCCTTCACACTTGTCATTACAGTTTACATGTTGCAGCCTTGGGTGTTGCAGACTTGCAGTGAACCTAACATTTCTAATATGCATGTTGAGTTGAGAGGTCTTGATCATTTGGCATGGCTTTACAGAGTCTCATTTCAATTGCCAGTTTGCCACGATAGTGCAACCTAGATCTAGTATTAGTGTTGCCCAACAACTAGATAGTCTCATTTCAATTGCCATGACAGTGCAACCTAGACCTAGTAGTAGTGTTGCCCAACAACTATGTCATAACAGTGACTTGTAATGACTCCATTTATGAGTTGCTTTGTCAGCATGAGAATGAAAATTTTGTTTTGTTTCCAACAAAAATTGGTAGTGGTACTCTCTCTCCCAGTTTCTTCTCATCAAAGGAACAAAGTCCAGGTAGAATTGGAAACTAGCAGGGACGTCTCAGAATTCAGAGCATAGATCCAAATAGCTAGTATGCATGATGGCTTACAATTTCCTTGTAGAAT
This sequence comes from Melocanna baccifera, assembly GCA_036346265.1. Lineage (NCBI taxonomy): Eukaryota > Viridiplantae > Streptophyta > Magnoliopsida > Poales > Poaceae > Melocanna > Melocanna baccifera. Next base: position 39,733,562 of record CM070677.1, read on the forward strand.
TCAGAGCACACTGTGGATATTCTCAACTAGGAAAATGTTCGCAACATATGGAGCATAGGTAGATTTCAACGGCTCAGATCCACATCTCAACCAGTTAAGAAGATCCCTCTCCCAACTGATCACATGGTTGTGGTCATATTGATGATGTGGCGACGCACAGATGCACCACTGTATATCAGAAGCAAGTGATATTGATAATATCGATAAGGAGAAAAAACCATGGTTTGTCTTGGTCCTTTTGAAGTTAGAGTGCCGACACAAATATAGAGAAAACAACTATTGGAGAATCACCATGGCAATTTGCCGCATTGAGCTATGTCCCATGGCAAAGCCTTCAGTTTCCTCCAATATATTGTAATTTGTGAAGGATATATTTCTTACATAATGAACACAGATACACAATTGAATAGCATAAGTAGGTAAAAGTTTGCCTTTCTGGTGGGAACGAAACTCTGGGGGGTTCAACCATACCGCTTTTTTTCTTTCTTTCATGCTCTTCTTGTCGTGCAAACTTCCAATACAGTAGAAAGCTGCCAAAACACCACACCAGAAATGACGATCTGGTTGTTGGATGGACCGTTGAGGTCTGCCGCCTTCCACTGTGTATATCTGTAACACCGTATGTATGATTATCAACATAAATTGCTTGCAGCCATGATTCACTCTGTTTGGATCTTGGGATTTTTCTTTGTTTGTTCCCCAGCAATGTCTGATATCTCTGCATATGTCACTGCATGAAGTCCATGAACATTAGTCCTTAAGTTTGCACTCTGCATACAAGCCTGTTCATGGGCTCATCGCCAATCTTATGACTGAGCTAGTAGATGTTACAACCCTCGGGTGCGATCTCACTTGAGCATGATGGCATCTTTTACTCTAGTACCAATTAAGTGATTAGCCACCACAGTTTGATTTTGTGGGAAATGAGAAGGAGATTCATTTGTAGATTAAGGGCATGACTTGTACAATGAGCAAGATATATATAGATTAAACCTGTCCTTTTGTAAATAAGGCAAACCAAAATAAGCAGGATTACGTGTCTGTTCAGCGCATTGGCCCTTCTGCTGCTACCGCTTGTCTGTAATTCGATAACATTGCATCTAGATTAAAATCATGGCAAAATCATTGGCTCAGTTTTTCTACATTTTTCTTGTTGATGATTGAACCAAAATATCATTAGAACTATGGGTATTTCAAACAATTCGATAATAAATTATAGCTCAAAAGCCAAAAAAAAAGAGATAAGTTACCAAACACCATAGTTTGGCTTAAAAGCTAGGAGCTTATAAACTGCTTAAGCCAAAAAGTTTACTATAAGCCAAAAAAACCTAAGCCTAGACATACCACGCGACGTTACAGAATCGAAAAATTACCTCATCTTCATCTCACCTCACCTATATAATCTGATTACCCTACTCAAGCCTGTTTACGTGTATTCCATGTCTCCATCAGATTAGCTTTGCAACTAGTACAGTCCTGTGTACTAAACAGAAGAATCGGATTGGTTTTGCAGTTGTCTTTCAGCTGGACTGTCTATTCGTTGACTCCTGCTCCATGACAAGGTAGCAAGTGGCGACTACGCTAATTAGTCAATGTGCTGTCGCTGTGAAGCCACCTTACCTAAAAACTTCCAACCAACTGTTTGGTTAAGGCGTTGTTTTAAATAGTTTCTAACTTTTGGCTTTTAAAATTTAGCTTTTGAACTGAACAATTTTTATAAACTATTTGTAGGAGTCACTGTAAAAGCTATTTTAAACGAAGTGGTTTCTTAATACAAATACCCCTTACCTTCTTGATCTCTCTCACAATTAGCAACAGGGACTAAAGCCACTGGCCTCCATACTCCATAGTCGTCCACACTCCATGCTGCGATTTGTGGTTCTTTGTAGCTTAGGAAAATCGTACACTCCATTAGCGTTTCTTCTTGGAGAGAATAAATATGATGCACGCGAAAAGGGAATCGTAGACAGGTCAGAGATGATGTGAATCGTGAAATATAGTAGTACTACTATATGTGACGGTGCCATAAGTTCAATATGTTGGTGAGAAAACGAGCAAGCGCATGGTTATCTTACCGCTCTCTAAATAGCAGCGGATTAATGAGGCGAGTCATCAGCTAAGCTTTGCATTAGGGCTAGAGAAATCCACGCCTCACAAGTCGCAACTCGCAAGTTTAGCTTAAGCAGCATCGATGGCAGAACTCGTGTGTATCGCTCTCGAGAAGTAATAGCCTCTTAAGTTAGTTGCAAGCTAGCCACCTGCAATTATAGAAATTTGGACGTATCTACCATTATTGCAATCAAAAATTCCAAAAATAACTCTCAGATCAAAAAAACTCCAAAACTATCACTCTTCCCGACCGTGCATTTACGGGGAGGCGACACGTGGCTAGTGGTGCGGTCCGGGACCGCGGACCGCACCACATGGGTGGTGCGCTCCCCGGCCGCACCACCCACTATTCATTTGAAATATTTTGTAATTAGATAATTTAAAATTTTTTCTCCGTAATTATTTGTACAGTGTGCATGAATTTAATTTTTGTTCGTAATTATTTATTTGTATAGTGTGCACGAATTTAATTTTCATCCATAAATTATTTATTTGTATAGTGTGCACGAATTCAATTTTCGTCCTAAATTATTTATTTGTATAGTGTGCATGAATTTAATTTTCGTTCGTAAATTATTTATTTGTATAGTGTGCACGAATTTAATTTTCTTTCATAAATTAGTTATGCGTGCAGTGTGCACGAATTTAATTTTTGTCCGCCATTGGTGGTTCTGGTTATTGGTATTTCATGTGTATATGAATGCAAATACTAATTAGTTATCCGTAATAATTTTTAGATGTAGCAAATGTGGTTTGTAAACTTTGATTTTATGTAATTTTATATATTTGAATTTGGTACTGCTGCATTGTATTGTAACCGAAGCGTGAAAAGATATTTGAAACATATTCAACACATGGAGCTTGATACTAATTTATTCATCTTAATGTGGTCATAAAAATATGAAAATAGATACATATGACTAATTTTGAAGTTTGATTACTTACTTGAAAAGATATTTGAAACATATTCAAAAATCTTACTCCTGATAGTTTGCTTGGAAGCTTGGACATTCCAATATAAGTAGCAGATTTTCAGGTTTTTGCATTTCAATTGAGCTTCAAAAGCTAACTAGAAAACTGACTTATAAGAGTCCAATAATTCTGAGAAAATTTGTCCATATAGAAAAATATCTGAGGATCAAAAGTTATAATTATACCTATCTCAGATTATGATCACATTAAAAGGTATGAAAATCACAAATCTGCTCAAAACTATGCAACGTTTTGAAAGTTTTTGCATTGCAATTGAGCTTCAAAAGCTAGCTGAAAAACTGACTTACAAGAGTCCAATAATTCTGAAACAATTTGTCCATATAGAGCAATATATGAGGATCAAAAGTCATAATTATGCCTACCTCAGATTATAAGCACATTAAAAGATATGAAAATCACAAATCTGCTCAAAACTATATAAAGTTCTGAAATTTCAGCAATTTGTCAAAATGAGAAAAGTACACAACTTTCTCAAAAGAAGATGAAATGCTTTGGAATACATATTTAAGTCCTTTCATTTAGTTTTTCATCGATTTGGATATTTAAGTCCTCATATGTCATATTATTTGATTCGTTTAAACTCGTCATTGCTACTACTGGTGGGGCATTACTAGTCCTGCAGATGAAGTGCAAGTAGGAGCCGGGGGGACCAAGAGAACGACAAAGCTGACACGTGTTGACGAGGGTAGGGTAGTCACGGGAGGTCCTCGAACGCACACGCATGGAAAACAGCAGATGCGACAAGGGAAGGCTGTGCAGCTTTATACAGTAAGGGGAAAGGGAGGATAGCTTTAAGCAGTGAGTAGACATTGACAAGACCAGACTAGGCAACTTTGTGCAGTGAGGGGAAAGAGACGTCAGCTTTATGTAGCAACTAGACATGACGGACCATCTTTGCGCAGTGACAAGACGATAGGGTCGGCTTTGCACAGTGACATGACAACACTGGGATACCGCACTGAGAATATAAGGACTGCACTGAGACTATTAGGATACCGTACTAAGGCCATTTGTGGTTCTGGTGATCGGTATTTTATGTAGCAAATGTGGTTATGATTTTATGTAAAATTTTGCGAGGACTATAGGGAAATACCATTTTTGCCCTCGCACTAAGGCTATAAGAGGGAGGCATACCGCACATACTACTTCGCATTGCTCTTCTTCTTGCAAATTTGTCGTTTCCACGTCGAGATGAGCCAAATGAGCGCCTCTTCATCATCACCTGTGGTGATTTGCCCGAGATGCAACACGGTTATGAGGCGTAAGACCTCACAGACGATCGCAAATCCTGGACGACACTACTATAAGTGCCTATTGCACTCGGTGAGTAAGTTATTTGGGGTTTGGTCAAATGTTCAAGTATGTTTGAAAACTTTCTTGTCATGGAATTGCAGGAAGCCCCAGGTGGTTGCCGATTCTGGGTGTGGGAGGATGAATTGGGCAATAGGACTGGTATTGTTCCGCATGAGAGAGTTGTCATTGGGGCTAGCAACCCAATGGAGATGGCGCATCGTTTTGACAAACTGGAGCGGAAGATGAACTTAATGTTGGTTGCTATTTCCTTTCTGTTGTTTATTGTTATCCTCAAGGAGTAGCACTCGAAGTGTTGTTTTCGGTCACGTTGGTACCTTCGGTGTCTTGTATGACATATGTATCGGTACGCACTAATCGTATGTGAATGATCCATTTATACTACTAAAAGAGATTCGGAAGAAGATTGCAATAAGAAGATGAACATACGATTAGCGTAGAAACGGCTGGTAAGTAAGAAGGTATTCGATATTGAGGACACAAAGAATTGAATGCAAAGCTAAGTGATAAACATAGAAATAACATGGCACAACCGGCAACAAACCGAAGTACTCTTACGATACATACGCGCTTCTTGCCATGGATATTATTTGGACATTCAGCAGAGCAGTGCGGAATAGCCCCTCCTACTGCGTGGATCGAGGCCATTTTCCCTTCCTTGCGACCTCTGCGTCGAACTCCTCGGCTGCCTCTTTTGCTTTGGCCACCACCTCCCTCTTCCTTTGGCGCTCCCTCTCGCTAGCTTCGTGCTTCCTACATGTGCATGCCTCGAGATGAGCTTTCATCTCTCGACGTATGCGTGTGGCCTGCTCGTCGTTCTGGCGCTCCGCCTCGTGGATCTCAGATGCCCTTTTTACATCCCACTCTTGGAAGTCTAGAGTGCACTGGTCGTGTGGGTGGATCTCTAGGTCAATCCACTTGCGGAATCCGCACAGCTGTTCCGGGGACTGCGGGTACACAGGAGATGTTAGTGCGTACTTGAAAAGATAAGTAGTGGGGAGGGGAGGAACACACTGTAAGTGGTTCTTACCGGCTGCCGATAGGCGCTCGTGTCTCAGTAGTTTGCGCAACCCTAGTAGCGCATATCCAGGCTGAGACGCTCCATCGACTTGAAGAACTTGCATTGGTCTCCACACCAACAGAGGGTGGCCTCTCCCCCTCTGACGGGTGTTGCGGTGAACTCTCCGTTGGAACCGCCGGGAGGGGGACTGTGTGACACGGGATGTCTTCTCGGGAGCTGGCCTCCTTGCACGCACTGCTTCTTGGGCCTGCACCGCAGCAGCCCTTGCTCGTTCGGCACGGGCCGCAGCAAACCTTGTTAGGTCGCGAGTCTCCTCCTATTGCTTCTACATCTCCTCCCACTGTTTCTTCTACCTCTTGTCCATCTTCTTGTCCATGTAGGCCTGCGCTACCTTAGAGAAATCTTTGCCTTCGTCTAGATGCTTCTTCGCCATCATAGCTCTATTGGCAAAGTATCCAACTGAACGGTTCCAACTCTCTTCCACGATTGCCGTGATAGGTAGAGATCTCACGCCCTTTAGAACACCATTGTACACCTCAGACATATTCGTTGTCATAATTCCATATCTTGCTCCACCGGTGTCGTGTAGTAGAGACCACATCTTCAAGTTAGGTGCATTGGACTGAACCCATTGTGTGAACTCCCCAACTCTCATGGAGCCTCCCTCCACGGCCCCAGCTTCAGCCTGCTTGAGACGTCGTACATGCTTGCTAGTCTTCTGATCAAGCTGCCTCCATAAGGCCTCGAACTTCCTCTTCTGGTTCTGCATAAAAAACTTTTTGAACATCTTCATTAGTTCCTTGCTATGGAACCTTATGTGGAAGTTCACCGCAAGATGCCTTATGCACCATCGGTTCTTCATGTCATTCCACTAGAAGGGAGACATTGTCCCTTTCTGCATCGTTCGCATTGTAGACATCAAGTCTGCATTGCGGTCCGAGATGACACACACATCAGACCGATCTTGTAGTACGGCCTGCTTCACATTGGCAAAGAACAACAGCCAGTTATCCGTATTCTCATTCTCTACAATTGCAAATGCCACTGGGAGTAATTGGTCATTTGCGTTAGTTGCAATCGTGGTCAGGATAGTACCCTTGTACTTGCCAGATAGGAATGTTCCGTCCATTGTTAGCACTGGATGGCACCACTTAAAGCCTTCTATTTCCTGACGGAACGCCCAGAATACTCTGTCAAGCACAAAACAATTTGTCCCTTGCGTCTCATGAACCCGCTCGTACTTGTTAATGTATGTGCCTGGGTTTACTTCTGTAATTTGATGCAACATTCTTGGGACCAGATCATATGCCTCCTTATACGTTCCGAACATACGCTGCAGGACCTTCTGTTTCACCCACCACACTTTCTTGTAGCTCACATCAAACCCCACCATATTCGCTACATCCGTCATGAGAACATTCAGAGAAATGGATATATTTGCCACCACAAGATGGCTTATAAGCTCCGCAACATATGACGACATCATGTTGTGGTGCCTATGTATTGGTGCCGCAAGCTCACAACTGTGATCCTTCAGTACCGTTATCCAGAAGTCCGTGGCAGCGCCCCTGAACCGCTGCGCACGGACCTTGCCAGAACAGGAGCTGTCGACATACTTCATATTGTAGGTGTCAGGGTTGAACCTGTGCACCCGATAGGTCCGGCCAATGTTCACGGCATGTGTAGCAATAGCCTGCTGAGCAATATTTTTGTTGCAAAAGCACTGCCCTAAAATGAGTGTGCCCTTATTGAACCCCCACTTTGCCTCCTCTGCCTGTGGTAGGACTAGGGTTGCCGCTACGATGTCGTCCAGTCTAGAGGACACGTATGTAACGTCTATGGTCACAAGACCACCTACAACACCTCCCATTGAAGCCTCATCATCTTCCACCCCTCCAGAACTGCTTGTTTCCACATCCTCCTCCTCCTCCTTACTTTTCACTTCTTCCAACTGGTCCGCGAGGTACTCGTGACAATCAACACGGGTGGCCCACCACCTCCCAACACCTTTGTTCACCGAAATCCTCCACACGTCTCTGGAGGTCTCCATCACCCACTATCTCGCCGACATCTTCTTCCGCATCAGCATCTTCATGAGCGCCAGTGAGCTAGACGCTTCATCTCCACCACCACCACTAGAACCAGCAGTGACGGATGACTTTGTCCTGTCCATGAAGTGAATGTACACCATTGGCCTGCCATATATCGCTATGATAGGGTTACACACGACCTCCATGTACCGGGCCTATCCAATATCACTGGTCACCTTTATAAGTTGCCATACAATCTCTCCAGTACCACCTCCCGCAGTAGTATACACTGCCTCAATCCGCAACTTCTTCCAACCTGTCTCCCGATCGAACGCAGAACGGACACACCTCTGAAGCTCATACAGGGTCATGACGTTCAGACTGGGTGGTCGGATCATAGTCCGGTCACAATTTGACAGGTTCGTCCCGCATGGCCCGTCGCGTACGAGTCCACTCCCATAGAACACGAATAAATCATGAATGTCAGCCATGGGGTACCTAAGATTAGTGCGTACAAAAAACCTTAGTACACAACAAAATTTAACAAAAAAAAGATTACATAATTCTCTATGCTACAATACTAATTCTCTATGCTACATATGTGTAGCAAATAACTACAGCATAACACGGAATTTAACAAAAAATAGATTAAGTTATTATCTATGCTACAATACCTTAACTAGTATTTTATACGTAATTTTTGTTTTAATTTTTAAATATAGTACATGATCTTCAAAAATTAAAAAAATTTAAGTGCAGTACTCCGACACAACGTACATAATTCTGTAATTTTTTGATAAATTTATCCGCTACGAATATTTCTCAAAAAATCATATGATTATGACATTTGTACAAGTTGTTACATATAGCAAATGAACTCCAAAAATTATAAAATTATATGTGCAGCCTTCCGACAGAGTTGTACTAATTGTATATTTTATTCACGGAACCATGATTTTTAATACGCTAATTCAACTATTTGTGGGTTTGTTTTTTCAAAATATCAGTTTTACAGTATAAATCCATCTATAACAATTCATAATCAAATGCATACCTTTCAAAATATATACTTGAATTAAAATGTTCAAAATATCACTACACATTGGATATTAATTATTTTGTAACACATAAAATATTTTCATGTGTTACATCAAATAGTCTAAGTACTTCCAGCTAATAATGCTTCATATTTCTGAAATTTTAGAATTTTACGGGACAGGAACAAATTAACACTCTACACATTGTACAAAAATTATTTTGTGATGAAATAATTATTTTTGATTTTTGTGACGAAATAATCAAGCAAGCAATTATCGTGACTCATAACTAATTAACGGCAATAACAACACTTTGCTTCTAATTTGACTATGGCCACGAATCAACTACACAAGGCAATCTACTACATTTCTACAATAAGAAGATAGCATTTAGCTAATTACATGCTAAGCACATTGCTAAAACTATAATAACATGTGAATAAAAATTACCTCTTCTTGAAGCCTATCGGACGATCTACAACTTTTATAACTACAAAAACTCCTGATTGCAAACGAAGAAAACTGAGAGTTTGCCTTATTACGTGATAATCGCACCGATAAAATTATAGTGACACTGGCACAAAAAATTTACCTCTTCTTGAAGCCCACGAGATGATCCACAACTTTCCCAACAGCAAAACCTCCTGATTTCAAAGAGGAAATGAGTCACAGAGGAAATGAGAGAGAGAGCTGTTGATGCTGAGCAAATGGGAAAGATGAGAAGATCGGCTGAGAGCAAATGATCACAGAGGAAATGAGAGAGCGCTGCTGAGAGAGAGAGAGAGAGAGAGCGATATATACGCGAGAGAAAACAGTGAGAGAGCAGAGAAGCTTACGGGGAGCTGAAAACACCATGCAAAAGCACCGACGCGACGTATAGACTGGCATAAAGCAGTGACAAGACGCGATGTGAACTGACAGACGTGATAAAAAGCAGTGACAAGACGCGACGTAAAGTAATAAAGTGACAAAAGCGGGCAGTGAATTAATTCACACGAGGGGGCAGCATGCATGCGGTGGAATAGTTTAATGCCACAATTTAATTTACAAAATTAAATTCATGCACACTATACTAATAAATAATTTAGGACGAAAATTAAATTCGTACACACTATACAAATAAATAATTTACGGACGAAAATTAAATTCGTGTACACTATACAAATAAATAATTTACGGATAAAAATTAAATTTGTGCACACTGTACAAATAATTACGGAGAAAAATTTTAAAATTATCTAATTACAAAAGATTTCAAATAAATACAATTTAATTTACAAAATAATACATGAATAGTGGGTGGTGCGGCCAAGGAGCGCACCACCCATGTGTTGCCCGCACCACTGGCCACGTGTCGCCTCCCACTGAACGCGCGGTCGAGAAGGGGGCTAATTTTGGAATTTCTTTGTCCGAGAGTTACTTTTGGAATTTTGAATTTCAATAGTGCTAGATACGTCCAAATTTCGCAATTATACACCGTCCTGGCCTCTCCCTCCCATCACCACCAGCCTTGCATATAATTAACTCCCTTCTTGTTGCTCCACACTCAATTGCCATCACCCGGCGTTCTCCTCTCACTCTCCACTGCCATCTCCTGGCGAGATCGAGACGAGGCAGGGCCTGTTCTTTTCAGCTTCTCAAAATAGCTTTTGGCTTTTGCTACAGTATATAACTTTCAAACGGAGTATTTTTTTTAAGATGGTGTCTACAAGTTAATTATAGTATACGTTAAAAGTCCAACATCTGTACCATTTAAAATCGCAAGCGAGTATCTCTCTCTCCGTAATATCTATCGTAAACAACTAAAATTTAAAAATTTCAGCCAAAAGCTATAAGCCGCAGCCAAAAAGAACATACCCGCAATGGTATCTCAAAGATTCAAGCCCGTCGAGGAGTGTAGCTTGGATGGGAGGTCAAAGCAGACAGGTCAGAGATGATGTGAATCGTGGAATATAGTAGTACTATTATATGTGATGGTGCCACTTACTGTAACGCCCCCATTTTTGGGAACAGGGGCGCCGTACGTCCCGCAACAGCCCAGGAGTTCTGCTGCGGACAGAAGAAGTATCCAACCTGCTCACGGATATTTAAAAAGGGTTAGTTTGACAGAATTAAGACCTAGTGGTCAATGTTTTTTCAGTTTTATGGGCGTCCAAGCCCAAATTCTAACTTACAGTCAGAAGAGCCGAAGAAAACTTCCACAGGCACGCCTGGGTGCGGTCGTAACCCTAACACGAACACTTGAAATGCCTTCTTCTTCTGGTGTCTGTAGTGGTGGTATATAGTAAGTTTGAGTACAACCAACAGTACTTAGCAAGTCACAATGGTAAACTTGATTTACTGCATGCACTGAATTTCAAAGGAAGGAAATATACTGGTTCTATTATTTTATGTGGATGCAGTTTATTTGTAAACAGTTTAAAACAAAACTCCATTATACTAATTAGAGAAATGGGGTCTTGAACATTAATTCTTCACTTTACACAATTCAAAATACCAGAAAACTACTTATGCCTTGCTACTGGATTCACCCATCAAACACAGCTCCATTAACCGGAAGCACGGCGTATTCGAATACCATTAAATTCACTCTGCAGAGTTGCTCAGCTTTACCCACAAGATTTCTCAATTTCTAATATCATGCAATAGACATGCTCAGCTAGCGTGCGACTAAATTGAGAAAATAAGATCTTTCACTACTCAATTTATTATATAGTTCTCACCCGATAGGTTTAGTTCTTCAGTACACTGGGTATCCACGGGCCAATGCGGAACACTGCCACCCTAGCTCGTGAAGACCTACCGTTGTGTGTGTACGGCGAGTCACGTACTACACCGATAACTCACCCATACCACACTTGTACTCCTGTGGGGGTTCAAATAAAATGAGCAGTTACTGAATCCAGATTGACGAGTCAATCCCTGTGGTTGAGCGTTCACTGTGCTCTATACTCGGCATAAGGGTCTAGTCCTTGTCTTTTATCCCGAGACTGCCAACCACAACCAGTATCGGCCAATCCTGAAACCGATACCCGTCTGTTGCACTCTCCACCCTAGGGTAGGGTCGTGGACTCGTCCGCTACGGGGCACTCCACACATTTTCGCCCTACCCTAGAACTCACTTTAAGCCATTTTTACCGACGAGCCACCAGTTCAAATGATAGCTCATTATTTTATGTGAGAGTGAACACTGATTAATTATAATCTAATTTATAATACTAAGATTTTCAAGGTGAATGTGGCCTTAAAGTAAAGTAGGGCATTTTATAGTGGTAGGATATTAACTAAATAACCATGTCATTCTAACATTTATTTTACGCAAATAATTTAAGCAATTAACAGTAATGCAAATATCGTAGATAAATAATATAGAATTTGTGGGTCCAACATGTTCAAGGATTTGCAACTTGCCTTGCAAATCGAGGGCTTGGGCAACCTTGTAAACTTCGAAGCTCTTCTCGAGGCCTTACATGGACGCTTCGGGCTTCTCGGGAACTAGCGCAAACAAGCAAAAAATAAGATCAAATCCGCGCTTGCCTCTAATCAAGCTAGGAAAAGCAAATAAAATAATCTATAGAAAGAAATAAAAGCAATCAATATTCAAATAGGTTGGGTTGGAATGTTTGAGAGTGGATTTTGGGGAAGAGGACATCGGAAATGAACTCAGGACGACGAAACGAATCAAAAGGAGTATTTTTGGATAATTTCGAGAGCTGGAAAATGAAAAAGGCCTTTGTGCTACAGTGATGAACAGTGCGGCCCGGTCCATTTCCACGGGCGGGAGCGCACGCGCACGCGTGAGTTCAAGCCGGCTGATGGGCCGTCGGCCTCGGCCCACCGACGCGCGCGAGCGACCGCAAGGCCGATCGAGCGCCAGTGAAGGTGGCCGTTCGATTTCGCGCGAAGGGCTGAGATCGGGCCACGTCGGCTCCCCGGGTCATTGTCTACCTCCAGCCCGATGCGACGGCGGGAAAAACAGGGCTACGCCCTCCGCCGCGATCCGACCTCAGAGGGCATTTCCAGCAGCCATGACCTGTACCAACGGACTCAGGGGAGTGAGGTGGCTCCATTTCTGGGCTCAGTTTCATGGAACCAATCATGGTGGCAGTCGTGAGCAGGAAAGAAGGTGGCGAGGACTTCGATGGCTAGCGGTCGATTAAGAGATGTTTGGTTTGAAATGGCTTCGATTTAGCGATCTGTGGGGGACTGGTTTCATGGAGGTAAGGTCGGCTTAGCACGGGAGGGGCTCAGCCGAGCTAGCACCGAGGAGGTGGCGGCGGCCGAAGAGGACTCTTGGTGCGGGGCCAATGGGCAAATGCTCTCGAGAAATTGAATTGTGCTTTGAGTTTGAGGTGCTATGAGGAGGCTGTGGCCGAAGTTAATTCGATTTTCATCGGCCAAGGAGGGAGAACGGCTTGGAGGCTCACCGGGACCAGGGAGCGGCGTAGCGAGAGCTTCGGCGAGAGAGGGAGCAATCGGCTGCTTTGGGAGGTTCGCAAGGGTGGTGTAAGGCGATCAGAAGCATCAATTGAGCTTAAAATGGAAAGAAGGGCAGTTGCAGCAGTGACCTCGCGAGGGAGCCGCTAGCGCGTGAAAAGGGGAGCGCTGGGAGCTTCGGCAAGGGGAGAGGGATTGCAGGGGAGCTGGTCTACGGTCTCTGCAGGAGTTGGTAGTGGAGAGACAGCTCAAGTACGGCGGGTGGACACATGGACGGTGAAGTGGGCTCGGGTGCACGACGAAAGCTGCGTCTTTCGCTCGAGCGCGCGAAACAAGGGCAGGAGGAGCTGGGGCAGTTGGGAAGCAGTCCCTGGAGAGTGGGACCGTGGTAGGGAGAGCTGGCTCGGGTGGGAACGCGAAGAAAAGAGTGGCGCCGCAAAATTAGCTGGCTGGCGCAGACGCATGCGGGCGGGCGAACGCGAGCGATCGCGCCAGCGCGAAGGGGAGAAAGGAGGGGCCGCACGCATCTCAAAGAAGATCAATGGTTGAGGAGGGAGGTTAAGGGTTCAAGCAAAGATCCAAACAAAAGAAAGAAAAAAATTTCACTTGAATTTTGAGGTTGTTTCACTTACCGTGCCATAAGTTCAATATGTTGGTGAGAAAACGAGCAAGAGCGCATGGTTATCTTACCGCTCTCTAAGTAGCAGCGGATTAATGAGGCGAACCATCAGCTAAGCTTTGCATTAGGGCTAGAGAAATCCACGCCTCACAAGTCGCAACTCGCAAGTTTAGCTTAAGCAGCATTGATGGCAGTCGCACTCGTGTGTATCGCTCTCGAGAAGTAATAGCCTCTTAAGTTAGTTGCAAGCTAGCCGCCCGCAATTATACACCGTCCTGGCCTCTCCCTCCCATCACCACCAGCCTTGCATATAATTAACTCCCTTCTCGTTGCTCCACACTCCATTGCCACCACCCCGCGTTCTCCTCTCACTCTCCACTGCCATCTCCTGGCGAGATCGAGACGAGGCAATGGTGTCTCAAAGATTCAAGCCCGTCGAGGAGTGTAGCTCAGATGGGAGGTCGGAGCAGACAGTGGCCGCCGACTTCGACGGCACGCTGCTCATATCCAGGAGCGCCTTCCCGTACTATCTCCTCGTCGCCCTCGAGGCCGGCGGCCTCTTCCGTGCCGTGGTGCTGCTCCTATCCGTGCCGTTCGTGTACGTGACCTACATTTTCTTCTCCGAGTCGCTGGCCATCAGCACGCTGGTGTACATCTCCGTCGCCGGCCTCAAGGTGAGGAACATCGAGATGGTTGCGCGGTCGGTGCTGCCCAAGTTCTACGCGGAGGACGTCCACCCGGAGAGCTGGAGGGTGTTCAACTCCTTCGGCAAGCGGTTCATCATCACGGCGAGCCCCAGGATCATGGTCGAGCCGTTCGCCCAGGCGTTCCTCGGCGCCGACAAGGTGGTCGGGACGGAACTGGAGGTCGGCAAGTCCGGCAAGGCCACGGGGTTCATGGTGAAGCCCGGGGTGCTCGTCGGCGACCACAAGAAGCAGGCCGTCGTGAAGGAACTGGGCGACGCGGTGCCCGACGTCGGCATGGGGGACAGGGAGACTGATTTTGACTTCATGTCCATATGCAAGGTTTGACTCCAGCTTCCCGTTCTCCTTACTCGTAAAATTGTCGTATTTTCAGTTACACTACGAACTGTTTTGGCCCAGCTTGGACAGAAATTCCCCATGAATTGTCCTTCTTTCTACAAAATTCAGGCAGAATTCCTACATTTCAAATTCAGGCCCAGTAGGCTTGAGTGCAACATGCAAGAGATATGGAAACTGAAATAATTAGCATGAGTAGCCAGTCCTTTAATTTCACAACGTAGCTAGTATTAGCATCTCACTTGTGCTAGCTCCGCAAGTCCAGCGCGCATGCCTAGGAAATATATTATTTAAGTAATATTTAATGGACTTATATCATAGTTGGCTAGTTGCTTCTGTTAGATAGGCACAATACTTCATTCGTCTAAGTTTATAGAGCGTATTTTCTTTTGAGACATAGATCAAAAAAATATTGAAAATGATCAGACTATCTTTAATTATTATCTCTAAACACTATATTAAATACATGTATGTAGAGAATATAAAGAAAAGCTGAATATTTATTAGGGGTATAGAGAGAATATCACATTAATTTTGTATTGTAATATGAAATACTTTATATATTTGTGAACGAGACCATTTAAAAAAATACACTCTATATTTTTAGACAGAGGAATAATACTATTTCTATTAAAGACAGGTATGATCTAATTTTATTAAATATTATTTAAATAATATATTTTTTACTTACGTATGTTAGACTTATATTGCGGGATGGATAATATTATTTCTACTATAGACTACGACACTGTAGTTATTTGGCGACCTGTGAAGTGTTAATTATCATGCGCTCCCCCGTGCAAATTCGCCACCTAGAGTTAGTAGCAAACTATGGGTGGCCTCAGATCAGATCAGGGTAGGTAGGCAGTGTGAGCCGTCGAGCGCGAGCACGGCCTAATGTGTTCAGTCAGTGTCAGGCCCTTCATGACAGATTTGCAGAGGTTTGCACACTCTGGGCAGCTCCCATCACTATTTCACTGCAGGTTTAGCAGCGATCGGTTAGGCTGTCTGCACTACCATCATCCTTAATCACTCACTAACCACGGTCGTCATCGCAACTCCCAAACATCTGTGTCGCTCGCACCTAGAGCTTTCACCCACATTGAGCTCAAAAGCATCGTTCGACTCGAGACAGCAGAGCCTGGAAGGCGTCGGTGTCGCTCGCCGTGGCCCCGCCGGAGTGAATGCGCGGATTGACCCACTGGCGCGTCCGGCCTGGCGGCCTCAGCCCCCATTTACGGTTGTTTGGTGAGGAATTCAAACCTTGTCCCGGCCGCATTCATGGCGATCGGCCGGCTTAGCGTGTGAGACATCAAAGCTGGAGCTCCGCGTGCCAGCCTGCCAGATCTTTTCCTTTCCCTTTCTTTCTACCGTCTTGCAGAGAAATAAATACTGCCTTGTTTCTTTTTTCAAGGGACCGTGGTTCTGGCACTGTCCTGGGGGGAGAATAACTCTCTCTTGGTGAGGAGGTCGCCGTTCATGGCGCCAGTTTTGCAGTTAATGGAGTATGCACCCTGTTCTGGTAGGACTGGTTCCTCTCTGTACTCGCCTCACGGTTCACTACCGCCTCTGGGCACTGGCTGGCCTGCGTGAACCTAGCTAACCCAACAACCGTGACATCCTTGGGCATAATAGCAGTCCAATAATATGTGAGGCTTCACTTTAAATAGCTCAAGTTATTTTCTTAATTTTATGCTATTACTGGAATCGTCAGTACAAGATTTCCAATTAATTGTCCTTTTCTTTATTAGCACTCCTATTCAAGTAGCGAACTTACTCTGAAATTAGATCAAGCAGCACCGAATTGAAAGCACAACGATTCAAACATATAATAATTCATTTCAGTAAGTACTACTAGTACAAAGATGTACTACTAGTACATGGCAAAATTAATGACTATGCTGATCACAATAAGCAGTAGTACTTGTACGTAGCACTCCATTAAGAAGCAAGAGGTTGCCGCCTTGCCGGTGCTATGATTTTGACATCAATAATTGACACTTGTGATTCACGCTGAGCACGTACTGTGGCTGTGCAGGAAGCCTACCTCGTGACATCAAGGAAGTACAGCCCGGTGCCCAAGAACCAGCTGCTGAGCCCGCTCATCCTCCACGACGGCCGCCTCGTGCAGCGCCCGACGCCGCTCGTCGCGCTCGTCACCTTCCTATGGATGCCGTTCGGCTTCGCGCTTGCGCTCCTCCGCGTGTACATCAACCTGCCCCTCCCGGAGCGCATCGTCTTCTACACCTACAAGCTCATGGGCATCAGGCTCATCGTGAAGGGCCACCCGCCGCCTCCGCCCAAGAAGGGCCACCCGGGCGTCCTCTTCGTGTGCAACCACCGCACCGTGCTCGACCCGATCGAGGTCGCCGTCGCGCTCCGCCGCAAGGTCAGCTGCGTGACGTACAGCATCTCCAAGTTCTCGGAGCTCATCTCGCCGATCAAGGCCGTCGCGCTGTCGCGGGAGCGCGAGAAGGACGCTGAGCACATCCGCCGGCTGCTGGAGGAGGGCGACCTGGTCATCTGCCCCGAGGGCACCACCTGCCGCGAGCCGTTCCTGCTGCGGTTCAGCGCGCTGTTCGCCGAGCTCACCGACCGCATCGTGCCGGTGGCGATCAACACCAAGGAGAGCATGTTCCACGGCTCCACCGTGCGGGGCTTCAAGCTCATGGACCCATACTTCTTCTTCATGAACCCACGGCCGACGTACGAGATCACGTTCCTGAACCAACTGCCCAAGGAGCTCACCTGCAGCGGCGGCAAGTCGCCCATCGAGGTGGCCAACTACATCCAGAAGACTCTCAGTGGCCAGCTCGGCTTCGAGTGCACCAACATCACGCGCAAGGAGAAGTATGGCATACTCGCCGGCACCGACGGCCGCGTCCCATCAAAGAATAAGGAGAAGCAGAAGAACTAGCGAGTCATAGCCACCCGCAGGGATCGATCAGAGTACTACGTACCGACTAGTGTTGTTGATCATGGTTGTCATTGTTTACGATTTATTGTTGTTTGTCAAGAAGTTGGTCGGTTACTCATTGTTAATTTCCAAGAAATCTCTTCTTGTGACAAGAATCAATTAAGAGGACAGTGTCATGTATTAGCTTGGAGATCACAATTATCTAGTACTACTACTAGTAAAAGTATTTTTGGCACCAACGGATGTGTAATTATATGGTTGATTCTTGATATTCTTGTCAGGTGTTGATATTATTGGACATCATTATCATTCTACTACTCACGATTCTCCTGACACATGACTTTGGCGATTACTTTTTGTAATATTATTTTATTATATGTTAATAAAATTATAATATTATAAAAAATATTTAAACAACAAATTTAATGATATAGTCTTACTATATGCACCAACAATCTACGTCTAGATTAAGATTTTGTAATCTTAGAGTGATAAGCAAACAATTCAATTATAGGAATGTAAAAATATAAGAAAGCAAACCACAATTGACACTTGGTATTTTACCGTGGTGTTCAAATACTTAACAATTTTCCCTAATTCGGGTTGAGATAAACCCATATGAATTGTACCGACTCCACAAATTAAGTTACATATATGGATTCCACTAGTGGTAGCTCTTTCCCATTCCAGATAAGTGAGCTCCAACCTTCACACCAACACCGGGCCTCTTCACAATCTTTTTAAAGATATCACCAATTCTCACACCTCCAAACCATGTAGGAGTCGGTAATCTCTAAGAGTAACAAGTTGATAACACTTGCTTGAAAGCCCTCAAGTGCCACAAAGACCAATCAATAGATGCAATGCATTTGAATGCTCTCAACAACCTCAAATGATGAAATAAATGCTTTAGAATTGAAGAGATAAAGGTAATAGCTCAAGTGTATTCAATAGAGGTCCAAGAGTATATATATCCTTATTGATGTTTTAATATCGATCTTATATATGTTTTGTTTGGATTGAGGGGGAAAACTCTCTTAAGGGATAGGCTATGTGCACGCAGAGAGAAGACACAAGGATTTTTATCTAGATTCAGGCCTTCTCCTAGGAAAATAATAGCCCTACATCCTACGTGCCTATTGTTTAGGGAGAATAATTACAACAGAATAAGAACTTTGTAGAATCTCCTGTTTCTAATGGGTCTCATCTCCCTTATCTTCTAACACCAACCTTTAAATAGTTGACGAAGTGGTGGCAGTTGCTCTACGCCAAAAGACGTCTTGACGCTTAAAAGATAACTACCTAGTGGTAGCTATTATCAGAGAGACGTGGTTGTCGGTTCGCCATGCGACGGTTGTTTTCAGATAGGGACTCGGTGTGGTTATTAGAAATTAACACTCATTCTAACTATCTTGTCAAATAGACCCACGGCATGGTGGATCATTATAAATAGGCTAATTAAAAATGTACAGATCGTAGAAAAGTCTACAACCGCAGGGTGGTCGTAGGACTACTTACGACTAACTCATAGTCATAGAAGAACTTACGAGTATGGGATAGTCGTAGAAGGACTTAATATCAGGTAGTCGTGGGAGTACTTATGAATGTGAGACGATCGTAGAAGATCTTATCACCATTCTATGTAATTTCTCTCTTACTAATAAAGGGTATATTTAAAGTATATAATAATATAATAATTTGAGTATTACTCTATCCTCGTCAACCCTTTCTATAGGACATAAAGTATTTATAGCTTCTAACCACTAGCATGATTGTTGAGGGCAAAATTCCCAAAACAATTGCGAGAGCGATAGTGCCACCATGTATCGGCCGGTAGTACCAGGCCTAGATCAACGGCTATTACTGTGCATTTAATGCACTGAAATAGAGCTCCCAGTAGTACCGCCCATACACCGGTCGGCCATACCGTCAAAATGGTAGTACCACATTTAACATTGTGGTAGTAACATGCTACTGAGAGGAGAGAATCGCCCAAAGAGTGGCTCTCTGGAAAATAGCAACCGGCAACAAACATGCGGTCATACCGTAAGTGCGGTCATACTAGTTAAGACACACAGTCATACTGTTGCGGTAGTACCATCAAATAAATACGAAAGTACCACTCAAGGAAATTAGGCGGACACTAAAAATATGCTCTCTGCAAAAAAGCTACCGCCAACCAAGGTTCGGTAGTACCGGCCGAGTGGTAGTACCATTTCAAACATAGCGATAGTATCACTCTAGAAAATCAGAAAACTAGACCTCTATGGAAAAAGGCTATCGACATGAAAAGTCTAGTAGTATCGATTCAATGGTACTACTACGACTACAATGGCAATCATATTGGTTTCAAAAATTTTAGAGCAGAGGGGACTAAAATGCAATTTCAAATGCAAGCATGCACGGAGATTTGAGCTATATGGCATAAAAGCATTATTAAGCTACTTGCCAAGAACCCTTCTTAATAGTACGATATCTACCCTAACAATCTGGCCTTAATTCAACAAACACCAAAACTAGTAATATCTAGAAAATGTCCTTAGCCTATTTTATACCTTTACCTTGAACCATGTCAACCAATAGCCCTCTTTGCATGCTTCTCCATGATATCTTCCAAATCCGAGACTAAACTTTTGGTCATCTTAGCAAACATGTTAGTTCCTTTGTAGGATCGGTATGGCAATAAAGAGAGGGTGAATGGTGTCTTCAAATTTTCTCTAAATATTTGCTAATTCTTCACTCAATAACTATGAGAAGTTATGAAGATCAAGAACCCAAATTTAAAAAAACATCTCGTTGCTACAGTTGAGGAATTGTTTGAGGCAACCAACTAATGAGATACCACTAGAAGGGATAGAATTGCAACTAGACTTTACTTATAAAGAGGAGCTTGAAATGATTTTAAAAGTGACAAACAGATGGTTAAGGAACAGGAGTATCAGATTTTACCAAGTTTAGTGGAAAAATCATACAAAGGATGAAGTAACTTGGGAAAGAGTCAAACTTGCAGTGAGATTTTCTACAAATCTTTTTTCTTCAAATGGAATCTCATGGACAATATTCTCTTTAAGGGGGTAGGTCTACGATGTCCTTAATATTTTCCAAATCTACGTGAAATTTCTTTCATAAAATTGCTCAAGTTGTTTGTTGTATTTTTCTGAGTCCCTTGTGTTTTACGTGGATCACTAAAAACCTCCAAAGAATTCTAAAATCCCCTAAGCTTTCTTTTTCTATTGGGCCATTTCTAGCCCAACACCTGGCCATTTCTAGCTCAAGGACGTGTTGCTAAAATTGTATTGAACATCTTTGAGCTTTGAGGATTCATTTTACACCTCCTCTCTTAGTGTGCATTTATTTTGAGGTGGTTGAGCAAAATCAAGTGCATATTCATTTTAGATTGATCCTTGGTACTTGATTGCCGTTAAGCGAAGGTACGATTCATTACTCTTGGTGCTTGCCAGCATCTAGACGGTTTGGCGGAAGTTTGCGGGGTAATCTCTTCAAGAAGTTTGTGAAGAGACCCGACGCTAGTTTGTGAGTGGTTTGGTGTCTACCATATCCGGAGTGGACAAAGGGCAACAACTAGTAGATTTAAGGTGGAAAGCTTAATTTGTGGAGCTAGTTCAATTTGTTCGGGTTTACCTTAACGTGGACTAGAGAAAACTGGTAAGTTTTCGATCACCACGGTAAAATATCATGTGTCACATTGATATTATTTGTGTTTCTATTTGTCTCTATATATTTAATTTATTGTACAACTAATTGTATTAGAGCCTTGTGTAGTTATTACTTTTAAGGTGTCTTAGGGTTACTAGAATTGTGTAGATTTAAAGCGTGTTTTAAATTTGTTAGATTGTTATTATCTTGCAAAAAAATTATTACCTTTTATTCACCTCCCTCTAGTTGGTCATCCTTGATCTTACACCCGCGGACCAACTCCTCCTGGTCCACCTTGCCGCCCACGCCACCTATCTTGCCTCGATGTCATTGCCGCTCACCTCGCTTGAGCTAGCTCACCAGCCACATGCCATCGCCTCACCCTCTTGCCGCTCAAGCCTTCCTTGTTGTCTCCCGCATGTCTTCCACCTCGGCTCACCACCGACGTGAGTGCCAGCTCTCGCCGTTCATAGGGATGGTAATTGTACCTATTTACCCGCATACCCATGGGTAAATACCCTAATAGAACTAAGTATGGGATGTATTTTGTATCCATGGATATGAAAACAAGGAAAACTTTTTACCCATCAGGTAAACGGGTACAGGTATGGGTGAGCTCTACCGGTACCCGTCTCGTCCGTTTACCTGCAAGTCCACGATTTGACAGGTCGAATGCTATGTATGTGTGAAAATTACTTTCTTAAGGACATATATATTTGATATGAATATGATGCTTATATGTATGTGAATTTGAATGTGATGCTTTTATATTTTCTAGCAACAGTTGCTGTTTTTATGTATCTGTCATTAATTCAATTCTCATACGTTGACTCTCAATTCGCGGGTAAACGAGCATACCCATGGGCGACGGGTACCCGCGTCGTTCGAGTAAACGGGCATTCCCGCAGGAGACGGTATGGGCGAGGTTCTTTACCCATTGTCCTTCGCTGGTATGTCCGTGGCGTAAATCGGAGTCACGGGTATGGGTATGGGCGAGCACTACCCGTACTCGTTACACCTGATTGCCATCCCTAGCCATGCATACCTAACGAACAGGAGACTAAGCAAAGCGACCTCGCGCAACCTTGCCTCGATCTCCCATTGACACCCTCCCCCTTAGACAACAACCGCAGCTAGCCCTTTCCTTCCCCCTTCATTCCCCAAGGTCGCCTGCACCATCACCAAAGCCATCATCATCCTCAAGCCCGATCGGAGTGTCACCCCATCCTAGAACCGCTCAGGTAATCCACCCAAATTCATCTTCCTCCTCATGCCATCCTCAAAATTGATTTATTCCTCATCTTCTAGCTATCCTATATGTACCTCTATGTAGCTACTTCATCGCTGGAGCTACCGTTGAAGCTCGTCGCGCCGCCAGCCCCATCACCATCACCATCACCACCGATCTGTCATCCTCATCACCCCCTTCTCTTGTTGTCCGTGTCACGAGGTGCACCTCATTGTCCCAGCACCGAGCCTCTCCTTCCCGGGTCATCTCCTCTTCTGTGAGATGCCGTCGCCATCCCCCACCTCGCTACCATGGCCACCGCCATCACCAGCTCTGCTCACACCACCCCAAACCAAACAGCCAAAGCCTAGAGCTTCCATGTTGCCTGGCCATGCTCACACACTCGCAGTTCAAGCCAAAGACTATCGGAGCTCACTGCCGACAAGTTTTCCCCTTTTTCGCAACCGCCGCTCTTGTTCTGTCTTTTCCGACCACCATGGCCCTCCCCGTCGTGCAGGGCGTTGTGTTTGTGTTGCCCATCGATGCGTAAGCTTCGGTGGTTCGTGTTGGAATTACTGTATATAGGGCTGCCATCCATCCAAATTAAGTGGGCAACGGATCAGACTAGCTAGCTCGTTGGAACGGGCGACGTCGATCGCCTTCCGTTTGGCCACCCTACATTGGGAATTACCGGCGCATGCGGCCAGATGGTACCGTCCAAACCGAGCCGTGCCAAGCCATCATCTGAAGTCAAAGGGCGTCGTCGATCGGTGTCCAACCCCCATAGGCTTGCACAACTCCAGATTTGGTTACCCCAAATATATAGTTAGTCACAGTTTGTTGTTGATCAGCTTTAAGCAGATTGATAAGGTAGGCGCTGTTTGATTGGGATTTGGCGCGCGTGCAGGGTGGCGTGGGGCGTTGCATGCATCGAGATCGGCGGTGGATTTTGGGGAAGACAAGGAGAACGGACACGGAGATGCAAGGCAAGGCCGGACTGCGAGAAGGCCTCACGCTGAGACCAAATCCCAGGTTGCTGTGCGCGCGGCCGGGGATAAAAGAATCGGTGGTGATCAGATTGAGGTGGTCGAATCTGTTTTGGACGAACGCTTCAGGACAACGTGTATTCCTCCATGCACATCTTTTAGTCGCTTACAGTATGATTGTGCTGACATCCTACCGATCAACGTACGTAGTATACCGAATAAAATTGTTTGTGGTCAGCGTCTACACGTATTTCAGGAGTCCCTTACAATACGCATGCTATACCTAGTGTACTACTATAATCACTTTAATCAAGATTAGTATTTTGCGGAAGAGAGATTTGTTTTGGGCCATGGGCACGCATGGATCTATCACCGTTTAGGGTATCCCCATGAACCAGCTATAATGATTCATACGCTCGTTCATTTAAGCTCCACAAATACCAATTTGCTTTACTTTTTATGATGCTTTGTCGGGGGAAAGTAGTCTTGGTTAACCGAGCAGTCATCCTGATCAAAACGCAGGATACCGACCAAATACACCAAAACAAATCTTCCAAAGCCGTGATAATTAGCCCCAAAACAACTTTACCCCCCTCGAGCATGCAGGTCCATGCACGCACGACCCTTGAGCACACGCACACTTGTGCATGATAAAAAGGACCTCCCCATGCATGCATGCACGCACCCTCGCCAATCACTTTCGCCACAAAAGACGCACACGTAAACGATGCGATGAGGTCGAGTCAAGAGGAACCAATCATGCATGCATGGTCCGTTTCGTTCGTCCATCCAACCCATTAGACACGCGAGATGAAGGGTTACGAGACTCAACTGCTTCCGGCTCGGCAGAACGTCTCTAGTTTAGCGTGGCCCACGCCCGGGGAGGCGATCGATCGATCTCTAGCTAGCAGAAGGGCCGAAAGATGGACCCGCACGCCTCGGGAATTGGCTCCCACGCAGCACGGATTTTCCGTGCACGACGCGCTCGGGAACGCCCAAAGGCCGGCCGCGGGGGCGCGCGACGGCATGCAACGCGCGCGGCCTGTCACCACCACACCGGCGCCATTATTCAAACCGCACGGCAGGTCCTCCCCCTAGCCGTGACACCCTGGGCTTAAAAAACGCGGCAAAGCAAAAGGAATGAGGTGGTCTTGCCGTCGCTTTCCGGAGCGGCCGCTCGCGGTCTCATTCCGATTGCCCGCCCCTGCCGCGGCCGAGCGGTGTGGCTATATCATTGGTATCCGCCTAGCGACGCCCCAAAAGTAGGACATCTTCCTCAACTTTTCAGGAGGTCGTCGAAAAGTTTCGTTTCCGCGGACTTGACGGGTGTCAGATGGTAGTGGATGGAGGCGCCCCCGAACAAGCCGGAGAGATGGTGGGTGACGCGCGCGGATTGATAATTAGGCGCTGCGTGCTCGTGTTTGTCCGAGAGTTTGTGCAAAGCAGACAGGAATTCGGCCGAATCGAGTGCCATGCACGTACGGTGCTCTTGCGTTTTGCGTTAACTCGTATGCGTGTCGTGATGATTGGTCGCGTTTAATTGGCGCGCGCGGTTTGTGATTGTCGCTATATGTCAAAGAGAAGATGGACAAGTTGCACGGTAGCTTAGCTACTCCTCACATGACCGGCAGTGGTTGCCTGCCAGCCGAATGGAAGTCGCGCGCCGCGGTACTGTTCGTCGGTACAGGATGAGCTAGATGAATCGGTCTTAGTATTTGCCTATAACGGTCATGCAGCATGTTAGGGCAAGTACAATATCAGAGGATCTAAAAAAGTAAGTACAATATCACGCGCGCAACTACCAATAATTAAGTACCGTGCAAATTAGTGCAACTTCAGTGTGCGTGAGAGAACAATACTGGAGTAAGCAATAAAAAGTAAAAAAAAAATTGTTAATTATGGCATGCGTCTTCGTGGTAGTTGTAGTTTGCTATGAGAAAAATGCAAGTCTGTCTGGTTGCCACTTGTTCGGAAGCTACTCAAGAAATCCACACCTTTTATTCAATGCGCAGGCACCGCGATGGGTCAGGCTAGACCAGATGAGCGAACTCCAAAACTAAGGTTGTCCATGCGCCATGAGCCAGGTCCTCACCACGATTCTCTTCGACTAGTCGCGACCCACGCAAGGAGCCAGAGATCTCCATGGAATAATGCACCCCAAATCAGCTGCAATTATTCTAATCATGAACTCGGCAAGCAGGGCTCATTCTAAGACACGGTGCTACGAGACACGACGGCACTTAGATTTGCATGCATGGGCGACCAAAACCTAATTATTAATAGGGCCCTTAAGGATGTCGGGCACGGCGAACGAGACGAGCTAACAGCGTTTTGCAAACAGTGGCAGCTTTTGCGCATGTCTCCTCCCCTCCACCTCTCGCCCTCGCCCTCGCCCTCACTGCTTCGAGAAAACAAAAAGAAAGAAGGAAACTACGACCGAGACCTTCGAATCCGCTACTGCCACTCCCACGACCACCGCCGGGGCCCTGCCCCTGCCCAATTATATAAGTGCCCCCTCTCCGCATCTATTGATTTCAGCATTGCTTCTGACCAGAAGAAGATCCCGGAAGAAACCAAATCAGAAGCAGAAGCCAGCACAAGCCGAAGCTCGATCGCTAGAGTAGTTTGCAGTGGTAGCTGTTAGATACGGCTGCTTGATCGATCGTATAGATCACCGAACTGCATAGCTCAATCAAACCCATTTGTCTACGACAGTAGAGCACACGCATATAGGTAGTGACCATGGAAGCGCTGAGCAGCCGGGTCGGGGTGAAGTGCGGGCGGTGGAACCCGACGGCGGAGCAGGTGACGGCGCTGACGGAGTTGTTCCGCGCGGGGCTGCGGACGCCCAGCACGGAGCAGATCCAGCGGATCTCCACCCACCTCAGCGCGTTCGGCAAGGTGGAGAGCAAGAACGTCTTCTACTGGTTCCAGAACCACAAGGCCCGCGAGCGCCACCACCACAAGAAGCGCCGCCGCGGTGCGTCCTCCCCCGACAGCGGCAGCAACGAGGAAGACGGCCGTGCCGCTACCCGCGAGGCCGAGGCAGACCTCGTGCTGCAGCCTCCCGAGAGCAAGCGGGAGGCCAGAAGCTACAACCACCACCGGCTCATGACATGTAAGCTAGCATGCATGCACGTAGCCGTTACTCGTTCATAGTGCTTTGCTTTTCCTAAAACAGTGTCCTACATACGTACATACGCAGTGGTCCTCAGATCAACTGATCGAGGTGCTGATTTCGCGCATGCAGGCTACGTGAGGGACGTGGTTGAGCAGGAGGCGATGTGGGAGCGGCCGACGAGGGAGGTGGAGACGCTTGAGCTCTTCCCGCTCAAGTCGTACGACCTCGAGGGGGACAAGGTCCGGTACGTGAGGGGCGGCGGCGAGCAGTGCAGGGAGATCTCGTTCTTCGACGTCGCGGCTGGCCGGGATCCACCGCTGGAGCTCAGGCTCTGCAGCTTCGGTCTCTAGATCGACGCATGCATGCACGTAGCGGCGGCGGCGTGTACCTGGCCTTGTCACACGCATCATTGTGTAGCGCTTGATTCTAGCTACGCACATGAAGAGGTGTACGAGATGAGATCCGGCATGTGTTGTGAGCACGACCGTCGTTGCATGCAGAATCCGAGAGGATCAGGAAAGAGCACGCAAATGAGATTTCCATCGCCTTTTCCTTGGTCTTTTCGTCATGAGATGTACCACTTCTGTTGTTCTTTTCTGCTGCCTGGTATACTTAACCTGATCCCCACTGATCTATGAATGATACATCCATATTCGACTATTTGAATACTTATATTTATGATATTTCCACATTCCTTATATTTATCTCAGTTCCTTGATCTTTTCTTTATGGGAGGTACCTCTGATAATTACCATCACGTCTCTTCAGTAGTAAGTAGCGCTTGTTTTTGTCAATATAGTGCTAATGATCCACTGCTACATGCAAGCTCTGCATTTCCCCCGTACTCTGAAATTTTAACAGTTGTACTTCGGTTTTGACTTGTGAATTGGGATTCATGGCGTTAGGTGAGAAGATGCAGTAGGAAACACATGATTTTACACGGTACATAGGATTCAAATGTCGTCAGGCCAGCTAATTTTTAACCGTGAGCTTGTCGTACTGGGAGTGCTGGTTGTCCCTGGCCTTTCTAAGAAAAGAATTCTTACTTGCTGACTGCATGTATGCAGTCAACTGCTACCTGCTTCCCTCTAGGAAATTGTTGGCTGATCAGCTGCTTTGGAGGCTTGTTGTTGGACATGGAGTTTCAAAGTTCGCAGCAAACTTTTCGGCCATCTCCATGCCTTCTTGTTTGTACTTTTCGGCCATCTCCATACCTTCTTTGTTGACTTCCAACACACTGACTAATGGTAGCACTTTTTTTTTCTTTGCAAGAATCTGGACACAGTACACGCACT
The DNA here is from genome assembly GCA_036346265.1 of Melocanna baccifera. Classification (NCBI taxonomy): domain Eukaryota; kingdom Viridiplantae; phylum Streptophyta; class Magnoliopsida; order Poales; family Poaceae; genus Melocanna; species Melocanna baccifera. The sequence goes on from CM070677.1 coordinate 39,761,363, forward strand.
GCACAAGCCCCATAACCTGCAGGTTTTAAGCTACTCGTGTATAACAAACATTCGATGTGCCTGTCATGTAGAGTACAGAATACTACAAAATGTTTGGTCGATCGGCTTCAAACGCAACATAAACGTACTTATGGTCAATGAGCGCCACTCTATGGTGCCAGAAAATTAACAAAGGTTTCTAGAGAGTTTTGGAAATAAAATATTGTAAGTTACGTTTTTTTTTTGTGTGTAAACAAGACAAAACAGAATAGTCGAGCAGCATGCGAGGCGTAAAAAAATCACTATGGGAACTACTACTTTAGTATTAGAATAGATTAGATGAGGAAATCATCAGTTTTTATTTAATTAAGGAAAATTACATATTTGGTACCTCTACTTTTAAATTGCTTCGAATCAACCCCTACACTATGAGACCGGTTATTTTACCCTTATATACTTGCAATACTAGATCTGACGAGGATTGAATAAATCTCTAAATACATCTTTAATATATAATTAAGACCAAGAGACCACGTGGTCGTAAACCTACAGAGGTTGCTCCCCGAGTACCCTGATAATAGAAACACTATGTGTATTGTCCAACTAGATGACTGCTCGAAGAGTCTATAAACTGGTCTCTGGATCTGATTCTAGAATACTCATTTCATTCAATGGATGGAACATGTGCCTTATCCACTTCAAATAGCACGATACTTTGACCTTGAGTCTCTAACAACAGCTGCCATACAATTGTTGCTCACGTTCATTTCCCGCTGACAACAATCAATGATTAGGTGTTCTCTCTCTAACAATAACTACCTCCTCGATCAGATGTATTGGTTCCATAAGTTGTCTTCTTCGGTGGATAATTGGTATCTCTTCATTGGTAATTAAGGCTAGACGATAAGGCAATTAAAAAGGATCAATCTCATTCAATTCATTATAATTAGAGCTAGTCTCTTGCCTTGTCGAAGGCACACTGTAACCAGTTTATAGCAACAAAGAGTATCTATGTTTTCTCCCAAGGATTTTAAATATTTTCTTCATATTATTTTCTAAGATCGACGACTCGATCATCGACAGCTGGAGCCATCCGTGGGGAAAACGGTGCTGAATCCTTGAGGTTCTTCTTCATTTAGCAATCCTCATCCTTCTTTGTTCCCTATTGTCATTGCTCATGCGATCATGGCAGGAATATAGGATGAGAACTTGTTTGACTTGGTGGACTACACCAACCTTGACATGGATGCATGCATCCACGCCATGGAGCATGATGCATCATCGTCATCGTATTCCATCACAGGCTCACCGCTCGCTAAACTAGTGAGATCGACCGAAGAAAGAAAATTTACCACTCCATCAGCAGCATTCCCAGAGGAATCGATTGTTCCAACCAGATCAACATACCCAAATGCCTATGCAAGTCCGGTGCCTCCGACCGACCAAGTCGGCGACAAAAAGCTCAACGCTACAATTCGAGAATCAATGTATTCTCAATATGGTTATGGGCAACCACTATTCGCTAATGGCTCCTACGTATTCCAGAAGCCAACTGACACCTAGTTGCAGTGTCGATGAAATTACCACCTGCAGAAAGCTAGGTAAAAATGATAACGATTAGCATCCAATCAGCAATCCATCAGATCAGGCTGAGTCCACCACAAAGCCTACTAGAGGTGGTAACTTTTAACTGTTCCCCGTCGTGGAGGCTCCTTGCCGAAGCAATAGGAAGGCCCACCCTTAATTTCGATGGGAGCTCGTCAAGAGATTTCTACTGGAGGCATGAAGTTAACACGGCCAAGGATCCCGATCGAGATGTAGTGCACAATTCTTCACGATAGAAGCCACCAGGGCCTGTTGGTCAAAATGGTGCAAACGCTCATGCATCACCTCGAGACTGCGGAGGCAACAGAACTGGTGTACATCAATGGCTAATCCACCTACTTCTACCCCACCATGCGTGACGGGTCGAATGGGACAAGCGAAAGGATCAAAGGGAAACTCAAATCATTGTACACCTTCCGTCAACACGAATCCTTCGAGACCCTCAGTAACAATCTAGAACTTTTAATGAGTTCATGATATTTTAAATAACCTAGATCCTGCTCTAGCAGAGACTCTGGGACATGCTCAAGTTGCAGGATAGGTGTTGAAGATCCTTCAAGCAGACCATACGACGTATGTATAGGGAACAAAGGAACTCGCAAAATCACACGTTGACTTTGTCTGAGCATTCCTCCCTTAGTAGAAACCAATGTGGTCGGGTTGGAAACAATTCAACGTCTGGCTCTAGAACTCCTCAAAGATTTCGACAAGGGAATCATGAGGGAAGATGGCTCTTCCATGAAGCCACTCCTCCCCCTTGTCACAAGGAACGAACACTTAGATCGGGTGATCTACAACATCACCTGAATCAAGCAGCCAGTCGGAGACACCATGTGCATGTCCATGATTGGGTGGGAGTACCAATTCCTCAGTATGACTACCAGAGGAACTGGTGCCCAACCGACCACAATCGGCTCCTTTCCAAAGAAGGCAACATGATTCAATCACATGCTATCGAACATTCTCGGCAGGCCTTCAAGCAGTACGCTAGTCGGACATGTTCTGACTAGTGAATTTAGAGAAATCGCTTACTCCACACACATCAGGTTTTATACCCATACATGACTTATGCACGCTTCTCAAAGTGTACAAGCCCAAATGCACTAATGAGCAAGCTTTCCATCTATTTGGGCTCCTCAGCGTCTCATTGACCTAAATCGCTCTCCCAAAGCCCTTCAAGCGCCATGGTTTTGGTCCCATCACTATTTCTGATATTTTGGTTTCCCTGTCAAAGCACTCTCACTTTGACCATGGACCTCATCTTTTCTCTGAGCCTATTTCACAATCATATCCTTCTTTGCATGCAATCTTCATGCTTGTAATATGTAGGTTCATCAATAGCTCATGCATCCGTATTGGTTTCCTCGACCACGCCTCACTTATACCGACCGCACCATTCGATGAATCATTGCTCGAATCTTTCCTTCAACATCCCTAATCTTCCCTATGCCTTGCTTGAGCTCAATCATCCCGTCCGACTTCTTTGATCGTACCTCAATTTATCTCTGAGCCTAGTCCCGTCCATACCACCAACCATGGTTGCCTCAAAACTTCCTACACATCAAAGACTAAAAAATAATTTTCGGATATAAGTATTTCACAACTTGACTTACGTTACTCTAAACATGCTTCATGCACCATGAATGCAATAATCTAGAACTCCAAAACTCAACTCATGACCATTTCTCACAAATATCCAAAATTTCTCGTATACCTTAAGACAAAACCGGTCTAACCGCCATTAAGTGGCCAGTTAGACTGCTAGCCGTGGCTAAACTGCCCACATGGCTGGTGCGACCACATGGGTTGAGCACCAAGAAAACACTTACCTGAAAAAAACCATCCGCCAACTAAAAACTAGTAGCATCGTACCGGTGAGACCACCCCTCTGGCTAGTGAGACCGCCCCGACTGATAACAACTTTGAAAACTTGTAAACTCCTATAAATTCAAATTTCAACTTACATGATTGCCAATTGTTCAACATAAATGAATCACATATATTCTCAATATGGTTTCACAGCCAAGGATACATGAATTTCTATGAATTCATATCTAGAGGAACGAAATTAATATCCTGTAAGATGGAACTTGGAAAGCATCACATAAATTAGCTTATGTTGATAACTGGGCAAGTGGCAGCTGACAATTATACACAGCCACAAGCACAAATGCTGAATGTAGTAGGGAGAGATTTTAAAACACACAAAGTTGAAAGAAGTAACCGGCCGTATTATTTTCTAGTACAAGCTAGGTTAGATCAAATGCGCACATAGATGAAAGGCCAAAAAGGGAAAATACAAGACACTAGCATCCGCGCACAGACTGTAGAATCACGAAAATCTACCGGTACTTCCTGGACGAGGAGTTCATGAACCTGATGCACTCCTCCACCGCTTCGCTCTTGTGCGAGTCGTCGGCGACCACCGCTACGGACTGCCGCCTACTACTATTTCTCGCCGGCGTACAATTCGGTGAACGTGAAGCAGCACTAGCAGCTGAACCTTTCTTCGTTGATGCCGACCGGAACGCCCTGGCGACACTTGCCCTTGCGCGCCGGTAGAACCTTGCGGCCGTCCACCGCGCGCTCCACAGCAGGCGAGAGCCGCACGCTCCACGCACTTGCCTCGGCCGGTCTCGGTCCGACGGCGCCCTCCGGCAGGACCTGGACACCTGCAGGGAGATCATAGGCTTGCCGCTGCTGGTCTCAGGGCTAATTCTTGTACACTCGCTGCCCTTCCTCCTCATCGCCGGATGCCTAGCCCAGGATAATGTGTCCGTATCACCAGGGTGGCCTAGGCACGACACGTTTTATACGGCACGCGCTAGTGGTATCTCTCTGCTCAAAAGAAAGCGGTCTACTACTAGTATGTGACAAGAGCATGCACAGCGCAGAAAAGACAAAAAAAAAAGCGAAGGGAGAGACAAGCTAGGGAAAGAAAAGATTCGTCTAATTGATCGGTTATCGATCAGATCACACAAACCGATGAGTAGAGTACCCATCGGCTCTTCTAACCGTTCAATATGACCAGGAAGCGCCAAAGCTTGCAGCTTTAATGAAGAGGAAACAGGAGACGAGAGTGCGATATGTGTATGTGGGGCGAGTGTACTCTCGTTGCCTAGCGCTGGTGATGGTACCCGGAGAATATTTCTCGTGGAAGCGAGCAACCAGATCTTGCAAAGGATCTAAGCCCAACCGAGGCTGAATGATGAAAAAGGAAAGGAAGAGAGAGAAAAGGAGGTGGTCGATGAAACAAGAGAACATTGGACCAAGGAGGTGGTTGATGCAACAAGAAAACATTGGACTGGCAGACCGAGCAGCTCTTTTGAGGCCGGCCAGGCTTAGGGCCCCTCCTTTCTCGGTTTAGGCTGCGCTCATTCCGGCTACAGTGTTTGGCTGTAGTATTTTAGGTACTATTCATTTTTTGTTTTATAGTTTTTATTTGAAATTTTTGTGTTTTATTTTTTTCTGTATTCCTTTGTATTGTCTGTGATAGGTTAGCATATCGTTTTTATGTTTATATTTTTTAAATTTAATTATATCTAATAAATCAACTCAGTTACAGTGAAAAATCAACTATCTACAGTAAAATTTTAACTAAAAATCAGAAATTATCGCTATCCTGAGCACCCCTAAAGACGACGTGCGACAGTGCGCACACGGCGACGTGACGGGGTGGGGGACATGGAATTGACGCGGCGACGCGGCCAGGACGCGACGGTGCTCGCCGCAGGGGACAGGCTGGGGGCCGGCCGGCGTGCGAGCTGTTCGAGGCATGACGACATGGGACGCGACGTGTGTGGCATGGACGATCGCGGCCGCGGCCACCAATCATTGTGCAGTTTGCGGCGTTTTCTGGGGAAGAGGGACGCTGCATGCACCGCTGATCAATGGGCAAGCAGGGCGTGCTGCTGCAGATCGCCGCTGCCGTGCAGTACGGCTGGGCGCTGGCAGCTCTGCAGTCGTCTTTTGCGCGCTTGCTTTTTCTTTTTTTCCTTTCGTTGTTCTTGCTTGCTTCGGATGCTGGTTGTTTTGGCTGAGTTGTCTTGGTACAGGGTTCATGGTGTGACGGGCCGCATTGGAAACTGAGAGGAGCTGCGGTTTTTGTCGTCAAGTACCCATCCCTACAGTTTGACTGCACCCGGGACCGTTGGAAGTTTTTTTTTGAAATAACCTATTCTTTATTCAAAATTACAGAATACATCTACACTTAGTTTTCTTTATAGAAATAGTCTCCAGTCAACCAACCGTTGGAAATTGAACCCTATCGTCCAACGGCCGAGTGACACACAGGCAATAGGTGGGTGTTGAGCGATAGGGTCCAGTCCTGGACCTGCAGTCGTCCAACTGCCACTTTAGCCTATTTTTTTTTGCGCAATTGGCCTCCCGATTGCGTATGGAGGTAAATGACAATTGTTGTAGGTAGGTAATATTTATCAAATTTTGTTTGTAAGTTATATTTTTTTATAAAAAATGGCAGACAATATTGGTTGATTCATTTATGATTTTCGTAGATTACGAATGGTGCGGAATATGTTAGATTTGCAATACCATTTTGCGATCATCAGATGTTGCTGTAGTTCAAGAAAATTTCTAAAAATATTTTGAGGACGATTGAGATAGTAACGATTGGTAAGTACGAAAATATGTGATATTATGATGCAACAAGGAATTCATACATAGAGAACTTATTTTTTCATGTTATTGGATGTCTTACTATACAAAGAATTGAATATGAAAAGACAACGAGATGTGATGTTGCGAATTAAAATAGACTTCAAAATAAAGTTGGGAATAACATGGTGTACAGGGTTTGGTTACGTGCATAAGAATCAGCATCATGCATGATGTAACAAACCAAAATACCCCTACGATACATATGCGCCTTTTTGTAATAGAAATAAATTCAATCTTCGAGGGACTAATGCGGAACGGTCTGACCTATTGTGTGGACTAGGGCTATTTTCCCTTCCTTGCGAACTCGGCGTTGAACTCCTCGACGACCTCTTTGATCTTGGATGCCATTTCTATTTTTTTTTCTCACGCTCCTTCTCGCGAGCCTCACGCTCCGTGCGCGTGCACGCCTCAAGATGAGCTTTCATCTCCCAAGGCAGAGTGTCACGTCATGCTTTACATAGTCCTGTCTTTTCAGTCTAGAGCCCAATTCTCTCTGGGGCAAAGCTGCACGAAGCTAGCACATGACCCGGTTTGTGATCCAGAGAGAACTTCCAGGGGTGTGGGCTGAGGTCCCAGCCCGTCTCCTGGTCGCCCCAATCCACAAAGTAGCGGTTCGTGTCCTTCTGGCCTGGGGAGACCCCAAATCCCTAAAGGGGCATAAGACCTGCAATGCAAATATCGTTAGTTCATCAAGTAAAGGGATTAGAGCAAACAAACAAAGACACGACATACCCTCGACTAACACCATGGCATGGTCAAAGCTGTCTAAAGGGAAGTAGGCACGTTGTACATGCCGTACGTGGCAAAGCCGAAGAAGTCCGGAGGATGCACGGACTACTGCACTGGCTTTGTACGGGGACATGCCCAGGAGGATGCCCTGGCCTCGTTAGGTCGCGGTGGTGTTAGACGTTGTAGGATTAATGATAATCAATTAGAGGGGAGTGAATAGGAGGTTCTAAAAATTCTTACCTTCTAAACTAATTTGCACAAATTAATACTATGCCAGATTACAATACAATATAATGCTACACAATTCTAGTAAGACTAAGACACCACTGTCACAACTATCTACAAGAATATCTCTAGCATAAATTAAATTGAAATACAATGATTCCAATATTCTAGAAATACAGGAGAAAGAATAGGAGATAAAGAGACAATCACTTAACACATGATATTTTACTGTGGTGTTCATAAACTTACTGATTTCCCCTAGTCTACGTTAAGGAAAGCCCAAGCACCTTGAACCGGCTCTATGAATTAAGCCTCACTCCTCGATCACTAGCGGTTGTCCTTCCTTTGCTCCGGAGATGGTGGACACCAAACCACTTACAATATGGCGTTGAGCTTCTTCACAAACTTCTTGGAGAAGTCACCCTGTGACTCCCACCAAGCCGTCTAGGTAATAGCAAGCACCAAGAGTAAAAGATCACACTTCGCTTGACGGCTATCAAGTACGATCAATCTAGATTGAGTGCACTTGATTTTGGCTCAACTACCTCAAAGGAATGGAATGAAAGCAAATGGGGTGTGGAGTAAAGGCTTTATGCTTAAGGATGTTTCAATGAAGTATCTCATGCTAACCTTTAGCTGGTGATGGGTATTTATACTTCTACCAACCAAATATAGTTGTTACAAGGCAATTCCTAAAGAAATCAGGGCGAGCAGAAGTACCGTAATTCAATGGCTGGTACTACCGCTTCTGTTCTGACACAATAGTAACGGTTATTTCAGAATTACCGAACAAGCCATTGAAAGTTAGAATGGTATTTCCGCTGTTATAAGTGCAGAAGTTTCAAATTCTGGTGTGGTACTTCCGTTTGTCTTGATGCTAAAGCTTGGCGCTCTCTGGAAAAAATGTACCGCCTGGATTTTCAGTGCCTCCGAGTTCTGGTAGTACCGCTCAAGGGTTGCAATATTACCGCTCTGCGGTAGTTCTGCCATTAAAACTTAGGTACTTTTGTTTCCAGAGAGGCAAAGGTGATTCTAAAGGTGCTCTCTAGAAAAAAAACGTACTGCTCATTTTATCAGACCTTCCAGAAAGCAGAAGTGTCGTGGTTTACACGTCGGTACTTCTGATTTTTCGGATAGTGCATAATTTGCTATCAATTTTAATTTTAAGTTCATGTATGATCTTAAATTGATCTAAATAGTACAAGAATATGCTATCAGGTTACTAGCCATGATCCCTCTTAATAGTGTGATGCCGGATGGGATGGCGCTCATGGATGTACCGAGTGTGCACCAGGTGTTGGTGTCTTAACCTCCGGGAGCCTCGTGTACAACAACAGGGTGATGACACATGCTCCCATGTTTTGCACTTGACAGAAAGCCTAGACCACCTCCTCACGTGTGAACTCCGCACCACTAGCAATCCTCTGCCCCATGGTGCGTCCAAATCGCAGTACCGACTTCCGCCTATAAGGAAAACATGAAAGGGTGAAACATATAAGTAGGATTGCCAGAAGAGAAGTTTTAGAAATACAATACAACGTACCGCGATGTGAGCATTCCATGCGAGGTACGCGGGGTATGTATCGATCAGTGCTACGACGTGTGGTACGGGCAGATCGACAGCATGTACCAACCTAGTATGTGTCCGAGGAGCGTACCAGCGAAAGTACTCATAGTACGCGCTTCTGGTTCTGTATAGCCAGCCTCTTGAACAACTTCACTAACAGTATCTTCGGGAACTACTTGAAGAAGTTGGCCCCCAAGTGACGAATACACCGTCTATTCCTCATATTAGACCAAGGAAATGGCTCCTCAAGGTTTTCCTGAAGTTTTCTTATGACCTTCACCATCCCAGCGTGGTGATCATAGATTACGCATACACTAGGATGAGCTCCGATAACTCCTACCCTCACATGTTGAAGAAACCACAACCAACTATTGTAATTCTCATTTTTGACAAATGCGATGGCCAAGGGTAAAATTTGATTGTTGCCATCAACACCAATGGACATAAGGATCTAGCCTTTGTGTTTACCAGTTAAAAAGGTCCCATCAACTAAGATCACGGGCATCATATGCCTAAATATCTTGATGCATGCACAGAAGGCTAAGAAGACCCTCTGTAATACTGCAAAACCTAACAGCCTTTATGCAATGTGCATGCCCAGGTTCCTGTCTTACAACACCTGAAACATACAAGCAAGGTTGTTATATGCTACCTCGCAAGACTCAAACTATTTTTCCAAATCCTTCTACTTCGTACGTCGCGCCTTCGCATAGCTAATCTTGTACTTAAATTTCTTCTCGATGGCCACTATGATGTGCATGGCCTCCATATCCTTCTTCTCCACTATCTCTCCATATATTAAATTGGCTATGAAAGCAAACTTTAGGTTATGATGCTTCCACAAAACACTATTGAGAATATAGGAGTGTGGCTCCACCTTCTAGACAATCCAGTGAGTCTCATATTTCGGTCTACATGCGCACACCCTCCAAGGACAACCGCCCTATTTGCACTTTATGGTGTACTACTCCTAGCTATATTTGACGACCCAAAAAGTCCACTGTATGGACAAGGCCTACAGCTTGATGGTATCCTACGGTATCTTGTCAGTAAACATTGAGTGTAACCAAACCTCTGTGTCATGATACTCCCATGGTGATTCATGCTTGTCATGTACAGCAACACCCTCGTGTCAAACATGTTCCATTCCTGCGGGATGGGAGTTTCGTCCTCATTGGAACTATCCTCATCGTCCTCCTATACAACTTCCTCTTCAGCCTAGGCCATCCGGTCATCGCTCTCCATTTGATTCACTATGTATTCCATATGCTCCTCTTCATCAGCCTGTCTTGTAGGCTCAGCATACCGTGACCCTTCTTCCTCTCCTCCATTTACCGCATCAGTCTCGTCATAAGCAACTTTCTGCGCAACCTCTATGACACCAGCCTCTGGGTCGTCCTCTTGACCAACATGCTGGACGCCTGAGCTGCTCGCACCGCCTGGATGATAGCCACCAGCAGGGCCTTGTACATCTTCTATTGGGCATGGTTTCATAAGCAGCACGTACTCGTATGCACAACGCTGGTAGCATTCCACAAGCCTTTCCACGCAGCAGTGTGTATCGGTGTTCTAAACTCCCATCTAATATGCGTGAGAGACTAGCTCTAATGCCCTTGTATGACGATGCTGCACACCTCATAGTCCAAGGAGAAGCTGCGAGTGAGCCAGTACATTACATCTGCGATTCAAGCACTATCGCTGTCCGGGTGTACTAGAGTGGTTTACGCAAAACTGCTCAAGTCAACACCGTTCGGACCTTCACGAACGGTACCGACACTGTAATGCACTTTCAATGTAGTGGGTATCAGCATTACTGATGTCTACCTGTAAACATTTTCAATATTGCAACTTGTCAAACCACATCACACAAATAGAGCTACTATTGTACTGTAATTTATATTTCTACAATCGTTCACCTATCATGAACTACTACACTGCCCTCATAGCGTAACTCCTCCTCATTCGCACTCACACCGCTCTCTTTCCTCCGCCCCAATACGCATCAACTCCCTATCACTCCCACGTACATCGACGTCGTTCTTCTCTCACTGCTCGAGCTCTCTCCCACTGTAATTATTCCAAATGGGTTTCCACAATTTACATGACATGCTGATTTAAATGCCAATATATGAGCTCTAACGGTACATATGAATTTCAATGTACTAACGATACTAAATTCATTCCTAATTAATCATATATGTTATCTAATAATGTTTTGCATAAAGCAAACTATTTACTGCATATACAAATATTTACTAAATTTTAAGCAACTCTAATTTTCTATGGATACTAATTTTGTACATAATATTGACTAAATTTTTTACAACTAGAATTTTCTACGGATGCTAATTTTTTACAACTATAATTTTCTACAGATGCTAATTTTCTACAACTATGTTGACTAAATTTTTTGCAACTACATTTTCTACGGATGTTAATTTTTTACAACTACAATTTCCTACGAATGCTAATTTTCGATAACTATGTTGACTAAATTTTCTATAACTATTTACTTCATACCAAAGATATATTATTCTTTCTACAACTATAATTTTCTACAGATCCTAATTTCACATTAAACAAACTATTTACTCATACAAAAATACTGACTAGAATATAAAAATATTTTATCTCATAGAAGTAGTGGAACCTCTCCTCTCCCTCTCCCTGTCCCTCTCCTCTCCTCTCCTTCCCTCTCTTCTCTTTTCTTCTTTCTTTCCCTTCTCTTCTCTGTTTTCGTGACGTTAGCAGATGGAATCGATCGGGGGGTCCAGTCGCACAACGGTTCAGCGACTGGACGCCTTATATAAATCGACCGCTCGATCGACCCCCCGACCGATTCCATCCGCCGACGCTCCAGCCGCCTAACAATTGGGCGACCGGTCTCAGTCGTCCGACCATAACGGTCCACCGACTGCCTTCCTATTGCTCTTCCATTGGGCGACAGGGTCTAGTCGCCCACTCCTGTAAAATATTTAGATATAGATATATTTCTATAATTTTGAATAAAAAATAAATTATTTAAAAAAGTTACCGTTGGAATGGGTTCATGTTTGCGTGATCGTTCGGAGGTAAAATAGTACTACTCCATCCTTTTATTAATCCTACATACATGTATTCATTGGGAATCAGGAATGTCTGAGCGGCTTTACATGGTTAGGAGAAAAGTATAGCATGGTTAGTAGTAGTAATCATGTTTAAGCATGCTTAAGCTGTTATAGTGTCTAAAAAATAGCACGTTAAGTTGGATTAGCATGGTAACGGAACAAAGTTCTAAAGAGCACCTTCTCAGTACATACATCTGAGCGGATCACTACTTGAAACTGGTAAAGCTGTTCGTACTTCGCATCCGTGAATTCCTCTTATACCTTGACTAGATGTCTCCATCTGAAGACTGAATACGGGGACCATTCATTCAGTTTTACTCCTATGAGGCCTTTATTCAACAAGGTTGCCTAAAGCATTGCGTGGTAGATAGGAGAACAGTTAGTCCACTAGGTTACTCTTGTTCTGGGAGGATCTTGCATGATGCCGGATACAAACTTAAAGAAATGGGAGCATGTTGTAGAAAGCGGCATTATCAGTCAATCAGATACACTTCTTCTTCTTCTTCTTGAGGACGTTCGGAATAGCGTTGACTTGTAACTTTTTTTACTGTAACTAGCTTATTTTTTTTACTGTAGCTGAGTTAGCTTATTTGATATAATTAAATTTTAAAAAAGTTAAAAATAGAAAAAATATGTTAGCCTATCACGGACAATGCAAAGGAATACGAGAAAAAAAAGTAAAAAAGCTTAAAAAATTTAAAAAACCTAGAAAAAGATAAAATTACTGAATAATGAAAAAAAATAAAAATCAGAAGTATAAACTAATTTTAAATTGAAATGAACGGTGCCTTATGTGTTTCCGGGACTAGTACCAGTCGAATGGAAAAAGGTACAATTCATCCAGCAACCTCTAAACGCAGTCCGGACTACGGAGTGCTTGACGCGGCCTTTTTTCGCTTTCGGTCCATGATGACGAGCCCTGTTTTTGGTGCTACCGCGTCCATAGCGGCATTCAGCATTTCGCAAATTCCAATGGCTAACAAAAATTCAGTGGCGCTGTCCTTTTCGTTTTCGGTTTTCCTTAATGGGCTAGTAATTTGATTTTCCAAATTCCTGAAAGCACTTCATTCACCTTGATCCACTAGAGAAAAACTACAATGGACTGTAGTAGTGCTGCTAATGAGCTTGGGCTTGTGCAGGCTTTTGGACCATGCTAACCCAAAATTGTAAATAGACTAGATTAAATTTGAACCCTTCTTTATTGGGCCGGACTTAGGCTGAAGTGAACCGGACCGTAGGCTTAATCTTTTGTACTAATTAGTAATTACTGCCTGGGCAAGCCGCTGGTTGTGTTGTTCTCGGATTCCTCTTCGATCAGGATCTGTTGGTCCCGGCAGCTGTCACTGCAGAATGCTTTCTCACCACTGCAAGAGCACACAGCAAATTCTTCAGTGTGCCTTTCTTTCTGAGGATGCATATAGAAACAACAGTTGTTGTTTCTACCAAATACTGCATCGGATGAATGTACACCGAAGCAATTTGTTCAGTGTATTATCATTCTAGTTGGTAACCATCTCCAACAAAAAATAATGGAATTTAATAATAATCCAGCATGTTGTTCAGTTCAATGTAATATTCCATTTTGAATAGCCAAAAAGGTTTAACTTTTAACAAAGTTTCTTCTCCCAAAAGAATTAGGAATGCTCCAAGATGAACAATGCAGCAATTCGTTCGATGAAACTTCGTTCTTTCAGATTAGAGTTCTCTCCGCATAAAATATCTTCTACCCGAAATATGCACTTCTCCAAATGATGCAATTCAGAAGAGCCATCAGTTCTTCAGTATCATAGAACAAGATGATCGCATCGACATACCGGTAATGTAAACGTCATTGCCTTCCAGCTTCTTCTTGCAAGTGAAGCAGGAGCTCAAGAAGTCCTCGCCGGCGGCGGCCTCGGCTGCGCACTTGACCACCCAGTAGGACCTGGCAGCTCCTTCCTTCACTTCCATGGTGACCTCATCACTCTTCCCAACCGTATGGGGCTCCAAAATTATGTCCCCGAAGACGCGTGTGGGGCTCGGCATTGGGCACGGGGGACGACGCCGTCGCTGGTGGCGACGGACATTGGGGGCGTTATTTATATGGGTTTATGCAATTGAGTTGTGGTCTAAATCAACGTCCAGTCCTTTATTTAGGTTTACTAGTAAGGTGTTCGTGCGTTGCAACGAAAAACTAAATAAAATTGATGCATACTATGAAGCATCTTTTTAACAAATTTACTTTCTTGGTATAGAGCCGACAGATTACTCTCATTCTTCACAATAGCAGCGAAGTGACCACCTGCTGCCGAAGAGCCGAACCCTTCGTAACTCAATGGTGCAGCGACCTACTCGCTGATCATGCTCGAGCTATCGGCGTCGCTGCTCGCTTCCTCTGGTAGTGTGGCATGGCCAAATTGCCTTTAGCAACGTTACATAGTCAGGTCATTAAGTGTATCAATTATTATTAAATATGATCAACGGCATCAATATATGTTTCAGTGCTGATAACATTGCAACTTTGCATTCCTCTAGAAAAATATATTCATTGCAAGGACAGTTTAATAAGCAAGCTGTTGGTATGAACAGTCAATACACGGCAGTATGGTGGTTTGGCAATCTGCTGCCTGCCTGCCACCTAATGCATATAACGAAAATGAAGCTTCTAGAGAATAGCACATGTAAGATGGTAAGTTAGGTTATTTAAATTAACTTTGTCTGAATTTGCTTGTAGCTTTTTACATCTCCATACTGATATACATGAACTGGATATTTATGTATATGTGAATATGTAGACTACTATATACTGACTAAGGAATCAATAAATGTGGAACAATTATAATGCATAGATGATCACAGTTGAGGCTGATGTGCCTAAGGCTTGTTCCTAGAGGGGGAAAATACCTTTTGTAAGCAAATTGGAGTTCCATGGAAGACACCCTCTAATTTGTTCTCAGCTTCTGAAAACTTCAATTGATGGTCTGCAAGTACATGTGAATCAATATGTAACAAATGAATTATAGCTACATATAGCTGTATAAAGATCATTGAGACCAGATTAATTAGTGCTTAACACACACATTTGGTATAGTATTGAGTGGCCGCAGCAGAGCAAGGTGTAAGCTTTCTTGTCTGAAGCTACCTTTTTCCATCCTATGACGCGTAATCGCAGTGATCTTCACGATTCATAAACACACGTTTGTTAATGTTCTTTGCGATGGTTGCCATCAATTTCGAAGGTGGCGGATGGTTCTTGTTGTTGCTAGAGCTTGATCTGTACATCGATCATTTTTAAGGAAAAATTGTGAAGCCAAAAATGTGAAGATCACAATGATATTACAATAATCGAATCGCACCATCACAAAAAAGTTAACACAAAAATACAACAAGAGGAAAAGAGGCTACTCGACTCTCGAACCATGACCTCACAGACCTCCCGCTCCCCGCTCCCCACCCGCGCCTCTTCCTCCCTCCCACTCCGCTCCTTTCGATTAGGAAGATAGCAATTTCTAGTTTGTACTTTCGGCAGATGCATTAGATTTTCTTATGTCTTGAAAACTAAAACTGAAAAATATAATGAGCATTTGGATGTGCAGATATAGATTATAAATTGAAAAGATTGATTTGGAATAAACATCTTACAATGCTTAAACTTCTCAATTTCAAAGGCTAATCCCTTCATGTACATAGTCATCAATCATCGTTTCCACTTTCCAGTATATGTTCATTAGAAGCATGGAGAAAATCTTGCATTCTCATGTAGCAATATTATACACAAGCAACAATCAACATTAATGTCTGTAATCTTCAACAATCAACATTATACACAAGCAAAAGCAATAGCTATTTGTGAAGCATACCTTAATGTGGCGGGGAGGCGGGAGCGGTGGGGGGAGCAGCGACGGGGAGCGGCGGAAGCAGCGGGGGACCAGCGGCGGATCTCCAGGCTACTACGGTCATGGGCGTCTTCGATTTCATCAACCGTGTGGACCAGCTCGGCGACGCCATCTAGGAGGTGGTGGCGCGAGGGGAGGAGGCCGTCCGGAGGGTGGAGGAGGTAGTGGGGTTCCTAGGACGGACCAAGGCGGCCGGCCGCATGCGAGGCCGACCGAGGCGGCGAGAGGATCCGGCCTCCCCATCGTCAGATCCGCCGCCGTCCACCGCTCCGCCTCCAGATCCGACAGCCTCCAGGCCAGATCCGGCCGCTGCCGCCCTTGCCCCGCCCGGATCTGAGCACCTCCGCCTGGATCTGGCCGAGCTCGCTCGCGTCGGACCCGTCTCCGGCCTCCGATATGCTAGATGATATGGGCGGCGGGGGGAGGGCAAGGGGGAGGCGGGGGGAGAGCGAAGGGGAGGCGGATCGGGGCGGCGGGGGAGAGCGACGGGGAGGCGGGGGGCGGCGGGGGAGAGCGAGGTAGGCGGGGGAGAGCGAGGGGAGGCGAGGGGCAAAGGCGGGGAGAGCGAGGCGGGGAGCGAGGGGCGAGCGAGGTGGGGAGAGAGCGAAGGGAAGCGGGAAGAGGGAGGAGGACGGTGGGGGGCGGCTGGGGGAGGGGGAGGAGGGGGGCGGCTGGGCGGAGGGGGAGGAGGTAGCGGCGGGGGGAGGGCGAGGAGGGGAGGCCGAGAGAGGGAAGGGGAGGAGGCGGCGGCGTGTGGAGGGGAAGGGGGAGGAGGGGAGGCCGGGAGAGGGAGGGGGAGGAGGGGTGCGGCGGGGGACAGCGAGGGGGGAGGGGGGCGGCGGGGGGAGAGCGAGGGGGGAGGAGGGCGGCGCCCGGGGGGGGAAGAGGGGAGGCCGAGAGGGGGAGGGGAGGAGGGGGGCGGCGGTTGGAGGGTTTTAGGGTTGGCCGGGAGGGGGATGGGAGGGAAGATTCGACGGTCTAGATTGGATGGAGGCTTCGGCAACTACCAACTCCTTCTTTTTAAATAGTAAAGAAATTAGACCTATGCTTCTCTGTATTGGATCAAAGGAAAACAATTTTGGGTTTGGATCAGACTAGTGCTGGGCTTCAGCCCATTAGCACCCCTAGACTGTAGCCCACGGCCGAAAATGTCGATGGGCCCTGACAAACTGAGCACGTTTTGAGAATGGCTACAAAACCCTAACTTATATTTTTGTAGCGCTTCGCGTTGACCCCTTTTTTCCGTGTTCCTTGTGCCGACGAAGCTACGAGCAATCTGTCAACAGCCTAGAGCATTTCGGCGACACATGGCGACCACATGACACGTGTATATTGCAACGAAGTATGGGATAAATAAAGAAAGAAATATCAATGACTTATGGTCGATGGGTTATAGCTACAGTAACTTACAGCTTTAAACGCTTATGCGAACGAATCGAATGTCGATAAATCATTTCAAAAAGGTGACGAAGAAGTCATCTGATTTGTTTATTCAAGGGAACTCATATGTTATAAGCTGAAAAGGAGACCTAAAAAATATTACTCACTTCGTTCTTTTTACTTGACTTTCTACAATCCGTGTCGTCAAATTTTCTAAAATTTGACCACAAATATATGTAAACTACCTAGATTGTCTATATGAATATTGTATCATTAAATTTGTTGTTACTTTCATAATATTATAATTTTTCTAGTACATCTTAATGTGAAGTTATAAAAAGTAATAGTTAAAATCATATCTTGGAGATTGTGAAAAATAAAAAATAACAAATAAAAAAGAATAGAGGGAGTATAAAAAAGAAGAGTAAATTTGTTCAGTACCATCGCAAGGGTTTGTGCGGTAGAAAATACCATCACGAACATTACGCACGGCCAAATGCCATCGCAAACCGTGAGGATTCCATCCTTCGGCTGCTGTTAGGGGGTGGAATGACTATATTACCCTCCTGAAAATTTGGTGATTGATGCCAAAGCTGTCTGTGTTGTTCTTCTTTTTTGCCTCTCTTACCACCACCATGAATCTTGCAGAAATTACTACCGCCCTAAGCGCCCTTGCCGCAACCAACGTGCTAACAGTGGCGCCCACCTCCATGTGCAATGCACAAGCTTGAAGCCTGAGCGCCCTTTTGCGCTTTTTGTGCACTTCTCCCTATTAACACCACCACCATGCTTAATACAGTGGCCAGATTTTCCTCTTGCTACTTTTTTGCATCCTTCATGGCTACAACAACAGCCACCGCCATGGGCAATGCAGAAATCAGTACGTCCTTGCAGTGCTCTTGGTACATCCAAGGTCCTCGTAGCGCCTCCCTCCTCCATAGGCTTTACAGAAGATGGTCTTGCCCTTTGTTCCTTTGCCACAACCCTCTTTCTGGCACCTTCTACCCCCACCATGTGCAATGCAGCGCCCCGATGAATCTCTGGCTCCTTTTACACATTCTGAACAATTTTTTGTACTACTGCTACGCTGCGGACAGACCCAAAAGTACAGGCTTCGTACTGAACTTTTTGGCAGTTCATCGACTGTTGGCACTAAGTCCATGGTGTATGGCCGCATATATGTGTTGTTATGTGCAGTTGCTGCAGTTAAGTCTGCTCTAGTAATAGAAGATTGATATCAGGTATGCGACTCTGATTGCAATAGAGATCCATAAACACTAGTCCGACTAATGAAGAGCCTTCCAATAATTTTCCTTCCCTCTGTAGTCTCCTCGCCGAAGCTCGTCGGAGCTACCATGCCATCCCAAGACCACACTCATTCCCGCTCTTGTCGCCTTTCTCTTATTCGTTGTCGCCACGTTCTCCATCTTTTTCCTCAACACCTTTTGATCGTCCACCTGCGATGCCATGTGCGGCGAGTGGGTGCGCGATCATCCAAAGTAGTACCATTGCTAGACTAGAGTCGAAAGCCAAGGTGTGGGGTGGATAATACACCCGTGAACCTTTTGGATTTATCTTCAAAGCGATACGTTAACGAGAGAAGTAGAGAAGTCAGATATCCGTATTATCTTTTGGTTTTTCTAAGTAGAAGCAAATACGAACAGGACCATTATTTCATTGGTGTCTAGTTTCTTTGGTTAAACTAGTGTTTTCAATTCACATGTGATGAAACTATTGCTGTATGTTTTCACCCAAATCTTAATACGCTTGAGGCACAATTCTCCTGTGGTGTCCTCTAAGAGTCTGTTTACTAGAATTTCCTATGGGATTTGCTAAATATCACTTGAGTAAAAATTTTGTGTTTTTCAATCGAATTTTATACCGTTCGATTTTGTTCCTAGATTTGTGTGCCGCCCTCTCCACCTTCATCTCCAACGATGGCGTCTTCATTGGTATTGATGGGGTTAGGTCTGGGTTCACTGGACCCTCGGCTTTAGAATTAGGGCGGGCAGCGGTAGCCCAACTGTGGGTGGCGGAGGTAGCGGTAGCAATGTTAGCTACGAGCCTAGTTACCGACGATGCGCGATGCCAATGGGTGGGTCAACGAGCTCGAACGAAGAGGGGCGGCGGGATCCGTGTGAGGTGGTGGGAGGCAGCCAGGGTGGCAGATTTGGCGATGGTGAGCCACTAGAGTGGAGAAGAAGGGGGGAGGTGGCGGGTGACGCCAGCGCGGACGCATCAAGAGGCGGCAATGGCGGGGGAGGAGGTCGCTGACGGACCTCACTAGCGAGGTGGGGGCGGCGGCGCGCAGGGGAAGGGTGGGGATGCCAGCGGCTACGAAGTGGGGAATGGGATTAGGGTTAGAGAAGGTTATATAACATACTCATACTTGCAATATACCACTTTAAATGAATGTGTTATACTTATTTATCATGCTCGGTATACTTAAATACTAATTTTAAGATACTTCAATATGACTTAGTTAGAAATTTTTCATCGGAGTTCTTTATCTTTGCTATATGCACTTTTCTATGTATAAAAGGAGTACATACACAAATTATGTTATAAAAAGTGGATTTGAATAAACTTTTTTTTATGAACTCACTTTCGAATATCTTATAATCATTATTAGAGTATACTCAAATGAATAAAAGGTATAATAACATTATTTAAGCAGTATATAAGAAGTGGGAGTATGTACTCACAGAGGTATGGAATCATTTATATGTGTGTGTGTGAAGCATTTCTTTTTATATGCGTATATAAAGATATTTACAAAATATGCTAAAAACTATAGACTCCCTTGCAATTTTTTCATGTGAATTATATTGGAGTATCTTATAATTAGTATACGAGTATATCCAAGGTGATAAAGGAGTATTTCAAGTTTGTTTAGCTGGATATTAGAGGTGGGTGTAATTACACTAGGAGTAAAAATAATATATATATATATATATATATATATATATATATATATATATATATATATATATATATGAAGCCTCTTTTCTACACCCGGGTGTAATTACACCCTATATCGTATCTCACAACGTAGGGAGTATCTCGCGTAACGGAGAGTATGTACGTATAGTATACGAGTATTTAAGATCATCTAGGTGGTATGAACAATTTTTCAGAAGTAGTATGTACATTTTTTTAGATATACTCCTTTTTATATGCATATATGAAGGTATTTACAAAATACGCTAAAAACTATGAACTCCTTTGCAATTTTTTCATATGGTTCACATTGAAGTATCTTATAATTAGTATATAAGTATATCCAAAGTGATAAAGGAGTATTTCAAATTCGTTTAGGTGGTATATTAGAGGTGGGTGTAATTACACCCGATGTAGAAAGTATTTTTCTATATATATATATATATATATATATATATATATATATAGGAAAATACTTTCTACACCGGTGTAATTACACCCACCTCTAATATACCACCTAAACGAACTTGAAATACTCCTTTATCACTTTGGATATACTCATATACTAATTATAAGATACTTCAATGTGAACCACATGAAAAAATTGCAAGGTAGTCCATAGTTTTTACCGTATTTTGTAAATACCTTCATATACGCACATAAAAAGGAGTATGTCTAAAAAATGTACATACTACCTCTGAAAAATTGTTCATACCACCTAGATGATCTTAAATACTCGTATATTATACGTACATACTCTCCGTTACGCGAGATACTCCTTACGTTGTGAGAAACAATATAGGGTGTAATTACACCCGGGTGTAGAAAAGAGGTTTCCTATATATATATATATATATATATATATATATATATATATATATATATATATATATATATATATATATATATATATATATATATCTTTGTGTGTGTGTGAGAGAGAGAGAGTAATGGAAAGATATGGACCCTTGGTTTTTTATCTAATAGACATAAATTCAGCTGAAATCCTAATTTTGTTAACCTTTGTGTACCATGTGCTGAGAATAGTGGTCAACATTACACGGAATGTATATTGTGATAAACCAAACAGGGCGTCTATTTTTTGACTGGAGTTTGCACAGATCGGGAAGGTATTTTGACTGATTGTTAAAAAGCCACACACCAGTAAATCAAAGGAACACAGGAAAATTATGCAATCAAACAGTTCGCAACCTTATTTCCGGTTACTAGTTTCACAGTTCATCCATCTTCCCTAGCTAAAGGTTGCTACGAAACTAGTCAATCCAAGTATAGTTACTGGTACTAGCAACCACACCACACCCCGAAACGGACACAGTAGTATCTTGCACACCAACTAGGCAACTAGTCCCAGAAAGGCTGGAACGGCCAAACCGAACAGACCGCAGCGCAACGACATGTCACGGTGGCCCCGCGCGCGCGCTCGCACGATCGAGACCTCGTACGGCCGGTACATCACAACAGATGCGACGGGCACGACACGTACTGCATGAACTCGCCGTCGCGGAGCAGCGCAGCCATGGTGTCCGGGGCGAGGCACACTTCGATGTCCACGCTGCCGTCCCCGGGGCGGCCCGGGAACGCCGACATCTTGCCGTCGTACTTGTTGGCGCGCCCGCTCCGCACAGCCAGGGGGCGGCCCCACCCAAAGTCGTTGCCCTCGTACATCGGGAACCGGTTCGAGCTCCCCATCGTGATCACCGCACCGTCGGGGTTGCCCAGCGGGAAGCACCGGGGCTCGGCCTGCCACGCCGCTGCGGCACGACGTATCGCGCCGTCGCCGTAAGCAGCCAGGCTCGCGTTCAGCTTTGCCGCCGCCCACCGCAAGTCGTTGGACGCCAGCTCGGCCACTGTTGCCGTGGTTGGCGCGCTCTGGATAGCGTTGCCGAAGTAGACCGGGGAGATCGCCGGGCGCAGCCGGTGCCGGCAGTTCACCGCCATGCGGAACATCGTCGTCGCGTCTGCCAGCAGGCGGTTGCGCGCGCGCGTCACGGCGATCCATATCTGCGCGCACAGCGACTGGAACGACGAGATCTCGCCGCGTATTTCGGGATTCTTCGGGTCATGCGCCAGCTTGCCGTAAACCTCGGCATCTTGACCAGCGCTCGACCGACGGTTGGCTATTGCCTTCAGCTTGCGAATCGCATCCCCGCTGAAGTGAAAGATACGCTCCCGGAGAGCAGCGTTCGCATCGAAGGTGACTGCCGGGCCCACGCCGCCGGGAAAGCGGAGGACGGCGGTGGACTCGCCAAAGAAGTTGCGGCGGAAGTCCGGCAGCTTGGGTGACGCGCCACGGCAGAGGCCGGCCCAGGTGTTGAAGAAATGCCAAAAGGAGGTGCCGTCCACGACGGCGTGGTTGGCCACGATGCCGATGAAGACGGCGCCGTCGCCGAGCACGGTGAGCTGGAACGACGCGAGCGGGCGGTGGTGGCCGTCGTAGCTCACGCTGCCGTCCATGGGGAACAAGTCTTTCGTCAGTTTGGTCGGCACGTCGGCGTTAGGCACGAGGAAGTCACCCAGCGACAGGGCTGGAGCCACAGCGTGGTGGACCTCGACGCCGGCATCGTTGCAGCGGATGACGACCCGATCGTCGGGGAGGGTGAAAAGGCGGCCGGCGAGGGCCGGGAAGATGGCGAGCGCGCGGGAGAGCGACGACACGAGCAACGAGACAAGCGAGGCCATGGGAACGTCAGGGGCAGGGAAGAAGAGGCCCTTCTGGATGTAGTGGCACGACAGCATGGGTAAGTCGGAGACGGATAGCGTCAGTTCCCCGATCGCCGACGCACTGTCCGGGCGCACGGCCTGCCTCGACACGACCGTGATGCCCGACGCCGGCGCGTCCACGCAGATGGCCTGCTTCGGCACAATGGCGGACGCGGCCGGTGCGGCGTCCAGCATGGCCACGGCGGAGAGCATCTGAGCCATGTGCTCGATCGATTGCTCGGTGTGTTGTGCTGGTGCTCTGCACCACCGGCCGCTTGCTAGCGCTGCTGCTCGTGTGTGTGTGGTGGCGTTGCCCAATACAGGCCGGAGAGGAGGTTTGGGCAGTACTGCCTTGTGCTGGACACGGGGCAATCTGGGGCGGTTTATATAGGACGCGAAGAGGGGCTGGATGCATGCACCTGGATGAGAGTACTTAATTTACCAGCAGTACTGTTTCGGATATCATCCGGGCAGGTTTTGTGTTTTGTCAGATGCGGAGCAATCAGATACAGGAGCAGCTAGAGACGTGTGCTATGCCTGTGATGGACAGCTCGGCCAAAAAACAAAAGGTCCCATTTTAAAATACTGATGATGATTTGGATATTCAGCGTTAGCTTTTGTTGTGTAAACTTTTTTTAAAAAAAAACTCTTTTGTTGTGTAAACTTGATTGGAGGGTTCCAGAACAGGTGTCTCCTCCTTTCGAAATAAAAAAGAAACAAGTGTCCCTGCATTTGATGTTGATCCATCAAAGATATTTTGATAAACTGGTTTCCTTCACTCCCAGCAGGTTGATTTTCCTGCAGTTGCACGCTAGAATTTCCATATTTTCCATTCGAGAAATCAACATGAAACACAATTACTGAAACATATTGCCCAGGTGTTATGAACGCAGGTGCCTGTAGAAAGTCTTTAGCTGATCAGTCCGGTAAATGAAGTCAGATCAGTACAAAAGACTGGAATAGCACTTATTGACGAGATATTATAGAGTACATTGAATATGTTTATGAATGGATTCCATGAACATGTAACGGCTTTCCTTATTAAAATGAACATGTAACGTCAAAATTATTTGGTGTACGTCGTGTTAATAGCCTAAACCTCTCGAAGCTCTCTGATCATTTTGAATGCATTGGATATAACCTCTAGCTACGTCCACATCCAACTTAATAACTTATGAACGAATTAGCTTTCACCTGTTACGTGGTCTACGTCTCTGTGATAAGAATACGTTGCTCATCTTGCCATTGTGGACTCGTGGGTTTAATTTCTTGTCTACTGACACATGTGACCTCTCGTAAGTTCATATTAATGTGTCTCTTTGTAATTTAAACTAATACATAGAGGTTTAAATATAAAATATGATTATTGTTATAGAGCAAAATACAGAGTTGGATATAAGAATCCAAAATTTTCTCCTCAATGTCTAGTCTCTCTTCTTAGCCCCAAATCCCAAGTTCTCTAAAATCATCAAGAAATTCAATATGATATCAGAGCGAATCGATCCTGTGTGATTTCCGTGCTTGATTCTTGTAAGCTTTACCTCCTTACGGTGCGGTTTCGTCGAAATTTTGGTGGAGTGTGAAGTGTTGGTTGTGAAGGCAGGCATGTCAAAATACAAGCAACCAGAGTAGCAAGGCACTGAGAGAGGCTCACCAGCGTAGCAGCAGGGTGGGTAGAAGAGGTAGTTTGCTTCTCCATTCCTCCGGCGCACCGCCACCAGATTGTCTTCTCACCGCCAGAGCTAGATCCAGTCGCCATTGGCCTCGATCAGCTCGCCTCAGTCGAATCTGAGCCTCATCGTCGACGGCGGCGTTGCTAACACTTGCTCTGGCTGGTGTTTCTTCCTTCGAAGATCTACTGTAGCCTTCTTGTCCATGGGGTCTCACCGAGACTCATCGCCGTGCTACAAATCTGCGTCGGCCACCACCACCTCCTCCTTTGCGGCTTCCTTCTTCTTTGTCGGTTCGGCTGGTGGCTCAGTCACTTCTAGCTCAGCCTCCAGGGCCTTTTCCTCCACTGGGGGATCTTCTTTAACCACCAGCTCATCGGTGGTAGGAGCTAGGGCAGCTGCGGGCTCGGACTAGGGCTCGACATCGATTAGTGCCTTGGCTGCAGGTGTGTCCTTGGCATTGACAACCTTGGCGGGGGTCTGCACAATTGGGACCTCAACAATGGGAGCCTCAACGACTGGTGATGTTTCTACCTCACTGGAAGCCATGAGATCTTTGCACTATTGATAGGAGGAGGAGAGGAGCTTCAAAAGTGAGATAGTGAAAGTGAGCTGGCTATTCACAAGGTGATGGGCACAATGGCGTGTGGCTAGTAAGGCTGAGATCACGAAAGAGATTTGAGCTCGATTACTTTGGCCGCACAATGGGGATAAAGATCATACTTGTTGGGATTAACATGGTGCAACTACAGTCACAACTCTGACTGCCTGATCTAGAGTGACGTGTTGTCGTGTCTTGATCTACTTGGTGCATTCTTAAGGCTGCAGGGACAATAAACTTGGTGTGTGCTTCCAGATCCATGCTTGGTGATTTACCTAGGAATTAAGTAAGTGATTTGCCTCTTAGCCTTTGTGCTAGTGCTTCTAGTATGGTGCACTTGTTGAAAATTTTGTGGTTTATCACTGAAATAAGAATCATAAGAGATAATAATGAAGACAAGTCTACTAACCCTAGTACCAGCAAGTTGTGTGAATTTTTAGCAAGATGATAGAACAACAGCAAGAGCTAAAGGTGATCCCTGAGTTGTTTAAGTATATACTTAAGTCTAACCTGATGAAATTATCGGGACCAGAGAATTACATTAATTGGGCTCACCATGCTTGTTTAAAATTATCAGGACCAGGGGATATGAGAACCTTCTTATTACTACTGAGGAAAAGGGGAAAGAATGTGACACTAGCAACAAATAGATCAATGACAAAGTACTAGTATGGTTGATGAAGAGCATGGAATCAGTTGTGTGAGAGTAAGTTGAAACTATAGCCAATGTCTTTGAGGTGTGGGAAACCTTGAAAAAGCAGTTTGTAGGAAACTTAAATAAGATGCAAACCACTCGTATTATGCATGAGTTGACTAACTTAAAATAAGGCTCAAGATCTGTGACAGAGTATGCTGTTGAGATAAAGAGGTTGTGTAGAGATCTACATTATTACCAGCCTTTTGGACCTATCAACAAGAAAGATTTGACTGTTCATCATAAATGGTTTGAATCATTTGTGAGCAAGCTTGTCTTAGATGGCTTAAATCCATAATTTGATATTCGTCGCCAGCTAATCTTCTCTAAACAAGAATGGCCTAGTTTAAAAGACATTATTTCTAGTATTAAGAAAGAGGATACTCGACTTGCTTATGATAAGGAGGATATGCAAATGGGTTCAGATGCCCACACAGATTTGTCCATGTAATCATTCCATGCCTCCAGCACCTCAAGTGGACAAGATAAGAACAAATTGTTATGTAATTATTGCAAGCAAAAATGACACATCAAAGACAACTGCTTCAAGCTACATGGTTATCCACCAGGATGGTAGAAAGGGAGATCCCGGCTAGGGGGAACTCAAGGTGGTTGAAGGAACAAAGTTAATCATGCTACATCTGCAGGGATGGTATTGATGGTAGATGTGCAAACTCTTGATGAGTTCAAATCCAAGCTCAAAATCTTATAAAGCTCATCCTCCACTTAAGGTTCCCCAAAAGTTGATTCTAGTTTTCATGTCATTTATCAAGACATGGAATTCCATCAAGCCCTTGGATCCACAACCCAATCTAAACCTTGGATTATTGACACTGGAGCCACAAACCACATGACAGGAGTTTCTAACCTATTTACTCTTTACACACCATGCTTAGGTAAGGACAAGGTGTGTGTAGCTAATGGATCCATAGTACCAATCACAGGTCGTGGATCCATTCGGTGCATCAAAAAATTGTCCTTGTTACCAGTTCTACATATTTCTAATTTTTCTGTTAACCTGTTATCTGTCAGTTCTATTACCAAATCACTTAATTGTAGAGGATGGTTTGATCCTACGTATTGTCCTTTTCAGGAGCTAGGGACTGGGAGACTTCTTAGGACTGGAACCATGTATGATGGACTCTACTATTTTGATGAAGGTAGTGATAAAATTACTCTTGCAACCTATATGTCTCCTAGTCAAGAGTTAATACTTCATCACCGTAGGCTTGGGCATCTCTTTTTTGCTACTTTGTCTCGTTTGTATCCCTCTTTGTTTAAGTTTTGTCCTAGAGAATCCCTTGTATGTGACACATATGAACTTGCCAAACACAGAAGGAGTACCTATCCCAGTAGAGGTTTGAGGAGTGATAAACCTTTTGAAGTAATTCACTCTGATGTTTGGGGACCTTGTAAGATTCATTCCATTTTTGGACATAGGTGGTTTGTAACTTTTATTGACTGCTTTAGTTGCTATACTTGGCTTTACCTACTGAAATATAAAAGTGATGTGTTCTCTGTTTTCAAAGATTGTGTACTTTTATCCAAAATCAGTTTGGAGCAGCTATTAAAATGTTATGGTCTGACAATGGTATAGAATATGTTAACTAGGAGTTTGGGCAGTTCCTTGTCTTCAATGGCATTGAACACCAAACCACCTGTGTTAATACTCCTGAACAAAATGGTGTTGCAGAACGCAAATATAGACATTTGCTTAAGGTTGCTCGTTCGCTTATGTTCACAATGAATAGTCCTAAGTTTCTTTGGGGGGGGGGGGGAAGCAATCAAGACTACAACATATCTGATAAATCGTATGCCACTTTATGTTCTTCATCACAAGATTCCAGCTGAGTGTCTTTTAAAAACAAATAATTTTGTGGTTTCACTAAAGGTCTTTAAGTGTATATGTTTTATTCATGATTATAGGAATTCTGTTGGGAAACTTGATCCTCATGCTGTTAAATATATTTTTGTGGGTTATTCTCCTTTTCAAATGGAGTACAGGTGTTGATGTCCTTATGAACATCATTTTTTGCAAGTGTGGATGTAACTTTTCGTGAAAATAAGCCTTATTATGAACCTACTAATGACACTGGTGTTACCTTATCCCCACCTGAAGTGCAACAAGAGGGGGAGAGTAACAGTGGAGTTACTCGTGTGAGTTCCATTCTTGTTCCTACTTCAGGTGTATCTACTAGTGAGCCTAATGATGGTAGTAGTATTTCAAGTTAGGGGGAATAAGTAACGGGACTGGTGGTAATAATATGAGTTCTTGTCATGGAGACATGTAGATTGTGATGGAAACTTCATCACCACATTCACAGATAGCAGAGCCCCCTATGCACGAGAACTCAGGTATCAATTCCCTTTTCCTTAGTCCAATTACTCCTACTGCACCGTAGGGCATGGTGACAATCAAGTATCATTCTTTTCACCCCAATCCAATGATTTGCCTGTTGCTTTAAGAAAACCAGCTAAATCATCACAAATCCTAACACGTCTAAAAGATTATATTGGTTATAAGAATGACATTGCAAACTTCATTTTCTATAAATATTGCAACCCTTTCTTTCATAGCTTCATTGCCTCTCTTGATTCTGTGTCCATACCAAGTGACTGGAAAGTAGCTAAAAAGGACCCAAAGTGGAAGGCGGTTATGCTTGAAGAGATGAGAGATTTGGAGAAGAACAAAATATGGGAGCTTATTGATCTACCACCTGGTAATAACTTGTAGGTTGTAAGTGGGTTTTTATAATTAAACATATTCCAGAGGGTAAAGTGGACAGGTACAAAGCTCGTCTTGTGGCAAAGAGATACACACAAACTTATAAGATTGATTATGCGGAGACCTTTGCACCGGTTGCTAAGATGAATTCAGTAAGAATACTTTTGTCCTGTGCAATCAATTTGGTCTAGAACATTCATCAAATGGATGTGAAGAATGCCTTTCTTTATGGTGATCTTGAAGAAGATGCATACATGCATATCCTATTATGGTTTAAGACAAGTCAAATCTCTGAAAAGGTGCTATGTTTACATCATTCTTTATATGGTTTGAAGTAATCACCACGAGCTTGGTTTGATCATTTTAGATGGGCAATGCTCAAGAGAGGTTACTTTCAAAGTAATGCTGACCACATACTATTTTATAAGCACACTATGAGAAAGGTAGCAATTCTGATAGTACATGTGGATGATATTATGATTATTGGAGATGATTCTAAGAAAATTTTATACCTAAAGCATCATCTTGCATGAGAGTTTGAAGTGAAGGATTTAGAACGTTTGAAATATTTTCTTGGTATTGAGGTCACTCGAGGGTCTAAGGGTATCTTCCTCTCTCAACGGAAGTATGTATTGGATTTGTTAAAGGAGACATACATGCTTGAATCTCGGCCTGTAACTACACCCATTGAACAAAGGGACACCAATGGACCGGGAATGCTATCAGAGATTAGTTGGGAAACATATACCTTTCTCACACACGACCAGACATTGCCTTTGCAGTGAGTGTGGCCAACCAGTTTATGCATGATCCTAGATCAACCCATATGAAAGCCGTGTATAGGATATTGCGCTACCTCAAAGGCTGCCCAGGAAAATGTCTTTTATATACCCGTTAAGGGAACCTACAAATTGAATGTTACACTGATGCTGATTGGGCTGGCTCTTTGGATGACCGATGATTGACATCAGGATATTGCACATTTGTTGGAGGTAACTTGGTTTCATGAAAGAGCAAGAAGCAAAGTCTTGTGGCTTGTTCTACTGCAAAGACTGAGTTACGATCTATGGTTGATGGTGTGTGTGAGCTATTGTGGTTGCAAATATTGTTGACAGAACTAAAGGTGTTTAAGTGCAAGCCGCTGATGCTATACTATGACAACAAAGCAGCTATCGATATTGTTAATAATCCTATATAGCATGATTGAACAAAACATATCGAAATTGATCGCCATTTTATTAAGAAAAAGCTTGATAGAGGGATAATTTGTCTACCGTATGTAAATTCAGCTAGCCGGGAGAATGATATTCTCACAAAAGGACAGCCAAAAAAACCATTTTCTATATTTTGTAGCAAGATGAGTTTATACGATGTTTTTACCTTATCTTGAGGGTGAGTGTTGATATATCTCTTTGTAATTTAGACTAATATATATGGACTTAAATGTAAAATATGAAGATTGTTATAGAGAAAATATAGAGAGAGCTGCATGTAAAAATGCAGAAATTTCTCCCTATGTCTAGTCTTTTCTTCTCAGCCCCAAATTCCAAGTTACTCTAAAATCAAGGAATTCAACCGTTCAAATGGAGAGTCCCTTCGAAGATAAAGGTTTCCCTTTGGTATATTTCCAAGGGAGTTATCTTGACCAAAGATACTCTGTGCAGAAGAGAACGGAGGAAACAAGACAAATGGTATCGTTTCTGATCAGGATTTGAAGCTATTGACCATCTCCTTTTTAGATGTTCTCTTGCTAGATATGTTTGGCAGGAACAGGGCAAGCGCGAGGGAATGGTCCAAGGGGCGAGGACGATGGCATTCTCAGGCTTACCGAGGTGCTACGTGCACCGAGCGCGGCGATGGGGGAATTTGGTTGGACTTTTGGGACATCGGCAAGGAGTTGGCTGACAAAAAACAGTTGGATGCCTTTTGTTGTGACGCCTTGTTTTTTTTTTTTTTTGCTTTAGTAGTTTTTGTTAAAGTCCCGGTAATACTCTAGTAGTTGGAACTGTGAAACTCTTATTATCTATTTTCCTCAGGGAAACGGAGGCCGGAGATTGTTGAGATGGTAAGGTTATGATCTCTTTAATTACTTCCTCTTGACGTTGTTTTACGGTTATCGAGATACAATTTTGACCGCTACTTTTATAAATTTACTTTAAGATATACTAATAAAATTATAATATTATAAAATTATTTTTAACAATAAATTTAATGATATAGTTTTTGCTAATCTAGATAGTTAAATTTTAGAAAGATACATATTCTAAAAGTCAAATAAAAAAAGATAGGAGGGAGTAAAAAACTGGCATGTGTGATTTGCAATTGCTCAATGATGCTCTTAATTAGTTCTTTGCCGTTTCATTGTACTTTGGAACCTTCTAGCAATCCCTATTCCATCTTATCAAAGTACCCATGCTGGCCATGCATAGCAGTACGGCAGTATCAACCAAATTAATTGGACATGCACCAGGCAAAAAAATACTCCATGCCAGCAGACATAAGCATTAATTAGTTGTACGTAGTTAGTACTAGCACTGCCACGTTGCACAATTGATCAGTATGCTAACAAATAAAGATGCATAGCACGCGTTGCAACTTGGCATTTCATGCGATAGCGCGGCCGCGCGACGTTCGATGGACCTGTCGGTATGGCCGACAACTTACGCTACAGGCGTGTGCCAGCGCTCGGCGGGTGTGTATGATACCGAGGCTCGATCGTTCCTTCCGCCCAGGAGATCCCGTTCATGCCTGCCTCGGCACAGCACATCCCGTTCATGAGTAGCCTGCGCGCTTGGTTGGCCCGGCCGTCCTCTCACACTAGGCGGATTCATGCACGGTTCATGAACCTGCCGCCTAGCTCCATCGTGTCCAGCTAGCTGTTGCCTGTTGCCCGCCGTCCTTGCAAAGAATCCTCTTCGCTGGGGGCAGTAAAGAAACCGGAACCGATGCTGCCTCTGCTTCTGTTGCTGTACATTTCGATCGACGCCCGAGTGCATTCCATGTTCCTTTCACTTGAACAAGCAATTAAGCCACATGTACGCTCATGCATGTGTCTAGCTAGGAATGTGTGAACTAGTCCATGTTTCTCCTTGCTGCTGTGGCTGCTGGTTAGCTGGAGCTCGATCGTTCGATCCGTCAGCCACTGAGCCTGCGTGCCGCCCTGCCTGCCGCATCGGTGAAGGCTTGATTTCTTATTCCCAATCCAGCTAGTGTTCAGCATCATCCGGTCGCGTGATTAGCCCGACGGACGCATCGGAATGGCCGGTTAGGTTTAAGATAATCGCAGCCGCGGATCCCGAGCGCGCTCGGGCGGTAGCTACTAATTAAGCGCACCGTGCCAAGAGCATAATATAATGGCAAGAGGCCGGGCGCGCTGCGCGTGTTAGTGCATTACCAATAGTTGGTCTCTTAAAATTATTTCTAAAATTTTCATATCATCTAAAGACAGCGTTAGAGATAATCTCTTTAACACTAAATCATTCCTCTAACTATTTTCATCATAACTTCTTACCTCACATTCTCTCACTATTTACGTTTGTTTATGGGTTCAAGTTATCTCTTGTATAAGAGCTCATCACTTCTTCTTTTTCTCTCTCTATAGGATTTTTTACTTATTTAATATATATTTAATATAGTTAAGATGATGCTGCGCACTCCTGGCACGAGCGGGTAGCTAGGCGTAAGTGGGCATGGAAATAAAGAAAGGCAAGGTGGGCTGCACCCGGCCGGCGCGTCCTCGCTGTCCCGCGGCAGCTAGGCGACCCTGCCGAATGTCAAACGCCAACAGCTCATGGATGTAGGCCAGTGCAGCTCAGCGGGTGGCCACGGCAATGGTGGCACAGTGGAGCAAGTTGGGTCGTTCGTGTATGGCTAGCTCCCGCCGGCCGGCCTATGGCAGCCTTCGGGTTGTCTGGGGTCTGGGTTGCTTAGCTCGATCGAGCACTCATTGAGGTGCAATGTCCCAGCTAATCGAACCCCGCGTTGCGCCCTTTCCCCTACCAACAGTAAACGCCACTAGTTAGCATTGCGCGTGAATTCTTACACGGTAACAATTTCACGAAAACATTACCCCATATCGTGCGCCAATGGATAGCATAATGTTGCGCAAGTAAGAAACATTCGTCATGAGGTCGACGGGGATAGCTCTGTTTCGTTCACGAGAAATAATTTTAAGGGAGTGACTACATATTACACAGTGAAAAGTTGGAACACTTCAGTCAAATTTTTTCGAACCATTGGATCCCAATGCAACTGCCGAGCGTGTGCCACCACCTGCCGCCTCCCCGACGCCACTTCGGCATCAGTGAGGCCCGCCGTCTAGCCGCCACTCTGTCACTACCCACCGCAGTTGCCGGGTGCCAGCATCATCCGCTTCCTTGTCTACTAATGCGCCACCACATCCCACCGCCTTTCCTCCTCTCCGGCGACTCCCCGTAGCTAGATCTGCCGATGCTTACCACCTCTCGCTGCCCCAACTACTCACCACTCGGAGATCTCATCACCTTGCCCACCGTCCTCCTCCTTGCCCACACCTGGTGGCACCACTACAGCCTCACCGCACCGTTGAGCTGCCTCTCCTCTCCTTCTAAAGTATGGGAAAAGCTGCTGTAACCCAATGCAATGAATCCCTACCTAAAAGGCTCGCTGGAGTGTTGCCAAAGATGAAGAGGAAGGTGGCGGTGCATAAATCTTTAAACACATCCAGTGGTAACAAATTTGATTGAAATCACGAAAAACAAATTAGTCAAGTGTTGTGTAGTAATCCCGTACTTTTATTTGTGAGATTTTTTTATCTATCGTGTATATCTAGAAGAAAAACAAGAGTATTTCATACGAAAAGTTTGTTTAGAGTATTTCGTACGAAAAGTTTCTTTAAGGCGCTTATTTAACAATGGAAACTTGGGCTTAGCCGCTTAATTAGGTTTTTGTAGTGCTGAGATTATACTAGGGTGGAAAAAACTGAGTTTATGACGGTGTAAAAGTTTTCTCGGGCGCGTACTACATGGCACTATCACAGCAATCCCACTGTCCAAATTCCTTTCATTTTTTGTTGGTCCAACTTCACGCACCTTGCAAACTCATTGCATATGGAGTAATAAGCAAATTTAGTCATTAAGGCCTGTTTGAAATGCCGAAATTAATATCGTAGTAATCCTGCAAGAGTCGCTTTTTTCCAGCAAAATTCATGAGGAAGCCCTCAAACAAACCCTAAGCTATTATATCATTGTATGACTCCCAAATGACGCAATATCTACAAGTGCAATATATAATCCACCATGGACATGACACAAGTGTAATGCACAGAGCTGGAACTGTCCAAAGGAACGATCAAACAGTGTAGTTGTTGCTCAGAATATTCTATGCATGCGTGCTACAAAAGCGAACAATGTTGCATTTTTTCTGTACTAATCATGGAGTTTTTCCTCATTGTCCATGCATGCACTCAGAAAATTCCATCCAATGAGGCATCAGCAACCACTTGTTACTCATCGGATAAGGATTTGCAGCCAAGCATCACGACAAATCAGAACGATATTTTATAGTGTATTTTCTATCAGGCAACAGTTGAGTAGGAACGGACAAAACCAAATCCATTGAACAAATCTAGGTATAGTCGTAGTGTTCTAATCAACACGCACTTATTCCAAATACAGAATACTTATTCATGTTTTCCACGATAAAAAGATCGATCCACCATAGACATGGACAGACACGAAACAATAGAAAGTGATTTTTATCTACAAATAACAATGCGCCATGTAGGGCAAACATGTCCGGCATTTCAGGTAGAGCTCACGTAAAATGATTTGTGTGTGTGTGTGTTCGTATGCATCATTCCCCCCCTCCCCCCCCCTGTTTTTTGTTGTGGAACTATATAAGGCCGTTTGGTTAGACTGAAATTTAGTATCTTATGGCTAAAATTACACTGTAACTGAATGTGTTGAAGTATAAGTGAATTGCCCATATTTCCTCATCAGCTTAAGCTTTTGGGTGAATTGGTTGGTGCATGCAACTCAATATGGTATCAGAGCTAAGAGGTCTTGAGTTCGAGACTCGATTGGTGCAATTAAAAAAAATAATTGCAGTCTACTTCTATTCCACGTTTTAGGCCTAAGAGAGCCTACACATAAGGGAGAGTGTTGAAGTATAAGTGAATTACCCACCTTTCCTCATCAGCTTAAACTTTTGGGTGAATTGGTTGGTGCATCCAACTCAATTGACTGAAATTACACTGTAACTGATAGTAACTTATTGGCATAATTAATAAAAAAAATATTAGCATATTACGGATAATACAAATAAATACAGCAAAAAAGAATCGGTAAAAAAACTAAAAAAATAAAATTTATAAATAATAAAAAAATAAGTTAAAAAATAGAAACTCAAATCAAAATAAGTGGACCTACGACTAACACAAGCCACTCTTCACTAGTGGAAATCTTATCAGATTACATGGACAGCGACGTAATAATCAATCAACAATGTTCTTTTTTTTTTCTCGAGACCGTGAACAGGAGTCAAAATATTTTAGTACTACCTGCCAGTCAGTGGCGCACCAAGTGCTTATGCCGTTATTACGTACGCAATTACGTACGTGCCATTACCTTGCTCTGCAATTTGCAACAGGTCCTTGCTATCACGTCGACCAGCTGGATAAGTTTGGCTCGCCGGAGCAGAATTTTCCAAAGGCTTACCCTACTAGCTAACTTGTACGTACTAACATCCCCTAGCTGCCATGTCCTTCGGCTTCGAGTCCTTCAACTCCGAGCATCAGAGGCTGGAGATGCGTTGTCCATTTCCTGCGGTGGGTAAGAGGCGAGTTTTTGGCACGTTGGTGGCTCGAAGCCTAGTCCATTTTCATTTCAGTTTTTAACTCTGATTTCTAATTTACTGTTTTTAAATTTTTTTAATTTTTCTTGAATTTTTAATTTTTTTTGCTAGTTCTTTTTATCTTGTGTTCGTTTGTATTGTCTATAATGAGCTAACATATTTTTTTTTCTATTTTTAAATTTTTTTTAATTTAATCGTACCAAATAAGTCGTTATCAGCTAAATTAAAAAAATAAATTAGCTACAGTGTAAAATAAATCATAAGTCAGCTTATTTAAGCCGAACTGAGCGCCATCCTCCAAACTTCTTCGAGATAATTAGAAGGAAAAATAGTACGGTCCACAAAGAATGCCGAATGGAAACTAGATTCGAGCGATTGGAGGAAAGATTGCAAACCCAATTGAGCTTGAATAATTCATCTCACTTTGGAACTACTTTCATGATGTGAAACCTGCAGTTGAATGTCCCAGACACTCTTGCTTGGCGTTGTTCCACGGATGGAACCTACTCCACCAAGTTAGCCTACCTAGCCCAATTCCGAGGGAGCTATGAGCGTTACAATACAAGTCTCATTTGGAAGGCTAGAACAGAAAACGGATGCAAGTTCTTCGCTTGGACACTAGTAGAGAACAAAATCGTAAGAACATGTCACCTTGTGCTTCGAGGGTGGTTGCACCAACAAACTTGCCTGCTCTGCAATACTCACCGGGAAACATGTTGTAAGATCATGTGAAAGTCATTCCATATTGCGTGATAAGTATTTAACTTTGGTGTGCAAGAGTTGATAAAGTTTGAGCTTGATTTTGAGTATGTTGTAGTTTTTAATGTTGTCGTTAGGTGAGAGCGGTCTAACCGGCATATAGGATGTGGCTAGACTGGTGATTTTGGTGTGAATGGGTTGTGGTAGACAGATGTTTTTTAGCAGAGAGTGTGTTTTGAAGGTGGATACGTGTGGTTAGATTGACCATTGGTTGGTGGTCAGACCATAGTTGAGTTGGGCAGTCAATGCCGGTCACACTGGGGTCCTGTTACTGGGGAAGATTGTAAGTTGATTCGGGTGAATTGGGTGGTGGTTTGATTGGCATGTAAAATGCGGTCAGATTGATGATGAGTTTTCATAGAGCAGTGGGTTGGTTGTTGAGTTGAGTGTTGTTTTAGTTCGAGTTCGAGACTAGGCTTGGAGAACATTAATGGTCAATGGCAATTGACCAGGACTAGGCGAGAGAGCTAAAGTCTGTGCGGTCGGGTAAGTCCGGATGAGACTACGTCAAGCTTTGGTTGTGTTGTGTTGTATGACACATGTTTTGACTAACATAAGTTAAGTACATTGAACTATGTTCGAGATGATTGTTTAGTCTTTAGATGTGCAAATGGCTTGAAGAATGTTAGTAATCAGCGACAATTGATTGTGACTAGGCCGGAGAGTTGAGGTCCGTGTGATCGAGTAAGTCCGGTGAGGCTATGTGGCTCAAATGAGAAACATGAAAAAGACAAGGATAGTGAAGAGATGAGTTAGTGTATGTGGCATGCTAAGTGACTTAGGTTGGTACAAGTAGAGATGATCCGAAGGAGATCAGATGTGTGAAGACTTGACAACCAGTTCTTGGACACCACGTTTACGTGTTCATGCGGAGATGCTTTGATTGGATTCGGGATGCTTCCAAGACAAGACAAAGTTAATCAGGCTATTGGATCCAAGTAGAAGTAGCGTTTTGAGAAGCGTGCATGTGTAAGTAAAAACCACATTATGTATTGGGTTATCAGCTTTGCCCATGTGTTGGTGGATGGAATCTACTTTGTATTCCGATCTAGAGTTTATGTGAAGTGGTTGGCTTGGCTACCATTATAAAATGAGAGGTAGAGGTCGCTTAGAGTTTAAGCCTTGTTGAACCAAGTAGAGGAGAGTTAGGCTCTTAGAGAGAACTTTTGACAGATGGTGTGTAGCTCTTGTGTGAGAGTTTTCTTATCATCCTTAGGCTTGTGTGTAACTAAGGAGTGGTTGTAAAATATTTATATCTAAATATCAATAAATATCCAAAATGTATCTAAATCTTTCTCCTCTTTGCTCAAGTGTTAAAAGTTTGATTTAGCTTGGTTTTTGATGTATCATTATTCCCTTTTGATCTTGATTGGTTCCATAGATGTTTAATTGGTTGAGATATCTTTGGAAGACCAGGTCATATGTACCTAGGCATCTTTCTTTACAAGTTCTTGGTTTTACTCGGTTTTGACTCAAGAAATGGTGATTTTGGGGTTTTTGATCTTAAGGGATTTTGGATTAGTTTTTTCTATGCTTTAGCTTGCTAGAATGTGCGAGAGTTGATTCAAGATCATCTTGACCATCCTTGGCCCACGAGCAAGCATTTGGCTTGGTTTTGGTGCAATCTTCCTTGAAACAGATAAATGTTAGAACTTTGGCAATGATCCATGAGATTATTGATTGGAATAGGCTCCTAAGGTCCTAAATATGCTATGTTTAAAGTTTCATGGGTTTAGAGTTATCATTTGAAAGTTAGCCCATTTTGAGTCTTTGAAATTGTGCTAAATATTAGTTGGTTAGCCCCTTTTGAGTCTTTGAAATTGTGCTAAATTTTAGTTTTGTTCTAAAAAAGAGGTCAGACGGCTTGACGGTCAGACCGCCATTAAAAGAAAGGTCAAACCGCACAAAAGAGAAAAGGCTCGTTTTGCTCGATTTTTATTGGAGCTTTGTCTATGAGTGGTTAGCTTATGTTTTTTTCTTAGCTCCTTATAGATATTGGAGTGCACAAATCGTGCACAGACCGCCAATATAATATGCAACGCTTACCAATGGATGGCTAAAATGTTAATTTGCATAAAGCAATGATTTAAAGTAGATACGATAGATAGCTTGAAAGCATTTTGTAAGGAAAACAGGTAATAAGTAAATAAGCAACGAAATTAAGTAAACCACTTGTGAAACCCCCATTCACAAGCTAAATCAAACAGTGAACTAATCATTCATCTTCCAACAATAACTAGTCCAAATTTTTATGAAAATTCTACCACTCGTGTGAAATCACCGAGCATTATCCATAACTGGGGACACGGCTATTCAAATAGTTTTACACTCTGCAGAGGTTGCACAACTGTACCCACATGATGTGATTAGCCTCGCGCTAAGGAAATCACAACAAGATCTTTACAATATTCAATCTCAACTTAATCCTGCCCACTAGGGTTTCACATCACATCTCCCCTTGCGCCTCAAGGAAATCAGCAACCATGTTCATCATAATGGCGAGGTTGAAATTGAAATATCTCAAATTAATCAACCAGATCTATTCCATACTAAACATGTGGTTTGCACGGTAAGACACAAATCAATGGCATACAAGGTTAAGTCCTTAATATTGCTCAAGCGAGACTTCCATATCTTTCGAAGTGAATCCATACTTCTCCCTTTATTGCACGATCACTCGTTCAAGTGAAAATCAATTTTATATAACCAGCACTAATAACACACCAATATTATAGCACACAATTTTTATAACTGTGGCTCCAACCACGATTCACTTTGGCTCAACCATGATTCAGTAGCTCATTAGGTCAAATTAATTAATCACATGTGATGACGAATCCATTGAACTATAAGCATGGCTATGCATATTAATCGTACCACCCATATGACAACTAGTATGGTATCACTAAATAGTTTTCCAATCTATGGTGACAATGGCATCATGGTATTCAAAGTATCAAGGAGAGATTAAGTAATTGGGACGGTAACTACCGAGTACAAGAGTTTATAATAAAATAGCGATGCAATATAATTTTTAAAAAATAGATAAATAATATATTAAAAACTAAGTTCAACATAATCAAAAGACATGACTTGCCTTGGCCTTGCTCATCGAGGAACACTGGATCTTCTGGCGGCGCTTCTGCTCCCTCGGAGACGTAATCTAACAAGAGAGAAAACGATCGAGGCGCAAAAATAAAATCAAATAAAATTTAAATGAACTCCAAAAACCTCTAAACTAGAACCAACAGATAGAGCTCGATTTTAGATAAATTTAGAAAAAAGAACGGGGTCAATCGGGGTTAGGATGGAGAAGAACAGGCTCTTGAAAAATTAATTGGTTGAAAAATATTAGAAAATCAAAAAAGTTAATGTGCTATGGACTCAGTGCACAGAAAGGCTGGTTCACGGTGGCTACAGCTAATGTGGCAGCTGAC
Organism: Melocanna baccifera; assembly: GCA_036346265.1. Lineage (NCBI taxonomy): Eukaryota > Viridiplantae > Streptophyta > Magnoliopsida > Poales > Poaceae > Melocanna > Melocanna baccifera. The sequence goes on from CM070677.1 coordinate 39,800,885, forward strand.
TGGGCTGACACGTGGCATTAGGGCTAACGTAGCATCTAGGGACCGCCAGTGCTGACGTGGCGCTGGCACATGCACCACGTGGTGGCTAGGGCTGACGTGTCGGCCGAGCTGGCTGCTGACTCAGATGGGTTTGGTCCACGGGTCTATTTCACAGTGTAGCTGTCTGGTGGGATCGGCCTGTCAATCTCTCGGCTATTGGCAGACCGGGCTTACCGAGGAGGTGAACCGTCGGCGAGGCGTGGGTGCAGGGTGACATTAGCAAGATCCGACGGTGGCGGTACTGATGCGTGGCAGGATCTCTATTGTCAGTTCAGATCTGGATGGACGGCCGAGATGGAGAAATCCGACGGTTTAGGCGACGACGCGTGTTTGGCACGCGGCGCGAGGCGTCAGCGTGTGGCACAAGCAATCGCGGCATGTGGGCGAGTGCGGGGACCGGGGACAGCGACGCAGGCGAACGGGTGGACGCAACGGCAAGTGTGGGTTCAGGCGGTGGTGTGGGACGGCAAGGCTTCGGCAAGGGGCGATGGGGCTTGGGATGGAGGTAGAGACTCACCGGCGATGGCATTGACGGCGGCAGGTTGCGAAATGGCGCGGAGTCCAAGCACGTTTGAGACTACTCACTCCGGCGAGCGGTGGCGAGGGCTTGGGACGGCGAAGTGCACAGTGAGGACAGCAGAGGCTCAAAGGATGCGGAGGGTGGAGGCGCACGACGGGGTTTTATACGCAGGGCCGAGAGTGCGCGAGTGGGACAGCAGCGGTGAGTCCGAGTCGGGGACGATGAACAGTACCCAGCCTAGTGGATTTGCGACGTGTGGCTCGGACGGGAATCAGACGGCTGTGGAAGAACGCAACATCGCCCAGTGCACGACTTCCTCAATGGCCGACGCGTGGCTTGGGACGGATCCAGCGGCTGCAGGGTGAGACGACTTGCGAGGGCGGCCGGATGCACGACGCGTGGCCGTGGCGCGATTGGGCTACTGTGGGTGAATGGGCCGGTGAACAGTGGTGGGCCGGCCTATTACTATTTATAGAGTTTTCGGGATTTTTCTTTTTCAGAAACTCAAATAAAATAAAAGGAGCTCCAGAAAATAGCAAATAAATCCGATATATTCTTAGAAAATTCCATAAAATCTCTTGAGACATAAGGAGTCCAAATAAGAAATTTTTAGCTTATGTTAACATTTATTTTAATTAGATTAAATCCTTTTAATTTATAAAAATTCATTTTTAAGCTTTAATTAATTCCAGAAAAATCCAATTAATTAATTTTAGTTTGAAACTTCAAAAAAGCTCTGAAAAACAGAATGTTACAAAGGATTTGCTAAAGTGGAGAACGGAAAGCATAACTTCGGATATAAGGCCAAGCAAAAATGATAATACGATGGTAGTGATGTAGAAATTATTCTAAAATGGGCACTATAATATAGCCAACACAAGAATTGTCAATTATTCAAGTTTTACTACGTGATGAGTAGTTATTAGTCAGATTAACGGAATTCATACATATATCAGTCATGACTCACAAGCAACATCATACGAGTAATGGATCTTGATAACATGAAATATAAACATAGCAGCCTAATGTTAATAGATTACTAGTCATTTAACCTTAAATTAATGATTTAAACATAAATTCTAGAATATTAATCAAAAGCATGGATTTCAAAATATCATTAACTGAGCATTAGCAACAGCCTAAAAGCATGTAAAATCAGCTAGCCTAGAACATCTTGCAACAGCCTAAAAGCATGTAAAATCAGCTAGCCTAGAACATCTTGGCATAAATACTATATTAACACTCTATAACCAGGCAATTAATAACAATATGGTAATTGTACTCAATGGCAAGGGTAACAAGTAATCAGAGAACATGTGGTATGCGTAACAGAAAGATTACGACTGCGAGGTACTTACCCTGAGTTTGTTCGATGGACTCATTGCACGAGGGATCAGAGGTGCGCAACTGCCCAAATATTTCCTCAAAGGCTGCATGCTAACCTACAAGATAGAACAGAGATGGACGAAAGTGCAATCGGCTAGAAGAATTTGTGTTTGCTAAGCTTTCATCGTGCAAATCGCCGTTCGACTGAACGATTGCCATTCAACAGTGCGATTTTGCCATTCGGCTGTGCAAACCACACCCCGCTGCACGACCCACCAAAACATCGTGTGAATCGTGGTTTGGCCGCGCACCCAACTGACCACACCACGTGACCGTGAAAAATGGTCTCCCGGCCACGAACCGCCGGCGCCGGCCGCCGCGCCACCGCCGCCCAAGCCTCAGCCACCGTCTATGATGTACGATCACAAACGGTTTATACTACAAAACCGTCTATAATAGTTCATTCTATACCTAAAATTTTTTGTATTCTTCAGTTAGCCTCAGGAAATGTTAGCTATACTTTTTAAAAACAAGTGAAAACAAGCAAATACGATATCAAACATAGCAGAGAATATTTCATTTCCATTACAATCCACCATTACAATATCACAAGATTACAATCGACCATTACAACATCATAAGATTACAATTCACCGTTACAACATCACAACATTGCAGTCCACCAATACAATAGCAGATAACATAGCAGAAAATAATGGTAGTAACAATGGAGACTATGAAGAAGAGAACAACGAAAGCAACATAGCAGAGAACAATCCACCATCACAAGCTCGGGTAGGCCTTCTTAGCAGCTACCTCACTATAAGCTGACAGGCAACCCTAAACCCAACAAACTAGCAACAATGGAGGCTACAATAGAGACCTAAACCCCACAGAATCAAATACTTGAAAAAACAATGGAGAGAGAAAGCGAAAAACCCCACAGACGCATTTGAAGGGAGGGGGTGGATGGGTTCGGGTGAGTATTTATACAGGAGTTCTACTCGAACTCAGGCGGAAAATTATGAAATTTTAGAGATGCGCGAAGCGGGAAATATATTACAGACGGTTCTTAATTAAGAACCGTCTATGATATTAGCTATATATATACCGATACAATATAAACAAGTAGTCTTAAAGTATAAAATAGCAAAGTTCTGTATGGCTTATATATACTCATTTGAAAGATTTCGACGAGATCTACAACTTTGCAGTTGAGACAAACCCCAAATTTCGAAGGGAAGATCGAAAATTTTGGCAAAAACAGAATTCAAAAACTTCTAATTCGAATTTGAGGCTACAAATGGCCGATTTTGAGGGTCTTTGAGGTCGACTAGCGCAAGTCGGTTGTTTTTTTGGATTGAGCTCGTCGTTAGCTTTCTAACGAGTACAAGAACGTCGAAAACGGACACCGTATGTAAAAGTTATGCCCATTTTACTGAAAGTGTGTGAAAACGGAATCCTATTCGAACTCAGGCGGGAAATTATGAAATTTTAGAGATGTGTGAGGCGGGAAACCTATCACAGACGGTTCTTAATTAAGAACCGTCTGTGATAGGTCAATATCACAGACGGTTCTTAATTAAAACCCGTCTGTGATAGTTTAGAATATCACAGACGGTTTGTAATTAAAAATCGATCGTGATAGTTCAAAGATCACGCACGGTTTTTCAAGAAAAACCGCTCGTGATATTCCAGATTATCACGCACGGTTTTAACTAAAAACGCTTGTGATAGTCCATATCGCTGCACGGTTTTACTAAAAATCGCCTCGTGATACTCCTTCAGCAGTACAGACGGTCTCTAAATTAAAACCGTTTGTGATAGTGGAAATCACAGACGGTTTCACAAAATCGTCTGTAATTTGACGTCTAGTATTAAGCTTTCTGTAGTAGTGTTAGGGTTTTACCGTTTTCTTTGAAAACCGTAAACCTTTCCAATTGTTTTTCTTTTCAGGGCGCTACATACCTACACTTCCCATAGCAAAAGAGTTAGCATAACATGTTTGTTTCCGTTAAAAAAAAGCATAACATGTTTGTTTGTTGTGGAACTAAAGAAAGAAAACGAAGGATCACAGCAAGCGCGACGAGTGCTAGCTTCAGCCACAGCAGTTGCTCATATTACTGCTCGGAGCGTGACGGCTGGCAATTGCACCATCATGCTACACATTTCGTAGCAAAGGTGTTCGAGCAGCCGAGTTTGTTTAGAGCATGGAAAAGGAAAAGATCACTGTTCCGAATTTGGCAACTAAGGGTGACAGGTGGACTGTGAGAAAAGGCCAACAGCAAGCAAGAATAATTGACAGGTGAATTGATGTTGGATACCGCTATATTGAAGATGTCGACGAGATGATCATAATGACATATTATTTGGCCAACCCCGAGTTCATATGAAGAAGATATGGGACCAGAAGATTGACGATGGACTTGTACAACTATTAGGGCATACCGTATTGACTTGTACAACTATTAGGGCATACCGTATTGAGACTAGTTAGGACATCATTGCCATGTAAAGATGATGGTTGATTTCCATCCATGCATGCATTTACGAAGGGCCTCCTTCTGTGTTGCTGCTCTTGCCGATTGGGTCTTGAAGATGATGTTAACCGACTTGATCAGGCGGTCGTACCTGGGGTCCGACACCAACACGCCATCCTTGCCAAACCATATGGAGCTTTCGGGAACCAATGTACGTACGCTGCCGGTTTCCACGTAAATACGGACCAAGGGGCTCTTTAAAGATTGTCCTCAGCCATCTAAATTCTATTTTATAATATATTTTTTCTATTTTTTTCTTATAATGTATTTTTACTTTTTTTTATCTTAGAAATAGTATTTAGTTTTAACCCGTAGATCCAATCTACTCTATTTTATTTAACGATAATCAATATGTTTCGTATTAATGTGTTGATCTTCATTGATCCACGTTTATCTGAGAGTTGTTTTTGTTTGATAGTGCTTCGCATCGATATGCCGTTTATGAGACTTTCGCTCAAGTTACCTTGCTCTCAACGATCATCGCCGGTTGATATCTACTTGTCTGTTTCGGTCAAATATACTAGCACACTTTGATCCACCGTATACTTGACCTTTTTCTCCTCTATAGACACGGAGGTGGTGCTGAAAATCTTCGTGGCAGCAAAAATCACATTGCACGTTTAATCCAACCGTCACCGGAGGCACGTGGTGGTGCATCACAACTCACTCATAAAGTGCGTTGCCTTTGGCGGGCAGGGGCAGATCAGCCGGCTGCGCCTGTGCGGGCGGGTCTGTCGGGCGCCCGACGCCCTCTGGCGATCGCGTAAGGTTATCCACCTGATTTGATTCTGATGCGATCTGCCCGCACGAGCCGGGACCCTGGTGTGGTGGTAGCGCGCGCGCGGGGCGGACTTGCTGCCTCGACCTACGCGCCACGTGTTCCTCGGGGTCTCCTCCCCTACCGATTTCCTGACGTTTTTTTTTAATTGCCCTCGTCGCCCGCCCGCAGGTTAGTGAAGGTCGCGGCGAGACCGACTTGCCGCCTTGACACTGACTCGAGATTCGTAATTTCCATAGTCCATGCCGAAAACGAGGAACACCTGCTGAGTGCAATCGCTATTAACAATACACACCGCCCGAAGGCTAGTGCTAGTACATGGTACAGTAGTCTAGTACATGCCGTCCGTCGTGATGTGAGAGCCAAACCAAGCACTCGTGTTCTGATTACGACTAGCAAAATAACCCATCAGGATCAGGCACATGGTATTTAAGAGACGCTTCAGGCGTGGTCGATGAACCTGCACCGTAGGAGGGGAGCTAGCTAGGCACCTAGTGGCCACCTGACATGAACCGCGTATGGGCACCGGGCTGTGCAGGACGGGCAGTCGCAAACGCAGCGTCGTGGCCGGCACCGGAGCCATCCAAACGCCGAGCCACTTGGTGAATTATTAAACCGACGACGTGTCAGCTCCCCAGCAGCCGTGCCCATCCATCTACCTCGCCCAGCGATCGATCTCCATCTCTTTTTTTTTTTCTAGGAGTAGCAGTACGAGCATTTCATCTCGTTACGCGTGCCTCTCGCGGAGAGGCCGGCCGGGTCAACTCACCAGCTGCGCGTGGTGCAGCAAGCAGCAGCATATACGAGTAGCTCACTGGATCGCTAGTGTAAATTTTGGTGCGCGCGACTTTGGAAAGGTGCGCTGTAGGGGAGACTTCGGAAGAGGGCCAGAGACTATGGGTGAGTCTTTTTACTTAGATTTATAGTTTTTAGTTGTAATTTTTAAATTCTGATCTATTTGTAAAGGATAGTATATAGAGAAAAAAAACGCATACAATTTTAATCAGAACAATTTAACTCGATACAGTTTGTACTATAATTTAACTGTAAACCACACCTTAAAAAAACATACCGTTTAATAACATGTTACTATTCATCCGTACAAAATGCGTTAAGCTGAAGCTCTTTAGAACCCGGCCTATATAAAACCATAAGAGGATGTCATGCAAAACCCAAACAAATGAGTCATAAAGCAAAAAAACTACTCATTTAAATTTAGATGTGTATGAGAGAATTAAAGAATAGGTTATTATTGAGCACTAAATTCTGGTATGAAACAAAGATTCAATGGTCTAAAAGATTCAAGAAGGTTTGTAAGAAGGCATCAATCCTTTGTACTTTTTAAGATAGTGCTTAAGGAATTTATGGCTAATTTTGTCAAATCTTGGTAGCGCTCATGTCGGCTTATAAGTTAGCTTCAAGCTGGCGTTAGCCCTTTCTTTTACTATTCTATTTTTTTTCTTTTTTTGGTTTTTTGGTTTTATTCTTTTTTCTGTATTTCTTTGCATTGTTCACGATGGACTAACATATTTTTCTATTTTTAATTTTTTAAATTTAATTATATCAAATAAGTCAATCAGCTATATAAAAAATAAATCAACTATAGTTAAAAAAAATCATAAGCCGTCGCTGAACGCCCCCTAAATTGTTGAGTTGTCCATGTCGCTGAACGTCCCCTAAAATAACTCAGGACTGACAACAAAAAAAGTATATCACTTTTCCAAGGGAAAAGTTGCCTTCAAACTAAGAGAAAGGAAAAGGCGAAAGCAACAGCGCATTATTTGGCCAATTTTTTCTATAAGAGAACCAATGATAAAGGACTCTATATGATAGATTCTGCTGAGCTGAACATTGGGATATTTTGGATTGAATAAGATCCCAGTACATGGATTCAGCAAATACAGGGTCAGTCACCAAAATATAGTGAAGTGAATTGATAACCTGATTATGCATTTGACGGCTGGCTCATTGCCTTCACAGCCTTGACACCATTCGCAAAGATTCCCGCTACGAACAAAATCAATTCCTGCATTGACACTCTTGCAAAGAACCAAAAACTCATGCTGAAAGTGAAAAACAGTAAAACATTGACCTTGCGCATTATAGGGACACCACTGAACGGACCCGGAGCTTTACAGTAGCTACAACTTGACCTCGATCACGGGCTATTGAAGTCGCAAAGTATGTTCTTAAAACAGTGTAGGGCATAAGCTAGCATTAGTAAACTACTAGTAGTTCAAGTAGATACTTCGCAGTTGTGAAATCCAATGGTGCTAACAGGCAGTCCAGCACCAAAGACACTACGTAGTAATGCAGTAAGCCAATGATAAATAAACCTTGCTTATCAACAGCCAAGGTGTCATTGCTTACTTTCCAATAGTTCTATATCCATGTAGAGTTCACCCATCCATGAACATGGAATGAGAGCCTAGTATTTGCTGTTAATTCAACGGTATGATAGTAGCCGTCAACACTGTAGTAGAAACAACTGTGCTGGTAGAAAGATCATGAAAACACTATAGTAGCCGCAAACCCAGTTACCAGTAAAAATCTACAACTACGTAGTTGTTTCCTTTCAAGTATCTTCTGGTTATGTAAGCTGCCATAGATAATGCATGGTTGCACTAAAGGTTCAAAAGTTTTTCACCACAAAGGCTTCAAAGATAGCTAAATCTAAGGTCTCATACAAAGCCAGAGTTACGAGACCATTGGTGCAAGTTGAGTATTACTCTTAAAGGGCACTCACAATGGTTTGATATTATTGCTTGATACTAGAGGAGAGATTATTTATAGTGTGTCTATATTACATTTAAGTGTTTTTTAGACTCGTATCACTTAGATTTTTTGGATATTAGATCTCTCAGATTCGGAGCACCTACCTTTTTTTTAAAGGGGTACGAAAGATCCGTTGGATAGAAATTCAATACCGCAGATCTTTTTTTTTAGAGAGGTATGGAGGTCCATTAGATGGAAATCCAACATCCTAAAAATCTGAATAATCTGAAAAAAAACATGCAAATATTATATAACATTTCTCTTATTTATATGGGCTTCTAGTAACCACCACCCAAATAATTTGATACTAAAGCTTGACACTGGAGGACCCCACCACGATTTAATTGTTGCAGGGACCTCTCACGTCTAATGATCAAGTGGGCCCACAAATTTGGTTGATCCCCAAGGCATCATCTACTCTATACTAATTTTTTAGTTTGCTAAAAAATGTTGTTACTTGCATGAGTACCAAGCTCCCTCTCTCTTCCACCCTATCAAAAAGCTGACATATAGAAGTCATAGCATTAGACAACGCTGAATTTAATTTCTAACTTCTAATTTTTTCTTCACTATTTATTAATTTCATCTTTTTCTAGATTTTTTTATTTTTAGAACTTTTTTACTTTTTCTTTTTTCTCTATTCCTTTGCATAATCTGTGATAGACTAACATATTTTTTCTATTTTTAATTTTTTTTAAATTTAATTATACTAAATAAACCAATTCAAAAACAATAAAAAAAATCAACTATAATAAAAAAAATACATAAACCAACGTTATTCTAAACACCCTTTAAACTAGTTGAACTATCGGGAGTGCCCTAAGGGTACACAGTAGAACCCTTTTGTACTATTTTTGCCTCAAAAGGGGGGAACTGGAATAACAAATGGTCTGGAGCTCTGGCCTCCACGGGCAGTGCTTCTATGCATCATGCTCCCAATACAAGCTACATAAATCTCGATGTAAGGAAGAGATAAGTAATCACTATCCACCATTCACTCATACTATGATATTTGCGTAACTTTTAAATAGTGATGCATAGAAGCATCTACCGTATGCAGATCTGATGCATAAAACTTTGTAATACCCATCAGCTTAATGCAGAAAATTATAATAAAAAAGATGATGACAAAGAAATAAATGATCTGACAAGCTCCGGGTAGGAAGAGAGCAATAAAGAATGCTTTATATCAAATAGTGATTGAAGATCTTGTCCTCAGAAAGATATATAAACATAAATCTGAAGAATCATGCAAACTAGTTTTACTTATCTATTAGCAAGTGGATCATTGACATAGATTGACAAAGGATTGAACTTCATTGAATTTCCTCTTTCAGAAATCAGCAAAGATACAAAACAGACATGTCATGACGGCATATCTTAGCCACAAACAGTTGTTCGTTATATATGAATTCAACACAACACTTGCACTAAGAGGAGAAACATTAAACTAAGAAGAGGAAACAAATTAATGCACTGTACACAGGGACATCATACAGCATATAACACACTGGGACCATTCTATCTTTTAGCCTCAAGTCTAGGTTTTTATCTAAGGCATATTTTGATTCTAATAAGCACTGATTACAGAGATATCCAATAACTAGGGATAAACACACACAAAAATCAATTTCCATTAGTTAGGAAGGGTTTAGTGCAAAAAACAAAAAGGGAGCTCAGAGTTTACTCAACTATTGGATAAAGACAGTCCATTGTATATACACACAACTATTGGATAAAGACAGTCCATTGTATATACACAATAAATTTATCCAAGAAAACTGAAAAATGCATTCAATCATCAAACTACAACAGCAACAGCCACATACCATATCAAAGCCTTCCTTTGAGCAATCACAAATCTATAAACTGGTGGTCCTGATAAATCTATGATTCCTACACAAGGATGAGTGCTATGGTCGCTCCTTAATCCTTTTTACATCAAGGCCCTGCCTGTGTTAAGGATCGTTAGGTCCAGAAAAGATATATAGCCTATTCCAAGAGACAATACAGTACAGACAAAAAAGATCAAACAGCAATATATTGGGTTAGATTCCGCTGAGAAGCTACTGGACCTTCAGATTTACAGCTAGTCACGATTATACTACATCTAGCATTATAGGATTAACTAAACATCCTCTGCAGAGAAAAAAGAATATGTAGTGCTAAGACCTACAGGTAGTCACAATTGTAAGTTCGTGTAACTCCCTTCTGCCACAATTTCCTTGCAGACTACAGATTTACTGCAGCAGCAAGAAAGCATCACAGTTCAACTTAAGCAACCAAAAACTCAATGTGATCTCATATGAAACTAAGAGTAAATCATCTCCACAATTATACCTTCAAAATATTTATGGAATACAGAGAAATGAGCATTGGTGAGAATACAATAACATTTTCAGTTAACAGGTGAGGCAACATAATTATTTCTCCTCCATATCAAAAGCTAACTTAAATGTTCTATGAATGCCTGAGTTATTATCAAGACTTCACTGGACAAACTCTTTTAGCCGTTCCTGAGATAATCACCACAAGTAGAACCAAGCATCGTAGTGCAATTGGCAATAGGAATGGGACTAGTGGTTCAGATTATCTCCTCACATTTAAATGTTTCATTATTTTCTTTTTGTCACTGCAAGAAGCTCTGAGGAGATCCATAAAGTAAACCATGAGGTACCAGGAAATAGCTACAAGACTAGAGAATACCTGCAGCATCAACTACAATTAAAACTTAAAAGTAAAAAGGGATCAGCGACAGGCCAACAGCATCCTCATATAGTCTGCTGCTGTCGATTATGTCCAAGCACAATTCAAGAACATTTATAAATAATCAAGGTTATTGAGTATTGACTACTAAGTACTAACTCCATAGATTCCAGTAATCCCGTCCATGTGTTACTTCCCAGGTGCTCCAATTTGCCATTGTTCCAGTTACCGTGCAAATCTGTTTCTCCTTCCATTTCTTTTTATAAGGCGTATTTCGGCCATGCACATGGATTAAGAAGGTTATAAAACCAAGAGGATGGTAAAGGGAAATAACCATGATGTCCCTAGTGTTCTGTCTTGGGAATAAGAGAGCGATATTGTGTATGGATGTTTAATCATAAATACTTAATAGCGAGGGAAGATAAATGAGAGCAAAAAAGATAAAATGTCATTAAGTCGCACAGACACCTTACATTTGAAACTAAACTGAAAAAAACTACATGCCTTATATTTTGAAACGAAGGTAGTACCGGATCAATCTTAGCATGCCATTGCATACAGCATTCCAGTCAACATTACCATCCAGCAGCATCAGTCACCATTCTTCTCATATAACTTCATAAACGTCTATGCTATTGCCAACATGCATTTTGCAACCACCTCGGCCACTGTTCTTAATTAAAACTGCAAAACAATGTACTCCATGAAAAGGAAGTATTTTTTTCTCTCTTGGAATTTTGGTTGCAGATGCTCTATCTGTTATGAATAGCGCTTGTCTATGTTGTCACGGCGACAAGGCGAGGCGAGGCGCTCCGGAGGTGCCAGGACGCCTAGGCGGGCGTCTAGGCGATGATTAGACGATGCTTAAACTGTGATTATGGCCTTCAGTTTTGGCATAATAGTATTGTAATACCCAAAGAGAAAAAAGAAAAGAGGAGAGACTTCTGGGCCACCTTCGACCCAGCCCAGCCCATGCCAACCACTCATAAGGGATAAGCCAGGGAGGCAACCATATCCCCACCCCGCGCTCCTCGCCGCCACCACCTTCACCCCGTCTCGCCTCCTCCCGACATCGCGCCGCTGCCTCCTCCTCGACGCTGCCGCCAGACGCCGCCTCTCTCCGAAGCGCCGCCGCCCGACGCGAGGACCGGAGGCGCAGGCGCGCCGCGAGTCGGGCGAGGCCAGGCCGAGGCGAGGCGGGACGAGTGCGATGCCGGATCCGAGGCGCGCGTGCGGAGGCGCGAGTCGCGCGAGGACCAAGGCGCGAGTCGGGCGAGGCTAAGGCGAGGCGGCGGGAGCCGAGGACGAGCGAAGACGCCGGATCCGGAGGCGGGGACGAGTGTAGATGCCGGATCCGAGGCGGCGCGCGAGGACCGAGGCGAGGCGACGGAGCCGGGACGAGCGAAGAGCCGAAGACGCCGGATATCCTCGAGGCAAGCTTCTCTTTCACTCCCTTCCATATTCCCACCCCTTTAACAGCCCGATATCCTCTAGGCGAGCGCCTGGACTCCACGCCTGGACGTCACGCCGGGACGCCTGGACACTCTAGTCGGCCGCCTAACTCGGAAAAACTAGGCGATAGCCCCTGTCGTCCACCTTGCGGCGCCAGGACGCCTAGGCGTCGCCTAGGCGACGTCTTGATAACATAGGCGCTTGTATTTATCATAAGGCTAATGGGTCAATATATATACACGTACAAGTATAGCATACATGCAAGAAACCCGTTATATAGTAGGGTAAATACACAACTATATAATATATATTTAACACCCCCTCAAACTTACGGTAGATCAACAACATAAAGTTTGGACGGGGGTAAAAGCTGTGCCAGGCTCTGGTCTGTACCTTTGTGAAGAAATCTGCCAACTGAAACTCTGAAAGCACATATTGAAGAGCATCAATCTGCTTTTGCGCCTATGTCCACATGTAGGAAGCATCAACACTAATATACTTTTAAGCTCATGCTTCATCGGATCTTTAGAAATGCTAATAGCACCTATACAGACAGACAAAAGAGAAGTTGGTGCAGAAACAGAAACACCAAAATCCTCAAGTAACCACCGTAGTCAAGTAATCTCCGTAGTCAACAAAGCCATAGCTCGCAATTCAGCCTTAGGACTCGAATAAAAAACTGTTGTCTGCTTCTTAGTCTTACAAACGATGAGAGAACCACAAAAAAAACACAATAAGCAGAGAGAGACTGGTGATCAGGGGATCACTAACCCAGGTGGCATTTGAATATACCTAGAGCTGTAAAGAGCTGGAGTGAAGGAAAGAGAGACAACGAGAGATAGTTCCACGAAGGTATCGTGGAACTCGAAGAATATGACTATAGTGGAGCTGAGTAGGAGCAAAAACAAACTAACTCAAGATATGTACAGCGTACAAAATGTCAAGACAAGTAACTCCAAGATAAAGAAGGCTCCCAATAAGATGATGATAGTGAATAGGATCAGTAAAAAGCTTACCATCAGTGAGACGAAGATGAACATTAAGCTCCATGGGAGTCGCAGTTGTTCGCTGATCACTAAGAGGCACAATCAAGAAGATCCTGAATATACATTTCTTGGAACAAATAGAAACCCTCAGGAGTGAAATAATCTTAATCCCAAGAAAATAGCGAAGATGACTCAGATCAGACATAAGAAACTGCTCATGAAGACGCTCCATAACAAAAGTGATGTACTGAGAATCATCTTCAGCAATGAGCATATCAACATACAAAAGAAGCGTCCAACCACGAGGCGAAGTGTGAATAAAAAGAGTAAGATCATGAGCACTGACAGAGAAATCAGCTACAGTAACAATAGAAGAGAAACAATCAAACCAGGCCCGAGGAGCTTGCTTAAAGCCATAGAGAGATCGGTGAAGACGACAAATCATACCCTCGGGAACAGAATACTCAGGGGCCAGGGGCGGTTGCATATAGACCTCACACAACTTGCCATTGACCATTGTCGAACAAAGACCACAGTAAGAAGAGTACGGTGGTTATGTGAGCGACAAGAGCAAAAATCTCAGCGTAGTCACGACCATGCTCTTGTTGAAAACTATGCGCTACAAGACAAGCCTTGTAGCGCTCAAGAGAACCATCAGAGTGAGTCTTAACCTTATAGACCCACTTGCACGTGATAGGAGTAACACGTATAGGAAGAGGAACAAGATTCCACATGCCAGTACGCTCAAGAGCAGCAATCTCCTCTGCCATCGCATGCTACCACTCCTTATAAACAACAGCATCAAGGTAATAAGTCGGTTCGGCAAGAGCAACGGTAGCAAAACCAAAACGCTCAGGAGGCAAATAGACTGGCAATCGCGAAGAGCATAGCGAGGAGAGGCTGAAGAGAATGACCCATCAGAAGGAGGGAACATCAGAAGAATCCTCAACTCGTGACGATGAGTATAGTAGAGAGGATAAGAAGGAACAATGTCAAGAGTAACCTCGAGAAAGGGTGTTGGTGGTGAAGAAGATACCGACTAGGAAGGGGGCACCAGAGAGACCAAAGGATGTGGAGTGGTGACTATGGGGGTGCAAGAAAAAGTCAGGAAAGAAAGTGGCTCGGCAAGAGATATTGAAGAGGAGGAAGGAGAAAGGCGAGGATATAAAGGACAAAACTCATCAAAAGTAACATCCCGAGAAATCCACATCCGTTGGCCAACAGGATCCCAACAACCCAGAAAAATATACTCAACAGACTGAGCGGTCAACTTAGTGCGCTCGCGAGGTGCAAGAAGAACATAGCACATACACCCAAAGAGACGAAGACTGGAATAATCAGGACTCAGGAGTCTTGCCACAGAGACACTCAACTGGGATCCCACCCTGAAGAGCAGAGGAGGGCTAAATGTTGATCAGAAAAATGGCAATAGGAACAGTCTCAGCCTAGAAGTGTGGTGAAATAGCAGAAGCAAGCATGAGAGCACGAGCTGTCTCAAGAAGATGACGATGTTTGCGTTCAGCCACACCATTCTGATTATGAGCACTTGGACAAGAAAACTGAGAGAGTGTCCTGTTCAGCAAGAAAACCACGAAAAACTCCTGACAAGTACTCCCCAGCGGAATCAGCGCGAAAACACGAATAGAAGAGTCAAATTGAGTACGGACTATGGTGGCAAAAGTCTTGTAGATGGATAGAATCTCACTACTAGATGACATAAATATCCACGTATGTCGAGAAAAATCATCAATAAAAATTATATAATATCGATAGCCTCCTCTAGAAACAAAAGGAGCTAGTCCCCGTACATCAAAATGAACAAGATCAAAAGGACACTGACTCACTAGAAAGATAGGAGAGTTGAATTATTTGCCAACCTTACAACCCAGACAATTGAGAGAAACATTACCAGACACAAGCCTTAAAAGCCCACGACGAAGTAATGAAGACATACGTGACCTACAAAGATATTTTAAATGATGATGCCACTGAGCAAAAGATGCGGTGGAGGCTGCAGCAGATGTAGAGGTAGTGGTGGAGGTGACAAGACTGACAGGGGCAACGGAAGGAAGATAAAGCCAATCAAGCTCCCAAAGTCGTCATGAGTCACGGTGGTGATCCTGAACACAACAAGAATCATAATCGAGAATAACATGATAACCATGATCAGTGATCTGGCCGGCAAATATGAGCTACATTGTTAGTTTTGGACTTGAGAAACAGAGGGAACACGAAAGGATGAATTTAAAAGTGCCTCGTTCTGCGACAGAAAGAGAGGTACCATCTGTTGTTTGAACATTGATAGGAGTAACTAAAGGACTAATGAAAGTAAGACAGGTGAAATTAGATGTCATATAAAAAGAAACACCAGAATCAAGAATCGAAGGTGATATACCTGAGGAAGGAGAAGTAGGTAATCTCTCACCAGAAGACTGAGTAGCAGAACCAGCAAAACCGGACGATGCAGAAGCAACCATGCGACCTAGCAGTGTGAAAAACTCTAGAGTGTCAGAGGCACTAGGACTCTGCTGAGAGGAGGATCCTCCAATGCCCCTCGGAGGACGAGCACCACAACAAAAATTATTCTTCCTGTAGCAAAACTGCTCCACATGTCCATCCTTGTTACAATAAGTGCAATGGAGTCCGCTACCAACAGTAGCTGTCACTGATGGAGGCACAACTGGTGAAGAAGTAACTAGCGGCATAGCAGGTGTAGAAGCTGGGGGTGCCGCTAAAACCGAAGGAAATGACGATGACGACAGCAGACCCTCACCACGAAGGCTAATCTCCTCAGTATGAACAGCTGCAAGAGCCTCCAACAGTCACTCAAGGGTGACAAGCCAGCAACTGATCACGAGTCCGCTAAAACTCAGACCGAAGACGTGTCAAAAAGTCATAAATACAGCAAAAATCCAAGTGAGACTAATGACGCTGACAGCATTGACAAGTGTGATAAACATCTGACCCCAAAGAGTCAATCTGACGCCATACCATGGACAGCTGAATATAGAACTCGTCTAGTGGAATCTCCCTGCTGCAGCGACTGCTCTTGACGCACAACAGCAAGGTACAAAAAATTACCAGATGGCTCGTAGCGGCTGCGCAGATGTGCTCACATCTCCTATGCAGAAACCACACCAACAACATCACCAGTGAGATGCACCTCCATGCTAGCAACCAAAATAGCAGAAGCACGAGCATCGTCATCGATCCATGTCTTGTAAGTAGTATACTGAGTCTGAAAAGTCTCTGTGGCATCCTCAAAAGCCTCAGATACCTTTGTACAAACGTTTTCAGAAGCATCCTTTGAGAGTACAGGCTCAGTAGGTGGAATAGGGCGAGATGGACAAGACAACTCGCCAGTAAGAAACTCCCAAATGCGCTGACCACGCATGTGGAGGCGCATGTGTTAAAATTGTTAGTCAGAGGGCATTTGAATAATTTCACAATTGCTAAGAAAAGGAAAAAAAGGGGAAGTGTGGTTCAGGCCCCACCTGTCGGTGAGGCATTGAGGAGATAAGGCCATGCCTTATCCCCTTGCTGGTTACTTGCGGCCTGGGAGGAGCCGAGCCCTTTGGGCTCAGGCGATTGCGCCGCCCGGTCGTTGCGCTCAGCATCCAGGTCATCCGGGCTGTTCCGCGGCGTCGCACAACTTGCGGACCCTCCGGGCAGAAAACCGCTACGGCGCGCTGGGCTCGACCGGGTCATACGGGCGGGAGACGGCCGGGTCGTGCGGGCGAGAGGGGCGGCGATGGAGGTGGCTCGGCCTAGCAGCTTCAGCAGTCAGCCGTTGGCCGCAGCTTGTCAACCCCCTCCGCTCGGCTATAAGAGTCCGTCCCCCTCTCCTTTCTTGGCATCCCGAACAGTGAGTCCTCCTCTTCCTCAAACTCTGAGTACGCTCGGTTCTTCTTTGGTTTGAGGCTTGGATCCGTGAGGTCTGGTGAGACTTGGTTGCTTTGCGGCCGAGAGGGAAAAGGAAGACCGAGGTTGTGTACTTGAGTGCCTTTTGGCCGTGAGTTCTGTGGTCCTGTGCGGCGTTCCCTTGATCCTTGACTTCGACCTATGTGATGTGGGGAAGAAGTGCGGCATCGTATCTCCGACTGCCTTCGCACTTGTTGCTACAGCCAACGATTGGTTTTCTGGGACAGCGCACGTGCGTGCTTTGCCACTACTCAGCTCTTCTTGGCGATTTCAAATATCGCCACCACTGTGAGTTTTATGTTGTATACTTTGCATTCTGTGTTAATCTATATTTGAGAAATGCAAAGTGATTGTGGGCTAATTGCTCGATGAGGATAAAATCTTACACTGAAATTGAATTATTCATATCTGAGCTCTAATCATTGAGGCTATTGTCATTTTGATATTCTGTGATACATTGCTTTCAGTTGTGATTGGATTGTAAAACCCCTTTGCTCAAGCAGTCTACACTGATTTAGTATATGTTTATATATACTTGTGCTAATTGGGAAATTAACTAGACTGCTCAATTTGTTTATCTGTCCTGGGAGTAAATTTTACTTGATTGGTAATTTGAAGTGCAATCTAGCATTCCCTCTACTTTAGCTGAAAGGTAAAATTGTATTTGAGGCAAAAATCAGTGTTGACAAGTTACACAAATACTGGTTAGAGCTCAGTGTTTGAATCATCTTTGTCATATTCAATTTATGAAGAGTGTAAGAATATAAGTAGTGGGACGGCCAAGTTTAGCTTGGGCAACCCTACAATCTGAGAGCAACATTATACAACTTAAACCTACATGCTAGATTTGTTAATCATTATGTTTATGACACTTTACATGATGTTTATGTTGGGTATATGTTCAGATTTCAATGGCTTAAGAGATTGCTTTATTATCATGTTACTTAAGTCTTTCATATACCATTTGTATCATGTCTTTGTGATTATAGCTTGTGTTGGAATTAAATTTAAATAATTGCTTATATCGCAATTATTACAACAAAAACTAGTCCCGATAACTGAGACCATCGAAAATCACCAGGCAAGAGGAACAAAAACAGTGCCTGCAAAAGAAGACATTTTTCTTTCTTTTTCTTTTTTTCTTCTCTCTCTCTCTTTATTATTAACTTCTTCCGCCGATCAACAAATAGTCAACCGAGATATAGCCGACCCAGTCAAGGAAACCGACCGACACTCAACAGACGACTGAGATACCCGACCGAGAGGAATCCGAAAAGGGCGGCCTCACAGGTGGCCTAAGCGGCAGTGGATGAAGACGGTGGCCAGAGCAACTACCGATAGCGACCAGATCCGCCAACCAACGGGATCGAGACGGCGAGCGGCGGTCGGATCGAGCGTCTACAGCGACCGGAGCGACGTCAGATCGAGCGCCGACGGCCGGAGCGGCGCCAAATCTGAGGTAGTCAGCGGTAGCCGACTGGGACTTGCGGCGGATGGAGCGCCGACGGCCGAAGCAACGCTAAATCCAAGGTGGTCAGCAGCGGCCGAGCAGAAAGCAGTGGCGGATGGAGCGCCAACGATACAGCTAGATCTGAACCGGAGAAAGGCAGTGGCGACGAAAGAGGCGGCGACGGGACGAAAAGCGACCATCCAAGTGGTGAAGAGCCCCAAGCAGCGGCGGCGAGACAAGCACGGAACCCTAGGTATGGCTCTAATACCATGTTATAAATAGCATTTGTATTCATCATAAAGTCAATGGGTCAATACACACACATATACATACATATATATACACACACTTACAAGTATGATATATATACAGGAAACCCCTTATACAACAAGGTAAATGCACAGCTATATAATACATATCTAACACTAGCATGCTGCACCTATCAGATATAAATATGGGCAGTGCATGGCCTATCTCAAAGATATGTCTACACAAAATGAATATACACACATAGAATTTTCTTTTCTTTGCTTTTAAAAACTTTTTCAAATTAAAAGTTTGAATGTGCCAATTTAAAACATAAACAATGGCATCAATTCAAATCCAGGTACCGAGTAGCCTACTGTGCTATATTTAGTTTCACATACTATATAAGAAGTGACAAGGAAAAAGAAGGCTGAGAGAGGCTTCCAGAATTGTAAGACATCTCAATAAAAAGTTTCCCCATGTTGTATCATTTAAAAAGAAGTCGGAAAATAGTATGCAGCTCTGTGCCCTCAAGTTATATGTCTAAGGCTGTAAGTCATGCAGGGACATTAGTGCACCACTGCCAAACAGAAGTTTTGGTCCGACCTAACTTGAGGAGCTGCATAACTAGGAATTTTCATGTTTGTTAAGTCCAAGTGATTTTAAAAGACAATAGTGTTGTCCGATATATCATTGAAGATATCTTTTTGGGAATCTGTCAATAAATTCTATAGACCACAGCACATATTGCTCTATGAGCAAAAATGTGCAAGGATAACTTGAAAAACTCAGGCAGGAACAAGTTGTGAAGCTTGCAATATGCAAACCAGAAAAGGCCCATCCAACAACTATATAAAGAACAAATGTATATTATTTGTGGAAGCTCTAACAAATGCCAATGTAGTTTCATAAGTGCAACAATACTTGGCATTCAGGATCTAGTAAAAGCAATGGTTTTGTAGCACTAGGGGTAAGGGTAATATAATTGTAAAGAACATAAGAGAGCTCCTATATAATAGGAGTGGGAGTGTTTGCAGGGGGTGAACTGTTATAATTTTCGGAAGTGTAAGAAATTAAAAATATGTTTAGTTTCTTGATATGATAGGTTTTAATCTGAAACAAAGCCGTTTGACCTAGATCGAGCTTTCTTTGGACCACTTCCACTTTTCTTCAGCTCATTACCAACAAAATTGCAAGCTAAATTGAAGTATGCCAACTCTGATCATATCCTGGCTCTTAAAACACCAAATACTTAGCTCACAGGGGAGCCATAGCCAACAATTAGTGTACCATAATGCAAAGCATGTATTGATAGGACTGTACTGACAAACAATTATACCAAATTTTAAATGCTGTTCCACGAAGTAAAATCATTTGACTTGAATATCCAAAGACTTGGAGGAGTTTACGGCAATGCCAAACACCAGATATAGGGAAAATGAAGCATTCACAATTCAGGGAAAAAGATAAACTAAACAGTGAAACATTGAGTTAAAGTACAGCCCCAAAGTTAATAATGAAACCATGATACACACCACAAGTGTCATCAAGCGCAAGCCATAAGCACAAGTACCATGATAATTCACAACGCTGAAGCAAATATATACATATACAGAGCAAATCACACTGCAACTTTATTCCCACATTGGCAGGGATGGAGAAGAACCAACTCACAGTGCATCCTCTCCCATGCGAACTCCCATTCAATACTCGCCACGATACTCGCTGTAATCATCCCTTCTGGCAGGAGCCACCTTCTCTTCCACCCCCTCGGCTGCCTTCTCCTCCTTGTACTTCACACCTTCATCAATAGCAAGCCCCCCGAGAGCCCCAGTCACCGCGCCAACTGCAAACCCAGTGCCTACTCCATACCTTCCACTCCCACCCCCAACCCCACTCCTCCCTCGCTGCTCATACTGCCTGCTGTACTCCACAGGTGCAGACGGCCCAGCGGTGTACTCGTACTGAGGCGGAGGCGGTGGCGCAGAGTAGTACCCACTGGGGCGGTAGTACTGCTCCGAGCCGTACTGCGGCGGGGCCGAGTAGGTGGGAGGCGGAGGGGGTGGGAAATAGTAGGGGGAGGAGGAAGGAGGCGGGTACTGCGGTTCGGGAGGAGGATGCGAGCGCTCGCGAAGGGCGAGGCGGATGCGGAGCTTGCCCTGGGGGCGGCCGGAGGGGCGGAGGAGCGGGAGGGTGACGAGAGGGGAGGCGGGGGAGTCGGGGCTAGGGTTAGGGTTGGTGGGGAAGAGGAGGTCGCGGAGAGGCGTGCGGACGGAGCCAACGAGCGGCTTGGGCGAGTCGGATGGCTTGGAGTGGAAGATGTCGATGGAGAGGAGGAGCGAGGGGTCGTGCGGTGAAAGGTGGGGCGAGAGCGGGAGGAGGACGCGCTCGTTCCAGGCGGGCTTGCAGCCGCCGGCGTCATCGGGGCGGGTAGCGGCGCGGCGGGAGGGGTCGAGGTAGGCGACAGCGTAGGCGCGGAGGTCGCCGCGGCGCCAGTTGACGTTCTTCAGGTGCTTGCCCGAGACGACGGTAACCTCCAGATCGATGGACTTGGGGGGCGCCGCGGGCGGCGGCGGCATCGGGGGCGGTGGGGCTTGGTACTGCGGGTGGGGTTGCGGAGGAAGCGGGTGCTGGTGTTGGTGCGGGTGGAGAGGGGAGGAGGGAGACGGGGAAGCCATGGCGCGGCGGAGCAGTGGTCTGGCAGCAGCTGGGTGGGTTGAGTTGCTGTCAGCCTGTCGCTGGTAAGGCGACCTGGAGCCCCGTGACGTGACTGACGTAAAAATCTGGCAGTAATGTGCGGACTGAAGAATCAGGCCCGACCGGCGCTTAAAGGCCCCCATTGGGCTGGATTGTTGGTTGAGCCAACTATGCTTGATCAAAAATCTAAGCAACACGATACTACTGCCCGGAAGCACAGAACAATAGCAGCATGCTGCAAAAGAAACCATACATCTTCATTTTCAGTATTGGATGTTCTTTTCCACATCGATTGTTTGACAAGTTTTTAAAAAGAATCAATAACTCAACAAATTTTATGATTTTCCAGAGGAGAATTAATTATTAATAAGGATTAAATAATCCTTTAAATATGACTTTAATACTTAATTAAAGCCATAAGATCCTTGAGGTCGTAAGCTTTCAAAAGCAATTGGACGAGTACCCTTGGTCAGAGGTCTGTTGTATACTTTACCCGACCAGCAGACCACTCAAAGATTTTATAAACTGATATAGGGCATGTTCGGCTGGGCACAAGCCAGCCGGCTTTTGGCTTCTGCTACAGTACCTAACTTTTAAACGAAGTATTTTTTTGAGACGTGGTCTACAAGTTAATTGTAGTACACGTTAAAAGCCTAATATCTGTACCATCAAAAATCGCAAACGATTATCTCTTTTTTCACAATCTCTGTCGCAAACAGCCAAAAAGCCATCAGCCACAGCCAAAATCCATCAGCCGCAGCCAAAAAGAACAGGCCCATAAGGACCCGCCTCCAGGGAATTCCTCCCGTGCGGCGAATAAACCACATGCTTTATTCGCTCCACACAGCACAATGATTTGGCCCATCACTGATAATAACCAAAGATCAGTTATTATCATCTCTCTCTGACAGCAATCACCTCTTCGACCAAACGGGACGATTTAACATGACGTCTTTTATATAGATAACTGACATCCCTTCAACGCTATTTAAGGGTTAACGAGAAAAGACTCAAACAATCAAAATCGGAATGAGAACCCGAAGAAAACTAGACAAGACAATCAAAATCTTCCGACCAATGGGAAAATTGTAGAGATTCAAGCTAGTTATATCTCATGGTAATCTCTTAGCAAGAGTATCTTATAACAAGTTTATAACAACAAAGATCATCCACATTCTCCTGCTGAATCATTCCAAGAAATTCAGACTCCTTTTCTCACATTTTCGCAAAATCGGCGACTTAGATCGTTGATAAATATAATGTACAAAATACAGGATAAATGGTACAAAGTTTGTACTACAAACCAGTCAAATTCACCATCCCATGCGCCCATGCCCATAGTCAGGGCCAGAGGGGCATCAACCGAAACCTGGTGATTTCAAAATGTTCATAAATGAAGTGCGCAGATCTTGTTCCCCTCAGCTGGTGCTAAAAATATTCCCACGGTAGACTGCCCCCTTCACCAATAATCTCCACAACAGCATTTGCCATCTCTGAAATGGTGAAAACGGTTTACATCTCTGACCACAATCTCCCGACCAGTTACCTTGGATATCAACTTTATAGCTACATGGCAATCATCGCACACACGTAGATTCTTCATTACTCGGATAGGAACTCCTTCAGGTAAGCTCAGAAAAGCAAATGCTATATCCAACTTCTCGCTGTGGTGAGCCAGACTAACCACTTTCTCCTCATCCTCCGACCTCCATGTCATGGAACACCATGCTCATGTTCGGTGCATACCCACATTGCCTAATCTTGGCCATCATTTCTTCCAAGCACTCGTCAATCTCTCTTTGTCTTGAATGAGATTTATTTCCTGTGCAGAATTGGTGCACCTGACCCTTAAGCTCCACCCAGCTGACGCCAGGCTCCTTCCTCACGTTCTTCTCCCTCATGGTTTTTCTTACCTCACTGACATCCCCCCATCTCCTGCTGGTAGCTCGAATGTTTGATAGCAGAACATAAGAGGCAGAATTACGAGGGTCCAACTCAATGACACGTTCTGCTATCTGCTCAGCCATGTCAAAATACTTCTGGATATTACAAGCAGACAGTAATGTCTTCCATATGACCCCACCAGGACGCATAGGCATAGGCATTGACAAGATAAGGGCCTCCGCTTCATCTAGACAACCTGATCGCCTAAGAAGATCCACAATGCAAGTGTAGTGTCTCACACTTGGTTGCAGTCCATAAGTCTTATTCATAAGCCCAAATAACTCCATGCCTTCATCTTTCAGACCACTATGGCTGCACGCATATAGTAAGGTCAAGAAAGTAACCTCATTAGGAACAGCTCAACTGCTTTCTGTCCTTGCCCATGGAACCCATAAGCGGAGATCATTGCACTGAAAAGGAAAAGATCTGATCCACAATAACCCAAAAAAAACTCTTTCCGAGTCAACTAAGCACCCGCGTCGAGAGTACATATGCACGAGAGAAGTCATGATCGGCACAACTTTGTCAACTCCAGCCTTGATAGCATGTGCATGAACTTGCTGACCTTGTGCAAGAGCAGCCAAGTCTGAGCAAGAAGTGATAGCACTAACAAATGTGACCACATCAGCTGCCACCGCAACACCTCTCATCATGCAAAAATACTCCAGCGCTCCCTCTGAGTCTCCATTCTTCGTCCTTCCAGCGATTATGGTATTGCATGACACAATGCTAGGAGAAGGAAGCGCTCCGAGCACAGCCTTTCCTTCTTCAAGACGTCCACATCTCATGTGCATGTGAGCCGACGAGCTCCCAACGCACGTCCCTGTCCAGCCCAGACCGCACGACATACGCATGGACCTGCCGCCCGGAGACAACATCTCTGGGCCCAGCACAGCACCGGAACACGCTTCCAACTTCCAAGGCCAAACTCATCAGGCTGCATTCCCTCCCTCCGCACGGCAAGAAAGAACGCCAAGCTCTCCTCGTCAAGGCCTACGTTGGTGAGCCCAGCGACCACGGCATTCCACGTCGCGACATTCCTCGTGGGCATTTCGTCGAACAGCTTCCGCGCATTTCACATGTCACCGTTCTTGATGTAGCCCCCGATCAGAATGTTCCAAGACATGACATTCCGCTTGGGAATTATCTCGAACAGATTGCGCGCGGTACGGAGGTCGCGTAGGTCCGCGTAGGCGAGCAGGAGGTGGTTCGCCGTGAAGCGGTCGGCGGCGGCGAAGGCGTGGAGCTGGCGGAGGAGCGGGAGGGTGCAGCAGGCCCGGAAGAGGTGGGAGAAGAGGCCAGCATCCAACCGGAGGATTGGTTGAGGCCACATTGCAGAACATTAATAAAATAAGATAACATAGTTGAGATGAGCTCTTTGAAGATGTAAAGATATTTTATCTCCAACATCGCATCATTGTGCCAAATATGTCAGATACGATAACTGTTAGGGGTCGTTCGAGAGGTCGTGGCAACCAATTGGTAACTTATTACCATCATTTCAATCATGAAATATTTAATGTGGTGCTTGATCAAATTATTGTTGAGTTAAACAATCGATTTGTTGAAAGATCTACTCAATTATTGAGATGCATTGCTTGTCTTGATCCAAATAATTCCTTTTCTAACTTTGATGAGGATAAACTAGTTGAACTTGCCAAGATTTATGCCACCGACTTCTCCCAATATGATTGTGTACTCCTGAAGGACCAACTTGAGACATTCATTATTGATGTGCAGGCTGATCTGGATTTCTTAAGCTGTAATGACCTTGGTAATCTTGCTGTGAAGATGGTTCAAACTGATAGACACACATTTTTTCCATTGGTATATTAATTCATTGAATTGGCTTTGATTTTGCCTGTTGCAACTGCAACAGTAGAAAGAGCTTTCTCAGCTATGAACATTATCAAAACTGAGTTACAGAGTAAGATGAGTGATGAATGGATGAATGATTGCATGATATACCATATTGAGCGAGATGTATTTTGCAAGCATCGATGATAATAAGATTTTACAACGTTTTTAAAATATGAGGACGTGTAAGTAGAAACTACCTTGTGCTAGTGGTATGCTACATTCTTATTTCATAATTTGCATTACAAATAATGTTATGGTCTTGTTTCTCTTATTTACATATGCAATTTGATCTTTGCAGGTTTAGATTCTCGTACTATTGTTGATGAAGATATGATAGACTCAAATGAACCAGATCTTTGTTAATTACGCAAAAATTACCTCATGCTAGTGGTATGTTACATTCTTCTTTTTACTATGTTTTATCTATTTTGTCGTATTGTTCAACATGGAATTCAAATTTTATTTTGATTATGTATGTATATTGTACTTTTGTTATACCTCAGTACTGATAGTATTTGATATTAGTTATAGACTTATGTCCTTCTTAGTTTTAGGCCTGAGGCTCCGATAAATCTTGGCTCCGCCACAGACTCGTAGCATGAATGATTAAAGCGGTGAGGTTTGTTTGGCTGCATAGACAGTTAGACACGACTTTCCCCTGTAGAGTTTCAAGAAGTCCCCCAAATTGTCCAATAGATGAAATCCAGAAAGCTCTATATACATAGAGTGCCAAGGGAGTAAATGGGTCCTAAATTGTGGAGCAGCCGAGTATGGCTAGATTGAGTACATATTTTATGTTTTGACATCTTCTGTCATAGTCGTATCTTTATATTTGAGAGAGGAATAACTGGTTTTCCATTAGCTAGATGAGCCTTATATTGATTTGATACCAAGCTTGTTTGGTAATATCTTACAAGAAAAGATAAGATAGGTGGCATGCTTACAAGTAATGAACATAGAATGAAAAATACAGCACATTCTTTGCCCATACAGAGATTGCAAATACGAAGGAGTTTAAGCACACAAAACCGCATGTAGTTGAGGTATACATACACCAGTACCAAACTAAAGCACCTTCCGATAGTGCTATAGCAAGGAAGAGATATTTTCTCATGCTTTCTTGGACCGGGACAATGACTAATGAAGTCATCCGAAATAAGATAAAATGTCTCCTCTCTCAAACAAACAAAACATGGTGATGTCTCCTAGCTAATTGGATGGAATAACACAAAAAAAACACCTTAACCAAAAAAAACCTCAATCATAAACATATAGTACGTACAACATTGCTTGAACTTGTAAAGATATATCCAATAGTATCATCTCAGTTGTCTTTTAGTTATACTAAATAAGTAAATTCTTATGTAAAAGAGAGAGGATATGAGAAGAGATAATGTGTTATTTCTTATACAAAAGATGATTCGAGTCTATAAACTAACATAAATAGTGAGAAGATGTGAGATAGAAAATTATGATAAAAATAGTATAAAATAGTCAGAGAAATAATTTATCGTTAGAGATGTTGTATCTAGTACTGTTTTTAGATGAGATAGAAGTTTTAAAAATAATCTTAAGAGATATACTACTGTAATACCTAAATGTAGCACACTTGCAGCTGGCAAAATCCATTGGCCGCATCGGATCCAACGAAGCAAACCGCGACAAATATACTTATCACGGCCGTTGAAAAGTTGGCTTGACTACTTGTGCACGAATTCCTCGCCAAGTCCCAGGTTAATTATCCCCAGGCAGGAGTGGCCGCGCATTAGCGTCCACTCGACACCGCATCCGTTGCGGACAAAATAGCTGAGGCCCGCACCGCATCAGTCAGCGTCGAGCGAGCGAGAGACAAGGGTCTGTTCTTTTCTAGCTGCGATTTATAACTTTTAATTGATATTTTTAAATTTTAGTTGTTTATAATAGAGATTACGGAGAGAGATACTCGCTTACGATTTTAGATGATACAGATGTTGGGCTTTTAACGTGTACTATAATTAACTTATATACTTTATCTTAAAAAAATACTCCGTTTAAAAGTTAGATACTATAGCAAAAACTAAAAACTATTTTAAAAAGTTGAAAAGAACACCCAGAGGGTCGTAGTTGGCCATGTCGATCAGGACCGCCGCGGCAACGAGAGATCCAATTCCAACATCGCGGCAACGAGAGATCCAATTCCAACATCGATTGGTACGGCCGGTGAGGCAATGCCACACAAAGCCATCGGGCATTGATCGCAGTCAAAAACAACAGGATGAAAGCCTAAAAACACAAGGCGAGCTGCGATTTTTTTTAAAAAAAATTGCTAAATGAAGGGGAATTGCTCACTTTCACATAGGTTCTTTTAGTTATTGTTTATGACTTTTGATTTATAATTTTTAAATTTTAGTTGTTTATGAGAGAGATTACGAAGGGAGACAATTATATACGATTTTAGCCGATAAAATTGAAGTCAGTATAGTTTGTACTATAATTAATTAGTAGATCACATCTCTAAAAACACACTATTTAAAAGCTAGTTACTATAGCATTACATAAACCATAAGCATAAGTGTAAAAGGGCCCACCCGATCATCAATCCGTGATGTACTGTTTTGTGAGTCGATGTACCGCTAACGCACGTATTTTTCTTTATTCGTGCTATTATTGTTGAAGTTCGTTTCTGTCTTAGTGCGTATTTTAGCTGTTGTCCTCGTCTATCATTGGATTTGCTCAGTTGTCTACGCTCTGCTCTGTTAAGAATTGCCGTGACAGGTGACTGGTGATGTAGTTATCTGCTTCTATGGGGTTGTGAACTTGTGATTAGACATTCCCAGCATGAAAAGGTCGGTGCAAAATTATGTGACACATGACCGAAGCATTTGAGAGGAGGTAAACGACAAATTCGTTTGTCACCGCATTTATGTTTCGTGAAACTTTCTTCAAAATCTAAACAAAAGAATGGTATTTATACTCTTACAATGGAGTCTTCTTGTACATATCTACAAAATGACATATGTTCGATCAATATTAGATAGAGAGTACTATTTCTACTGTTCTACATTCTACGTCAGAAGCACACGGCCTTCATATTAACTTTCTCTGAAAAAAACATGTGAAAATCTTCAAACCATGCCACTTTAAAAGCGCTGCTACAAAATTAAAATATTTCCACCCGTGCAATTGTCAAGTAAAACAGCCATATAAAGTACGCAGAATGCAAGCAAGACAATGCCATTCGATTCAAGGACTAGTATAAGTTAATTTCATAAATGAAAATGGAATACTTGAATTTTCTTCTCATGAGAAACCAAGACGATCATTTATGTGCTACTGTGCTGTGGTCCAGCAGGTAGGTAACCGATCAATATGCCGAATTTTTGGTCAAATTTGACGCTGTTTTGCAACCGTAACTATAAAAATAGCCTTATGTGAATCGTATTAACAGAAATCACGTTTTGCCATCTGGTGACTAAGCAGCAACGCCAATAGGGTGACGCATAGCCCCTGCTGTCCTGTAGGCGGACGGCAGGCCACCTATCACCCTGCCACCGGACGGCAGGCCATCTACCGCCCCGTGGCCGGACGGCAGGGGGCTTGCCGCCCCATGAGGAGACGGCAAGTGATTAGTCCAGCTAATTAGCTAGCTTAATCACATGTCTTTTTGTTTTGCTTAATTGTTTTTGAATTTTATGTGGAATATTTTAGGAATTTTATGTGTTCTGAATTTACCACGTTAATTCATATTAATTTAATTAGTGCGGACGAGAGAGTGCACAAGGGGGGACGACACAGACATAGTGACAATTGTGCAAAGGATGCAGCGCAAAAGAAAAGATAGATACCTGAGTATCTAATTTAACAATTAAATTAACATAAATTAATGTAGTAAATTTAAAGCATATAAATTTCTAAAAAATTACACAATTACTATAACGGGCGCGAGCGCGGCACGGCTCGTTTAGGCATGGCCCATTTAGGCATGGCACAACTCGGCCTGTTTAGCCCGGGAAAATGTGAAAAAATACATAAACATATAGAAAAATATAGAAAATAGAGGAAAAAATATAAAAAATTACAAAAAATATAAAAATTATAGACATGTTAATCATCAAGATAATTATTATCGATGATATAATAAGCTTTATTAACTTGTTAAATGACATTACATGGCTGCTTCGTTACAAATTTTACCAAGTAAAAACTTAATTTGAGAAAACCTTAGTAAATAAAAAAAGTACAACCTATAAAGTTCACTAGTGAGTATATCTGAAAAAATATTGAAAATTCTATTAATTGGTATCTAAATACAAATTGTCAAAAGATTCTTCTAAGTTTGTATTTTGGGCAGTATGTTGGAGTTTTGATTCAGCTTATTCCTAGTCTTTAATAGTCTGAAGGATTTCGATCATCTCGTTGGAGAGACTTGTTCGTCGCTTCTCGATTATTCTTTCAGATATACTGAAGGCTGACTTCGAGAAGACCATAGAGACACGAATAATCAACACATCCCGTGCTAATATGGATAGCACTAGATATGTTACTTTCTTGTTTTGCTACCAGGAGAGGATGTTCAACTGTTGCTCAAAGTTGACACTGTCACTGTTGAGATAGCTTGATAAATCTCCGGTGCTTTGTCGTCTTGCTCCTCCAGACTGATGTGTACCTGCATGAGAACCACAAGAAGAAAAATCAAATATCCTGCCCAATTGCATAGTCTCCGCAAAGATGCTAGGGATTACCTAAGATCTTTCCAAACGCACAGACCTAAATTTATTTTCGTATTTGTTGTATACCTCATGTAATTTATCGTTAACTATTCTATAGTATGTACAGTAATCCAAACCAGTAGTATTACTTAAAAGTTGTAGTACATTTGAAATCCTTAGAGTTTAGACCTAGGATCCAAAATAAAGGTGAATGCATATAAAATAGGAATTTCCTCCGCCGTGAGGCCGAATTTGGAGAGTTGAAAACCATAGTTCTCTATTGAATTAACTGTAAATTGAAATAGTAATTAAGTGATTAACATACTATTCAATCAAAAAATAATATGAAAAAATTGAAATAAGACAACACTATTACCTTTTCTGCAGCTTTTCGAAAATTACTTGAAGTTTTTTGAATTTTCAGAATTTTCCATAAATGTTCCCAAATTTCCACAAGCACTTCCGAATTTTTCACAAGTAAATAGAGAGATGAGAGTGATGTTTGAGGTGTAGAAAATGGAGACTAGATGCCCTCTATTTATAAGAAAAATTTTATATTTTTTCTGAATTATTTACTATTTTTTTGAATTTTTTAATCACAACGGTCGAAAAATAGCTATATTTTGTCGGGCCGTGCCGTACCGTGTCGGAACGGCCCGTTTACGCCGGTTGCCATGCCCTCCTGTGCCATGCTGTACCGGCAGGTACAAATTCCATCACCTCTGCTTCTTCAGTTGCATTCCATTTCCACGGTTTATTACTTGAGCTAAATTTGGGGTGTAATTTTAGTTTAGATCTGACTCCTTAGGAGGTTGGGGGTTTTGGATCTGTGGGGAGAGGAGGTTGGCAACTAACGTTGACTAGGAAATCTGGAAATGGCAATGGCATACAGAAACAGCCCTAGCTAGATTTCTAGATTGACTGCGTAAACAACGGAACACCACAATTTCATTTTAGCTAATTGCTGTTAACGAGCAATCAGCTTCAGGACTGCTAAACCAATCCAATGTTCCAAACATGCATGTGAGGAGGATGTGATGACCTCATGGCCATGGGTTTCTTGAGCTGATCTAAGCTTCTAGTTGTTGAGATCCATCACCTCAGAAATCATTGCCGTCCTTCTCTTCAAAGTCGGTACGGAGCTCTTTACATGATTATACCGAGAGTAGGCAGTTCCAAGGAACACGCCGAGCATTGATTGGTATTGATATGCTACTATTCTTGCTGTCTACCTTGTTGACTTGCAGCACATTCAACCAGATTTTGATCTTTCATGACAAATTGTTGGTAACAAGCCACTTGACAAAATGACCAAAATAACAGTCTTCTTAAACATTAGAACAAGCACACTGTTAAATACAAACATGCATTTACTCTGGACTCTAGATCATCAAAAGGTTGGATCATGGTTATCAAGTAGTCGCCTAGTCGTCGACTAGGCGACAAGTCGCCGACGAAGGAGCGACTGGAGTCAACGACTCGACTTGCGCCGCTGCCGGATCTGCCACCGCCGCCACCAAATCTGGCGTCTCTCCCGCCGGATCTGCCGTCTTTGCCGTCGCTGTCGTCGCCGCCGTCTCTGGACATGGAGGAGATGGGGAAAGGAGAGAGGGAGCGAGGCAGTGGGGGGCGGAGTCGGAGAGGAGGCGAGGCCGGTGGGGGGCGGAGTTGGAGAGCGCTCGAGGCAATGGGCGGAGTCGGAGAGCGCTCGAGGCAGTGGGGGATGTTATAAGGACTGATATTTTGCAATTTAACCCTTTTGTTTTCTGAAATTACAATAAAATCTTTCTCTGTATATAGGATCTGTTCTTTTTGGTCATGCACGATGGCTTTTAGTCACGGTGATGGCTTTTTGGTGCATTACTTACGAGATTACGGAAAGAGAGATACTCGCTTGCGATTTTTGATGGTACATATATTAGTTTTTTAACGTATACTACAATTAACTTGTAAACCCTATTTTAAAAAAAATACTCCGTTTAAAAGTTAGTTACTGTAGCAAAAGCCAAAAGCAGCTTTTAGAAGCCGCAAAAGAACATGGCCATACATATTCATATAAACAGTAGAAACAGTACCTGTCAACTAGTCGGTCGACTAGTCGGTTCTTAGGAGGGTAGTGTCGATTTGTCAACTTAATAACCTTGGGTTGAATGAAGATATAGGAATCTAGGATTATGTAATTTCCTGCTGTCATTTTCTTGGTGTACCCACACTTCAAAATGTATTTATGGCTTGTGCGCTGCCATTGTCATGGAAGCATACCCCATCAATGCTCTTTGGATATTATGATGCTTTAGTATGATAGGTTTGGTTTATTTCCTATGATGCATACCTCTAGATAAAATAAACTTTTTTAACCAATTTGTTGTGACTGGAGTGGAAATTTACCATGTTGGAAGCAAGAGAGGTACAAAAACGGTGAAAATTTTTGGTAAATGCACATGTTTGATCAGGTCACACTTCCTTGGTTTCAGTACTTCCCCTTCTACAGAGTCTACTCTAATGCTTTAAGTTTGCATATCTGTCGCATGATTTATGTTATATCTATTATACAGTTCATAACTAAAAGTAACGAGTGTGGGAGCAAAGAATAATGAAATATATAGCATTCATTAAGGTAATTCTAGTTTCTCGCTCTTCGAAATCTCTTTATATTTTTTTTATTTTTAAATACATATATGCTTGCCGTATTAATGTATCTTTGTTTTTGTAAAATATCATATCGTGATATCTTTATATCTGTATCACCGTACTTGTATCGTATATCGGGGTATCCTAGATTAGCCCCCTTGCTGCATTTTTGAGTCCGTTACTGGCTCCTTCCATGCCTCGATCCAGCCATGGCGGTCCTCTTGCACCGCTTGCCTCGTCACCCGATGGCTACGCGCAGCCCCGTCGCTTGCCCTCGTTGACCTGGTCCGTCTTCCCGGTGACACGCACAACTTAGTCGCTCACCCTAACCAACCTGGCTTGGAGCGTAGTTCCGTTGCTTGCCATCATTGGCCTGGCCGGTCATCCCGGTGGCACATGCAGCTCCGTCGCTCACCGTCGTTGACCTCACTGTGGCGCGCAGCTCCGTCACTTGCTCTCCTAGTCCTGGCTCGTACTCCTGACGGCCTGCGCAACTGCTTGCTGATTGTAGAGCCAACGGCAAATCTCGTGAAAAAATGTCCATGTTTCTTGTGTATTAGAAGAGAACAGCAGTTTCTTTGTGTATATATCCATGCTAACGCTCCAGTAAATTGCTGGCCTGATGAAGTGATTTTTGTCTAACAGGTCCTTGGTGTGAGATATTCTATCAACTAGCGGATTTATCCACGCAATTACGCGGATAAATATTATGATACAGTTGTCTTTAGTATACAGTTCTAATGTCTATAATTAAAATATAATTGTATTTGCTATACAACTCTAATATAGATATATGATTAATCTGTATCATTATAATTTGGTCCCATCAAGCCTCACTCAACTTAGCTTCTGACTTCTAATTTTTTTAATTTCGTCTTTTTCTAACTTTTTGTGGGCTTTTTTGTATTTTCCTTTTTTTCTCTTGTCCCTTTGCCGAAAAAGCTAGCAATAGCTACAGTGCGAAATAAGCTTCTACAGTGCTCAACAATGCCATAAGCATGCAGCCTGCAGCTGAAATGAGTGCGTTGCATAAGCTCAACAGTGCCATAAGCTCAACAGTGCGAAATAAGCTTCTCGATTAATGTGAGGATTTCTATGATTTTTTGTTTTTAGGATTTTTATGAGATTTTTTTATCCTCAAAACGAATAAAATGCGTTGCATCTCACAAATTATTTTTATTTATATAGATGTTCTTTTGGTTTTGGGCATTGGTTTTGGCAGTGTGTTTGATCTGTATCTTCTGAGAAAGAAATTTTGCTCACTCTGTATTGTAAGGGAAATGTGCAGAAACTCTTATGTGAATCTTTACTCAGATGAATTCGGAGAAAGTTTTCACTTGGACATAGGACAAAAATATTAGGCACCCTTGGCTAGATCAGTAACATCCAAAAAGGCATAAACCAACACGAGTTGATGTCTTCCAGCACCATCAGCATAAGTTGATATGCAATTTGCGAACTTTTGGACGAAAATTTCAGAGGCAATCAGGCATTGCTCGAGCGACGAGGAGACATAAGAGATGTAGAGGCGGCCAATGGGCCGGACCTTAGCGTACCGGCCTGAGGCCTGTTACTGTTGTCCCAATCTAAGCACGGCATAATCGTTTAGATTGTGGGCTGTGCCAGCACAGCATAGTGGACCGTGCCATGCCTAGACCGAGCGGATGACATGTGGGTTGGCACGGCACGACTCGTAATAGTCGTGGATCATGCCGGCATGGTGCCAATGAGCGTAAAAAGTATCGGCACAACACGGCTCAGCCCGTTGAAAAATAGTCTTTTTTTACCTTTTTTTGACCGTTGGAATATGAAAAAAATTTAAAAAAGTAGCAAAAAATTTAAAAAATATGGAATTTTTTCCTATAAATAGGGGGGCAGTCGGCTTCTATTCTTCGCACATCAAACCTGATTCATCTCTCTGTTTAGCTATGAAAAATTCGGTAGTGTTTGCGTAAATTTGGCAAAATTAGTGAGAAATTCGTGTGAAATTCAGAAAATTCATAAAACTTCAAAGAATTTTTGAAGAGCTGTTGAAGAGGTAATAGTGTTGTCTTATTTAAATTTTTTGCTATTATGTGATTCAATAGTAAGTTAATCGTATTTTACTATTTCAATTTGCAGTTGATTCAATGAATAATTACGATTTTCAACTCTTCGAATTCGGCCTCACGACGGAAGATATACAATCATTTCAAGAAGGATATCCATTTGCGGAAAGTCCACATCCATAACAAACTGTAGAGCCAGAAGAAGCGGCTGGTCCAACGGCGCAGGGTCCAACCGATCCATTTTCTGCTGGCTCAACGAGTGCATCCACAATCCAGAGCACGGGTGCAAAAAGAACAAGAGCTACTACATCAGGAGTCTGGAATAATTTCGACAAGAAGTTCAGAACTGACGATGATGTGAA
Source organism: Melocanna baccifera (assembly GCA_036346265.1). NCBI lineage: Eukaryota > Viridiplantae > Streptophyta > Magnoliopsida > Poales > Poaceae > Melocanna > Melocanna baccifera. The sequence goes on from CM070677.1 coordinate 39,835,854, forward strand.
TTCGGTGAGGTATATTGTTTGTAAAATTTGTAGTAATGAATTGTTTACAAACTCTTCAGGTGGGATAGGTCACCTGCAACGACATGTTGTAAGCTGCAAAAGAAGATAAGGAATACAAATGGACCAAACGCAGCTGCAATATAATCTTGATGGCTCGGTACGTACTTGGGAGTACAATCTGGAGGTAGCCTGGGAATCTCTTTGTAAATTAATTGCTTCTTAAAATTTACCTTTAAATTTTGGTGAGTTTGATGCTTTTCAAAAATATATTATAACTGCTCATAACTCTCGATTTAGTGTTGTACTAGGCAAAATATAACTAAAGATATAATTAAATATTATAACAACTGTTGTGAAAAATTGAAAGAAATATTTTATACTTGTACATTCTCTATTGTTTTGATATCAGACTTATGGAATGGTAGGACTAGAGAGGATTATATTAATATTGTTGCTCATTATGTTAATGATGACTGGGTAATAAAAAAAGAATTATAGGATTTAAATTAAATAATGTTTAACATATGGCTGAAAATATTGCAAAATGTATTATTAAAATTGTAGAAGATTTTTGCCTCACGGATAAGATTTTTTCTATAACTTTAGATAATGCAGCTGGAAACACTAAGGCAATGAAAATTCTTACTCCTTTGTTTAATACTTATGCACAGTCTTTTTTACTGCATCAACGTTGTGCTTGTCATATTATTAATCTTATTGTTAAATCTGGTTTAAAAAGATTAAATGCTTGTATTGATTCTTTTAGGTATGCAATTTTATATATTAATTGTTCTAACTAACGAATAGCTGCATATAAGAGCTTTTGCGTAGCAATGAATGTCTGTTCTAGAAAATTTGGCTTAGACACGCTTGTTAGATGTAACTTTATTTACCTTATGCTTAAACATATATTGCCATATAATAGCACATTATCTGTTTTTCTTTACACCTAAGTTCATTAATCTCGTAGCTCCTCCAGTAGAACCCAAATTAGAGACCCCGAACTCACTGAGAATGATTGGGTTGTTGGTAAAAAAATATTTTCGTTTTTAGAACTTTTTCATAAAGCTACACTTTGTCTTTCTGGAGTATACTATCCAACCTCTTCTCTAATTGTTCATAACATTTTTGAAATTGCCACTTATCTAAAGGCTTTTGAAAATTATCTTGTATACGGGATGCTGTAGTTGTCATAAAATATAAGTTTTTAAAATATTGGAGGAAAATTCCTATTTTATATGCATTCGCCTTTATTTTGGATTCTAGGGCTAAACTCCAATGATTTATAAATGTAATAGAACTTTTAAATGATGTTACTGGTTTAGATTATTGTACATACTATAGAGTAGTTAAGAATAAATTATATGACGTATACGAGAAATATGAAAATAAGTTTGGATCCGTGCATTTGGAAAGACCCCAGGTAGCCCCTAGCACCTCTATGAGAATTATGCAATGGTGCAAGATTTTTGGTTCTTCTTTAGAGATTCTTGTGCATGTACACATCAGTCAGGAGGAGCAAGGCGGCAAAGCACCGGAGGCCTATGAAGCTATCTCAACAATGATAGCGTCATCTTTGAGTAAGAGTTGAACATTCTCTCATGGTGGCAAACTCAGAAAGTAACATATCCAGTGCTATCCATATTAGTATAGGATGTGTTGACTGTTCCTATCTCTACGGTCTCCTTGGAGTCAGCTTTTAGTCTATCTGAAAGAATAATTGAGGAGTGGTGAACTAGTCTCTCGAACGAGATGATCGAAATCCTTCTGACTGTCAAAGACCGAAAATAAACTGAATCAAGACTCCAACATACTATAGAGAATACAGACTTAAAAGAATCTTTTAACAATTTGTATCTAGAAAGTAATGAATAGGATTTTCAATATTTTTCCTTCAAATGTAGTCGCTAGTGAGCTTTATAGGCTGTACTCTTTTTTCTTTACCAATGTTTTCTCAAGTTGAATTTTTACTTAATAAAGTTTTTAACAAGGCAGCAATGCAATATAATTTAATAAGTTAATAAAGCTCATTATGTCATTGATAATAATTATGATGATGATTAACAATGTCTATAATTTTTTTATAATTCTTTGTAATTTTTTTTACAAATTTCTACAATTTTTCCTTATTTTTTGATTTTTTCTCATTTTCCTGATTGAACTGACCAACCATACCAGCACGGCCCATTAAGGTCTAACCATGCTCGGCCTGTGGGCTGGTACGACACGGTCCGTTTACCCATGCTGTGCCGGCCCGACACGGTCTGGTGGACAGGTCTGGAGAGATGTTATGGTGACAAAAGGGAGGCTCATGCTTCTTCTTTTCCCGCTTCTTGTGAGGAGAGATTGTGGGGCTTGTGGGACCTCCTGCCATCCACCGTTCCTTGGGCATTGGATGGCCCAAATGGAGAAAATGACACCTCTGCCTTCGAAACGTGAAGGCAGAGGATGCACATCACTATGCCAGAGGTGTGTGAGAGAGAGAAAGATTTGGGTCTACTATTTTTAGTTCCGGTTTATGATTTGTAGTTGTAACCTATGATTTATGTGCTGTTTGTGAGAAAAAGTATGGAGTAATAGAAATATGTATGTGATTTTGATTGATATAAATGAAGTCGTTATAGTATGTATTATTACAATCAATTTATAGATCTCGTCTTAAAAAATATTTTATTTAAAAGTTAATTATTATAAAAAAAACTGAAAAACAGCTTTTAAAAAAGTTAGAGTAATATATATATTTTTTTCTTTTTGGTTCTTGCGCTTGGTTTTGAACTTGTGGCATTACTGCATCAAGGCCCAATCACACGCATCCACTTGCTTTCTCACCTTTTCTTTAAGGCCTCCAACGGTGGAGGCGGAATAAAAACCCCGGCCACTTCGTCATCCGCCCGGAATTTGATACTTTTGATACTTCTCCCCTATATACGCACGCCTCCTTCCACCTTCCCCCTCTACTTCCTTTTCATCTCTTGCCTTGGTCGCCGTCCTAAGCCACAGAGCTCAGGAAGGCGGCGGCCGAGATGATGGCGGAGGCGTGGATGAAGGTGCTGCCGCCGCCGGCGCCCTACTTCCCCGGGCAGCCGTGCTGGTTCATGCAGGACCGGCGCGGGGAGGGGAGCGGGCGCGTGGACGCTGGAGGAGAACAAGGTGTTCGAGGAGGCGCTCGCGACGATCGACCGGGACGCCCCCAACAGGTGGGAGATGGTCGCGGCGAAGTTGCCCATGAAGACGGTCGCCGACGTGCTGAACCACTACAAGGACCTCGAGAACGACGTCGGCTTCATCGAGGCCGGGCTCGTGCCGTTCCCACACTACAGCAGCTCGTCCGGGTTCACCATGGACTGGGACGGCGGCGGGTTCAGGCGCGGCTGCTGCATCAAACGCGCACGCGGCCCGGACCAGGAGCGGAAGAAGGGCGTCCCGTGGACGGAGGACGAGCACAAGTAAGTCGATTCGATCAGAGTCATCGTCCTGTTAGAATCGGTGGATCTGCTCGTGTTCTTGCCGCTTCAAGTAATTGTGTTGCTACGTGTAGGTTGTTCCTGGTGGGGCTGAAGAAGTACGGGAGAGGAGACTGGAGGAACATCTCGCGCAACTTCGTGACGACCCGGACGCCGACGCAGGTGGCCAGCCACGCGCAGAAGTACTTCATCCGGCTCAACTCCGGCGGTAAGGACAAGCGCCGCTCCAGCATCCACGACATCACCACCGTCAACCTGCCCGATGACGACGGCAACCCGTCGCCGCCATCCGCGCTCACCACCGCCGTCCCGGACCAGTTCGGCGCCCTCGTCGACGCGAAGACCCCGCCCCCGCCGTCCGCGCTTACCACCGCCGTCCCAGATCAGTTCGGCGCCCTCGTCGACGCGAAGTCCCCGCCCCCGCCGTCACTCGGCGGGCACCGGCACTTCATGTCGCCGCTTCCACCGGCGGCGCTCGGTGTCAGCCACCCCTACGGCAACGTGAAGTCCGAGCCCAAGAGCTCGTTCGTGGCCGGCACGGGCCTCGACCTAGACGATCCCGTCCTTCTGCAGATGCAATGCTGGCAGTTGTGACGGCGGTTCTTGGCGCGGCGAAAACCGCATATGCACGAGAAAAAAAGGTCGTCTCATCACATTCCCGGGCACGAGGAGCGACGGGCCTGGCCGCAGGCGTGCGTGCTTGGCTCGGGAACAGTGTGGTTGCAGAGTTGCTTCTTGTGTCCCGAAATGGCATGTACCGGGTAAACATCTGAGAGCGACACAGCCCAAAGCGTGCTGCTACTGCTATCTATCTCCCTGCAGCTCTGTGTCCATGGAGAAACTCGAGACCGTCGGCGTGCCATCCCTGTACATAATTCAGTCAGTCACAAGTATAGGGCCAAGAACATCCCACGGTTCTGAAATAAGCATTTGATGAAGCCTGTGTGTTGTTTTCCAGTGTCACCGGCGGCTTGGATCAGGAGCACCGGCTCTGAAGATTGCTATACCGGTTTTTTGATGTATTGTTGTTATGTACTTCTAGAGTTTTGTAGTACCTGGAGCACGGTGTTGGATGCTTGTAAGGTTTCACGAGATTTGTCTGCCATTGTTGCACCACCGTTAGATGTTCAGATATGGTCAGGCTCTCGCTGACCTGAAAGCTTTCTTCACGTACGTGCCGCTTGCCTTGCCGTCGCTGCAGGAGCAATAAAAACCTGTAGCAGGTCAGGTATCCGCGGTGCCGCCGGGGATCGGTCGGCCTCACCGTGGACTCCGTGTTTCACGTTAACCCCGATCTCGTTTCGTCTCCTCCATCGCAAGTACTGTACTTGCCAGCCATACGACTCGCTATTAAATCTCCACCTGTCGCCAATCAGAAGCAGCATAAAATACTCAGCCTCATGCTCCTCGCTCTTGGTCTGCCCATGCATTGCCTCCGCTTGCTCTGAATCTGTGCGGTTCAAAAACGCCACCTCTGGCTCCAGTTGGCCAGTTGCAGAAGGGAGGGAGAGAGTTGATTGATTTGTCAATCAGCTCAGCTGGAATGGAATGAAGGTTACAGCAAGTGCCTTGCTTTGCCTGATAGTGGCTGGCACGCCGTAGTAGGGAAAGAGTCGGAGGTCCACCCAGCGAGAAGCATCACATGCCACCAACAATCTCGTGTCCTCCTCACTGTCCTCTTTTCTCATTCTAAAGGAAAGCCACGGCCCCTATATACTTGCACCATTAAGTGGGTGCACACTGTGCAGGCAGGCAGGCAGCCGCGAGATTCATTCATTACCCAACTCGGACACACCGGCACATGCCTATGCGCTCCTCCTCCTCGCCGTCTCCGGACGTGCAGATCCACTGAAAACTTCAGTGGCACACACTGTTGCGCGGGACGGTCTCGAGGCAGTTGTGGTGGACGCGCTCATAGCACTGCAATACTAAAACAAGGGCTTTCCCGAGAAAAAGAAAGGCTTTGCTCGATTGACAAATCATACGATTCACAGCCCACCCAGTAGCTTTTCACCTGATTCTTCGTTCGCCAAGCCGCACCGACCAGCCTCAGCGGCTCAGCCGGTGGTTTTGGTATCTTCTCGCCGGCGCCGGCGATCCCAATGGAATGCATGGTAAAAGAGGAGTACATCACAAACCGGGTTGGAGCGTCAGTGCCACACAGTCACTTGCTCCCTTGTTTGCTTCAAGTGGTGTCTGACTCAGCCCTCGCAGGGAAATTTCAGCTATGTCACGTCACTCGTTAGCTCACCTGACCTGACCTGACCGCTCTGCTTTATCCTTGACGAATCATTTGCTCTCGCTCCCGGTGAGTAGGCCCTACCGGTGAGTCCAGTTTCGCCCCGGCCGATTCGCCAGTACCCGGATCGCATTAGCCCCATTATATTAAGCTGAGCCGGCGAATGGGCTGTCTCGTCCGGTCACGACAAAGCGTAAAAAAGCAATACATGAAAACTTAGACTAGGGTACCTTCTTTTCTATTTATGATTTATAGCCTATATTACAGTAGCCAACTTTTAAATGGTAGATTCTTTTAAGATGGGATTAACAGAAAGATTATAGTAAAAAGTACATTGAGTTTAGCTGTACCGATTAAAATTGCATGCAACTATTTTTTTCTACATACTGACTCTCGTGAACAGTCAGAAGTCAAAATTTTAAGCTATAAGTTACAACACAAAAGAACTCACCTTAGGACTTACAAGCGTTACAACCTGTGCCGCACGAGGGGCACTCCAATGGATACTCTGCATATCAACATCGTCATCTCGTATAGTGTCTTGGAAGATGATGTGGCAAAGAGTTAAAGAAAAGAGAGGGAAAATAGTGTCTTGCATGAAATATTACTTGAGCAAATAAACTAACAAGGAAGACATAGCTAAAACATGTATTAGAAAGGAGGGTTGTGTCTACCTTATTAAATCTGTGGCATGGGTGAGGAAAGAGATGGGAGAGAGAGAAAGAAGGGAGAAGGTGTAAATTTATTGATTAGGTCTACTAGTGGACACTACCCATTAGAAAAGTTATATCTACAGTTGTTTCTAAGTGATATAGAGGGTGTTGAAATACATGTTATACATGCAAAGTTATAGATAGAATCCTAAGCTTGTTAAATTAGTTGATAATTTGATCTCCTGATCTCATTTGATAGCTGTAACTAATCCTATTGTATTTTGTTGATGTTCGAATATTGTTTGTCACTCGGCTCAGTGGCTATAAAAGAGAAGGCAATAGTAGCATTTATGTGCTGCGCCATCTTCCTCTGCTTCTATCTAAGTTGATTTCTTCACATATTATCAAAGCCATAAAAACTCCTCACCGAGATGTCTATGTCCTCCTCCGCCGGCAACTCATCTGCTAGTTCCCTCACCTCTACTTCTATCGCTACTGGTCTTCTACCTACCCCATCTTTTGTCCACATTACCAACATCAAGTTGTCAAGGGACAACTATTTGCTCTGGTAGCCATAGTTCTTGCCCTATTTTAGGGGTCAGCAGTTGCTACAATAGACTGCTGGATCCATCCCTTGACCATCGATGATAGTCTGACAAACAGTCGACAATGAGACAACTCAAGTTACCAACCTAGCATATCTACAGTGGCTTCAGTAGGACCAACTTGTCCTAAGTGCTCTCCTCTCATCTCTCTCCGAGGAGGTGCTAGCCCAAGTGTTGTTTCTTAGCTCAACTGCAGAAGTTTAGAAGGCCTCGAAGAATATGTTCTCCTCATGGTCGCGGGCCAGGATCATGCAAATCCGACTTCAACTCACCAACACCAAGAAGGGAGACTTTGTTGCTGAATACTTTGCCAAGATGAAACAACTCATTGATGTTGTTGCTGCAATTGCACAACCTCTCCACAATGTAAGAAGCTATCACCTACATCCTTGCTAGGCTTGGACAATATTGTAATCCTCTTGTGACCTCCATCACCACAAGACTGGACTCCATCTCGCTCAATGACTTGTATGCTCACCTCTTAAATTATGAGATACGTCTTACTCTTCAAGATACAGTTCTTCACATGAACATAGGTGGCTCAGCTAACATTGCAATGCGCGGCACCAATAGTCGTCGCAGCAATGGGTGTGGTAGAGGAAATGGTAGATGACAACATCAGCAATTTGCATCAAATCAAGATGGAAGAAATTGGACTCATCGACATGATAACCGACCCACATATCAAGTATGTGACAAACCTGGGCACTTAGCACTCAGGTTCTACCATAGGTTTGATCATAGCTATCAAGATGAAGGGTGCTCAATAGGAGCAATCACATTGACATACACTATTGACTCAAATTAGTATGCGGATAGTGGTGCCACAGATCACATCACTGAGCTTGATGAGCTGAGTGTGAAAGAGAAGTTTCAAGGTACTGATCAAGTCCACACTGCCAGTGGGTCAAGTATGGTTATTTCACATATTGGTAGTTCACAGATTCAACAAAACATCCCTTGCATCTTAAGCATGTCCTTCATGTTTCTAGTACAAACAAAAATCTTATTTCTGTCCAAAAATTCGCCTGAGATAATCATGTTTATTGTGAGTTTTACCCTACTTTCTTTCATGTAAAGGACATGGCCATGAAGGAAACTCTTAGAGGCAACTGGAAGGGAGGTCTCTATGTAACTCCTACTCAACTTGATACCTCATACAAGCACATCCTTCACATAGAGAAACCATCGTTTGAAGAATGGCACTCCATGTTTGGTCATCCATCCTCCTCTGTCGTCCAACATGCTATTCATAATAATGGCCTGTTATGTTCATCTAGGCATAACAAGTTAGTGCGTGATGCCCGTCAATCGGCAAAAAGTCATCAATTGCATTTTCCTTTGTCCTCTACCACTTCCTTAGCTGAAAGCATTTAGGCCCCCTAAAAATTAAGTTTGGTAATTAATGATAATACGTGAATATGAGACTAATGTATTTATTAAGTACTTCAAAGATTAAGTCCCGATGATGAATATGAGAGGCATGCTACAGGTCAACATATGGATTAAGATGGTTCAAGACAAAGGTACAAATAGTCTAGAATCTATTTTTCTATTTTACTGGTCTTAAGAGGAAAGTTGGAAGACCGGATTATAGGATTAAATGCCATACTATTAAGAAGGATCATAGCTAGTAACTTGACAGCATGCTCTTGTGCTATTGGATCAATTTAGGATCATGCATGCACTTAGAATTTAAATGAATAGCTAACTGTGAATTGTTAGAAAAATCGGTAGTATCAGTGCGAAAACAACGAAACTAACATCATACGGTATGACCGGAGCGGTAGTGTAGTACTATCAAAATCCTGAAGTACTGACATACATTTGGCAGAACATTTTTTTCCAGAGAGCACCCCCTGAAAACACTTAGTCACTCGATAAACGGTAGTACCAAGATTTAAACGGTGGAACTACCGCAGAGCGGTATGACCACACCCATAAAACAAAACTACCGGAACTCGGAGCTTCCGAAAATTGGGTGGAATATTTTTTCCAAAGAGGACCAACTTTTGGGTCTTGAAGCAAACAGAAGTACCGCACTAAATTTTGGAACTACAAAAAATCAGAACTACCGCAATTTCAATAACGGTAATATCGTATTTTATTTCAACGGCTAGTTCTGATACTCTGACATAGCCGTTACTATTGCTATAGTAGAGGTGTGGTAGTTCCACAGATTGCACTACGATTCTACTACCTTTCCTGATTTTTTAGGATTCTTTTATGCAACAGCTAGTTTTGGTTGGTGAGAGTATAAATACTTTTTAACCAGCTCAAGGACGAGGTAAGACACTTCATTAAACATCTTTGAGCAATAGAACACCTCTCCCACACCTCAATTTTACTTGTGCATTCATTCGAGGTAGTTAAGCCATTTCAAGTGCATATTTAGTCTATATTAATCCTTGGTATTTAATTGCCGTCAAGTGAAACTGTGGTTTGTTACTTTTGGTATTTGCCAGCACTTAGACAACTTGACGGGAGTTGCGAGGTAACTTCTTCAAGAAGCTTGTGAAGAAACCCGGTGCCACCCTATGAGTGGTTTGGTGTCCACCATCTCCGGAGCGGAGGAAGGGCAACCACTAGTGATCGAGGAGTGGGGCTTAATTCGTGGAGCCAGTCCAAAGTGCTTAGGCTTTCCTCAATGTGGATTATGAGAAATCGGTAAGTTTTCAAACACCACGGTAAAACATCGTGTATCAAGTGTTTGATTCTTCGTCTTTTCTTTCCGTAATTAAATTTCTAGCATATTGTGATTGTCATATTTATTTGTACTAGTGATATTGTTGTAGAGACTTGTGCTAGTGGTGTCTTAGCTACTAGAATTGTGTAGATTTAAATTATATTGAAAACTTACCTAGTTATAAATTGTGATAACTAGTTTTAAAAGGCAAGAATTTTTAGAATCTCCTATTCACTCCCCCTCTTGTCGGTTATTCTTGATCCTACATCAGCTCCTCTTGAACTCATTTGCTCTAATGTCTAGGGTTGTGCTCTTCCTTCAGTAGGCCATTTCCATATTATGTAAGCTTTATTGATGACTATAGTAAATTTACTTGGATTTATTTGTTCAAAAATAAATCTGATGTGTTCAAAGTATCCATGCAATTCCAAATTCATGTTGAGCGCCTTTTGAATAAGAAAATTCTTTGTGTTTAAACCGATTGGGGTGGTGAGTATCAAAAACTCCATTCTTTCTTTCAACAAGTAGGAATTTCCCATCGAGTATGTTGTCCTCACACACACCAACAAAATGGTGTTGCTGAACGTAAACATAGACACATTGTTGAGATGGGTCTATCTCTCTTGCTCATGCCTCAATGCCTATTCGCTTTTGGGATGAAGCCTTTCAAACGGCTTATTATCTCATAAATCGTCTACCAAGCCATGTTATACATCAATCAACACCTCTGAAGCAATTGTTAGAAAATAAACTTGACTATAGGGCGTTTGGATGTGCATGTTGGCCTAATCTTTGACCATATAATGCCTATAAACTTCAATTTTTTCTCAGTGTTGTGTCTTTATTGGATACAATAATCTTTATAAAGGGTATAAGTGCCTCCACCCATCTACTAGCCGAGTATATATTGCAAGAGATATTATCATTGATGAAAGAGTGTTCCCTTTTTCTCTTGAGCAAAATTGTCATAATTCCTCTCCATGTCCTTCCACCCTTCTACCACGTTCTAAATATGTGGACTTACCATGTGAAGTTGTAAATATATCTCCTGTTCCTACTCACTTGTCATCTGCAGAACCTTTACAACTAGGGAGACAATCGTTGCCAGCATCGACACTGGACTCTAATGATGCTGCTGTAGGTTCTAGAGGTGCAGTTGGGGCAGATAAATTAAAGGCCACATCTGAAGGATCACATTCGCCAATCAAAACAACACACAGATGGTACCATTCTATGACCTCTTCAAAAACAACAAAGCTCTCACCAAACCTTTGTCACCACCTTGACCATAACAAAACCTCGAGATCATCATGAAGTTGTTAAACATGAGCCTTTAAGGAAGGCTATGGATACTAAGTTCAATGCACTTCTCAAGAACAAGACTTGGAGCCTTGTTCCTTCAAGGAAAGGAATCAATATCATTGATTACAAATGGGTATACAGAATAAAAAAAGAAGGCTGATGGCACTATTGACAAGTGCACAACTAGTAGCAAAAGGATGTAAACAATGGACTGGACTTGATTTTGAGGACACTTTTATCCTAGTTGTTAAACCTCCTATAATATGTCTTGTATTGTCCATTGCTATTTCAAAAGATTGGTTCATGTGGCAGCTAGATGTTCAAAATGCTTTCTTACGTGGCCAACTTGAGGAAGAAGTTTTTATGCAACAAGTACATGAGTATGAAGATCAGAGGTATCCGAGTTTTGTATGTCGGCTTGATAAATCATCATATGGGTTAAAACAAGTGTCAAGGGCATGGTATTCAAAACTCAGTACCAAGTTACATGATCTGGGATTCACTCCATCAAAGATAGATGTTTTGTTGTTCATCTAAAAAAACTGATATTACTATCTATATGCTAGTGTATGTAGATGACACCATTGTTGCAAGCTCGTCGAGAGGAGCTACTGAGGTCTTACTAGATCATTTTTGTGAAAACTTTGCAGTCAAGGATCTTGGTGATCTGCACTATTTCTTAGGCATTGAGGTTGTCAAGCAAGTGGATGGTGTTATACTTTCACAACGAAAGTATATTCATAAACTTCTTTAGAAGGTAGGAATGCAACATTGCAAATTTGCCTCTATACCTATGTCAATTTCAAAGAATCTGTCAAAGTCTGAAGGTGATGAACTGTTAGACACTGGTGAGTCGCCCCGATCAGGTTGTTGGCTCACCTCCGCTATTGTCTGCTGCCCGCTAGTGAGTTCCATGCCACCCGTCTTGTTGGTCAAGCCAGCTGCTACTGCTCAACCCGCCGCACGTCCTCGGTTCATATGCTCACCGCTGCCCCGCGTAACCCTTTGCCTGTTGAACGGTCACCTCGATTTGTGTGCAAGCTGATGTCACCCTACACTTGTGCCTGTGCCACTCTTTAGCTTCTCCGTGAACCTAGTTTACTGTGAGCCGAGTCAATGATCGATGGGACCCACCAGTCAGAGTTCAGTATTCCACAGACCCATGAGCTAGTCAAGTCGAGTCAGCAGCCCAATCAGCATCCACGTAAGCCATAGATGCCTCGTGTCGCCATGTGTCTTGTCACATCAGCTCCCAAGCTGACCTAAGTGCCATGTCAGCATACCACATATCAGTGCCACATCAGTTACCATGTCAGCCCTACTTGCCACCTATCAGCCAGTGTCATGCCACATCAACAAGCCCAGTCCCACATGCACTGTTTCGTACACCGAGTCCACTGTAGACTAGCCATTCCGTGAACCGAGTCCACAACACAGTAAATTTTTTTTAATTTTAGTATTTCCCTTTAGGTTAAAATTTTTAAGAGCCCGTTCTCCTTCTTCCTAGCTCTAATTGATCCCGTTCTTTTTTTTAAACTTATCTAAAATTAAACTATATCTTTTGGTTCTAGTTTTAAAGTTTTTAGAGTTCATTTGAATTTAATTTGACTTCATTTTATACCTCATTCATTTTCTCGCTCGTTAGATTGCGTCTTCGAAGGAGTGGGAGCACCACCAGAAGATTAGAAATTCACAAGTGAGCAAGGCCAAGGCAAGTCGAATCTTTTGATCATGTTGTACCTAGTTTTAAATTTATTAATTTATTAATTTATTTTAAATTATCCTGCTTTGCTATTTTATTAGAAACCCTTGTACTTAGTAGTTACTGTCCCAATTGATTAATCATTCACTTGATAATTTGAATGCCATGATACCATTGTCACCATAGAATGAGAAATTATTTAGTAATACCATATTAGTTGTCACATGGATGTTTATAGTTACGTTGGATTCATCATCACACATGATTAATTAATTAATTAATTTGACTTAATGAGATATTAAATCATGGTTGTAGCCATAATTATAAAATTTATGTGCAATGATATTGGTATGTCATTGGTGTTGGTTATATAAATTTGGTTTTCACTCGGGTAACTGATCGTGCAGTAAAGAGGGAAATGTGGATTCCCTTCGAGGGATGTGGATATCTCGTCTAGGTAAAATCTAAAGACTTAACTTTGTGCGTCATTGATCTGAGTATTATTGTGCAAATCACATGTCTAGCATGTGATAGACTTGGCTAATTAATGTGTGATGTTTCAATTTCAATTTCGTCATTGTGATGAACATAGTTGCTATTTTCCACGAGACACCGGGGGAGGAGGGTGTGATGCGAAACCTTAGCGGGCAGGATTGAGTTGAGGTTGAGCATTGTAAAGATCTTATTGTGATTTTCTTCAATGTATGGATACTCACATTGTGTGGATACATTTGTACAATCTCTACAAAATATAAAACTATTTCAATGGCCGTGTACTCGGTTATGGACAATACTCGGTGATTTCACACAAATGGTAGATTTTATAAAGACTTTGTTTGGTTAAATTTGAAAAGTGAATGATTAGTTCATTGGTAGAGCAACTTGTAAATGGTTAGTTCACAAGTGGTTTATTCAATTTCTTTAGTTATTTATTTGCTATTATTTTTTTAAAACTCGCTTTCAATCTATTTATTGTATTTACTTTAAGTTATTACTTTTTGTGAAGTAACCTTTCAGCCATCAATTAGTAAGTGTTGCATATTATAATGCATAATTGTTACAAACAACTTGCTGAGTACCAATGTACTCACAGCTTTATACCTACTGTTGCTCAGTTGAAAAAGAAGAACCAATTATCAGGAGGTACCAGAAGGAGGATATTTCAACGGCCTCGCGGATTAGGACTTCGTTTTCCAGTCGATTGCATGTGGTCATGTCGAGGGCTACCATGCTTATTTCTATTTTCCACTGTAAGTTTCTTAAACCTTTTAGGCTAGTAAGTTGTAAGCTTGACCATAAGATCGTATACTAATAATTATTAATATTTGAGTCTTTCTCTTTATTATTTGTGCATATGAACGATATTTCATCTATTTTTATACTATGTGTACTAGCGTAATTCTAGACTAATGCGGTATACATAGAGAGTTTAGATTTGCATATTTGGGTCTTGACAATGGAGTTCCCGAAAACAAGCTACGGTGTCTCGATCAAGCACGGAGGCGGAGTATAAATCCTTAGCAAATGCAACGCCTAAAGTAGTTGTTGATTGGAAGGGCATTTATGTAATTTCACAATTGCTGAGAAAAGGAAAAAAATAAGGGGGCCCACATGTTGGTGGGCCAAATGGAAGAGATAAGGGGGGAGGATGCCTCTTCCCTACAGCCTCCTGACCGCACACCCGACCGCACAGCCAAGCGCGCGTGCGCCCGAGCAGGCGACGGCCCCGATGGCCCTGGTGGTGGCGCGACTTCTGCGGCGGCGGGCGCGCTTCACGCGGGGGCCTGGTCCACTCGCGAGACCTGCTCTCCCACACGGCCCGCTCCCCGTGCGACTCACCTCCAGATCTGAGCGCATGTTTTGTTCTTGATCCGGGATTCCGTGGCACAGTGTGGCTTGGAATGAGGCCAAGCGGGTTTGGCGAGAAGAGGAGAGCGGCGGCGGCTAGCCTGGAGACTCGGCTCCGGCCGTTGGTGGCACCGGCGCCATGGGCTCCTTCCCTTCTCCGCCCGGCTATAAAGGGAACTCCTCTTCTCTTTTCTGAGCATCCCAAATGGTGAATCCTCTCCTACCTCTTGACTACTAGTTTCTCTGTTGGTCTCCGATATGTGGTGTTTGGTTGTCCTGTGCGGCGCTCTCTGATCCTCGGCTTCGACCTCAATGGACTGGGGAAGAAGTGCGGCATCGTATCTCCGATTGCCTTCACCTCTGCTACCACAGCGGGGTGATTGGTTTTCTGGGACAGCGCACGTGCGTGCTTTGCCACTATTCGGCTCTTCTTGGCGGTTTCGAATATCGCCACCATTGTGAGATTTTCGGCTACCTCTTTTGTGCAATTCAATTTTTATTTTTCAGTGAATTGCAAATGTTGGAAATGTTGCTTAATTGCTCTGTGATGAAGGCAACTGTCTGAAATTATATGTATGTGGATGTGATGGTAAATTGACCTTGAGTTGTGTTTTAGCTATTTTGGTCTAGACTCTAGTAGTGCTGTTGAAAATCATTATATTGCTTTGATCTAGTTGATCACTTGTTGTGCTATTAAAAATCAGGATTTTTGCTTTGGTCTAGTTTTTGTTTTGGCTGTAACATCCTGACTATTCATACTTAATCAATAGTATTCACAGTTAGTTGAATTCGAAGATTGATTAAAATAAGTTCATATTTTGATTATAGCACTCAACTCATGATCTAGAGCTTTACTTGAATAGCAGATTTGGATATTAAGACTCAAGGTCTAATTTGCAACTATATATATATATATATATATATATATATATATATATATATATATATATATATATATATATATATATATATATATATATATATATACATACATATATATATGGGGATATATCTAGTGCAAAAGGGTATTTCAGTGCAAAGGTGCAAATAACGATATGGACCATCCGATCTAGATTATGTGGCTCAGATCAAGGAAGGTGGAGGTGGGTGGGAACCCATCCCACTTAAACACTTTTGTAGAAAACTCTCTGCATTTATAATTTTTTATGAGGTAGGGCTTCCACCTTCCTTTATCCGAGCCACATAATCTAGATCGGATGATCCACATTGTCATTTGCACCTTTACACTGAAATATCCTTTTGCACTAGATATGCTCCATATATATATATATATATGTATATATATATATATGTATATATATATATGTGTATATATATATATGTATATATATATATATGTGTATATATATATGTGTATATATATATATGTGTATATATATATGTGTATATATATATATGTGTATATATATATGTGTATATATATATGTGTGTATATATATATGTGTATATATATATATGTGTGTATATATATATGTGTATATATATATATATGTGTATATATATATATATATGTATATATATGTGTATATATATATGTATATATATATATAGGGAGCATATCTAGTGTAAAAAGGTATTTCAGTGCAAAAGTGTAAAAACTTCTAAGAGCCATCGGATCTAGCATGTACGGCTCAGATCAAGGAAGGTGGAACCCCCACCCCATAAAACTTAATCTATGCAGGGGGTTTTGTAAAAGATTGATTAAATGAATTAAATGAGGTGGGGGTTCCACCCTCTTTGATCTGATCCGTACAATGCAGATCCGATGGCTGTAGAGAAGTTTTTGCACTTTTGCACTGAAATACTCTTTTGCACTAGATATGCTCCCATATATATATATATATGTGTGTGTGTGTGTGTGTGTGTGTGATATCTGTTGTGGCGAGGACAGCCAAGAGTTTCTTGTGTAACTAGTCATCTGAGAGCAATAATTACAATCAAATTGTTTTAACATGGAGAACTTGGTCATACATGTTATACTCATAATGTCTTTGATGTTTCGGCATGATTTATCATATTTACATGTTTACATCCTAGTACATGTTTTAAGAATTTGCAATGACTTAAAGAAAACATATGTTTATGTTTTGGTTAAGTCATATGTATGTCCATTACTTCATGCCTTTACATTAATTTATGCTGGAATTAAAGTTAAGTATATGCTTATATCGCATAATGTACAATAATCCAGAAAACCAATACTTGAAATGGCTTCATCATCCGATGTCGTTAAGCCGGAAGTGTTCGACGGTGCGAACTTCAAACGTTGGCAGGCAAAGACGAAACTGTGACTGACTGATCTTAAACACTTTTGGGTTATTTCAAATCCTCCGGCGTTTCTGTTGGAAATTCCTGAAACGATGTGGTGGGAGGATGCGAATAATTCAGTCTTAGCTCATTTGTTAGCCATTCTGTCCAACCGGCTGTTCGACGTTTATGTCAACTTCACAAACTCCAAGCTACTATGGGACGAATTTGAAGAGAAATATTTCGAAGGGGGATAACGGGAATGAGTCGTTCGTGACTGCGAACTACTTGAACTAAAAAATGGTCGAAGGACGGTCAGTGATGGAGCAGCTTCATGAGCTACAACTCCACGTACGTGACTTAGGGCCTGTTTCTTTTAGCTTCTGGCAGCTGCAGCTACTCCCAGAATCTGCAGCTCCCCCAAACAGTCCAGATTTTCATCCAGATTCTAAGTAGCCAAAAGCTACAGAATCTAGAAAATGAACTAGTAGCCAGAAGCTAGGGTCATCCAACTTCTCCAGATTCTGACTAGCTAGATACTCACCAGCTGCTTCTCAGAATCTACAGCTGAAACAAACAGGCCCTTAAGTCAGTACGACTGTGCCCTACTAGAGAAGTTCCAAGTGAACGTCATCCTGACTAAGTTACCTCCCTCGTGGTATGACTTCGTGACCGTTTGTCGACATACGAAGGAGCGCTTGACACTCAATGAGCTGTCAACAGCTATAAGTGTCGAAGAACGTGCTAGAGCCGGTGACGGGGTTGGGAAGGCTCAAGTCCAAGCTCATCAAGTACAAGTCGAGAGTGCTAGAAGCACTGGGAAATCTAAATTCAAGAATCAGCCCCAATCCAAGCTCCAACCAAAGAAAATGAAGAAGAAAAAAAGAGGACATTGTCTGCTTTGTTTACGGGGAGGCTGGACATAAGGCCAACCATTGCCGCAATCGCAAAGGCAGAGGTCCTACTCACAGTCAGCACAAGAGCCGCAAGGTTGAAGTAAATGTCGCACTGGCCTGCTCCAGTTCGAAAGAGTACGTACCTTAGGCCTTTATGGCAAGTCCATCGATTGATCGGTGGATTGATACAGGTGCTACTAGACATATATGTGCTGATCGATCGTGTTTTTCTTCATTTCAGGGTGAAGGTGGTGGATCTGTCCTAATGGGAAACAGAGCTGCTGCAACAGTACGTGTGATCGAACAGGTTTGCTTGAAGCTTACCTCGGGCAAAACACTTATCCTCAAGGACGTACTATATGTGCTTGCAATGACTCGCAACCTTCTGAGCGGGTCAATGCTATGTAGACAAGGAATAAAGCTTGTATTCGAGTCCAATACAGTCGTCTTGACCAAATTTGAAAACTTTGTGGGCAAAGACTATGATAGCGGAGGCATGTTCCGCTTATCTATTCTTGAATCCAATGATGTAACCATTTACAATATTTTCCATTGCAATAAAGTCCATGATATTTAGCATTCACATTTGTGTCATGTTAACTTTGAAGCCATTATGCGATTAAGCAAAATGAGTTTAATTCTAAGCTATAATTATGAGAAGAGTTCAAAATGTGAAGTATGTGTGCAAGCAAATCAACCCCGAAAATTTTTCCATAGCATTGAAGGGTGGAGCACTTCTCCACTTGAACTAGTCCATTCTGATGTTTGCGAGATGAATGAAATATTAACTAAAGGTGTCAAACGTTATTTTCTGACCCTCATAGATGATGCGACTAAATATTGTTACATTTATCTACTTAAGTCGAAAGATAAAAACACTTGAATACTTTAAAGTCTATAAAGCTAAAGTTGAAAATCAACTAAAAAAGAAAATCAAACGGTTACGATCGGATCAAGGCGGTGAATACGTCACAAATGAATTCTCTCAGTTCTGTGAAGAAAGTGGAATAATACATGAGATTACTCCACCTTACTCATCCTAATCAAATGGAATAGCCGAAAGAAAGAACCAAACTCTTTATGACTTGATTAACGCCATGCTCTAGAGCTCAGGTATGCCAGACTATTGGTGGGATGAGACAGTTCTCACAGCTAACTACATTCTGAATAGGGTTCCGCATCGCAATCAGGAGAAGGCACCCTATGAAGGATGAAAGGGGAGAAAACCTAACTTGTCATATCTTCAGACATGAGGATGCCTCGCAAAGGTACATGTGCCATTACCGAAGAAAAGAAAGCTGGGTCCGAAAATCGTTGATTGTGTCTTTCTAAGATATGCTATAAATAGTACGGCTTATAGATTTTTAGTAGTCAAATCTGATGTGAGTGACATCACTACAAACATGGTGATGGAGTTTTGTGATGCGACTTTCTTCGAACATGTGTTTCCTATGAGAGCAACTGAAGTCATTGACCATACTGTTCCAGTTGATTACTCTATTCTTCCTAGTGTGGACAACACCGCTCCAGAGTTGGAGTTGAGGAGGAGTAAGAGATAGAGGACTGAAAAGTCACTGAGCGATGACTAGTCACCTATGTCGTGGACGAAGAACCACGAACCCTTTCAGAGGTATACACATCTCCGGATGTGAATTACTGGAAGGAGGCAGTCCGTAGCAAGATGGATTCCATCATAGCTAACGGACCTAGGAGATTACAGATCTTCCACCTGGATGCAAGCTAGTAGGCTGTAAATAGAACTTTAAGAGAAAGCGTAGACCTGATGGTACTATTGAAAAGTACAAAGCCCGCTTAGTGGTTAAAGGTTTCACGCAAAAGGAAGGAGAAGACTATTTTGATACTGTTTGCCATCCGGCATAGTGGCTATAAAAGAGAAGGTAGCAGTAGCGTTTATGCGCTGCGCCATCTTATTTGTTTCTTCCTCTGCCTCTATCTGGATTGATTTCTTCATAGAGGGTATATAGAAATTACAAAGCAATATCTTACATTGAAAATGGCACGAGAGTCTCCAAAGCATCTCTGAATCCCCTGAGGTGGCCGGTGTCCCCTCTACCGCTAACCATCTGGTTTTGTTTAAGGAATTATTCATCATATACCCTCCTCTTAGACTGAAATTCAGAATTTACCCTCCGGCCCACATGTCAGTGACTCATCCCGACCCCACGTGTCAGTGACTCGAGAGGGTAAATCCCGAAACTCTCAAATGTGAGAAGGGTATATGACGAAGTTTCCCGTTTAATTGCCTTCACCTTGCTGCTTTGCCCGTGCCATCATAGCCTGTGTCTATCTGTTTGCCCGTGCCATCATAGCAATATCATAGACTGTTTGCCCCATGCTTGCATACTGATACATGCCAGTGCTGCATTGGCTCCAGCCACACGCCGGGGGGCAAGGCCCTCACCGCAAGTTGCCATCGTGAGGCTGTGTGCGGGGCCCCGGGAGCACGAGGGCACGCAAGATTCATGCAAATCCAACGCGACGCAGGCTGCTTTGCCCGTTGCTTTCGCTTTCGTTCTCTGCTTCCTCTCCGCCCTGGGAAATGGCAACGGTGACCACCATACGATGATACGGAGAGTAGAGTGGCGCTGGTACAGCTTTGTGTTCTGCTCCTGCGACTTTTGTTCGTGCGAGGTGAGTGGTGGTACTGTGAGTGGTGCTCCTTTCCAGTCTTCGGTCTGCCATTGGGCGTGGGGAGAGCGAAGGCATCGACACCGTCGCGCTTTTGGGGCGTCATGTACGCCTTCGCCTCTGTGCAAATATTCAGATTCTGCAAATGGACGATATAATTGAGGAGTTAGTGGTGGAGCGCGGAGATTCCAGATTCCATGCCCCTTTCCCGCCCGGACCACAACAATGTGCCTATCGCAATATCGGCAAAATATTATCATAACCGGTATCTTGACATCAAATCTCTACTAATATGAAAAGAGAGTTTATCTATTCACCCCTTTCATCTTAGGGTGGTGCTCATTTGAGCTTATAAACTTAGGCTTCTGACTTTTTTTGGTATTATAGTGGTTGAAAATGCATTATAACTGTTGTTAACCTTTTTAGCATAATTAAATTTTAAAATAACAAAAAATACATCATCATAGACAATGCAAAAAAAAAAGAAAAAAACAAAAAAGACAAAATTAAAAAGCCAGAAGCAGAAGCTCGTTACAGCAGACCATCTTCTCTTGCATGCATTGGCAGTTGGGCCCGCGTCATCAGCCTCCAAACTGCTCTATCACTCATTCCCACTTAATGGCTTTGTTATGTTCTCACTTTTTGTACTATTCACACATAGCAGGGGTAGCAACTGCCTTAGATTTGTTCTCTCCTCTTAGAGCCACCGCTATTCTTTTCTCCCGTGCATCACCATGCTTTTGCTGCACTAGGATGATGAAAAAGAGGAGAGAGGTGGAGTGGTACTCGGTAGCGAAGAAGATGAGCACATCGGTGCGGACGACGAGGCGTTTGGTGTACACTACCGACGACGACAAAGGAATGAAAGTGTACACTGTTGAGGTTGATGACTGAGACGTAGAGTACACTAGCACAGACGACGAACAGGGAGGCGGAGTACACCGACTCAGACGAGGTGTCCACCACTACAGGTGATGAAGAACTGCAAAGCCAGTGGGGTCAGGTAGGACAGATCCAGAGCGATGATCTCGGCAATAGCAAATCCAGCCACACCAACCTCATGGGCGCCCAATCCAGCGATGGCTACCTCGGAGATAGTGGATTTGGCAAGCCGACATTACGGATGCTGGATCCAGCGGCTATTGGCTAGGTCACCCTCGGATTCGGTGCCCTAAGCTAAAGAAGACGGTGGACCCAATGGTAGAAGGCGACGAAGACGCCAAATCCAGTCATCTCTCGACGCACCACTGCAGATCCGACCTCTCCCAAGCATGCTCGCTTTCTACGCTACTACCCGCTGCCGGCCATGGCGTCACCACCCCATCATCGAGTGTCGTGCTATAACCCGCTGCTATGCGCCATCGGTAAAGGGGAGAGAGAATGGTGAGAACAAATAGAGAGCATGAGGAGAGGGGGTTAGATAGGTAGATATATAAGTGCAACCTACTGAGTTGTTTTCGCTTTTTGTTTGGAGTTACAAGATGGCATCTTAGGATGGAATGCAAATATGCATAGCCACCTCACAATCATTTTACTTACTTTATTTGCAGTTTTGCTTGTCATGTAATTCTTTGTATCAGGAGTATATTTTGGCTAAATTGGTAGAGGTGTGCTCTTATTTGTAGTTTTACAGAAAAATACATTTAGAACTCTATTTGATTTTAGCTAAAAAAGTTCATTGTATGATTTGGGTCACATTTGATTATATGTATCACTTTTTTTACAACCCCGTTGCAACGTACGGGTATCTTATTAGTTACATTTAAATTCTTAGTACCTCTTGGTACTCGGTACCTCCTATTACTTTTCAAGGATGGAAAAAACTTTTTTTAAATACCAAACCATGTGTTATTAGTGAGCAATACTATTATTTTTAACTAGCTGATTACCCACGCAATTGCGCAGCTAGATACTGTGATACGGTTGTCTTTGATATACAACTCTAATACCTATAATTAAAATACAATTGTATTTTTATGCAACTCTAATACAGATATATGATTAATCTATACTGTTATAATCTGGTCCTACCAAAATAAGTGGTGGAGATGTTTATCTTTTTTCTCTATTAATATAAGATTTTTTAAAAATTATTATAAGATTTTTTGCCTTCAAAATAAAATAAATATGATGTCTTAAATCTCACTAGTTGTTTTTAATTATATAGATTACGTTTGGTTGTATCACATATCACTCGCTGTAAGAAAGAAGCAGAGGCCTTTCTCTTGAATCGAGGAAGGATGCATGTACCTGCGCTCCAATTTGGTACAATGCTTAGATCATCTTGAGCAGGTACAGCGAACTGGCAGCTAAAAAAATTGCATACACATCGACTACTGTATAATAGCAGAATATTGAACTGGGCAGGTAAGACGTAGTTACCCGTTAGGAGGCCTGAACGTTGTTCAAGGGAAGGGCAATCAGAATACTGTTATAACTTACATGTCTCACAAGAGAAATTGGACAACTACCAAAGTAAACTGTTTAAGAGCAGGACATACCAGTACGTACTTTGACGATATCAGATTATTCCACTCAATTACCGTGGTTCCTGAACAAGTTCTACTCATGCCCGATTGGAAAACTAGCATCTCCGTGTTCCGACACAACTGATACAACAGGCCGAATCCATACGACAGATAAAGATGCCAGAAAAATCATTATCTCGAAACAGGAAGTCAGTGATTCCCACAGCCTTGATGTCAAGTAACCAGTCTGCAGCTAAGCACCTATATATTCTTAGCATTCCATTCGACACAACCGGACCTTCAGAAGTTGCAAGAGATATGAAATCAGAACCGTTGAAGCAGATACGGAGATACCACACTCGGTTATTGCTGCCTGATCAGCAGCATCAGGTGTTATACCTCTTCAAATTCTGAGGTCTGCTACTTTGGATACGTGGACACCAAATATAGCTGTGCCTGTAAAATCGATAAGAAAATGATGTTTCCACGAAGAACATGGTAAAGGAGCCATCTACTATCATCTTGCTCCAGTTGAAATTAAGCTTACCATACCAAACATGCATGTCTAAAAAAAATATAAAAATAAAAGTGGCACACTAATCTAGAGCGGACGATGCAAAGGAATAGAAAAAAACAAAACACAAAAATACTAAAAAATAAAAAAAATTAAATAAAGACAAAAGTGCTATAGTGATTCTCATCGTTGCTACAATAAAAAATCGCCCACCGCGGCTCCCATCGCTACAATGAGCGCACCCTTAATGGAGAAGCAAAAGTGAAGAGATAAAGGTTTTGTGCGTGATGTAAAGGTGCAACAAATTTTCATGAGATTGGTAAAGAATCCACCTGTTACACGCTACTGACATGCAGTGATATTTTTCTTCTTGCCCAACTTTGTCAGAACGTGGATGAGCTTACCTCTGGAGCTTCTGTTTTCTGTTACTCTGAAAAGGTCATATCATGCTCACCACATTGAGCCAGTTCTAGTGACATTAAGATGTCTATGCTTATGATGTTCAGCACAGCAGCAACCTGATGGAAGCATAAAAAGCAGGGGAAATATCAAAACTATATTAAGGAATAAGGAGAAAACCAAAGCACATCATTTTTTTTCTTTATGACGTAACGACAGTTTTTTCACAGTGCAATTTGAAATAGCGAGAAATGGTCTAGTTGAAACGTATTTGAGCAAAATCTGCAGTAACTCTGCAGCGAAAAAAAGCAAAAAGATTGTGACATTCGTGGCATGATAGGGAAAGGACCACTTTTCACTACCATCATAGATCGGATGAAGTTCACTAATACCGGTTGCCCTTTCAACTAACGCAAATGCCAAAGGTCCAAAGTTACATTAATTACAAGTATCTAACTTATAAGTAAGATTGAACCACACATCAAATCATGGTTTTCTCCGCTGTGAGCCTGTGACATATGAACTTTCGCAATTTGAATAACAAAAAATTGTACATTCTCGATAACTTACCTGATATTTGTAAGTTAAATCCAAAAATGCAAGTGCCAATTTGTGTTTATCTTCACCGGGGGTAGCTTTCTTTTCTTCAACTTTGCTTAGTAAGAAAGGCTTCCCCAGTAAGTAAATTCTTTTGGACATTTATAGTGGGTTAATGTCTACTGAGACAATAAAGAGATCACCAATCTTGTTTAGATGCATTTGGTGGCCCATCTTTGTAAAATTTTTACAGTTTCATAACCTCAGTTATCCTACGAGAATAAATAAGAGCAAAGTTTGCGCTTACAATACTCTGAACAGATTGCGTTTTTGAATAGCAAGTTCCAGAAACTGTCCTACTCTAACCTTTTCTCAGCAGATAAAAATACTTGAAGTGGTAATCCTGAAATTTCTTTCACTGTTAGTCTGCCATTATGCATAAAATGCCAAGACAAAAATTTACTGTTGTTAGTTGTTACAGGGTGTGATTATGTGGTTCTGCGGAAACACGATGGTATGGATAAACTATGGATGTCACATTATCGTTGTTGCATTTCACCAGCTACTGTTGCAGGAGTCAACATCTTTCAACTATGTGGCTGCATGCTTCCATGTGTTTCTTCCTAGCAATTTGCTGATAACGGTGCACTGTAGATTTGGTAGTTAACAAATTAACTGCTGTTAATGTCAAGGGCCAAAGTTAAAACTGCTGTCAGGATTTATCATTCTGTCAAGGCTCAAGGATCTCAAAGAAAGTTTATTGCAGTACTCTTCCAGCAATTGTATTTATCTTCAATCCATCTATGTTTCTTCAAAAAAAAAATCGGTATATTCTAAATGCATTTTGCCGGGCAGTGTATTTTACATGTAAGAAGTTGTAGGGTTAAGATTACAGATAAACAGTGAGGGACCATATAAAAAGGTTTAGGATAATGTTGTGATGAATCATTGCAAGTTTTAAGAAGTGGTTAAGTGATTTTGTAAAGATTGCATTTTGTTTAGACTATTTTTTGAAAGTTTCAGAAAAATGGTAGTACCGCAGGTATTGGTACAGTCATGATGCAGGGCGGTAGTACTGTAGGTGTTGGTGTGATCATATCGTAGGGCGGTAGTACCGCTAGACGTGTGCGGTCATACCGCAATGCAGTGCATTGAATTTTACACGGTGGTACGTTATTTCCAGAGAGGTTCATTTCGGGATTGCAAAGGTACGGTAGTATCGGTTTGGGGAGCGGTAGTACCGGCATGGTGCGTGCAGTACTACCGGCTTTCGTAGAAAAACAGAGTTTTGAGAAATTGAGTCTTGGATTGAGTTTGCTTGACCACGATCAGTGGATATATGTTGTATGAAGCATATTTTGGCTGACATGAGTCAAGTGTGAAGAACTTGTGTCTGAAAATGGTTTCTTTGTCTTTGAATGTGCAGGATCGCTTGGAGTCAACCGTGATCAATAGCAAGAATCGGTGCTAAGCTTATGAAAGAGTTAGGGCCCAGAACGATCGAGAATATCCAGTGAGACAATGAGCTCAAGTATGGCATCAGAAATCCAGAAAATGTCGAAAGCGAGTTCAAATAGTAGGTTGGCACCATGAGGCTTGACAGTCCAAGTGAGTCATGGTTCGGTGAAACCAAGACGGGAGAGACTTGGTGATGTGTGGCAAATTAGTGGTGCACCTAAATATGGTAAGCATAGCGATTGCTTGCAGAGGATGGTAACGACCAGGGCAATGAAGGGTATTTTGGTCAAACTACCAAAATACCAAAAACCTCCTTGGATCAAAACCGTGGCACGTGGGCTACGCATTGGAGAACGGTTTAGGTCAAGGTGGAGCTGATTTGATTGAGACAGATCAAGGCTAAAGATTTAGCAGATACAGGCTTATACGTTTTGAAAAATGTGCATAAGTGAATATGTGGGAGAAAAATCCGTGTGTGTGAGGTTAACGGATTTCCCTATTGTGTTACTAAATAGGATCCACTAAGAGTTAGGTATGGTTGGTTGCCTACCTATTTAAGGGATTAGGACGGAGACATGTGGTTAACCATTCAACCCATCTCTCTTGTGCCTTCATGTCTAGGGTTTGAGTTTGAGAGTTGAGTGTCTTATGTGCTCTCTGTACTCAAGGTGGAGTAGTTGTAAAACTTACCTTTTCAAGTAAGTAATGCATCAATTTTTATGCACCTACATGGATCTATCATGTCTTGATTGAATTGCTCTTATTTTGGTTGTATTTGATATCTCCCCTTCTCTCTTCTTCATGTTACTATGTCAAGAATGTGAATGAGGTAGAGATAACCCCTTAGAATCAATCTCCAATCATTTGGACAATCGATAACAAGTTCATGAAAACAACCCGATTTTACTTGATTTTTGTCTCTTTGAGTGATTTCATGATTCGAGAGTTTTTGGTTTAATTTGTTTAGTGTTATAACTTACTGTGATATGTGGAAACACATCTAGACCTATCTTGGTCATCATCTACCCATGAGTAAATTGTATTCATCGTTTTAGATTTTTGATCGGTTTTGATGCAATCTTCCTTTAAACTGAAAAAGGTCTTAACTTTGGTCATGATTTTCATGATCATTTATTAGAATAGATTCATCATACCCTAGAGAAGATCCCTGCAAAATTTTATATTATTTGGATCTACAGATTAAAAGTTTCATCGATTTTGGTTTTTGAAATCCTGTTGTAAATACTATTTACCCTGATTTTACTATTACAACAGTAGTACCGTAGTTACTATTCATTACACTATTTTTCAGCATTTTGATTTTCTAGGTTGTGTGGTGTCATTCCATACTAATCTTCGTAGTTTTGTAACTATTGTAGTGAAGGATTGATGAATATTTAGGAAAAATTTGAAGACACCATTCACCCCTCCTCTATTGCCATCTTCGATCCTACAAATAGTCTGCCATCTAAGCTGTTAAAGGCTATGAGAGCGGAGACTTGTTCCGTCTAAGTAATTTAGAGCGTTATTATAATATGAATGTTGCAACTGGTTTAAATAAATATGAGGCAAATATTTAGCATTCTCGTTTCTGTCATATTGGTTTTGATAGTATTGCTAGAATATCCATATTAGATTTAATTCTAAAATATGAAATTATCAAGGATCAAAGTATTAGTCATGTGTGCAAGTAAAGTAGCCTCGAAAACCCTTTAAGGGATTAGAAGATGAAAAGAACTTGGCACTGTTAGATCTTATTCATTTAGATTTGTGTGAAATGAATAAATTGTTGACAAAAGGAGAAAAAGATATTTTCTAACTTTTATTGATGATGCAACGCGCTATTGCTATGTGTATTTGCTAAAAACTAAGGATGAAACTTTAAACCACTTTAACACTTATAAGGTCGAGGTTAAGAACCAACTAGAAAAGGAAATCAAAAGATTGAGGTTTGATCATATAGGAGAGTACATCTTTCATAAATTCTTCCAATTTTGTTCTGAGTATGAAATAGTCCATAAATTCACATCACCATATTCACCCCAATCAAACACTCCTACATGTAACATGGATTTTTAGTTCCTTCTATTTTAAAGAAGAGGACAACAACAATAGTTTCTGCAATACAAGCTTAGCGATGAAACATGGGCCATATTGCATTGACTTGAGGTAGCTTATATTCCCAAACACCAACATTGTAGGCAATCATAAATTCAAAATTATACAACTTGTACTCTAGAACTGGGTTAGCAAAAATAACACATCTGAACATGCTAATGCAGAATGATGGAAGCTAGAGCATGTGATTAGCTCAGGTAATCATCAGACATATAGCACTATCAGGAAGGGTTTTGGACTACCATTGTATTTATCTTCTGTAGCACCTCCTCACCAAGCTATCGCCCATCACCTACACTGATATACAATAATAACACCCTATATTCCAGCAAAAAGCAAAATAAGAAATGAAATCATGTTTGTTACCTTATAGACAGACATGTCTAGTAGAGATGGATCAGAAAATGGACAGTGAAACACTACAGATTCAAAGTTCATACTTGAAATTTGCAGTAGCATAAAAGTGATCATAGTCACACAATGTGACACTCTTGTTTCCACAAAGAATGCAAGGTCTTCCATGAAATCTGTGTTAGAAATAGGTCCACATGAGTTAGATCCATTTTCTTAATTCCAAAGCATATATAGTTTAGTATCATATTGTTAAGGCAAGGTGAGGGAGACCAATTTATAAGGCGGAGTCCATACCACTCCTTGAATTAGATGAGGATGACATGAGGAGCGCTTTGGCTAATCACACACGCGCGTGCACGTATTCGCGTATTTTCGCGTGAAAATCGCGTGACTTGCGACGCGCGCCATGTCATGATGTGACACGCCACTTGGTAGACAAGTTCACCTTATTGTTTGCTGAATCATGTACATTCTCTATCATTTTACTTGGTCATGAGACTGCTTAATTATCATTATTTGATTTGAATATTATCAGTTATCAGTGAATAATTGAGCAGTTACCAGTGAATTATTTCAATTCAATGATGACAGTTATTACAGAGTAATTTGCACATCTATAAAAGACTTGGAGACGTCCATGATCGATGCATTGAACTCTTACATTTTCCTTCTCCTATTATCTTCTTCCTCGTAGGTCTTTCTTCTCGGTGTGCACCTGGAAAGAGTAAGAGCGGCTATATCAGAACCATTGCCGCAGAGAGTACCTGCATGAGGCGGCAATAAGATTTCTAGGCAGCGCATTTGCGCGACCACTCCTGCACTACATCATCTACGTTCTGCACTGCATTAAGCCTGCACTTCTTCCTGTTCTTCCTCACACCCAATTTTAAGTCATTCATGTGATCGATCGACTTGTTTAAATTTTGTTTCTATATATTTTTGAAGTACAATGATTTACCTATTGTTAGCACTGCTTTATGCATCATTAGTTATCTGTGATATTTGTCTCTTAGTAAAATTTAGAATTAAAATATTGCCTATATTTCCAACAATCTACAACGTTGTTTGTAGATTGCTTTGCAACAACAGCAAAAGAGCCAATAAGTGAAGAGTTTTATTTCACATGAGCATCCAATAACTATATGCCATGTTCAGTCAGCACCAACAACCTGAGCATTGTGCAAGCAAAACCTGTCTACATCCCTCCCAGTGCAACAACGCAAAGCCCTGAAACAAGAATGCAACAAACGTTATAATTTTTTGGACAGAAACAAGTTTCATAATTTAGTCGCATCCTTGTTTACATCAACATCACCATTGACTAGCAGGCTCTACCAACTTACCTTGCTTGCCCTCAGAACATGCATGATGCATCAGTAGCTCACATCTGATAGGTCCTTCACTCAGAACACCATAAGCATTACTACCTCTTTGAGATCAATGATAAGGCCATGTAATCATATAGACTCTCTACTCCTCCAGCTCTCCATAAGAGCAAGCCGTGTTCCATCCACTCATTGGCCCCTTTGCGTTCGCCAACATCCCTGGCAAGCGTGCTTAGCGTAGGCAAGGCAAGCACATTCCATTGCAAGACACATAGACCCATTTTAACAAACAGGTTTCGGGCTGTTATAAAACACATGGGCAAATATAGAGCATCAGAAGTATGAAAAACATGGATTTAATATGGAAAATCCTTTCGAAAAAATCACAGGTACACGAATACGAAATCACTGTATAAGTAGATGTTTACAATAAAACTCTTATCTTTCTTATGGTCTATAGGGGTATATTTATAGTGTTTATAAAGGAAATTTTAGGTAGGAGTAAAATTCCGTGTTGAAAATGAAAACAAATCGAGTAGGATTTGGATTACAAATTCAACAATCTCTACCTTGAA
Organism: Melocanna baccifera; assembly: GCA_036346265.1. Taxonomy (NCBI): domain Eukaryota; kingdom Viridiplantae; phylum Streptophyta; class Magnoliopsida; order Poales; family Poaceae; genus Melocanna; species Melocanna baccifera. The sequence goes on from CM070677.1 coordinate 39,865,914, forward strand.
TCGAATTCCCTAATATAGTCGAAGAACGTAATAAGCTCCTCCAATCAAATCAGAATGAACACCTTGTGCGTCGCAAATCCAAAGGACTAATTTGAATGATTAAGATTAGAACAATCTTAAGCAAACGCTTCTCATGAAGGTAAAATCGAGCAAACTATCAACAGGTTTAAACACACAGTTATCAACAAAGCTGACAAAGAAATCTGAGTCAATTCAATAACCTTAGCAAAAGTCTAAGTCTGTGCAATTGACCTTTAAAAACAAATACTTAATTATCAAACAGCACAAGCTAAAACATCACCTGTAGCATTGGATAGACAGCGAATAACTCATCTCATGAAATCTGACATGCTCTACCTAGAGCACAAAACTCGACAAATAACGCTCATTGAAAGAGCAATTTGCACATGTGGCCATCACGTACATTAAACCGTCGGCTTCAAAGTTAATTAAATTCCATAATATGATTCAAACTACTCCTGTAAAATTATTCAGATGAAAGAAACTCTTATGTTGTCAATAGAGTATAAACTGCAGTACACCCCTCATATCGAGCTACGATAACTGAAAACGTTGTAGTATCCGTATAAAGATAAACTCCGTTTTGCACTTAAATCCTTCATCTCAAACTGAAATTAGAGCAAAATCTTTACTTTCAAACAACAAATCTCTAGAGAGCATCATGCTAGTTACCACCAGGGTATCATCAAATGTATGAAATTGAGTTAATGTTGTCAAAGCCTTCATAATGGTTGCGCAAACAATCCACATTGCAACATATCATAATGGTGAATAAAACACCAAATCAATTGTCCCCTCACAACTAACATTGTACTTATTTCCTTTTTTAGTACCTCAAATTCTAGATAATTGCAAACCTCCACCTTAGACTCCACATGTGTGGATTTTGCCATAATAACTCATAGAAGACAATGTATTGTTGAAGAAATTACCAATGATTAATCCCGCATAAATGCCGCCAATAGTAGGTATAACAGTCTGAATTGCAATGAACCCTATCTCCAACAAAAAAATATACAAAGCTGACAACACAAGTTCTTGATGGAAGATGACAATTGACTGAGGCAGAAGATCATTGACAGAGATAGCACAATACGATGCTAGGACATGACGTCGGGCAACATAAGCAATGGCGTTGGTAGAATTAGGCGCTAGAATAATTATCGAGATAGAACACAAGTCGATACCAAGACAAAATGGAGGTGTCTAATAGAGTCAAGACGTGCTAAAATCGCCTCATGTGTTCACGTCAGGAACATAGCAAAAATTGATGATAGGCCTTCTACATGTGCGTAGTAAAATTTGGCAAATTCACCGAAAAACCAAAACGGCTGATCCTCGGGAATTGATGCCAGTAGACGTGCCCTTTTCTTTTAGTGACCGAATGATGCCTTTTTTTCTTTTGATGCTTCTGCTACTTGATCGATGTTGCAGGACAGGTTGCCTCCAATCGGACAAAATAGATGCCTTCTTTTTTCTTTTGTCGCGACTTGATGTCGAGGCTTTCTGTGCGCACCGGGTGGCTTCATTAATCTGAGTTCGACTTGGTGACAACAATTTCTGACACGAACAGGAGACTGCAATCGGATCAGACAATGCGGCGACTTGCTTCCCCAACTTTGTTGCCGACTTCGTTTCGGACATGGGGTGCGAGAAGTTCTCATGGAAACACCGAAAAAGTTGTGATTGAAGTCGCTGCTTGTGGCGAGAACGTATCTAGCCGATGATTTTCAACAGGAAGCAGATCTCGCCAAATTGAAGTAAGTTGGAGATGCCGCGCCTTGGATGTTGCCGCTTGTACATCTCGTCACAGGTGCCACGCGATATCGCACGACGCACGGGTACCGCTTTTGACGCTACACCATGGCCTCGTGATGCCGTCTCTCGGTGCCTTGTGATGCCGTGTCTTGGTGCCGCACGATGGCCGCTCGAGAATCGCCTCCTCTCTTGGCAGCAGGTAGACTTTTAAACCTAGAATTCTAATATCATTTATTATAAAATGCACGATAAATATAGATGATCAAAAAAAATGAGAAACACAATTTTAATATGAAATACCCTTTTGAAAAAAATCACGGAACATGAAAACAAAATTACTATATGAGAAAATGTTTACCATAAGGCTATTGCCTTCCCTATAGTCTATAAGGTATATCTATAGTGTTTACAAAGATGACTTCAGATAAGAGTAGAGCTTTATATTAGAAATGGAACAAATCGAATAGGATTCGTATCACAAACTCAATGTAGGCACAAAACGCAAACACGTAAGATGCGCGATCCCATCACACCACTAGATTTCGTGATAGGAGCATTGAGACTCAAACGGGTAACCACAAGGGCACTACCACGATTGCCTACAGGTTAGTTGCGACGGTGGTAAATGAGCACGCGATAGTAACCAAACCTAGCACTAGCAGCATGCACTAGGTCGACTAAACACACGGGTGATGGCATGGAGGGGGGCGTTGTGGACGTGGACATTGTAGGGGTGCGATGCCTCCGGTGTTGCAGGTGGCCACCTACCCCAGTGGGCAACGGTGAAGTGGCATTGCGGTGCGCGGCGTTCGGGCGCTAAACAGACTAATCGTTGTAGCCCGCTGTCGTATTATGTTGATGAGGCCGCGAGGCGTGGACTCTTCTGTGCATTTAGATCAGCGGCCGGCAGGCACTTGAGGGTGCTGCCTCCGACAAGGGGCGATGGTTTTCTAGAATTGCGATTCCACCGAGTCCTTTCTGATTGAACACATGAACCGTTTAAGAAGACAACATGCATAGATAGATGTTCAAGGCCATCTTCTTTTAGGTTACGATTGACGATTTTTATCTGTATTTTTTGAGAAAAGAGTTGAAATTGAAGACAAACTACACGGCTAATCCATGGGGGTATTGGGCTGTACCGGTGCTTCAACACCCCTAGCACCAGGCGTAGGTCCCGCCCCTGCTCACGCTTGACAAAAGCAAAAGAAAACTCGGGAAAGCTTTTAGCTAGCTCTCGAACTTTTTCCGGACCCGGTAGTCTCACATATGTTGTACGCTAGTGATAGGAAGGAATGGGATGTGCTTCTATGCATCAAATGCATAGTGCATCACATAAATATTAATACATATTTAAGGGGTGATTCTAACCCCTTCGAGTGTATCAAGATTAGTGCAACTTTATCGGGAGGGAAAGCATGCAAGCATGTTCGAGTAGTGTTTCTATGCATCACCCTCAATACAGGTTGCACAAATCTTAAAGCAAGGGGAGGGATAAGTATTCACCATCCATCCTTTAATATTTGCACCTTTTAAATATCTTTAAGATTGCAGGTGTTAATTTCCATTAATAAAAGGGTATACGTAGGAATTTGGTTTGTTTGGAAAAAAATTATCAAATGAGAACTAGTTTTAAAATAGGACAATAAAAGTAGCAATCTAGGTTATTGGATTGAATTTATTTATTTATTTATTTTGAAATTTATTGGATTGAATTTAGGTGGGTCAGGACCACTGGCACATATCAGTTTAATTATTCCACTTCGTTATTATACCATTCCATTTCCTAGTGACATGGCCTGACCTACACCATTCACATGTGATCCAGTATGTTGCTTTTGGAGTAGTTTCTACTGTATATGTCCCTGTTTTGAAAAATACATGCGGGTATTGTACAGTGTCCTCTTAAACACCACAAAAGCGAACTTAAGAAGTTAGAACGTGCAATCGGGTTGAACTCAATCTTAAGTTCGAAGGATGAATGAGTGCATCCGCAACTTTATAAAACAAGAAGGTAGTAGTACTAAATAATTGTCCTGGAGTTATAACCACATTTAATTGGATTTGGCTCCTACCCTAGGCCGCAATTTGTCCTTGATGCTCGGCACCATTGGTGGCTTTTCTCCTCCCTCTTTATTTCGAAATGATCGGATGATCCACATGGCATAGGGTGACTGAATAGAACCAGATGCCTACGAGAGACATTACGAGAAGGTCTATTATAAGTTTTATAGAGTAGTTAAGTAATTTTTATAAAGATCGTATTTTATTTAAATCTATTTTTGAATTTTTAGGAAAATCAGTCATACCAATGTTACATCAGCTGTCATACTATAGTGAGAGCGTCGTCATACTGCAAAACGATAGTTCCTATTTCTAATTGGTGGTAGTTAATTTTTAGAGAGGTCTAGTGCAAGATGCGAAGGTGTGATAGTGCCGGTTTAGGGAGCGGATTTCGCAGAAAAACAGGGTTTTAGAAAATTGAGTCATGGATTGAGTTGACTTGACCAAGGTCAGCGGATATATGTTGCATGAAGCATGTTTTAGCTAACATGAGTAAAATTGTAAAAAGTTTATGCTCAAAAATGATTTTTTTTCTTTGGATATATAGGATCGCTTTAAGTCAACCGTGGTCAACGGTGAGGATCGAAGTTATACCCATGGAGGTGCTGAGGCCCAGAACGATCGAGGATGCCAGGTGAAATGGTGAACTCAAGCATGGTGCGAGAAAGGCAAGAAATGCTGAAGACGCGTTCGAATGGCGGGATTGCACCATATGGTTTGAACGGTCTAAGTGAGCCGTGGTGTATAGAACCGGGACGGAAGAGACTTGGCGACATGTGACTAGCTAGTGATACACCTACATATAAAAAAGCATAACAATTGCTTACAAAGGATAATGATGATCGGGGTAACGAAAGGTATTTTGGTAGTTTGACCAAAATATCAGAAATCACATTGGATCAAAACCGTGATGCGTTGAAGAGCGGTTTAGGTCAAGGTGGAACTGGTTCGATCGAGACGGATCAAAACTAAGAGCTTAATAGATTCAGGCTTGTATACTTTGAAAAGCGTGTATAAGTGACATATGTGAATTAATACCCGTATGTGTAGAGTTATTGAGTTTTTTCCATTATGATAATAGATATGATCCACTAAGAGTTAGGTGCGGCTGGTTGCCCACCTATCTAAGGGGTTGAGATGGAGACATATAGTTGATCATCTAATGCATCTCTCTTGTGATTTCAAATTTAGGGTTAAGATTTGAGAGTTAAGTATCTTATGCGCTATTTATCCTCTAAGGTGGAGTAGCTATAAAACTTACCTTCTCAAGTAAGCAATACATCAATCGTTGTGCATCTCCTTGAGTCTCTCGCGTTTTGATTGTTGTGCTCTTGTTTCAGTTAGTTTTGATCTCTGTTCTTCTCTCTTCTTGATTTTGTTGTACCAAGGACGTGTAAGAGATAGAGATAATATCTAAAAATTTATCTTCACCCATCTAGACACTTTGATAGCAAGTTCATGAGAAAACCTGTTTTTGTTTGACTTTGGTCTCTTCGAGTGATTTTTTGTTTCTAGAGTTTTTGGCTTGATTTTTTTAGTGTTCTAATTTACTGTGATATATGGGAATATATCTAAAACTATCTTGGCCATCATTCTCCCACGAGCAAGTCATATTTACCATTTTAGGTTTTTGATTGATTTTAGTGCAATCACCTTTAAACTAAAAAAGGTCTTAACTTTAACTATAATTTTCGTGACTGTAGTTTTCCATCCTAATCTTCATAGCTCTGTAACTATTGAAGTGAAAAACTGATAAATTTTTGAAGAAAAATTTAAAGACACTATTCACCTCCTCTATCACCATCTTCGGTCCACAGCCTCCCATCTACTGCTGCATTGCTTGCTTGCTTAACTGATCTCACGATTTGGGTGGACTGGCACGCTTCCAAGTAGACGTTAAGAAAGCGCTGGCATTTGGACTGTTAGAAAAAAATAGACGTAACAGAAGACTGGAGAGTTTGGAGATACCTATATCTTACCCTTGGCATGTTTGGATCAACTGTTTCTCCCTTGATCTCATTCTCTGAAGAAGCCGACAGAAACGTCCTTTTCTTGACGAGGAAAGCCGCCCCCACTTGTCAATTTAGCGGCGACCTCAAATCTACGCTTTTTGTTTTGCTAGCCATTGAACAAGTCATCACCAAACACTGGCATTTCTATGCTATTCTCGTTCGTCCATTACGTTACGTTGTCGCGTTCCTGGTGAGGTAGCACAGATTCCATCCCAGGGCGCTCGGCCACTCGTCAACTTCATCGTCTGGTAGCCACCGAGACCACGTACTTGACTCATTCCGCGATGGCCGTTGTCTTCCTGGTGTTGATAGGTCATGGAAGACACTGCGGCAATTATAATTTCTAGTACGCACGTCCAATCCATTGCCCCTTCTCAGTTGAAGGAAAAGTATAGCGCCGTCGTTCTCCGCGCACCTGTAGCTGCAATGCACGCGCCTCTGAGATCCTTGTTACCATTTTATTTGTAACTACCTACCACACCAAACCCCCAGCTTATGTCGCACAGTAGCATAGCCAAAACATGTTGCAACCCACGATGATTTCAGATGCTTACGGAGTTACGGCGGAGTACAACTCTCGAGGGAAGATCAAAGCACAGAGCAGAGCACCGTTACAGAGCAACCTAGTATACATCTCCCTAGGATTAGATAGTAGTACAAGTGACAGCAGCAACTTATTGCACTACACCTCGGCTACAGTACTAGCTTATTACGCCACAAAGACGGCTAGCTAACGATCGAGATCCGTACAATAACCATATCAGGGCAAGCTTATTGCCCCAGCCCCCAGGGATAAGGGGGCAAGAAGGTACACACAGCTTGACGTATTTACAATCACGCAGGGTGCAATGGAATCACCCATTGAGGGCAGTCCGGCCTCTTCCCAGCAAGGGAGTAGTAGGCCAGAACCTGAGCTTGACTATCCACACAGGGTTCTCCATCTTCTGTCATCTGAGACAAGCTCTCGGGGCTGGGAGGTGTAAACTCGATGTTCCAGAAGGACCTCGCCATGAGGAGGAGGTCGCGGCCTGTTTGGGAGGCTCTGTACCCCTGCACCCATATGTACCTCAGCGAGGGCATCTGGAGTACGGCGAGCGACAGAGCCCGCTCACTGAAGCAGCAGCTCCTCAGTTCAAGCTTCCTCAGGTTGGTGCACCCTATTGCAAAGTGGATCAACCCGAGATCAGATTCACCAACGTTGCCCAGTAGCATGTATTGGATGTGACCGCTGTATTGCCCGATGTAGCCAAGACCTACATCCGAAAGTCCACCCGGTCTCAGGTAGAGAGCAAACCTCCGAAGCTTGGTGCAGTTCCTTAACAGAGCACGGACACCATTGTCAAGTGGCAGATCTGTTATCTGCTGCACTCTGTCAAGTAGGACAAGCCGGAAGTCATAAAGATTTTTGCAGAAAGTCCCAATAGATTCCAGGGCACCGTTGGTGATATCAGATACATAGGCAGCTATGTACTCCAAATCACGGCAACCAACAGCTACAGCTGTCAAGCCTAACTGAGACACTCCTCCTTGCTCTTCTTGTAGACCTGGATCATCATCCCCCCTCTCAATTCGGAGTCTTCTTAGCTTCTTACATGTATCACCAACAACTTCTAGCCCTCTATCTCCAATTACATTCCTCACCTGTTGAGCACATCTACTGTCAGTTAAAATGAGAAAGTCGCAAATTTCAGACACCCACAATACAACACATGTATATGGGAAATGTTACCTCAAGAACCAGTAGGTTGGGACATTTTGAAATAAGCTGGCAATGATCCTCGGTGGTGAGCAAAGTGTACTGCAAGTCCAGTTTCTTAAGTGTTGCAGAAAAAGGAAAGATCACAGGCATCTCATTTGTCCCCATGTAGGTAAGTCCCAGTAAGCATAGTCTTGGTGGAAATTTAACTCTTTCATACTTTGTGAGCTCTCCTACCTCGAACGCTCCTCCAGCAAAATCTTGCAATGCATTGGCTGTTTGGAAAAAACCAATCAGATCTGAAAGATCACACTCACTCATCTTCAAAGAAATCAACGATTTGCAGTTCTTTGCAAGAAGCTCCAGATCAGCTGGTGCCACTTTGAGTTCGGTCATGTAGAAGTTCAGTGTCATCAGAACGGAATTACTGATGGCAAGTTCATGAAGCCATTCGCCACCCTTATCAATAATCGGGCATTCTTCCAGAAATAAAGTTCTCAGGGATCTGCTGAGATAATTTAGAATGCCATGTTACAGCAGTGATAGCATGCAATCTTAGTAGTGACAATGATGAAATCATGGTGCCAAAATATACTACCCAGAAAATATGTTGCATAAGGCCTGTAAAAATTGAGTGCACTAAGAAAGAAAGAAAAAGACTTACAACCAAAGCAGTCGTCACAGTTTATTGGCTCCAATATTGAAAAGAAAACTATGGTATAACCAGGAAACGTACAAGGCCATGAACAAGACCTTATGAACATGTCCCTGTGTCCCCATGTTTTGTCAGCTCTCATTACATAGTAGAACAGCACCCCATGTTTTGTCAGCTTTCATTACATAGTAGAACAGCAGAACAGTCATCAAAGTCAAGCCAAGAAACTCAATGATTCACCGCTGTTGTGTTGTGATGTATTTCCAGCTATCAAGGAGCATATGTACATAAAACATTACTGATCCTTTCAAGCATACTAGTTTTATCTGTCCATCTCTTTATGTGAATTTCACAAGCTCGTCTTGAAAATAGATATATACCTTCAGCACAAAACATTCTTGCATTCTGGAAATTCTTTATTTTCTTAGAAAACTGATACAACCTCATGGTTGCATATTTCAAACTAAGCAAAGCTAACATTAACACATGAGAGACTTCTGCCAAAAAGAGAAGAAAAAAGGGAAAAAGATGCTGCCTGAAAGACATGACATACTGCCACATGAATCTGATCATGATACAACTGATTGATAACAGAAACGACCAACTTGCAACTGTATTTTGGTTCAAAATGGGTTTCAGCAGGAACGTAGTAGTCTTGCTTAAGCCCAATCAGGGCAGTAGTACTAGTGGGAAAGACAGATCACCTGCCATTATGGTGCTACCTCAAATTATAGTTTGCTTATGCCAAGATTTGGTTGTCTTATAAGTCGTTTTGAACCAGTTGCTACGTACTAGGGACTCTTCACATATAAAGATTAACTATATATTGAAATGGAAAAGAAGAAAACTCTAGGTATACACACAAAAAATGACACCAAATCTACTAAATCTACTCGAGCACAGTCTTTCGCATATCTAATGCTCACATCAATTTGCTGCTGAAAAATCTGGTGTGCTATGACCTCAACAAATCGCGTGTGAAAGCTAATTCGTGACACCTCCTTTCCCAGGAAAAGGAACTTGTGAATCCATAAAGCGAGTGAGCTGCGTCTTGGCTCAACTTCGCCCATGTTAGAACAGGTATGTACTAAGAGAAACTGACACGAAGTTCACTCTTATCCATTACTCCATTTATCACCATCAACTAAAAAAAAAAAATCAAAATTAGCATCTCCACCAGATCAATCCCAATTCCTCTATGAGGAAAAGGCTCAAAAGATCAACTGCTCAATTGCTGCTACTATTAAGGCAAGTAGACAAAAAGGGGCACGGATGCAGGTGAGTAGTGGTACAAGAAAGCGAAAAGCTCATGGAGTACCTGCAGGAGCGGGCGACGAAGCGGAGGACGTCGGTGGAGAAGCCGGAGCACTTGTCGAGCTTGAGCTCCTGCAGCATGTGGCCGCGGGCGCGGGCGAGGGCGGCGACGTCGGCGTCGGTGACGGTCATGCGGCGGAGGTGGAGCGCCTTGAGGCACTCGAGCGGCGCGGCGAGCTCGGCGACCCAGGGCGAGGCGTAGGCGCCCCAGTCGTCGGGGATGAGCCCGTACATGGCGGCGCGCGGTTTCCCCTTGAGCGCGAGCGACTCGAGCCGCGGGAACCGCGCGCGGAGGCGCGACGGGTCGGCGGCGTAGCAGAAGGCGACGGTGACGTGCTTGCGGGTGAGCGCGTCGATGCGGTGCCAGCGGCGGCACACGAGCGATGCGGCCTCCCTGTCGCGCGGGTCGTCGACGTAGCCCATGACGAGGTGCAGCGCCTCCTCGGGGACGCCGCCGCAGCCGAAGCCGAGCGCGCGGCTCAGCCGCCGCGGCTCCGGCACCTCGCCGCCCATCGGATCGGGGGGGCGGATCGGCTAGTGCGCGGGGCCGGCTTGCCGGAGATCTGGCCCGAGCCCGGCGAGAGACGGAGGCATGGAGATCTGCGGGTCTGTGGACTTGCGAGGGGACGAGAGGAGAAGGGAATTATTGGAGGGAGAAGGGAGAGCAGAGGAGAGAGCAGCAGCAAGCAGCGCAGCGGGGGACGGGGATTGGAGACGCAGCGTCTACGTGTTTTTCTGAAAGGCTAGGCCGGTGGTGCCGCGCCACGTAAGCCTCGGGTGGAGGCGACAAGGGCATGTACAACACTGTTCTCTCATTTTGCCATAGCGTCGCTAAAAGATGCAACCTCCGTTCCTTTTTACGATATTTTTTATCTTTTACGGTTTCCGAGACAACTTTACTCGTTATTTTTATAATTTTACATTAAAATATATTAATAAAATTATAATATTATAAAAATATTTTTAATAACAAATATAATTATATAATTTTAGCATAATTCGTTTTAGCGATGGCTTCTGACTTTTGGTTGAAATATCACTGTAGCTGGCTTTTTTTACTATAACTGATTTGGCTTTTTGGGTATAATTAATTTTTTTAAAAAATATAAAAATAGAAAAACTATGTTAGTCCATCACGGACAATACAAATGAACACGAGAAAAAAGAAAAATAAAAAAAGCCTAAAAATCTAAAAAAATTCAGAAAAAGATGAATTACTGAATAGTGAAAAAAAGCTGAAGTTAGAAGCTGAAACTGAAAAAAAACTAAAACAAGCGGTTAAATCTAAAAGTCTAAAAGCTTAACGGTACCATATTAGGTGAAGATAGTTTATTCGGATTTACTTATGGGGCATTCGGAATAGCGATGGCTTTTGGTTTTCTTGAAATTTCTTAATGTGGTGATTTTTATCAGAATGAGTTGACTTATTGGGCATAATTAAATTTAAAAAAATATAAAAATAAAAACGGCACGCTAATCTAGAGCGAACGATGCAAAGGAATATAGGAAAAAAAATCAAAACACAAAAATACCAAAAAATAAAAAAAATCACTAGAGAACAAAATATAAATAGTTGCTTCCATCACCGTTATAGTGTTTCTCATCGCCACCGCGGCTTCTCATGGCCATAATGAGCACAGCCTTAGCATAGGAAACGAAACATGCAGTTTTGCACGAAATTCCTACTGATTCCTTGTCACAAAAACAAAAGGCCTTAGTCCTTATTGGTCGAGCTATAACTTTACTGTAGTGAAGATCGAACAATCATTGTATTGCAAGGTGTATCAAGATGATATTTAAGAATAAATAAAGAAAAATTAGGACATAACGGAATTACAGGGACACGGGGTGGAGCTTGCAAGCTAAGCTGAAAGATGGTGTGAGCTCGTAGGGTACAGTACTAGTCAGTGGGGCATGTTTGAAACACATAAATCCAAAAAATACAGAAACGAAAAAGAAATAGGAATTCAGGCGGCATGCCTGATTGAATCCTTTGGAATTCTAAAATGCAGGAATTTTTCAATTCCGCTGGATGCTTCACAAGAAAATGTATAGGATTTTAGAGAGACAAAAGGAAAATTTCCATGAGATTTTCTCCAAAATTTCAGAAATTGAACCATTTTATAGGAATTCTTGAGACTCAATTCTTTGTTTCAAAGAGACATATGGAAGAAATTTTCATAGGATTTCAATCCTCCAACTGCTTTTCCTCCGTTCCAAAGAAGCCTAGTCTGATATGAGTACTGCTATACAACTAGTGGATTAACACTTGCTTTCTTTTGCAAGATTGCGTTCCATCGGCAGCACTCCGCTTGTGGAGTCCATTATTGCGTACTTGCTTGTTGTGGTTGGCTGGTTGCCAGCCCCAGCCTTTTTATACAGAGGTATCCTTTTCACTGGACCACGATTGCTCAAAACAGTAATAGAAATGTAGAATAGCTAGGTTGTGCAGATTTTTTTATAGCAACAAGACGTAGTCCTATACTGGGTAGAAATTTGTAATTTTGTATTTCATCTAGTACAAATACATATTGTTTTAGACATAAAAATAGTCAAACTTTGAAAACTTTGACTATCAATTTTTTAAAATATTTAAATTAGATATATAAAAATCATATATGTGAATTTGTCTCAAAAAATACTTTCATAATATTATAATTCTATTAGATTTTATAAATATATTACAACAGAAATTAGTGGTTAAAGTTGTGTCCAGAACAGAGTCAAATTTATGTAACCTCTATTGCGAATGCGATTGTAAATACTCCAGTCTCACAAAAATTTTAGTTCCTCTGTTTCTGAATAGATGACTTTTGAGGATTTTGCATTTTACCAAGGCAAACGTAAAAAAAATTACCCCCTTTATTAGATCACTTAGGGGGTGATCGGAATAGCGATGGCTTTTGGCTTTTAAAAAAACATCAGAATTGGTGAAAAAACATCAGTGAGTTAGTGGATAGTGTAGTGAATAGTGAAAAAAAAATCTGAAATTAGAAGCTGAAGCTAAAAAAAGCCGAAACGATCAGGGCCTTATTGCTATTGGATAGTGCGTATTATCCTAGTCCATATCATTAAATGATCTTGGAAATAGGCAAAAGGGATGGGTATATAAGGAACAAAAAGGTGAAAAGTCATCTCAAAATTATATAATGATATGTATTTAGAAACAAAATTTGAAAGGTAGAATATCATGTATTTAGGAACGAAGGGAATAGCAGCAAAACAAATATGCGGTGGCTTGATTATATGCGACCAAATTCGACTGATTCCAAACCAAAACACCCTCCAGATATCGGCTAATCAGTCTCCATTCAATCAAAAGTCAAAATAACATGGATTCGCCCTGGCAAAGCTAAAGTAGCGATCCAAGCATAGCCGATCAACGGCGAGAGAAATGAGCTCGTGAGTGCGCATTCAGACGGGACGTGAGTGCACCATGAAAGTGATACCAGTTCACAGGTGCATCTGACCTTGGAGAGGCTGCCCTGTCCTTCCCAAATTCTCTGTATCAGAATTGCTATGTGTAGACGTGAGGGTCAACTTTGATACCATTTATAACGTCCAGGATTCAAAATGACTTAGGTCGACTCTCACTCAAAATAGATCACACACGTAGCAACATATTTGCATTTTGTAAGTTAACTCATGCAAAATGGTTAAACCCATGGTTGGCACCATTGGAGCTATCGAGTTTATATTTGACGATTACTAGTAAAGTGGTACTAAACATATCGTATCTATGCATACACACTCATAGGCCACATCAGATGGACTCAATTCAACTCATGTTGGATCTGATCATCACACAGATATTCTCTGTTAGGGCTCATTCTTTTTCTTTGCGGTGATGGTTTTGGTGCGGTGATGGCTTTTTGGTACATTTTGCGAAGATTGCGGAAAGAGAGATACTCGCTTGTGATTTTTGATGGTACAGATATTAGTTTTTTAACGTATACTACAATTAACTTGTAGACCCCATCTTAAAAAAAATACTTCGTTTAAAGTTAGTTACTGTAGCAAAAGTTAAAAGTGGCTTTTAGAAACCACAAAGAACAGACCCTTAATCCACTGATAATCATTGAGTTTTCAAAGCGCAGACTAAAACAAAAGGAATACGTCAGTCTCAGTCTCTTTTTTTTTTTGTATTTTACAGTAAAATTCAGAGATGTACTTCATATCATCCTAGTCTTCTAACTTGTAAGATCTTCATTTCATTTTCTTTTGCAACAGTTGGTCGTTATAGTAGCTGGATTGAATAACGTGCGAGGCTTCAATTGGACCGATGACACAGTGGTTATACAAGAGCAGCAGGCAAGCAAGATTGCAGCAGCAGCAGCAAACGCGTCGCAAAACGACATAGGAGTGCAGGCTGCAGAGAGATTATTTTGATGCACGTATCTCTTAAAGGGTAAAACAAACAAAAAACAAATATCTTGTGCCGGCTGTGTGGTGCGCCGTGGAGCCGGATCTCGATCGGGAGAATCCAATCCAAGAGACTCAGGTGCACCGTCCACCTGGCCGACCGGGCGGTCCCCACTATTTGCTACAATCGCCGCCGGTGGACCCACGTGAGAAAGATAAGGCTTCTCCGAGCGAACGAACTCTTGCTCCCCTCTCACGGTGACCGACATGTGGGCCGCGCAGACATACATTTGCTGCTAAGAGATAGGCTACAGATTCTCGGATTCTTTTTCTCCGTCAGTTTTTTAAGCCTAAGTGGCGCACACACACAACACGTAACACTCGTATGCGTGCGTAACCCTGTACACACGGAAAGTACTTAAGGCATCAATGGGCGACGAGTTGTGCTTTATCGTTGAACGTGTGTGTATGTGTCTACTATACACTGAAACAACTGAAAATTTTAAATCAAAAGTTTGATTTGTTGATTTCTTTGTTTAGCCTAATCCCTCTCCTAATCCTCCCCTCCCTCCATTCCTTCCGGTTTCCCCCATCCCCACTCCTTTTTCCTTGCACACGCGCCTTAGCCCACCCGGCAGCCTCTCTTTCTCCCCCCTCCTATCTCCCTCTTCCTTGCAGGCGCGCACCATCTCTTCTCCCTCCCGGTCACTTCTTTCCCCTCACGCCCGTCCCCTTTCTTCTCCACTGTGCACGCTCCGTGCTGTCGCCCCTGGCAATCAGCGCCACCCCCGGTTCCTCCTCTACCCCATCACGTTGTTGAACCGTGCCCATGCCCTGCTGCCCTCTCCCGTCGCCCCCCCCCCTCGGTCCTGTGCGCGCGTCATGCCATGTCGCCGTCCTTGCCGCCCCAAGCTCCAGTGACGTCGGCTACAGTGCGCAGGTCTCCTCTCTATTTCCTTCTCCTCGACTATGAGAAGCTCCGCGCTCTCCTGAGTCTCCCTTGCCCCTTGCGCCTTTCCCCTTTTTCCTCCTCACCCGCTTGGCCTCACCTGCGCGAGCACCCCAGTCGCCGCCGCCACCCTCGGCCGCTCCGGTGAGGTTCTCCCCAAATCGACCGCATCCTCGTGCTCCTCTCCCTCCTGGGAACACCCTCTAGCGGCCAATTGAGATTCTCCAAAGCATACACCTCGCGCGGCCGTTCTCCCCCTTTCCGGCCGGCCACCGCCCACTCCGCCGCCAACTCCTTCTCGGTGCACCTCCGTTCAATTCCTCGCTTCAGAAGCATCTTCATGACCTCTGGAGGCTAATCCCAGCGCTAATTTTGCCCTCCTCCCCCTCCGGTGAACTGCCCGCGGTGAACCTCGCCTCACCGCCGCCGGTTCATGGTGCTGGCCGTCTCGGACCCCCCCTCCGGTTCGACCCACAGCTCGGTAAGTCTCCCTCTACCTCCTGCATGCTCTTGCTCACCCGAGATTTTCTCTTCCCCCCTTATCGTCGGCGGCCATTCCACCCCGCCACCGGTCGCCTGCACCGTCGTCGACCACCTCGGTGCCACTCCGACCATTGGCCACCACCTCCTGCTCCTTTGACCTCCTGGAGTTTGCTTTAGCCTCCGCTGGTGTCTCTCTTTGGCCACCACTCGTCGGCAAGCTTGGTCGCCCCGTGCACTGCCAAGCCTCCCCTACTGTGCTTTGTTTTGGCCGAACACCTCCTTCCTTTTGTGCTCAATTCGGTTACTGGGAAAAGCAGCAACACATGAGGGTCCTTCCCTGGTATTTGTAAGTGAGAAGGGTTAAGTAAATTTGGTGAGCTAATGCATTTTGCAAATGGGGAATAAATTTTTATTAAGCCAACATTCCATAAAAGAGGATGTGATAAGTTAACAATAATATAAAGAATGAAATCACAAGCCATTTCATATTTTCATATCATTATACATCATAAAGATGTCTAATATGGGGTTTCAAACTATAACTGCAGCAAAACTATTCCAGATCCAGATTATATCCAAAATACTCCATTTGAATCCTTTCGAAGCCCCGATTTCATTTCCGATACCCGTCTCCTCCATTTTTCACTCCCAAAAATCTCACCTCAGCCTTTGGAACAATTATTTTATTTATTTTCCTTTCCATTGCTTTGTTTAAAAACAAAATGGCTTATCGTTATTTTATGTGTTTGTTTTTGCATTAGTTCGCGAGGACTCCGGGACGACGAAGCAAAGTTCCAAGCAAACTTTGAAGATTTACGAGTTTGTCGAGATTTCAAACCCGCAAGGCAAGTCGCAAATCCTTTGAACATGTTGTATCCCATGTTATTTAATTATGCTAGTATGTTATTTGCATTATGCTAGTTGTGAAATGTTAGTTCAAAGTAAAATAAAATGGTTAGAATGACATGTTACGTAGTTAATCCTACCACCGACAAAATGCCATGTTTAACTTGTAACCCCGCCATTGTAACCCTAGAAATAATTATCTGTTAATCTAGATAACTGTAGGTTATTATTATCACACAAAGTCTTACACTAATAAGGTCGTGGCTGCGGGCCAATAGAATTTGGAAAACCCGATTCTAGAGTATGGTGGTATGGGACACCGTGCCCTAGAGCGGAGAGAGTGCCGGCGTGCACAAGATAGGGTAAGGGTGTTGGGGAAGAGTTGTGAGACAGTCTTCGCCCATCTTTTACCCTGGTGTGGAGTTAGGGTAAGAGTGTTGTGGGACACCGCGAGACGGTCTTCGCCCACCGCTTTACCCGAAGCTGGAGGTTGCGGACCTCGAGAAAATGCAAGGACTAGACCCTTATGCCGAGCAAATGATATAGTGATCGCTCGACCACAGGTGTTGATTTGTTAACCCTGGTTTAGTACCTACTCACTTAGGCAGAGTGCGACTTGAGAGTCAGTGCGGGTTGCGGACCCCGGGCCAAGAGTTGAGCAGCGAAACGACCTAGTTCCTTAACTCAGTCATGAGGGTTAAGGTTGCGTGTGGGTAAAGTTGGGCAACTCTGCAGAGTCAATTAAATGGTATTCGAATACGCCGTGCTCCCGGTTAATGGAGCTGTGTCACTTGGATGATTCCAGTTGCGAAGCTTAAGTAGTTTTTACCAGTGTTTTAACCGGACTAATTGGTTAATTAACTTTTTGTGAAAACCCCATAATCTTAAGGAGTAGTTGTCGTTGCTTGAATTTCTAAAACTGTTTACGAAATAAAACTGCATCCACATAATTTAATAAACCAGTATACTCTCTTCCTTTGAAATTCCATGCATGTAGTAAATTAAGGTTTACCATTGTGACTTGCTGAGTACGGTTGGTTGTACTCAAACTTACCATGTTACCACCCCTCCAGATACCAGAAGAGGAAAAGCAATTCAAGAGTTTGTGTTAGGGTTACGACCGCACCCAGGCGTTCCTGTGGGAGTTTTCTTCGGATCTTCTGATTGTAAGGTATATTTTGGGCTTGGACGCCCATAAAAATGTTAAAACTGACCGTTAGGTCTTATTTCGTCAACCTAATCCTTTTTAAATGCCCATAAGCAAGCTCAATGATCTTTCTGTCCGCAACAGAACTCATGGGCTGTTGCGGGATGTACGGCGCTCCTGTTCTCGAGAACGGGGGTGTTACATATACACACACACTTCTAAATTATACGGACACAAGAGTGCTCAGCGTAGTTTTTTTTTTTGAGCGATCACGTTCGGCATTTGCTTTTTTTTACTGTTGCTCTTTTGTCTTTTTTCTCTTTTTTTTGTTTTTTGATTTTTTGTGTTTTATTTTTTCCTGTATTCCTTTGCATTGTCTGTTCTTGGTTAACATGTCACTTTTATTTTTATACTTTTTTAAATTTTAATTATACTTAATAAGTTAACTTAACTATAGTAAAAAAAATAAACTAGGTACAGTAAAATTTTAATCAAAAATAAAAAATTATCGCTATTTCGAACATCTCCAAGTTAAAGACTAGTAGACTACGTGTACACCCACGTATCATATCTAACCATATGCTAGCTTCCTCTCTCTCCTCATCGTGATTGAGCCAACTTATTGGACTGTGCAAGCGAACAAAATTGCACAAACGACACGTATTCCCCCAAAATGTGACTTCAAGCAGTGTACTAGCTAGAACTAGAATCGTAGCAGTACTTATTTGTGTGTTAAACTAACATTTTCTGATGCGGAAAGTCAAATGAATTTATGTCTCCGAACTGTACTTGTGGGTCCGTAGTCGTAGAAATTTAGACACATATAACATGTATAATTTTTAAAATTCCAAAAATAGCCTCTAGAACCCAAAAATTCCAAATATAGCCCCCTGATGTGCGGTGGTGCACCCGGGGAGCGCACCACCCACTGTTCACAGAGTGGTGGTGCGCCCGGGGAGCGCACCACCCACTGTTCACAGAGTGGTGGTGCGCCCGGGGAGCGCACCACCCACTGTTCATCTCCCGTATTATTTTTTACATTAAATTATAGTTTTTATTTGAAATCTTTTGTAATTAGATAATTTAAAAAATTTTGTCCGTAATTTATTTGTACAATGTGGATGAATATAATTTTCATTATAAATAATTTATTTGTACAGTGTGCATGAATTTAATTTTTGTTTGTAAATAATTTATTTGTACAGTGTGGACGAATATAATTTTCATCCTAAATAATAATTTGTACAGTGTGCATGAATTTGATTTTCGTTCTAAATTATTTATTTGTACAGTATGCACGAATTTAATTTTTGTCCATAAATTATTTATTTGTATAGTGTGCACAAATAAATATTTTAACAAAAATTAAATTCATGCACACTATACAAATAAAAATTAAATTCATACACACTGTACAAATAAACAATTTAGGACGAAAATTATATTCATCCACACTATACAAATAAATTAGGGACAAATTTTTTTAAATTATCTAATTACAAAAGATTTCAAATAAAAACTATAATTTAATGTAAAAAATAATACGGGGGATGAATAGTGGGTGGTGCGCTCCCCGGGCGCACCACCACTCTGTGAACAGTGGGTGGTGCGCTCCCCGGGCGCACCACCTACAGAGTGGTGGTGCGCTCCCCGGGCGCACCACCGCACACGTGTCAACACCGGGTAGTCGCGCGGTCGGACAGGGGGCTATATTTGGAATTTTTGAGTTCTAAAGACTATTTTTGGAATTTTAAAGATCAAACGTGTTACATGTGTCCAAAATTCGTAGTCGTAGACCTTGCTAAATGTTGACATTCCAGAAACCTTCCCAACGAATATGAGATTGTGACTTCAGGCTTAGGATAAATTAATTCAAATCAATCATTGCTTAATTGGCTCACTTTTACGAGCAAGAAAATCCTTCTCGGCCAAACAAATTATAGGCCCGGCTCACGATGGCTGTGAGCTGTGGCATTGGGCCATCGACCGACTTTTAGATTACTGTATATATTTTTTTGATTTTTTGTGTTTTGTTTTTTTTCTCGTATTCTTTTGTATTATCCGTGATAGGTTAGTATGTCGTTTTTATTTTTATATTTTTTAAATTTAATTATGTCTAATAAGCTAACTCAGCTATAGTAAAAAATCAACCAACTATAATAAAATTTTAATTAGAAATCAGAAGCTATCGCTATTCCGAACGCCCCTTAAATCCCTCCCATTGTCTTTACTAAGCAAGGCTAGACAGAGTGAATAATAACAGAACCAAGACATGCCCTTCGTTGCCACATAGGACTGCACACAGCGGTGCCGCAACATTCAGTTATAAATACAGATCTTTTGGATATCGACATCACATTTTTACAGTACAATTTTAACTTTTAATTTCTATTATAATATAATTATAAAATCTAACAAAATTATAAATATTATAAAGATACTTTTCGAGTTTATATATATAATTTCTATAGATTCAATCTAAATATTATTAATAGATTTAATTGGATGGCAACCTAAACTATATTTATTTGTGACGGGAGGGGTACTATCGTAAGGTAGGACCGTACCATTACTGTGGAACGGCAAGGGATAAGGTCGTACGCATATCGTGAACGATCTTGAGAAAGGTCGAGAGGAGAAGGTCAGACTTCAGGCTTCAGCGACGACGCCGTCCGGCTCGAGAGCGCGGACAGCGACGCACGGAGCGACCCCCCGGCTGCAGCAATCTTCAACGACGCGATTGGAGATCTGGAGTACCAAGCGTTTGCTTCCCGGGAGCTGAACTAATGATAAGCTCAAGGGCCAAGTTGCAGCCAGATCCCGACACCTGCATGTTCGCTGGCTTGCTGCGTTACTCCCCCTGACAGGGATGGGGATGGGCGAGGGCCAGGTCTCATGAATCATAATCGTGCAGCCCATTTCTGAGCCTCCGAGTACCCGGCGCATATGGTGGGGCAGGAGGATTCGTCTCGAGTGCATGGGACGTGGAATCCTGAGAAATTTTGATGAAGGAAAAGAACTATCATGTGGTTGTGCAGAGAGAAAATTGCTGCATTCACAAGTAGGTTTTGTAGATTGCCTTTTTTTTTTTTGCAGAAATACTACCTAATGTTAAGATCTCTTAGTCCTACATTTTGGCCACGACAGATATTGAATGACTAATCTAGTAAGCTTTATTGTTTAAACTTACTATTTGGCTGATTAAAGGCATGTTTTATATTGATTTCTGTTTAGAAAAATTAGAAATTAATATAAGCACTCGGCTTTTCAAAGAAACTTCTTTATCCATCTCGTGCGAAGATAAGCCAGAAGGTCACGAGCACATCATATATCCCACGGCCTATGCCTTCATCTCACGCACGTATCTCTCACTTATTTTTTGCACCGCTCACCCTCTCTTTCTAAAAGTCATTTCTTCCTGTCGCTATTATTTATTTTCAATAAAAAGCCAATAATTATAAACAAAAATCATCAGTCGCAGGCAATATAAACACCCCTAAAAGACTATCAACCAACCAGTAGCTCCCATTTCTGTTTCAAAGAACATGACCAAAAACGACAAACAGTGAGTAAAAGTTCAACCCCACCCCACCCATGATACGGAGTACTCCAGTTCTTATTCGGCGTTTATTTCTGTAAGAAAATAACGTGACGCTATTTGCTGTTTATTTATGTAAAAAACCGGAAATCGCTAATAACCATATGTCTGATACGGTACGATGGTATCATACACTTTGAAGCGATATGCTCAACCACCCACAGCAATCCTTATCCAAACATACAAGTCTGTTTATTCCTCACTATAGAGTTATCTCATCCCTCCTCCCCCAGTTACTCTCACCAATCATTCCTCACCACCGAGTTATCTGATCACTCCTCCAGTTACTCTCACCACAATCTTCCTTACTTCTCTCCTTTTCCTCCCTCATCCTCTTTTCTCTTCACTGCACTTTATCGCACCAAATTAGGTGCCATGCGTGAGGAGATCAGGAGCTCAGCAGTGGCGCTCGTCGACCCGCCGCCGTGGTTGGCCTCGCCGCCCCCCACCCCTGTCGCTAGGTACCCGCCGTCCAAAGACTCCAACCACCTAGTGCTTCCTTCTTCCCCTCCCATATCACCTCCATCCAAGAAAGTGTCGCCCTTGTACAAAGACTCCAAACCACCTAATGCAATATAACAACTTTCTATAACTTTTGCTCTGCAAGGTTCAAAGACTCCTCTAAGTAAATTGCAGTTTACTTTTTGCTTGGTAAATAAGTTGGAGTAGACTTGCCATAGGAGGTAGGTGGGTGTTTTTGTTACAATATTTTGATTTTTTATGTGTAATATTTTTTTATTTCATATGTGCAACATTTTGATTTTATGTATACAACATTTTAATTTCATATTTGTAATATTTTGATTTTATGTGTTTAATATTAAGATTTTTATCAATTTTTTGTTATATATATAACTGAAAAATATTATATACATAAACAAAAATATTACGATTGATCATACAAACTAGCGTCCTAATCGAATCTTCGGACGCTAGCAACTTCAAAACAAACAATAACGTGACGCTAATCGTTTCAGTATTCTAGCACTGCATAATCGACAGGACGGTAACAATTCACGCCTTAGCTCAAGTCAGTTTTAACTCTGGGGTAGGGGCACTGCCATGGAATTGACTTGTTTGCCTCTGCGCTCATAGTAGTAGGCTCGTAGGTCGACGTAGGATATACTCTTTTCAATTTTTCAAAATAGTTTTTAGTTTTTATTATAGTATCTAACTTTTAAATAAAATATTTTTTTATAAAGTTTACAAGTTAATTATAGTACACGTTAAAAGCATAACATCTGTACCATCCAAAATTGTAATCGAGTATCTCTCCGTAATCTCTGTCGTAAATAGCTAAAATTCAAAAATTTCAACTAAAAACCACAGCTAAAAAGAACATGCCCTTAACTCACTTGGTACATGGTCATTAATTCATTGCAACCAGCTCTCTGTAGAATAAACAGGGTTGATGTAGCACAGAACTGGGCACTTTTTTTTCAACTTCTGAAAACTATTTTATTTTTTTTATTATAACTAGTTTTTAAATAAAATATTTTTTCAATACAAAATCTACAAAAAATTATAATATATATTATAGCAACATTATTTATAATAATTAAAATCATATATTTCTATTATTTCGTACCCTTTCACAAACAACAAAAAAAACTATAAATCATAAGAGCATACCTATGCCCATTTTGGCCCAGTTCATAATTGCACGTCAGCGCGTGGGGCTCCACCAATTTCACGGTTGCTAGACAAAGTACTGGCGCAATGTATTGGATGCTGCCCGGCTATCAGTCCGCCGGAATTTTACAGAAAACTGTATAAATCAACCAAAGTATTTTGCAGAAAACTATACAAATCAACCATAGTTATTACAGTATACCTGCAATCTAAACCGTAATCAACTCGTAAGACAGCAGGATGCTTTAGTGAGGTAGTTTAGTTGAAGGGGCCTTGTAGTTCAAATCTTAAGACAGGTAGATTGTCAGTTTAAATGTCTGTTTGGTTCATATACTAAAGTTATCAAAGTTTGTTATAAATTTTTTTGCCAAACTTGGCTAAGGTTAGATAACAAAAGCTAAAGCTATATGGTCTCTTCTTTTCAGTTTCTAAAAGTTGTTTTTGGCTTTTCTACAATAGCTAGTTTTTAAACGAAGTGTCTTTTCAAAACGAGCTCTACAAGTTGACTGTAATACATATTGTAGCGATTTTGTTTATATCAGCCAAAACTGCACACAAATTTCTATTATTCCATACTCTCTCTCAAGAATAGGCCAAAAGCTATAAGTTACAGTCATAAACCATAAGCTGAAGCTAAAAAGAATATGTCCATACTTTGCTAGGAAAAATGGATCTTACCACACTTTTTTTAGTCAATGACGTGTGCGTGGTAGAAAAGAAATCTTGCCACAAGTGTGGCTACGAACCAAAAAGACGCCTAACTCGATCAAAGAGTTTTTTTAATAATTGATTTTTAATTCAGAATTACAGTATTATATCTGCTTTTTTGCAGTTCTAACCACGTATCGCCCAACCATTGAGTGACTTGTGCTAGTCGCCCTACCGTTGGGCGACATTGCCCCTAGTCGCCCAACCGTTGGGCGACAAGTCCCTAGTTGCCCAACCGTTGGACGACTAGGGGCTATAAGCCTCTCGACCACACGATGCCCCAGCTCATTTGTTTTCATTCGGCCGAAAGCAAAGAAAGAGAGAAGAAGAGGAAAGGAAAGAAGGGGAAGAGAGAGGAGGAAGAGAAGGGAGGAGAGGAGCAGGGAGGAAGGGAGAGGAAGAGGAGGGAAGAGAGAGGAAGAGGAGGAGGAAGGATCTGCGCATCAAGGACGGTGAGTTCTCTATATTTTTTGTACATTTATCTTTGAAACATGATAGAATAGCAACTGAAATAATTAAATCTATAGTTTAGAAAGTTACACAAATTTATAGTAACAACAACAATAAAGCCTTTTGTCCCAAATAAGTTGGGGTATGCTACGAATGAAATTTTCTCATGATCAAAGATATGAGAGTTTTGAAGACCTACAATGCTAAAACACTAAGTTGTACAACCTGCTAACTGAGCAAAGAGCCTAAAACACTGCCCCTAAATTTTCTTATGATTCCAATATATTGATCACTAATTTTCATACGCTCCTATTCAAAGCTAATTCTTTAGATAGATTCCAATCCCTCAAGTCTCTTTAAATTGCTTTCTCCCACGTTAGTCTTGGTTGACCTCTTCCTCTTCTTACATTTCCAGGACGTCTTAAAATTTCATTACGTACTGGTGCTTCAGGAGGCCTCCGTTAGAAATGTCCAAACCATCTCAATCGATGTTGGACAAGCTTCTCTTCAATTGGTGCTACCCCCACACTATCACATATATCATCATTGTAGATGCGATCCTACCTTGTTTGATCACAGATCCACCACAACATCTTCATCTCTCGCTATAGTCGTCTTCTGTATATGTTATTTTTTTTAATCGCCCAACATGCAGCTTCATATAGCATCGCGGGTCTGATCGCTGTCCTATAGAACCTATCCTTTAACTTTTGAGGAATCTTTTTGTTACATAGGACACCAAATGCTTGACGTTATTTCACCCACCCCGCTCTTACCCTGTACCTCCTGTCTTCATCAATCTCACCATTCCACCGTAGTATTGATCCCAAATAACGAAACATGTCCTTCCTAGATACTATTTGTCTATCTAGTCTAATAACTCCATCTTCTGCCCTAGCACCACTAAAATCACATATCATATACTTAATTTTAGTCCTACTAGGTCTAAGTCCCTTCAATTCTAAGATCTTTCTCCATAACTCCAGATTCCTATCGACATCTATCCTACTCTCATTAGCTGGCACCATATTATCAGTGAAAAGAATACACTAAGGGATATCTTCTTGGATTTTTCGTGTGACCTCGTCCATCACTAAGGTAAAAATGTACGAGCTCAATGCTGACCTTTGGTGTTGTCCTATCTTAATAGGACAATCATTAGTAACACTACTACATGTTCTAACATGAGTCACAATATCTTCGTACATAACCTTAATTAAGGTAATATATTTTATTAGGACTTTTTTTTCCTTTTGAGCGTCTACCACATGACCTTCCTTGGCACTTTATCATAGGTTTTCTCTAAGTCAATAAACACCATGTGAAAGTCCATTTTTTTGCTCCATACACCTCTTCATCAACTGTCGTAGTAACAAAATCGCCTTCATGGTTGACCTCTCAAGCATAAATTCAAACTGATTTATTTTCACGCTAATCACTTTTCTTAAACGACACTTAACTACTCGCTCCCAAAGCTTCATTGTGTGGCTCATGAGCTTAATTCCTCTATAATTAGTACAACTTTGAATATCTCTTTTATTTTTAAAAATTGGTACTAATGTGCTCTTCCGTCATTTGTTTGGCATCTTGTTCAACATAAAAATGCTATTGAACAAATTAGTTAGCCAAACAATCTCTACTTCTCCTAAGCATTTCCACACCTCGATAGAGATGTTATCAAGCCCCAACGCCTTATCCACTTTCGTTCTTTTTAAGGCCTCTCTTACTTTCGACTCCTGGATTCTTCGAATAAACCACCTATTGGTGTCATCAAAAGCAATATCTAATTCAATCATACTATCGTCATTGTCATGACTGAATATTTGTCGAAGTAATCTCTCCACCTATCCTTGATCTCCTGGTCTTTCACCAAAAGTCTATTAGTGTCGTCTTTGATGCATTTAATTTGGTTGAAATTTCTCGTCTTTCTTTCTCGAAGTTTAGCCATCTTGTAGATATTCTTCTCACCCTCTTTTGTACTTAATTTCTGGTAAATTTTCTCATAGACCTTGCCTCGTGCCTCACTCACCGCTTTCTTCGTATTATTTTTTGTTGCTTTGTATTTCTGTATATTGTCATCGCTCCTATTAAGATGCATTTGCTTGTAGTATATCTTTTTCTTCTCGATAGCCTTTTGCACTTCCTCATTCCACATCATGTGTCTTTATGTTCGTCTCTTGCCCCCCGGGTCACTCCAAGCACCTCTGTAGCCATATTCCTAATACAAGTTGCCATCTCTATCAACATACTATTCTCTTCGCTATTCACTTTTCCCACGTCCTATATCCCTTCTACGACCATTTTCTCCTTAAATGCCTATGCGGTATCCCCCTTGAGTATCCACCTCTTTGTCCTCGTGGCTTTGGTGACCTTAGCATGTCGAACTAGTAATCTAAAACAAAAGTTAGAGACAACTAACTTATGTTGTTGTACAACATACTCTCCAAGTATAACCTTACAGTCTATACAGGCTCGTTTGTCCTCCCTTCTAATAAGGACAAAAACGATTTGGTTAGAATGATGACCACTGCTAAAGGTAACTAAATGAGAATATCTCTTTTTAAAAAAAGCGTTAGCTATGATGAGATCATAGGCTACGGCAAAAGTTTAAAATATCTTATCCCTCTTGATTCCTATCACCATACCAAAACCCCTATGCACCTTTTGAAACTCCCCACTAGTTGTACCAATATGACAGTTGAAATCTCTTCCTAAGAAAATCTTCTCACTGTTAGGTACACTTCTAACCATTTCATTTAGATCATCCCAAAATTGCCTCTTAGCGGCCTCATCCAGACCTACTTGTGGAGCATATGCACTAACAATATTCAAAACCAAATCGCCAAGGATTAGCTTGACCAGGATAATTCTGTCCCCTATCTCGTCACGTCAACAACTTCGCTTTTGACGTGCTTATCGATTAAGATGCCCACTCCATTCTTGTTTCGTTCTGTTCTAGTATACCACAACTTGAAGCCAGTATACTTTACCTCCTTCGCCTTTTGACCCACTCATTTAGTCTCTTGAACGCACAAGATATTTATATGTCTCCTAATCGCTGTATTAACTACCTCTTTTAACTTACCTGTTAAGGGCTCTACATTTTAACTACCCATATGAATCCTACTCTCCTCGGCTAGTTTCCTTGCCCCTCGCACTCGTCGAGTAAAGTACAAAGACTCTTGCACATTTTTCACTACATCTGGGTGCTGATGTAGCGCATCACTAAGGGAATGATGTCCCAGCCTTTCCTCATTTATCATCACACCCAACAAAATTTTCTGGTAGATGTGGAGAGGATTTCTAGGGGTGTACGACTCCATAGTTTCGATTAGTAGATCGGGGCTTAGAGGGTTGTTGTCCAGGGGACCGTAGATGCTCATGTCTTCGAGGTAAAGGTTACGATCTCGAAACCCAACCCATATCCTTCGTCCCCTCCTATGCCTTGAGCTTCTAGCCCTATCCGCCTTGCTTTGGTTACCATAGTGTGATTCCCTGCAATACAGAGAAGAATGTGTGAATGTCCATACGAAATGTAAATTAAAAGTATGTGTCAGCATCCATACGAAATTTACATTAAAAGTTACAAACAAGAACGTGCCAACATTACGACTGAACTTATTTAAAATGCACAAAATTTACATTGCAAAACATTACTTCATTGAGTGTTACATTGCAGGAAATGCCGGTCTTACAAAGAATGAATTAGTAGACAGCTGTAGGTACTACAAATTGCCGTGTCTATAGGACGACTGATGAAGTGGGCCTATTTGAGCAGTTCCTCGTGGAGTGCCCCGCTATCTTGCATATCCTGCACTTCCATGGTCTCGTCCGATAGCCACGGTGACTGTCATCTATGTTATTGCGGATGCAGCAAAACTGACGTCTTCCATGCTTGGGCTACTTCAGTATGTTGTTCGGCACCCACTTCACTTTCTCTGGCTAAAGATTCATATAATGCATGTCCACTCCATAGGAGTTGAAGTTAGTGTTCCAAGTCTTGCATAAATGGTGGATGTCATAGTACTTTGAAATGTACTATCCAAAGGACTGTCGCTACGCGACACACACACGTAAACATACAAGCAAGGCTTGTAAAGGAGCATCAGCTTGTTGCACATATAGGTCGCAACTTCGCCAATGGTGCATGTATGCTTGCGATCACCTTTGGCATGTCCCATGACATACTCCTCACTCAAATGGATTTCGAACTTCTTTCTCACCCCGTCCATGGTCCGAGCGACTTGCGAATGAGCCTTTGCCATTTTCTAGTCTACGCATGCCTGCATTATTTCTAAGAGTTGCTTCCCTTCATCCAGGTGTTTCTTCGCAATCATGACTCTATTAACGAAGCAACCAATGGTGCTGTTCCAACTCTCATATACAATTATAGTGGTTGGGAGGGAGCCAAGGTTTTCATTATCGGTTTCAATTTTTTTTACCTTAGGGGGCCAGTAACATCGAATTTTTTTGTCAAAAATTTTTGATAGATTTCGTCCAAAATTTTCAAATTGATTTTTGAATTTGAAAACATCTTGACTAGAAATTGGTGAAAATCAGACGAAAATCTACTGAAAATATCGGATGAATTTTGAACTAGTTCAAAGAATCACAAAGATGTGTGTAAATTAAAATTACACAAAATAATTTGGCTGATACCATATTTTACTAAGGGTCACGGTAAAACCGGTATTTCCAGTTACTGACCAAAAATCGACTGGTAATAAGAACCCTGGAGGGAGGGAGCACACACCCTTCAACATACCGTTGTATGCCACAGACATATTAGTCATCATAATCCTGTCCCTCGCACCATCAGTGTTGTGAAGAAGGGACCATTTCTCCAGGTCAGGGCATGCAAGCTGATCCATTGGATGAACTCGCCTGTTGGTGCGGGAGTGACGTGAGTTGTAGTTGGTTTTTGCTCCCTATGACTCCCTCACATGCCTGGAGGTTTCGTCGTCATATTCTTGCCATATTGTGTTGAACTTGCACATCAAGTTCTGCATGCAGAGCTTTTTCAACTTCTTCATCAACATCTTATTGCGAAAACGGGTGTGAAAATTCACCGTCAGATACCATATGCACCAATGGATCCTCACGTCATTCCACTCGAAGGGTGGTTGAGTCCCTTGCTGCATGGTGCTTAGGGCCGATAGCAGCCCGACGTTGCGGTCCATGATAAGGTAGGAGTTGGACCGATCTTAGACTACCGTTTGCTTCACATTGGCCAAAAATCACAGCCAGCTATCAGGGCTCTTATTCTCCACAATTGCATAGGCCATTGAGAGTAGTTGGTTTTGTTTCATCAACAACACGCCCTTGTAATTGTCGGAGAGGAATGTGCCTACTATCGTGAGCATTGAACGACAATACTTAAACCCCTAAATCGCCTATTAAAATGCCTAGAACATCCAATCAAGGTTGAAAATTTTGGGCCCCTTCGAAGGGTACACTCTCTCCATCTTATTTATATATGTTCTAGGATTGGCTTCAGCAATCTGATGCAGCATTCTTAGCACAAAATCGTAGACCTCCTCGTACGTGCCATAAATTCTATGTATGACCTTCCTCACCTACCGCACCTTATCGTAGTTCATCGAAAAACCAACCAGGTTCACGGCATCATCCATCAACAGCTTCGGCGTAACTATGATGTCCGCAACTACAAGGTGACCGATCAGCTTGGCAACGAGTAACTAGGTCACATTCTGGTGCCTGTGTAGTGGCTCTACAAACTCACAGGTGTGATCCTTCACCACTGTTATCCGAAAGTCTGTTACATCACCTATGAATCTCTACGCACGGATCTTCTTGTGACAAGAACTGTTCACACACTTCACCACGTATGTATCGGGGTTCGACCTGTGCATCCGATACGTACGGCTTATGCGGACGTATATCTTGCAATGGCTTACTGCACGGCACCCTTGTTGGGGAAGCATTGCCCTTCGACAAGAGTGACTTCATCGAAAGACCATTTCGACCCATTTTCAGATAGAAAAACTAGGAAGGCCAACGCAACATCATCCCGACTAGCACCATCTTCCGTCGCACCACCACCATGGCTAGCACCAGCAGGTTCCACTTCACCACTACCGCCCCCACCAACACTACACTCCACACCGCCACCACTAACCAACTGCGGCACTTTCATGCTACCACTCTAGCCGATCTTATCCCTGCTTGACGCTTTTGCCCTCTTCACAAACAATGCATACATAATTGACCTCCCATATATTGTTGTAGTAGCATTGCTTGCAATCTCCATGTATTGTCACCAAGCGATGTTGCCAATCACCTTCAGCTTCTAGAAACACTCCCCTAGATCTTCAACCACTATGGCTGTCACCGCCTCAATGACAAGCTTCGTCGTGCTAACCTCCTTGTCAAATGCACTCTATACGCACCTCCTGAACTCAGGGAGACCCATCTCCTTTAGCCCTAAAGCCTGGATTATGGTCCGTTCACAATTTTGATGGTCTATCCTGTACGGCTCGTACATAGAACGCTGAAATGGGACACCATGGTGTCTGAGCACCAGGCCTCCCTGCCGTTGGATTGCTTTTAGATGCATACAAGTGCAATGGTATATAATATATCAGACAAATCCATTAGCATTCATTAATTCAGAAAGGCATTGATTTGAAAAGAAAGTTATTGATTTAGCATGCTGAATTAATCATTAATGGAAAGTCTCAATCATAGATGGAAAGTCGATCATAGAGTGACCATGGTGCTCAGGCACCATGATTTCTCAATTAATTATACTATATATATAGGAAGTATTTTTCGTATTTCTAGGAATACATACTCCTACTTCTAATATACCACTTAAACGAATATTTTATACCTCCCTATCACTGTCCATATAGTTAAATACTAATTCTAAAATACTCTAATGCGATTTGGTTGAAGAATTTTTATCAGAGCCCTTTATTTTACCATATACACTTTTCTATGTATAAAAAGAATACATACATAAATTATCTATACTAATATAAAAAGCACCAATTTGATTAAACCTTTTGTCACCTAATTGTGTTAATACCCTACTCTCCTGGTGGTTGGATCAACAAAATCCAATGACTATTATTGCAAGTTGGTCCTACTATCTGGATATCTACAACATTCATTCATCTAATCCAATGTACAACATTGCAAGTTGGTCCTGCCCATTCCGTAATCACGCCCACTCCCAGCCACCCCCAATCCATCACGTCACCCCCTAATCATGCCTCGCATCTAGTCCCCACTCACATCCAGCCCCAATCCGTCACGCGTCGCCGCCCCGCGTTGTTGCTCCACCCCACTCCGCCCCCTTGCCAACCCCCACATCGCCGCTTCGGCCTACCCGCTCCCATGCCTACAGCCGACCCTTCTCCACTCCACCCCGCACCGCCTACCTCCTTTGCCCCACTCCGCCCCCGCGTCGCCCCCCACCTCCTCCACTTCGTCCCTGTGCCACCCTCTACTCCTCCATGCCGCCCCCATGCTGGCCCCTGCTTTGCCCCACTCCACCCCATGCCGCCCCTACTTTGCCGCTCCAGCCTCACTCTGCCTACGCGATGCCCCCTGCTCCTCATCCGCCCCGTGTCGCCTCCTACTCCACCACTCTGCCCTACGCCACCCCGCGCAGCCTACCTCCTCCGTTGTCACCATGAACGGACCTTCCATGCACCCCCACCTTCGAGCACAAACCAAGAAATCCTTGCATTTTCTTGAAGATGGAATCCTTTCTTGTATTTTCTTGAAGATAAGACCTGAAAATGCAATTTCTCGAAGATTGTAATTTCTTATTCAATAGCATGGAGTTCGTGGTCACATTGTCTTATGTCCTAGATAATGATTGGACTGCAAAATTTTGTGTGTGAGATGGAATATAATTTATCATATTCTTTTCTTTTTGCATCAATAGTTTATTTATTTTGTTGTTATATGAATTTCACATGTTTATGAGAAATTTTGTATTTTTTTTTGCACTTTTTAAAATGTTATTCTTTAATTTCCATGCATCTTGTTATTTCAATGAGCTACTTTTGTCTCTTTAAAGTGAACAATGGTAACTGATCATAGGTGACAATTTTTCGAGCATAATATGTACCATATATGAACATATTCACATTCAACTATTGCTCTTTCAGGAGACGTGAATTTCACGTGCACGCTGACTACTACTATAAAAAGTGAACTTTGATGAAATTTTTCATGGAACTCACTTGGGAGTATCTTATAATCATTTTTAGAGGTTGTTCAAATAGATAAAGAAATATAACAACACCATTAAAGAGTATATTAGAAGTAAGAGTACGTACTCCCAAGAGTATAGAATTATTTTCCTATATATTATATATATAGAAAAAATATCTTTTACTTTCGAGTGTAATTACACCCACCTATAATATACCACCTAAATGATATATATATATATATATATATATATATATATATATATGTATGTATGTATATATATGTGTGTGTGTGTATATATATATGTATATATATGTGTGTGTGTATGATGCTGAAATAGGGCGCCATGGTGTCTGGGCACTAGGCCTCTCTGTCTTTGGATTGCTTTTAGATGCGTACAAGTGTAATTGTGTATAATATATTAGGCAAAGTCGTTATCATTCATTAATTCGAAAAGGTTCCGATTTGGAAAGAAAGTCATTGATTTAGCATACTGAATCAATCATGGATGAAAAGTCTCAATCATGGAGTCTAAACACCATAGTGCCCTTGTTATTTATATTATATATATATATAGAGAGAGAGAGAGGAAAATATATTTTACACCTGGGTGTAATTACTCTCACCTCTAATATACCACATAAACGAACTTCAATGTGAACTACATGAACAAATTATAAGGAAGTCTATAGTTTTAAGCGTATTTTATAAATATCTTCATATACGCACATAAAAAGGAGTATGTCAAAAAAATCTACATACCACCTCTAAAAATTATTCATACCACCTAGATGGTCCTAAATACTCATATACTACACGTACATACTCTCTGTTACGCGAGATATTTCCTACGTTATGAGATACGATATAGGGTGTAATTACACCCAGGTGTAGAAAAAGGCTTTATGTGTGTGTGTGTACATACATACACATTTCATAATTTGCAAAGGCAACAAATAATAGTGCCTATTTCTTCATCTATTTACAAAGAATCGTCATTATTGTCACTAATACATCATTAACATGACTAATTACAAAAATACCGTTTATATGAACTAAATATATACGTTAGCTAAACATGGTTACCAAGCACATTATATACAAATAAACCACCATTACACTAATGAAATATTAATAAAATATTAAGCACATTATTCGCAGGCGAACGAAACATACCTGTTCACCGGATCTGCACTAATTCCAACTGTGAAATCCCCTAAATCACAGCAAAATCACCTCAAAAAACTAATTTAAACTCTCTTCAACTCTCTCTTTCTTTCCTTTCCCTCGACTCTCTCTCACTCGGCAAGGAAGATACTCAACTGTGTGGCTTTAGATGAGAGAGCAAAGTGAGATGCGGGCCATTTTATGTGCATAGGGAGGTGTTGGCAACTGACAAGGCACGCGGGTGCACATGGGCGCAATGCCAAGCGAAAGCCATGAGAATCACTATCGAACGCGATGCATCCGCCTGGTCGATCACCTAGGTACCTACCAAGCCATGGTAGCTCGGTATGAGAGCTGTCGAGTCAGGGGAGCTCGGCATGGCTGGCAATCCTATGGGGCCCACCAACGCCCGAGCCAAGCCAACGTCTGCCGCGCTCACCGCCCTTGTTGTTGTGCCATGCTCCTGCGGAGCTCTGGTGGCGCAATAGGTGACAAGTGGCGTATGCTGTGCCTGTTGAGGTGAAGGAGAAGGCTATTTTGCAAAAAGGTGTCTAACGACCAAATTTGAAAAAAAAAAATTACGCTGCAGTGGTAAATATGTGAACAGTTCCACTACTATTAATCGAAGATATTTTTGTACCAGACAGGTCAACCCCCATTTGTTGTTTTTTTTTACGCGGTTCCTTGCCACACGCCACATCATGAAAGCACCGCGGGGGCGCAGATGTAGCGCGCCTCATGGTGCCCCAAACATGGCCATCCGATGACAAATTGAAGGCCCTGATGAAGACACCTGGATAACTCAATTCATCGGCTCAGTTGCCGTTAGCACTGAAAGAGGAGGTCCCCGTTCCATCAGAAAGTGGCAAGAAATGGACCTGAGAACACCCAGCACGCAAGGAGCAAATTGGTCTTGTTATGAAGCAGAATGGATATCGTTACCAGCCTCCAGCAACGAGATGTGGACAGACAAAACCTTGCACGATACTTTGCAGACTAACAGCACTACCAAAGATTAGAGCAATAAGAGGCGACATCCTTACTCTTCACACCGTTCAGGAATCCCGTCCCTCGCTGCACAGATCCACCCCGTGCCGACGTGCACTGCTGGGAAGGAAGATAGCTTCCATCTGTGCCTGCAGCTCTGAAAATGCTGGATCCGACACTTCCTCGCCAATTCGTTGCGACAAACGTCAGCAGGAGGTACTTGCGAAGATCGCCATGCTTCAGGCACGGAAGATCCGCATCACAAACTTCATGGACGAGCGCTCTGCTTATCTGACCAAGTTTGCGAAGGATGCCGACACCGAGTTCGAGTGTGTTATTTTGGGCTACGGTTTATAATTTTTAACTGTGATTTATTAGTCTAACGAATAGTGATTGTTAAGAAAAGTCAAAAATCGCTGAAAAGTCGAAAAGAACAAGCCGAAGTTGGGGACGAGGTGAACATCTCTTGCAATGGAAATTTGAACAACCTATTGCTTCTTCACTGCCTGACAGAGAATTGCATGCCTGATGTGGTAGATAATGGAGCGGCTGGACAGTGCGATGCAGGACTTCGAGGAGACGGCCGAAATCCAAAGGCAGGAGATAGAAATGAACGAGAGGGTGTTAACAGACTTCGAATATTGGATTGAGAAGTAGAAAAACGAAGGTGTGTTCTTCAAAGCCCTTGGGAACATCAAACCTTGCAACAAGAAGGAAACCAAAGTTAAGGCCAAGGTCGAAGCACAGAAGGTCAACGAGATTGCAAAAGAGAGTGCGGTATCAAAAACTCGGACGAACATTTACCTTGGGCTGATGGCAATACTCGGTCTTAATTGGCCTGGTTGCTCAGATCATGTATGAGCGGGATATCGCACCACCAGAAGCTGAGAATAGACCAAAAAAAAAAGAGAGAAGAATGAAAGAATCGTATACTAGTAAACCATTAAAAAGTACCAGCAGAGTTTAATCAATATTTTCACTAGCAATGTAAACTGTATAAAATTAATATGAATGGATATAGTTTTCGTAATCCAAGATATCATTTAAGGTGTAGCTTGGCCTATAAACCACAGGTTTCTCAAACCTGAGATCTGATAAACTCAACCTGTCTTCGCTCTTGCATCAACAAAAGCCAAAACAGGGTAACAGGGTTTCTCTAATTTCCATTCAAAGCAAGTATTTTTGGGCTAAAGGATCATGCCTCTGAAGACAGTACCATAGTGCAAGTAGCAAACCTATGTGCATATCTTTGTAACTTGTACGGATGCTTCTCAAATCTCACTAAACAAATTTAACAAAGCACATGAAACAAAACAAAACTAAAATTCGAAGAATTTAGGGCCACTCAGACTTTCAGTTATTATTGTCCCTTGACCTTGGTTGCTGCATAATAGAAAAATAAAAATAGACAGGCAACAAAAATAGAATAGAAATGCACTCAAACTTGGGACAATCTAGTTTGGAGGAACCAAAAGAACCAGGCTAAAGTTATGAAGCAGGAAATGGCAAACTTTTCAGTGCTTTCACCCTTCTATTTAAATTTACTTGGTGAAATGCATGTAGTGAAAAGCTGCCATTTAATCTAGAAAGCATACCGCTGGACGCTGGTGCTTAAGGGGGTGATCGTTTTAGCGATGGCTTCTGACTTTTGGCTGAAATTTCACTGTAGCTAGCTTTTTTTACTGTAGCTGATTTGGTTTTTTGGGCATAATTAAATTTAAAAAAAATGTAAAAATAGAAAAAAAATATGTTAGCCCATCACGGATAATACAAAGGAACACGGGAAAAAAAGAAAAATGTAAAAAGCTCAAAAAATCTTAAAAATTCAGAAAGAGACGAATTACTGAATAGTGAAAAAAAAAAGCTAAAGCTAGAAGTTAAAGCTGAAAAAAAGCTAAAATGAGCGGGGCCTAAGACAGGAAAGCAGTTGGCACTCCTGAATATCTTAATGTTGAGCGTAATCTGCAAGTCTTGATCGTGGTACCCTCAAGCGCACTTTCAAGGTTGGCATGAGAGTAACTAAAAAACAATATTATACAAAGAACACACCAAATCAGGTGGAAAGTGTCAGCCATGGAAACTGAACTCTGTCATGCAGAAGAAAGGAAAAGAAATTGATACCGTGAGGAATTCCAATACATCATACTTGAATAGGTCCATATTTGATTACAGCTGACCAGTATATTCCATGTAATGGCTGTTGGTATATTGCCTCGTTCAAGCACCTCATCCAATAATTGGACTCCCTCAGGTGTTCTGTTACAAGAGCGTAGACCTTTAAATCTTGTATTATACGAAAATGGCTGTCCAAAAAGATGCTGCTTTGTCAAAACAACCGGTTTCGTAAAAACTATCCATTAGTGCGTGTTATATGTAACTAGATTTGGGGAGCATTTCTTCTCTTTCATCTCCGAGAGAAGACGTGAAGCTTCAACTACTTTCCCAGCAGAACAAAGACCGTGGATTAAGATGTTGTGCATCGTGACATCTGCTCGAATTTGATCCCAAGATTTTTAAGCGCCTTATTAGCAAAGCCATTCTCACATAACCCATGGATCATAGTGCCAAAAGTCACCATGCCAGGTGAGCACGCAGCATGTTTTTCCAATAGCTCCCACAAGTCTGTAGCTTCATGGACCATACCGCTATCAAAGAGCCCCTTCAGCATATTATAGGCCTATTTAATATGATTGTGGCTTGTGATTTTTTTACTGAAAATTTGAATTTTAGTTGTTTGTGATAGATATTACCGAGAGAGATAATCGTTTGTGATTTTGAATGGTACAAATGTTGGGTTTTTAATGTGTACTACAATTAACTTGTATACCTCATCTTGAAAAAAATACTCCATTTAAAAATTAGGTACTGTAGTAAAAACCAAAAACCAATTTAAAAAGCTAGAAAGAACTGACCTATACGTCATCACATTACGAATCCCAGAAAGACCGGTAGTGTCCCAGAATTTCCAAGCTCTCCTACCCTCCCGGCTTCAAAGAACACCTTGATGAGTGGATTATACATGGCAACATCAGGAACAAGCCCAGTTTTGGTCATCTCAGAGTATACCCATTCCGCACCATCCATATCCCCGGTTTGGCACAAACCGTGGATCAAAATCCCATGAGTAATTATAGCTGCTTGGTGATTATTTGCCATCATCCTCTCCCATACCTCACCCACCACCTCTTAAGGTGATGATTGTTTCGATTTCAGTTTCTAACTTCAGTTTTTTTTTACTATTTATTACATTATTCACTAACTCAATTACAGTAAAAAAATCAGTTACAGTAAAAAAACCAAAAGTTAAAAGCTACCGCTAAAACATCACCGCCTAAACCTCCCAAGTTTACACAATCCATCAAGCATCACATTGTAAGTGGCAAGGTTGGGGCTCGCACCCAGATCTCTCACCAGCTGCTCCCACACCCTCATAGCTTTCTCGAACTCGCCATTCTTGAAACACCCGCCGAGTAGTGCATTGTAACAAACAGCATCACGCTGTACTTCATAAGAGCAACTCCAGCAGTAGCCCTCAAAACAGGGCCCCTACTTTTCATTTGAGGGCTCCCCCTATTTTTAAAGGCCCTGTTTTCTGAGCTGCACTCCAGCAGAAGCCCTCAAAACAGAGCCCCTACTTCTCAATTCTCTCTATTTTCTCACACACTATATGCATATATATGGGACAAAAGCACAATACACAATAAAATATTTATGATTTCACAATGAGGGACAATATATAAATTTATGAATTCAAATACGAATATTCAAATTTAAATTCAAATTTATTCCGAATTTAAATTTATGAATTCAAATACGAATATTCAAATTTATTCCGAATTTAAATTTATGAATTCAAATACGAATATTCAAATTTAAATTCAAATTTGTTTCGAATTTAAATTGAAAGCACAATGACGGACGTTTAAATTTATGAATTCAAATACAAATATTCAAATTTAAATTCAAATTTGTTCCGAATGAGAGACGTATTTATTCAAATACGAATAAATCTGAGTTTAGGGACTCAAGTAGAGGCCCCTAGGAATGAGGGTTTGGAGGCCTCATTTGAGAGGTCTCTATTTTTGAGGGCTCAAGTAGGGACCTTGTTGGAGTTTAATTTTTTACTATGACTCTCAAATCTGAGTTTAAGGGTTCATAGAGGTCCTGCTGGAGTAGCTCTAACTCGGCGTTTCGTCGAGCAGGTCGAGCGCGTTGTCCAAGCGGCCGTGTTTCGCAAGCCCAGTGCCCAGACATGAGGGTGGAGCAGGTGACGCGGTCGGGAGCAACTCCGCGGCGGCGTAGGGAGTCAAAGAGCGTGACCGCTCGGTCGAGTTCGCTGCGTGCGCAGAGCGATCGGAGCATGATGTTGTACGTCTGGAGGTTAGGGGCGAGGCGGCGGCCGAAGGCGCCGTGGGAGAGGGATGCAAAGAACGCGTCCGCATCAGAGAAGCGACGGGCGCGGACGAGGGCGTCGAGGAGGGCGTTGTGGGAGCGTACGCCGGGGTTACAGCCGGGGAGGGGGGAGGGCTCCGAAGGCGGCGAGCGCGCCGTCGGGCATGAGGGCGCGGGAGAAGGCGGAGAGGACGACGAGCGCTGCGGACTCGGGGAAGTGCGGGCGGTCGCGGAGGCGCGTGAGGAGACCGAGGAAGCGCGGGAGGTGGGACGGGGAGGAGGTGGCAAGGCGTCGGAGGATGTGGAGGAGGAGCGGCTGGGGAGGGGGGAAGGCCGGGCGGGTGGAGACGAGGGACCTCGAGGTGGGCGAGCGCGGCAGTGGGGTCGGGCTCGGACTTGATCAGCTCCAGGAGGCCGTGGATGGGCGGTGCCTCGTGGTCGGGCTGCGCCGGCGGCGGCATCGGGTTGTGCGAGCCGGCGGCGCGTGCGGCGGCTGGGCGGGCGCGGCGGGCGTTTGGGGTGTTGCGGTTTAACTTGTGGGGTTGGGGAGGGGGACCGGGCTTTTCTTGGTTGGCTGGTGATCGGATCCTGGCCGTGCGGGAAGCATCGGATGATACGGGAAAAGTGATGGAACGATGTTGACGGGGTCACGTAAGGTAAATTTGAACCGAGTTTAGACATAAGAGGAACGGTCTGTTCTTCGCGATTTCTAAAAATTATTTTTAGTTTTTACTACAGTAACTAATTTTTAAACGAAATATTTTTTAAGATAGAGTCTACAAGTTAATTGTAGTATACATTAAAAAACTAATATCTGTACCATCAAAAATCGCAAGCGAGTATCTCTCTTTCCGCAATCTCTGTCGTAAACAGCCAAAAAGTCATCATCCACAGCTAAAAGCCATCAGCCGTAGCAAAAAAAAACAGACCCTAAGATCGTCTCCACTATGGAGAAACACATTAAAACGATCAATTTGTCACGGTGTGCTGATTTTAAATGCTTTATTTGCATCTAGTGGTAAAATCTGAATTAAAAATCCTAATTAATCGTCAAGGTTGCTGTCAGACAAAAGTGGTCAAAATCCTTAGTGTTATTATTTATAAATTTTACAAGCTAAATATACAGTTTTTATAACCCCTAAAAAATAAAGTACAGTATTTATGGTTAGTGATAATCTATAGGTTTCACAACCAGTGTAGTATAAAATGTGTAACTTAAGCCCTCACCATAATGCAAATGCAACAAATGAATAGCAATTCCCTTGTTTTTGGATGCACTTTTTTAGATCTTTTTTTTCGACTTCCAACTTTTTTGTTTGGAAAATACAGGGGTAGGATGGTAATTATGCCTACATCATCATTGCTATGATAAATTATAGGCTTATGGTTAGAATCCATGACTTAATAATTGATAGCTTGGACCTAGGCAACTTGCGTCTCATCCCTTCCATAGGCTTTGTAGGCACCTTTTTCTCAAGTGGCGGGTGCAAATAAAAAAAATTTAAAAAAGATTCAGCATCAACAACTACTAGGACTTAGAAATATTATATTTTATATGTAGTAAAAATGGTCAAATAACATATTCCGGATATGTCGATAATATATTTCAACCGTCAACACTATTTCTCTATATTTTTTAGCACAGTAATGGATCCCACCATTCCCCAAAAATCGTGAACTTATTAAACTAAAAAGGAGAAATATATTAGATCTATTAGATAATCAATATTGTACACATCAATTTCTCGGATACTTTACCGAATTAAAGAAAATCGCACCACCCTTGTAAGTGATAGAGCTCGTAGATTAATGTGTCCAAGCTTTTGGCCGACCCAAGTGCCGATGTTTGCTACCAAAATTTATCGTAGTGCTTTTCATACACCATGTTTGCTTCCAAATTTATAGATTTTTCAGCTATTTAGAGCGAGTCTATTTTATCAGTTAACGCAATCATATTGTTATGATCCAAGTCGATCATGTGAAAATTCAAGGAACTATACTCTCTTCGAGATATTTACATTCTCAAATTAACTAGTAAACATAAAAAAAGCTAAAGTACAACTTGTTTCGTGGATCCAATACTATTTACATTGACGATAATGATATAGTAGTGATCTCCAAGAGCTCTATGTTCTTTTTTCGATAAAAAAAGATCTTGGTATGTAACGTGTTTTGAATTTTTGAAGGCTACTATTTTCTCGATTGTGCTTGCATCACCAAGGAGTTTTTTTTAAAGATTGCATCACCTAGAACTGTTGGGACACGTAGCATCCCAAAACAAAAAAACGAACTCCTCTCTCTCTTCTGATTTCTGAAGCCGTGACAGAGTCATTAGCGTCATTTACCATGCCAACAATTACCAAATGCCACGCCACCGGAGCAGCGCAAGCGCAACGCACATTGCCTCTGCCTCGCCTGGGTGTTCCTTATTTGAAGGGGCGTGGCGGCAGTGGTTGTTCGGGTCCCAAACTTTCTGACCTTCCTCGCGAGGCCTGTGGCTGTGCGAGGGAGATCCGGTCGTGCCGTGCGCGTACGGTTGGTGGCGCGTCGCGCTGGGCCGCGCGAGTATGTTGGGCGCGGCAGCCTCGCCCGATCCACGAGACCCCGATCGGGTGGCGAGCGCATCCTCGCTTGTCCTCCCCTGTGAGTACTACTTTTCCCCTCCTTTCTTCTCGTCGTCCTTGCACGCTCCATCCTCCTTCCCCTGTGCCTCCCTTCTTGTACAGTTCTATCCGCTTTATTGTTTATCTATTATTTATTTTATTCCATGGTGGAATTTCTGAGATTGTCGTACTAGAAACCCAACGATAGGCGTAGTTTTCCTAGAAAATTTCGGGGCCGGTGCTGGTGCACCCCAATCGCGTGAAAGGCCGTTTTGCTGTAGTCGTAAGCTAGCGATTCAATCCACCTGCAGCTCTGATTTTGTTACGATTGTGTAGCCAAAGATTTTTTTTTTTTTTTACTTTCCCGGTGTCGCGCCCAACCGACGGCACTGTCTCCACGCCGTCTCCGCGGAATTCGCGAATTTGGGTCTCCGACCCTTGTTTTCAGGGCCTAATGGAGATGGAGATTTTAACCGGCTGATTGGGCGAATCTGCTCGACTATCTCTGGAATCTTGCTTTGGCCTGCCTCCCCCATCCCTATGGCCGCGAAGGATTTGACCACCATCTCCTCCGAAAGTCCTAAGCCCGAGGTCAAGCTTCCAATTCGTCGTGTCTTCTGCTGGTTGGAACTGCCCGTCCTGTCATCTCCCATCAACAACAGATCGCAGCAATAACATCAGAGAATGGAATTGTCGCGTCAGATTCGGGGATTCCGGCCATGCTCTTTCGAGGTACTGTTGCTGTTGCCGTCCTGTTCCTGACGGCGGTCTGCGAGGTCTAGTTTCGGTGTTACCGATTAATAGGTTAGGCCCTGGAGTTGTTGGATGCTTGGACGCGTGCATTGGATAGGCAGCAAGAACGCAGGACACTCCCCATCCTTTCATCGTGTTCCAGGTCCCCGTCTAGGCAGATCTTCTGCGTACTATGCGTCAATGCCAATGCTGGTTGTGTACGGGAGGTTAGGAACACTACCGGCACTTGTCGAAAAGTACAATTATATGAATACATGTAGTATCGATCCTGTATCATGTGTGTCTCAGATCTTCTTGGCTCTAGAGCAATCACATCAAGATGTGTTGTTGGGGCCATCCATTGTCCCCTACCTTGATTCAATGCTGCTTGATGCAATTAGCTAAGGTGGGGCTTATATTAAGGTAAAATTAGATATATACCACTTCAAAATATGGCATTAGAGATATATCACTTAGAATTCTAAAATTGGATATATGACACTCAAAATGTCACTCGAACATTTTTGCCCTTAGCTCTTCTTCTTCCTCCCCTTTGTGCCCCTGTCATCCTTCACCGCCACCATCATTCTTCTTCCCCCGCCACTGCCAACCCGTGCCATCGTCGTCGAAACCCTCCTTGCCCCACTGCCAGTCTGCCCCTCCTCCTTCCCCCACCGTCATTCCTCTATCGTTGACGTCTGCTGCGTCTACACCCCTCCTTCGCTACCGCCACAACCCATCGCCTCTATAGTGTCTCCGCCTCTCCTCCTTTGCCACTGCTAATGTCCACCGTGTCGACAAAGACTAACGAGGTGGAGGCCACAGAAGTTGAGGTAGGTGAGCATGGTGGTGAGGGCAAACACCACGAGTAAGCA
Source organism: Melocanna baccifera (assembly GCA_036346265.1). Lineage (NCBI taxonomy): Eukaryota > Viridiplantae > Streptophyta > Magnoliopsida > Poales > Poaceae > Melocanna > Melocanna baccifera. The sequence continues at coordinate 39,908,555 of CM070677.1, forward strand.
GAGAGATGACGAGAGGGTGAGCCTGTTGGAGGTAGTTGGCGAGCAGAGCGAGTTGCCGAGCATGCTCAACCTAGTTGGTGTTGGTGGGGAAGGATGAGGTGAGCTCGATGGTGATGAGCACCTCCGAGAACAACTAGAGAGCTAGGAGGATGAGGAAGCCGAGGAGTGAAGTAGAGAGCCGCTGTAGGCCCGAGCCAAGTCATCAATGTTGAATGGGCCACCAAAGATGAGCCCGTTGACAGGTTGCACCATCAGGTGCCAGTGTCGTGATGGGGATCACCATTGCCATTCATCAGGTGAACGGGATGACAGTGAGGAGTAAGAAGAAGAGCCTATAGGCAAAAGTATCCTAAGTGACATATATCAAAGCAAACATGTTTAGAAACACTAACTAGCGCATATGTGTAAAATAAGTACGCGTCCCTAATTGACCCAACCAGCCAATCGTTCCACCATCCCACCCCATGCTCAGTTACTAATGTTTGTTAATTATGATAAAGTTACTATCGAATGTATATCAAGTCATCATCTGTAATGCATGAAGTTATTTACAATTATCATCCATAATTCATGAAGTTACTATCGTATATGAGTGAAGTTACTGCCAAACATATATAGAGTTACTGACCGTTTGCAACAATGTAAAACTGATAGTAACTCTATATGTATTTGACAGTAACTTCACTCATACACGATAGTAACTTTATATGATATGATTTTCACAGCGTCAAAATATATTCAATATGGATTTTGTTTTATTAACCTTGTAATTTCGAACACAATGGTGAAAATATGTCGCAGATTGGATTTTTGGTGAAAGAGTTATTATATTTTTTTAGCTTGTAAACAAGATAAAAAATCACAAGTCAAGTGCATTTATTTTTTTCTCTCTCCTATGCCTGCATGCAAGTCAAGTTATTGTGAGGAAAGTTACTACATGTTGTAAGAAAAGTTACCACTGACTGTGTACTGTGAATGTTCGGCAGTAACTTCACTCACTACCGATGATAACTTTATTTACAAATGTCAGTAACTTTTCGGCACTGTGAAGGTTTAACAATAATTTCATTTAGAACCGATGGTAATTTCATTTAAAAATGACAATAACTTTCTAGCACGCTGGTTATCATTAATTCGTACGTGTAGTCAGCGATCCGCATGTACCGTGCGCGCAGGCACTGAATAGCGCTACCGTGTGTGTTTATAACTTTAGGATTTTGGGTGGCGTATCTTCAAATGTCATGCTTTGGAGTGTCATATATTCAATTTATCCCTTAAATCACTGAGGTTTTAATACCATTAAGTAAAGAAAAAACAACAACCGAGCATTCCGCTTAGGGAAATGCATAAATGCAGCTCGATCTCGCGACCATGGATCTCAAGATGGCCATGAATAGCTCAGGGTTTGAGTAATGCAATCCATTTGGGACCGCTTCCAAACTACTCTTACAGTTGTAGGAAGCTTTCTATGAAAACATTAAACTTTCATAAGGGATTTAGGAAGTGTTTTGGTCATATTCTCGATTATATATCATGAATGCTGCTGTAAATTCTTTGATTCATGGCTCTGTGGATTAACCTTTTTATTGTGTTTTATTACCAATCAATTTCACTCAAAAGCTTGACATGATAAGAAAAGATGAGCAATATACTTCAATACATTTGGATTATGTTTCAAAATTTTGCATAGCCTTACGAGTTTTACAAATCTTGAATCCATGTTGCTGTGCTCTGAGTAAGCGGCACAAAGGAGTAACTTGAAAGTAACCCTTGGGTCATTGAAGCAAAATAAACCATAACAAAGAGCTTGAAGAATGCTTTTAAAAATAAAGAGCTTGAAGATTAGTTTGCCTTTGAGCATTGACAGTATCGGAACTTAAAAAGAAGCATCCGCAATCTCACATTGTTGTGAAATGACTACCGATTGAGACATTAAGTATTGATGCGAGCAGCCGATCATGTATTGGATGTTGCCTGGTTCGTTCATTTTAGCTTTTTTTAGTTTTAGTTTCTTTTTTCACTATTTAGTAATTTATTTTTTTTAAATATTTTTAGATTTTTTAGGTTTTTTGTATTTTTTTCCGTGTTCCTTTGTATTGTCCGTGATAGGTTAACATATTTTTTCTATTTTTATATTTTTTTTAAATTTAATTATACATAAAAAATCAAATCAATTATAGTAAAAAAATCTTCATTCAAAAATCAGAAATCATCGCTAAAACGATCTCCCCAAATCTAGTACTCCACTCTCTTGCAATTGCGAATTAGGCAGACCGTTCCGATCGATGATTAATTTCTCTGCTGCTTGCAGACTTGCGGCATGGTGGAGTACTAGCACCTTCTTTTTTCTTTTCTGTCAGCTTCGCAAAATCTAAGGAAAGCTATGCTCAAAATCTTTTAAAAAAACAATAAAGAAAAAGCTGCATCCAATCATCTTCAGCTTTGCATCACAAGCACACAGGAAGGAGAAAAAAACACTCTCTCACTGGCAGTGGGGCCCACAGGGCTTCCTCCACGAATCACAACACCGCTCCACTCCCTAACCCAGAACATTCCATAATTCCATCCCAAAATTTACAAAAGTTGCAGCTAATCGGAACCCTCCATCCTCGCAAGCGCAGGCGGGAGCAGCAAGCAGCGGGCGAGCGGCGAGCCCACCACAGCCGGCCGCGTGGCCGCCACCGCCACCGCGACAGGCGGCGGCGACCTTGCTCCGATGGTCGGGATGTACCAACAGCAGCTCCTCGACGATCCGTTCGCCCTAAGCGGCCACTGCGGTGACGAGCCACGGCACGCGCCCGCCGGGGCCGCCGCCTCCTCCTCCTCCTCAGCCGTTGTCGCCTCGCCGCTGACGCAGGCGCATGGCGCCGGCGAGCCGCGGCGGCTGTTCGAGGCGCTCGTCGGGGAGATCCTGCTCCGCGGAGCGGGAGGAGGCGGCGGGGTTGGGGATCTGGAAGGGGTGGTGCGGTGGGCGCGGGAGGTCGCCGCGGATCCCGTGGCTGCGCGGCCGACGGCGGCGGCGGACAAGGCGAGGAAGCGGCAGGTGCTGGCCTTGCGGCGCGCGCGCTACCTCAGGATTGAGGACGTGGTGGACGCAGCGGAGCTCCCCAGCTTCTCCAAGGTGAGTTGGTTCTGGACGAAATCGCAAAACTCTCGTGTTATGAATTTTCGATCTGTTGCTAATTCTTTGTGTAAGTAGTTGTGTTTGTCGGTGGCCTGTTGCTAGCTGTGTTCTGGCTGAGTTATGCTGCTGCTTCGTATGGATGGGACGTGGACTGCATCTCGGAATAGGCTTTTGTCACTATAGGTGTTGTTCCATGCCGTACCATTAGGGTTCGCTTTCAGGGAGTGGATTTGTAAATGGAGTCGCAGGGCGCGGGGCAATTGACGGGTGTCACCTGTTTCAGAAAATTGTCACTGGCGTTTCAGGCGAGGCCGAAGAGAATCACAGTCACTGCATAACATACATGTACTATTGTACCTTTCGCAAACTATAGAATTCTGATTGGGGAAGGCCAACCCTGACATGAACATGCCATGCCAGCATCTCAGCAGGGGACTTCTAAGTCAGGGAAGCTTGTAGGAACCTCCTGTCGTGGAAAGGATGCACAGCGACCTGTTATGATATATTTCAAACATGGCTGTGGCTTCTAACACACCAGTTGGAAAACTATTGCCTGCATTCGTGATGGTTCCGTCACACAGTATTTTGGCAAGATGGCAATAGGCCCACCTGTCTTTTAGCTGACAAGTTTACAACCGAAAACATTCAGCTCCATGACTCGATGTCCATTTGCTGAACACAGTCCATTTAAAGTTTCCTGGTCGAAATTGCATGCATTGAATTGTTAATCATTAAACCTATCGATGGTTATGCTAGGACGAAAACCAAGTTGATCAATCGAACTTTGAAGACTTCTTAATGGGGATACCAATGACATGTGAGACTGTATAATAAGGGCTGCTTACTGAGGGAGTAACAATAGGATTTTACTCAGTTGAAGATAGGCCTTAGGTGTAAGATTCAAGGGATTGAAGGGAAACATGGTGAAACGAGTGTTACATAGACATGCATGTTCACCCATAAGCTTTGCAGATGGCATGCATCCTGAACCACCATGTATGACTTGATTAGGACCCTGATTTTAACACTGTTGTGAAATTCTTCATTTTAATGAAGGCTGCTCTTTTGTTATGCAAAATAAAAACTAGATTTCTAGAATCAGAAGTTCTGGACTAATGTGCATGATTTTCATGAGTTTTGACGTATTATTCCCTAAACTTTCTATATTGCCTGATATTTAAAAACTATCAAGCATCCTGGATTGTCATATTGGAAACCTAGACTTGCGTCGTATCCAACTCTCACGCATCTGTCCATGTAAAACTGGTGAAAACCTGTCAAAGAGTAATGTTGGGAGAAGCATTTTGTTAGTTTGTCCAGCTTTGGCCTGAATCTGACAGAGATCTGTGGCCTACAGAGGGAGCCATTGTGAGACAGAGAGGACCTGGGAGAAGTGCTAACAGTACGACAGGCTTATGTTTCGGAGGAGATTATGGTAGTCCTCATGTCCTGCACTTTAGGAACCTAAAGGGCATAGTGGTACCGAACAGTGATAGGTCATAGGCAGTGGTAGATCCAAAATATTTACTTGTGGGGTTAATTATTGAATATATATATATATATAAATATATAAAATTAACTGGGACACCATGGTGTTTGGGCACCATGATTTAAAATAGGTATTTTCCTTATGTATCGTGTGCGAAAAATTTTGATTTTTTTGGATGGCGAGTTTAACTAGCTCAAATAAGTTTGAACTGAAATTCAAACTGCAATTGCCTTTTTTGTTATAATTTGATTGTAGATATGTGCTGATTTTATATAAAAATGAGCAAAACATGCGATCTAAATTTGTTCGAAATCTTTGAATTCCAGTATATTTATTCAAAAGTATGTGTTTCATATATGTATATATGTATATATATATGTATATGTATGTATATATGAAACATAGCTAGTGCTAATGGCGACGTGAACCGTCCAATCTAGATTGTGTGGCTCGGATGGAGATGGGTGGGAACCGATCCTACTTAAACTTAAACGCTTTTGCAGAAAACCCCCTAAGCTTCACAAAAACCCATCAAGTGGGATGGGGTTCCCACTCACCTCCATCCAAGCCACACAATTTAGATCGAACGGTTCATGTCGCCATTAGTATCTTAGCACTGAAATATATATATAGTGCCCCGTTATTGGGGGAACAAAAAAATTCCTCCAACAGTTATATACTGTTATGTTCACACAATGTATTTGATTGCTCCTAGCACAATGAGAGATATTTATTAAAATATTCCATTGAAATATATAAATACAATAGAATGGGTAAATAAGCATGCCTATCTTGGTGGGGGTAAACATCAACATAATCAACTGAAATTCAAAATAAAGAAAAAGGATTGTCAGTTCCATCACTAAACAGCGAAGCTTTTCCATGTCAAATATTTCTTACTACCACTGCTCCATAGATAGAAACACTGTCCAATGTCCGTATCAAAAGAACCAAAACATTCTCAATCCTCATGAAATCATCCCAAGTAATATATACTCTCCTTCAAAAAAAAAAACGTTCTTCACCTATTACCAGAGCAGTCATGTATATGGATGTAGTGTCAATTGACCCCACAAACAATAGCCCTATTATATATTGGAAATGGCGTAAAATCCAGATCTACTACAAGGATTTTAAAGGAAATGACCACGTGTGTGTGTGTGTGTGTGTGTAAAATAGTTATGCTTAGAAAAGATAGTAATACTCTTTGCTTGTATTCATAGATTAGCTATCTCATTGTTATGGCCTATGATCCAGCAAGGCACTGCAGCAAACAGACAAATAGTACCACGCACACTGTTTATGTGAACAGTACCCATATGCACCGTTCACTGTAGCAGACTAATTAGGAATAGTTTTGCGCGTATCTTTGTATTTGGAATAATTAGATAGATATTTTTATATTAAGAATAGATATATGCATATCTTTATATTACGAATAGATATCTTAATATTTAGATAGTATGGATATAATATTATCTTTAGTTGATTGGTTGCATTAGATTGTGTTAGATTGTTAGTTTCCATATTGTCAGGGGCTAATCTCATCTATATAAAGAGAGGAGCCGCACCATTCGTAATCAAGCAATGAATAAACAAAGGTTCTCCAAATAAGTCTCAGAGCCTCTCTACCTCATCAGGGAAGAGCCCTGGTAGCGGTTATATGAGGGCGAGTGCTTTATCCCTGGTCTTCGGACCCGTACCCAACCACCGACTACAACATTTGGTATCAAAGCCAACTGCTGCTTCGCCATCCATAGCAAGTGGCAGGGGCTTCGATCGCATAAATTCTTGAGCTTCATGATTCCACTATTTAGGGCTTTCGACCTTCGACGTCGCGCCGTCTCCACCTACATGTCAAGTCTCCACCGAGCCAACTACCGTGGCTTTCGATGCCGAGTAATGCTCTGCTGAGATTTGCGCCAACTTGATGGCCTGAATGAAAGAGTTTATGGCCAAGATGGAAAAGGCGCAGCATGTTGCTATGATTTCTGAGTCGCCATCGCCGCTGATTGCAATCATGTCCAAGATAGAGGAGCAGTAAGAGGCGACGCCTGCCACTACAATAGCGGCGCTGCCATCACCATCATCAGTATTGGTCCTGTTACTGCCTTCACCAATGATGACTCCTTTGCAGGTTTCGCTATCCTTTCGTCAAGGAGGAAGGTTACCGCTATCCAGCACGGTCTTCTCCACGCGGCCAACTGACATCGTGCCTTCGAAGATGTGGAGCTCAACGGCTGTCCTGTGGGGGTCAGCGATGTTGTCACATCTCTCCCACAACCGTTGCACCTCGCTGTTGTGTAATGGGGTTTCGCCGATTATCTTCCGCACTGCACGATGTCGTCACGGGCTCTCGTCGACATGGGGTGACGAAGGACTTCAACTATGGTCACCACCTGACAGCTCGAGGATGAGCTGTCTCGCCGCGAGGGGTGTAATGTTATAGTCTATGATCCAGAGAGGCACTGCAGGGCCTATGATCCAGAGAGGCACTGCAGCAAACAGACAAACAGTACCTTGCGCATTGTTCATGTGAACAGTACCCACGACGAAGGGCAACTTCCGCCCCCCGGTCATGGCTTGGCACTGGCGCACGACGAGGAGAGGATTCGGAGTAGGGGAGCCACTTAGGTGCTAGGCAGTCAAGAAAAAGGGGGAAGTTGGGCATTCTCCTTTGGGCTTGGGCCTTCTGGGCTGCCACTGCAGGCTTCCATAAGCATTTTTGGTATATGGTCAGCCCGGCAAGGTCTCACAGGCTTGCATTAGGGAAGGTCTGCGTTCCTGTGGCACGGCCAAAAAGCTGGAGCTTGCGGCCTGTAGCGCATGAGCTTGCGGCCCAACAACATGAAGAAACAGGAAAACGCGACCAAACCTGGCATTTCTCCTACAATCCCAACATATTGTGCACGACAATTCAAAACTACCCCTTCAGACGCTTCCTCTAGCGCCAAAGGCGCAGGGGGCTAGTGTTGGAGAAATAATTTTATTCCCTCACTAACGGGGCCGCTATGCGGAAGACATCTACATATAGATCGAAGAATTACAGTTATGCTTAGAAAAGACAGTAATGCCCCTCGCTTGTACTTATAGACTAGCTATCTTATTGAGGGGTATTCCAGTTATTTGTACAGGCTTAAGAGCCTATAAATACTCTATGTATCCCTCATTTAGTTGGGAAGCTTTCTTGAGCAATAAAAAACATATTCAAACTGGTGAGCTCTTGGGGCCCCCTTTCCTGGAGGTAACCCCCCGTTGGCTCACCAACAGGAGTAGAGCGGTCCTCTCGGACCCCTGAACCTATATAAATCTCCGTGTCATTTTTACTCTTGTGGACACTTGTCAAATGGCCGATATCCACCCCCTCACTTGTGTTTGGTTTTCACACTCATAACAACGACACAGACTTAGGGCCAGTTCTTGGTTGTTGTGTTGTGCTATGGTTTCTAGCTAGTATGGGAGTTTTTACCAATTTGAGTAAGATTTTGCTGTTACGGATGCAAAAAGATGCTTTAAGCAGTTATGCTATCCAAAAATAGGAAAATAAAATGCATTTGAAAAATCCACCGCAATACCAAATGGACCCTAATACACCGTGCCTATTGTGAAGTATATTGGTTATTTTACAGGAAGAATCTTTGCTCTCTTGTGTTTCGTATGCCTGAATAAAAAGGATTTTCGGAAGATAAGGGCAATGACAATTTCATAAATTGGAGGTATGGACGGCTATGCAACTTGTCTTCTAAGGCAAAACAGTAGGGTTGCCCCCCCTACTGTATATCTATATTAGTTAACAAATAAAAGTGTTATATGTACAAGCAAAAAAGAATTTACAGACTCTCACCAAGGGCCAAAACCAAGTAAGAGAGTCAAGATAGTAAGACTAAGTTCTTTTTCACTTATGACTTGTGGTTTATGATTTATGCTATAGTAACTAGTTTTTAAATGATGTGTTTTTTAAGGCGAGGTCAACAGAAAGATTGTAGTAAAAAATGTACTGAGTTCAACTATACCGATCAAAACCACATGCAGCCATTTTTCTATGCGTACTGCCTCTCGTGAATAACTAGAATTTAAAATTTTAAGTCATAATCCACCGTCCAAAAGAACCCACCCTAAAAATGAATTGTTCGTGAATTTTTTCACTCTATGCACATGTAGAGTGACTTCCTGCTTTAACTTCAAGAGACGGTTCCACTTAGCTTGACTTGGCCTTTAAACACTTTGTTATTGCACTGCTTCCGAGTTTAGATGTGCTAAGCCAATATTTTCCATAAATTAACCATGTCAAAAGACAATTATGCAATTTTTCAGGGATTTGCTCTTATATCAAATAAAAAAAATTCTCAAACAGTTGGTGTGTAGCATTACCCCAATGACATTCTGTATTTCTGAACATGTTGTGGTTCTAGACCAAACAGTAAGAGGAAAGGGACCTCCGAGTGCCTCCCGTGAGCGAAGGGTGAGAACCTGAAGCTCCTTGAAAAGAGAAGTGGTCTTACAATGTGAGAGGAAAGGTCTTTTTGTCTTCAAAGGAATCAATCCCCCTTTTCTAGGCTCCAAGGGGCCTATTTATTTATATTGTTACATCAGAAGTACATGAAGTTACAACACTACCCTATAAAAGTCTAATACCACAGGGACTTCAAGGTCTTTGCATCCGTCTTCATGCCCCTTTAGTGCACGGTGGACTGCCATGGGCTTCGTCCGCCACGTCCTCTTCCTGGTCCATGGGTAGCTGAACCTTGTTTTGGCCCGTGCGATGTGAGGTGGTCCCGAGGTGAAGCTCTCCTCGCTGACGTTGAGGTAGCGGGCTTCGCCTTGGGGGTACCTTTGTACCGATTTCTTGGGTCCCCTTCGCCTTGTGAGAGGGAGCCATGCCAGCCTTCCTGTATCATTCGCCCTATACGAAGGGGTTGTACTGACGATCTCGCACCCTTTGCCCTATGCGAAGGGGTCGTGCTCACATTTGGTGGCTTCGTCAGGTCGATTGGGCCGGTGGGACCATCCCTACGATAGAACAGTTCACTGAAATTTGTTCAGACTCCAGAGAATGTGGATATGCCTGAGTCATGATTACACTATTTATTACATCTGGGAAAAGGATGATGACCCTGTGTAAACTGTGTTAAGGTTTCACATTTATCAAAAAACAGAGAGCTAGCTGCTTCTATCTGCTTGGCAAATTTGTACTTCTGAATACTCATTTTCTTCAGCAGTTTGTGGAGTTTCCCCTTTCTTAGAAGTTGTCGTTTTGGTTAATTCCTTTTTTATCAGTTTCCTTACTAGATTGTGTTCACTTTTCTTTTTATGTCGGCTTCCATTTTGTACTGTGGTGTCTGAAGCAGATGCCTTTCTAGTGGTAGACAGTACTGTAAAATTTCTCTTTTCTTTCTCTTTTAGACCTTGCTGCATTTTTCATCTTTCAGAAAAGGAAGTACAGAGCTCACAATAACCAATCAGAAAAACCAAAAAAGAAAGGATCAATGAATATGCCGACAAGGAAATCTGAGAGGCTAGCTAAGAGAATGAAACTGATGACATCAGTGCTCCTCACACAAAGGAAAAAGATTGGAGTAGGCGAGCACTTTCAGGCAGAGGTACCTGACTGGACTGGACCACCTTCAGAGGAAGAACTTTCTCATTACAGGAATGACCTAAACATCTCAAAGATGCTAGGAACCAGAATTTGGCCACCTGAAGGTGAAGTTTTACAAATTGACAATGTAGTAGCTGGTCAGGGAAGGCCGGAATCATGTAATTGCCCATATAAAGGATCCTTCTTTTGCAGACAGCATCACATAAATGCAGCTAGGGATAAGCTAAGGTCTGAACTTGGTCACGCTTTCACTGAATGGCGATTTGATTCTATGGGTGAGGAGGTTTCTAAGATGTGGAATCGTGAGGAGCAACTAAAATTTAATGCGCTTGAGCGGTTGGTTCCTGTGCTGGAGCATAAGACTTTTTGGGCGGTAACATCAAAACATTTTGCCTCAAAGACCAGGGTAGACTTGGTGCAGTACTACCTGAATGTTTTCCTGATGAGAAGAGTGTTGAGCCAGTGCAGATTAAGTCTTTTGGAGATTGATAGTGATGAAGATGATGCAGAGGAAGAGGAGGATGAAGATCAAGCTGAAGGCCCCAGTTCTTTCGAGAGGTACTGGCTCTACATTTCGTCGCATGGCCCCATATGTTTGTGTAAGAGGGTGTAGTATCTTGGTTCACCCCGTTTCTCAATATTGTCGAGTGCATATGTTGGAATTCCCTTGCTTATTTGGATGCACTAATAGTTGAGCAGTTGAGCCACAGATTACTCACTTCTGCAAGAGTAAAATAACCAACTCCCTTCAAACATATGCATGCTATCTGGTAAGAATGATGGTGATTTTTGCTAACCTTTACATTTTACTTCAGGACCCAGTATGTCCAGGATGTGAAGAGGATTTCATGAATACGCTGACAGCTACCCGACATGCTTTTCTCCGTGTGCGCTTTGTTTTCGTGTACGAGACACTCATGACCTCTAGTGGTCGGTCATTGCTCCATGTGATCATAAGTCTGATTTTTTTCAAATATTTGGATAAAGAGATCCGTTCACTTAGGTAAGTCATCATTCTTCGCAGAAACTTATTCGAATGGCAAATCTTTATCAATGTTTGTTTCATGGCAAGCCAAGCAGTTGTAACTTGAAGCCCATCTGATCTGAATTGTTTCCCATTGTACAGGGAGAAAAAAGACAACTAAGGGGGGAATGGAAACAAACGGTCAGGGGCAAAAAAATCGTCTTCTTGAGACTTGGTCAATGTAAGGTTTTTAGCCAAAAAGATCACACTTGACGCTTTTAGCAAGCATTTTGCCAACTGTGTTTGCCGTCCTGGATGTTTCCCCCCAATTTGGATGAAACTATTGTTGGTACATGTTTTTTTTTTGAGAAGTTTTTTATTTAAAAAAGGCAAAGAGCTCTATTATTCATTTCAAAGACAGGTGAATACAATCTAGCTCCGAAGAAAATAGTCCACGCTGGAATCACAAGGAAGCACCGCAAATACATGCTAGGGGCAAACGCCAACTAGCACCAGAGAACGAGGACGACGCCGCGCCTCACTCGTCCGGTCGCTACCAGCCACGTCGAGGAATCCATGCTGCCTGCCTAAGCGCTCATCCACGCGTGCACGAGACTAGGCCTGGTCAGCCACGTCCAGGAGAATATCCGTGCCGCCGCAGCCACCCGCCGAGCCACATCGAGGAGGATGTCTGTGTCGTCGCAGCCACCAACGTGCCACCCGTCGAGTGTTTGTGCCGTCCACCGAGTCGCTCATCCCCGTGTGGCCGCAACTAGGCCGTGCCACCCACCGAGTGTTTGTGCCATCCACACGTCATCCGCCGAGTCGCTTGCCCCACGCGGCCACAACTAGGCCCAGCCAGCCATACGCACACCCACACACGGCTGCGACGCCTGGCTAGCCAAGCCAAGGAGGTGTCGAGGCCCACAGGCGGCCGAAGGACGGCCAAGCAATAGCGGCAGCAAGCTCCAGCAGGAATCGGTGTCGGTGAACGACCTTATTTGGAAGCTTCGGCGATGCTCGGGAGGATGGAAACGGGAACAGCGGCGGATGGACAGAGAGAAGGTCGAGGACGACGGGGAAGCTCCGGATCCGCTGGGATCCGAGGTCGGCGGTGGCTGGCGACCTGACGCGAGGTGAAGAAGGATGTGGTTGGCTCCAAGGAAAAAAAAAACGAACCTCAAAAGGGCGGGGCGGACGGGGGCTCCGGAGCTGTAACAGGAGCGACGCGGGGGTCAGGTCTGTACGCATAATTCTTCAGACGTATATCCTTTGCTGGTTTAGAAATGCTCCCTACTTCCAAGTTCCAACCGAAGTAGCAGGATAGCACATTATTCTTCCCCTAATCCCTCTACCAGAATCTATGATTCAAATGGTCATACAAGAGCATGTTTGTCTGGCTGTTACTCGGTGGTGTTCTCCGAATCCCCATACCATGAATATTGAGCATCCAATGCAGAGTATTCTTCATGCTTGTAAGTGACTACCCCTCTCAAAGCACGAAGTTTGGCATAAACCTCAATGGGCAGGCTTCTCTCTCTGTTGATTTGGTTGAAGAGATCACAGTTTCCACTTTTCATGAACTTGGTATATTTCACCTCTGTAGCGAGACTCGTGACTAAACTCTTCGGAGGAGCGTCTGGCAGATTGACTGCAGAGACAGGGCACTCGAGATCCAAGCGGACGGCAATGATTAGGCAAAGAATTCGGAAAGGTTCCGTGCATGGTGCGACGTAAAAGCGGTCTTTGATCATCATAAACCATCATCATGCGAGATTAGGTGCGTCGAGATGCGAGCCCGCGAATATGCTCCTCATTACGCCCGCTGTGGCCGGCCCGGTGCGCCGTCGCGTACTCGTGTGGGTCGCGAGGTAAAGATCGTAAGATCATCATCTCCCCATTGTTCTACTGCATCTACGCCGCGCTACTCTGTTGTGTGCTCTACTGCTACTGCCGCGGCTGCTACGCACCCGACGGGCGGCTGTGTGCCGCGGCTGGGAAAAAGGATGGCCCTGTTCTGAAATTTGTGGCTTTGGTTGCAATGATATTGTAGTGATTTTTAATCTTTTTTAAAATATTTAATTAAAAATAGAAAAATAGAAAAGACAAAAACATATTTATATCCTTATAAATAATACGAAAAAAGCTATATTAAAAAACTAACATTAAAAATCAGAAGCCACCGCTATTAAAATCAGATGCCATGGCTTTGTCCAGCAGGACTGAAGGAGTAGTAAATTTCATGGCAGCCCTTCTCACCTGGCGTTAAATACTGCTTGGTAGACTACTCATCTTGGTGGCATTGGATTCCCAGGCTATTTTATCTCGACTTTAAATTGAATGGCAGCCAAAATTGGATAACTAGTCCGATCAAATATTTTTTTTCCCAATTTTGAAACTACAGATTTTTTTCCAATGTCCTCACTTCACCCGGGTAATGAGCCATTGTCTCGTCGGAACATTGATATTCCTTACCAACTGGGTTTATGACTAATTACGAATCACCTTTCACTAAAATACTTGACAGGCTTTAAGGGATTTAGCTGCTCAGAGCCCGGCTAGAAAACCTTCAAGCTCTGCCATGTTATTTGTAGTAGGGGATTATATTTTGATTACATATTGTAATTGGTCGCCTTGTGATGTGACCAGTACTATATCAGCCCCGAGTCTTTAAGCTCTCAAGAACCATCAAAATATCCAGTGCTCGTCTGAGTTGGATTCATCCTGTTCCTTTGGTTCAGAATTAGTCCTGTCAATATTTTAATATCGATCTTACATATGATTTCTTGGATTCGGATGAAAGCGCTCAAGGCTCTTATATGATCATACAGAGTAAAGACATGAGAACTTAATCCAGGTTCGGGCCTTCTCCTGAGAGAATAATAACCCTACGTTCTGTGCTATTGTTACCGAGGAAAGACTTATAAGCGTAGACAATGCGAGGAATTACACTGCTTACAGAATTGATTACTCTCTATCGGGACCTATCTCTCGCTCCGACCTCCTCTCTTCTCAAGATCTGTCTCTTATATTGTCGGCGAATCGGTGGCGGTTGCTTCTTGCTAGGAGGCGTTTTGACACTTTGAGAGTTAAATGCTGGACGGCGGTTATTGACAGAGAGACGTAGGCAGCAGTTCGCTATAGAATGGTTGTTGTCAGAGAGATGTGGGTAAGATCATGTGCGGTTATGGAGTATAAACGCACGTCTTAACTGCCTTGTCAGACTACCCCACTGCAGGAGTAGGTTGGTCGTTAATTGAAGAATAATCATACCGTCGTAATAGGACTAATGGCCAAGTAGTCGTGGCAAGTCTTACGACTAAGTAGTCATAGCAGAACTTACGACTAGGTAGTCGTAACAAAACTTACGGAGTAGTCACAGTGAGACTTATGATGATTATATGAAATTTCTCCCTTATCGTTAAAAGGTATATTCGGATAATATGATGACGTAATAAATAAGATAATTATTATATCCTTGTCAAGTCCATTTAGCGATAAAATTTACCAAAATCAGAGATTTAATTGTTGTCTAAGCAACAAAATGGATACAAATGACCCAAACTCTATTGCCCATTTAGCAATACAACCAGTTGTCTCTTGATTGTGAAGCATACTTCTTAAGGCAAAGGACGAATGTATTGTAATCTTATGTGATTGAACATAATGTCTAAGTTTACGAGAAACTAGTAGCAGGATATATAGTAAAACTTGGACTTGAGGGTATAGCTCCTTCGGTCCATGTAACACTTCACTTATGTAATAAATAGGTTTTTCTACCTTATCACGTTCCGCGACAAGTACCACACTATCCATGTTAGGTGTGGTAGCCAAATATACCAACAAAGTTTCACCCATACCAAGATATAGTGATACCAATATATGTGGGCTTGCCAAATAAGCTTTAATGTCTTCAAAGGCTTTATTTGATTCATCCGACCAGTAGAATTTATCATGTTTACAAATTACTTTAAAGAGATATAATCCACATTCACCTGATTGAGAAATGAAATGAGTAACTGCCGCCATTTGACTAGTTAATCCTTGAACCTCCTTAACATTAGAAGGTAGTTGTATTGACTCTGTGGCTTGGATTTTTTGGGATTAACTTTAATTCCATAAGAACAAATATGAAAACCAAGTTACTTTCCAAAAGAAACACCAAAAGCACACTTTTCTGGATTTAACTTGATCCCATGTTTATTGAAATTATTAAAGGTTTCTTCCAAATCAGACAAATGATCATAGTTTTGTGTGCTCTTTACAACGAGATCATCTATATAAGCTTCTAGATAACACCCTATCTATTCTACAAAGTTCTTTTGCATCAAACGCTGGTACATGACTCTAGCATTCTTCAGACCAAACGACATCTTGATGTAACAGTGGACACCGAATGGGGTGATGAAGGCAATCTTCTCCTTGTATCATCTTGCCATACTTATTTGATTATGGCGTTAGTAAGCATGCAAAAAAACTCATCAATTCACATCCCGTAGTTGAATCGACACTTGGTCAATACGATGTAAAAGGAAATCATCCTTAGGATAGGCAATATTTAAACTGGTAAAATCAACGCACATGTGTCACTTACTATTAGCTTTCTCGACCAAGACCAGGTTTGCGAGCCAATTTGGGTGGTCGACTTCATGAATGAAACATCATCTAAGAGTTTTTCCAATTCTTGTCGGATGATTTCTTGTTGATCAAGAGCGAAACAACATAACTTCTGCTAGACTGGTCGCTTGTCAGGCTGTATGGCTAGCCTGTGCTCGATTACCTCCCTTGGGACGTTGGGTATATCATATGGTTTCCACACAAACACATTTGTGTTTGCCCAAAGGAAGGCAATGAGCTCAGTTTCCTATTTCTCTTTGATTCCCGACCCAATCCGCACTATTTTAAACTAGTCGTTGGGGTTGTGTGGCACTTGCTTCACTTCTTCATTGGGCTGAGGAGTTGCTTTCAGCTTTTCAGTCTTGCTTGGTTTCTCGGTCGTACTCATATTTTCTGCTTCATTAGAATCTCTTAATGATAATTGATCAATAATCTCTATAGATTTACGATCACAATTAAGTGCAATAGATTGATTACCTTGCATGTAGATGACGCCTTTTGGATGAGAAATTTGATACTCTGGTAGGCGTGATTTGTAGCTACCATAAATTTTGTTAGCGAAGGTCTACCCAATATGTCATTATGAGCCAACTCAAAATCCACAATTTCAAAAGTGATTAATTATATTCTAAAATTATGAGAATCTCTAAATGTTACTGCAATACTATATGGCCAATAGGTGTTATGGATGAACCAGGCACTATTCCAAAGAAATGATTTGTAACTGATTTTTATCTTAGAACGAGGTATTTGCATCTCATCTAAAGTACTAATAATCATCAAATCAAAGGAACTACCACCGTCGACCAGTACACTACCCACTTTGAAATTACTAATTGTAGAAGAAATGACCAATGGTAATTTTTGAGGTGTGGACGTACCTTTTGGGCAATCATCCTTGTTAAAGGACATGACCACATCTGACCACTTCAGGTAACTTGGCTTTTCTGGTTGAGTGTTGATGTTATCGACTTCTTGCCAAGTTGATTTGAATTATCTATTTGATGAGTAGGCAGCAGATCCTCTAAAGATGACATTGACATGGTTGTCTAGCTTCTAGAACATCATTTCTTCATCTCCATCTGCATCTTTTGCACTGCTCATGCCTCCACCTTTAGGCAATGTTGGCATTGGCCCTTTGCCTAAGTAAAAGGTGTCCATGTGCTTCTGCCAGGTATGGTAGTTATGCAGGTCGTGCCCGAGGTGTTTTGTGGAGTGGACACCAGTGGCCATTCCCACTGGTTATACCAAATTCCTTGGATCCTAACTGGTCATTAGAACGACTAACCTGTTGTTTGCAAGGTATTTTTCCCTTCTTGTAGTGTGGACTAGGGATGGCAACAGGGTGGGGATCATGGGGGGCAGTCCCACATCACCACCCAACTTGCAAAGGTTGATGGGGGACAAATCGCCCTTATCCCTTTCCCTCGCAGGGCCTCGCCCCCCATAGAGATTGGAAAATAGTGTTTGTACATACTTAAAAATATTAAAGTGACTTTATTAATTACTTTATAAGTATTTTATGTATATTTTTATGAAAATATAGCTTCAAAATATAAATCATAATGTATAAATGCACATTTTGTCCAAATATATGCAAAAAGAATACACATTTTAGATTTTAAATCTACATTATACAAATAAAATAATACGTTTTTTAAATTTTTGTCGGGTTCCCACTGGCCCCATGTGTGGTCTTTGGCCCCTACCCCACCCCATCAACTAACGGGGTCACGTCCTTGCGACCCCCCTGGGGGAGTTTGCCCTCTGCACTTGTCACCCATGGGGATTATCCCTATGGGGCCCACCCCCATAGGGGAAATTGTCATCCCTAGTGTGGACACTGCTCTACGACGACGACCTCCCATGATGAACTTTTTGTCCTATATTTCTTTTTGATATTGCCCTTGTGATCTTTAGATTGGTCAGTTTGTTGGACTATTTTTTTGTCGGATTCTTCCAGATCTGGTTAGGGCGGTGTATAACCTGTGTTGACCATACGATTCCACTCCATTGCTTCATGAGCATCGGAGTAGCGATCAACCATGTCAAATAATTTTGACATAGTCCTTGGCAGGTGAATGTTGAGGTCTTTTATGAACCTTTTGTAGCATTCCACCTGTATAAATGCTTGAATAACAGAAGCATCAGTAATGTTAGGAATGGTATTACGTAGCTGTACGAATCTCTTAACAAATCGATGCACGTTTTATGTTGGACCCCAGAGCAATGACTCTAGATCCTCTGTGTAAATCGCACTAGTTCAGTATCAGCTAGTGCACACAGCAGTAACAAGGATATATATCAAGCACAAATGACAGCATTTATTAATCAAAAGAGTACGATCTTATGGCCAAAGTTTACATCAATGCTCATGGCAACAATAATAAAAGGAAATAACTACAGAAGAGAACTGATAAAAGCGAAGCCCAAAGCCTACCCACAGGCAGACAACTGTAAGACACGGCCTACTCATCCTGGTCCTCATGTAATTGAAGTCCTCCTCTGAGATGATAAAGCAAATGTGAGTACAAACTTGTACTCCACAAGCCACATAGAAAAATATAATATAATGATAAAGGCAACAAATGAAGACTTATAAGGTTATTTGAGCATAAAACAATGTTTAATGAGATACAATAAATATATTAAAATTACTAAATTTAATATAGTAAGTAAAGACTGTAATCTAACAAAATAATGTTGTTAGTGCAGGCACCAATCTAGCACTAACCTAACCATGGGTATCCCACCCAGACTATCTTTCTCCAAAAAGATACCTCATTTCTATCCAAAACCAATTTATGAAAAATAAAGTCTAATCTGTGAAAAACTTTACTCAACATGCCCGTGACCGTGGGCACGACTATCTAGGATACTTTATATATTCTACAGAGGTTGTACAACTTTATCTATAAGATATGATTAACTCATTGCGTCGGCATTACACGCTTTCTTGGGCGTGCGACTGAGTAACCATGACAAGGCCTTTATAAAGCTAGCCTTCAACTTGGCCACGCTTCCACTAAGATTTCACTTCAATAAGGAATCCACCAGATCGGGACCCCCCTCTTGTGCCATGTGAGACTTTCCATGATCTACGCCACACTCACATTTAGCCTGTAACGATACTTAGGTTAGGACCCGCTATTTAGTCAGCTAAGACTGTTCCATACCAGTCTTATAGTAGTACGAAAGAGCTTTGTAGCAGTAGCTTATAGACTGATCCTTAATTGACTTAGGCTCTATCCACATTTACCTGTTGCCTAGTATCCACGTTGAGCCACCGAGCTACAACGTATATTAGCAAGCACCCATCACCTAACCATGGCCTAAGTCTAAACCAAGTTTTACATTTTTGTTTTAAAAATATTTCATAGACTTTCTTAACTTACTAAAGTCAAGAATACTTTTTAAAATCTTAACATTTTATGTGAAAAGAATTTCCAAGCCTGAGATTATATCTACACAGGTCTAAGCAATTGCTACAAAAATTCTCTAACCATAGTAGTGTACTAACTAGAGTTTTTAATCTAGTGCGACAAGATACAGGGATTTGCAATGTAAATGGTGTCATAACAAATAGGTATTAACTAGAGTAAAACTGTAATTGAAAAACTAGGAATAGAAATTAAGCATGCAATGTAATTTAAAAAATAATATAGCTTTCTTTGTAAACTAGGATCAATATGATTATGGGCTTGTGACTTGTCTTGCTCTGTAGTTTGATGTAAATTGTCGAAGTAAAGCTCACTTGAATTGTCGCAGTCTACACGCGAAAATAACTTACCAAATCCAAATAAAATCTAAAATTTGAAAACATTGCAAATTTAGATAGATCTTAATTTTAGATGAATTTAGAAATTTAAACGGGCTCAATCGAAATTAGGATGAAGGAGAACAAGTCTCTAAAAATTTAGAATCTAATGTAAATGAGAAAGGAATTTTTGGTGGTTGAAGCTATAGTAACTGGTCAGTGGTCGGAGCTACAATGGTCGGAGCTGCATGTGGTCGGAGCTACAGTGGTCGGCGCTACAATGACCAGAGCTACAATGGTCGGCTCTACAGTGGTCGGAAGAGACGGTAGCAATCAAAGAAACAGTGGTAGTCAAAATAAAATGGAGAGGAGAGTTAAGTACCTTGACATGGATTGTGAGGAGATCGGAAGGTGGTCTATGGCGAGGGAGGGCAGCTTCGGTCTTGAAAACTCCTCAGGCCTCAGGAGGGACAACTGTGGGTCGGGAGAGCTGGGGTGTGGCTCAAGGTTGCTTGGGGATCCTATTTATAGGGTTAAGGGGGGAGCACTGGGCGAGGATTGCTTGTTAGATTAATGACAACACGGATTTTGGGTGAGAAGAAAGGAAAGGGTTGAGACATGAAAGGATGGTGAGCACGAGAGTTTGGGGGTTTGCTTCCCGAGCGGTGCAAGACTTCCAAATCTGGAGAAAGGTGAGGAAGGAAAGACATGATTTGGTTTGGAGTTCGTTCCAGAAAAATGAGATAAAATGCAAACGGGTGAACTAATTGCAGAGGGGCTAGAAGGAATGGATTCCTAGCATGATTTGGCACAACTTTCCTTTTGGGACGACATTGAGATAAGGTCTGGATTAGAAGTTGCCATGGAAGAGTAGAGAGAAAGTTTCTATGTTCTGTTCGATCTCAAATCGACCCATTTGGGAAGATGAACAGTACCAGTGCATAAGGGAATAAAGGAAGGATGTGGAGAGAAAGGCAAGAAAGAAACAAGAAAATGTAGTGACTAATTCAGTGGGAACCTAGAGGTTAAACAGGTTGCCCCCATGGTGGTGGGTGACCAAATGGGAAATCATTTCTTTTCTCTAAGCACCAAAAATAGCAAATAAAGCCCATAAATTTTAGAAAAATTCATAGAAATTTTTGAAGCTATTTTGGACTTAGAAAAATTATTTCCAACTTAAAGTTGATCCTTAATTTTATACATAACATATATATTTTTTTAAATCCTGACATTAAATTTTAAATTCCAAAAAAGTCCAATTTTTTTTTTGGATGTCACAAATCTACCCCTTAAGAGAATCTCGACCTCAAGATTTGGAATGGCTAGAAAAAGAGGTGGGGATGATTGGCCTTCAAATCGGTCTATTATTCCCAGATGGATTCATTTTCTGTATGATTGCTCCACTGCACTCTACAGAATCAAATGGTCTTCCTCCTAGTTTGATGTTCTACCGTCTCGAGGATCTTGATAGGGTGCTCCTGATAAGTGAGATATTCTTGAAGGATGATGGTTTTGAGTGCCGTCTGCTCTGTAGATGCTCGAATGCACTTCTTTAGTTAAGACACATGGAAGACATTGTGCACTCCTGACATGGTTGGTGGCAACTCTAGTTGGTAGGCAACTTCTCCTCTACGTTCCAAGATCTTGAACGGTCCTACAAATTATGGTGCAAGTTTTCTTTTGGTTTGAAACCTCTCCTCAGAGCGGGGACACTCTTAGATAGACAAAGTCGCCCAGCTCGAAGGTCAAATCCCGACGACAGTTGTTGGCATAGCTCTTCTAGTGTGACTGGGCTATCCTAAGCCGATCCTTAATCTTTCTCACCTTTTCTTCAGAATCTTGAAGTTGATTAGGCACTAGGTCTTGATGTTCTTGGGGTTGTTCCCATAGTAGAGGTGTTCGACACTTTCTACCATACAAGACTTCGAAAGGTGTCATTTGAAAACTGGCCTGATAGCTGTTGTTGTAAGAAAACTTGGCATAGGGTAAGGTTTGATCTTAGTTGGTGCCAAAATCTAGAGCACAGGCTCTTAGTATATCCTCCAACACTTGGTGAACTCGCTCTATTTGACCGTCAGTTTGCGGGTGATAAGATTTACTGAAGTTAAGCTTACTACCCAATTCTTCATGAAGCTTTTGCCAAAACTTGGAGGTGAACTAGCTTCCTCAGTCTGACACAATCTTTTTAGTAACTCTATGCAGACATACTATTCTGGCCATGTATAGCTCTGCCAACTTACCCTTGAGTAGGTAGTCTTGACTGGAATGAAATGAGCTACTTTGATCAATCGATCTATGATTACTCAAATAGAGTAAGGATTGAGTTCTAGGGAGTTCGGTGATGAAGTCCATGCCAATTTCTTCCTACTTTGAATCCAGAATTGGCAAGGGCTATAGAAGTCCAGCGGGTTTCTGATAATCTGCCTTGACTTTCTGGTAGGTATCATATGCTTCAACAAATTCAATAATTTCTCTCTTCATGGTAACCCACCAATATCTTTCTCTAAAATCTTGATATATTTTGGAATGACCTGGATGAATGGAGTAAGGGGTTTCATGGGCTTTACACAGAATCATATTTTTAATTTCTTGGTACCTGGGCACACAGATATGATTCCTGAACCATACAGTTTCACGTTCATCCTCACTGAACCCAATAGCTTTTCCTCTTCTCATATTCTTTTTGATTTTCTTGATATCCTTATCTACCTTTTGGGCTTCATGAATCTGGTCTGATAGGATGGGTTGAACTTCTAGAACCGAGAGTATGCTTCTCTTGACTGGATTTAGGTTAAGACGGGCAACTTTCTCCTGAAGTTGTGTCTGAACCTCCTCTGGCAATGTGATAGGGTAAGCTAGAAGTTTTCTGTTTGAGATGCTTGAACAAAGAGGTTTTCATTGTAAATGGATTAATTGGATGCAAACTTTAACTATGAAAGGGTCTGTTGGTGTTAGAATCAATGATGAGGATAGCAATTTTTTTACACCAGGAAAGGTGTAAGACAAGGGGACCCATTGTCCCCTTTGCTTTGTAATTTGGTTGTATATGTTTTTACTAAAATGTTAATGAAAGCTGTTGATGCAGGTTTCATCCAAGGTTTGCTTTCTAATCTTGTAAGTGGAGGGGTGATTAGCCTCTAGCATGCTGACGACACTATGGTTTTTGTTGAAAATAATCCTGAAACTGCAAGGAATTTAAAATGGTTGATGTCTTGTTTTGAACATTTATCTGGCATGAGAATAAATTTTAACAAGTGTGACTTATTGCATGTTAATATTGGTGAGTGTGATGTCAAACCTTTTGCTCAGGTTTTTGGGCATAGAGTTGGCAATTTCCCTCTAAAATATCTAGATGATCCTTTACATTACACAAAATTAAGAAAAGAGGGTATCCAACCCATGGTAGATTAAATTATGAAAAGGCTTGTTGGTTGGAGAGGTAAGCTTTTATCATATGGTGATAGATTAATTTTGGTCAGAACTTGTCTTGCTAGCATTCCTGTCTATCTTCTGAGAGATTTGAACCTTTACTTGTTAGCTTCCTGGATTTGGAGATATGGTTTAGGTGAGAATAGATTGTGGAAGTAGCTTATTGATTATAAGTACAACATTGCTAATCCTAATGTTTCTGACATGAATATTCCCCCTTTTGGAAATGGGTTTTATGGGCTAGTAAAGCAGTTCAGATGGTCTACCAATGGAAGGTTGAAAATGGTAAGAAAATCATGTTCTGGGAAGATAATTGGTTTGGTAATTCAAGCCTTGCAATCCAATATTGGGAAGTGTATGTGCTGGTTAATGAAAAAAACCTCAATTGCTGATATTTGGGATGGTGTCAATTTAAAATGTACTTTTAGGAGATGCGTAGATGATAAAATCTTTAATCTATAGTTAGAAGTAGTTGGTATTGTTGAATCTATAGTTTTCACTAAGGATGAAAATGCTCTAATTTGGAAGTTTAATTCTAAGAGAGATGTTCAGTCTCTTTATGCTATTATAAATTTCAAAGGTGTGTCTCCTATTTATATTCAATTTGTGTGGAAGATTTTTGTGTTCCCAGGATCCATATTTCCCTTTGGCTTTTGTCTCATAATAAATTGCTCACTAATAAAATCTTTGTAAAAGACAAATTGTTGATGATAAAACATGTGTTTTCTATTTAGAAGCTAAATCTATCAATCATGTATTCTTTAACCGTGACATTGCTAAATTTGTGTGGACTGAAATCTATGTTGTTATTAAGTTTGCTATGGGTACTGATTTTGAATCTATAGCAAAATGGTGTATTTGTGACAGTAAGTGGAAAACTATAAATTATCTATATGTTGCAACTTTGTGTGCTCTATGAAAACTAAGAAATGACAACTGTTTGGAGAATACGGTAGACAGGGATGAACGTGCTATAGCGTCGGGTTGGTCAATATCTCAGGAACTGGAGGCCGCTGTGCCTGCATCAGTTTTGGAGCAGATGGATATCTTCATATCGATTTTGGAGGCTATGGCGAGGACAACATAGATCGGCTGATGGTGAAGAGAAAGAAGATTGATGAATAGATGGACACTGTATCAATGGAGAGTCTGAATAATGAAACAGACAAACGCAAGGAGGCTAAAGGGAAGAAATATAACCTGTGCTTGCTTGATGACGATGGACAATATATTAATGGAGAATCAATGGTAGCAATGTTTTGGTTTAGAAAAGAAGTGGAGTTAAATTGTTAAGATGGTACGATGTAAACTGCAATGCGTCCGAACCTGTGTTTGCCTTCTAGGCAGCAACACGCTATGATTCCATTCAATAAAATGGGACTGGGGCTTTGCCCCCTGTTTCTGAAAAAACAGCGACGTGGTGAGCTTTTCTGGATGGATCGAGCTCTAATTTTGGTAAAGCTAGCGCCTCGTTCGTCGGGACCAAGAACGGGATCTTCTCTTTATCGCTTTGCAGGCTCGCATCGTAGCTCGTGCGATCTACAGCGGCGAGGGAGCGAGGTCAATCGATCGGTCGATCCATCCAGAGGAGCTCGGGGGATCGGGAAAGCCGAATCCTTTCGCACGTTACGGCAATCACGAGCATCTCCACAGTTTTCTTTTGATCTTGCTCGATCTTTCCCATATGCTCCTGGGTTAGTTCGCACATCACGTTCGTGTTGTTTTTACCAGTTTTTTTTTCCTTGGCATCTTGGCAGGGTTGCAGAGCCTTTGACGCCGAGTTATCGCGGTTCCTTTTGCAGAAGACGGCGCGCGCGCGGGTGGGGAAAGGCGTTGCAAAAAATGTGGCAATGAGGAGCTTATCAGGGGTTGATAAAATTCCAATGCTTCCTGATCAAAGGGGTGCACTGTTCTTGCTCCCTTTTCCTTTGCTTTCTGTCCGAAAGCTGACGTTTAATTAGGTCTAGTTTTGTAGGCAATCGCAGTTTGGTTCAGTACAAATGAGGTGACACGATGTCCTTCGCGCCTCTATTTGTGCGTGTCTGTGTTGTCTGAACATGAACTGTGTGTGATAAAGCACCTTATTATTTCATTCTGAAGTCAAATCAGTCTAGGCACGCCACTACTTAAGCAGAAGGCTGTGAAAGCGTTCTTTTCTGAAAGGGTGGAGAAGCCGTGTGAGCTTTTGAGGCTAAGCCATTATCTATCCCACGGAGAATGATGTGATCAAGTACAAAATGAAGACGACACAATGTGAATTGTCTCGAGCTTGCCTTCAACCGTGTTCGGTTTCGTTTGTTTCTGAACAAAGATCTAGCTGTGGCATTATCTAATGTTCTGTTCCTGAATCTGAGCTAATCTAGGTTATTGTTTCACATGCCATTTTCTAGACTCCTCCGAGTCCTCTCTATTCTTTTCGAGAAGCTAGCGACAGTGTCCACTTCAATTTCTTTAATCTCGCTATCGGACAAGGACCTGAAAGTCCTAGAGAAAACAAAGAAGCAGATACACTTGGATTTATGCGGGCACATCACACATGCGTGGTGACTATTCTGATCAAAGCAAGGAGAGCAAAAATGAACAAAAGAAGCGGTACCATGATTAATTATCACTCCTGAAGCTTGAGATGGCGACAAATCTGGTCTCCTATCATGTGCCTAGCGCACCGTAATCAGAACTGCTAACCTCCTAGGTTCTGTAGATCAGATGCCATGCTTTACACACTTTAGTAGTAATTTGTGTTTTGCCTGGCTATCCAGTAGGGCAAATCTGAAGTAGAGGGACAGGTGTGTGCTGTTTCATTATTCTCCTGTTGGCTAATGCATGGGCTTGGATGAAATTACCAGCCAGGCCCTGCACTTTTGGCCCTAAGCATGTGGGAATGGGAGGGGAAAAGAGAAAGGAAACAGGGAAATGAGGATAGAAAGGGAAAGCTGGAAAGGCAAAGTTCACATCAACTTGTCAACAAAAGCTTCTTAGAGATGCTAATGCTTTCAAATTGCTTTGACTGGATAAGAAAAAACTATCTGGATGAATAAAAAAGTCCATGTAGATCACGGATCATCCTCCAAGTCCCCCTGATTGCATTGCATTGTGGCAGCAGGGGCTCTCTTGCCACCCAAAATATCTTTGAAAAATCATACTGTCCAGCATGAAGTTGACGGTTGTTCTGCTTGTTAGTAGTAGTAATAGTAGTATTCAGCGATCTTTACCGTGAGCATTTTAAGTACAAGCATTGCGCTGCACAAAGTCGACGGTTGTAAAGTGGAATCGCTAGGTGTTCTGTAGGAATGAGCAAAAGCATAATCGCTAGATGCGGACGTAAGCAAAGTATATAAGAGCGTCCTAACGTATTGAATCAAAGTAGATTTAAAACTATACCACATAAGTATTTTTTAATTTATTAAACTAATTTCTACTAATAACTAGGATTCATATTATATTAAAAAAATAAAATAATAATATCCTCTCTTAACCGTACTCTCTCCCGTGTAGTTGTTTAATGTTTAATGAACTATTTAATACATTGATTCGATTCCTAAGGAGAGTTTCATTCCATGTAATTTTTGTTGGAATCTATTTCTCCAATGTATTGAATTAATTCAATATCTTTTCTCTCTTTATTTAAATTGACTAAGATACAATATTAGAGATGATCTAAACTGCTTGTCCGTCACTGAATTTTTAGTGCCACAGCCGCGGCGGGGAGCGCGCTGCTGGACCGACGAACCAACCCTTCGGGCCGCGCGCGGAAGCGGCGTCGTTGGCCGTCGGTCCGTGCAAAACTGCAAGGTGACGTTTTTTTACCACTCGCGTGCAGATTATGCCGAAATAATCACATTTGGATCAGGCAAATTTCGATAGGACAGCCTCGGCAAAGCAACACACAGCTACGCAAGCCTCGGCAAAGAATGACAGAGACGGTAGTAGAGCAGAGAGAGAGAGAGAGAGAGAGAGAGAGAGAGAGAGAGAGAGAGAGAGAGAGAGAGAGAGGGAGGGAAGAAAAGAAAAACGCAAGCCCCGAACCCCACGAATGACAGAGCTACAAAGCAAAAGGACTAGAGAGACGGACACGGGCGAAGGAGAGAGAGAGAGAGAGTGAGGCCTCGCCGGGGACCGTGATTTACCTTTTAACTTTCGCTTTCCTCTCTCCTCTCTCTTTCACCCTTTTACCCTCCCTGTCCGATGCGCTCCTAAAACCCCTCCTCTCATGCCCGCCCGCAACTACTCACGCAGCAGAGCAGCACGAGTGTAATGGTGCAAGGGTACTAGCAGCACTGTGACGTCCGGGTGGGGTGGGGGCCATGACGCTGCAGATGGAGCCGCCGGTGCCGCCCGCGCGGCGCTCGGCCGCCACGAGCTGCGACCTGCACCCGGACGAGACTTTCACCGGCTTCTGCGCCGCCTGCCTGCGCGAGCGCCTCGCCGGGCTCGAGGCGTTCGCCGCCGCGGCCTCGGTGCCGGGGCGCAAGTCGACGTCGGCCATCCGGTCCCTCTTCGCCAGGCAGTTCAGCGCCGGCGGCTCGTCCGCGCCAGGGGCGGCCGCACCGCCGGACCTCCGCCGATGCAAGTCATTCTCTTGCGGCCGCGGCGGGGACGTGCTCGCCGCTGCGGCGGCGGAGGCTGCGGCTGCCAGGGCGGACGAGCCGCAGCGGCGGTCGTGCGATATGCGGGGGCGCAGCACGCTGTGGGCGCTGTTCCACCAGGACGACCGCGACCGCGTCCGCGATGGTACGGCATTTGGTTCCTTCCCGGCGTCGTCTTCTGCCGCCGTCGCGGCGCTCGCCACCGACGTCGCGCTTCCGCCCCAGCAACCGCCGCCGCCGCCACCTTGCGTCCCGGAGGATTTCTTGGAGGACATCCCCGTTGTCATGGAGTGCGACGAGATAACCCCGGTGGTGGAGCCCGTTCTTGTGGTGGACACCTCCGGGGAGATGGAAACCGAGGCCAATGCGACCCGGGAAGCGAAGCCCATGAAGGATCACATAGACCAGGAGTCGTCGCAGTCCAAGAAGCCGCCGCCCAAAGACCTGAAAGAGATCGCTGGGAGCTTCTGGCTCGCCGCCTCCGTGTTCAGCAAGAAGTGGCAGAAATGGCGGCGCAAGCAGAAGCTCAAGAAGGAGGCCGCCGTGAGCAAGGCCGCGGCAGCGGCAATGCCACCGCTGGAGAAGCCCTCCAAGCCATCATTCCTTCGGCGGCGTCGCCTCCGAGGGGAGGCCGGCTCGGAACTCGCCGGGGGCCGGCGCTCGTGTGACACCGACCCGCGTTTCTCTCTCGATGCCGGTCGCATGTCCGTCGACGACGCTGGCTTCTCTTGGGACGAACCCCGCGCGTCCTGGGATGGGTACTTATTTGGTGCCGGCGCCAGCATTGGCCTCGGCCGCGCGCCTCCGCCGCTCTCCCGCCTCCCTCCCATCCTATCCGTCCTGGAAGACACCCCGGCCGCCGTCATCGAGCGTTCAGACGGTCAAATCCCCGTGGAAGACGATGCTGACCTTGATCCGCCTGGGGGCTCATTGCAGACTAAAGACTACTACTTGGATTCCTCCAGCCGGAGGCGCCGGAGCCTGGAACGCTCCAGCTCCGTGCGCAGGCCGTCCTTGGAAGTCACCGACCCAAAACCAGCACCCGTCGCAGCCAATGGCAAGGAGTCCCCAGTCGGCGGCTCAGAGTTCTACCACTTCCACCACGCCGAGGACTTGCTCGACCGCGGCTTCAGCTCCAACTCCCTCATCGAGGACATCTCCGCGAGCTTGGAGGCGGCCCTGTCAGGCCCCGCCAAGAAGCCACGCCGGTGGCGCAAGGCGTGGAGCCTCTGGGGGTTCATCCACCGGAGAGCCGCCGGCCGCAGGAGCGGCGGCCCGTCCGACATCGCCGACCGTTCGTTCTCGGAGCCGTGGCCGAACCTGCGTGTCAGCGGGTACAACCCCAAGATCCAGCGGTGCAACAGCAACGTGAGCACCCGCAGCTCGTTCAGCAGCAACAGCGGCGGCCTCGGCAGCTCGAGGCGCAGCCACGTGGACGTGAACGGCAACGTGAAGCGGAGGGGGGACGAACACGTGCTGGAGCGGAACCGCAGCGCGCGGTACTCGCCGGGGCGCGTCGACAACGGCATGCTGCGGTTCTACCTGACGCCGATGCGGAGCGGCAGCGTGCGGCGGGGCGGCGGCGGCAGCCTGCCGGGCAAGGCAGGGCGGCAGTTGACCTCGCAATCGTTCGCCCGGAGTGTGCTCCGGCTGTACTAAGCCAATCAGGTTGGCAGGTTCCTCTGCTATACTGCAGTTGTAGGAGGGGTCATAGCCATAAATCTTCGTGTATTGTTCTTTCTAATCTGTTCACACATATGACGCCGTAGTTTTTTTCTTTCTAATTTGGTCTATAGATGTTTGTTTTTACAAAAATAATTTGTTCCCGAGCTCGGTAAGCACGGCAAACGACACATCACTAAAGCTTGGCAAGACCTGGCCAGCGCGGTAGGCAACGCGACCACAGCAGGCAAGGCGAGCAAGTGATAAGCGACGGGGGCCAACGGCCCGCTAAGCTCTCCTAGCTCGATTGGTGCTGATGACGCTGACTTGCCGCGCATCCCATTTAGCTCTTTTTGTGCTAATTAGGTAAATATTCGTGCTTTGGTACACAAAAAAATCATATATCTTGACACATCGGCCCAACATTGTTAGGATTTCACTGTCTACTCCATCCCGTTAGCTCCGCGTCCATGGCCGCCTGACGTGCCTTCATGCTCTTGGCTTTGCCATGTACCTGGTAGTTTTATTTTTTTTGTTAGAGAATTTATAGAGTGATAGAATTCTTTTTTGGTACATTGATTTTTTCTATATTAAGGTAGAATTTTTATAGAAATGTGCAAGATGGAGTTCGAAAGGGGCTGATGAACCACCATCATCAACTCCCTCTATTAAGCAATATAGATATGTTATTGTAAAAAACTATCATAATAGACTATGTCTAGCCCGACATAAATACTTCGTAATGAATGTGAATTATATGGCGTGTATGGTTTGGTTAGATACGTATGTTTGCTCCACTACTCGTACGATACAAATGGCAACATATACGAACCATCGATCCGAACTACAGCTAAGATACATTTGAATCCATCAGTGCCTTTCCCTTGTCTCCTTAGCGAACCTTAGCCTTCGCAACCCACACCTAATACTCGGCTTACACAACTTCTATAGACTTGTCCCAGCTCGAAATAACATGCAGTTCAACGAGGGCATCAGAGACCATCGGCACCTTTCCCCTATCCTACGCATTCTTGGCCTTTCCCTTGTTGTTCGAGGTGTAAGGTTTCTAGCGTGTAAAGTTTTCCGGCACCACTGGATAGTTAAATATGTATTTTTGCTCGATGAATGCCTTATCATACATCTCCTGAGCCATCGATCCATTGAAAGAAGTAGCACCGCTTCGTAGTTAGCGATGTGTGAAATGACATATGCAATATGATTTGCCAATACGTGACTTTTGCTTACAAGAACATAGCATAGCACAAAATAATCATGCACGTGTACATAGTTGAGCTACTAATTATGCATGTGGCCATATGCTTATATGCATGTATACAAGTACACATGTATATACATACATATATACACATCGATACTACAACTAACAGTGCATAATTTTGCAATCCTGACAACATTTTCCAAATTTTTTTTAATAGCACAAGAGCAATATATGTGTACATACATACGTACGTACATACATCTCTCTCTGTGTGCATACTTACATATATATTTCCTAAATTACGAATGTATTGAGAGCACTAAAAATAACATTGCATATTTCTTTAGCTATTGAGAACAAATCATCATTATCACGACTAATACGTCCTAAATATGGTTAATTACAAAATATTATCCGCACGAAGTCGACACATACGCTAACTAAACATGCTTACTAAACGTATTCCACACTACCAAACCATCATTATGTTAGTGAAATGCTAATGATATATTAAGCACATTGCTCGTATGCGAATGAAATATACCTTTTCTTGAAAATCTTCACCAGATGTACACTCCTTCCAACTGCGAAACTTCCTAAATCACTACAAAACCACTTTGAAATACTATTACAAATTGCCTTTCTACTCTCTTTTCTTTCTTCACCCTTGTCTCTCTCACGCTCAGCAAGAAAGAAACCGAGCTACGCGGCTTCGGATGAGAGGGCAGAGAGTGACGCAACCCATGTTATGCACGTGGGAAGGCGTTTGCGACCGACAAGCCCATGCAGGTGCATGCGGGCGTAGAGGACCGCAGAAACCCTTGCCAAATGCCATGGGAATCACTAAAAATGCAAACATTGCATCGGCACGTCATTGCGGTAGCCCACCTACCGAGATTTTGGCACGGCTTGCCCACTTACCGAGCTACCACTACTTAGTATGAGCTGGAACACCCTATCGGGCCAAGGGAGCACAGTGGGCCGGTGAACCATGCCAACTCCCGCTCGCTCACTCACCTACTGCGGTCACATCGCCTGTTGCGCTGGGCAGGTCTTGGTGAGCTCTAGTGGCATGACAGGAGACACATGTCATCTGGCATGTCTATCAAGCTTAGGGATAGGACTATATTTGTAAAAATAGACATTTGTAGACCAAATTTGAAAAAAAAAGGCTACAATGTTATGTGTGAACAGTTCATTTTGGGGTGGATAACACATGGTTCATCTCATAATTTCCTCTTACAGTACCCCATGTCCCATGATCCTATCGTTCCTCTCGTTAAATCACTAGTATTCTCAACCAGTCTTTGCCCAAATGGGCAACACGACATGAGCTTGATTCGGCATAGGCTTGTTAGGCATGACCCGTTTGGCTTGCTAGCCTAAACAGGCCATGCTGTGTCGGCCCGTGGGCTGAGGCAACGGCCTAAAGGGGGTTCGTTCATGCTGGGCCGACATATGCCTATTTAGCCCGATGGACCAGCAGGCACGACTAGCCCGTTCAGTCCAGTTGGCCCATTTGGCCTAAAAAATTTCAAAAAAAGCAATAGTTCAAAAATATGTAGAATTCGAAAAGGATATAATGAATTGTAGAAATTATAGAGAAGGACACAATAAATTGTGAAAAAAGGCACAATAAATTGTAGAAATGTAATAATGAGCTTTATTAATGTAAAAATCACTGTCTCGTTAAAAACTTTGCCAAGTAAAAACTCAACATGAGAAAAACTCAGCAAAGAAAAAAAGTACAACCTGTAGCTCAACATTACATGTAAAAAATCACAAAAGTACAATGTATACATGGATGCTCTAAGAATCATCAGTGTCATCGGTGTCTTGACTACCCTTGCTGCCATCTAGATAGAGATTGTTGAACATGTATTCCAACTCCGTATCCATCACACAGTGTTGGGCTTACGCATTAGCTTGTTCTCAGTCTTTTATTATGAGAAGTATTTCCACCATCTCACTCATGAATTTTGTTCTTCTCTCCTTCAATATTCTTATAGAAAGATTAAATGCAGACTCGGAAGAAATCGTTGAGACAGGAATGGTTAACACACCCCGTGCTAATATAGATAGCATCGAATATGTTAGCTTATACTCGCATCACTAGTCCAAAATGTTAAGTTCTCTATATGGTGAGGCGTGAGATCACTGTTCAGAAAGACTGATAGTTCCCTATGGACCCTAGTATAGTTGCTGCAGCACTTGATGATGTAGAGCTTGACCTTTCGGAGGATTCTGGTGCACCAAAGATCTTACCCATCATATTTGTCTTCAACTTATGCTTATACTTTTGATAAACTTTAAATAATTGTGAACGAACAATTGTAAAATAGTTAGAATAATATATCCCTACAACCTCACCTATAATTAAAAGAACATTAGTGAATCCTGCAATTTTAGCTCTTGGATCTAGAATATATGCAAATGTGTGTAAGTACATAATCTCATTATAATTTTTTAAATATTTAGTTTTTAAAGCGCATACAGCCTTACATAACACTGTGTCATTTTCATTAGCTTTCAAGTGAACGGCAATCGTAAGAATATGATGCACAATTATATGAGATTTGGATAGTACACTCTGGATAAAGGAACAGTGGATTCGTAAAAGAGTTCCAGAAATGCTACTACTTCTCAAGAATATACCAGTGTTGTTCAGTCAGTAGTGTGTTGCCGGTACAACTATGATAGTGCTTGTGGATGAAAATAAAAAATGTGGGCTTATAGGGTAAAAGATTTTGTAGTATGAGGTAAGTTGAGTTCCACCTACCGGTATGTCCACAGCCAATTTTCGTGGATATACACCCATCAAAATACAGTAGGTCTTATATACTGTAATTCATTGGTTAGAATTATTTACAAAAGGATTTGCATCGTGAAAAGTTTGAATATATGGATCCAACCTCTTCAAACCATATTTAACTATAAGATTAATAATATAGTAGACGCATCGCTGATATAGCAAGAAAGATTCGGCGTATGTACTAAATAAGGAAATGAGAATATCTATTGACCTGGAGTTTGTTGCAACATTGTCCATGATAATTACAAAAATTTTATTTGTAAGACCAAAATCTTGCACAACTTTGACAATACATTCTACTATGTTTCCACGACTTTGACAATACATTCTACTATGTTCTCATTTGTGTGTGCTACGTCAATTAGTTTGAAGCCTATTATTCTCTTTTCCAATATCCAGTCATCTTTTATATAATAAATGACTACCCTAAGATAATCTTCTCTAGACCGACCACTTCTTATGTCCAAGGGTAAGGCCACCGAAAATGTACAGGTTCCAAAGAGTTTTTAATTTTATCATGACTATTATTGTAGTATTTAACTAAATCTCTAGTCATTGTTTGTCTATAAATGTGAGTCAATATAGAATTATGAGCAGTTTTAATGTACTTTTCAAATGCATTTGGTGCGCCAAAGTTTAAAGCAAGATTTTGTGAGGTAAAGATTCTCAAACTACCTCGAGATTATAATGTGGGTTATGTACCGTATCGTCATGGTTCTACTACAGTTGCGTCTATTTCATGGCTATTGCTTGTTTTTCTTTGCATCTTTGGCCATGTCTGGGCAAGTACTCAATTCCATCTAAAGACTTTGCAGAAAATTCATGATGATATATTTTGTAAATAACAACTCTTATATGTTCTCTGTAAGCGTCCCATTTCATTTCCTTGTCGAAATTTGCCTACACATATAATGTGTTGGGTCTAGACCTCTTTGCCCCAGTGCTTGCTGACGCGGAGGCACTGGTAGAGTATGACGAAGGTACAGCCAAGGTCTGCTATGCCATTTGAGATGGAGGTGGAGATGTATCATTCCTGGAGGATGAAAGTTCTTCCAGATCAATTCCGTATTCACTCGCAGAAAAATTATAAAAATTTTCCATAGAGAAATGTGAAAAGTTGTAAAATACAAATAGAAAAATACACTATTACCTATTTTATATCAGAATAAAGAAAAATAAGAACAATATAAGTATATAAAAATTAGTATTGTTACCTCTTTTATTGACTGTAGGCCGGATTTTGAATTTTCAGATTTTTTGCAAAAATTATATCAAATTTTGTTAAATTATCACAACGTGTTTTAAAATTTTCACAGGGGAATTCGGAGAATAGATTGTTGGTGAGAGTATGGTTGAATGAGGGGTATGCTGTTTATTTATAGAAAAAAATTAAGATTTTTTTGAATTTTTTATATATATATTTAAAATCATAAACAACCATAAAATAACTATAAATTTAAAAAAATTAGCCATTACTCATGCTAAACAGCTAAACGGGCCGTGCTAGGGCCAAATGTGCCTAACAGTTATATTTCTAGGCCAAATGGGCCGTGCCTACGGGCCAAACGTACCGAATGGGCAGTTGTGCCACACGGGTAGTGCCATGCTCGGCTCGATATTGTGCATGTTGTGCAGTGTTGGCACACAGGATCAGGGTGATGGCTCAGGTACGGCCCAACCTTTTGTGCCATGCCGATCCGACTCGCCTTGTGCCGTGCTATGCTATGGACTTTGTCTACGTTAACAGACTATAGACAGATCTGCTAGGCACGATCTATTTAAACACCGTTATTCTCGACGTGCCATACTGGCAAGCATGAGTACCGCATACCACGGGTAAATACCTAATAAGCGGGTATGGGATGTATTTTTACCCATGGGTATGAAAATGGGAAAACTTGTTACCCATCGGAAACGCGAATGCGTATGGGTGAGTTCTACCGTACCGTCTCGCCCGTTACCGCGAGTACATAGTCGGCAGTGGGCCATCAAAGCGACCTCTAATCGTGAAACCTAATACTATTCCCAATGCCCACTTGGCCATCCATCGACCGATCAAGGGCTCAAGGCCAAGCTTCACCGATCCAATCATCCCGCCGCGGTCAAACTTCCTCCGTCCTCTTCCTCTCCTCCGGTCCCGGACTCCACCCTACGCCTCCCTCTTCCTCCCCTGCGTCGTCGGCCTCCCTCCACTGCGCCGTGCGCCTCCCTG
Organism: Melocanna baccifera; assembly: GCA_036346265.1. NCBI lineage: Eukaryota > Viridiplantae > Streptophyta > Magnoliopsida > Poales > Poaceae > Melocanna > Melocanna baccifera. Next base: position 39,944,025 of record CM070677.1, read on the forward strand.
CTCCCGCTCCCAGCACCCAGCGCTCGAGCCCTAGCAGCCACCATCGACGCCTCCTCGCGCTCCGCCGGCCGCGGCTGCTGTCTCCCGTCTCCTCCGCTAACCATTCCGCTCCAGCGCGCCGGAGGAGGATTGTTGGTTGGTGAGGCGACAGCTCGCGATTTGCGTCGTCGGCGCCGCCTCTTCCTCCCCCGTGGCGAGCTCGCGGCTTCGACTGACTGCCTAAGACTGAGGAGGCGCCTGGTGCTCCCACCCGCTCGGCGGCCCGGCTGCTGTCCCTCACACTGCTGCACCTTGTCCCCTGTGCCTATCCGTCGGCTGCCGCGTTGCCTCGGATCTAGATCCAAGCATCCAGGTACTCGAGATCTGCCTTATATATTTGACTACCAAATAATTACTTGATTCTCCCTTGTGAAATGTTCTTTATCTCCTGTGATGAAATCATGAAACTCAAGGCAGTCTATCCTTGATGTCATCTGATCAAACTACTAGAAATGTATCATATGGTTTTCTAATTGTATGGACAGCTATCTTAGGACAAAGCAGCGATGAATTAGACCCCAAATCTACTTTCTCATCCACCATAAAGATTCGAGTTGCACAAAAGAAATACTAACGATCATGCCAATCCTAGTCTCAATCAACATGGATGAACAAACCATACTGCACATACATAACTGAAGATTCATCAACTGTTAGTGGCAGAACTAACAAGGCAGGGGGATTTCAGAGAAAATAAGGCATAAACATAAGCCTGAACAGGAGCATTGCTTCTGCACCATTTACATACTTTTCAGCAAAGCGAAGATGTGAACGTGATATATTTGATGTGAACGTGATGTTTATATGTATGTGTGAATTTAAATGTGATGATTTTATATTTTTTTTAGCAATAGCTGCTGTTTTTATATGTCATTCTGTCATTAGTTCAGTTCGCGGGTAAACGGGCATGCCCGTGGGCGATGGGTACCCACGACGTTCGCGGGTAAACGGGTATGCCCGCGGGTGACGGGTACCCGTGGGCGACGGGTATGGGCGAGATTTTTCGCCCGTTGTCCTTCGCGGGTATGCCCGTGGGCGTAAATCAGGGTCGCGGGTACGGGTATGAGCGAGCACTACCCATGTCCATCACGCCCGATTGCCATCCCTAAGCATGAGTGACACTAATAGCAACACGAGGGCATATGACCATGAGTTAGTTGCAATTTCCCGTGGTGCTTCAGTCAGTCTACTAAATTTGGTGGTAAGCAGGTTCTAATTCTGGCGCCGGGGCCCAGGTCGCGCATCACACATTCACGCCAGACCAGCACCATCACTTTGTGTCAAGTTTGTCAAACGCAAGGGCCCTACCTGTCACCCTCTTTTGCTTTTTGGACCGTGCGGAATTCCTTCCCTTGTGAGACTCGAGAGCCTGACATGGATGGACACGTAGCAGGACTAGCAGGAGCACGGTGCGAGCCATGCCTCATGAGGCTCCAACACTAGCAGTACTAGGCTCGGGCCCGTCCACTGCACGTGATTGGTGCTTAAAGGCGGTCGTGCTTGCCGCCGCCTCGGAAACCGTTAAAGGCTGCTCATGTTCCTCCGCCCGCGCCCGTCTCGCTGCCGGCTGGGGGACTCGCCGTTGTCGCCGCCTCGCCCGCGTCCGCGCTTGGTTCTTTCTCGTGCCTCTCGCGGGGTGTGTTACATGCTGTGTGCTACGCCGTGGCGGGCGCGCCCACTCACGGGCAGCGCGGGCGTTGGTCCCGCGTGTTGATCCGTCAATGGCTAGGCTGCTGCTTTGTTTTAAAAGTTCCAACTGCCAGATTAGGCCGGCGGAGCTCCTGCCGCGCGCGCTATCGCGTGGTTCGGATGATGAGATGAGGTTTTGCTCTTGTTCCTCAGCCCAGGATGCACGACCTAAAAAAAGTGAAAAAAAAATCAACTATGTAAGTTTACTGTCAGTAGCAGAGAAACATATATATCTTTTAGAAAGGAAATGTAACAAGGAAAAATGTCGTCATGAACAAAGCGTATGATCGTTCCATGGAAGTACTTGCCCGCTTCTCCTCGGTGATAGAAGCTCCAAGGTAAACTAGTTAGTGCGGTTAAAGTGCGGAGCAAACGCCCCGATATTCTATAGGCATAATATGGACACTGTTAGCCATAATTAAGTTGATTCAGTAATCAGCTGACAAAACCAGGGTGGTGGATCCTGCCGGATGCTGGATAGCCAGATAGTGGTGGTACAAATGGAGCGGATAATTTTTATCTAATCGACTGATCAAAAGTTTATGGAGCGAATACAGAAGGGATAAATAGATATTTGATACTATCCATGTTTAACTTTGACTTTAAGGAAAAAATATAGGATAAGATATAGAATGAGTGATATCCGTCTATATATATGTGTGTGTTAAGTGATATGAGAAAGTCTATTATGACTATACTTAGGAACAATATAACGTATATAGACGGATTGCTATATCTAAATATACGGAGAATAATGAGTGCTCTTTCTTTAACATTTCAATGATTAGTCCAATGTCCTATGTATGGATGGAAAGAATAGATAATTTTCGTTCAACCGACCATTCGAAGGTTTATAGAATAAATACGGAATTGAGTAATAGGTATCTGGTATTTATTATCATGTCTAACTTTGACTAAAAAATACGAAATAATATATATAGAATAAACGATATCCGTATCCTGATTGCACCCTACCGGCCTACCGGATAGGAAATGGCAGCAGACGCAATGCGCCACCTGTGAAGTTCAGACTAATTATGCAGAAGACCAAACTTAACAATTTGATTGCAGGAATGCCGCTGCCTGCTGCATTTAGTCTGTAAGCAAAATGGCCAGCGAAATCGTCCAATGCATCTAGGGCTGTGCATATTCCAACCGAACCGAATAAACCGGCCTGAAAAAACCAACCGAACTGGTCAACTCAGTTTGACCAGTTTTCGGTATTCGATTCGGTTATTAGATTTTGGTTTTTTTGTATTCGGTTTTTTCAGGAAAAATCGGCTAAAAACCGAATATACCGAACTGTTTAGTGTTTAACTGTTTATATTTGATATGTTCGCCTGTTCGGTTCGTAGCGCGCTAGCGCCCCGCTCGCTCGGCCGCTCCATTTGGCCCACAAGCCCAGCGCCCAAGTAGCCAGGCAGCGAGAGGCAGGCCGAAAGTGTGCGTGGTGCTACTTGGGCCTAGAGCGCTTGAGAACCGAGTCCCAAGTCCGAAAAGAATACATGAGAAATTGAGAAGTTGAGAACGCTACTGCTTGGGGCTTGGGAAAATCAATCAGCCTGCGTCTTTTGCCGAACAGGCTTTCGGGAAAAACAGGTTGTTCTGTGAATTGGCACTTTAGCTTGCGTCTTTGTTATCGCTTCGCCTTATATCGTTCGTAATTCGCATCAACTGTGGTAAATATGGTAATTACCGACATCGCACCGAAAAAATAGGATTTACCGATATCGAACCGTATTTCTAAAAAATCGTATATTATCGAACTATAAATACCGTATTTACCGTACAAATCAAATCGATTAAACCGAAAAAACCGATCTATAACCCTAAATGCATCACGAACCGGTCACGACGGAATCGATCGAATGATGGCGGCGACAAGCACGAGGTCTAATTGAGCGCGAGGTGTCAAAGAAAGCACGACGAACCGGCAGCCATCGCTTCGCTGGGCTCACATCAACGCCACTGATTCCGCTGCGCGCTCCGTGGTACTCGGTGTCCCCCGGCCGCTGCCCACGAAGAGGCCGAAACATTCGCGAGCGGAGACGATCGAGATCGAATATGAGGTACACTGGGCAGACGCATCGCCATCTAGCGCGGTGCCGTGGTCTCCCTGTGCTTCTACCGCGCATAGGTTCTCCTTTTGCATGACAGCGCGACGCTGACGGCGGCCCGTCATCTCCGTCGTCCGCTCTGGAACGTGTCCCATGTTTTCGCGTGGAGCCATGCTGATCAGAGACAGGGAGGCACACCATATCCGTACTAGACATGACCCTGCTGTAGGCTGCAGTTGCTGTCACGGCTAGAGCTGGGCAATCAACAACCACGAGACAGAAAACGTACTCGACTTGGAGCATTGATTCTCGATCAAATGGCTTGCGCAGGGCTGCAGCCATTGCTGGACAGGACTGAGTGAATCCGCGTACTTTTGTACTCTAGTTCTTGTACGCGCCACCCAGAGCGGACTATTCCGTGAACCGCCGTGGAGTTGCATGCAACGAGCAGAACGTGCATCACATCATGCGTCCACTGTAGTGTACTGAGACATCTTAAGGCAAAAAAAAAAAAGGAATAGTGGCAGCAGCAACAGATCACGAGTGGCCAGGATTTGTAGACTCGGGCTTGCAGCATTGGATCTGCATGGTTGGTCGGGGTCTCTCCCATCGCTGCAAACAGACTACCTGCTCAGAAATGAGTGTGTCACGGTGCTGTTCCTCTTCTACACTCCATTTCGTGGACTGTTCCAACCTGGTAGAAACATCCGGACATGGATTCCATTGTTGCACGGCGTGCACTATTGCGTGACATTTCATGACACAAGTGTTGCCATGCATAAACTGTGTACAAAAAATACTTTTCAGGAGAGAATACTTCTACAAGCCTCGTCTGTCCACTGTATATACCAATACGCATCACACGATGCCTGGGCTCTAAAACAACGGCAGTTTCAGACTTTCAGGTTCGTGGCACGGCTTGCATATCCAGCAAAAACTTAGGCGGCAGCGCACACGGTAGCACCGGCCGTGAGTCTCTGCGAGCCGAAGAGTGTCTCCTCGAACCGGATGATCTCGTTCTTGGACCCGTAGTCCACCTGAGTCCGCTCGTCGAGGTTGGTGATGATCACCTTGTCCACCACCGACTGCTTGCCGTCGCTGCTGTACCCGCCGGCTTCCTCTATCAAGAAACCCAGTGGCGAAACCTCGAACAGGAGCCTCGATCAGCTTGGCCTTGGCCGAGGGGGACGTCACGTTGGTGAACACTCCCTTCTCCTTAGCGATGATCTGCATCATCAAATATTCATGTTTTCTCACGCAATTTCTGTGTACTGAAGCGTACCGAAAGTAAAGTTCGCTCACTATGTATGTGCCGTGCCGACAGTATGGCCTTGCTTAAAGCAGACGCTGGTACAGCTGAATAGTGAATATCTTGGGCTTTGCAGTGGCACTACAGTTTGAGGCACTTACTGGGAGCACCAAACCAAATTCTTGTTCCCAAAATTTTTGCTGCCTTGTCTGCAAGATTGTCTCTTTGGTGCGGAAGATGTAGAAGTAGATTTGACATGACAGATTGATCATGGCACTGTTTAACGTTGGAACAGGTACTCCTGATCGTCAGATCATGGGTACTGAACTACTGTCATGACATTTCAAGAGTTGCATGCAAGTGACTCATTAAACAGATGTTTTTAAGCAAGCATCAGGTACTGCTTTTGTTCGGCCGGAGCATTTGTGTTTGTAAGGACGTGAACATGACTTGCAATAACTGAAGAATTGTGTTATATATACCTGGTTGACATCAGGGACCATTTCTCCAGTGTAACGCAATGTGTAATTCTCCTTGACATAGTAGTTGATGAGCTGAGAAGATACATTTTTCCGAAGTTAAGACTGATAAAAAAAACTGTCCTTGTATATATAACCAGATATGCAGAGAATTTATCAGCTGCTAAAAATGTAAATAAAATAAATAATAAGTGAGTACCTTGTCATAATCAGGGTTATCGAATGTAGCCCTCAAATTACCAGGAGAGAACATTTTCCCTTATCAGATGGATGTGGTGTCCTTGACATGCTGCCATTTACCTGCAACATTTGTAGAACTTCGACAATTATGATCACATCACATGCATATTGTAACTTCACAAGTTCCTCAGGTTAAAAATCGAAGGAAACCCTCGTCAAGAAGAAGGAAATCATGTGTTCCAGGGCAGTCCTTGAGGGCGATAACGTAAGTCGTGCGAGGGCCGTAGATGCCCATGGCAGCAGCAACTTGGTCTCCACCCGTGATGCCTGTCAGCTTGTCACCGGGCCAGACACCAAATATGGTTCCGACGGTGAAGTTTGTGTCGACAATGCTGGAGCCATCAAGGGGATCGAACACAGCACTGAAACCACCTGCGAGATTAGATGACAAATTAAGCCGATCTAAATTACACAGGTTAAATTTCTCAAGTTGTTTCCGCATTTTGTACGCACCAGTTAAAATGACACATGTACAGATACAGTGTCATTGCAAGTTAAAAGAGTGCTCGAACATGTTGCAACAGCTGATTGGATAGCTCGTATTTTTCTGTCAATTTCGAATTGCATCTACAACTAGAATCCAAGAAGACAGCATGGCAGCATAGACTGATACGCAGTTCCATTGCTATAGTGCTCCGAATATGCGAACGGGAACATACGTTCAGTTGCAGTAGTTGCTGAACACTGTCCTGTACTCTCTGCTGAGGCATAGAAAGGTACGCACTCTGTTAAGAATGAATGGATGTGTTGTGGTTAAATCTTGTAATTAACAAAAGTTCAGCATATCTATTTGTAGGATAGTTTTAACTAATAGATAAGCAGTGAATTAACAATAAGAATATGTACAAAGTAACACAACAATTTACATGAGTAAAAACCACATGGCTTACACAATCCACTCCTAAATCTTCCACTATAATCAATAATGGTTACAATGAATCTTCTCTAAAACATTTAGAGGTACATCATAAAAACAACATGATCATCAAGATATAATCTTGAAATCATCATCAAGTACCACACACAATTAACAAGAGATACACTAACAGTCAAGCAGAGAAGACACGATTTCTATTCTTTTCAGTTATCTGTTCATATCTTGCAAACCACAGATCCAACTCATGTGAAAGTTTGCAAGAATATGGATCTATGAGTCTTTAACAACCTATCAAAATTTTATCCAAATCGGACATCATTTGGAACCCCAAATAGATTATTTACCAAAACTGCATGGTGCTGAATCTACCGCAACTCGAACTAAAACTACTGCTCTAAAATCTATTGTTCCTCTATTCTAATCTTCAATCCAACCATATAAATTGAAGAGTATCAAGTCAAGAACACACTAAACAAGTTTGAGCTTGATCCAATGATATTTGGTGCTCCGATCGATGTCTTGATGAATATTGCATAGGATGGAATAGATTTCTTCTTCTTTTTCCTCTCCTCTCTTTCTTTGTTGTGTAGGTGTGTGTTATTCTCTCTCCACCAGCCCCCTCTTTCCAGCAGCTAAAGGAAGGGGCTAGGGTTTTCTTCCATTCACTAAGGAGGAGGCATTTAAACCGTTGGTCATGAAAGCAATCAACAGTTTACAACCTTCCAATTTTGTGGGTTGATTTTGGGTTTCTCCATGTGGAGGGAATCCAACCCAACAAACTCCTTCTCCCGACATTATGGAGATTCTTACCACCTTTGCTTCAACTATGCCAGCAAACTGGTGGCATGCCTTGAGCTTCTCTCTCGTCACTATCTTGGTCAACATATCAGCACCATTATTCTCGGTGTGGACTTTCTCAAGCTGCATTTGCTTAGAATTTAACACATCTTGGATCCAATGGTAACTAATATCAATATGTTTCGACCTTGAGTAAAAACTTAAATTCTTACTCAAGTGGATGGCATTTTGGTTATAACAAAACAACATATACTTGTCTTGATCAAAATCAAGCTCACTAACCAACCTTTTCAACCATAACAGCTCATTGCTCGCCTCAGTCGCTACAATGAATTCAGCTTCAGTTGTAGACAATGCCAAATATTTCTGTAGCTTACTTCTCTACAATATAGCTCCCTCTGAATATGTAATCAGGTACCCTAAAGTAGATTTTCTGCTATCAACATCTCCATTATATCTGCATATGTGTATACAACTAACATGAGCTCTCTTTTTCCAAAGCAAAACTTCAACTTTGTGCTGCCTTGAAGATATTTCATGATCCACTTCATGGCTTTCCAATGTGGCTTTCCAGGATTTGATATAAATCTACTAACTCTACTAACTACATAAGTAATGTCTGATCTTGTACACACCATAACATACATCAAGCTTCCAACTGCTGGGGCATATGGAACATTCTGTGTTTTCTTCTTCATCTCATAAAGTAGAAGAACATTGCTTGGTGCTCAACTTGAAATGAGCTGCAAGTGGACAGCTCACGGCTTTTGCATTGTCCAACAGAAACTTCTTAAGTACCTTATCAATGTACTCCTCTTGTGATAGGAACAACTTGTTAGAGTTTCTGTTCCTTTCAATTTTCATACCAATAATTTGCTTTGATGGCCTGCAAGTCCTCCATAGCAAAGAACTTTCTCAACTCTTTCTTCAACTTTGCAATCCTAGAGACATTCTTGCCAACAATCAAGATATCATCAATATAGAGCAACAAGATGATAAATCATCACCTGAAGATCTCTGAAAGAACACACAATGATCTGTGCCACACTTTTTGTAGCCTTGATCCCTTATAACAAGTTCAAACTTTATATACCATTGTCTTAGTGCTTATTTAAGGCCATAAAGACTTGTCTTTAACTTACACATATAGTCTTCTTTGTCCTTCTTAACAAACTTTCACACTGCTCCATGTATATCTCTTCCTCCAAGTCTCCATGAAGAAAGGCTATCTTCAAATCAATTTGTTCAACCTTTAAGTTGTGACTAGTTGTAATACTAAGAACCACCTAAATGGATGTCATCTTCACCAGTGGAGAAAAGATCTCATCAAAGTCAATTCTTTTTCTTTGGCCAAACCCTTTCACAACTAGCCTCGCATTGTATCTTAGATGTGACATGTGCTCTTCTTACTTGATTTTGTAGACCCACTTGTTTTTTAATGCCTTCTTGCCCTTTGGAAACTTCACCTACTCATATGTATGATTCTTTTGCAAGGAATCAATATTCTCTTACATAACCTTCATCCACTCATTGTGCTCATGTTCAATTGCTTTTGCAAAGCACTCAGGTTCTAAACCATCAGACAATAACACCATATAATCATCTGATGAATACCTGCTAGAAGGTTTGCAAGTTTTGGTGGATTGTTTGAGTGGAACTTCTAGTATTTGTGGTTGTTGATCATGATCATCAAATTCAGTATCAAACTCATGCTGCTAGGGAGCATTCTCATCACCTGTACCATGCACATCGTCTTGTGCATCATCTGCAACATCGCCTTCAACCTGTTGTGAAGCTGGAAATGCAGAACTGGGTCTAAAGCAATCATACATTACTATTAAGAAACTTGCAACTTTGCCTTCACAATATCCTCAATTATCTAGTCTTCAACAAACACAACATTACGACTTGTGACAATTTTTTTGCTATAGGATCAAACAGCTTATAGCCAAACTCATCCAAACCATAACCAAGGAATATGTATTGTTGTGTCTTTGCATCAAATTTAGACATTTCATTTTGAGAAATATGATCAAATGCCTTATACACAAATACTTTTAGGTGATCATAGGAGATATCTTTGTTGTACCACACCCTATTAGGAACATCTCCCTACAAAGGATAACATAGTTAGAGATTAACAAAATAAACTGCAGTCATCAAAGCATCACCCTAGTAAGACTTTGGCAATCTTCATGTGACAACAAACATCAAACTCTCTTCACCAATGTTCTTTGCAATATGCATCAAATGGCCCAATATATTCTCCTCCATTGTCAGTTCGAATGCACTTTATATTCTTCTCAGTTTCTCTCTCAACTGAGACTTGAAATTGATTGAATATATTCAACACTTGATTTTTGGACTTCAAGGGATAAACCCAAATTTTCTTAAAAAAATCATCAATGAAAGTGACAAAATACTTAGCACCACCAATTGACATTACTGATATCTTGCACACATTGGAATGCACTAAATTCAGCCACTCTGACTTCTTGTGAGGAGGTTGCCTTTTGAAAACAATCCGATGCTGCTTCTCCGCTAGGCAATCTGTACAACTCTTCAATTTTACACTTGAAATCCCTTATAGCAGATTTTTCTTCACTAGCACAGCCATACCCTTCTCACCCATATGCCCAAGTCTCTGGTGCTATAGAACACAAGGATCATTCTGCTCTACTATATTAATAGAAACACTAGAGAGTTTAGCGTGAATATAATGCAAGAGAAACCATTTTACCTCTTGCAAATACCATGCTGCCCTTGGTGAGCATGTACTGTCCATTTTTAAATCTGCTACAATACTTTTCATTATCAAGTAATCCCATTGAAATCATGTTGAGACACAATGCTTCAACATGTCTCATAGAATTGAGAATTAACAGTGTGCTATTAGTTATCTCCAAATGCACATCTTTCTTTCCAATGATTTGAGCACGATCATTGTTAGCCATCTTCACAATACCAAAATCACTAGCAACATAATTTTTGAAGTGTCTTCTATGAGATGTAGCATGTATGGTAGCACCACTATCAAGTATCCAATTCATGTCATCATCACCTACAAGGTTGATGGTTACATCATCAAAAATAATAGTGATCCTTTCTTCAACAATAGAACCAATTTTGCCATCATTATTTTTAGCAATGACTACCATCATGTCCTCAACTACTGAAGTAATGCGATCAACATCACTGTCACTATCACTATCTTATTTCTGTGCCTTCTTCTTATTCTCTTGCTTTCATTTCCAGTAGAACCTTTTAATGTACCCCTTTTTATGGTAGTGATGGCACCTAATATTTGAAAATTTTCCTTGTGATGTGCTTCTACTTTCAGCTGAATTCTTTGGACCTCGACTCTTGCTTCTTCCCTATGACTCGGTTAATAACACCTTATGTTGTGAGGAGGAACTCTCCCTTTCAGCAAGCCTTCTTGACTCTTCATTTATCACTTTGATCTTCATAAGGTTCCAAGAAATAGTACCATTTAGAGTTATTTGCACAAAGTGACTTTGAGAGTCTCCCAAGTATCCAACAAAGAACCAAGTAGTAGCAAAGCCCTGACCTCATCATCAAATGAGATGTCCAGAGAAGATAGCTGATTTATAATGCCTTGAAATGCATTCACATGATCAGTCACAAGAGTGTCATCTCGGTACCTCAGATGCATCAATTGCTTGATCAAGAACATCTTATCGGTGCCTTTCTTTCTGGCATACAATTATTCCAATTTTCTACCAAAAGGTATGTACATGTATTTCATCACTGATATGGTTCAATATATTGTCATCAACCCACTGTCGAATAAATCCACAAGCTTGACGGTGAAGTATCTTCTACTCATCATCAGTTTTGTCATTTGGTTTCTCGGTGACAAATATCGGCTTGTAGAACTCTTTCACAAAGAGCAAATCCTCCATTTTACCCTTTCAAGCTTGGTAATTTGTACCATTCAGAGATATCATCCTGCTGGTATTCACATCCATCTTTCACTACAAGACAATCACCAAAACAAACATGAGCTTTGATACCACTTGTTGTGGTTAAATCTTGCAATTAACAAAAGCTCATCACCTCTACTTGTAGTGAACCGATGATGATAGCTTCAATCAACAGATAAGTACTAGAATTAACAATAAAAATATGTACAAAGTGAAATATCGATTTACGTGGAAAACCTTCTCGATGTGAGGAGTAGAAACCATGAAGCTTGCACAGCTCACTCCTAAATCTTCCACTATAATCAATAATGGGTACAAAAAGTCTTCTCTAAAATATCTAAAAGTACATCACAGAAACAATATCATCATCAAGATATAATCTTGGTATCATCATCAACTACTACATACAATTACCAAGGATACACTAACAACGAAGAAGAGAAGACATAGTTTATATTCCCTTTAGTTATCTATTCATATCCTGCAAACCACATATTTAACTCATGTGAAATTTTGCAGAAATATGGATTCATGAGTCCCTAACAAGCTATCAAAATTTCAATCAAATTGGACATCATTTGAACCCAAAATAGATCATTTACCAAAACTGCATAGTGTTAAATCTGCTACAACCTAAACTAAAAATACTACTCTAAAATTTTATGTTTCTCTATTCTAATTTTCAATTCAACCATACAATTTGAAGAGTATCAAGTCAAGAACACACTGATGAAGTTTGAGCTCGATCTAATGATGTTTAATGTTTCGATCGATGTTTTGATGAAAACTGCACAGGATCACTTGAGCTGAAACAAATATCTTCTTCTTCTTTTCCCTCTTCTCTCTTTCTTTATTGTGTAGGTGTGTTGTTCTCTCTCCACCAGTCCCCCCTCTTTTCAGCAGCTAAAGGAAGGGACTAGGGTTTTCTTCTCTCACCAAGGAGGAAGCATCTCAATCATCGGTCACGAGAGCAATTAACAGTTCATAGCTTTTTAATTTTATAGGTTGATTTTAGGCTTCTCTATGTGGAGGGAGTCCAACCCAACAAAATGAACCTAAATCATTTAGGTGGACTCTGTTCTCCTTAATTATCTGTGTTGGGGCATATATCAAATATGAGCTTTGCACCTTGGTTTATGTACAGGGGAGAAGGAATGGCAGTACCTTCGACTGGGCCATCCATGTCTTGCAGCTCAGGGACTTCCTCAGAGCATGCATACTTGCAGACATGAGCGTATTCCAAAGCCTACATGAATAATAAGCGAAGTGACAAACCATGAGATCACATCGGACATGCGTGAAGAGCAATCGATCGTTTCACCTCAAAGAAGAGTATGTTCGCGAGCATGTCGACGGCGAGCTGCTCGTCGTCGAAGGAGTTGACGCACGCCGTGCCGCCGCACGATGCCGTCCGGACCTTGAACGCGATCGTCCTCATCGCCTCCCCCATGCAGATGAGCAGCCTGATGAGGTTCTCGTCCGGCGTCGCCTTGGTCAGAAACTCCTATATATATGATCACATAAATCCAACGTAAACTTCACATGGCGGCATGTACACCGACGCACACAGCACGGTACACAGATGTGCACGCACGCACCAGGCAGTCCCCGATCTCGCACCGGGTGTTGAGCACCGCGCGGGCCGGCGCGGCTCGCCGCCTTGGACTGCCTCGCCGGGAGCGATCTCGCCAGTGCTCACCCGCAGCGACTCCCCGTAGAATGTGGTCGGCGGCCTGGTGGGCTTCCCTGACATTACACCATCAACAAAAGGTTTTGCACTCTAGCTTGTACGCGACGATCGAGTTACTTGCCACTGCCACTTCAGGAAAAGGTGAAGCTCTTACATACCTTGGTCCTGTACGACTGCGAGAAGGACATGGCGGCACAGCACGCTGGGGAGCGCGTCGCGGCCCCGCGGGCGTAGCCGGCCACCGCGACGGTCTCCATTGCTTTGCTGGTGTAACGGTGGCCTAGAATCTGGCTGACGCTGACGAGAAGAGTAGCTAAGCTTTTAGCTTGGGAGTCTGTTAGTTGTCGTACGTTTTTACGTTGCGTGGTGAGCTAGCTGCTGCGACTGCGACTAGCGCGGGCTCGGAGAGATCGCACACGAAGGACGCGCGACGGGACGGACCAGATAAGCCGGGCGCCGCCGTGCCGCCTCGTGGCGCTGGAGAAGATAGAGCGCGGGGAGCGTTACGGTGCACGACGACCGTTCGTATTTGTGTGGCCCTGCTGAGACAAGCCGACGAACACCGGATCGATCGTCTCGGCTGCGTACGTACGCGTGCGTTCTCGTGCCAACTACTCGTGTGCGTTTGCAGGGGGAAGATTGCTACTGGTAAAACCTAAAATTAAAAACCAGCTTTGTAAGGCACGATAAATCCCGACTCTTTCGGCCCTGCAGCGTCCACCAGGGCTCGATAAATCCGGACTCAATCGTAAGGCCCATCTAAAGAATAGACAGCTAGGCCGTCTTCCAGAGCCCGAGAAGGCCGCATTTTGCTCAAGTCAAGGCATGATTAACGGATGAAACTTCGCGTTGATAGATATATGAAGGGAGGGTCTATACAGTGAACATTTACCATTCAACTAAGTAGTAAACACCTCTACCAACCTTATCCTTTCCCGACTCCTTCTGAACCTCGTCTTCCTTTGTCTTTGGCCCATTCTTTTAATTTTGGTTTATAACTTTTAGCTGTAACTTATAATTTTTAGGTTATTTATGAGAAAATACGAAGTAATATAAACTCATGTACTGTTTTAACCGATATAAATAAAATCGCTACAGTGTGTACTATGATTAACTTGTAGACCACATCTTAAAAAAATATTCTATTTAAAAGCTATTTACTGTAAAAAAAACAAAAAACATGTTTTAGAAGTTGAAAAGAAGAGGCCCTTCATCTCTCCTAGTCTCCCTGTCTCCCGCAATGCATCTCCAATACTGTCCCTCTCCCTTCTTCCTCTCCTGCCAACGCCTCCATCACCATCCCTCTTTCTTCTTCCTCTCCAGCGAGTGCCTCCACCACCGCCCCTATCTCTGCCTCAGCTGGCTATAACCCACTTCGGTGGCGTCCTTGTCGCCTCGCCACTCCACCCCCTCTTCCTCTGGTCGTCGCACAAACCCTATCCACCCTAATATTTGTTGGATTCTGAGGGCAACTGAGTGGTTTTCCAATTTGATGGAAAAGAAAAAAGAATGAGAGGAGGACCCACATGTCGGTGGGACAATAAAGGAGATAAAGCCGAAGACCATCTTTCCTCTCGTGTGCATTGGGAGGCATTCAGCTTGTTGGTTCTTTCGGCCGATCGGGTCTAGCGGGGAGGGGGGTGCCAACAGCGACGACGAATGTACCACCGACACGGGCACTTTGGCGTCACTGTGGTAGCAGCTCGCCAACCTCCACCCTACTTCCCTATAAGAGGCAACCTCCTTTCCTCTCTTAAGCACCGAATGCAGTGAGTCTTCTTTCCCTCAATCTCCTACTCTCGATTTGGGTGTCAGGGTAGCCAATTCGTCAGGTGTTTCTCGAATGCTCTTTGGCCGAGTGCTCCTCGGTCTTGTGCGGCATCCACCGACCCTTGTCTTCATACTTTGGTAACCCAGAGTTTGAAGAGTGGCATTATATCTCCGTCTACCTTGTCTCCTTACGTGGCATAGCAAGGCGTTTGGTTTTCTAGGACAGCACTGTGTGCGTGCTTTGCATGGTTCAATTTCTTCTTGGTGATTTCGAGTATCGCGAGTGTTGTGAGTATACTGGCTATCTAATCTCTTTGCTTGATCTATATCAGATATTTGTGATTCATCTCTGATTGGAAGTTGCAAAGAGGTTCCGTGGGTTAGATTGCTCGGTGATGAAATGACATATTACTGGAATTATATATGAATGTGAGGGTAGATGGATCTTGAGCTTTTAGCTTGCTTGCTATTTCATATGCTCTGATCATTGATATTGTTGTATATTTCTTGATGCTCATTGTGTTATCTCAGTTTTGCGAATCTAGTTGATATCCGAACATTGTTGTCATATTTTAATCAATATTGTTCATGTTGTTTGAATGTTAGATTGATTAAAGATGTCATTATTCTGTTTAGCAACATACATTCAGGATCTGGTAGCTTTCTTTAATAGCAAAGTTTGATTTATAGCTCAAGATCTAATTTATTACTATCATATATAATCAAGATTATATTTTGTCATGGCTGTGAGGGCCAAGATCAAATCTCGTGCAACTAGCCTTCTGAGAGCAATAGATAACATTCCAAATCTTGTAGTGTGCTGATTTTAGACTTTTACATGATATATATATATGTTAGGCATAAGCTTATACTTCAATGACTTAAAAAGTTTATATGTATACATGTTGGTTATGTCATTTATACCTCCCTCGTTCTTAGTGTCTTAGCCTACAAATATTATCTCGTTGTTCTTGATGATTACATCCACTACCTATGGATCTTTCCCCTTTGTGTCAAGTCTACAAATATTATCTTGTTGTTCTCGATAATACTTCTACCCGTACTTACTTCCTCACCCATGGCATCGTACTCCTCATGTCATATTCTCACACTTTCCAACAAAATGGCAAGGCCAAGCGTGTGATTCACTCCATCATCAACATCCTTCATTCCCTCATGTTCCAAGCTAGCCTCCCTTAGTCTATTGGGTTGATGCTCTTCACGTCGTCACCTACCTTTTGAATCGCCACCCTTCCAAAACCTTAAACTTCGACACTCCCAACCAAGCTCTCTTTGGCTCACCCATGCTCACCTCTGCGTGTTCGGTTGCTGCTGCTACCCTAACCTCTTAGCCACTGTTGCACACAAATTGGTGCCTTGTTCTATCTCATGTGCCTTCCTTGGGTACCCTGGCCACCATAAGGGCTACTAGTGCCTTGATCCCTATACCAATTGCATCATTATCTCTTGTTATGTCACCTTTGATGAGAATTCTTTTCCCTTTGCTGAACTCCCCAAATCGCTGGCCCCATCAGATTTTGACTTCTCCAATGAAATCATTGATGAAGGGGGTGGCCCAATCTTCCGATGACGTTGACGAAGAGGCTACTTGACCGAGACGACTAAGTCCATCCTACAATCGCTATACCACACCATATCGATATCAACCGTGCCAAGAATGCGGTTGACCTGAACATGAGGTTCAATTCCTGCAATCAATTGAAGAACAAGCAAGAATAAGATAAAGAGCAATCTGACTATTACGAATATGAATGAGAAACACAAAGAGTTAAGGCCTGCAATCGCAGTTGTTGGTCTAGTCGACACAAGAATACACGACGAAGTTTCACAGTGAAAAACAAATCTAAATAAGCCTGAGTTACATTGCTAATTGTGCATCTATTTATAGGGGCACGCAGGCCCTTGCTCATGGAAAGTTCTCAATATATGGAAAGTAATCAAATCATAACTGATTTTATCTCTGTTTCCAAAACTGAAAGATTGTTTCGACGATTTTGGTGCGCATAGAAGGAATTTTTTGATGGGGCCAAATCCATTGGAAAGAGGACAAAATAAGCTTTCATGATGTACTCACACATTCTAAATAGACTCTTGATGCAAAATCTATGAGCATTTAAAGTTAGACCTATCAGGCTGAGTCAGCATCAGTTTGTTTTGATAATTCCAATGCGCACGGAATGAATTTAGAGGTGGGGCCAAATCCATTGGAAAGTGGACGAGCTCTTCTTTCCACGCTGTACTTGCACACCTCAAACAGAGTTCGTATGCAAAAGTTATACATGTTTGAAGTTGGACCTATCGTGCTGACTCCGAATTGATTTGGAGGTCAAATTGGATTCCAAAATGTGTCACCATTTAAACTCTTGTTTGAATTGATCCAAAAGTGATGTTGTGACCTTGAGTAAGAGTTGGGGAAGGTGTCGACTTGGTCTTGATATATTGATCGGTTTCGCTTTAGGTGGACCCCAACCACAAGCGCGTAGCGTTGATGTAATCCTCCTTGTATAGTTAGTCAAATATACATTTTTATCTTTAGATAGCATCATATTCTCATTTAAAATAATTTAAAACCAAATAAATGAATTCACCTTTGGTTTATTCTTGGGAACATTGGTTGTATGAGTATGTGGCGTGGTCACATCAATCATCACCACCATGTTGGCCTTGGTTCCACCTCTCATCTCTGGTCCTCCACGCTTTTCTCTGTGTTGCCTGATCAATCTCCTCTAGTCCCTCCCATGGCCGAGCCCATATCTCTGGTTGTCAATGAGCGCTCCATGACAACATGTGGCAAGCAGAATTTTCTCCAACACATTCAGCGCCTCAACCTCAATGTCACATCCCATTCTCCAATTCCCAAAATCTACCACGCTGCTCTCAATGATCATCATTGGCATGCTGCAATATAGAGTGAGTTTGGCGCTCTTCGCATGAATAACACTTGAGATCTTGTTCCACGTCTTCCTAGCACCAATGTTGTCACTAGTAAATGGATTTTTAATCACAAGTTGAAACCCGATGGCTCCATGGATCGCTACAAAGCTCGTTGGGTCCTACATGGTTTGTCTCAACAGGCCAAAATTGATTTTGATGAGACTTTTAGCCCATTTGTCAAACCAGCCACCATTCACAACATCCTCACCCTTGCCTTGTCCAATGATTGGCTGATGTACCAACTTGATGTGAACAATACTTTCCTGAATGACACTTTATTTGAGACCGTTTACTACCAACAACTCTCTAGCCTCGTTGCTGCCAATCAAAGCTCTCACATCTGCGGCTCAATAGATCATTGTACAGCCTCAAACAGGCCCCAAGAGCTTGGTTCAGTAGCTTTGCTACTTTCCTTCTATCCCTAGGTTTCATTGGCTCTAAAGCGATACTTGTTTATCTAAAGATATGGTTCTGACATTGTCTACCTTCTACTATATATTGACGATATTGTCCTCACAGCATCCTGCCCAGCTCTTCTCCAGAAGACGATTGATTCCCTCCATACCAAGTTCCTCTTGAAGGATCTCGGCAATCTCTACTCTTTTCTCGATGCCTCAATGCTGTGTACGTGTGACATTTTCTTGTTTTCTTCAGTGCTAGGACATCGCGGACAATCTATCCCGCGCTAGCATGACTAACTACAAGTCCTACACCATGCTGATTGATACCAACTCCAAGTTTCCCTCCACTGGTGCTCCCGTCGAGAGCGCCACTTACTATCACAACATTACGGGTGTGCCCCGATATTTGATGTTCACCCACCCCAACATTGGGTATGCTGTGCAAAGGTCTGATTTCACATGCATGATCCGCGCGACCCTCACTACAACTCCTGAAGCACATTCTTCATTTTCTCAAGGGCACCATTGGTCATGGTCTTCAACTACGTCGTACTTTGTCGACCTCACTCACAGCGTACACCAACGCAGACTGGGTTGGGTGTCCTGACACCCGCAAATCCACCTCTAGCTATAGGATTTTTCTTGGTGACAATCTAGTGTCATGGTCATCTAACGAAAACACACAGTGTCCCGTTTCAGTGCAGAAGTTGAATACCTTACTATCGCCAATGTCGTCGCTAAGTTGTGCTAGCTTCGTTAACTTCTGTTTGAGTTGCATCGGCCTCTTTAGCAAGTTACGGTCATCTTCTGTGACAACATCAGCATGGTCTATCTCTCGACCAATCTCGTCCAACATCAACAGATGACACATATCGAGATTGACTTGCATTTTGTCCGGGAACGCGTCATGCTTAGTGACATATGCGTGCTTCATGTATCGACTAACTCACAATACCTGACATCTTCACCATGGGGCTCTCGACTGTAACCTTTCAAGAGTTTTGCTCCAACTTGAACGTCCGCCTTGCTCCCGTTTGTAGGATCAAGGATAACCGACTAGAGTGGGTGAATAGGAGGTCATAAAAATTCTTGTATTTTTATACAAAATTAATAATTGATTCCTAGGCAAGTATACTAGATGAACAAAACCTATCCAATTCTACTAATCCTAATGCTCTACTCCAAATAAAGATTGCAATTAACTACAAGCACAATAATATATGAGGATTGCAAAATTTTAAATGTAATTACTAAAAGAGATAAGAAATAACCACATGTGAACACGCGATATTTTCCCGTGGTATCGAAGACTTGCCGGTTTTCACTAATCCACGTTGAGGATAGCCCAAGCACTCTTGAGCCGGCTCCATGAATTAAGCCTCAACTCCTCGATCACTAGTGGTTGCTCTTGCTCCTCTCCGGAGATGGCGAGCACCAAGCCACTCACAATTTGCTCGGGCCTCTTCACAAGCTTCTTGAAGAGATCACCTCGCGATCAACCTCCGAGTCGTTTAGGTGCCAGTAAGCACCAAGAGTAATGAATCATGTTTCACTTGACGGCGCTCAAGTGCTAAGGATCAATCAACGGAATGAATGCACTTGAAAACGCCCACTACACCTCAAATGAATGCACAAAGAGAAAGAGATGTGGAATGGATGCTCTAGACTCAAAGATGTTCAATACTTGCCCAACACATTGTCCTTGGGCTGGTGGAGGGGTATTTATACACTCACCAACCAAAATTAGCCGTTGTAAAAATTTATTTTGAAAATTCAAGAAAATCGAAACTACCGGCGTTATAAGTGCGGAATTACCGCACTTCACTGTAGCACACAGTAACGGCTATGTCAGAGCGTCAGAACTAGCCGTTTGAAAAACAGTGCGAAACTACCGCCGTTACAAGTGCGGTACAACTGCAATGCGGTAGTTCCGCATGTCGGCGTGGTACTACCACACCGCGGTTGTTCCACCGTGTTTTGTCCGGTACTTTCGATTTCGGCCAGTTTAAGTTTTTCGGAGGGTATTTTCTGGAAAAATGTACCGCTATAATATCCTGGTACTTTCGAATATCGGTAGTTCTGCAGGTATGTGCGGTACTACCGTAATACGGTAGTTCCGCCGTCAAAAATCGGTACTACCGATTTGGTGAGTCTAAGTCCCCAACAGGGGTGCTCTCTAGAAAAATGTACCGCTGAAAATCCTGTGCGGTATTTTCGCTCTTTACACGGCGGTAATGCCGCACTCCAGTAGTTCTACGTTTAACACTGCAGTACTTCCGATTTTACTGAGAGAGTACAGTTTGTTTTTAAACTTAATTTTATGTGCATGCATGATCCTAAATTGATCCAAATGGCACAAGAATATGCTGTCAAGCTACTTTCAATGATCTCTTTTAATAGTACGGCGACTATTCTATAATCCGATCTTCCACCTTTTCTCCCAAGATCGGTAAAACAAAAAGAGGGTTTTATATTTCATGTACCTTGTGCTTGATTTTATCTTGAAGTCCTTTTCATCCCTCCACATGCAGGTTGTTTTCAACAAACACGAACTCATGAGACTTAGTATATGCAATTCTCAACAAACCCATTAGTCCCATATTCATAAATCGTCATTAATTACTAAAAACCCAATTTGTAGGGGCCTAGATGCTTTCACCGTTCCAACTGGGGGGGTGGTGGGAGTGTTAGACTATAACCATCCAGAAGATACAATTTCCTAGTTGATTAGCGCTATTCTTGGCATGTATCTCTACTAATCCTGGTATGTATCTCAACCAATTCGATTGCCTAGTGTTTATCGCTCCTGTACTATTTATACTCATGGCAATCGATGGATATCTTCAAGCGCGTCAATTCCTTGCGCCTTCAATTCCTTGCGTCAATTAGTGCAACATGCACTAGCGCTAGCTTAAGGAAAAAAAATATAGGTCCATTTGTAAGTGAAATTTGGTGGGAGGGAGAGTATGCTGGGAGAAAAATGTGTGATATTTTATTTAGTTTTGCATCGTCTATGAATGGTCTTACATAGACACCCCGTTCTTAGGTGTGCTCAATTTGGCTTTTTTGTGGCTGTTTTATTTTACACCATAGTTGTTGGTAGCTTTTTTGACGTAATTAAATTTAAAAATTTTAAAAATAAATAGGTTAGTCCATAATAGGCAATGTAAAGGAATACGGAAAAAGGCAAAAAGCAAACAAACTAAAAAACTAAAAAAACAAAATTAAAAAATAATAAATTAGAAGTCAGAAATCAGAAACTGTAAGTGAAATGAGCTGCACCAAATCCAACAAACCGAGCTTGCAATTCTGGAACTAGAACATCGGGCGCGCTTCACACGCCTTGCCATGACTTCAATTGCACTCATATTTTCCCCTGAGACTGCCAACCACGACTGGGTCCCGTCCAATACTTGTAGTCAAGGTCAACCTTATCTTATGGTTGCTAAGGTTCCATTCAGACATTGTCAACATCAAGGCCGCATCACCACTACATAATCCACTAAGTTTTCTATGCAGTTCTAGAAAAGCAAAGGGGTTGTGTTTATAGCAAATCAAAGAAAAACAATATACCTTTTATTGTACGTAAGAAAGGAAATTGTAAAGTAATTCATGACAAAAAGTACGATCACAAAAAATCTACACCCCTCCCAGAAAGAGATAGGAAAAAACAATTGCGTAAGTTGTTAATTTCTTAAGTATTACTTGATTGCATCAAATCTCAAGAAGCCCCACTGCTTTGTCAGTGACTAACAAGACAAAGGTGTGTTTAGACTTGTCAGTGACTAACAAGATAAAGGTGTGTTTAGACCTTTTCATATTTAATTTGACGTGAAAATTGTAAGTTAGTAGATGTAGAAAAATTAGACCATCTAAATAATCAAGATGTCCTTGTCAAACAAAATAATAATCAAAGTTGCATAATGACCACTGACTTCTTCAACGACTGGAGTGACACAAACAATATCAAGGGAATCCCATGGCTCGGTTGCAACATCTCTTAGTGGTACAATCTTTTTTCATATTAGAGCACTTAGACAGTTTATTCGGTGACTCATACAGAACTTCTCAACTCCATATAGCTTATAGAGCAAAAATTAGCCTATCACAAAATTGAAGGCCCTCTCCAAATAAAAATAGCAATAACAGTTGCACAATCTACCAATTAATTCAGATGTGGGAATATTGAGGGTCCTCCTCGAGTTTGATTTGGGACCTCTATTAGCTATATTACATGGACAACAGTTTGCTGATACAAATTATGTTAATTCATATGTGAAAAACTTAGGACAATGCACGAGCTTTAAGTGCACCACTTGATAAAAATTGTTACACTAAATGTCAAACCACACCTATCAAATATCGAGAAGTACACATCAAGTTAACATATGCCCAAGCGAATTTACGAGCAAGCAAAAATTCACGACCTTACACTTCTAATAATTGAAAATTTTCATTTCTTATCATGCGGGTACATCACAAGGGGAATGATAGGAAGACAGGTACACACAATCCAATCCTCCTCATACCAAACAATGGCACACAAGATAGAGAGCAAGAGCGGGGATTGCTGGAGCCACTTGGGGCATATGATCACTTGATCGGATGTATCATACTTGTGACATTTCAGATTGCATGATTTTGCATTGAGTTCAATCTGAAAGACCCAAGCGGTTCATGAACCATGTTTTTCTAAATATATGAACAAAGGACAAAATTCTACTTATTTTTCTTCCTTTTAGCGCCACTACAACATAAAAAGAGAGGGAAGATAAACAAAAGAGAAGATAAAAGTTCACCTTCTTTGTTTCAACCTTTGTACACCGAGGCCAACAACGATTCAAAGAGGCGCCAAATCAAGATTACGACAAATTTGATCTTTGGATATCTCATTGCTACGCTTTCTCGGTGTCGAGCCAATTCCACGCGTTCTTGGCAATCTTGCGATTATCGTCATTCACGAGCCTCGCGAGTGGAAACTCCAGCTTTATTGCTTCCATTGCCAATTCGTTGCTCTCGGAGCAAATCGATTCAAGACGGCGGGGCTTGCTCGATCGCCACGGCGTTGCCGCTGCCGGCGGCGTCGGAGAGCACGGCACGATGTCGGGATCTTGGGCGGCTCTTGGCGCCTCGTGGTTCTTAGCGAGGAGGCGAGCACCTCGGCAGCGCGAGCGGCCGGCGGCGAGCAGTCGGCAGCGCGGGCGGCGCGGCGCGCGCGCGCGCCGCGGTTCTCCGCGGCTTAGAGCTCGTAGAGGTCGTCGCGGCCTCGCGGCGCTCCGCGAACGCCGCCGCGCGGGGATGGCGAGTGCGCCCGATGGTGCGCTGTTGGCGTCCACGGTGGCGAGGCTCGTCGATCTTTGTGGCCGTCTGCGCTGCGGAGAGCGAGTTCACGGCGCCCTCGCCACGAGCCCAGCACGCGCGTCGTCGCCGCCGTTGATGTTGAGGAGCGGGGAGGAGGGGGGGAGAGCGGCGGGGAGGCGGAGAAGGAGGGGACCGGGAGGAAGGGCGGTGGGAAGGGGAGGGGGGAGGAGGAGGCGGCGGGGGGAGGAAGGGGAGAGAGCGGTGGCGGCGGGTGAGCGGAGGCAGCGGGGGGAGGAGGGCGGGGAGGGGAGAGGGAGGGAGGCGGCGGGGGACGCTCGCCACGCGTCGTCAGGGGGAGGGGGGAGGCGGTGGGGGAGGAGGGGGAGGCGGTAGGGGACGAGGGGGCGGCGGGAGGAGGAGGAGCAAGGACACCTGCGTGCGCGCAAGAGAGGAAGGCGGGCCTCGCCACGCGTCGCCGTCCGAAGGGTGTGCGCTATGTGAAGCGCTCTTGCATGAGAAAACCTAACCAGCTTTTAATACTTTTGATTAGAATTGAATTCTATAGTTAAAGTACACCACCGTTAAAGTTAAAATTTCCGGAGCAGCAAACGGTAGGTCCAGAATAGAGTCGAGCAAGTAGCTGTAACAGCACCAAAGCCATGTGACGATCTGGTCATGTTTGGTGCGTGAGAACTGCCAGAAGTAGACAAAACTATTTAGGCACGCATCACCGTCCATTACGCGACAGCTGAGCGAATGAACCAAATACAGAGGATCCTGGCTACAATATTGTCGCGCATGCATCACCATTCGTATGACAGCTCAGTGAACGATCAGTACGGGCCTCGCGCCAGAACCAGACGTGACACCTTGCACGCGCTTCGAGTGTCTTCCCTGGCTCGCTCTCGCACCAGATCGAAAGTGTGACACGACAGGCCTCGTCTCATGGACCGCAGAGGGTTGCAGTCCCGCGGTCACCTCGACCCCAAAAGCGCTTGGGATATCACAGGATCTTCTCTTCGAATCTACCAAAGCCACGTAGACAAAGGCTATGTTCCAGTAGGCTTGAAAGCTCAAGTTTTTGTTTTATTTGGCACTATTTAGTGTTTTTTAATTTAGATGTACTTAGTTTTTTTAATATAATTAAATTTAAAAAATAAAAATTATATCATCACAGACAATACAAAGAAATAAGAGAAAAAGCAAAAAAACAACCTAAAAGTCAAAAACCAGAAAAAAAACAAAATTAAGAAGTTAAAAACTAAAAACTGAAGTTCAAATAAGTATAGCCAAAATCATTTCGTCTTCACCTTGAGAGAGATTGATATACACATATTAAGTTTTTTGCTTATTTGGCACTGTTTAGTGCTTATTTACCATAGATGTTAACTTTTTAGCATAATTAAATAAAAAAAGAGAAAATGTTATATCATTACGGACAACGCAAAGAAATAAGGAAAAAAAGGCAAAAAACCTAAAAAGCCAACAAAACTAGAAAAAGACGGAATTAAGAAGTTAAAAGCTAAAAACCAAAACTTAAATGAGCACAACCAAAATCATTTTGTCTTCAGCTTGAAAGAGTTCGATACACACACGGACACGCACGCTACGCGCGGGTCGCAATGAGCGCGTGTGACTTGGCTGGAGGTGCGGTTCATGTGTAGTTCAATCGGCAGTAACTTTACTACTTTTTCAATGTGAAAACTACCACCAAATAAAGCAGGAGTTATTAGCTCACCGCAATTTGTGTGTAACGGGATCGACATAACCGAAGTTTTTCTGATTTGCAAAACGTTATTACCTTGCCCTCTTCAAGTTACTGACAGATAAGGTATCTTCCAATACACAGGAAGTTACTATCCTTCATGCATAAAATTATCATCTATACAACATGAAGTTACGACCATCTGCAGTTGGTGCGGTCAACATCATTCGGGAGAAAAGTTACTAGCCTCCATGTATCAAGTTACCATCTATACAACATGAAGTTACGATCATCTGCAGTCGGTGCAGTCAATATCATTCGGGAGAAAAGTTATTAGCCTCCACTCATCAAGTTACCACCATTTGTATCTCGTGCACTCATTTTGTAACTATTTGTAATTAATGCCCTAGATTAGTGGATGTAATTAGTGGATAGCGCTTATGGCAACAATGATACCATGCTCGTGAGAACTATAAGTAACTTCATGCATTACAAATGATAACTTGATGTGTGTACAATAGTAACTTTTCATAAATTAACAAATGCTATCGCTCCACTAGTAGGGGTCTAATGCGTGCAAAATTGTAAGTAACTTGCAATTTCGATGATAACTTAATATGCAAGTGATAGTAATTTTTCATATTTAACAATGGTTACTACTTCACTAATAACCGTTCACAGGGTGGGTTGGTGGGGTGACTTGCTAATTGATTCGAGGGGGCACGCGCTTATTCACTCTTATGCTTATTAAATATATATATATATATATATATATATATATATATATATATATATATATATATATATATATATATATATATATATATGAGTCCTCCTCATTTTTCTTAGCCATTCGATCGATAGATTACCTCGATGCGAACCCCACCAACCTATCGGCGGCCATGGACACGTCGTGATCGCCGCCGCCTCGGCCTCTCCGGGAACCGCCCGTCGTCGCAAGGCTGCCGAGCTCAGCGCCTCTGCGACGTCACCTTCGACTCCTCCGTCCTCGGCATTGTGAGCAACTCGGACTATCCCTTTTCTTCTCTCTGTCTGGTGTGTATGTATCTCTGATGTTAGTGCATGCGCAGGGGGAGGTGTGCAAGGCAATCATCTGCATTGAGATCGCTGCATCCAAGTGAGTTCGGTTTGCTCGTGAAGTGTTCGACGAATTGCCCATGTGGGGAACCGTGTTTGACCCATCTTGTTTTATCTGTGCATTGCGCAGGTTTCAGGTGATATTTGATCGGGCAGAGGCATTGCGGGTGAGTGGGATGTCGGATAAGGCGTCTGATAGATCGTTTAATGCACTCTGAGAATGGTCTTGGTGTGAAGGAAGCCTATTTGCATTTTTATGTCACCAATTGATGCCTACCTATATCCCAACATGTACGATGGATAGTGGATCCTCGGTATGCTTTTTCCTTATGATATATTGGTGTGTGGTTTATGTTTCTTTCATATATATATAGCTTGGCGGTATATATAAGGAATTGGGTTACAAGAATTATAACATTGAACTTGGAAGAAATAGTATACACTCACTCTTACAATACACTCATGCAAAGTACACTCAACTAAAACAAGTTGTGAATTTTTTAAAAAAATTCTAGATGTATTTCCTCGTTTAATCTACTGGTGGTCTTATAATATTCACCTAAAACACGCTAAGAAGATTACTAAGAAATGCGAAGCAAAGCATATAAATAATCACCATAAGTTGTTGTATTTTCACTTCATTTTATTTCACTTTTTCTAATGTGTTCTTGATTCCCCCTTAATTAGAGCCGAGCTTCACCATAAGAACTATGTATAAAATTTTAAGTTCAAATTCATTCTATGTTAATTAACTAGTCGACTATAATAGTAGTATTGTACACATATATGTTTTGTTAGATCTGCTCTTCTTCCGTTGAATTTTTAATGCTTCAAGGTGCCTAGCAACCATGATCTAAAATAGGTATTTCCCATATGTATCGTGTGTGAAAAATCTTGGATTTTTTTGGATGTCGAGTTTAATTAGTTTACTAACTAGTTCAAACAAGTTTGAATTAAAATTTTAATTATAGTTACCTTTTTATGATAGTTTGATTGCAAGTATGTGCTAATTATATATATAAATTAGCAAAGCATATGATCTAAATTCGTTCAAACTTTGAAATCGAGTATATTTTTTCAAAGGTATACGTTTCATTGAAATTGTTATATACCCTAAAACTGATATTTTCAAAAAATACACCCAATTTTGGGTTGAATTCGTGTATTTGAGATCATGGTGTTCAGGCACCATGTGCCCATTTTAGCGTCATATATATAGGAAAATGGTTCTATATACTCGTAGTACGTATTTTCATTTCTAATATACCCCTTTAATTGTGTTGTTATAACTCTTTATCTATTTAAACATACTCTAATAATAATTATAAGATACTCTAAAGTAAGTTCCATGAATTTTTTTTATCAAAATCTACTTTTTATAGCATGATTTGTGTATGTACTCCTTTTATACATGAAAAAGTATATATAGCAAAAATAAAAGGTTACGATGAAAATTTTTCAACCAAGTCATATTTGAGTATCTTAGAATTAGTATTTAAGTATACCGAAAATGATAAAAAGATATAAAATAATCATTTAAGTGGTATGTTGGAAGAGAGAGTATGTCCTTTCAAGAATATGGAAAAGGCTGTAGGGTTTATTCGTGGTTTTAGCTCCGAAGATGGGATGTTCAGATCTCGCAATATGCTAGGTAGAGAACAATCATCCCTTAAATAGGGAAGCTGATGAGAAAAAGGTAGAGTGGCCCTCCTGCCCAATCTAAAAATGGGTGTATCGATTCATCTTAGCCTGATTTACCAGTGGGATCGCAGCTAGACATGAACCACATGCCATGAGTACTCTAGGTGTGCTTGCTTTCCTTTCTCACTCCCACTTTCGCTTCCCCCCTCATCCCATTCTCCAGTGTACTAGCATGGAATATTGACTATTTCTCTTCACCTAGGCAGGAATGCAAGTATTTAGATTAAAAACAGGGGAAATGAGTTTTTATTTTTGGAAACATAAAAGAAGAGAATTACTAAAAAACCATCGCATGTTTTTAGAGAAAAATAGTCAAATTTTTGACCTTATGATGTACGTGGAGATTCAAGCTTCAGCCAATGAGGTCATCTTCTTTGGTGGCGATAGTGGTGTGTTAGGGTTTGGGCTTCACCAAATCCGCCAAACTTATAGGGAGGCGGTGCGGCGGTGGTGCTACCTCGACTGCAAGCTTGGAGAACGATGGTGGGTGGCGGAGGGTAGCAGGAGCGACATAAAGAGAGAGGTTAGAAGGTGGCAGATGGCAATCATAGATCCAGCCATCGAAGACGGGGAAGGAGGTTGGTGACAGGATCTGAAGATACGACAGGGGAGAAGGAGGCGAGGGGTAATGGCGTAGGAGGCAACAGTGGCACGATGGGGGCTCGGTTGCATCAGAGGGACGTTGGTAGGGTGGTAGTGCTGGATTGAAGAGATGGATAAGGATGGTAGTATATAAGAGATAGTTGGAATTGATCTGGATGTTGGATCTTAATCTAATGGTAGGAAAATCTGACCAATTTGGGAGGGGGACATGTGAATGATGGATAGACACATCATAAAAAGAATGCACCATTGGACCATTCCACAATTTGGGCTCTCCAACTCCAATAATCCATGGTCCATGGTTACAAATGGATAGTTACTAGCCAAATGCCTATGCATTGCAACGGATAAAAATAACATATTACCCTATCACTTCAAGCCATCGTTAGTGGGTTTAGCCTGCGCCACATCGTTGGCTCCGCCGTAGGGCCCTATTGAGCCTTGCCTCTACCACCATAGCACCTTTGCCACTGTGTGCAGCCTACATCATTCCCTTGGCTCCACCGCTATGCTATGCCGAGCTCTGTTGTAATGTGTGTTGCACCTACGTTGCGATGCTCGAATTGTATCGCATCCACGGTGACGATAGCACACCTGTCTTGTATCACCATCCTTGTGCTCCTCCTTGCGACCAAATCAGTCTCTCTGGATCCACATATTTATGATCAAACACCATAATACTATAGTTGCTCCATGATATATAGGTTGTAGTTGCAAGTTGGCAGAATAAGGTCTATGAAACAAAATTGTATTTAAATTTGTTATAAACTAATAATAGGCTTGAACAAAATACTAGATAACATGGACATGGTAGTCCCAAATTAGTTGGGTTTGACTTTACCTTGAAGTGGCTTATTGTCATGCAATGAACTAGAAATGTAGTTATACTCAAAGTTACAGACACAAATTTCAGCAATAGTCAGAACCCAATGTTACCCATATTCAAACCATGCTAGCCATGTATTGAATAGGATAAAATGTTCAAGAAAAGCATAATGAAGTCTATAATATTGATATTCATATCCACAATAACATCTACATTCAGTAGGTGGCAATGCCCAAGATACCCTCTCCTCTATAAATTAGAAATATTCTGAAAGAGGATGTTCCATCTACGTTGTCACTGAATCTCTAGCATCATTGTTGGCTAGCATGTTTTCCATGTCTCCCACATGTCGCTCATCATCAAATGGTGCTCCATGGGACTTCCTAATCCTATTAAGCGAAGATATTTCATAAAATTTCCACATACTTGAATTTTTCCTCCTTGAGAAATTAATCCTTGTCTTTAGAACATGATGTTTGCAAGAAGTACAAGATTCCTTGATCAAGTTCTATATGTATGTAGCTTACATAACAAAAGATAACATGTTTTCTTACTAAGTGTAGTTGTAATCCCAGGCTCCCAGCTCCAATAATTATTTTTTAAAAAAAAGCAAGGCATTGCATAAAGAAGAAGACTCCAAGATAAAAAGTCTAAAAATGCACTAAACAAATTACAAATTTCTAAGAACATAGTCACTGCCCCATCTATTACTATGGACTCTAGTAGACTAATCTAAAGAAGGGATAGACAATTCTACATTAGAAATTATTTCCCAGCCAACATTGAACTTGCGCTAAAGTGATCGTTACCCATGCCATCAATAGCTGTTGAAGTAGTTCCATTTGCCAGCACATGTGCAACTTTCCCTAGGCGAGATAAAAGCATTATAAGACCTGTACTGGAGGTATGACAATTTATGTAGTACCCACAAATCTATAGAATTGACAATTACAGGCAGGACACTTATCTGGCAACTAAACCTACCATTTTGGCCATTTCTCATCTATTAATGAAATTATAATACTAGTAGATCCTTTATTATAGTGATGTGAATTCACAATTCTACTTCTACCTAGTGGAGTAGTTGACTCACCTACAAGGAAGTATTCACAATTACAATTCCTTGTCTTATCTAATAGCATACCCAATTAGACAGCCTAAGTCATAGACCAGGCAACTGTGATAGGCAATGAAGGCAACCAACTGATGGTGCTAGTGGTGTTGCTAAAGGCATGGATGTGGAAGCGGTGGAGGCCTGAGGCGAGGCCCAACTCTAACACACACATGTAGACAAGAATTATCAGAGAGAAGATGTGATCTTCGAGAGGAGACGGATGACTACACAAAGCATTCATTGAGGAGGTATATTATTGTGGAGGCTTATTAGAAGAAGTTGAGGGCATTGATGACCATGTTGTTGGCAGCGTCGACCAATGAAGGCGACGCCCTAGAGGCCTTTGGTTTTCCCTAGCATTTCCTTCGTGTTTCCCTCCACCAAACCGACATATGGATAGGCTGTAAAAAAAGCTCGAGGCTCGTGAACTGCTCAAGCTTTGCTTGCTCTAGACTCGATTTGAGCTTGGCTCAAGTTCCAAACGAGTTGAATTCGAGCTTGATCCCAAACTCGTGAGCTTCAATGAGCCGAGTTCAAATAGCTCGCGAGCTTGAGATTTTGTTACATCCCACTCCCCACACCCCCACCCACCTCTCCTCTCAATTCGTCCGCCTCCCACCCGCCTCTCCTCTCCTCCCACCCACCGCCCCTCCTCTCCCCCGCCGTCGCCCCTCCTCGCCCCACCGCCTCCCCTCCTCCCCTCCTCTCAATTTTTGCTTTTTAGTCCAAAATTTGAAAGTTTCTTACAAATAGACCCCTGGGAAAAAGATTTTCAAAAATGGACCCCCCCGCTGGTCCCCCTCCAGCCTCCTCGGTGCCGACCCAGACCCGGATCCGCGCGTTCTTCCTACATCAGCCTTCTGGCGTCACCCCTAGCCTTCTAGACCCGGATCGGGCCAGATCCATGGTCGGCCCGCCCCCTGCAACTCAGCCATGGCTCCTACGGCAACGGCTCCCCGCGCCTCCGGTCGGCTCGGCCTTCGGCGCCACCTCCTCCCGCTACTCGCCTGACTCCCTAACTACCAGCAAGCCTAGCACCAACCCTCTCGGTACTTCCTCTTTACTCCCTCGGCACCGAGCCTACATGAACCAAGCTTGAGCGAGCTCGAGTTTTGTCTGAGTCGAGCTTGAGTCCAGTTTAAAGCTCGATGTCAATCTCAAGCTCGCTCGAGCTCGGCTTGTTTACAGCCCTACATATGGGTGATTTGACTATCTCTGCCTCTCTCCCTCACGTAGTAGCGATACCCCTCAGACCTACAAGTCACAATTTCTTCTGGACTCACCGTTGTCGCTTTCCCCAAGTCCACTAAGCATCACCACTATAGTCTTCTTCGTATCTCCGGTGATAGGAGTTCATCCAGATAGACGGATGAGGGTGTCCCTCATGCCTACGAGAGAAAACATGTAGCTGCAAAACTTGCCCCGCTCGGCTGCTCGACCCTTGATGCCTCTACTCATGTTCTCCTCCATATGGGATGCTGGAGCTATCTCCTCGAAATTGGGAAGGGGGCGGATGTTGGGGGTGGTAGTAGAGCAGGAGAATCAGGAAGAGGAGGGGGAGGTAGAGCGATTTGAGAGAGAGCAAGTGATGCAATTTGGGAGGAGGGCTGGGGGCTGCATGATTGTTGGTGGTAGGTGCGAGAATAGAAGCAAGGCACGATTGACAAAGGGCCCACACGTCGGCGCCCGTTGTTTCTAGAGATAGAGGTAAGGTATGGACCAACCATCACTTACCACACATCGGCACTCTTTTTCATAAGAGAGGAGGGAAGGGGCAGATGAACCACCACCATCAACTCCCTCGTGCCGATGAGTGAGAACATGTAGCTATAGAACCAGCCCTGCTCAGTTGTGAATGAGGGTGTCCAGACTGGCAGATGAGGGTGTCCCTTGTGCCGACTAGCCAGAACACGTAGCTGTAGAACTAGCCCCACTCAGCTGCTCCACCCCCTTATGCCTCTACTCATGTTCTCCTCCATATGGGATGTTGGAGCTGTCTCCTCCCAGTTGGGAGGGGACGGATGCCGGGGGTGGAAGTGGAGTAGGAGAATCAGGAGGGGAGGGGAGGTGGAGCGATTTGAGAGAGAGAGAGCGGCAACACGATTTGATAGGAGGGCTGGAGGGGATTGCAAGATTATTGGTGGCGGTGCGGGAATAGGAGCGAGGCATGATTGACAAAGGGCCCACACGTCGGTGCCCATTGTTTCTAGAGAGAGAGGAGCGGCAAGGACAAACCATCACTCACCACATGTCAGCACTCTTTTTCTTAAGAGAGGAGGGAGGCAGATGAACCACCAACTTAATCTTTTAAGTAGTATATATGAATGGAGTAAAACTTTTCTTGGTCCTATCATGTAAATGCTTCATATTTAGAACCACAATAACAATGAAAATTGTGTTTGAGTATTATTTTTGTGAGGTTAGTATATATATTTAAAAAGTAGGAGACCTATGAAATTCTCATGTTAATCAAAAAAGAGAAAGATCTACATTGTCACTTGTATAAGAAATACAATTATATATTCAATCACACATACCAAAGTTGTCTAACAAATACAACTGGATTTTAAATATAAGAATATGCATTGTATTATCTACTACGTGAAAAAGTCGGTTAGTTTTATTAAGTAGAAGGAGCTAATACATACATATGATCTTGCATGGAATTTTTGGCACATATGGCATTATTTGAACCCATATTTACAAAAATATCAGTATGCATGCGAGAATGGTAAAAATAGCACTTCTACTGCACGGTGAACAAGCGGCGGCGACGTGGAGCTGACACATGGTGCCTGGAGCCCCGCCACCGTGCGATAGACGGCCTACCTCTCGGCCATCGTGCGCCTCCCAGCATGCTGGCCACCATGAGGTAGGTAATTAAGTCGGCTAATTAGCCAACTTAATTACCTATCTTAATTATTATTTTATATTACTACTTCTTTGATTTTTTAAAATATAGTAAATAAGCTCAAAATTTCAAATTTTTTGTGTAGTCTCTCGACACAACATAATTAATTGTGTAATTTTTCTATAATTTTATCTAATGTGAATATTTCTTGAAAATTTATACGATTGTGTCAATTGTAGGAGTTGTTATATATAACAAATGAGCTTCAAAAATTATGAAATTTTATGTGCAATCTGTTGACATCGTCAAACTAATTGTATAATTTTTTAGGAATTATATATGTTCTAAATTTGCTATGTTCATTCATATTTGCTATATTAATTCATATTTATTTAATCATAATTAGTGATAAGCGATGCTCATTTAATTAGCAATTGAAATCCTAGGTTGTACGTTAACCATGCGACAACCATC
Source organism: Melocanna baccifera (assembly GCA_036346265.1). Lineage (NCBI taxonomy): Eukaryota > Viridiplantae > Streptophyta > Magnoliopsida > Poales > Poaceae > Melocanna > Melocanna baccifera. Next base: position 39,977,886 of record CM070677.1, read on the forward strand.
TTTTATAGTGTGTGACATCTCTCCTTTGTATATATGTTGGCCCGTTGCTGCTTTCCCCTTTTCCCTGCCTCCTTCGCATATTTGTCAGTGTATCGTTTAAAATTTCACTTGTATAGTTTGGGCATGAACTACAGGGGTCTTTGGCCGGACATGATGCAATAGGCCTCCAACAAGGACTTGAAGATAATTGAGAAGGGATGTCAGCAGTCATGGCACTTCCATAATGACATAGATGTTAGCCAACGTACCTATATTAGCCACACAGTAAAGTGCAAGATATACAATACCTTTGAGCAATCAACGAAGGATTGCCCCAACAGACTGAACTCGTTTGGTCATCATTCAGTGTTGTGATTTCATGTATCTTTTTGTTTATCAAATTAATTTATATTTGTAGCAATTTAAGATGTACTATTTTATGTGGTGGTAATTGGCAGTTAATCAATTGATTACTTAAATGATTAACTCCATAATCTATTATCACATGTGATTATTTATGCCAACCGCAACTACGCATCAACATTTAGTTACATGCTTTAGGAGATTGAAAATAACTGCATACAATAGGGAGAACCGTGGTACAGACATCTTTGGGCGTGCCTACTGGTAAAACATGCTTAGCGCTACCCACATGGAGTGTTGCAGAGGGGAGCGCCTCGGATGTGCCTAGCCATCGTTGTAGTGGCATGCATATGTGCAGTTAGAGTTCGTGCAGCAGCACATGGGATCATAAGAACTTTCTATGCTGACGACATCCTCATTGCCCCTCTCCAAGACCTAAATGACTATGTCCTCGTAAGGAAGGGCAAATGGCCATTGTCAACGCAATAGTTTGACCCTCTTTACCCATATGTGTACCATCCTTGGTTCCTTAGTATGCATGTCATGTCACCCCCTTGTCGAATTAGCTGTTATTTTGTTATCGTTACGCCATTTATCCAAAGTTCTCTATGTATGAATTTCATGTTGTATCGCAATACCACTTACTTTTGTACTTACTGATCATTGCCACCTTAATCGTGCCCATAATATTCTTTCAAACTTTATCACACTACAACAACATATAATGATCACAAAATGTTTTTGTGAGTCTAATAGATTTCATACCATCGAGAATCTACAAAAATCATAAAATGACCAACCTACCATATCTCTCCTTTTATTTCCAAAAAAGCTACAAACAAAACTTGCGTGACTTGTTGACATATTGCCCACTAGTTCAACGAAGGTATATTACTATAATTTTGAACAAACATAAGATTATTTCACAAAAAAATCATGTTATGGCACTCCACCCGTGTGGGACCCGCGCGCTAGCACTAGTTGAGCGAAATTCATAATGCATAAAATTTCTAAAAAAATAGACAATTAGGATGACTGTATCAAAAGGTGTACATAAAATTTCATATTTTTCGGAGTTCATTTGCTATATGTAATAGCTCATACAAACAACATAATCGTATGAATTTTTGAGTAACATTCACACAATATAAAATTATAGAAAAATTACAAAATGAAGTACATTTTGTTTGGAGCATGCACATAAAATTTTATAATTTTTTGAACTCATTTGCTATATTTAAATATCAAATAAATAGTAATATAAAATGATAATTAAGTAGATAGTTAAGCCGGCTAATTAGCTGGCTTAATTACCTGCCGCATGGTGGCTAGGCGGCGGCGTGTGACCGTCCGGTGGTCGCTTGCCGCAGGTGTGGGGCTCTAGGCACCACGTGTCAGCTCCATGCTGATGCTGTCTGGTCACCGTGCGGCAAAAGTGTCATTTTTGCTATTCTCACATATATACTGATATTTTTTTGTAAATATGGGGTTCAAATAGTGCCATATGTGCCAAAAAATCATCTTGCATGTTTACTTTCTCACCTACCCACATCCCAACGTACATACTATACCAATTCTCTCGGCTCTTTCATGAAAAAGAGCAAAAGAGAATTAGAGGAGAGGCCAACATATGTACTATACCAATTCTCTCGGCTCTTTCATAAAAAAGAGCAAAAGGGACAATCGCAGGAGAGACCAATGTATATACTATACCAATTCTCTCTGCCCTTTCATAAAAAAGAGCGAAAGAGATCATTACAAGAGAGGAGAAAAGGCAACTGTACATGAAAGAGGCTAGAAACGGCTCAATTCTTTATAACTTATAACTTATACCTTCTTCTAAACAAATAAATAGGATGAAATCTCCGTTGTCTTTTCGAAACGGCTTATTAAAATATCTTTTTAAAATAGCTTATCGGTATTTAGATCGTTTGTACACATATTTATACTCAAAACAAAAAATATAAGTTATAACAAAAAAATAAACCACCCAATAACTGATGTGCCTTCATTTTCTCCCCCTTTTGTCCTCTACCACTTAAAATAAAATATCTTTGCGTTTTCCAAAATTTCTTCGTCCTGCCCAATTTATCGGATCTGTTGCTGTCCCCTCACGTGCACAACATCCGTGAGTCCCGTGGCTCCTCCCGTCCGTTAGAAAAGGCGCACCGGCTTCCAGAATTCTTCCCATTCCATTCCATTTGGTGCCTGCCCGACCCCGAAGCCTTGTCGCCTCGCACACGCCAAGTGCCCGACGCAATTCCCCACCGGGAGCCCGCCCATGCCGGAGAGCAACGGCGCCCCGTGCGGCGCGGCGGAGAAGGTGAAGCCGGTGGCCAGCCCCGCGGCGGAGGAACCCGCCGCCATCGCCGGCAACATCTCGTACCACGCGCAGTACAGCCCCCACTTCTCGCCGCTCGCGTTCGGCCCCGAGCAGGCATTCTACGCCACCGCCGAGAGCGTCCGCGACCACCTCGTCCAGGTGCATTTCGCGCGCGCCGATCCTAGGAGCTTCTCGCGCGCGGCTCCCCCTCGCGTCCGTCCGCACGGAGGTGTGATCCGTGCTTTCCCTCGCGTGTGTGCAGAGATGGAACGAGACGTACATGCATTTCCACAACACGGATCCGAAGCAGACGTACTACCTGTCCATGGAGTACCTACAGGGCCGCGCGCTCACCAACGCCGTCGGCAACCTTGGCATCACCGGCGCCTACGCCGAGGCCGTGAAGAAGTTCGGGTACGAGCTCGAGGCCCTCGCGGGGCAGGTGAGCTCTATTGGAGTGTCTCTAGCATAGTTGTCAATTCGATGTCTGAGGCCATTCCGGTTTGCCTCTTGGTATGAATGCGCCGGTACCGGTCCATTCCGGTGTACTATTTCAGATTTTAAATTTTAAAAATAATGATATATATTTATTCATAAGTATATATATGTAATTATATGCACACACAATTTCACTTAGAATCTTATTTTAAATATATAACCATAGCATAAAAATGAAGGTTCACTTCAATTACACCTGATACCGGAATAGATGGTACCAGAATAGATGGAAAGACAAAAATTCCCAACACAATCCCCTCATTCAGACACCTATTAAGAGTAAATTAGCAAAATATCAGGTATTACAATACAAGTTGATCCAGTGTAGGCCCATTAGGCTAGTAGGAGCCATATATATTCCTCTAAAAAGATGTGTAAACAATTTATTTTGTTAATAAATATGGCACTAAGATTAAATTATCCGGTTGTTATACAACTAGTAAAGAAGAGGTGAAGTGGCTGTTGCTTAGTCCTCACTTCACATCAGTAGCACGAGATTCAAGATTTGCACACCCTGCACAGCGCCAGATGAGACTCGAGAAGTTTGGACGTTTTTGGTACTGTTGCGCACGAAAATTCCAAATTTAGCCCTCTTCATGCAAAAATTCCAAATTTAGCCTCTCTCCACCGCACGATTCGCCAGAAAGTGACATGTGGCAATCGTGCAGTTGGGGACCGCACGACTCCGGAATCGTACGGTCTCCGACCGCACGACTACTGTACATGGCCTGATCGTGCGGTCGCCGACCGCACGATCACTGTAGCAGTCGAATAACACGGTACGTTCTTGGTGCGTACACTCGAGGATCGCATGATCCACCCCTGCTACAGTGATCGTGCGGTCGGCGACCGCACGATCAGGCCATGCACAGTAGTCATGCAGTCGAGGACCGCACGATTTCGGAGTCGTGTGGTCCCCGACCGCACGATTGCCACGTGTCACTTTATGGCGAATCGTACGGTGGGGAGGGGGCTAAATTTGGAATTTTCGCATGAAGAGGGCTAAATTTGGAATTTTCGTGCGCAACAGTACCAAAAACGTCCAAAATTCGAGACTCGACAGCGAAAGCCGATATGATCCACGTGCCTACGCGACGCGACACATACGTACGACTACCTTGCCACCCAACTTGTGCCGCGCCGGACGTGGTTGGTCGCGCGCGACGTGCCAAAAAGAAAAGAAAAGAATGTTATTTGGTGTGGTCCTCGCACGCAAACATAGGGCACACAGCCCGGTGTGGAGCGACCATGCCCCGCTGGCCAAATACCCAGGCCCGGTACCGGAATGAATGGCCTGGAATGGTCCAGAATGTGCCCGAAATGGCCGGTGTTGGATAATATTGAGGCCGGTATGGGATTGAGGCTGCTGTGTGCCGCTTTGGGATCCCTTATGGTATTGATAACTTTGGTCTCTAGTCCTAAATTTGAGTGTGCTTTGTTTAGTTAAGGTTATTTTAGTTGTACTTGGTACTACTCTGTAGTGACATTATTTAATTAGTGCTTTGTTTGACTGTGACATTGTCTAATGGGGTTAACGTTTTTATTTGACTTGTTTTAGAAACAGTTGAGATATCTGGTTGGATGGCTTAGATTTATCCTACTATTTAACCCCCAAAAGAGATTCACAAGCTTAGAATGCATCCTTAGATCTAAACCTTGTAAACTGTAAAATTAACTGGTTTGTTATTTTACACGTTTTACAAAATATGTGTTCTGTAGTGTATCCTGCTTTCTTATAACTCCGACCAACAGTATGATTGTTCCAGGCAGCAATTTGATACCCAGATCGTTGGTAAAGAAGCGCTGAAAATGAATCATTTATTATACTAACAAAAGCAAAGCTTCAGGATCTACGAGATTGCACATATTTTCTCTTTTGCTTGGCATAGTTTGACTTAATGTAAGCCTAAACGTTACCAAGGAACCGAGTAATTGGTTCATGGCATCCGAATAAACCTTCTGATTGAAGTGTCTGGAGCCTTTTCTCATCAGAAATTGATGGTGCAAATTATTATTGAACTCATTATACTCAGGAGAAAGATGCAGCTCTGGGAAATGGTGGCTTAGGTAGGCTTGCATCTTGCTTTCTGGACTCAATGGCTACACTGAATTTGCCTGCTTGGGGCTATGGCCTGCGTTACCGATATGGCCTATTCAAACAGTGCATCTCCCAGGAAGGCCAAGAAGAAGTGGCTGAAGATTGGCTTGAGGTACCATTTATAAATGCACACAATATTCTGTCATAATCTTTTTATCTAGCTCTCGATGATTAGCTAAGGTTTTATTTTATTTTATTTTTCAGAAGTTCAGCCCATGGGAGATTGTTAGGCATGACGTTGTGTACCCAATCAGATTTTTCGGCCATGTTGAGATTCTGCCAAATGGATCGTAAGTATATGGATGCCTGGACAAGTTCTATTTTGAGAAAATACTGATTAATAGTATAATTTGAAGTTATTAAGGCTTTTTGATACCTTCTAAATCCAAATGGAAAACTGTAGTGTTTAATTGCATTTCTTTTCTGACTTGATTTACCAATCTAGGGTAATCTATGTGTAATAGTGGTAACATGGCATTTATACCAAAACAAGAATATGCTTGATCAACCCTTTTCAGTACACTTTTTTCGGCCTACACTATCCTGTATTAATAGCAACTGCATTTAATAACCAACAAACATGAGAAATGCTTTGGTAACACAATGGTTGTTTGAAGGTAGATGCTTTGTTTTATGTTGATCCAAAACCTTGAAAAAGGAACCTTCATTTCTGAAACTACAGAAGAAGTTTGGCTAGGTAGATCTGGTTATACTTTAATCACAACTCCTCACATCAGAACTCTCCTACATCAGTTAGGACCCATTACCACAGGCTTGTTATTTATTTCATGTTATGGGTGTTTATGTCGAGGTCTTGTTGTCCTTCTTTTAATTGCTTCTTTATTTTTCTTTATCACGTGATAGTCGGAAATGGGCGGGAGGAGAGGTTTTGAATGCTTTAGCATATGATGTGCCAATTCCTGGGTACAAGACAAAAAATGCAATCAGCCTTCGTCTTTGGGAAGCAAAAGCTAGTGCTGAGGATTTCAACTTATTTCAATTCAATGATGGTCAGTATGAGTCAGCTGCTCATCTTCATGCTAGGGCACAGCAGGTAAATATGTCATCCTAAACCGAGTATCTCAATTGTTTGTATAAGATACATTACCAAGAATGGTGCCTTTAATATGTGAATATTGCGACTGATCAATGGTATCGCATATACTGAAACCAGTAATTTTATCTTTTAAGTCCCTGAAAGATGAGCCTGGAATGTCATTAAGTAAACCATCCACATCCAACATAGCCGGTAGATACTATGTTTTTCTTTCATAGAATTCCATGCCCCGATTATCTCATCAAATAGCTTACTTGGTCACTAGAAAATGTCAAAGAGTTGTGTATTGTAGTTTTGACATGATTTTCAATCGTGACTGGGATAAGTGAGATGTTAATCCATTTTAACTAAGAAGTTGGAATCATGTGCTATGAGTTTCCTATCTTTTATCAGTTCCTATATATAGGCCTTAAGTAACTATTATCTCTCCTCTCCAATATCGTCCTTTATGAACTAGCCAGTTTGATAAAAACTTATATCTTATATCACACTGTAGATATGTGCTGTCCTCTATCCCGGTGATGCTACAGAAGAAGGAAAGCTTCTGAGATTAAAGCAGCAATTTTTCCTTTGCAGCGCATCACTTCAGGTAATTGATTGATTGTATTTGGAAGTGTCGGTACTGTAAAAGGAATCTGTACATATGTCCACCTCATCCTTTCCGTTGGTTTGAGAAATGCTGTTTATGAGATACTTGCAAAAACACAATGGTTGTAGTTTTGTTGTATTGTTGCAATGTTCTATATCACATTCCCCCCATCTTGCGTGAGAAGAATGTTCAACTAGGTTTTATTAAGGAGAGTTATATTTTTATTATCATGGCTAACCTTTTCAGTCCCAGGACATTTAGATCATTCCTTCTCTTTTTTTAGTTACAGTTTATTCTCTTCATGGTCTTATTTCATCTTTTCTCAATATCTTGATTTTCTGTGATGATTGTTGACAAGCATAACTGATAATGGATTGTTTCCAGGATATTATTTTTAGATTTAAAGAAAGAAAATTGGACAGAGTTTCGAGGAAGTGGAGTGAGTTTCCTTCCAAAGTTGCTGTTCAACTGAATGACACTCACCCAACTCTTGCCATCCCTGAGCTAATGAGGTTACTTATGGATGAGGAGGGACTTGGTTGGGATGAAGCTTGGGATGTCACAAACAGGTGAAGTTCGATTTGGTTACTCTTATTTTAATTTGATCTCTTTCCTGATATTTTTTTCACCAACGTTTTCTTATTGTTTTTTTTACAAGAGTACTTCAACTAAGAAGTTTCATTCAATTAATAAATTATTTTCCATGGCCCAGAACAATTGCTTACACCAATCATACAGTTCTTCCTGAAGCTCTTGAGAAATGGTCACAGACTGTAATGAGGAAATTGCTTCCACGTCACATGGAAATTATTGAGGAAATTGACAAGCGGGTAGTTGTCACGCCACATTTACTCTTGCAACACATGATAGTTATGGCACAAAATGACAAGTTGTGTCATTGGCTTGCAGTTCAGAGAAATGGTAATCTCCACCCAGAGGGAAATGGAGGGAAAGATTGAATCGATGAGAGTTTTAGATAACTCAAATCCCGAGAAGCCAGTAGTGCGCATGGCAAATCTGTGTGTAGTGTCTTCCCATACGGTAAATGCAGTTATTTCGATTTCATGATCATGCTCTATAGCCTTTTACTTCACAGTATGACAACTGTTCATCAATTACTTGTTCATCATGCCCACTCCAATGAGCACCACCTTGATCAGCTTTCCTACCAAGCTGGTTTTTCTGCTCACCTCTGTCATGTCACCAGATGTCAAAATTCTTAATTCTTATAGCATATTGTGAAAATGTATAATTATTAATGGCATGAAAAATAAAGATCAGCTTTTCTACCTAGTTGATATTTACATCGTATGTGGTTCTTGTGTTTCTACTGTTGGTTTCCATTTGCGTATTCAATTGGTAATAAAGATACAGTAAAAGCAGTGTAGTTTATGTAACAGATATATCCTCTAATGTACCATGATTATATTTGTTATTCCATATCACAAATTATTATCTCTTACTCATTTCTTTGAGGAAATGCTGCTTGAAATCCATTTTCATAGTTGTTTGTTTCTTGCTAAGAATTCTCATTAAAATATAATTTATGTGTGCTTCAATTAATTGTGGGATTCTCCATTCTGTAGTCTGTACTTTTATGTTGAATATTTCAGCAATTATGTCTTCTCATATCAGATGAGGGAGGCTGTGCTGAAGTGTACTAAATTCTTCTGACAGGTTAATGGAGTGGCTGAGTTACATAGCAACATTTTGAAGCAAGAGCTGTTTGCAGACTTTCTCTCTATATGGCCTGACAAATTCCAGAACAAAACCAATGGTATTACACCTCGTAGATGGCTCCGTTTTTGCAATCCTGAGTTGAGTGAAATAGTCACGAAATGGCTAAAAACAGATCAGTGGACTAGTAACCTTGATCTTCTTACTGGACTTCGGAAAGTAGGTTTTCATGCTTTTAATCTTGCATCTCTTTGTCATTGCTCATCACTCTTGTCACATTATAACTGAAAACTGTTAACAGTTTGCAGATGATGAAAAACTTCATGCTGAGTGGGCATCAGCCAAGTTGGCCAGCAAAAAGCGCCTAGCCAAGCATGTATTGGATGTCACAGGTGTCACGATTGACCCAAATAGCCTTTTTGATATACAAATTAAACGTATCCATGAGTACAAAAGACAGCTGTTAAACATTTTGGGAGCTGTATACAGATACAAGAAGTTAAAGGTTTGGCTTCTGAGACTATGCCCCTACTCTTACAGTTCTACCATGTTTAGCTAAATTCTTTAAATGGAAAATTCTCAGCATTGTGGTTCTGAAATAGGCCTATGAATCTTGTAGGAAATGAGCGCAGAAGAGAAGCAGAAGGTTACACCGCGCACTGTCATGATAGGAGGGAAAGCATTTGCAACATACACCAATGCTAGAAGAATAGTGAAATTGGTAAATGATGTTGGTGCTGTGGTGAACAATGATCCTGACATTAACAAGTATCTGAAGGTATCGAATTTTTGGCATGTTATCATATCCACAACATCTTTGGCAAATTCCTTCCCAAAATAGCCATTGGAAACTATAATATATCTTCCATCCATCCAAAAATATATCATCCAAAAAATAGTCATTATTGAGATATTCTAGTCCTGATATAAATATTCAGTTGTAATTTTTTTATTTAAAATGAGGTTCTCCTTGTTCCTCCCAGGTGGTCTTCATTCCAAATTACAATGTATCAGTGGCTGAAGTGCTCATTCCTGGTAGCGAATTGTCACAACATATTAGTACTGCAGGCATGGAAGCAAGTGGAACAAGTAATATGAAATTCTCTCTGAATGGTTGCGTTATCATTGGAACTCTCGATGGAGCTAATGTTGAAATCAGAGAAGAAGTGGGAGAAGAAAATTTCTTCCTTTTTGGTGCCAAAGCAGATCAAGTTGCTGGTCTGAGGAAGGACAGAGAAAATGGCTTGGTAAGATATTTTCTAGTAGATAGCGAGTTAGCAACATACAACCAGTATTAGGTTAGCTGGACTTGCAAATAGCTGAACTTGAATTTGTGCTGTTATTTGTTTGTTGATTCAGTATATATTGCTAACTAGCAGATGGGCTATTGTTAACTTATTTCTTACAATATCCACAGTTCAAACCAGACCCACGTTTTGAAGAAGCCAAGCAACTTATAAGGAGTGGTGCTTTTGGTAGTTATGACTATGCTCCTCTCTTGGATTCCCTTGAAGGAAATTCTGGATTTGGGCGTGGTGATTATTTCCTTGTTGGCTACGACTTCCCAAGCTACATTGATGCACAGAGCCGGGTTGATGAAGCCTACAAGTAAGGATACCCCGGCATTGAGTTCATTGCTTGCAAGTTCTTGAACTAACATGGCCTTGCACTTTTCAAGTTTTGCACGCATCCCTCCCTTGATATTAGTTACAATGAAGATTGAATAACACCATGAGATTTGAAAATGGATAATTATTGCTGTTGTTTAATTATAATGATTGCATCTTTGTTTCTCCTTGCTAGTGCTAGCTTCTATGCTACCGTGGTCCAACAGGTTTAACTACTGTTGAGAATGAAGTTGCTTAATTCTTCCACATTGGTTGTTTTAATCAAACCTTTGCTCAATATTAAAGTATTCACAATCGCTAGAGGTGGTGAAAATCGACTTATTTGGCAATCCAGCCAACCCATTATATGTGTTTCTGCATACATATGTGTGAGATAGCCAATGATGAGTACAATACGCCGAATGGCGAAGGTTTATTGCTATCCTTCAACTGAATGCTTTGGTTAAATCATGTGTCAATGACAGGGATAAGAAAAGATGGATCAAGATGTCTATATTGAACACAGCTGGGAGTGGCAAATTCAGCAGCGACCGTACTATCGCCCAGTACGCCAAGGAAATATGGAGCATTACGGCTAGCCCTGTTCCGTAAAAAGGAGATGCAATCAAGATGAAGCTCGTTGGATGCTATAATAAGGATGAATAATGATCCACGGTGAATGTCACCGAGAAAAAACAACGCACGAAGCTTCTTGTGTTGCATATTCTGCTGTACTTGTTTCGTAGTGCGTAGAAGATGCAACTCTTCTTTTGTTCTATATTTTGGTCTGAAGCAAGACCCTTTTGATCTGTACTGAAATCTTCCATCATAAAATAAAAATGGTTCAAGTTTTTCGTTACCTTCGATATCAAATCGTGCTTGCCAGTTGATAGTTTGCTGCGATGTTATTGTCATCCTCCGCATGCCGCAAGTCAACAGGCAGAGGAACTTCGCATGGTAACCTGTAAAACTTACCGGAGCTTATGGTTTCACGAGCTACAACGACGTGGTATCACTGTCGCCATCGGGCAGTGGAGTAACCATGAAGGTTGGAATGGAATCCGGTGGCAGCGACTGGTTCGAGCTTTGCAAGAATGTTCGAGGAAGCCTAATAATACTACTCTATAGTCTATAGTACAGGTGTGATTAGGACCTCATGATCTAATTTCTTGGTCGATCGTAAAATAGATGATGATACCGTGTGCTGCATTTGTTCTGTATTTTTGAACTAGACAATTGCACAAATAAGAGTTCAGAAGAAGCTTATTATAATTGTCACAATTATAACCCTAATTGTCACAATTATAACCCTGTAGACAATTATAATAAGCTTCCTCTGGATCTTTCTTTGTGCAATTGTCTAGTTTAAAAATACAGAACAAATGAGGCGCACGGCATCGTCATCCATTACATCGACCAAGAAATTAGATCACATATATATAATTAGAGGCATAAAAATATGTAGTGTTATTGTGTATCCATGAGACAGTTGGGTAGGCCTTGCACCCCAAGCATGTGCACATTATACGAAGGCATGTACTACTAGTCTACTACAACTGCTGACCTGAACTTAGCATAGATCATGCATCATCATGACTAGATAAAATAGCTTTACCTTTGAGTGGTAGCATGGCAGGGTTTCAACTCCACTGCACATCATCTTCTTTTCTTTTGTTTGTTGAATGAATCGTTTGCTTCTTCATTTGAGGCAAAGATTCATGTGCTGGCTAATTAACAAGAATGAGTAGTAGTGTGGCTAATTAGGGCCAGCCCAGCACACCTACGGAGCAGTGCCCGCTCGGCAGCTCCTGCTGTGTGAAGGAATGACGGGGCTTAGGAGGTTATTTATAGTCTCGGGGGCGCACGGCGCACGGCGCATGGATTCTTCGTCGGAGTCACGGCAGTGTGGGGTCAGGGCGAGGGGAGAAAGGGAAGGGAAGGGAAGGCGCGCCGAGGGAAAGGGGAGGTGAGATTTAGGGAATTGAAATCTGGACGGAAGACATTTTCCTTTTGGGCTGGCGGCCGAGAATGGAAGGAAGGGAGCCAGGGAGCATAGTTATTAAAGTCGGATCGGTTATTGAACCGGTCGACCTTCTGGTTCACCGGTTCAACCGGTGGTTTACCGGTCCAACTGGTGGTTCAATATAACTTAAAAATATAGTAAATTTCTTATATATCATAATATCTAACTTGCTCATTTGGTTATTAGAGCTAGTCTATGAGATGGGTGTCACAGGAGGTTGTAGGTTCGAGTCTTGTCTCATACATATTTTTTCATAAACTTTCCCACTAAACACACCTTCGGTCCAACCGACCGGTTTTTTCTCCAGTTTTATACAGAATCAGCCGGTTCAACCCGGTTTTTTCCGGTTCAATCCGGCTCAACTGCGCAGGTGGTCCAACAATAAAACCAAACCGGTCTAGAGCTCGGTTCCGATTTTTTCCGGTTGAACTGTTGGTCCAGTCCGGTTTTAATAACTAGGCCAGGGAGGACTTGGAGCGGAATCGGAGGCGGTAATGATGTCGGTCACGCAGAGAAGAAAGGAAGGTAGGAGGAGGGAGATGATAGGCAGGCCGGGTTGGCAGTGAGGGAAGGGCGAGGTGACAGGCGAGGCCCGCTCGGCAGCGACACGCATGGGAGAGGGCAGGCTGGTAAGAGTGGGTGGGCCGTTTGGACCGAAGCCACATGCGGAGGGATGTTGGGCTAGGGCGGAGGAAAATGGGATTTGGGCCGGAAGCGAAAGGAGTTCCGGCACAATGGAATTTCAAATACATTTTTTATTTAAATAAAGGCTGATAATTCAAGGAAGGCTTAGAAAATAGCACATAAGGGCCAAAAATTCCAAAAACATTCTAAAAGACTAGAGGAACTCAAGAAAAATAAATTAACTCCAAAAAGGCTTTAATACAAGTAATTAAAGCTTTTCTTTTACTCTAAGCTAAACTAAAAAGGAAAACGAAAACGAAAATCCAGAAAACTTAAATAAACTCAAATAAATAAAAACTAAAATTTTAGAATGTTACAACCCTATCCTCGAAGAAAAATGTCGACCTCAAGATTTGGATGGACTAGCAAATAGGTGGGGATGATTGGCCTTCAAATCCTCTTCCCATTCTCAAGTGGCTTTATCTTTTGAGTGATTGCTCCACTACACCTTGCAGAAGCGAATGGTCTTCTTTCTGATCTTGTGTTTTGCTGCATCAAGGATCTTGATCAGATGCTCTCTGTAGGTGAAGTCTTTTTGAAGATCAATAGTCTCAAGCGCTGCCTACTCTGTGGGTACTCGAAGATATTTTTTCAGTTGAGACACATGGAAGACATCGTGTACCCCTATCATGGTTGGTGGCAACTTCAACTAGTAGGCAACTTCTCCTCTACATTCTAAAATCTTGAATGGTCCCACGAACCTTGGCGCAAGCTTTCCCTTGGTTTGAAACCTTTTGACTCTTTTTAGCGGGGATACTCTAAGGTAAACAAAGTCTTCCACTTCAAAAGTTAAGTCTCGGTGACGATTGTTTGCATAGCTCTTCTATTGGGACTGGGTATCTTGAATCGATTCTTGATTTTTCTCACCTTCTCCTTAGAATCTTGAAGTAGATTGGGAACGGGGAGGTATTCTGCATTTTCTACTGTACAAGGTTTCAAAGGGTACTATCTAAAGACTAACTTGATAGTTGTTGTTATAAAAAATTCAGCATAGGGTAAGGTATAATCCCAACTAGTGCTAAAATCTAGAGCATAAGCTCTTAGCATATCCTCCACACCTGGTTGACTCGCTCTATTTGGTCATCAGTTTGAGGGTGATAAGTTGTGTTGAAGTTGAGCTTAATCCCTAACTTCTCATGTAACTTTTGCTAGAACCTAGAAGTGGACTAGCCTCCTCGATCTGACATAATTTTTTTGGAAATTTCATGTATGCATACAATTCTGGACATATACAGCTCTACTAATTTATCCCCTAAGTATGTGGTCTTGATAGGTATGAAATGAGCTACCTTGGTCAATCGTTCTATCACCACCCAAATAGAGTCATAATCGGATTGAGTCCTAGGAAGCCTAGTGTTGATATTCATGCCAATCTCTTCCCATTTCTAATATGAGATTAGCAGAGGTTGCAAAAGTCCAGCAGGTCTCTGATGTTTTGCCTTAACTTTTTGGCAGGTGTTACAAGCTTCAACAAACTCAGTAATCTCTCTTTTCATGCTAACCCACGGTATTTTTCTTTAAGGTCCTGGTACATCTTGATACGACTGGATGGATTGAATAAGGAGATTCATGAGCTTCTTGTAGAATCATATCCTTAATCTCTTTGTTATTGGGTACATATATACGATTCTTGAACCAAATTGTTCCATGTTCATCCTCACTAAAATCGTTGTCTTTTCCTCTTCTCATGGTCTTCCTTATCTTCTTGATATTCGCATTAACCTTTTGAGCTTCTTGGATCTGATCTGATAGGGTGGGTTGAATTTCTAGAGTTGAGAGAATATTCCGATCTACTAGGTTTAGGTTAAGAAGAGCAACTTTTTCCTGAAGTCGAGTATGTACCTTTTCTGCCAACATGCAATTTGCATAGGTTTTTCTGCTTAATGCATCTGCTACAATATTGGCTTTGTCTAGATGGTAGTTGATCTCAAAGTTATAATCCTTGATTAGCTCTAATCATCTTCATTGTATTAGGTTGAACCCTGCCTAGGTGAAGATGTACTTTAGGATTTTTGTGGTTCGTGTAGATTTTCTAAGGTTACCAATAAGGTAATACTGCCAAATCTTCAAAGTATACACCACTGCTACTAACTCCAAGTCATGAGTATGATAGTTGCACTCGTGAGGTCTCAACTAGTATGATACCTAGACTACCATCTTGCCTTCTTGTATCAAAACACAACCGAGTCCTTACCGGGAGGCATCACAGAAAACTTCAAAATTCTTGTGTATACTTGGCAAAACGAGTACTGATGCTAACACCAACTTTTTCTTAAAGAGTCTGGAAACTCTACTCATAAGCTTTTATCTATTTGAACTTCTTCTCTTTCAGAAATTGAGTCATAAGCTTCGTTATCTCGGAGAATCCTGCTATAAAGCGTCGGTAGTAACTGGTAAGTCCAAGAAAACTCCTGATCTCAGTTACTGACCCTGATTGTTTTCAATCAATTACCACTTTAATCTTGGAGGGATCTACTGTAATTCCTTCAGACGTCACAATGTGACCAAGAAAAGCTACCCCCTTAGCCAAAACTCACACTTGTTGAATTTGGCACAGAATTGGTGCTCTGTAAGTTTCTCCAAAATTATTCTGAGGTAGTCTTCGTGTTCTTTCTCATTTTTTGAATAAATGAGAATGTCATCAAACTTATCCAAATACTCTATGAATACCTTGTTCATCATACCCATGAAGTAGGCTGATGTATTTGTTAGTTCAAAGAACATGATTGTGAACTCATACTGACTGTAATGAGTGAAGAAGGCAGTCATGGGTATATCTTCTTCTCGGATCTTCAACTAGTGGTATTCTGACCTCATGTCTATCTTGAAGAAAACACTAGTTCCCTTCAACTGATCAAAAAGATCATCATCTTGGGCAATAGATACTTGTTCTTGAAGATAGCGTCATTGAGTGCTCTGTAATCCACACACATTGTTATGCTACCATCTTTCTTCTTCACAAAGAGAACGAATGCTCCCCAAGGTGATGAATTTGGTTTGACATAGCTTTTATCCTCATGTTTTTGAATTGCTTCTACAACTCAACTAACTCATTAGCTGGCATACAGTATGGTCTCTTTGAAATGAATGCGGTACTAGAGACCAAGTCAATCATGAACTCAGTGTACCTATCTGGTGGCATTCCGAGTAAGTTTCTAGAAACACATCTGGGTATTTCTGAATGACTGGTACTTCTTATAAGCCTTGGAGATGGTTAAGGATACATTCTTCTACTTCAGGGATTTCTGGTGTAAAGGTCACTTCCATTTCTTGACCATTTGTGAGGGTGATGAATCAAGTGGCATAATCTATTTATTCTCTACTCTTAGATAACCAGTTCGTATCAAGAATAACATTCAACTCTTGAGAGTCCAAAACTATCAGCTCAACTAAAAATGATACTTGTTCAATGAGTAGATCCACTTTTGGACACAAGGCCTTCAATCTCATTTCTGCTCCCAGAGAATGAACTAGCATGGGATTGAATTGAGCCTAACCTATTCTTAACCACAAAAGCTTTAAAAATGAAAGAATGCAAGGCGCTAGAATCAAATAGAATGGATGCTTGTACTGAGTTTACTAGAAACATACCCTGCACGACATCTAGTGCGGCCTGGGCTTTTTTTTGAAGGAAAACAGTAGGAGAGGCTCCTACTATGATATTAAAATAAAATAATAAAAGGTTACAAAAAATATACAAGGGGATAGAACTTAAAAGGTGTCCAAAGTGTGTCTACAAAGGACATCATGATCAGCAGCCTCGATTCTACACAAGTGTAGAATTAAATCACTCTTGAAGTTACATTTCTAGTTCTCCAAAAAACTAGTAGTGGCCTAAAAAATAACCTCATTACGTTGCTTCTAAATGTGCCAAGCAGCAATTATAAAGGTTTTCATGAAACATGGCAGATTAGAGTGACGTTTAGCGAGGCAGATCATGCACTCAATATAATTATCTAGGAACCAGGTAATCCCAAGATACTGCTAACTTTGGGAGCTAAAAGAGCAGCCAAAGAAAAGATGGAATGATGTCTCCTCTTCACTCTCATCACAGAGTACACAAGTAGGGGAACCATCAATATGAAAGTTCTTTCGTCTTAAGAGATTACGAGTATTAAGTCGATCCATGAGCAACAACCAGGTAAAAACTTTTAGTTTCATAATGCATTTGCTTTTCCAAATGAGCATAAAACTCGGAGAATTGTGGAAGGAACTAAAGTGCTGGAAGCAGTACTTCTGATAAATATAACAACTATTGCCCTAAATATAAGTTCAGGAATTAGGAGCATCACTCTGTTGAATCAGACTCAACTGAGACTGAAGGTCCATATATTCAGTAAATGCCTCCGCTGAAAGAGAGGTGAAAGTGAGCTGACAGATCTGAAGCAGCAAGGAAGTCGTGGACCGAAATATCCTGAGCCTTGTCAAAAGAAAAGAGCCTAGGAAATTTTTGACAAACCAAATGGCCTTCCCAACAGTCCTTCCAAAACATGATGTCATGACCATTACCAAGGCAGCCCATAGTAATACCTTTGAATTGAGTAATGAACTTCATAGTATCACATCACCAAAATGAGCCAACAACCCTCGAAGCATAAGGAATTGAGGCAACATAGTATGCTGATCGGATCAACTGAACCAAAATATATCTTGGTTGCGTTTTTGATGTCAACTGTTGGATCGTTTGTGCTTATCTGATTATGATTGGAATGGTGAAGGCACACAGCAACGTAGCTTTGCTCTATCATTGGTAGATATGTTCATGATAGCTAATGTCATTGTATCGGTAAGTTAAGTAACTCATCCAATTAAATTTAAAATGTTTGTTTACACATTTAAGTCATGGTGAAATTTATTGTTAGCAAACAATTATTTCAAACAAAAATGAATGTGAGCCTATATGTTGAACAACGCAGAGGAGCTAATCCAATGCTTCCTTGTTGATAATACCCAGCAAATATTTGGAAAATAAAAAATTGAAACGAAGGCATTGTATGATTGCTTTTGCACTATGGTTATTTTCTTGACAATGACTGCCAACTCTAAGGGCGAAAGAAAATTGATGCAGGGCACCTCCATCTGTTCCACTGATGAAAATCTCTGAAGATTCAATGAGTATGGCAGCAGCAACAGTGGGTTCTGAAACAACCTCAAATTTTCAAAAGCAATTTGAGTTTTGTTGGATTTTTGTGTGAATTCTCAAGCCAAACCTCAGCCATTGATCTCGCTTTGAGATTCGTGCTCACCCTTTCCCTCCTCTCCTCTGCGCTGGCGCCGCTGCACTTGCCCGCTTGCGCCCACGCGCTGCGCCTCCTCGCCCGTTTTTGCGACGCCACCTCTCCCTCCTACGTTCCCACCCTGAGCTAGCTTTCCCTGCCAGCGGCCCCACCTTCCAGCTCCTCATCCCCCAACTGCCCAACTACTCCCACCCTTGCTTTGCGCGCCAGAACCGATGGAGCGGCTCTCCGCCGTGCGCTCGAGCCCCTCTGGCCTTCCGCGTGTCTTTGCCCGTACCCACGCCATTACCTCCCTGCCAAACCTTGCAGAGGTAGCTCACCAGCTCCCCCTGCCTTTTCCCCCCGGTGAAGCTCCCTCGCTCTTCTCCTCCACGCGTCGGCCGCTCCCGAAGAGTGCCACTGCTGCAACCGCCTTCTCCGGGCTTTATAACCCAATTGCAACCACAGATAGCTTCACACCACCCTCATACTTCTCTCAAGCCAGTGCAATTGAACTCTAACCCACCGAAGTCCCGCCGCCGCTCTCCCTGGTAACGATGAGCCCCCGAGCCAATCCGCTACTCCGCCCGTTGAAAACCCAATTAACTCCGGCCAGAGCACCACCATAGCACCGCATTCACAAATCCCAAGCCAATTTTGCAAACGCATTACCCTCTTAGCTTGGCACCGTGAGCCCCTTCTTTCTACCACCCCCCTCCAATGCCAGCCCCACTGAGCCTTTCCTGAGCCAAGCCCTCACTTCCCCCTTGAACTCCAACCTCCAAGGATGCTCAAACCAGAACTCTCTTCGCATGGGCATTCCCGAGACCTCCCCAAACCGCCACCTTCCTCACCGCCTTCTCTTCCGCTCGCGACCGCCTCCTTGAACGCTCATCTCAGTCCAAGCCCAAAAATGGAATCCGAGACCTCCATGAACTTCTCAGTACCGGTCTTGCTCGCGGGGACCCTTTCTCGAGATCATATTACAGAGGGGAGCGCTCCCTTGTTCTTTTGCCGCCGCGGCCTCCCAGAGGTTGAAGACGACCTCCCGTCGCGACGTGGCTGCATCGGGCCCCTCCGTGCGCCATCCAACGGCAGCCGCGTCGGGCGCTAGCTAGCAAGCTGGGGCGACCACTCGCGCGCTGGCATGGGCTACACCAGCCGAGTTCAAAACCGCGCCGACGCACGTGAGCGCGTTCCCGTGCGAGAAAACGGGCTGGGCCGCACTATAGCAAATCTAGCGCAATGGCTTTTTCATTTTCCCAATTCTAGAAAAAATGTCAAAATATATTCTTTTGATTTGTCTCGATGTCCTGGTTTCAATTCCGGAGTCCAATAGCCCAAAATCCACCTCCAAAAATTCAAACCCAGCTTATTTGATTATTTTATTGCATTTTATTTCTTTTTCATATATTATTTTACTTTATTTCCTCCTAGCTTGATCATTTTTCATAGATTATTTTATTTTATTTCCTCCTAGCTTGATCAGAGGCAAGCACGGGTTTGACTTTATTTTGGTGTGTTTGCGATAGTTTTCGAGGCGTCCGTCCAAGGTCCAAGCAGAACTTCGAAGTTTACGAGATTGCTGAAGTCACCGATCCGCAAGGCAAGTTGCAAATTTTGATTATTTTGAACCCATACTTTCCGTATTATTTATTTATAGTATTTGCATTAATGTTATTTGACCAATTTATTGGATTAAAAATAAATGCTAGAATAATATGTTAAATCTAGTTACATCCTACCACTGACAAATACCCCACTTTACTTTAAGGCCATATTCATCTTGACAACCGTAGTATTATTAAATTAAAATATAAATAATCATTACTTATCCTCACATAAAATAACGAGCTATCAATTAAATTTGGTAGTTCGCGGTAAAAATGTTTTAAAGTATTCTAGGGTAGGGCGGAAATTGTGGAGTACCTGTAGTGGACGAGTCCACGACCCTACCCTAGGGTGGAGAGTGCACCAGGCAAGTATCGATACAGATTTATGTATCGGTAACCGGTTGTGGTTGGCAGTCTCAGAAAAAAATGTAAGGACGAGACCCTTATGCTGAGTATAGAGCACAATACCCGCTCAACCACAGGTATTAACTCGTCAATCTGGATCCTGTAACTGCTCATTTTATTTGAACCCCTACAGGAGTACGGGGTGTGGTATGGGCGTGATCGCCGTACACACAACGGTAGGTCTTCACAAGCTTGGGCGATTGTGTTCCGTATTGGCCCGTGGATACCTAGTGTAGTGAAGATCACAACCTATCGGATAGGGACTATACAGTAAATTGAGCAGCGAAAGATCTTGTTTTCTCAATTTAGTCGCACGCTAGTTGAGCGTGTCTATGGCATAACATTAGAAATTAAGAAATCTTGTGGGTAAAGCTGAGCAACTCTGCAGAGTGAAATTAAATGGTATTCGAATACACCGTGCTCCGGTTAATGGAGCTGTGTTTAATAGGTAAATCCAGTAGCAAAGTATAAGTAGTGTTCTGAGGATTTAATTTGTGTAATTCAATGAAATAAAGTTTATGACCCCCCATCTCTTTAAGCAGCTATAATTGTTTTATTGTTTTGAACGGTTTACAAATAAAACTGCATCCACTTAAAATAATAAACCAGTATACTTCCTTCCTCGGAAACCCCATGTATGTAATAAATTATGGTTTATTATTGTAACTTGCTGAGTACTGTTGGTTGTACTCAAATTTGCTATAAGTCCACCACCTCAGATACCAGAAGAGGAAAGAGCTTTTCAAGTGTTCGTGTTAGGGTTGCGACTGCACCTAGTCGTTCCTGTGGAAATTTTCTTCGATTATTCTGATTGTAAGTTATAATTTGGATTTGAACGCCCATAAAATGAATAAAATTGACCATTAGGTCTTATTTCTATCAAAATAACCATTTCCAAATGTCCGTAAGCAGGCTTGATACTTCTTCTGTCCACAATAGAATTCCTAGGCTATTGCGTGGTGTACGACGCCTCTGTTCCCAGAGACAGGGTGTTACAGGTTCCTACGTGAATAAGGCACTCCAGGGTTTTGAAAATATTGCACTTGGGAAGGACTCCAGCCTCTTCTACAAGGTGGCTTTTGTGCTATTGTTGACCTCCACAGTTGGCCGACTGACTGACCTTACTACTTTGGTTTGCGCAAGTAATTTTCCGTTAAATTTCGAAGTAACAACATGTGTTGCCATCAAATTACTGAGAATCGTACTGCAATTGTGTCCAAGTAACTTATGGTAGTAATACATAACAGAACTACGGAAACAGCGCCAATGAATCATTTTATTTACTGGATGGGGGCAGCATGGCCCTTGTTTAGTTTAAATCACAATGAATTATTACAGGTACAGATAAAATGTAATAATTTTTGAGCTATCACTTACTAGATGGTATTCTTATATATTATACAAAGCGTGTGTATAATTATCGTCCGGATATTTTCTTCTTAACGATCATTCAAATTTATGGTCTTTGGATCTGAGATCCAACTGCCACTTTTTTTTGAGAGGGACATTTTTTTTAGGGGGAGAATCGTGGCCGTTGATCCAACGGCCACAAATTTGATGATAGTTAGGAAGAAAATATCCGGATGATATTTATCAACACCATTATACAAATATATATCAAACATTTTATCAGCAGGTCTACATTAGTACTTCTGAATAGATTGATCAATTCTCAAGAGAGATTTCAAGTGTAGTTTAGAGCATGACAAGGGGATCCCTCTGATCTTCCCTTTTCATAATGGCAGTGGATTGGATACAGTCAACTTGATTTGAATAACTACTTTTAGAATTGGGCTTATTTATTTGGAACAGCATGAATCATCCTATAGAAAAGGGAGGTGTAGTTGAAAATGTAATGTACTAATCTTACTGATCAATGCAAAATTCGATGAACCTTTGTTCTGCTGCCAGGCCTTGTTATTGTTCTCACCATCCCTGCATTGGTGGAGAAATCCGAAGAACTCATTGCCAGGCTCTTACAGCGAGCGTCAATATCTGTTCAGGCATGTGGGCAAGCATGCAAAGCGTATAAATCTGATATTAAGAAAAGGATCTTGGAAAAGAAGAAGCTGAGTTGACCTCACAGTACATTCCTCAACAAAATTTTGCCTTCCCAACTTGTATTGAGAATGCTAAACATTATTTTACCTCCATCTTAATCACGGTCTGTCTATATAGTTTAGGTGCAGAGCTGCAATGTTCTGTACTTCTATTGCTTTCGCAGTGATTATCTGTATGTGCTTTGCACTAGCATGCTTTCAATACGTTGCGCGGCGCGGCGCGGCTCAGGAGACATCTCATACGTGGGCTTCATGATGTTTCTGTTTACTTCTTTTTTTAGAAATTTTTGTTACTTTTAATATACAGGAGACATTCCAAAAAAAAATCCACTCGCAGTGCTTCAGTTTTTATTCGCAAGAAACCATTGTATTTCGGTTCTTATCCTAGGGACGTGCTCGATACGTCTATAGCCGCCCTATCATGTCCATACGCGGAGCTGCGGTGCCCGTGCGCCGATGCCGCTGAGCAGTGGCGTGATGTGGCTTTGTAACCGCCGGCTACCAGGCACGGCAGGCCCGTCACGAGCAAGCTTTCGTGCGAGACATGCTAAAACCCACGTTCTCGTTGGGTTCGATCAGATGCTTTGCTTACATGATGAGGAGCTAGAGCCTAGAGCAGAGGCAGGCGTGCTGGACCTGGACCTGAGCGCTGGACGGGAGAGAGACCAACGTGCGAAACGATTGTTCGGTCACGGGGTGTTCGGTGCTCGCGAGACTTGCCCTAAAGCACATCCAGAATTCAGACTGGAGGTACGAACTGGGAAAGATGAGTAGGAAGGTGCGTGTCGCGAAAGAGGTTTTGACAGGTAGGCGGAAGAATAAAGCATGGGTACATCCGTCGATGCGGTGTTTTACTCGCCGATGGGGACACGAGGGAATTCGGTCCTTGTCGCACTAATTGGACCCAACAAGAACGGCCTTGACGCGGAAAAAGGAGTCCACGATTCGTGCTCTCTCTTTTCCGTTCGGTGGCTACGACGGCTGGATTCGGTACTGATTAAGCTTAGACTTAGGTTTAAATTTCTATAGTAATTTATTATTAAATAATATATTTTTAAGATAAAATTTATTAAAAAAATATAGTACCAACTGTACAAAATTTAATTGTATCAGTCAAAATTGTATATAACTATTTATCTCTGTATACTATCTCTTATGAACAAATCAAAATTCAAAAAAATATAGTTATAAGCTATAAACTACATCTTACAAAAAAAAACTCACCTAATGACTCGTGCTCCATCTTCATTCTTGTGGGCTGACTTGTGTGCTACAGGTGCGGCGTCTCCCCTGCTTGGATTAAATGAAGAATGAATTATGCTGCTACTACCACCCATCCAATCGCATTTACAGTGTGACCAAATCCCTCTGCTCCGGTGAGATAGAGGGTTCTTGTTTCAGCTTTTAAAACTATTTTTTAGTTTTTCTACTATACTTAATTTTCAAACAAAACGTTTTTTAAAATAGAATCTATAAATTAATTGTAATATATACTATAGCGACATAATTTATATTGGTCCAAATTATACACGAATTTCTAAGATGGAGTTTATAAAAAAATATATTTTTTAAGATGGAGTTTATAAAACAAATTATAGTATAAACTGTACAAAATTCAACTGTACCAGATAAAATTACATGTAATTATTTTTCTCTATATACTGTCTCTTGTGAACAGACCAAAATTTTAAAAAATACAATTATAAACTATAAACTACAACCCAAAAAAACTCACCCAATGACGCGTGCCCCATCTTCATTCATGTGGGCTGACTTGTGTGCTACAGGTGCGGCGTCTCCTCTGCTTGGATTAAATGAAGAATGAATTGCGCTGTTACTACCATGCATCCGCTTCACTTCATAAAATATAGCTAAAATTCATAAACTATAATAAAAAAATAGACCAGAAGATCATGAAACGCGTACTTACCGCTCTCTCTTCACTTCACAACCGGGGGATCCAGAATTGCGTAATCCTTCACCTTTTCGCGAAAATGTTTTCAGAACAACAAAAAAGAGTGTTCCGCTCGTGGTGCCAAATGATGAGCTAAGCTAGGTTTAGGAGCATCAACTGCAGCACTAGGCCAGCGGGCGCCTTTCTCCGTTCTGGTGTGCACGAAGAGTATAGGTGGGCCCGTGGGACCCGTCAAAGCTAGACTAGTGAACAAGAGACGGATCGAGGGCGACATCTACTGGCGCCATACGTATCCGTCTGCTCGGTCGATTTGTGCCCATCCGCGCACCGGGGTTCTCGCGTGTAAAGGCAGTCATTCGTTCGCCACACATGATTTCGCCGAACAATCTCATCATGAACATGGCAAGTACCGTGTCGCCCATCGATCGGCAGGTAGATTCGCGTCCGAGATGCCGTGTGATCGATCAAAATTATTCGTGGGGAGGCTGGATTGCTCATGTCGTGTTTTAGTACTTTGGTAGGATAGAAAACGACCACCAGACAGAGACAGTAAATAAGAGCCTACACAAATGTAACTTTTTTTCAAATCTTTTTCAAGAAAGAACAACACTCTTCACTTTAACAGTGATTAAAACAGATATCTTCATCACTTACATATCCTTGATATAAAATAAAATCAAGAGAGGAAAACAAAAAACTAAAAACAAGTCATATTAAGATTTCAACACTTAGCAAAGAGAAGAAAGATTTAGACAAATTTTACATATCTATTGATACTTAGATATGAATATTTACATCCACTCTCTAGACACTTACCAAGCCTAAAGATGATAAGAAACTCAAGCACAAGAGCCACACTTCATCTCTCACTAGTAAGCTTGCATATGGAATCTACGTCAAAAACATTGAAGATCGAAATTCATTTTATTCTAGGATTGACAAGAAATGTATCGTATTAAGACATACTAAATCATGTGTAAAAAGTAGTTCACGTATAGTTACTCATAAGCAGTATAATGAAAACAGTAAATTTATTTTAGCAAACTTAAGAATAAAATCTATAAGTATTAGATATACCAACCACAGATACTTAAAAGCAGGAGTCAGAGTAAAAAAATTGTGCGCCGCACTGCCCCGTTTGTTTCAGTTTTTTCAGCTTTAGCTTCTAACTTCAACTTTTTTTTCACTATTCAGTAATTCATCTTTTTCTGAATTTTTTTAGATTTTTTGAGTTTTTGTATTTTTTTCCGTGTTCCTTTGTATTGTCCGTGATGGGTTAACATATTTTTTCTATTTTTATATTTTTTTAAATTTAATTATGCCCAAAAAACCAAATTAACCACAGTAAAAAAACCAATTACAATAAAATTTCAACTAAAAATCAAAAATCATCGCTAAAACCACCCCTGCTCTTGCTCTTTGTCTGACCAGCACGCACCATGCAGTCAGAGTAAAAAAAAGGGACACACGTCACACACACAACTCTCCTTTTAGTATGAAAAATTGTTCTCGGTAGGAAAGTTAGCTTCAAGACTCAATACTTGTGAATTTCACATTACTTGAAATGATATAGCAAAGAAAGAGAGACAAATAAATTTATTACTAACCTTAGTCTAGATGACGCCCTGAAAATCTATAATTGCAATTGCAGAAATAATTTCTATGCACACAAAGGGAGCAAAATATCATACACCAGTATAGAAATTCATATGAAAAATATTATGATTGCTAGGAGAAATCCCACTCCCAAATTTACCATTGAAACCGAAAGATTGATTAATCCAAGAAATATCTAAATAACATCTCAGTTGATCCAACAATTACATATATAAAAAAGAAATGAAAAATTGCTCGGACATGATTTAGTCCTCTTGATAATCCAGATATAGCAATAAAGAAGCAACAAAGAAGATGTAGTAGCTGCCTAATAGATCAATATGTCACACATGGGAGAGAACATAAAAGAACATAGGGCAAAATAGATCAGTTTATCCACTAGGTAATTTCATCGAGCACCTATAGTGCATACTGATTGAAGCAGTACCTATTGTTTTTGTGTGGTAGGAAGAGCCTACAAGCGGCAATGCCGCACGTGATGGCCTTGAGGATGATTGGGAGCGGGTGACAACGGCACACGCAACGGCCTTCAGGATGATGTGCAACAGTTGGCGATGGCATGCCCGGTGGCCTTGAGGATGAAGTACAGTGGTTGTGACGGTGTGTGTGGCCGATGGCTTGAGGATGATGGGGGGAAGCCAGCGGAGTAGCGCAAAGCGGCGGGGTTGGGCTCGAGTAGGGGGCAGTGTGGGGGTGTAGTGGGGCGGAGCGACACGGTTGAGCTAGAACTAGAGCAAGGGGGCAGTGCAGGGGTGGAGTGATGCGGATCGGTGAAGCAGGGGGAAACGCGGTCGGGCTGGAGCAGGGGGCAACATGCGGATTAGGGCTGACCGTAGGGGGCGGCGAGTAGGATTGGGGCGTGGGATTATGGCGGATTGGGACAGGAGGAAGCATTGATTAAGGGAAGGGCAGGACCAACTTGCAATGCTACACGTTGGATTAGCCGAATAAATGGTGCAGATATCCAGATGGTAGGACTAACTTGCAATATTAGCCATTGGATTTTGTTAACCGCTAGGAGAGGGGGGTATTAACGTGGTTGGGTGATAAAAGGTTTAATCAAACTGGTGCTTTTTATATTAGTATAGAACAACTCTCTCTAAAAACTCTAACTCTCTTGTACTTGCTTCCTCCAAAGCTTAATCCCTAATCCACATCTACCTCTTCTTTTATAATGGTGGCCAAGCCAACTATTCCCAAGAAACTGTAAAACCTAGATACAAAATAAATTCCATCCACCAACATATAGGCAAACCCAATAACCCAACACATAACGGATTTTTCACTCTCACACACACGATTCTCAAAGCGCTTACAAGACTCAGTCTGTTAAACCATTAGCAATTGATCTAATTAGCCATCTTGGCTCACATTGACCTAAACCACTTCTACTTTGTGCCTCTTCGCACCGTGGTTTTGTTCAAGACTCAACCCGGTATTTTGGTAAACTCCCAAAATATTCTCGACGAAGCTTCTGGGTGCATTCCCTTGACTCCGTCTTTATCTTCACATCAAACTATCTCCGCGTGCTTTGACACGTAACCTATGGCATCTAATGACTTTGTATTTAAGTCTTCACGCATCCGATCTCTCGTAGATCATCTCTACTTGCACCGGCTCAAGTCACTTGGCATACCTCATGCTTTAACTCGCCTTTTCACTATCATTGTCTTTCATGTGCTTCTCCGCTGGAGCCACGTAATCTCACTCAGACTTATTAGACGACACGAACCTTAGCTCTCCCGCCCAGTCTTGATCACTTACCGTCGACTGCTAACATTCTTTAAACCACCTGCAGCATTCTTTAAACCACCTTTAAACCACCTGCATATCCAAAGATCAAGCAATCATATTGAGTACAAGTTCCATGCACTTGACTCACGTTAGTCAAATCAATGCATCATACAACACAACACAATCAACTAATGACTCTCATGCCATGCACACTCTCAAACCACTCAAGACACCTCTCATTATTCTCTGGTAGTAGCAACTAGTCTGGCCGCACTCCCTGTGGTAGTCAAACCGCCTACCGGTCAAACTGTCAACCATTGATCGGTCTAACTGACCTAAATCGACTTAAGGGCATGTTCTTTTTGGCTTCGGCTTTTAGCTTTTGTATATGGCTTATGATTTTTTGTTGTTCGTGAGAGAGAGGCTCGCTTTTGGCTAATATAAATGAAGTCGCTGCAGTGTTTGCTACAATCAACTTATAGACCTTATCTTTGAAAGGCACTTCGTTTGAAAACTAGTTATTATAGAAAAGTTAGTTAACGGCTTTTAGAAATTGAAAAGAAGAGGACCTAAACCTTCAATGCCGATCACACTGCCCAACTCAACTCTGGTCTGACCGCCAACCAACAGCTAGTCTGACCACACGTTCCCAACTCCAAAACACACTTCCTGCTAAAAAAATAAGTGGTTACCACAACTCGATCACACCATAACCACTGGTCTGACCACACCCAATGTGCCTGTCAAACCGCTCGCATCTAAGCCAACAACTCTGGTCTGACCGCTCACTCAATACCGGTACTACCGTCCGATAGTACCGTCATACAAAGCCCGATATGACTGTTGAGCTCAACTCCAACTCGACTCAAAACATCTCTCTCTAGATTATCACTACCACCAACATTCGGTTGGTCATACCGCATCGCGTTAGTACCGTCGTTGCTAGGCCGATCAAATCGCTACCGATCGATCATACTGCAACTCTCAAGCCGGTCTGACCAGCACCTCACAAAGTCCACCAAAAAGGCCCAACTCAAAATCACAGCGGTTGAACCGCATAATCCCAATGGTCTTACCAGTCCCGCATACTGGTCTAACCGGTTATACTGATAACAACCAGAAACTTGCAACTCTCACTAAACACCAAACTCAAACCTCGACAATGACTATACTCATCACATGCCATAGGGACATCTTAAATGTCCCACAACATTCTGTGTTCATGATGAGATCGATTGACGCAAGTAGTTTAGAGACAACAGATGCAACTTGTTAATAACTAGAAGAAGCCTACAAGACAGTGCAAACATGAAATACAGGCTTAGCTGGTCACTGTTCCTGAATTCCCCGCCCTCCACGGCGTTTCTTTTGTCATTTCGCAAATGAGAAAAAGCGAAAGGGAGGTCTTTACGGTCTGCGAAAGATAATAGCACGTCGCCAAGTGCCAATTAGACTATTCTACTGGCAGTGCCAAATCCTTGACGTCGTAATAGCTATTCCAAAAGCGGTCTTTATTCTACGTGAAAGTGGAAGGAAAATTCGTCAGCATATCACTTAGAACTAACACACGTTTAATTAGCCTCCTGAGACCTACAAGTCTCCCTACCAAGTACTCCCAAAATCTTCATTTAAAAATCAGGCACTCTAGCACTGAACCACTGAATAACTGGACCACCTCCACTCAATAGAAAAGCAAAAATTAGTACAAGGATTGCACTCGTGCGATCGATAGCTAGGCTTAGCCTAGGTGCCCCACCATGCTGGTCCATGCGACATTTCCCTAGCTCCCATCATTCGCGCTCAAAAAGCGAGAATAAGGCAATAGTAAGATGGTGCGATATCTTGTTTCTCTAGTTGATGATCAGATTACAACTTCCACTAACCATAGATTGGGTATGTTATTTGTGTATATTTTTTGAGATTTGAATCTACAACCTATGGGTTATGAGCCTTAAGATTAGCACTAGCCAATGTTCCCACCATCTAAAAAAAAGTGAGAATTGAACAGCGTACGTACGTGTCTCTTTTATATCGTTTGTGTTAACTCCAGTACAACAACCTTAGCTATTGTGTGTTTGTTCATTTGCAACAGAAAGGCTACTTTCGCTCTTTCATGGATCAGATGTGTTCTATACTACGTACCTGGTAGCTAGCTAATTTACGTATGCACCGATCAGGCTGGGTCACTCTTATCCTTGGATCGAACGCATAGTGCAGTGCAGCTAATTAACCGTTTAATTCCTTGTTCCAGTCCTCCAACGCCAACAGCTAGCTATCTACGCATCAGCCTCACACCCGCGAAAGAAAACTGAAAATCGCGACCTATATGAAAGACGGGCGGCCACGACGACAAACGTGCGTGCGAGTGGAGGAATGGCACGGCCGAGTCGCGAACGCTAGCGCGACGGCTAAACTTTTCAATTTCTCCTCCTCTCTGTCGCTGGCTTGGCACCAACACAACTCGAGCCCTTGCTAAACAAAACCGGCGTCTGAACAGCGCGCGCGCGCTTGCGCTTCGGCCATGACCGCGGCGTCATCCTCCAGCCCGGTCCTGTCCGCCGCGCACCGCCGCCGCCTCAACGACGTCGAGCGGGACGCGGCTGACTACGGCAGCCCGTGCGACGACGTCGACAGCGACGGCGGGCACCGCGGACACGGCGCCGGCGTGGCGGGGGTCAAGGTGCTGTTCTCTGTCAGGAGGAATAACAAAAGGGCGCCCGTGGTCGACCAGGCCTGGATGAGGAACATGGTGGCGTGCCTGCTCTGCCTCGCCGTGGTGGTGGGGCTCCTGAGCTCGCACCGAGGCGGCAGCGCTGGCGGGAGGTTCGTGCAGAGGGTGGACGTCGGTGACGGCAAGGTGCTGGGCAGGAGGGAGGAGAATCTGACGGCTCTCACTCGCCGGCCGCCCGACCAGCCGGTAAGTACGTCTCGCCGTTAACAGTTCATTCAATTCGATCACGAACAAACACGCTGAGCTAAAGCTAAACTAAACATGTAGTAGTACTAAGTTTGATTATTGAGAAAAAAAAAGGGAAGTTTCAGAACGAGTTTTGGAATGTGCCATGCATGATATCTCGCTTCTGTTCTGATCGAATAGTGGAATTAGAAGAGACGTGTTGGGTCTTCTGCTCTTCGTGGACCGCGCGTGTGTACGCAGGGGAACTTGAGAAGCTTCATGGCGGGCGTCCAGGACCTTCAGGTCGTAGTTGCCGTTCTGTATTTTAGCAGTAGAAGCAAACTGGACACACGACATTTCAGAAATTCCAGACGCGGCCATTCCGTCCCTCTGTCGATGGATTAAGTGCCCGTTCTTTTCGTCTGTGGTGCAGTATACTGGTATTATTTGGCACGTCGCTATTTCTTTTTGTTTCGTGTAGTTATTGCTGGTGGTCACTCGTTGCAAAATTCAATTGGAAGTGATTCCCTGTGGTTACTGCCATTGATGTAGGGCCCTTAGGGCGTGCAACAAAAGCGCTTCCAAAAAGTTGATGCCGACGTTGAAGCTGAGGTTCTCTGAGCCGGGGAATGCGCAGCAAACATTCCCAGAAACTCACGTTCAAGTTCCACGGCCACCAGCTAGCTAGGCCCAGATAAATCAGACTGCATTGGGGAAAGCAGCTTCATCAATAAAACTATCGCCAGGTTGCCATAGAGATTCAAGACAGAAATAACGAGCAGACACTAAAACCTGCAAATGAGCAAAAAAGTGGCCGTTCCTAGCGTTGCAATCTCCAAAATTTCTTCTCGAGCTTCTAGAAAAGAAAATCCGACTGTTGCGTTCTCCATTCTTTAAAATGAAAAGGAGAAAAAAGCGAGAATTTTACATCAATCAATCCTATCCTTGCAAATTGTTACAATAGTGCTTCCATGACTAGAACACGGGCAAAGAGAGTTCTGTTGATTGGACAACATGAATCGTGGCTTATTGCCTGTTTCACACTAATTAAAGCGTCCATAGACCTGCAAATAAAGTAGCAGAATGAATGTTGTCAGATGCTGATGTCCCTAATTTACAATCTAGACCTTCTAGTTTCATCCAATTAACCGTTTTCCATTAATGAAAGCAAAATACTTATTGAAATGTTATAATCAGCTAGCTTTGTACTGAAGTTCCCACACAACACAAAACAGATGACCCAGATATGGATGACGCCTGATAGTGAAGGTTACAGCAAATGCATTGAACGCCCAAAAAACCATTACAGTAAGCTCCCATTTTTCAAGTCAACAGTAGGTTGAACTAACGGCCTTCCATTTTTTCAAGTTAATACTAATCTGAACTGAGTGCCTACCTTGCCATGCTTCCTTTCAGGAACAAACAATGCAACAGCTGGTTATATAATTGTTGATGCCAATGGTGGACTGAACCAGATGAGAATGGGAGTATGTACACATCCTGTGTTTCTTTTTTTTTAAAAAAAAATGGCATATGAAGATGCTTTTCAGTTCACTTAAATTCCTTCGAAATCATACTTGCAGATAAGCGATATGGTTGCAGTTGCTAAGCTCATGAATGCAACACTAGTAATCCCAACACTGGATCACAAATCATTCTGGACTGACCCAAGGTTCTTTTCATGACGAATAATGAGGATACTATAGGAACTACTGGGATAACTGATGTTTTGGTCTTTACATGTAGTGATTTCAAAGATATATTTGATATGGAGCACTTCAAGAAAACTTTAGAGGATGATATTTTGATTGTAGATTCCTTGCCACCTGCTTACAAAAGATTTCAACCTTATATGAGAGCACCCACCTCCTG
The DNA here is from genome assembly GCA_036346265.1 of Melocanna baccifera. NCBI lineage: Eukaryota > Viridiplantae > Streptophyta > Magnoliopsida > Poales > Poaceae > Melocanna > Melocanna baccifera. The sequence continues at coordinate 40,010,112 of CM070677.1, forward strand.
GTCCAGGGTATGAACCAACTACTTCAGGGACTACTCAAGTGGACATCATAGTTGCTTAGAAATCAGGACTTTTTTTAGTACGGCTGAAGAGTGATGGATTACTAGTTACTTTTTGCAGGCTTCTTATTACAGAGCTTTCACAAGGAAACTGAAGAAAGCCAGAGTCGTGAAATTCACACATACAGATTCACGAATTGTTAACAATGGCCTCCCTCCTCCTATCCAACGACTACGTTGCCGGGCAAATTATGAAGCACTAAGATACAAGCAAGAAATTGAAGAGCTAGGTAATACTCTAGTTCATAGACTGAGGAATGGGTCCAACCATTATATCGCACTTCACTTAAGGTGACTGAAACTGCGAGTGTTTAATAAAGCTGACAGCATTTTGCAGCAGAGATTTGCAGGTCAGTAATATACTTGTTTCTCTTATCAATTGGCAGATATGAGAAGGACATGCTCTCATTTACTGGCTGCAGCCATAACCACATCAAGAGGCGGAGGAGCTGAGAGAAATGAGACTCAAGGTGCGGCACTGGAAATCAAAAGAAATCAACAGTACAGAAAGGCGACTCCAAGGAGGCTGCCCTATGACTCCTCATGAAGCAGCTCTTTTCCTTAAAGCTATGGGTTATCCTTCCAGCACGAAGATCTACATTGTAGCAGGTGAAATATATGGTGGACATAGCATGGATGCGTTAAAGGCTGAATATCCAAACGTTTACACACATTATAGTCTGGCAACAGTAGATGAATTAAAGCCTCTTGAGCTCTACCAAAATAGATTAGCTGCTGTGGACTACAATGTAGCCCTCCAGAGTGATGTTTTTGTGTATACATATGACGGAAATATGGCCAAAGCAGTACAGGGTCACAGAAGATTTGAAGGATTCCAAAAAACCATCAACCCTGACAGGTACATTTCTAGGAGTGTTGTTTGAATTATTACATCTCAATTCTAACTATTGATTCTTTTACTGTTTATAGGCAGAAGCTTGTGGAGCTTGTTGACAAGCTTGATGAAGGTGCAATAACTTGGAATGAGTTTCAAAGCAAAGTGAAGATGCATCATGAAAACAGACTTGGGGGTCCATATCAGAGGTTGCCTGGTCGAAGTCCAAGGCAAGAGGAGTATTTTTATGCAAATCCTCTACCAGGGTGCTTGTGCAAAAGAACACAAAGGACTAAGTGATACTGCCTGCTTCACTGAATGTAACATGGACAAAGAATTTTCTCCATATGATCGAGATACACCAAAGTGCAACTCCTGGTAAACTGACAGCGACAGCCCATAGATTATTTTCCTAGACTGACTATATATATAGTCCTCATTCTTACACATGGAGGTGGGAGGAGGAGGTTCATTTATTATCGTCTGAAATGAGCATTTCCAACAAATTATTTATTCAAGACTAGGGGGAAATAAAGATCCAAAGAGATATCAAGTATTATTAAAGGATAAGCGTACCACAGGGATAGGATGAGCTAGAAAGAAGACTTCGATCCATGTTTGTACTAGTTTATACTCCATGTACAGTTTTTCTTCTTTATTGATAATTTTGATTCATTCTAGAAGTACTTTATCCTGGATGGACTTGTGGATACGCAATAGTTATTAGTTATCAGGTATAGATTAAGCTGTAACTGAGAGGTGATGAATGAGATATTCTTTCTTAGCCTAGCTCATTCCATTAAGTCCTTGCATTTGGCTGCTATTGAAATAATTGAATTTGGTTATGGCTTTTTTTTGCTGTCGTCGAATATTTTGTAACTTAGTTGAATCCATTATCTTTTTGTGTTTTCATGGCTTGACCTGTTCCATATCAGTTAGTTTTTGTGGACATTGTCACTAAATACCAGTCATCTTGCCAGTTCCTCACATACCGAGTGCTGGTGTACGGTGTACTCTTTAAACACATCTTCCCTGTTAAGTTTACTCCTTTAACAGAGTCCCAGTTAAGTTTCAGAAATAATGACCAAAATTTAAATGACATGTGGTAGCTTTTACAGTAGCAAGACAGTTGTAAACACGTGGCAAGTTTTACCACAGAGTACAGCTTTGCATCTCGATGTACATGCTAAAGTCAAGTTGTAACTATTCAACATTTGTAAACAATATAAGCAACACAGTTTTCCTTCTAAAATTCAAATTTGAAATGATACAAGTTGGATGAAGATGGTACCTGAAAAATTGGTACACATGTGGCACCTGTTAGCTCTTGTGGTAAAAGTTTCCCTTCTTCACTTCTGTAATACCACTCATGAATAAATATGGTTCATTTCATCGCAATTGATTGAATCACCAGTCACCACATAGAAGGCACATATACTTGCTCCTTCAAGTTCTGGGCAGCACTCTCAGTGGGGAACCCTCGCACGGCACCAATTGTCCATTGTGAAATGATTCCAGCAGCCACAGCAAATCTTAGCTTCCTCTCCAATGTATCCTGATCCTCATACATCTCAGGACAAGTTGTCAACTTCCTAATAGCAGCAGCAACAACAGCATCCCCAGAACCTGTCCGGTCAGTTGTGTATGGAGTTATGAGTGCATCCTCCGTCCCAACCACACAGCCATGAAACTTGGGTGTGTAGTAGTGGATCCGAAGTGTTCCATAGGTCACAAGCAAGAGTTTTATCCCATCATGCCAAATAGGAGCGATTTCTTCAGGGGTGTAGTGGTAGTACTGTGGCCAGTTCCTCGTTAGATGAAAACCTTCCAAATAATACTGAGGTGGGGTGTCTCGTTTATATTCATAGTACTCATGATCAAGGAGGAATTCCAACTCATCCCTTGACACCTCTATAATATCAGCCTCGTTCCATGCCCTGTTTATCAACTCTTTTGTCTCGTCCCTTGACCTCCATAAAGGCAATGGCAAATTGAGATCAAAGAATATTTTACTTCCAAATTTCTTGGATAGCTCAATGGATCTGAAGAGTGTGCTGTGCATTGAGGGAGTCAATAGGACTTCTGAATTGAAATGGAACATTATGGCCTGTACAAGTACCACAGATTAGATCTGAAATTCACTTTATACTACCATCAATCGTAAATAAAGAAATGATGGCTTACAGTGTAGTTCATGTATGCATGAAAACTCATCTTTTAAGGACAACCATTAAGTTAACAACATGAAAGTCATATTCTTTTTTACTTTTTAGCCAGGAAGTGAATCCGAGCAATGTACTTCTGCATAAAGTTTGGTCTTGCAAACTAATTAATTTTAACCACGGGGCACGATTGTATGCTCAATTGAATAGTTAGAACAGTTATGGTTATTTCGATAAAGGTTGTGGCGTAAACAAAAAAATAGTAAAAAAACCTTAATGAAAGACATATATAGTACAGAAGGTTCAATTGCTAATATAATATTTGACTTTCATGGATTGCTATAACATTTTCTTGAATGTAACTTTGTTTGGATCATAGCAGTTCCCTGAAATTTATCACACCATCACTCATTGCTACCTTATCTTTTGCAAAGTAGAAACCGGGGGGTATACCCAAAAAAAAAGAGGGGTGATTAGCATTGCATGCTATGCAGTTTGACCACATTGATTTTAGTCTTGTCTCTAATCAGGAGTTGATTCTATGCAACGCAACAGTACACGATGGCGGCTATCCACATATAGGGCCAAAGGCATAGATTGCCGAGATATGGCAATGCAAGCATGGAGTTTGCATCAAAATCCCATCCTTTACCACCAGGTCAACAACTCACCTCCTTCAACACATCTACATTGATCTCGGCCTTGCCAAGCGACTCCTCAGCAGGGCTCTTCACCGTCTCGGCCACAAGCCTCGTCCCGCCCTTGCCGTCCTCCCGGTGCCGGATGCCCACCTTCATGCGCGCGGTGGCCGTGGCTGCGCCGCCGTCGAACCTGATGGCGCGCGTCTGCACCCGCTCGCAGTTCATGCGGTAGACCAGCTCGCGGCCGAAGTCGTCGTCGCCGACCTTGCCGAGCACCGCGGCGCAGCCGCCGAGCCGGGTGAGCGCGATGGCCACGTTGCTCGCCGTGCTCCCCGGAGCGCGCGCGAACTCGGGCGGCTCCCACTGCAGGTGCCGCCACGTGGAGTACTGGTCAGGGTGCATCTGCCGGTCCGACACCCGCACCGTCGGCACGAATTCCCACCGCGGTGCCCCGAAGCAGCACACCAGCGGCGGCCACTCGTTCGGGAGATCCACCCCATCGTCGTAACAGCTCCCCACCTCCTCCCCATCCTCCTCGTCGGCCTCTCTCTTAGGATCCTCCGCTGCGCGGTTCTCCGTCTGGGCCTCCTCCACCTCCCGCTTGGCTGCTTCTTGCTTCGACTTCCTGGTCCGACGGCTCGTCCGCTTTGCCGGCTCCTCCTCGCCCTCCGAATCGGAATGTTGTTCCGTCTTCTTGGTTCTACGTCTCGTTCCCTTCGCCTTCGGGGGCGACGGGGAGGAGGACTTCTTGTGGCCGCGGCGAGGGGCGGGTTTAGGGGATTCCGGCACGGCGGCGCCGTTGGGCGAGCAGCGGACATGGCGGGTTCGGGGGAGGCTGCGGTGCAAGGGCGTGGAGAGGAGAGTGGGCTTGGAGAATAGCGAAGGTAGGAGGAAGGGGGAGGCGGCCATTGCCATAGCCGCTCGTCTTCTTTGCTCCCGGTGAGCAGGACTGGGGAAGGGGCAAGACTGCAAGTGTTCGACGACTTTATCCATTGTGATCCGGTAAGGGGTTAGCGACCGTTAATGATAGCGGGTCGCGCCCGTAACGGGGGAGATGGACAGATGGAGCATGTAATCTGAGCATTTTTTGTACGGGCTGGGTCGGGACAAAGCTCAACAAAGAAGTCGGCCCGAGTGGCCTAGGCTGAATTCGTTCAGGACCACCGGCCCTTAGTATAAAATTGTGGGCTGAGCATCTAACTGGGAGTACTTTGTTCCTAAAAAAATTGAGAGCATTTTGTAAGCAGGAAATGAATTGCATAATTATTCCGCACGTTTTTTTGAAAAAGAAAACGTTATCTCCACGTATTGAAACAGAAGCAAAAGAAACAACCGTGTTTGCTATCAAATGATAGAATCAGAGTAAAAGGGGAAAGATACGCTTCACTTGTTTTGGTGGATCCAGACTACAGCATTACAGATCAATCATATATATATCAAGATTGTTACGGTTATATAATAGATAAAGCTGCACCTTCAATATTAATTAGAGGGCGCTCGTTTTAGCGATGGTTTCTAGTGCTGTAGTTGATTTGGTTTTTTAGGTATAATTAATTTTAAAAAATATAAAAATAGAAAAAACATGTTAACTTATTAGGGCATGTACAACGCGTTGTGGAGAGCCGTCTGTATAATGTCTATTTTGCAGTTCGGTCCTCGTGAATGAAGAGGGAGAAGCGGGTCGTCGCCTCGTGAGACGACGGCACGGGCGCGTGCTCCCAGGACAAATCGCCAGCTTCATCGCCATTGTACGACCTGCTCTGAGTCGTCGCCGGCGTCCGAGATCCGCTGCGCGCGGGAGTAAATCCGAGGCTATGGCACCAAACATTCGCTCGCGCTATTTCTCCTCTCCCCTTTCCCACCGAAACACTACGAGCACCATGCCGTAGGAGCAGCACCAGGCGGCGGCGCGCGCAGGAGAGGAAGGCCGTGGCGTCTAATTCAGCCAAAAGGCCCGAGCGAGCCACCCTGTTCTTCATTGCTCCTCTCCCGCACGCCTTGTACTTCCTCGGTGCTGTCTGGTGCACGGTGAGTCCCCTACGCGTATGGCGACTGCTCGTCCCGTGCGGCCTGCTGTGCTCCTCCAGTGAGGTAAGCCGCCAACGCGGCTCAGTCCCCCTCCCTCTCTGACATCCTGATTTCTTTATATATCCCTCGAAAATCCTAAGTTCTTATTTGATGGATCTAGGCTGAATAGGAGAGATTGAGGAGCAGAGATGGATGGATCGTGCGGCTATCGCCGTCCCGCTCCTTCTACCCCAGCGTCATCACCGGGGGATTCCTCAATCTGCGAGTCCTCTCCTTGTAGAATTGCAAAGTTGCAAAGGTGCGGCCTTCCCTTTCGGCATGATCCATCTGTGCTGCTTGTGTGTGTGAATCGGCATAGAAAAAATCTTGTCTTTTTAGTGCATAAGATTTGTGACTTCTTGGTTCTTACCATATAAAGATAGGAAAGAGTATATCTTTTTAGCTTTCGAGGAACTTGTTTGTTGCGTCATTTCAGTTTTGTAAATTTAGAACCGTTTAATCACATACATGTAAACCAACAAATTTATCCACTTACAAACTGGCAACACACACCTGATGCATATTTGAATACTATGAAATTACCCAGACATGACAATGTCAGAAAGGTGGTTTGCAGTGCAGGTTAGATTACATTATGTTAGACTGGAGAACTCGATTCTAGTGGGATCAGGGAGATACTTGTAGCTCTGGTTATGCTATGTTTGATTCTATATGTGAGGTAAGATGAAAATGGTCAGTTATCCTTAATTTTGTTTGTAGAACTAGAACATGCTGCTAGAGGTTGTGGGTCTTGGTTTTGTTGCATTGATGCAAGTCAGAACAGAAACAGTGAAACCAACATCTTTCAGTGCCTTTTTTTGGCTTTAGGCACACAATTTTAAGCATGAACTGAAGCCTTTAATTTTTATGTTCTCTTGAATCTAAATTGTTATTTGAGAAATGAAGCCTGTAACCCATAATTAACACTTGGCTTTGTGTTTGATAAACTACACATTCATAAGTCATATGGTGACTTCGTTTCAACCTTCAATTGGTAAATGGAACAAACTGAACTGAAACTTGAATTGGAGTCTGCATAAATGGAACTTGAATTGCCATATCTCATTCATGTTCCTAACAGCGCTTGATTCTTTTATTTAGTTGAGGTATGGTTTAACTGAAATGAGCATTGAGTTTAACTGAAACGTACTTGAGATCTTTGTTGGTGTGCTTTTGAAATGATCTCTGCTTGTTGGTGACATATCAAAGCATCACCAGGAGATATGTATGACACCAAAGAACAAAATAACATATGGCATTTTAAAACTTAATACCTCCTGCAAGCTTCACCTAATGCTGCAATGGACAAATGAACTTTGTCTATTACTCTGTTCTTTGTCACTTATCTGCAAATGTTATCAGTATTGCCATTTTTTTCTTTTTGGTTCTACTAGAAACAGACACCTTACCAAATATGACATGTTCTGTATGTATTATCATCTTATAACTCTAGCCTTTAAGCCTATCAGGGTTCTCATGTGACGCAAAAAACTATAATTGTGAGGTACCGTTTCATCTTATATGTTAATGTCATTCTGTTATGCTGTGCTGCTGCTTTTCCCCCCATGAAATTGCTTACGTTTGCTCCATGTATATTCTGTTTTCAGTCACGTATTATTCTAGAGCTAACTAGTGAGCCATTTATGGAACGAATACATAGTTCATTGCTTACCTGTTTTTAGTCCGGAATCATGAGCAAGTCTATGCCAGTCCATATGGTTCTTACCTGTTCACTTGTCACCAGATCTGAAATGCACTTGAAATGATTCAGCGGGGGGAGAATGTGAGATTGGAGGTCAGTACTGTAAGAGCACTTGTCTTCTGAGTTTCTTAGGTCTATTTCCTATTTTTATTTTGGACAGAAAAAACAAAATATCTAAAAATGGAATGTGGATCTTTGAGGATTGTTATTTTCTTCTGTACTGCTCTGTTTCTGCGAGCATTATGGAAGCTCTGGAAAGAACTTGCTATTTATGCTGAGGCTCTGGATTGATCTTCATCCAGACGTAATGTAAGAGCATTCTGTTATGCTATGCTGCTGGATTGATCTTCACATTTGAAGCAAGTTCTTCATGCTCTATTTCCTATTTTTATTTTGGTCAGTAGTTCTGGAAGCTCTGGGAATTCTTTCTCCTTTTGATCTGCGCATTATGTCAGTACTTTCATTGTATACAACATCACATGAGAGTAATTTTGATCAGATAACAGTTTGCTATTTATGCTTTAGTATTACTATTTATGCTTGATCTGTTTTGTATCAAGAAGCAACACAATGGTATACAGAATCATATTCATGCTTGATCATGGCTGTATGCATGTATTAAACAGTTTGCAGACAGTCAAATAGACGACCCATTGTACAAACTGTCTGTTCAGTTGTCTGTGTGTGAAGTGAAAAGAACTTGCAGACAGCAACCCGTCTGTGGGTTATACATGCCCTTAGGGATAATAAAAAGGAACACGGAAAAAAAGGAAAATACAAAAAAGCCTAAAATATCTAAAAAAATCAGAAAAAGACGAAATACTGATTAGTGAAAAAAGCAGAAACTAGAAGCAGAACAAAAAAAACCGAAACGAGCGGGGCCTTAGCAAATACAACTTTATTTTTAACTAGTAAGGTGCCCGTGCGTTGCAACGACGGCGGGAGAGCGAGGCGCGAGAGCGAGGCGGGCTGGGGAGAGCGATGGGAGGCGGGGCGAGGGGGGAGCGAGGCGGATTTTAGGGTTTAGGGAGGCGGCGTGCGGGGTGGGAGGGGAGGGGTGACAGACGGTTCGGATTTAATCTTATAATCAGATCCAATGGTTGCGAAGAGAGGAGTGACGACGAGTCAACCACCAACTCCTTCTTTTATAATAGTAAAGATTATAAACTAGCCGCCTAATTGTGCGGGAAAATTGGGCTAGTTGATTTTTCTAAACAAGTGTTTTCCTTGTCTAAACTCTGAAGAGCAATGTTTCAAAACGTCCTCTAAAAATTGACCATCGCCACCGCAGCACCACCTAATCGGCAGTCATCAACCCGGCGCCGTTTGGCCGGCAACCTTCCAATGCGACCGGAAAGATCGGTGGACTACGATTTGTTGGTACGGATTTCTCTCTCTCAATTGGATCTTGGCTGGTCATTTCAGCCGAGCATAAACTCTGTTGAGATGTTATCCATGTCTAGTCTGGAAGTCAATTCGTTGTTGGATGGAATAACGAAGTACAATGTTTTAATTGAGTTTCAGATGTCTAACTATCGATTCCATGTCAAAGAACAGGCTTATCTGATCATCTATTCACTCCACAGATTCAACAACCCTACTTCGTTGTCGAGGTGTTTGCTGTGGTAGCGTAAGCTAATCCCTCTGCCTGAATTGCAGAGGGTTCTGTACTTCGTCAATCTCGTTTCGCAGTCGAGGATGTATAACTATGCAAGGACTGTCAACTGAAACCATCAGTTGATCTCTGAACTGTCCATTATTCGTCGCACCAAATATATACTACAGCTTACAAAAGACTAGTACAAGAACAGCTTACAAAAGGAAAAAAAATACAAACAAAAATACAACTAAACAGTTCTCCCAAGGTCCGGCCGGCAGTGCACAACGACGCGGTCGATGGCCGGACCACTCGACGGGGAACATGACCTCGTTGGTTCGCAGCGGCGGGATCGTCCATGGCGGGTTGTACCGCGCGAGCACGTACGGCCTTTGACGGTGTACCCGTCCTTCTCTAGCGCGGCCTTGAGCCCCAACGCCTTCTCCTCACCGCTTTGTCACCCGTCAGCCCGCTGTACTTCGTTGGAAATGCAACTGGGGCAGCTCTGAATCTGATACCACTTGTAAATAAACACAACAGAGAAGTAGTAATCCTCAAACCCTCGTGCTACATTTCATTCATCAAGGTTACATTACATAGTTGTATACACTGTCTATTTATAGACTTACAAACTGACATCACTAATCGACTCCATTGATCCAACTTAATGGAAACAGTATCTTTCATACTTAACAACGATAGGTCCATCCAGATTCAGTTCACGGTTTTCACTTTGGTCAGTGGATTACTGACAATGGGTGGTAACCTACCGGGTAGAAACTAAAAAGAGGAGAACAGTGAAAACCTTGCTATCTCAACTCAGTCGCATGCTATTTGTTGCATGTCTATTGTATGGTATTGAGAATTTGAGAAATCTTATAAATAAAAATAGGTAACTCTGCAAGTCAAACTAATAGTATTCGGATACACCGTATTTCTAGTAAATAAAACTGTATTTAATGAGTGAATCCAATTGTAAGGCATAAGTAGTATTGCAAATAATTCATAGAAAAATAGAAACAATAGACATGAATTTTTACGTAAAAAATCCTTATGCAAAACAATTACGAACACTCGAAAGCAAATCACTATAATGAGGAAATATTACAATGGAGCGCTTCTTCCTAGGATTATTGGGGTATATATATAGTGCAAGGGAAAAGAGTTCCACATGGAGAGGAAACCAAATCAGAGTCGGTTGCTACAGATTGACACCACGTCTGATATAATCTATGCAAACACCTATCATACCACGTCTGGCATGAGATGTTGAAATGTCCTGCACGAACACGATACAAATTCAGATCAACTTTAACAATCTCCGCCTTGAGTCGAATGCCATCTAGTAGTCGAAGAATATGATAAACTCCTTAAATTAAAATTAGCATAAACACTTTGTGCGCCGAAAGTCCAAAAAACTAATTTTCAAGCAGAAAGACTAGAACAATCTTTACAAAAACGCTTCTTGCGAAATGAAATTGAGCAAATCACCAACAGATCTAAATACACAGCTATTAACAAAGCAGACGAACAAATCTAGATCTTCAACAATTCATAACCCCAGTAAAGCCTGAATCTGTACAATTGACCTCCTGAAATAAATACTCAATCGTCGAATGGCATAAGCCAAAACATCACATGTGGCGTTGGATAAATAGCGAAGAACTCATATCATAAAATCTGACATGCTCTACTTGAAAAACAAAACTCGGCAAATAATACTCATTGAAAAGGCAACTCTTCAACAAGAAAGACTGGAACAATCTTATTACACATGTAACCGTCACGTACATCAAACTGCTGGCTTCAAAGGGTAATTATTGAAAAACCGATCCGAATTCATTGTTAGAAATAATCCCACATTGATTTGTGAGAAAGGAAAAAAGCATATTATAAGTGTAAAGGAGACCTCACCTATTGAACTAGTCTTTTGGAGGAGAAGGCTCAATACCAGTTATAAGTCTATTACTCCGTGGACTTAGTTGTGTTCAACCCATTTGGACCTGTGACTCGGAGAATAAATTCGGTTGGATCTAGGCATGCGGTCAAGGTCCGATCTAACAATTGGTATCAGAGCTTAAACTCCTAACATCTCCTTGAACCTCATGGTTACAGAAGTACCCAACTAATATGTGAGAAAGAGATTATTAAGAATAGTCACACATTAGTTATGAAAAAGAAAAAAGTATAACTTATAAGTGTAATGGAGACTTCACCTATTGGACTAGTCTTTTAGGGGGAGAAGATCTAATACCAATTATAAGTCTGTTACTCCGTAGGTTTAGTTGTGTTCAGCCCGTTTAGACCTGTGGCCCAGAGAGTAAATTCAGTTGGACCTACGCATGTGGCCAGAGTCCGATCTAACAAGTAGTTTTAATAATATTTCAATTTGGTAATCAAGTTGTTTAAACCCTATTTTCCCTTAAGAAGTTTACCTTTGCTTTAGAAAGTTGTTTACAAGTAAACTTGTATCCACAAATGTAATAATAAAGACAACATATCCTATCTCTTGAAATAATGACAAATAGTTAATTGGTATTTCTCTTGTGACTTGCTGAGTACAGTCGTACTCATACTTGCTAAACCATCAACAGATGAGCCGTAAAATGATAATGAAGAACCCATCGATGAAGAATTCGAAGAATCATTTGGTGTACATGATATCTAGTTTTAAAGTCTAGTCCTCGCTCTGGCACACATGTGTAGTTTTTTCTTTATGTTGTACGTAACTATAGGCTTGGACGCCCACTGTGTTAAAATTTGGTTGTTATGCCGTATCCCTGTAAATAATAAAGTTTGATTCTTATATTGTAAGAATATGTTAGTATGATATACACTTATCTATAGTATTCTGTAACTGAATAATCTTGGACAGTTGCGAGTATTTCCAATGGTCCTTGAAATGAGGACATTACAGTCTTCTAGAAGGTGAATTTGGTCCAGTTCTGCATGCACTTGGTAATGTGGGGCTTCGACTTCTTCCCCGTGTTTTCAGAGAAAACCTGCAGAGTTATTCAATGAGGAACATCACGCGTTTTCATCTGGGAATGTTAATTTGGGTGGTTGCCCCTAAACAAAGGTGAAGACAGATTAATTCATATCGAGTGCACACATCCTATTGGTCAGTTTTAAATTAGACTAGTAAGGTACCCGTGCGTTGCAACGGCGGGGGGAAGAGCGAGGGGGCGCGAGAGAGCGAGGGGGCGGCTGGGGGAGAGCGACGGGGAGGCGGGGGGCGAGGGGGGAGCGAGGCGGATTTTAGGGTTTAGGGAGGCGATGTGCGGGGTGGGAGGGGAGAGGTGACAGACGGTTCAGGATTTAATCTTATAATCAGATCCAATGGTTGCGAAGAGAGGAGTGACGACGGGTCAACCACCAACTCCTTCTTTTATAATAGTAAAGATATGTGTGTGCATGGTAAATTTATTCCAAACAACATTCAGATCAGTACTAAACTAAAAAAATTCCACCCTTGGCAAATTGTCATTTTTTTTCCTCTACTAATCTCTTGGATTGATGGCCTCATTAATCCTCGTGCTGGACCAAAATACGTATATAAAAAAGAGGGAGTACATCATACTACCTTCTCTGACTGGAGTACCACATGAATGTATTTGGATTTGAAAAGCCCCGTTGATTTGCGAGAACATGGTAAATTTGTAATTGAGCCATCCAGTCATGCCAGTGGATATTCATTCGCATGCGATTAGGGCAGGATCACAAATTTGTGTTTTCTCGCTAATAGTTTCGCTACTTCAGTTCACACCCTCCCTAAAAAACTAGTTCTTGTACTAAAAACCACACGTCTATAAAAAAACGAAAGGAACATTGAATAACTTGGAAGGTACCCAGCAAAATGTAGCTTTTACCCGCTCGTTTCAGCTCTTTTTCGGCTTCTGCTTCTAGCTTCTGCCTTTTTTTCACTATTCAGTATTTCGTCTTTTTCTGTATTTTTTTAGATATTTTAGACTTTTTTGTATTTTATTTTTTTCCCGTGTTCCTTTGTATTGTCCCTAATAGGTTAACATGTTTTTTCTATTTTTACATTTTTTTAAATTAATTATGTCCAAAAAGTCAAATCAGCTACAGTAAAAAACCCCAACTACAATAAAATTTTAGCCAAAAATCAGAAACCATCGCTAAAACGAGCGCCGTCTTAGAGCCGAAAGCTTAAATATATGGTGAACCTCTGAACATGAATCAAATCTGACAGGCACACATGAAATAGATGGAAAGAACCACACAAGTTGTACATGCCACTTCTGACAGGCACACATGAAATAGACGGAAAGAACCACACAAGTTGTACATGTCACTTCTGACAGGCACACAGGAAATAGACGGAAAGAACCACACAAGTTGTACATGCCACTTGACTGTGGACACGTCTCCCACACCTAATCTCTCTCTCTCTCTGGTTTCATGAACGTGTCAAGTGCACACATTCTACAGCTGCGTTCAGTAGCATTTTGGATAGTCAGGGGAGGTGGAGGGAGCAGATGCTGGGCCGGACCGTTGAGCACCTCGAATACCATCGCCAACCCCGACGGCAGGTGCGCGTCCAAGTGACAGTGCATGAACCACATACCTACAATTAGATCGCAAATAGGTTCAATAACAGTCATATTCACACATAAAATACTACTCCGTACTCAGCATCGAAATTATAAAACAGTCAGTTACGCATGTGCACTCACCTGGATTGTCCGCCGTGAAGCGGATCACGGTCCACCCACCGGCTGGCACAGCGACTGTGTTGCGCACTTGCGGGTTCACAAGGTTGTACGTACTCTTCATCTTCGGATCGAAGCGCCCGAGCCCCTGCGCCAGCACGAAGAAGTTGAACCCGTGCAGGTGGATCGGGTGGCTCTCGGTGCCAAAGACACTGCTGTACCCTTCATTCTGCAGCACCACCTCCACCACCTCGTTGTAGTTCACCTTCCTCACCGACGTGACCTTCCTGATCACCCGCATGGGCGGCGGGGAGCCCGGGAAGTCCTCGGAGTATATGCCCGGGATGCCCTTAAAGAGCGCCTCGAGGAGCGAAACCTTTTTCGGGAACTGGAACGAGTACCTGTTCATGGCCGCCACAAGCGCGAACTGCTGGCATTTCGTCTGGTCCGGCGCGCACGCCGTCTGGTCCAGCCCGAACGAGATGAACATGTTGTGGTCGACGGTTCTTGGCACGGTCGGGTCTCCTGGCCGAACAAGGCCGGTTAGGGACCAATAGAATTTGCCGGCGGTGGCAGTGTCGGTGTGGGACGGTAGGGCCGGCATGGCCGCGGGGGCGTAGTCCGGCACACCCTTGTACTTGACGATGCCTGTGGTGGTGGCGCTGTCGAAGCGTACTGGGATGGTCCTGCTATCGAACTCGTGGGCCGCCATGTAGTACCGTCCCGGTGGCGCTGAGGTGGTCATGAGGGCGTCCACCGTCTGACCTGGCGCGATGACAATAACGTTGGTGGCGTATGGTTTGGTGTAGCTGGCGTCGGCGGCGACGACGGTGAAGGAGTGGCCGGCCACCTTGAAGAAGAGGTCCACATTGACTGCAGCGTTGATGATGCGGAGGAGGTAGGTCTTGCCGTTCTCCACCTCCACTTGGTACATGCCGGTACCTAATTATGCACAAAACACAGACAGATATGCACGTGGCGATGTTGGTCGCATTATACGGTCACGGTTTGGTATGAACTGGATTGGATTTTCACTTGTACCTTTGCAGGAAGTCTGGTCGCCCGGCATGCCGTTGATGGTGAGCGCGTCCGATATATCCGGTCCTAGGCCGGTCAAGTACGCGTCGTTCTCCACATCGTCCACGTTTCTGTTCCACCACTCGCCTGCCAAAGAATTGTACGCAAAGACGCACTTCGTTACGAAGGCGGTACGTTACGTGTAGCATGTAACTACCATGTTCGTTGCGTACCGTACCTAGTAGGATGGGGATTTCGTCGTACGGCTCTGGGAACGGGTAACCACTTGGGCCGTTCCTTGGCTTTATGACGAGCGCGCCGTAGATGGTAGCCCGGAGGAGCGAGGAGTGGGCGTGCCACCACAGCGTGCCCTCCTGGCCGGTGATGTTGAACCGATACGTGAACTTGCCGGAAGGTTGTATCGGGCACTGTGTTATCATGCTTGCCCCATCGGCCCAACCACTATGCAACTGAAATATGCCATGCCTGCATCAAATACCATGGGATAGGAAACAGGAAATAAAAACTCGTCAATCGTGAAGCGCTCAGAGAAATCCACAGGCACTGACGGCCTGCTGCAGTTTGCCAAAGAAAAGCTCAGAAAAGAGACCGATGATTATCGGGTGCTTTACTTACCAATGGACCGATAATGGGTACGGTGAATCATTCACGACGTGGATGACTAATGTATCGCCTTCGTTAACCTCTATGGTTGGTCCAGGCAGTTGCTGGTTGACCGTGTATATCACACTGTTCATGCAGAGCTGAGAGATCATCATACCGCCCACCTGAATTTTTGGCACGCGCCATTGCAACGGTACACACAAAACAGAAGTTAGAAAGATGAAGCGACGTGGACCTATAGTACGCCCACTTTGAAATGAACGGACTCAATGGACACAGCCATGCAAACTGCGAAGGGCTGAGCAGAGTAGAGAGCACCAGATATGTATATACACAACTAATGCAGGAGAGAAGAATATGAAGTGGCGCTGATATGCCCAATAAGCTCTTCTGTGCGAGAAATTTACATTGAAGGTGTGCTTCACGACAGCCGCGCTTGCCATCGCCGTGCAGAGAGCCAGCATGAGTGGCACGAGCATGGTTGCCCGGGCCATGTCCCGACTCCCGAGCAGCAATTCAGACGGCGGAGGAAGACGCATGAATGAACTGCAAAACTAGTCCTAGCTTGGTGTCCTTATATATATATATATATATGGCTTTTGGCATATTGCGGAAAGAGAGATCTCGCTTGCGATTTTGATGATACAGATATTAGTTTTTAACGTATACTACAATTAACTTGTAGACCCCATCTCTAAAAGTTAATTCTTGGCCGTAAAGAACAAGGCCATATATATCCGACTCCATCCTATTGGCATGTGGAACTTGTCCTGCATTTCTTGCAGCAAGATATGTGTGGGAACAAGTCCTGCATGCGTCTAATGATCCAATGATACCTTCGCGTGAGAACTTGTCTTAACGATGTAATCAGACTGCGACTACATAAGAAGGAATACCTTGTCGGATGTGTCGCGTCTCCATCCTTTTTCTTTTGGTGTAGTGGTTGCACTTTGTCCTAGACTACTTTACTAGGAACCGCGAGTTGCACCCAGGTCAGGTATTTCATAGGTTCAAGATATGGATATCTCCATGTTAGTTATATACCTTAGAGGTAATTATGAAGATAATTATATTATTTTTATGTTTATGATATTTTAAATAATATGTTATTTTACCCATTAAATAAATATCTTTCATATTGATTAATAAGTATATGACTTGTTTGTGGAACTCTCTATTCATATTTTGATATTATTTTAAATTATCTATAACCTTATATCATTATATGAGAAAATTATGATTTATAGATCATCATATGTATTGATTGATGATTATGTTTCATGGATAATAGATATGGAATATCAAACAAAAAATGTGGACATATATTAGAGAATATGACGTTGGATTGACTCACCATGAGATAGTGCAGGAATTGTTATATTATTAAGTGTCATTATTTAGTCTCATACATAGTGTATGTAGAATTATTAGACTTGAGATCGTCATTGTTTTCTACATGTGTAATAGTTTACTTAAGGGTTACCAAACACTAGTCCGTAATTGAATAGTCATAAAAGTAGCTTTCGAGTTTACTATGACACATGCGGAGGAATATGATCGATCAAAATGGAATTTACCCCTCATATATAACAGGAAAGATATCTTTAGGTCTCTCGATGTGGTTGGATTAAGAAAGTGCATAACCATACCGAATATGGATGAAGAGTCAATCAAAATAAAGTAATCTACTATAGATTCGAGTGAATAATCGAGCTATCATAGGATGTCACGCTTCTCATCTTGAGTTTGATCTAGTATCACGAGGTAAAGGGATCGGTACATAAGCACTATATAGGTTTATCCGATATGATCTTTATCTATGTTTGGGAGTTGTTATGTTCTGCTAGGGACCGCTACCAACTTATGGACAAGAAAGGAGTTTTTGGCCCATGGTCAAAATATATATGAACCTACAGGATCACACACTTAATGAACTGGAACGATAAGGGTCCGGATAATAGTTTTCGAGTGGAATTCGATCTCTACTCATAACGGATAAAGATCCTATTGAAGACTATATTAGGAGATGTACAGAGGCTGAGGGAGGTATCTCGAAACACACCCATTGAAACCCTAGTCACCACCTCTCATAATCTCTGCCGTGCATGCTGGTGCTAACACGCCGATGTATAGTGTTCCATCCCTGGATATGTGGACCTCGGTAGAGGCGCTACTATGACTGCGGCACTAGTCGGGACGATCGCGAGGAGGAGACGGTTTGCTGGAGGACGATTAACTACTTCCACTATATCGACGCACTCTTCGTTGAATCGACTGCTTCAACTCTACTTCCGCTACACTGCGCATTTAGTGGTAACGATCTATGATCTCTTACTCGCATGGCTTTCTAGTTTACACGCTAGAAAATTTTAATTCACGCTAGCGTAGCCTACCTGTATCCTAACAATCCATGCTCCTTGGAGATTTCAAATACTCAAAACTTTCCATCTCCTCCCTATATATTGTAAGTACCATCATCGACTTGATCATGACTCTTTTATATTACTTGTGTTAACTGTGACAACCTGATCCATCACTACATTAGATAACAACACTAGTATGTGGTTATCACTTGATAAAACAAATAATTCATATTTTATCGAATAATAGGCCACATCAGAGTGTTATGGCAGAACAATAGTTAGATACGGTATATTATTATTACAACACCATTGCCACACAGGGCTACATTCATATATAGGGCTTAGCAAGTTCTGTCCAAAGATTATAATACTTGGAAGAAGTAGTTTCAACTAATAATTATATAAAGATGAAGGCGAGTAGCTAGCTACACACTAATATATTCAGGTTCACAGAAATGGCTCCCGGCAGCCGCCTACTCATCCCAATCTCTATACGGGGCATCTTTCTTGTACGCATCGTACTCTGGGTCCTTTGCACTCCCTCCAGTATGGTAGTTGTCCTCCACGTAGACTTCACTTGAATCAAATAAATCTCCAGACTGATCTACTTCTAAACATGGAAAAATAATAGCAAGGTGAGTAAAAAAGTACTCAACAACTGTTAATAGCAACATGCAATTTCATGCCAACAATTCCTCATTTCAACAATTCTAAATAATAGCAAGGTGAGTAAAAAAGTACTCAACAACTGTTAATAGCAACATGCAATTTCATGCCAACAATTCCTCATTTCAACAATTCTATCTCATTTATCAACATTTTGAAAATAAGTTTTTATGTGGTAAAAAGGTCCGATTATAGTTTATAAATCTACTAATCACTCGTATTCAGAGAAAAGGCTATTGTAGGCTCCCATAGCCTCCAGCCTAGGAGATAGGCATGAATCATGATTTAAATCCTACGCAGGTTGGTATCACTTTACCCATAGCTACTATGTCTTTAATTACAATTAATTTCTTCGTATTTTCTTAGATGCGATGCTCAAATTAGAGTATAGAGCTATTTCCCATATTTTCATATATTATACTTCCATTCGCTAGTCATAGTTGTTGGCTCGGGACTGTTTCTCACCCTTGCCAGACACCTACCCGACTATGAGTTAGTCGTTGGTCGAGGTAGACTCGCCTTCACCCAACCTCCATTGCGCTACTTATAGGTGCCTGGATTTTGCCCTCTCTAGCCTTACCCCAACCCCACAATCATATACTCCTTATCCATATAGAGTGTATAGTAACTTTATAAAATAACTGAGCTCTGCCCACCTTTGACAAGGTCATGGCTGATACAATAAATATGACTCATTACACGAGTGAAAGTTGGTTTTATCCTTATATAATATTCATATGCAAAGAGCTCCACACCTACCACTATCATTCCTTTCCAGGGCACCCTCCAACCATCTCTTATTTATTGGTAAGACATTGGGTTCTCTAACTACCTACCTTTTTATATTCATCATCATTATTAATCTCAAACACATAATCATCATTATCATCATCAAGCACGTGATTTCTTTTAAAATTCATTTTATGCAGAAAGTGATATTAATCTAGCATAAAAATAACTTTTAAGCGAAATTACTCTGATTCAATGATCAAAGGCATGCTTGCCTGGATGCGGTAGCAGTTCCTAGTTTCAGGTACGTTTAGTGAAATCCTTCTCCTTGACTTGGTTCATCGCCTGCAATTAATATATAGGCTATGATTTAATTTATGGGAACGTAAGAAAATCCATCATGTCGATGTGCTCCTATGGCGATGTTGTGGTCAAATGAACCGATTGCAATAATTATACTTAAATTCTATCCGATACCTATTGCTTGTCATTATTTTACTGGTGTTAGATTGTGTGGCTTATCTAAGGAGTATACTCGGCATTTTGTTATTTGTTGAAAAATTACTGCTCAAACACGAATAAATACATACATGCATGCATGCATGCATACATACATACTCCTACCTAATTATATGTATACAAATATACCTATTCGCTTTTACGTATGTGTGCATGCATTTATCTACCTCTCTAAATATATCTGAGCATGTGTTAGTTAGCAATATACTCCAGCTTCCCCCTCTCTATCCATTTCTCTCTCTACCCTGTGAATTCCCGTGTGATTTGCTAGGTCAATTTAGCCGATTACGGAAATTTACAAATAAATGCCATTTTATACTACCACATGAAATTGGTTTACTAACGACAATTGTTTTAATATCTACTAACTATTGTTACCGAGTTCTGCAATTTAAAATACCTCCTAATTGATTAGACATGCAACTATACGTGTATCAGAGTACTAGGATATTTATACGTGGGATCTCTCTCTTCACTCCAGCTCTTTCCTCACTTGGTCGCCTAGTTTGGGCCTTGGCCCATTTCATGCTTGCCTAAACACGAGTTCAATTCCTGCAAGCAATCGAAGAACAAGCAAGAACAAGATAAAGAGCAATCTGAATATTGCATATATGAATGAAGAACACAAAGGGTTGAGGCTGCAATCGCAGATTGTTGGTCTAGTCGACACAAGAACACACGACGAAGTTTCACGGTGGAAAACTAATCTAAACAAGCCTGAGTTACATGGCCAAATGAGCCTCTATTTATAGGGACACGCAGGTCTCAATACATGGAAAGTATTCAAATCATAGCTGATTCTATCTCTGTTTCCAAAACCGAAGATTGTTTTGTTGATTGCGTCGCGCACAAAAGGAATTTTGGATGGGGTCAGATCCGTTATAAAGAGGGCGGAATAAGCTTTCCATGCTGTACTCACACATTCCAATTGGACTCTTGATGCAAAATCTATGAGCATTTAAAGTGGGACTGTCAGGCTGAGTCGTGTCGCCTTCCTTTGGTGATTCCAATGCGCACACAAACCACAAGCGGAGTTTTTATGCAATAGTTATACACATTTGAAGTCCGACCTATCAGTGACTCGAATTGATCCGTAGGCGAATTGAATTCTAAAATGTGTCCCACTTGAACTCTTGCTTGAATTGATCCAAAAGTAACGTGATGACCTTGAGCAAGAGTTGGGAAGGTGTGGTCTTGATATATTGGTCGGCTTCCCTTTTGGGGACCCCAACCACGAGCGCATAGCGTTGATGCAATTCTCCTTATCTGACTAGACAAAAATACATTTTCATCTTTAGATAGCATCATATTCTCAATTAAAATAAATTGAAACCGAAGAAAGCGAATTCACCATTTGTTTATTCTTGGGAGCTTTGGTTGTATGAGTATTTGGCGTGGTCACATCATCCTCCCTTCTTGACGAAAACCGTCCTCGGTTTTAATAGATGTGTGGTCTCACGTATTGCGTGATCTTGATCATAAATCTCGGTACATGACAAAGAACGCAACAAATTAAGTATTATGTAATATCATAAGTTCTTTATCAAACAAAGTGAACTCTCTTAGAAACGATTGTACTGATTGGTAGTATTATCACTAGATGGCGTATGTTCTTCATCTTGCTCCCATTCTTTAGAAAAGGTTGTATTGGTGTGACTTGATATTGATGATCTCAATGAGAGGTAAATTCTTTTTAGCGCAAATAGGAAATGGTTGTGGTGTATGGAAGCAGCCCACAACACTCCCCTTCTTGCTCCCACTGCATTCCAAGTTTGGGGTGCTCTACCATGTTTACCAAGATACTTCTTCCTCATTTCTCCACTTGGCTCCCACTGCTCACAAAAATCACAAGTGCAAACTGTTGCAGATTCGAAACAGAAATTTGGGTCAACTTTCTCCGCATGTATCTTTTACTTGCAGTATTGGAATGAAGCGAAATTTTGCAAGAAGATGGATAATGAAGTTGGGAGTCTAATGGAAGTGGTCTCACTCAAAAGGTCTCAATTCTTTCCCTTTATTCTCTCTTCCGATGAGAAGGATAAGTTCGATTTGATATGGCGTTGACGAAGAGGCTACTTGGCCGAGACGACCAAGTCCGTCCCGCAATCGCCGATGCCTCAATGTCATTGCCGCCATGCTGGTGCTACCGCTCCCATTTAAAGTGGGACTGTACGCCGTCTCCTCGACCGACCTAACTCGCACTTAGCATCACACCATCGATTCCATCCACCATTTGTGGTTGGTTCATCTTGCTACTCGAGCTTTTCTCACCACCGCCGCATCACCCATCGATTCGGTTGGTTCATCTGCTACGCTCTCTCTCTTGCCGTCGTACGCCACCTCTCTACACCACCTCCCTGGTCGATTAGTCTTGGCGTCGCGCCACTTATTTCCTCCCCTAGCTAGTTCCTACTCCCTTATCGTGCCCTACTGTCGCTCAGCTTGCCCCCACTCGGTCACCACGCTTTGCCAAGCTAGGCTGCCGCTGGTTGCCCCTAGTGCCTCCTCGGCTTACCACCGATCAGATCCAATCTCGAGCACCGTGGATCCAACGTCAGTCGTCAGGATCCAAGCCTCTCCCTCTACTAAATTTCCCCCTTTTTATTTACTCTCATTTATTGAATTTACACTCGATTTAATGTTTGATTTGACTGGTTTTGGATAATGACGAGGGTGAGGTGGTGATGGTGGTGGTTCCGATCGGCTAGCTATGATAAGGATCGAGGCCTTCCCATGCGTCAGGGAGCATGGGGTGGCTATCGGGCATAAGTGATGGCCAACAGTGGCACGTCGTCACCGTAGTTGTTCTCCTCTAGTATCCTCTACTCTCTTCCCTACTGCTCCTCCTACGATCTCTAGCTTACTTGCATGGATTGCTACGGCTTCAGTGAGATGTTTGTGAATATGGTGATGCATGTGATGTGGTCTAGTGATGGCGATAGCAAGATCAAAAATAGGTTGTGGGGCTGGCTTGTCAGATGATGTTGGGCTTGATTTGGGAAGAACTAAGGCTCAGTCTTCTTGGTTGCTTGCTTAGCTCGGCTGTTTGGTTGGCTGGTGATCGGTTCGATTGTTGCCTCCTCCTAGGGTTGTCGTATCCTTTTGCTTGCTCCTCCTCCTCTGGCCTGGCTGCCAAGCCTCCGTTCTTGCTCCTTCTCTCGCTTGACTGAAGGGATTTGGGGGGAAAATTGGTTGATCTGGTGGGTTGTAGCTTGCTGTTGGGTTTGGCTATGGTGATGGCCACTGCGGTTGTGGTTGAAAATGAGCTCTCTCTCTCTCTCTCTCTCTCTCCCTAGTTGCTCTCTCGGCCTTATCCCTTCCCCTGTGCCATGGCTGCGCTATGGGGTTTTTATTGTGCTCACTGTGTAGAGGGGGGGTTGGTTTTGGATACTAGTTGGTTGGCAATGAATTGAAGATTTGGAATGGACTTAGGTTAGTTTTTAACGTCGGATGATGAAACCCTATGACTACGAGAGGTGCCGGCTGGCCTCAGGACAGTCTAGTATCTCAATGAATGAAATGTCCATATCGATAACTGAACGAGGGTTCCGACGATAAGCTTGTTTTCAATTTCTTCTTTTGTTCAGTCTTTTTCAGTATCTTAATATTTGTTTTTCTTGCTATTAATACTACATGTTATTTTGTAATTTATGTTTAATTGTAATTGTGTAAGAAATGATCTCAGTTATAAATTTAAATTATGTATTCATTGCATGTATGGAAATGAATGTAATAATGTTGAATTTTGATGTATGTTGTAATTTATATAACTTTACTTTGCATTTTTTATTCAATTAAATTGTTGTACAGTTTCGATAATTGGAATTGCTGGGATGATAATATTAATTACATGATTAATTACATTTGACAACGTGAGGCAAATGACTAAGACTAGTTTAAAAACATGGGGCATTACATCAACGTTTTCTCAAACAATTGTATGGTTTGCGTGAACTGCAGATCAAAAGGCATAAGTATATCATTTTAGACAATATTTGTGCAGAGGTTACATTAGATTAATTGTGCGGTATAAAAACCGCAAGTCTTAGCTAGCTAATTTTGTGAATTGTCAGGATGATACCATGAGCTAGCTTGAGAACACATCATGTATGGAGTAGGTAAACGTAGAAGTCGTCAGAAGTCAGGACTGCAGCTACATTTTTTGGATGATACCATTAGCTAGCTTGAGAACACATCAGGCGTGGAGTAGGTAAACGTAGAAGTCGTCAGAAGTCAGAACTGCACCTACATTTTTTTACAGAGTATTTGTCTTTAGGCGAAAGACTAGACGAATTGTAAACGTCCATCCATGTCATTGGCCGTGTAATGTCATGCCAACTGTTCGAAAGGTATATGGGTAGGTCGATTTTGGCAAATCATGCATCCAACCAAAAC
Source organism: Melocanna baccifera (assembly GCA_036346265.1). Classification (NCBI taxonomy): domain Eukaryota; kingdom Viridiplantae; phylum Streptophyta; class Magnoliopsida; order Poales; family Poaceae; genus Melocanna; species Melocanna baccifera. The sequence goes on from CM070677.1 coordinate 40,034,159, forward strand.
GTCTGCGGTTTACATATCCTTTCTAGAACATGAAGAATTTTCTACGTAGGTAGCTTTTATTCAGTTCGAAACAAATATTTGCACGACTTGGTAATTTTGGATTAAAAATAACTTGAAACAAAATTTTACTTTTCAACAAGGAAATCTCCTCGAAACTACTATCTCTGTTGTGTAATATAAGTTCAAAGCTTATCATACGTATAGACTAAGAAGATATTAAATTTTTAAAAAAGTTAATACTATTGGACCATATATACCCCTGATAAATGGTATACTACAACTACTTATTTTTCAACACTAAAGCAGGATATATAATAAAAATATTATAATAACTATATTTTTGGTATTCACAATAAATTTATATTGTAGGACAATGTTTTTTAAAAATAAAGACTTATATTACGGCACAAGAGGGAGTACTTGCTAAAAAGAAACATACAGAAAATAACAAAGAGCTTCATTTAAGTACTTGTTATACTTTTCCTGTTATCAAGTCAGAAAGCTAGTGCATATATTGTAGCCACCTGCAAGGATGGGCCGTGGACGCAGTTGCTGGTTTCTTTAATTTCAACACAAACAAATGGTTATGTGTTTTTTTAGGTCAAGCAAAGTGTGATGTAAGGTTGGTTAAGGTCAGTTTACATGCAGCTGAATAATCTTTTTTTAATGGCTATTGGCCACACAAAGTCAACCACTGTGTGTATAATATACGTACATTCTTTAGCTCGGGTTCCACACTGAAATAAACCATATGCCAAGATCCATCAGGTTACCAGGGACCAGTCAGAATTGTAATTTAGTACAACAAAGGACACCTTTTTATATACTAGTATTCAAGTTGCATTTTTATTTCAGAAGCACCTGATCTGTACACACACGTCCTCGATCGAAGGCTTGAAATATACACTCCCATATTATCATGAAAGAACATTTGAGAAGGTCCAAATTTTTATTGTAATGAATCATTATCATTTTGGATGAATGAAAATTTAGAATGTGTAAATTTGCATATTCTTTTGGACAGCTTGCAGAAATAAATGATTTTAAAAATTTTGAGTTATAGGATGATTTGATTTAACTTAGATTAGTGTATATGTGTTGCATGATACATGATGCATGTTACAACTAACATGTATCAAGTTGTGAAGAATTTGTACCAAAAAATAATTGCTTGGTCTTTAGATTTGTAGGGTCGCTTGGAATCAACCATGGTTAACGTGAGGATTGGAGCTACACTCATGGAGGAACCGATGCCTAGAACGATCAAGAATGCCGGGTGAGATAGATTCAAGCATGGCATAAGAAAAGTGAAAAATGTTAAAGAAAAGTTTGAATAACGAGTTGCACCATGTGGTTTGATTGATCTAAGTAAAGTGTGATCTAGTAGAACCGGATAGGAGAGACTTGTCAACACGTAAAAAGCCAGTGGTGCACTTACATATGGCAAGCATAGTGATTGATTGTAATAGAAGATGAAGACCGAGTTAAGAAAGAGTATTTGATAACTTGACTAAAATACCAGAAACTATCTTAGGTCAAAACTGCGGTGCTTGAAAAAGTGGTTTATGTAAAGTAGAATGTGAGAAAATCAAGTTGAATCAAGGTTAAGGACTTAACGAATTTAAGCTTATATGCTTTGAAAAGCGTGTATAAGTGTAGTGAGTTAAAACTCGTGTGGGGGGTTATCCGGTTTCACCTATATGTGCTAAATGGATAGTATCCATTAAGAGTTAGATAGGACTGACTAGTCTATCTATTTAACGTGTTGGGATAGAGATTTGCTAATTAACTATCTAACCGTTCTCTCATTGAGTTCATGAGTTTTAGGATTAAAGTTTGAGAGAAGTTGAGTATTGTGGTATGTTCTCTTATCCTCCAGGTGAGGTGGTTATAGAATCTTCATCTTTAAATAGCAATACATCAATCTTTGTTCATTTCCCATAGATTCATCTTGTGTTGATTGATTTACTTTTGATTTAATTAGTTTTTCCTTCTCTCTTCCCTTCTTGATCTCACTGTACGAAGGGCGTATAAGAGATGAAGATGATCTCTGCAAATCAATCTTCATCTATCTAATCATTTGGTTGGTAAGTTTATGAAGAAATCTGGTTTTTTTTCTCTTTTTAGCATCTCCAAGTGATCTCATGATCTAGCTATTTTTGTCTCGATTTCTTTAGTGTTCTTGTTTGCTGTGACATATGGTAACACATTTAGAGCGATCTTGACCATCATCCACCCACAAGCAAGTCATATTCATCTTTATTTTGTTTTTGCCTAGTTTTAGTGTAATATTCTATCAAACGGAAAAGAGTCGAACTTTGGTAGCAATTTTTTTGATCATTAATTGGAATATGTTTCTAACATTCTAGATAGGTGCATACCAAATTAGCGATTTAGAGTTAGCTCAATTTTATATTTTTGCCTGATTTTGGTGTAGCAGAGCTTCACAAACAAAAAAATCATAATTTTCTTAAGTTCTTTCAAATTTTTTGGTTGAGATAGGTTTGTAAAGTCATGATCTCGCCTAGATTCAAGTTTCAAGTCTTTTAGATTTACGGATCAAAAGTTTTATGGATTTTTGGATTTGAAACAATGTTGTTTCATTGTTCACGAGCCTAAATTACTATAGCATCGAGATTTTTCATAATTTTAGATTCTTGATCTTTGTAGTTTTTTATAGCTATTGGAGTAAAGAATTAGTGAATACTTAAAGAAAAAATTGAAGACACCATTTACCCTTTGTTGCCGTACTGGCCCTACATATCCACAGAATGGTCTTGAATATGCTTATGCTATTCTGCCAACGTCACACACCGATAACACGCAAATTCCTTTCCATCCAAAAAAATCCCCTCTATAAAAGGGATCATTGGATCTCTAATCTAACAATCAAAAATTTAAAAGATTATTTAAAAAAAATCTGAATAATAACTAAACACTCTCTGTGTATTCATAAGACCAAGGCAAACTAGGAAACCCGCGGCGATGGACAGCATTGACGACGGCAATAAGATTGGCACTTTAACAAAAAGAAAAGCGAAGCGAATGGGCAAGAATGTCGTAAGACGACTTGGTCCTTCGGTGACGACCTCTTCATCGAAAGTTGCCCCCAGCCAAGCCAAATAGCCAATGTTTGTCTAGCAGCTTATCTCAACGCGGCAAATTCAGTTGAAATGTAAGAATTCCAAGCAAGCCAGCATCATGCACTCAAAATTGTAGTATATATATGGTAGGAGTGTGTACGTGATCATGTATAAACAGTCAAAAGGATCCGAACTTCTTAAGTTCGACCTTTGTTATTTTACACCTTCCCCCGGAGGGGAGAAGAAAGAGGACGTAGTTACACCAAAACAATTTTCATGTTCACGTTTTCATTCATAAACACAGAACAAACAAACGAACAAAGCGCACAGTTCATTTCGTCGCTGCTCACTTCATTTACACACATGAACAGATCTGAAAATTTTGCGATGATCCTGCATCGCATGCTGACGCCATCACGGCAGAAACTTGCGAGTTCTGGCACCTCGGCAAATCAGCAGGCGGCGGAGGAAGCATCGAGCCAGGCGCCGTTCCATTATCCACTGCAAACACCATGCACGTGCGCGTCAAGGTGGCAACGAAAGAACCACATGCCTGCGTCAAGTCCAAAGTAGCACCGTTATTTTTTAACCCATCAGTTGGGCCGACACTTAACTTGGGCCGAATTCACAAAGCAACCGGACAGTACAGTACCAAGAGACTCTAGGAAGCGGTGAACGCGTCGGACTCTCTAGGAAGCTGACCGGACAAGGGCGCGTCCTTCTCGACGTCGACGACATTCCGGTTCCACCACTCACCTGCTCAAAGACCTCATCCAGAATCAAGATACGCCAAATTGCCCACCAATACACAGTAATTAAGGGGATCGATGCTACCGAGTACGACAGGGACTTCTTTGGTCCGGCACGGGGAAGGGATAGGACGAGCCGTTTTCCGGCCTGATGATGAAAGCACCGTACACCGTTTTTCCACTCACCATTGCTTTTTTCCTAGCAGAACGCTAACCTTCGTTACTTTTTTTATGCGAATATTTTGGCTATGCTTTGTTATAAACTTGCAACGAGAAACACTATAAGTACATATAGTTATATACTATAGGAATGCTTTTGGCACTCCTCCGGGAATCGCTTGCGTAGGGCTGTGGCATATTTGTCCATCTTTTGTGATTGCGACAAAGAGCTTCTAGCGATAGCACACGTTTATAATCTAGGTGTTACTGCTCCAAATTATTTTATACTAGGATTTGACTACACTCTAGGCTGAACTCTAACAATATAAAAGTAACACTGATTTATAGTTATACCATGACATAATAAAAGTACATCGTAATTGCATTATTGATATAAAATTTGAGTTCAATGCTAAAACATAAAACATAATTAGAAAAACATGGCATGCTGTCAAAATATAAACAATGTAACATAATAAAGATACAATTTGAGTACCTAAATTACGAAGATTTGCTATATATCATATCTCGTCATTTCTTCATTGATAGTTGGATATGAACCAGAACATGTAAAGACAACATATAAGAGTAAATCAAACAGGTGTATAAATAAATACGAACAACATGAAATTTACATTTATAAGAAGCTAACTTACCACTAGCACAAGATAGTTATTTCTTACGTGACCTCATCCATTAAAAACGCTCCAAAATCTTATCATCATTACTATTTGTAAATATGTTTCGTTCAATATAGCATACCATGGTATGATTCATCCACTCATCATTCATCTTATTCCGTAAATTAGTCTTAATAATCTTCATAGCCGAAGCCCATGATCAGCAACAATACCATTCGGACTAAGTACAACATTGGTTTCAAAATTTTTACCTGAAGCCTAGGAGGCGGGCAGCGCAAGCTGAGAGGGGGGTGGCGCTGGTCGAGAGGTGAGGCGACACAGGCCAGGAGGGGGGTCGCTGGGTCGATGCTGGCCGGGAGGCTGGCGACGCAGGCCAGGAGGGAGTCGAGGGACGGCTACTCGGCTAGGGACACCAGTGAGAACCAGGCTAGGGTCTCCGTCTCCCCAAAAGAATCTTACAAGCGTGGTCGTACTGTCCAAAATTCTACCGTTTGATCAGTATCATTCGAACAGCAGGAGAGGACTCTTTGGACTGTCCGAATATCGTTACCCTTTCGACCGTTAGATCTGAATCGACCATCAGTAAAGCGTATCTCTTCGAACGATCCGAACATCACCAATAATCTTTCAGCCGTTAGATGTACATCGGACGATCAGCAAAACGTGGCTCTTCGGACTGGATGATCGGCTGAGTAACCCTTAGCCGTTGGATCTGGATTAAACGACTGTCGGCCGATACCCCTTTCATAGACTACTGGGCTGAATCCTAACAATTCTACCCGAGACTAGGCTAAGAATACTTAGGTTATACACTATATTTTTTTCACACCCCAGACTTTAGTCTACCTTGCCAGGGGCCCAATTCCACCCCTGGCCTGATCAAATGATAAGAGAACTTAATGCCACTCATCCATTGTCTGACAATTAACTTGTTCATGGCAAACTTTGATTGCAGTATCAATTTCTTGATCTATCCAAAAGAGCGTCAAACTTTTAGATTATATATATATATATATATATATATATATATATATATATATATATATATATATATATATAAATATATATATTACACTTTACACGGTGTAATTACACCCACCTCTAATATACACCTAAACGAACTTCAAATACTCTTTTATTATTTTGGATATACTCGTATACTAATTATAAGATACTTCAATGTGAACCATATGAAAAAATTGCAAGAGAGTCCATAATTTTAGTGTATTTTGCAAATACCTTCATATACACATTTTATTGTATTTTGCAAGGGAGTTCAATAGCATCCTGATGGCAGTTACATAATACTTTCTTGAGTTTTTTTATTCATTAGTGAAGGTTTATGCTCCGAATATGAGTTCGAGATGAAAGATATAAAGTGCAAGAAAGAGTTGATTATCTGCATAGATACTATAATATTTGGTATTGTAGGTACAATACGTTTTAGTTGTCAAATCTCAATATGAATGGACTATTACAGAGATTGTTTCTACTCCATTGATGACACAAAGAATTATGGTCATCCAGATGTTTTTCTACATAAGTAGTTTTCAACCATGTCACGAAATTCAATTACTTTTATAGTCGGTGGTTTGATGTATATGATGATCACACATGTAAGTTGCTATTCAACGAGCATTGTTTACCGAGTTATGTATTTTGTGTGGAGCATGTAAAAAGTTTATAAGATGAGTTCTTCACTATAGTTATCCAGCACTACAGGAGAAGCATATGAAGAAGGCTGATTCAGTCTTACTCATTAAGTAGTCATATGAACTTTCAACACATAAGAATCATTGATGGTAAATTATAATTTGAGAAGATTTAATTTGTTTAGGCTGCAGGAGTAAATTCAGACTATAGGAACGAATTCACCTCAAGTTAAAATTGTTGAGTGTGTGATCTAAATTCGTCTCAGGGTGATGATTGTTAAAGTATAATACAATTCATATACGTGTCTAAGTGGACACATACGCCAACCTCTTCTCAGTTTCATAATCTTCTACGACTCTTATTTTCTAACTAATATATTTACCCCTGTAGTTATATTGTTAAGATACGTCGAAGTTCACCATGTATGTAATCTCTTCTCGTATAGTAAATTTTATCTTTATATGTCCATAGTTTTTATCGCGATGATTTTTTATGTTAAATCTATGTTTTTCGTTCTTTTGTTCTCCTATTTTGCCGTACTTTTATAGCACTTACATTTCGTTGGCTGCTTCAGATTGTCGTGGGTGTCTCTACAGTCAAACAAACTTTACATGCCGGCAGACTAGTTTGACATTTTGACTACGGGGACTTAGTAGCTAATTTATTAGAAGTGTCCGGAATAACCTGAACTATAGTTCAACATTCTATTTGTGAACGGCTAATATAAATCACTAATCTTTTAGAACGAAATGATCCGCATTTGACACTAGTCTTAACGTAACATGTATATACATGTCCTAACAAATCAAGATCATATTAAAAAAAAAGAGAAAAGTCTGAAATAGAATAGTCATGGATACACACTTGATGCAATCAACCGCACATCGAATTATCGAAGTGCATTTCTCATCAAAATTACCGAAGTATACAATATTTTTGCCGGCCGCTTGCCGTTCATGCCTTACATATTGGTCACTGACATCCATGCTCCGCGGGTAACGCGGGTTCCAGGACCACAACATGCAAACAGCCTTAGAGCAACTCCAGCAGAGCCCCTATTTGAGCCTCTAAACTCAAATTTGAGAGCTAGGGCAAAAAACTAAATTTCAGCAGAGCCCCTACTTGAGTCCTCAAAAATAAGAGCCTCTCAAATAAGGTCTCTAAGCCCCTATTCCTAGGGGTCCTACTTCAGCTCTCATTTATCAGTTTTGCTTGTTTTTTTCCCGCACGAGTGAAACGTCCCCCGCGCGCCCCCAATCCCCCGCTCGCCTCCGTTCCCCCGCCGCCTCCAATCCCCCGCGCTCGGCTCCATTCCCGCGCTGCCGCCTCCAATCCCCCGCTCTCGGCTCCATTCCCGCGCTGCCACCTCCTCCTCCCCTCTTCCCCTCCCCGCGCCGCCGCCTCCTCCTCCTCTCTTCCCCTCCCTGCGCCGCCGCCTCCTCCTCCTCTCTTCCCCTCCCTCCCACCCCGTGCCGCCGCCTCCTCCCCTCCTCCCCACCCCGCACCGCCTCCTCCCCACCCCCCGGGTGCCTCCGCCCTTACCCCTCTCTCTCCCACGCGCGCGCGCCGCCTCCTCCCCTCCTCCCGCCGCGCGCCCGCCTCCTCCTCCTCCCCCCCACCCGCGCCGCCGCCTCCTCCCCATCCCGGGCGCCTCCGCCCTTAACCCCTCTCTCCCACCCCGCGCCGCCGCACCTCCTCCTCCCCTCCTCGCGCCGCCGCACCGCCTCCTCCCCTCCTCCCCATCTTTGCTAGTATATTTTGCATCTTTTTTTCTTCTGTGTTCATCTTTGAAGTTCTTTTGTTCTTTTGAAAAATATGATAGTGTCATATATCTTCTTATGCTATGTGGCTGTATCTTCTGCAAATTCTGATGTGGTATCAAGATGTGTTCTTGATGTGGTAATTTCTATAGGTTGGATGATACAGAGCAAGGAAATTCTGAGTATATTTTGCATCTTTTTTTCTTATGTGTTCATCTTTGAAGCTATTGCCAACTGTATATTCTGTTCATCTTTGAAGCTATTGCCAACTGTATATTCAAGTGATCGGTATGTGTGTATATTCAAGTTTGTATGTATTATCACTGCCCTACGTTGATGATTATGTTTTGATGAACTATGTATATTGTGCTTATATTTTGATGAACTGTATGTTTTGATGATTACGTTGATGATTATGTGTGTATATTCAACTGTATATTGTGCTTTTATCCCATACATATGCATATATTGTGTGAGGAAATAGAGAGAATTGAGAAGTAGGGACCCTGTTTTGAGGGCTCCTGCTGGAGTGTAGCTCAGAAAATAGGACTTTCAAAAAATAGGGGAGCTCTCAAATGAAAAGTAGGGGCCCTATTTTGAGAGCTACTGCTGGAGTTGCTCTTAGTGACACTGTGGCAAGTCTGAGGGCGGCGGCGGCAGCGCCGTCTCTGGAGTCGGTCCGCTCTCCACCTCGAACACCATCGCCAAGCCGATCGTAAGGTGAGCATCGATGTGACAGTGCATGAACCACATTCCTGCACACACCAAAATTTGCTTACTCGTCAGCACAGGTGCTTTTTTTCCCTTCCGAACTGGTACAAACCTTGTTCAGTCAGAACAAACTTTTTTTTTTACAATTCGACAGAACAGACAACAACATGACGATAAAGATTCTTAACATGACAAAAACACATTGGACTTCTCATTAAACGGTGATTGCGTATCCTACACCGCGTCAGTTTTTCGGGTTTTTTTTTCTTTTTTCCTCTATTCCTTTGTATTGCTTATGGTGATATAATTTTTAATTGTTAAATTTAATTATGAAGAAAAAATAACAACAGTTACAGCCCTTCGGGGCACTTACATCCAAATATTTCTAGATTTCACTATTGAAATAAAACTTCACCTGGAGTTTTGGGTTGGTACGTAAAATCAGGTTTCATAGAGTCCATTCCTGTGAGGTGCTCAAAAGCCCAACCCATATCGTTTACCGCGAGTTAATACTCAAATATTTTGTGGGTATATACGTATGTGTTAACTGAGACAATGTGTTTTCGTGCTTTAGAGATCTTGTAGTCTCTATTAATTTTCTAGTGTATAAGAAATGCACACATATATGTATGCGTGTGGTGTAAGTATGGTGTGCATAAATTGTGTATGTTTTTGTTATACCCTAAAAAAGCAACTTTTCTAAATGTTACAGCCTTTCGTTTGTGGTCATGCGACGCCTTCGTGAAATATCTGTCATGAAATGCGTAGAAAAACTCTATTA